>CM076264.1:48551383-49776383 GCA_038380795.1 Pyrocephalus nanus
CAGATTTTTAATTGTACTCTATCAACATTGGACTCATAATTGAACTGAAATACTTCTGGTTTATCTCTAACTGCAGCAAGTAACTGGTAAACTCTAATGTGGCTGCACATTTTGCATGATTTTCCTTCCCTTTCCTTACATTTCCCTTTTTCCACTTTCTTAATTTATAGAAGCAGCTGTTCTTTCATTTGCCTTCTACCTTTCTTATTCAAAAATTGTTAAGCAGGTTTAAATTCATGTAAGAATTTATCTTCCCAGAATTTCTATTTCATTTTGCAACTTACAATCCCCGCAGTTATCTTTTGTAACCTGGGACCACCTGGTTTTCTGTCTTTTTAAATTTCTTGCGTAACTACTTGGTGATTTAGTTGCAGTTTTATATTAGCAGTGACAACCTGCTTGTTCTGAATTGCATTTCTCCACTAGATTGCAAAGGATTTATGGGGAAGTGAAGCATCGTTCTCCTGCCCTTTGGCATGTGTGTTCCTTGCTAGCTGGCACACAGAAAAATGTGCTGAAGTGATCCAGCATGGCCAGAACAATTTACCTGTTTGACCTAATTTGTCTATGCCATTAGTTGACATCATCTCTATTACCACTTTCCTCTTCTAATTTTACTGAGAGAAATTCTTGCCTGCATTCCTTTGACTGTTTTAAATGTCTTCCATGACCTACCTTCCAGAAGTTGAAGAAGTTATCAGTTGCAGGTGAGAGCATAATCTTTCGTAAGTAGAAACAAATTGTTCTCTTCTGACCTAAACCATGAATTAAATGTGAAATTTTTGTTGTGTAATCTCCCCTCTGTCTGTCTAAGAGCAGGTACC
Organism: Pyrocephalus nanus; assembly: GCA_038380795.1. NCBI lineage: Eukaryota > Metazoa > Chordata > Aves > Passeriformes > Tyrannidae > Pyrocephalus > Pyrocephalus nanus. The sequence continues at coordinate 48,552,208 of CM076264.1, forward strand.
GATCATTACATTATCTTCAAGCTTGACTCATCCTCATGTGCCCTCCATGGGCCTGCTTCTACAGGCAGATGTGACAAATACAGCACTTCAGGCTTCTGAGATTTCTTTCTGATCCCATATAAACAATTTAGCTAACTGTCATACACAGCTTATCTCTGGTTCAGCATGTGGGAAACCTTTTTTGACTGTCTTGTTTTGAGACCTGGCAAAAACTAGAGTAAGAACTGTTTCTTCTAGTTGCACTCATAAAACTGGTCAGTGCATTTCTGTATTTCCTGGAGCTTTCTGTCAAAGCTGTAAAGCTGTTTATGGTGATGGATTGTGCCTCCTGTTCCACAGATCTTTCTCTGTTGTAGTAAAGTCATGCTCTACACTGCTAACATCAAACGACACTGCCAAGTAGTCTTGTCTTCACCCCACACCACTGAATTCCCAACAGCATTTGCTTTCGTTCCTTGGTATACTCAGCAATGGCTTATTTTCATCCTGCTTGTGGCTGAAAGCAAGGCTAGGAGTGTTATTGCAAGGATATAGGAATTGACCTTTTTTTTGTGGATGCATTTCCCTCCTGCACATGTAAAAGTTCTACGGCAAATGCAAGGATCCCCAGGCTTTTTGCTAGTGCAGTTTTAAGATTAATAGAGCACTCTTCACTGTAATTCTGGCTTCTCTGTAATACTGTTGTGGGCAGATGGCTAGTGTTAAAAATTAGAAGAGACTAAGAATTATTGGGTAAAATGCATCTGCATCTCGCTGGATGGAACACAGTCGACATGCTCCACAAAGATTCCCCATACAAAGATAAGCACCTGCTATTGGGTGTGGAATGGAGGGTGGAGAGAAGATGGCACAGCCTCCCTCCATAGAAATCCCTGCAGGGAGGGGAACATGGTGGTACTTCGTAGTTCATAAGATTATATAGTACCTGTCAACCAGGGGTGATAGATGAAGGTGTTCTGCAGCTGAGACAACAACTATGTCAAAATCTTTCTCCTCAGATACCAATTAAGCATGTAAAGTGAAACGAAAGAATTTTACATCTATCAGAGATAAAAATATTTATGACTAAATTCACTCAAACTCCACCTAAACCTAGGAGGTAGTATAAAATTAAGTTGAGAATAGGGGGACAATTGAAGAAGACTCCACTGAAACTTCTGGGATCAGTCAATGAGCTGAACCTGTCTTCACCCTGTATAAGGATGCCTGTAGAGTAAGAATCATACTCTATGCATGTAAGAACCATATTCTAAATGCTGCTGTTAGGATTAGAGTTTCTGCTTGCTTTATAGTATAGTAGATTGCTTTAAACACATTTTTGCAGTCAGACACTATGACTGACGACCCACAAACCTTATTAGCCTGTCACAGTTTCTATCAATAGTGTTATTCCATAACAGTTAGACTGAGTCCTTTATAGGTAGGTGCTAACAGTTGCTGGCAACAGATCACACATTGGGAAGACTACCTGAGGGTTCTCCATGCTGTTGGCTTAGTCCCTCTGGAAAGGGCAGCCAAATCATGTTCCAATCTTGTGAATCTGTTCAGTGAAGGGCCCACTTTTGGGATGCTGTTAGACTGGTCAGACTTAAGGGTTTCAGCTGCCCTAGAGCACTGACAAATAAATCACTGAGGGTTGAGAAAATCTCCCCACACTAAGGGTTGGGTGAGTTACCACGCTTTTGTTGTGACAATTGTCATACTTAAGGACATGTATCCTAACCTGTAATTTTTTCATGATTAAAAAAAAATAATGTTTTGGGTTGGCTTTTTCTTTCTGCATAATTCTTTCTTAACTATCACAGATTTTTTCTCCCTATGATGGAAAGATGTTGCAGCTTGGACTGGTGATCCTAAATATTGTTTCTCCTAAGTTAAAAATACCATAAGGAAAAAAAATGTGCCTGTTTTTCCTTATCCTTATTCAATTTTGTTGGAATATTTCAAGGGTATGTCAGTCTCCATAGGGAGTCGAACAGTATAATGGCTACTAAAAGATTATGCAGAGACTGGTGAGGGGCAGGATGGTCCTCTACACAGACATGCAAAACCACAGTGAATTATTTATTTCCTGGACAAATCAAGCAATACATCCTCAACATTGATAATGTTTATAATGGTTTGATGGTTTTGAGTTTGTAGGTTTTGAGAATCCTTAGTAGGTTTTCTTACCACTGTTGAAGTCCCAGTCTTCTGTGGTAGGTGCAATGGCCAGACGATTATAACAGCATTAGCATCAATTCTCAAGTAGGAGTAAGGGAAGTCCATTCTTCACCTCAGCTTTTCTTGCGCATGCCAATTTCTTTGAATAACATTTTATATATGTATTTCCAGCTGTTTATACTTTCCCAACAAAGAAAATATTTTCATTAACTTGACTGAACACACAATTTTCTTCAAAAACTCCTTTGTTAAAATATAATTAGTTTCTTAAAAGAGTATTGTATATTTCGTGAATATCTTTAAAAGATTGAATTAAAGACTTCAAGAGTTCATTAATTTTTGGACCTACCTGATCAGCTTTCATCATGTAAGAGTCACTGGTAGGTTTGATTTATATCAGGGAAGTTTGAAACTGAAGTTTTCACAATGTGAGAAAATGTGGACAAACCATTCCATCAGCCTGTGTCATCCCTGTTTTATGATAATTAGGGACCTCTGGAAGACAGAAGAGCACAAGCACAGCTTTGCTCTGAATTCTAGTACCAATTTTTGTGCTGTCTTTTGATAATCTGGTTTTAATATTTGCTTTTACGCTTTTTATTCCAATTTTATTAGTTGTCTACTCATTTTCTGCTTCCTCACTGCAACCAAGTTTCTGGAATTTTCTCTTGGCATAGTCTAAGAGTATAGTAGAGACAATGTTGTTTCTTCAGTACTGTAGGCTTGTATGATAGGTGGCATTTATTCAACATATTAGCCCTTCTTTTTCCTTTTCCTGTAAGTTGCACCAGAAATGGGTTTTTTTTTTGTTTTCTGAGATGGGACAGCACAACCTCTGTGTATTCCTGCTTTCGTATAGCAATTTACACACCCAAATCCACCTCCTCTTACTCTCAGAGGTGCAATAATAAAGCTTCCCTTCTTAACAAGATTATCAGATTCTGATTTTCCTCCTTTTTGAATTCTATCTAGCACAAGTGCTTTGCATAAGGGAGGGAACAGACTCATACTGCAGTCTGGATTAGAACGAGCTGATAACTGGTCAACAGCTGTCTCCTGTAATAGGTACCTGCTGGCACAGGAACTGATTCCCCTCTACCCTTCCTCCAAAGACTGCAGACAGAAGAAGGTAGCCCATGCCTACACGTATCTATTTATGAGACCAAAGATCTATGTAGCTAGTCAAAACATGTGAAAAATTTAACCCAGCAAAAGGGCAGTTGCTGTCCCAAAATTTCTGTGCACCCAGAGAACCACCTTCAGTTGTTCAGTCTACCATCTGCCATGTTTTTGCTTTTTTCAAGAGGACTCTGTTTCATTTTTTATAGCAAAATGGCACCAAATATAGAAAGGAATTATGTTTTCCTTGTGAAACAATAACATATATTTAGCACAGCATCTTTGTCAGTCCTCATCTTCATTTTGAGAGAACAACCGTCCCCTGCCTCTTGGATGTCAGGATGGAACCAGGTTTCAGAAACCACCCATTCTTTTTCCTTGAAACCTGCCCAGGGAAATAGTAGTTGATATCAAGATGTATTTTCACTGCTATTTTGAGCAGCATTTTTGTACTGGAGATGTAAGGGGTCTGTGTTTGCATGCACAGCAAGTAGATATTTATTAAGAGTACTGTAGTGTTTTAAATACCTCACCTTCTTTTCAGGGCTCCAGCACTGGTTGTCATGGAAACAGAACTGAGAACCAGAAACTGGCAGCTGAAATTGCCTTGTCTGCTACTGGCTGTGTCCATGTCTAGTCCTGCTTCCATGGAAACACAAGTCAGAGCAGCAAATGCAAGGTTAGTAGTTTCCAAAAGCTGCCTTAAAAATAACCATGAGCTTAGTGTTATTTTGTTTGTGATCATCTCCCCACCAGGCCTGCTTAAGAAGAGCTCTTGAAGTCTGAAGTATTTGTAAATTTGACATAAATAAAAGGGGAAAAAAAAAGTCATAAAAAACAAATATAACTGTCCTCTTTGATTTCCTTTACTGACACAATAGGTTTTTGGGAGACAGACAGTTAAATGAACCTTGGCCTGCATAGTTACATTAGCAACTGACTGTCAGAATTATCTTTGATTAATTAAGTATCCTTTTTATAATTTTTGTTTATACCAAGCATGTCAAAAGCTGAGCAATGGTTGGCATGGATCAGTTGGTTAACTGGGCCTCATTAATTCTATCTTAGTACTGTTCCATTCCATCTCACCAAAAGAAAAAAAAAAATCAATCAGATTCAGATAACATTTTTAGTTTTCAGAAGAACTAGCTGCAAAAAAAGTCCAGATATTTTTTCTATGGATTTTATAACTTTTTTATTTTTCCTCAAAAGTCAGAATCTATCCTCTTTATAAATTTCTAGACTTTTCATGTGGCTCTAGCTCTTCTGTTTTGCAGTAGACTTGATATACTTAGAAGTCAGTGGCTTTCTGAATAAAGATCCTCAGTTTTATAAATGTGGAATGGGTTGCCACATGTTTAGTTCAAGTACCTGTTACCCTGTTGACCTGCTTTCCCAGGTGTAATGTTCTGTTCCAGAGAGATGAGGGGCCCTTTTTTATCCTCCCTTGTCCCAACAAGTCTTCTGTTTGTTGTGGTTCTAGATGGCTGGAGAAAGGGTAGCAGAATGTTAGATTATACTTGAAATGAGTAACTTTGTCAGTGGTGCTTTGCTGACATCAATATCTTGTAAGATATAATGTGCTCCTGAGTTCAGGTGCTGCATTTAATTTGCTATTAATCCTGAGATAATATCTGTGTTTCAGTAGTTCTTGCTGAAAAAAAAAAAATCAATAGATAGTCTTTGTTAAAAAAATCTCTATGAGATAGTCAAATAAGTAGCTGTGTATTGAGCTTAAGATTTTTTAATAAGATCCATGTTTTGTATGGAAGGAAAGCCATCATATGCTGAAGCATGGATGTCAGCTAATAAACACAAAACCCCATTTGAAAGTCCAGTCATTGCATTCTAAAGCTTTCTCTCAAAGGTTACTAGCTAAAACTTACAGGAATATGGTCTATCACTGATTAACTACTTGACTTAACGCCTGTCTCCCTATCTTGTAGGTCTCAGATGAATTCCTGAATGTTTTGAAGCAGAGAAAATAGAAAAGAGAACTCTTTGTCTGTGGATTCCTCCTGGGCTGCTTCTTTCTTTTTAAACTGAAACAGATGTTACTATCATTCTTAAACTCTGAAAATGTAGCTCTGGCTGACCCAATAGGTTCTAAAGAAACTCCATTTCATAAAAGAGACAAAACATCTTTTTTTTTTCTACTTGATATGCCTCTTGTTCTACATCAGCAGTTTTATTTAATCTGGTCATTAAAATTACTAAAAACTGCCATTTCTATCTCCTTTTTTTTTTTTTTTTTTTTTTTTTTGAGAAGACTTGCATTGTATTTTTATTTGATTCATTAAATTCTTCAAAGAAATTTCAGAAATGGGTCTGTGCCCTAAACAGCTAAACAATATCTGGAACACAAAATATTTGTGCACTTTAGAATAACTGTCACAATATTAGCAATATCATATTTATAACATATTAGATCCAGAGCTGATACCCTACCTTCATTATAATGTCTACCAGTCTTTGGCATTTTTCACTAAACTGACTTTATTCAGTATTTAAAACTTAACTTATTTATACTTCTATTAATGTAAATGAGCTTCTTTATAAATCTTAACCTTTTCCCTCAGTATATTCCAACCATGTATAACTTATGAGATTGGAAAAGGTATCAACCTGTTGTTTTTGTGTGTTTGTGTTTCCTTACATTGCCTCTTTTTTTTTCGAACTGTAATTACTTAGAAGCTCCTTCCAAACTCACCATTTTTTGAGATGCTTTGTTGCAGAAGTCATAGAATCATAGTCCTTTTCAAAAGTCCTTTTCTGTGCTCAGAAGAAAAATGGTGCTGGTCCATTGAAATTGTTGAGTCAGAAAGCTTTCAAATACAATGACATTTGAGGTCCCTGTTTTCTTTGAGGAAGGCTTAAAATCAGGTCATCATATAGATTACTTATTTCTTGAAGCAGCTGGAAAACAGATAAGAAAAGTGTAGCTCAACCTCTCTTCTAGCATTTTCAAGAAAGAGTAAATTGGTGTGTTTCTCCATACTCTGTGAAAGTTCCTGTCAACCTTGGGATAAAGAGAGTATAAACACAGTCATAGCTGTGAAAGGATTTGAGAGAAAGAAAACTGGGTTAACAATGCACTTGCCAATTTAAATCTACCTTATGTAAATCTACCTTATGTTGGTTATCTCAGCCAAAGCACCTGTGTGCATATCAAAGATTGGTGACCAGACCACTCTGTCTGCCTCAAAGAGGCTTAGATTTTTGGTAGATTCCCAGTTACTGTTATAGCTAATGCAAAATACCTTTAGATTTGAAGATGGGCCTGATAGAATCTGCTTCAACATTTCCATACAATTGTTACAGGGCAGGTTAGTTGAACACATTTTTTTGAAAGAAAAATATGGTCATATCAGTTTTAAATTTTCAACGAGAATATGGCAATAAGGAATCAAGCCATCTGCATGTATTGGAAGCCCATTTCCTAATCTTCCAGTAGAAATTTTGTTCCCTATTCAGACTTTGATATTGATGATTTTTCTAACTGCACATCTTTGCAGTTCAAGGTACTTCTTTTAAGCCCAAAACATCACCAAAGGATTTTCTTGTCTTTTGTTACTTAATTATGTGGAAATTATTATAGAAAAACTGGATATTGCATGAATGATATTAACAATCAGAGTAGGATGCTATTAGGGAAGTTTCTCAGTGCTATTTATCCTGCTCCAAGCCATCTGGAGGCATCTGAATGTGCCATTGGAATAATTAGGAAATATCAAGAATAAAATGGTTTTAAATGAATTTTAATGACAAAACTAATTAGTGGACCATTCCCATAACACACAAGAGTCACTGCATGTTACTAATGTGTCACAAGTGACAACTTTTGCAGGATAAATGGCATATTTTGCCAATTCCTCTCTTAACAGTATCTTTCTGGATTTTTATATTTTTCTTGATTCTATAAAATGTGGATGTCTTTTGAGATTAGTGTGTCTGAAATGCACGCCAAATTTGGTTTTAACAGTAACTCATATTTTTAAAATAAAAAAGCTAAACCTCATTCTCTTTCACGGGGGGATGAAGTGGTCTCAGTATTTCCTTGAGTAATTTTGACATTTAGTAAATAAAAGCTGTAAAATCATAGAATCATATAATGGTTTAGATTGGTTTGGATCTGGTGTCTCAGATTCCTTTCCAACCTGACTCTGAACACTTCCAGGAAGGGAAAGTGTTATACCACCTCTCTGGGCAACATAGTCCAGTAATCTCACCATTCTCACTGTAAAAAGCTTGTTCCTTTTATCTTATCCAAATCAACCCTCTTTTAGTTTAAAATCACTAGGTACTGAAAAGCCGCTGTAAGGTCTCCTTAGAACCTTTAATTCCCTGGGCTAAACAGCCCCAACTCTTTCAGACTGTCTTCATAGGAGGCTCTATCCCTCTGATAATTTTCATGGCCCTTCTGTGTATCACTCCACATCTTTTTTAACCTTTCCAAAGTGGAAACTGTTTGATCCTTTCTAGTATATGTTTTTTTAAATGCAGCCAATGACCCCTCTATTATGGATTCTTCTAAACCATTCCCGGTACCAGCTAGTTGAAGAAAATGTTTTCAAAGAATGCAGTATGGATGGAGTACACTTTCAGTAGTCAGCAGTAATCATGTAAGTGATAAATAACAAAGTTGATGTTTTCATCAAAAGGAAATTAATACGCATAATGAAAACTGAGTGGTTAACCTTCATTAGTTGTGAAAATATATATAAAACTTGATGCTGGTTTCATCTTGTAAGCATAACTAGTGAATGTTTAGGTATAATAATAGATTCTCTGTTTCTTTTTCCACATGATTATTCTCTGCACAGAAAAACTTCTGTTGCAATGGTTAGTTTTGCCTAGCACTTTAAAATGTCTTGGCTGAATTAGCAATCATTTTGTCTTTCTTGGATGTGAGATCAAAGAGTATTTTGTGTGGAAAAGCCTATGTGTACATCTGATAGAACTCTTAGTGCGGAGCATTATGCCAGCCATCTGACTGTAGCAACCTTGATTCTTTACTTGTAACAAAATCATAGCCCAGAGGATGGCTCTCTCAGAAAGACTATATGTGATTATTATGTTTTAGGGATTATTAAAGACCTCTTGATGAGGAGTTTGCAAGTGTCTGTGAGCAGAAAAGCTGGTGTAGCCAGGGCCTCACCAGAGCAATTGTACTGACTTTGTGTCAGAGTAAGGATTGCCACCAGAAACAGCAAACCAACATAAGGCAGTGGTGTCATGCTTACGAGAGACTATCAGGCACGTTATTTTCATTGTGTTTGATCTTCTTTGTATTTACATGTTGAGAGAAAAAAACCCCTGAGAGTACTAAAACCTATTGCCATCTTGTGAATTTGTTTCTATACCCAAAGCTAGTAACACTGCAACATGACTGTAAAGCAAAGGAGAACTGAACAGATCCATTCTATTTAGCAAGAAATTCAACATGCTATGCTATTAAGCACTTACCTCAAACATGTTTTTCTTCCAGTAATTGTATATATGCCCTGCTTCTGTAAAATATATGTAACCCGAGTCCCTTGAACTACACTATGTTTAGGTGATTTAAACAACTAAAATGCTCCGAGGAGTTCAGAGAATGCATGAAAAGTTGTCTTATACATTTGTTTATGATTTACAAATTATTTTTTGTAGACAATCTTACAAAGACTTTAGGGAGAAAAAACATTTTCTAATCTTACTGTGGCTTGAAAGCTACATTTAAGATCAAACTTTTTGACTTTTCTAATGAACTACTAATTTAAACAGTTTTTCACCTTCTTTTACAATGTCAATAAACTATTTAGAAATGCATCTGTGATATAAAGTTTGATCATCTTAAAATTATCCTTTTGCCATCAAATTCGGTTTGTGTTAATGTTTAGTGATAATTTGCATTTCAGATAAATGCGATTGTGTTTATTAATAATTTTACATTTATTTAATAAGTGATCAACCTTTAAAACAAGTGGGGTTTTGAAATTTGATCTTTTATTCTTGTATCTCAGATCTGTCTACCAAACATTACTTCTCCTTTTAAGTCGCAAGACAAGCACAGCACATTTCTGTGGTATCCATACAATACAATATCCATGAGGAAAGCTGAAATATAAAAAATACCTGTCAAAAAAAGACTTTATATGCTGAAAAGAAGAAATTAAAACAATTTTTTTCCATATAAACTGAAATTTTTGTTTGTTTGTTTCTTTCATATATTAGACAACTAAGGCATAATAATTTGCAATGAATTTCTGTAATCTAATTGCATTTAATATTTGAAGTCTGGCAGACCTCTTATATGATCATGAAAGAAGGCCAAAATAAAATATAAAAAAACCTTGCTTACCACCCATAGTAATTTTTACTTCAAATGTCATTGCAATATCTTTGTGTTTTTGAAACATGGATAATCTACCATGGTTACATAGTAAATTAAACTTTCAAAGGTAGGCTATTTCATACAGCTAACTCCTCTTCTCAGAAATACAATATTAAAAAGAACAGAAACTCCTTCCTTAAACTGAAAGCACAGTAGCAATGTACAGTAACAAGTCCTGAAATGGTGTGCAGTGTCCTCTGTTGTTACTGAAACTTGGGAAAGGTGAATCCAAATTATATTAGATGCTGAAAAGGACCATGACAGTTATGAGAAATGGAGAACCTATTCTCGATTTCCAAAGAAGAATTTAAAGATGTCTACATGGAGAAAATGAATGTATTGTTGAATTTTTCAGATATTCCAGGGATAAGCCCATTCAGAACAGCTTAACACTTAACCAGCACATGCTCAGAAACAGGTATGAGTTTAATGTATGTGTTAAGGGCAGGAATATTAGCTCTGATACAGTGCTGTGAAAATGGAAACACATAGTTTCCAAAACTGATTTAGTCAGTGCCCACATGGCTTTCTGGAGACCTTCTTGCCCACATATTCAGTTTCAGGGTTTATTATACCCAGTGCAGCCATATGCCCTAAAATCCAAGTTTGATTTATCTTGTGTAACACAGTTAAAGCTGGCATTTACTCTAAAGGTGAAGAAGAAAAATGCTATAGTTACAGCATTTAAAATTTATTTTTTCTGTGCAATTAGATGAGTGCCAGGTAAGATCTAGAATCAGTTACTTTGGACATATTTGATTTTTGGGCACTTTGACACTTTTTGACTGAAGAATATAGGAACCTGAATGGAAGACCTGCTATTTTAATAAGAAGACTAACAATATTTATACCAAATAAAAAATAATTAAAAAAATCCCCCCCCACATACATACAAAAAAAACCCAAAAAACCCAAAGTTAGAAGAAGTACTATATAATTTATAGATGTGCTTCAAAAATTAATTTTCTTGAGGAAAACCCATGTAATTATCTACTATTGAGATACATCTTTTTTGAGACAGCAAACATTATTTCATAAAAAGGAAGAGACTGCCTCAGAGAATTATCAGATCAGATGTATTGGTGAGCAAGTAGCCATTATTCAGTCTCTACAAACATGATACTGCTTATGCAGTTATTAGTTTGGATAGACTATAGTAAAATGAGACTGCATTTAAGAAGAAAACAAAACATCTTTTTTTTCATTTCTTTTATTTGTTTACTTTTAATTTGAAAGAAAAAACCTACCATTTAATTTTATTGTACCAAGAGACTTGCATTGGTAGTCTTGAAAGAATTCCATGCAGAAGATACATACCATCACAAAAATGTTAATTTATCCCTCAAAAAACCAAAAGATTGCTGTTTCTTTTAATCTTTCAAATTATGAATCCTTTACAGCTATTTCTACAAAATAGTTCATGAGAGGCATTATTGTCCCATTGCTAGCTTGCAAGCATTTATTTTGACTACTCAAAATTGTAACTATTGGATTAACTTCTGTTCCTTTGATTGGATAAATCTGGAAAATAATAGCATTTTTCAGTAATGGAAAAATAACCTATTTTTTACTGACCTAAGGTGTACTTAATCAAATTTTCTATGAATAATCTTTCCAGTCACTATTGTAGAGTGACTTTTGTAGGCAAAAATAAACTTATTTAAAAATGCCTATAGATGTCCTGCCAACCTATACCTCTCCAAAAAACCAAAACCTGTTGATTATGAACCACTCAAATTCAGAACAGCTTGTGTGGCTTTACAGAAGCAGATATCCTGGGAGTGGGATATGTGCTATTTTGTTTTGCTTAAACAAGCCTTCTACCTCTTCTTTTCAGTCATAGTGGTCGTGGCTACTTGTTAGCTTCATGCTTATTTTTTTTTACTACCACTTAAGTTTTCTTCACAGTAGCTCATATGGTGCAGTGTTTTAGGTTTTTGACTAAGACGGTGCTACAACACACTGATGTTCTACCTTTTGCTGAACAGTGTTTGCACAGCGCCAAGACACCTACTCTCTACAACTCCCTGAAAGGAGGTTGTAGCCAGGTGGGGGGCAGTCTCTTCTCCCAGGCAATCAGCAGTAGGACAAGAGGGCACGGGCTTAAGCTCTGCCAGGGGAGGTTCAGGTTGGATATTAGAAAGAAGTTCTTTACAGAGAGAGTGATCAGGCATTGGAATGGCCTGCCCAAATAGGTGGTGGATTCACCGTCCCTGTAGGTTTTTAAGACGAGGCTGGATGTGGCACTGAGTGCCATGATCTAGTAATCACAGTGGTGTTGGATCAAAGGTTGGATTTGATGATCTCTCAGGTCTCTTCCAACCCAGTTAATTCTGTGATTCTATGATTCTATGATTCTGCCTCCTCTGTCCCAATGGAGGTGGCAAGGGAAATGACCAAGTGACTGTGTGGTGTTTATCTGCCCACTGGTGCTAACCCACAGCATCAGTGTTTTCATCAGGCACTTTTTCTTGCTCCAGATGAATAACTTACATTCTGTTTCCAATTACAGATATGTTTCCAGATATCCTGGACAGACCAGAATACATAGCATGCTGCTGATAATGTCTTTTAGAGACAAATCAGATTCAGTGCATTTGAACTACGTAGGAGCTGTAATGTGTGTGTCTGTGCACTCTTAAATAAATTTCCCACAAGAACTGATTTATAGGCATTGCTGTTTGCCAACAACAGGGCAGCCTTCAGGCAAAATTTTGCCAGGAAAAGTAAACTTAAAAAGTGAATATTCTCATCTGTCAGAGCACCCTCCTCCCTGCGCTTAAGCAGCAATGACTGTTTCTTTTAGTGATTTCATTTTTTATTATGCTTATTCATATATTTTCCTTTGGGAAAAACATGGTCACATTGGAACTGTTAGATAAAATATTCTCAGAGGATCTTTTAAACCAGATTCTAACAGAAGTATGACTAACACAGTGTCATCATCGTCAGACATTTCTGCAATACATGTTTTCTGAGGAAGGGAAAAAAAACCCCTAGAAAACAGTCTCTTCTAATCATAAATATTAAAAAAAAAGAGAGAGGATTGGAGGAGAGCAATCTTATCCCACTAAAACTAGAAAAAATGAAACAAACAAACAAAAAAAACAACTAAAAAATTGGAAAAGCTGAAAGAATATGTGAAACCCATAAGGAACTCATTCCCATCTAATTTGTATGGGAAGCATTTGAGAGGAAAGTGTGGAAATTATCTAATTAAGCTCAAACAGAAAATCACTCTGTAACTTACCATTACATAACAATAGTTTGCTCCTGTAAAAGACTGAGAAAGATAATTCTTCAGGATATATTCCCAGAGATTTAGAGTTGCCTGGGAAACTAGCTGCTGTGTGTGGTTCTTCTCTTTTCTGAGCAAATGGTGACTCACATGGATTTTCCATGTGTCAGGTTTTGTTGCTGACTGTTTAAAAGCAGAATGTATCTGCTCAGCAGCACTGGATTCTACGGGCCTTTACAGTCAGCTTTGCATCTGTGGGACTTTCAATTTGTATTTGATGCTGCTTGCATAAATATTCAGAATTAAATCTTACATAAACAGGAATACAGACTGCAGAATTTTTCATCAGTGTTTTGATGATTGCTTTCCATTCTCAACTGATTTGTTATCTGTGATATTTGTACCGATATCTCATAAAAATCTATGTAACCACTGATTGCTGAGAGGCTAGAAACCCACAAATTCAAGAAGCTGCTTGAGATTGAAATGCAAAAAAAAAAAGTATTTTCAGACTCTGCTCTTTTCTTGGCCTCTTGACCCTTTATGGGCTGAGCACTGGATTTAATTTTGTGTCTCAGCCAAGTGTGAAAAAAATGTTACTTCTTCACAGAAAAAGCCATATTAAAGTTTCTACACATTTCTCTAAATTTTGTTGCAGACAAGTCAGGCAGCTCCTGTGAAAATTTCACTTTTTTGCCTGTTACAGAATCAAAGAATGGCTAAGCTTGGAAGGAACCGCAGTGGGTCATCTGATTCAACCTCCCTGCTCAAGCAGGGTGATCCTAGAGCACATTGCACAGGTTTGTGTCCAGACAGTTCTTGGATATCTCCAGTAAGGGAAAATCCACAATGTCTGCAGACACTGTTCCAGTGCATGGTCACCTGCACTGTAAAGATGTTCTTTCTCATATTCAGGTGGAATATCCTGTGCATCAGTTTCTGCCCATTCCCTCTTTTCTATTGCTTGGCACCACTGAGAAGAGCCTGACTCAATCCTCTTGGCAACCTCCTTTCAGATACATAAATACATTGATAAGGTCCCCTCTTAGTTGTTTCTTCATGAGACTGAAGAGGTCCAGCTCCCTCAGCCTTTTCTTGTAAAGATACTACAATCTCTTTACCATCTTTGTTGCCCTTCCATTGGACTCAGACCAGGAGTTCCATGTTTTTCTTGTACTGAGAAGCCCACAACTGGACACAGCACCCCAGATATGGCCTCACTAGGGCTGAGTAAAGGAGCAGGATCACCTACTCAACCCACTGACAATGCTCTTCCTAAGGCACCCCAAGATACCATTGGCCTTCTTGGCCACAGGAGCACACTGAGGGCTCATGGAGAGCTTTTGTCCACCAGGAACCCCAGATCCTTCTCTGCAGAGCTGCTTTCCATCAGGTCAGTCCCCAGCCTGTACTGGTGCCTGAGGTTTTTCTTCCACAGGTGTAGTACCCTGCACTTGCCTTTGCTGCACTAGTTCTTCTCTGTCCATCTCTCCAACCTGTTGAGGTCCTCCTGAAGGGCTGCACAGCCCTCTGGGGAGTTGGCCACTCCTCCCATCTTTGTCTCATCAGTGAACTTGCTGAGAAGGCATCTGCCTCTTCATCCAAGTCATTGATGGATAAGTTAAATAATACTGGGCCCAGTATTGAAACTTGGCGGACACCACTACTTAAAGGCCTGCAACTAGATCCTTGTGCCACTGATTACAACCCCTCTTGGATCTGCCATTCAGCCAGTTCTCAATCCACCTCGCTGTCCACTCATTCAGTCCACACTTCCTGAGTTTTTCTGTGAGGATGTTGTGAGAGAATGTTGAAAGCCTTGCTAAGGTCGGGGTAGACAATATCCACTGCTCTCCCCTCACCCATAGAGGTAGTTGTTTCATCAAGAAAAGTGATAAGGTTGGTCAGGTAATAATGATTTACCTTTAATGAAATATCATAATAATCAGAATCACAGAACATTCTGAGTTTGAAGGGACCCATAAGGATCATCAAGTCCAGGCCTTACATGAATGGCCCATACAAGGGATCAAACCCATGACTTTGGCCTTATTAGCACCATGCTCTAACCAACTGAGCTAATCTTAGGATTTGAATCCATGCTGACTACTCCTGATCCCCTTATTGTCACTCAAGTGGATAGATTATGGCCTGCAGAATAAGACACTCCATCACCTTTCCAGGGATTAAGGTGAGGATGACTGGACAGTAGTTCCCTGGGTCCTTCTTGCCCTTTTTGAAGACTTAGGGTGACATCTGCTTTATTCCAGTTCTCCTGATCATCACAACCTTTTAAACAAGGACCCATTTATGGTGACTGCCAGGTCTCACAGCACTCATGGATGCATCCCATCAGGGCCCACGGACTTGTGGATGTCAAGCTTGCCTAAGTGTTCTCTAACCGAACCCTTCTTCACCAAGGTAAAGTCTTCTTCCCTTTGGGTCTGGATTGCCTATCTGAAAACAAGAGAGCAGTAGCTTGCCAACTGATTTTTTTCACTAGCCCAGCAAAAAGTTTTGTGTGTGTGTACCTCATGCCACTACAATAGGCTTCAATAAATACTGGGAACAGCTTGCATGGTTACCTGGGCATATAGTGTGGTATAAGATTTTTCAGGTTGGAGCAGACAGACATCTGCACAGCAACAGCACATACCTGGTGAGATATTGGTAGCCTGAATTTGTACTTGGAATCTAAGTGGAATACCTCAAAGCATCTAATGTCTAAGCTTAGATATCTGAATCATCCTCTAGATATTCAAGCTTATAGTCAATTTCTAATAATATACAACCAGATACTTAGTACTAGGGTTCCACCTACAACAACAGCAACTGTGCTTCCCATTTGAAAACAGCTTCTGAAAAAGAAAAACCAAAAATCCAAGGTATTTATATCAAGGCAAATGGAATTGTATTAATTACATTTTTACTATTTATTTCTTTTAAGAAACATTGGCTAAGTCATAGTCCTCATCCAAAGCAAAAGCAATACCATTTCTCCAGCTTGTGTTTGAAAGAGATTCAGTTTGACAAGTTATACCTAACAAAAGTAACTGGTATTTAAAAAAGACATTGACAAGAAAAAATCTAACTGCAGAAGTAAAAAGAGAATCTTGATTTGTGTTAAAGTGAAAACAAACAAACAAATCCCTTCATTCTCTCATATCACTGTTCCTGTTGCTCTTGTAGAAGTGGCAAACTAACAATATGGTATTTATTACTGCTACTGATAGCCTCTGCTATTCTGTGGGTCCTTCAACATCTATTTAATGATGGAATGACTCATATAGAGTTCCCATTTCCCACCTGGAGAATCTGGGTGTCAGTTCAGAATAAATACATCCAGATTACTGCAGACAGGTGAGATGAGTTCAGCCTGTCATAACTGATGTGGTTATTACTATTATCACATTCTAGGTCTTATCTGAATAAACTTAAAACCCCTACCAGTGAGAAATGCAAAGGTACAGCTTGATTTCCAGTTGTACTGCAACTTACTAATTATAACGTAACATTTAGTCAATATGCTGAGAGATTAATACTCACAAACTCTAAGTGCAGAAAAGTTTAACTAAAAAAAAGGTTTTAAACTTACCTGCATAACTGTCTTTTCTTCATGGTAAGCCTCTGTTCACCTTCCTCTGTAAGGGAAAATCTAAACTCTTTAACTCATATTACACTTAGAGCTTACAAATAAATGAAAAAATAAACAACATTTTTGAGCTTGTCTTCTCTGCTAAGTCTTTGGCTGTCAGGCTGTAAACTGGGATGAAATTTCAGGGAAGGATTGTAACTCCTCAAAAAGAGTGCTCATTATGTTGAAGAAGTATTTATCTACAGTGGCATCAATATTCTAGTATAAATGAAGAGCACTAATTGCACTCTTTTTGAGAGCAATGAAATGACTGGGAATGTTGAGTTTACATTCTCACCTTGCATTATGTCCCTGAAGTCTCAAGACACAAGTCAGCCATCACTTTGCTTTCTTACTCAGTTCATGTTCACTGGGACATAAATGTGTGCAGAGGTAACCTTACTCACTTACCTAAATGTAATTTTCAAATGTATTGAAAATCAAGTTTAGATTTTAAGGTCTTTGTCATGATTCTGAACATCTGTAGAAATAGTACTTCGCTATTGGTTAACTATTGTTAGCTGCGCACACGAAGAACAGTTTTCCTGTGGCTGCCATTTGGATGTCTGATATACATACACAGAGGCAAAGAGCATATTTCAAGCCAGATGAACAAATTCTTGGCAACCAGAAAATCTTTTGTTTCATTGTTTCCTTCAGATGACATATGACAATTACCTGACTTTAGGCAGTATATCTGACTTTGAATTCCCTAATCAGAACCATCATTAGATAGAGGAGTACAAGAAGTAGTCTGTTTAGGGTACTATTTTTATTGTTTGGATTTTTTTTAACAAGACTTTCCCTTTCTTATGAGTTCTTCCATGTCTATTTTAGGATGGAATGACTCATACTCTGGAGTTCCTGTTTCTCATCTGGAGAATCTGGTTGTCAGCTGAGAATAAACACGTCCAGATTTCTGCAGATAGGTGAGATGAGTTCAGCCTGTTATAATTCAATGTATTCAGCAAAGTGGACCATGAAACTATACAACAATGAGGTCTTCCGAAGCTATTGAATATTTCCTAGCAAGCGCTATTACAGTCAGGTACACAAACCATTATTCAAAGCAGACCAGCATTTTCTTTGGACTTCACAAACCAAAAGCTGTGGTACTGGTATGCTGATAGCTTCAAGCTGTGTCTAATCTTGTTCCCATGTAAATTATCTCCTATGGCTCCATATTAGCAGCACGTGTTAACATGCATCTGTAAGCATACGGCAGGTTAAGAACAGATATTATACTTACCCCTTAATACTATCCTAGCTTCTGCATATTTTCAGCTCAGAGGATTTTCTGAGTCTGATGTAATAGGTTTCTCGAGTAACATTTACTGAATCTCCTGTCCATGTCTACTCTGAACATATGTAAAGGTTTTTACCAAAAAACCCACCAAAATTCCCAAAATCCAAGAAACAAAAATTCCCCTAGCAAACCATCCCATAGGTTTGCCACCCAGTTTGAAGTACCTCTCACTCATTCTGAGCCTGGCTTCTGTTGCCTTCATCTGGTGGTGCCAGCTGTGTAAGAAGAAAGAGTGATCAGCAAATCCCTTCCCACAGTCTCTACATCAGGCATAATATTTATCTTTTCCTTCAAAGTAGTTTCTTAGTCACTGTAAGAAAATTATTCCATATCATGATTGTTGGCCTTCTGTGAACCTTTGTCATATTTTCTGTGTAATTTTTGAGAAGATCAGAACTGTGCACATTACTGGGAGCACTTATGAGCTGTGATTTTGTACAGTGGCATAATGATGCTCTTTTTTTTTTTTACTTCTTTATTCATTTCCTCATAAAGTAAAATATATGATTCATTTTTCCACTCCTAGCAAACAGTGAGATGATATTTTCATCTGTCACAAACACAAAGCCTTACTCCAATGGCAACAGACAGCACAGACCCTATCATTATATGTGTGAAATTAGGTTTGTTTTCCTACACACACAAAAAGAATTAACTCTTTTTTAGAATTTCATCTGCTCTTTTATTACTTAGTAATTTTTTAAGAACAGGCTGCAGTTCTTCACAGTCAGCCCTCATACTTGCTGTCATGACCTTTGGATTCCTTTATTGTGTTCAAAAATGGCCATGTCACTGCTGACTACTTTTTCCAGGTACAAGTCCCAGTCACTGTGGAAAAACACTGGCAACTTTCTTGCTTATAACATCTAATTATTTGGTTTTACCTTCTTTTATATCTTTTAACCACCTATTTATCCATGCTAGGATCTGCCTTTTCTATTTATTTTCTCTGCGACTGCTTTGCACGAGACCTTATGAAAAGCCTTTTGAAAATACAAGCATATTTGCTTAGTTAATATACCAAGTATATTATCCTTATCCACAAGTGTTTTGATCTCTTAAAAGAACTTGAAAAGGTTTGTAATATAGGACTTCCATTTGTGTAAATCACATGGATTCTTCTTCAGTAGCTTCTATTTATTCAGGTCTCAGCTAATTCAGTGTTAACACACTTCTTTTTCATTTACCTTCTGATTTACAAGACTGTACTTCTGTAGGTCCCTCTAAAATGTTCTTTTAAGGATTGTCACAATAGTTACCACTCTTGAGTCTTCAGATACCACGAGTAGATGAGACACATGGTAGACCTACAGCTGTACTATTTCATACTTGACTATTGTTGAGGCTTGTGAGTGAATACCATCCAGCATTGCTTACTTGATAATTTTATTCTGACTCTATTTACTGTGATCACCTTCCACTGAGAACGTTGTTTCAGTTAATACTTCATTAATCAGGTTGATCCTTCATTAATCCCAAAATATAGCATAAGAATCAGTACAGGTTTTCCTACACTGTTCACCAATATAAAAAACTATTTGCCTCTTTTGAAGTGCTGTTGTTCTCTCTGAACATACCATTACCATTACAAATGAGTCCAAAGACTACCTCAGGGTCTTTTTGTTCTTGATTTTGATGGCTTAGATTAGATTACAGATTACATTAGATTCTGTATTTAACTAAGCAAAAAGCCACCGAAAAGGTGTTGACTGGGGAAATTAGCTTTAACTTGAAGGTTAGTATCTGGCAGTAGTTGAATACCATAGTGCAAAGCACAATCTCTTCAGTAAGAAAAGAAAAATCCTCTTTACAAATATCTACCAATTAATGTTCCAGAAAATGGAACAGAAACTACCTTGTGAGTTAGTAAATATGTGAATTAGTAAAACTGTATTGTTTTAAAGAGATGTTGTAGAAATACCTCATCTAGCAGTGAAGCTTTTTCTTTAAGTTCATTTTCAGTAGGACAGGCTTCTCAGATAGTTTTAGAGTATTCTGATGTCTTTGGCAAGAGAGAGGAAAAAATTGTGCACCCAGGAAGAAAACAAGGAGAAAAGTAAAGAAACAAAGTGACTGTTACTAACTATTAAAAGAAACAAAGCTTGTCTTCTAAACTCAACACAATGTGTTTTTCAGTATCACTGTTGTTCAACTGTGCATTGTTTTTGGCAAGATACTACTGTCAATTCCCATTCAGAACACATATCTTGTGTGTGCAGGATATAGTCTTCTGATGAATTATGAATCCATCTCTTTCCTTCAGGGTTTGTTTCTTGAATACTTTTTCTTGCTTTTAAATATTTATTGTAAACGGACTTGAAATAAAGTGTAGAAATGTCAACTGTAATCTACTTTGTGCATGCTGGGGAAGCCCTAGAACCCAAGTCATCCTTCATATCCCTTTCGCATCCTTCCTGTTTGCCTTTGGAGTGTCTGGGAGCTGACAGAGGCATTTTCTCACCCTCCAAATAATTTTGAGTCAAGATGGTTTGCTCTTTTACATCCCTGTCATTTCATACCATTGCTAAATAATTTATTGGCACAAGCTGGCAGCTTTGGGAGTAGGAATGCAAGGGCCAGTGCCAGAATCACCTCTGCTCTGTAACTGAATGATGTGTTATCAGCTACTCCACTTGGGAAGCTATGGCTTTCACCTTAAAGTATTTTCCATAAGAACTTCCCTAGTATCTTTAAGTGGAAGTTTATCTTTTCCCTCATGTTGTGGTCTAAACCCAGCCAGCAAGTAACAACCAAACAGCCACTCATTCAGTCCCTGCCCCAGCAAAATGGGGGAAGAGAATTGGAGAAAGGTCATGGTTTGAGATAAAAACAGTTTAACAACTGAAATGAAATAGAAATAATATAATAATAATAACGGGCACAACAACAGCAAAACCAACTAGTAAAAAAGGGAAACAAGACAGAGAAATAAAACACAAGACAGACAAGTGATGCAAATGAAAGGAATTGCTCAAAAACAACCCAGTCCAGCCGGTCACTCAGGAGCATACCCCCCACCAATGTTCTCCCTAGTTTTACTGTTGAGCATTATGCCACATAGTATGGAGTATTCCTTTGATCGGCCAAAACCAGGACCTCAAGAATCAGAAATTATGAAACTTGAAGTTCTGGTCTCATAAAAAGTTGGAAAAAAGCATCAGATAAAAAAGAATAAGCAACATTGGTCAATGTTCTGAATTAATTCTTACCATACTTTTAAGGCACTGTCTGTGTTTGAGCAAATCAGGTTGTCTGACAGGGTAAAGTGGGGAAGTTGACTGGCATTTCTGAAGCTCTGAATCTATATCATTTCTCTGAAGTTGTCATAAAACTAGTGCAGACTTTCACTCAAGCAATGGGAGCTTTGGATCTCAGTAACTGAGATGACTTCAAGGAGGATATCTTGCAGGCGGTTTCTTTCAGAAGCAAAAATCAGACAATTTTTTCATAAAATACAGTTTTTTCACAAATCTAGTTTCCTCAAAATCAGGAGAAATCTACACTCAGGACAAACTTTCTGGCTTATAATTAAAGTCTCTGTCTAGTGAGTGTTTTGGACACAAGTTTTATTTGTAGTTAGGGGTTTGTGAGGGAGGGAGGGGTATGTTTTGGTTGGTTGGGGTATTTTTAAAGGTTATGGTGATGACTGAGGTTATGCTTTCTTGTTTTTATTACTCCATGCACTTCTCTGGAGTTTCTGGTGCTTCTTTGAGACATGCAGCAGGAATTAAATCTACTCCTTGCAGTAAAACTCCTATGCACACTCTTTGTCTAAATCACTTAGTGTTCAAAAATTGCTGAGATGGAAATCACCTTGTTTATCAACACCTGCCATGATGGCTCTTCAACTTGAAGATCTACAATTATTTTATGGAAATTATAGAATACAACTTTGTTATATACATTGAGTTTTCAAATATGTTAACAAAATATATAATTACTAGGGCATGGTCCCTCTCTTTATCACTCAGAAGCTTAGGGATAATTACACAGCACCACTTTGCCAAAAATCTGAACTAATCTGAACTAATACCTTACTTCAACAAAAAATTTTCCCAGTCTGTAAGCTCAGTGGGTGAGAAAAATAGTTTACTAACTCTGTTTTGTCCATGCCTGTAGATATAGTATAGAATATAAAAATGCTTCTGAGTAAAAAGTGCTTTTAATCCATTCATTAGTGCTTCTAATGCTTCTTATATAAGGCTCATTCAAGATGTCACTTTTATCTCACAGAAGTCAGAGAAAAAATGGTTCCCAAAGTCCCACTATTGTTTCATTTTTCTGCTCATGAACAGCAATGGCTTATTTTAGGCTCAGTGCCTAACGTCACAATAACTGCTCATTTGTATGACCCAGTTCAGATAAACTTTTGGCTCTATTGTCATTCAAGATGAGAGAAATGAGGAGTATCTGTCAGTGTACATACCTCACACAACAGAGAGGGCTTCCCCTGATCACTGCAAGTGCCATATGCTGCATGCACTATTGATCAGGAATGCGGAGAACTCTGGTATGGTCTGCAGAAGTTACTGGTAGAAGAAAAACAGAACCAACATGGAGATTTGCAGACTAATTTTTACTGTCATTTTTCCAAGTAAAACTAGACTTTGAAGTCTACAATCTGCAGACTGCATGGACAGCTGAGTGCACTGCTTGTCAGCTCCTGTATGCGTGAGGCTTATATCCCTGAATTCATTCAGCTACCCACCAGCTGTGTAACACTCTGTAGCCTTTAACCTGGAGATGTTTGTGAGGTAAGGACAATAATATTAATAAAGGTGTTTGAAAAACAAAAATATTCCTTCTCTTAAAAAAAAAAAAAAGAAAAAGTAGAAGTACTGCAAACTGAAGCAAGTAATTTTACATCTTTAAAGACCTTTATTTTACAAAGGTATTCATATACCAGTATGAATCATGACATGTAACAACTGTGTTTTGTAAAGAAGCACAAATCAATTTAAGAAACAAGACAAACATGAGCAAAATATGAAGCCCTATGGAAAACATACAGATTTTTATTTTTCATGACTGTGCATTCTATGGCTGCCAAGGAAAACTCCCAAATGCTATGAGGGAGACAAAAATAGTAATTTAAATTCAGCCTTTAAAAAGGGTCTGAGAGATTCCCAGTAAGGAAGTATACTGTGATGTTTCTCTTACATCACAATAAAAAGGCACGAAAGTTAAATAAAAGATGAGTTCTTGCAAATTGGAAAGGTCAAGAATTTAAAATGAGAGATTGTAGAGAAACCAAAAGCTTAGGAAGTAAGCTCCAAACACAAACTCAGCTGTCTGCAGGAACCAGTAGCCCTAATAACTAACTATATTGCATTCTGCACTTTAAATTTCACAAAGACAACTGAGTAGTTATCTGAATGAGTGAAAATAATTCTCCTGCAACATGCAGATTTGCATCTCTGGTAACAGACTGAAGTGTCTTTGGAAGAGTTTGCAAAGGTTATATAAAACCATCCTTTAGCTTTGTGGGAGCATCTTAGTTAATTTTGCTGACTGGGTAAATAAGATAGTTCTGGAAAAATCCTACAGCTCCCAGCCTCTTCTTCTCAAGGCTGAACAGAACAAGTGACCTCAGCCACTCCTCATACGGCTTCCCCTCAAGGTCCTTCACCATCTTTGTTGTCCTCCTATGGACACTCTCTAATAGCTTTAGACCCTTCCTATATTGTGGTGCCCAAAACTGCACACAGTATTCAAGGTGAGGCCAAACAAGTGCAGAGCAGAGTGGGACAATCCCCTCCCTCGACCGGCTGGTGATGCTTTGCCTGATGCCCCCCCGGATGCGGTTGGCCCTCCTGGCTGCCAGGGCACTGCTGACCCATGTTCAACTTGACATCAATCAGGACCCCCAGGTCCCTCTCCACAGCCATGCTTTCCAGCATCTCATTCCCCAGTCTGTACATACATTCAGGATTGCCCCATCCCAGGTCCAGAATCCAGCAATTCCTCTTACTGTACTTCATATGGTTGGTGATTGGCCAGTCCTCTTGTTGGGGTCTCTCTGCAGGACCTCCCTGCCTTCCAGCGAGTCAGCCGCTCCTTCCAGTTTTTTATCACAGACAAACTTGCTTAGTATCCCTTCCAGTCCTGCATCCAAGTCATTTATGAAGAGCACAGGGCCTAAAATGGAGCCCTGTGGAACCCTAGTAGTGGCAGGTCAACAGTCTGATGTTACCCCATTCACTGTTACCCTCTGTGCTCAATCTGTGAGCTGATTGCTCACCCACCACATGATGTGTTTATCCAGCTGTGCTGGACAGTTTGTCCAGAAGGATCCTGTGAGAGACAGAATTAAAAGCTTTACTGAAATGCAAAAGAATTGCATCAACTGGCTTCCCTTGATCCACTTAGGTGGGTTACCTCGTCACAGAAGGAAATCAGGTTAGGTAAGCAGGGCTTTCCTCTAATGAAGATGTGCTGGCTGTGACCAATGACTGTGTTGTCTTTCAGGTGTTTTTCAATACCTCCCAGCTCCTTCTCATTGTCCTTCCTGAAAACCAGGACAACATTCATCAGCTTCCAGTCAGCTGGGACCTCTCTGTATTTCCAAGACAACTCAAAAATCATTGAGGGAGGTTTTGCTATGATATCAGCCAGCTCTCTTAGAATTCTGAGTTGAATCTCATCAGGCCCCGTAGATTTGTGGGGATCCAGCTGGAGCAGTAGATCCTGCAGAATTTCAGGGTTGAGTGTGAGTTGATCATTCTCACAGTCATGGTCCTCCAGCTCAGGGCACTGACACACTGACATCCCCTTGGTCCATCATCTGTGTTGAACACAAGAGGCAAAGAAAGTATTAAATATCTCTGTCTTGTCTCTGTCCGTGTTTATGAGGTGACCATCCTCATCCTGTATTTCTATACTGCCTATTGCCATTCATATATTTGAAAAAACTCTTTTTATTGTCCCTCACATTTCTGGCCAGCTTCAACTCTAGTTCAGCTTTGGCCATGCAAATACTCCCCCATACAGCAGGCAAGCAGAATCCCTGTATTTTTTGCATGTCACTTGACCTTGCTTCCACTGGATATACACTTTCCTTTTTTGCCTTATTTGTCATTTTGTTCATGCTTGAATGCTCCTAGCTGTATACACACAGGTTTCCTCACAGTAGTTTGTTTGATGCAGTGTAAAAAAGAAATCCAAGATCCTATTGATAAGCTTGTGCTATTCCTTTATCTGAGTAATTATCTTCAAAAGGGAATAGGGACCTACATTTCCTGTCTGAAACTCCTATCCTAGTCATATCGAGAATTCCACTCATGATCTAGAAACTCGCCATCAACTTCAACAAATTTCCTCAGTCATACTGATTTCATACAAAGAATTAGGGACTTTTTATTAACTTCATCTATACTGTTTAGAGCCCTATTTGTTAGTCAGAAATGAAGTTGCAGCTCACTAGCTCTTTCCAAGCACACAGTCTTGGAAGAGACTAACAAATGACATTTCCATGGCAACAGTTTCCAGACACTCTGCTACAAACAAAGGTAAAATGTCTTGAACAGAGTTCATGCATGGTATTTAATAAGCCGCGTCAGTTGCTGTCTCAAGCTATACATCTGCAGAACTTAGCAATGTTTCCAGTTCAAAGAGTCAGAACAATTATTAGAAAGACTTGCTTAAGCTTGTCCTGTGGTTGGAGAAGTCAAGAAGAGAGCTGATGAGGATCACACCACCCTTCCTCACACTGCAGAATCTTACTTACTTCAGGGGTTCAAGACCCAATCAGTACTGCCTGTATGAGCTCAGAAGGAAACATATTTAATAAGGGAAGATAAAACTTTAGGCCAACAAAACCAGACACTAGACCTAGTGAATCTGTCCTCCCCTCACTCTTTGCAGCATTCACTTTAAAAAGTTACCCATATTTCTTTGTTCTAGCTCCTTCTTCACATCCTCATCCTCTTTTTTGTTCCTGTGGCCATATTTTCTTTTCCTGCTCTAGCAAATCCCTTCACTACAGAATTTCTAAGTGACACATCAAGACTCAAACAATAATTGGTGGCTTTAAAATAGTACTTTCAGATATTCACTATGCTTTGACTCTCCTCCCAAGCCTTTGCTGTCCATTTAAATTCCAAACTCAGCAGTAGAAAGTCCTACTCAATACTTGAAATATACCTGACACAGTGGGATCTTAGTTTTGTATCAGTACTCAGTCATAAACACACTTGCAATATATTCATTGTCTCTTCTCAAATAGAGGAAGGGTTGATAATACTGTCAGTTCTTCCACCCTCTCCCCCTCTGTCTTCACCTGCCTTTGAAGCTGGAAAATGAACAAGGCAATGCAAAAAACTCGTAAGTGCCAGGGGCAGAAGAAACAAACCATGATCACAGATCCTCCCCAGCAGAGAGTATTAAAAAATATGTCATTTAGGAACATATCTAATCTAATTTCTGAAAAATAGGAAATGTTACTGACTCTACTGCCTATCTTGGAAAGTTAGTTCAGTGTTTGACTAACCTCACTGCCAGGAACTCCATCTTAATTTCAAGATTGAAAATGACACACTTTAGCTTCCAGTCACTGTATCTTGTTATACCTTTTGTTATTAGCAATAATTAAAAGAGTTTTAGTACTGCACATCTTTTCTATCTGTAGGAACACCCATAAAGAGCAGTCCTGAAAAGTGTTTATCATAAATAGTAACCATCCCGCACATAAATAATTCTTATATCAAATATTTCAGTTTTTCTGTCTATATCATGTTTTGTTGTTTGTTTTTGTCTTTGTTTTTGGTTGTTTTGTTTTTTTTTTTTTTTGCAAAAGAGAAGGCCATAAATGTTGCTTAGATAATGTGTTTTTATTTTACATAGGAAATTAAATTTCACAGAGGACAAATGATTGTATTTAGAGCAAACTGTACCAGTCCTTAGGTGACCTACCTGTTATTTGGCAGGGAACATGAGTGACTAAGATGTCACTGTCTTAATTCCTGCAAGGATAAAGAGCTGCTTTGATAATTCTGGCAGATGAACTATGTTCTATTCAATAGGTGAATGGCTAGGAAAAATAAGTCAACCTACTCTGTAGGACAATGTCCCAGTCCTGAATGTGACACCTCTTAAACCCTCAATGATGTTGGCAGGACACATACCTGGCCTCACTGTTTCATGTATCATCACCAGCAATGACAAAATCATTTTTGATGCTCAGTAGAAATAAAAAACCCAAAAGGAGCAACAGCATGTGTGACCAGCTGTGCATTAGGGAAAAGAATTCTACTTAATTACTGGAATTGATCAGCTGAGGTCCTGAAAGATGAGGTTCACTTACAGTAAATGCCTTAATCAGGAAATTCCAGGTTTGTTAGTGTATGGATGACAATACAGGTAATTTTCTTCTTCCCATGACCCAAGGAGGAAAAAAACAAACAGAATTTTTCAAAAACTGATAAATTTTGAGGTTTCTATTCATCTCCATGTTTATCCAGCGCCAACTACACACTGATGTTTTTTTTGAAACTGTGTTAAAGCAGATCTTTGTTTACCAGTACCATACTCCACTTTAAAAGCAGTCACTTTAAGGTGGATAGTTCTTTCCCTATCCCCATAATAATTGCCATCACTGCCAGGAAACAGCATCTGTTTTTAGAACTGCACTTATTTAAATTCACTGTCTAGTCATTTTTTTTATGCATTTGTAAACAAGATGGAAAATGCTTTTAGTAATTTGTGCCTCTACC
The DNA here is from genome assembly GCA_038380795.1 of Pyrocephalus nanus. Taxonomy (NCBI): domain Eukaryota; kingdom Metazoa; phylum Chordata; class Aves; order Passeriformes; family Tyrannidae; genus Pyrocephalus; species Pyrocephalus nanus. The sequence continues at coordinate 48,579,754 of CM076264.1, forward strand.
GTGTTTAAGTGCCTTTCAAAGCGCAAAGATCAAGTACTGTCCCAACCTTCATTTTTAATGTGGTTTTTTTTTTTTTTTGACTTCTGGCTCATTTGTTAACTTTTCTTGAAAATTTTACTCCTGTGTTTGTGTTTGAAATAGGCACACAAGTATATTTTACTAATGGTATGTAAAGTGAGGATCTGCCTATTCTGTTGTCCTCTTCCATACCAAGTGATCATAGAAATATTTTTGACATTAAGAAGTCTGTCTTCTGTTAGTCATAAATGTTGATATCAAGTTTTACTTAGATCGTTACTTTAAAAGGCAGAATTTTCCTCCTGCTGATATCATCTTTATCATTGAAGTTCTGAATTATTACCTTGTCTCTGAATTTATGAAAACACTTTTTAGTTGCTTGAGATGATTTAGCAAGGTAATTTTGATCATTTTATAAAAATCTCTTCCCTTCATCTTTATAAAAAATTGGCCTTTGAAATATGCAAGCTTAACCAGAAAATGCTTAAATAACCACTTGGTTCCCCAGAAAAAATACAGTCTATTTAAGAATGCATGCTGCATGTCTCTATGGCAAATGTTTGGAGAAATCCAAGTGATATGCTGGCATGCACATCTTTATAATTCAAATATGTAATCCTACAAAAGCGAAAAAACCCCAAAACCCTAGTGTATCAGACAGGTCCACACTTCCATACAGCTATCCTGTAGCTTTTTGTCTACTGCTTCTTTATTTATGGAACTCCAGAGTAATTTTTTTTCACTCTTTTTGTGTCATTCTTTGTTATCATTTTAGTCTTTCAATCCTTTAGTATTTTTCCAAGGTTTGCAAACATTAACACAATTCTCGGTGTTGCTAATGCAACTAATTTATTTTGTGTTACGATTTGGAAGAACTGTGGGCTCAATGGTAGGAAAAATGTTTATTTTTAACTTACTTTCCCTCACATCCTCCTTCGTCAAAATTGGTAAATTCTGTCCTCATCAGATGGAGTGAATATCTTCCTACATTCTTCTAAATATGGACAACTATCTGTCAAATCTTCATACTTAGTTTAATCACCTTTTGCAATTTCATCAGCATTTATCTGTAGCTGTCTACCTGGCTGCAATATTCATATTTTAAATTACTTAGAGCCTTCACCCTACTTACTACTTAAATATGTTGTCTCTTTTAGCTTTTCTTATCAGTCACATACATTTTAAATTGTAATTTAAAGAATTTGCCATTTCCTTAGCTTTTAGTACATAATATTATTATTATTGTTATTATTACTTCTTTAATATTTACATGAAAGTATACACCACTAGCCAGCATAATTTTTTTTGTATTTTGGAATTGTGTTTTTAGGGTCCATGAACGAGTCCTACTTTTTTTTTAACTTTTCTAATCTAAATTGGTGTTACTAAACAATCAAATTTCTTTTAGGTTTTAGAAAGCCATTTTCTTCCTATTTTGAAACTGTTTCAAAATATTAAAAATAAATAAAAAGAAAAATAATTTTGCTCATTATCAAAGTCTTTTTGCAAAGTAATACAAGCTAGAGAATGATCATTAGTATCTTAGAAACTCTTGTATGTCTTAAATTGAGATTCAGTATCGAAGGAGGGACTTGGTTTCAAATCAAAAGTACATCCAAATTGCAGCTGAAGGTCCTGTGATAGTCAAACGAGATACAAGCAAAACAGTTAGGAGGATGTCAGCAGCTATTCACTTAACCTAGAGAAGAATTCAGCTGTTCAGATACCATTTTAGATAACTTACACTGTCCATTTTGGCCTCTCGCGGCTGGTCCAGGAAGCAATTATTTTGTTATTGGTCATGTATCACATATTACAAATGTCAGCCCTGTGCAAACATATGATATATTGTAGGATATTTCAAATGTTACATATGCTTAAACTGAGTCCTGTTACCTAGTGGCTGCTTAGCTGAATGGTTCTCTATACTTTATACCTTCAAGCTCTAGGGTTATCTAAAGGTTATATGAGATATTTTCATGGCACTGTCAGTTAGGACACAATCTCTGGGAGACATCTGCCCTTCTGGAGATGCAATTGAAGGGCAAGATTTCTCCAGTTGTGGTAAGAAGCATGTAGGTGAACAGCTAAATTAAGCCTTTGATCTCCACTGACCATATGGACCACAGAAAAAGATTCCTACCCCATATATGGGCACCTATGGATAGAGACACCTAAGTTTACATAACTCATTTGCAAATTGAAATCTCACCATCAGTGACACCATCATTATGAAAGTATTTTCCATATTGATTTTTTATGTTTAAAAGTGCTAAGATTTATACTGGATGGATTACAAACCCTGATAAACCTTTTTTTACAATTGCTGTGTGATATAAAGAGATGTTTAAGGACAAATTAGTATTTTTCTCTGGTGAGAAATCACAGATATTCTGGCTACTATTTTACTATTATTCATGAGTAGTTGAGCTCCAGTAAGTCCCAGTTTTTAGGTCTTCTTTTTTCCAGTTTGCTTTCTTTGTGGAACTGATCTTCCATTGCCTAGACAACCCTAACTAACACGTCCAACTAAGTGCTTAATGTAGACCTGTTTAATTCTATATTTTACTAAAATATACTCTTTTTCACATATTAATCACAATGATCTTTGAATACTATTCCATCTGCACTTACATTTAGAATGTATTAAAATTAAATGTTTTTTCAATTGCTATAATGAATCTTTTAAATAAAATATCTACTGAAAAAGGAAATACTTTCCCTTATAAAGTGATGATAATTGAGAAGTAGGTGTTTGCTTTGTGAGTTTTGCTCTGTGAAGTGAATAGTCTTAAACAGTAGGCAGTCTTTTTTCCTGCTTCAGCAGAAAGAGTTTCTGTGATCAGTGGCATTTTCTGGGTTTGCTGGTTTTCTGTTGTTGATGGTGGGGTTTTTGCCTGTTGTCAGAGCCTTTTGATTGTTGTCCTGGTTTCAGCTGGGATAGGGTTAATTTTATTCTTAGTAGCTGGTACAGGGCTGTGTTTTGGGTTTAGTAAGAAAATAATTATAATAACACACTAATGTTGTAGCTTTCGCTAAGTAGTGTTTATGCTAAGTCAAGGATGGTTTAATTTCCCATGCTCTGTCCATGAGCAGGTGCACAAGAAATCGTGAGAGAGCATGGCCAGGACAGCTGACCCAAACCGGCCAAAGGGGTGTTCCATAACACAGAACATCACACTCAGCATGTAAATGGGAGGAGATTGGCAAGGACATGCCAGTCACTTCTCAGGGACAGCCTGGGCATCATTCACCAGGTGGTGAGGGATTGCACTGTGTATTACTTTAATTTCTTGTGGTTTATTACACCCTCTCTCCTTTTCATAATCATAATCATTATCATTATTATTCTTAGTATTAACTTCATTTTAATTAATAAACTGTTCTTTTTGTGAACTGTGACTTTTACTTTTTTTTCAATTTTTCTCCCCATCCCATGGGCAACAGTGAGCTATTGGCTGCATGTGCCTTAGTTACGATTTAACAGTTGTTTTCAGTATTCAGGACCAAAAATGAAAAAATCTCTGTCTAACTCTTGTAAAGAAAGGTTTCATCTATTTACTTCTTGTAATATTTACATATTGAGAAAGTAAATACTGTCAATTGCTTATAAGAATTAAGCTTTGTGAGCAAAGAGATCTGCTCTGCAGAGGTGCCTATCTCACTGCCAATGCAGCAGTTTAAAAGTGAATTAATTATATCAATCCTTCACCATTTTTTTTTTATTCGTTGAGTAATTGGAAGGAAATTTGCTCTCCTACTCTTTATGTTTCCCCTGAGCATAGCAAAAGTTGGAAAAAGTGTTTGTATGTAATAGTTCAGGAAGTCTTCATCACAGACTATATGATTTGTAACATCAGCTGTAAAGAATGCTAGAAAGAAACAACAGATGTTCATGACAACAGGGGAATGGCAAAGCAGGATCTAGTACTCTAAGAAAACTCCCTCTGTGCAACATTTTGAGTTGAGGAAAGATAATACTAAGGGCTGTTTTTCTCAAGTATCATCAAATGCTTTTCCAGAAACCCTCTACAGTTTGGTTCTGTTTTCATGCACAGTGTAGCTTAGCACAGATTGTTTCACAAAAGTAATTTAAATGAAGAAGACATATTTTCTTGTGGCCCTAAATAAAAAGAGGAAAATAAACACACAGATAGACAGAGAGTTAGCCAATAGATAAGTATGCAGAGAACACAGTTCTGCTCCGTGCCCCTGACTGATAACCATCTGAAATATACTATTGCAATCCAGGGAACTCGTTATTCCATCTGCGCAAGCCTGTAAGCTTGCAGGCCACACTAATGTAAAAGACCTCAGCTTCAGTATGGAATCTAGAGGACAAAGATTCTTCTTCAACATAGCTGATAAATGTCACCGTGTGAGGAAAAAAAACTCTTGTTCTTGGAAACATGTTGTACCTACTTAAGTATTTCTTACATGTTTCCAAGATGGTCTCCTTGGAAACTGGAGTTTCAGCTTGTCTGCTTATCCCTTTTGTCGAAGCTCAGGTACAAGAAATCATTAGCAAGTTGAGTTGCTGGTAACTCTGACAGCTTCTTCAAATCATTAACATGCTAACAAGTGTGATGTAGAAAAATGTCTGCAATTTTCTGCTTGTTCTGCTATTTGTCTTGCTGCAGAAATGATTTGGTGAAAGTAGCAATATCAGCCTTAGAATTTATTACCACTCACATATAAGAAAAGACATATGCATATAAATGAAGAATTGAAGAAGCTGGTCTTACATGTTATATCAGGAAGAATAAAGTAATGAGGAATTTTTCTAGCTGATAAATCTCAGACTAATTTATTAATTAATTGAAAGTTTCAAGATGTTTTGCATTTCATTAAATTATGCTATTTAATTAAATTATACATGTTCATCAACGTATTAGCACCCAACAAATTAAGTAATATTAGATAGATTGTGTTCAGAATAGTAGAAGGGATACCAAAAGGACATCTTTCATAATGCTCTTATTGCTAGCATCCATGGATGTATCAGAAGAGCAAAGCAGCAAACCAGCTTTGTGTTTTTTGCTGAGTTCCCCTGCCACCATGTTTTCCCTAAATGCCCTAAAATGTAGAGAAAATAGTAATATAATAATAACAGAAAACAACGTTTTCATGGTGTCCAATTTAATCTCAAAAATGAGAAGATGAAAGTATAGTGTTGCATCCCATTTCTTATTCTAAATCAGCCATTTATTACCACTGGATTAACAATAAACACTTTACTCTCTTTAGTATAGAAATTGGTGAGTAGTGAGTTTAAAGTCTTTCTGTAAAAGTGACATATTGCACTTAACATTGCTGATCCTCTGGGTATTCATGAACTTAGTTTACAATTTTGTATTTGTTACCAATTGAGGGAAAATATTTTAAACTTTTATATCATACATTCTTTCTTCATTGCAATAGAATGTAATTACACTGGGCACTAGACCCTATTGCTTTCTCCTGGTTTTAGAGAGGATAAAGGTAATTCCTTCTCAGTAGCTGTTACAGTGCTGGGTTTGTAGAAACTGGGTTGTGTGTGCTGGTTTTGGCTGGAATAGAGTTACTTTTCTTCATAGTAGGTGGTATGGGGCTATGATTTGTATTTTTTTTTTCTTCTTTTTTTTTTTTTTTTTTTTTTTCTGAAAACAACGTTGATAACAGAGGGATGTTTTTAGTTACTGCTGAGAACTGCTTACACAGAGCCAAGGCCCTCTCTGCTCCTCACACCTCACCGCCAGCAAGGAGACTGGAAGTCCACAAGAAGTCAGGAGGGGACACAGCCAGGACTGTGCACTTACCCCAGATGACTCAAGGGATATGCCATACCATATGATGTCCTGCTTAGCATATAGAGCTGGGGAAAGAAGAGGGAATGGGGAGTCATTTAGAGTGTTGGCATTTGTGTTCCCAGGTCCACTTACATGCAGTGGAACCTGGCTTTTCCTGAAGATGGCTGGACACCTGCCTGCCCATGGAAAGTGGTGAATGAATTCCTGTTTTGCTTTTCTTGTGTGCATGGCTTTTGCTCTCCCTATTGAGCTGTCTTTGTGTCAACGCACGAGTTTTCTCCCTTTCACCCTTCCAATTCTGTCCCCCACCTGGGTACAGTGAGTGAGCAGCTCTGTGGGACTTAGTTGCTAGATGAGGTTAAACCATGATATTGGTTGATCTAGTTTAGCTGATGTTATAAAACTTGTTTCTTGGGGTGGAGTGAAACAAAGAAAAAATAATAATATCTATGTTTTATAATAATAAAGATAATAACGTCTGTACTCTGTATAATAAATAAATATAATAATATCTATACTCTATATTTACTTTCGTTGCTATTGCTGTTATTATTAACCCATGGATTTAGAAATATTATATTCATAACATAAGATACCCAACTCTCAGATAGCCATAAGAATGATCTGTCCAGTGCACAGCTGAGAAATCTAAGGAACTGGAAAAACATGCTGATTGATCTGACAGAAGAAGTCTTGCACTGGGACTTATACTCTCGATTTGTCCAGACACCAACAAGGAATTCCAGGAAAAGTCCACATGAGTTGTCTAAGTCATGTTCTTTGTAGGAATGAAGAGCTCTTCTTGTAATTCAATAGACACTGTGTTATCCTGGAATCAAATAGTCAAAGATCAAAGATAATGACAGAAAACAACCTGACAGACTGCCATGTATGACAGATAAATATGGATGTCTACACAAAGATGTAGCTCAACCTTTGAATAGTACTGTCAAGATGTAAAGCGTTTCGCTAAATATAGTTCCAAGGGATTTGAAGAGACAGTGCTAAATTATTTACTGTGCTCTCTTACTAAATACTTGAAAACAGACATCCATGTTCTGTTTTCAACCCATGTAGCAACAGTAATAATGGTGTTAAAGCATTGCTTTTCATATAATTCACATGCTTTACCCACAACAGGCTGCCCTCTTTTTCCTTCTTCACACAACTTCCAAGACCATAAATTAGTTTTATAGCAAATGTGCAGTTTTTCTCATATAAATAAAATTATGTAATGATTTCCATTTGAAATCTTACATATACAGTTCAATACCTCAAGTAGCTGAAGGTTTAAAAGCCATATATGATAGTCCAATGTTAATTGTTTAGTGTCTTCAGCATTTTTCTAAGAAATAGACTAAAAAATTAATCAGTGATAGTACTAAAGTCATCAGAAACACAAAAGTCAGTTTTTCATAAGTTCATAAAAATAAAAATAATAGTGTTTGGCGTTTTCCAATAAAATCCCTAGATGCTTAAAACCCTATTACTGAATGAGATTTCAAGGTTTTCTTATTTTTATCTATGAGATCAATAAGGGAAAATTCATAATATGAACTCGACAGAATTAATTACAATAAGATCGGTGACACCTCTGCCATTCCACCCCTGTAATTATTATTTAATCATCTGAATATTAATACAGTCTCCAGAGGTCTAATTTGTGATTTTTTAATGGCGGGCAATGCAGAATTACATTTAATACTTTCCTTATTGCAATTCTTTCCTCACAGAAAAAGGGAGGACGATGTACCTTTTTTTTAATACTTTGCTTGGGGAGGGGGAAGTTACACTGAAAACTAGTGGAACGAGGAGTTGATATAATATAGTACTGCAGGATGTATACTGTACTGTAGTTGTAGCTCTTCAGTGTGGTCAGGCACAAGCTTTTTCAGCAAATCTCCCAAATGTCCCTACTTACAGCAAAGATAGTTAACTCATAATGTGGAGTGGTCTCATGGCACTGGACTTCCTTAAGATGAACCTAAACATGCTCCAGGAATGTATCTAATACTCTCCAGCTGCAGTCACTCTGTCTAAGGAACTGAACTAGGGTTAAACTGAAAAAAAGCCATTTGGAATGTGCATGAGGGTACGACATCTGCAGCATCAATTCTTTTGTCTGCATATCCATCCACCTTGATGTGTCTGCACTGTTATTACCTCTCTCACTGCTCTAAACGTCACTTCCTTTAAAAGCTATCTCTTCAACATTAATAGACATATGCCTGCAAACTATCCCTCACAGCAGTCTGAAAACTTCTGAAACTACATTCATTTTGAAGAATTAACTTTCTCTGACATATCACACCCCTCCAACCATTTATCTGGGAAATAGCTACAAAAATGTAGCCTTAAAAATAAAGAGGGACAAACTGGTTTGACTGAAAGACAAAAGATATGCATAAAAAAAGCAAGAAATTAATGGCTCTACTAAAGGTATTGAGCTTGATTCTTTACTGGCTAGCATGTTGTGAAGTTACTTAACCTATGCAAGCAGGTATAAAATGTTGCCAAATCCAGATTAGAATGCCTATATGCAATTTGAACTCACTTTCTAAATGACTACATAAAATGCTCAACAATGGAACATGAAACTGACTATAATTTCCCCTGCTGTCATCAGACTATTTCAGACATAAAGTTACTCTGGAAAATATGCAGCTCTTTTTCATAAATGTAAACCACTGAAAAATAAGCAAATATTAAATGAAAAAAGAAAAAGGCTTTATACTAAAAATTATTTGGAGAGAATAAGTAAAATTTCACTACTGTTGGAAGTACCCCACGAGATGTGTATTTATGGTGGAGAAAAACCTTTGAAGAAAAGGAGAACTGAAGAAAAGACAGCATTGGAATGCAGCTAAACTACTGGACAATAGATGACTTCCTACCTTAGAGACTGCTTTTCTTGTTATAAAAGTGTTATGTTTATTCAATTTATTAACAATGTTGCTAGAAAAAATCTTACTTTATGTGTAATCCACAGTTTAAATTAGAGTTAGTCCTATTTGCTGATTGTAATCCCTCTGCTTCCATTTATTTCATACCAGTGAAACCAATTTCTGCTCTGTTTTTGGAAGGTCTTCATGTGGAAGAAATCAGTCCAAATTCCAAATAAATATATAAGAGGTCCAGTTCCTGCAGGTCACATACAGGGAAAAGGGCTCAGAGAGTCTATAGGCCTCTCCGGCTTTGATTCTAATTCAAGTCCCCAGAGATGAGACTGAAGGCATGGCTGTGCAGAAAGGTACAGTCAAAACTCCCATAGGATGTGGAATAGCCATTCTGGCATCTTCAATCTTAACTGCAAGTAGTTCTTACCTATATGGGCTCCACATATTGGCATGTCACTCCTGAGATAAACAGGAGAGAAAATTAGCCAGTATTTTACATACACATGTGTTGGGATAGCTTGGCAAGATTTTGGCAGTTTGAGGGGCTGCAGAGGTGGGTTCTGTGACAAGCTGCCAGAAGCTTCCTTCATGTCCGGCAGAGCCAGTATCAGACAGCTCCAAGATGGACCGACAACCAGCCCAAGCCAAGCTACAGTGGTAGCACCTCTGAGATAATGTATTCATCAAGACAAATTAAAAAAACCCAAAATGGTGAAATGGCAACTGCAGCCAAGAGAGTGGAATGAGAATAACTGAGAGAAGCAACTGTGCAGACACAAAGGTCAGTACAGAAGGAGGTGCTCCAGGTAGAGGAGCAGAGAGTTTCCTGCAGCCCATGGTGAAGACTGTGGTGAGGCAGACTGGGCTAAACTTGCGCAGACTGTCTCTAGAATGTGGAGGATTAACTCAAACAATTTAAAATTAGACTTAGAAGTCTAAACCCAGCAATAGAAATAGGATTTTTATTATTACTGCAATGCCACCTCAGCCATCTAACAATCTAGCAGCAACTTTTGTGCATACATGCCTAAAAACCGTGCAGTATTTAGTTAACCATCACAAGAAATAATAGATTTTTCATATTTGAAGACAACATGCTGACAGATGATGGAATTATGTGGGGTTTTTTGGAAAAAAAGACATTAACTAAATAGATTGCCACTAACTAGATGAAAGAGAAGGCTTTATATCACTGACGAGCACAGGGTGCATTGCTTAGAGCAGATTACAGCAGATCATGAGCTTCATGGATCATTTTTTCTCCTTTGTTCTTTTCATAATTTGTCCCTCAAATTTCCAGATATATGATGCCTTCCCTGTGGCACACCCTGGCTGCTGAACTTCCATTTATAGATTTACAAAAACTAAACATTTCAAACTGCTTTTGCCCAGTGAAACTTATTCACTACCCAAAATCTTGTATCTTAGCTTCTAACAGATGTTCTTTTCAACCCCAAATTAACTTCCTTGGGTACAACCAGATAACTTCAGGAATGTCTACCCCATCACTCTGTCAGTCCATGTGTCCTGCATACGGAGTTACCTCCATTGCATGCCAGGGACTCTTTTCTAGTCTCATGCCATGCAGCTGGGTCTCTAGTTACTTTACTTTAGCTGGTATCCCTGGGATTTCCAAGTAAAAAAACAGGCATCCCTGATCCAGTGTGGCTCCATCTGTATGACCTGCACTGTATAACCTGTGTAGCAGTGCAAATAGATGGGAGCAGCTTTGTACAGTAAAATAACCTGTGCTGCAAACCTGACATCCACAGTATATATGCATCAATTTTTGTTGTTTTATTTTGTTTTGTGGGGTAGCTCTAGCTTGGCTCCAGGGACTGAATGTCCATTTGCAGTCAGAGTGCATTGGGTGAGATCCTGGAGCATATCTGCTGTGTAGATTTTGCAGAGAGGAATCCAGCTCAGGCACTCTGAGACAGCTTGACACTATGAGCTAAAATATAAGTGGGCTCAGGTGGGACATTTGCTTTAAAAGCTAACTAAACATTGAACCAAACTAGAACACATGTAGATCTGCCCTCTCAAATCTCCTGAAAACATTACAACTAAGGCAGAAGAGCTAAGCTTGTTGCAGGACCCTGAAAGATCACAAGATTAAGACTAAACAGGAATCATTCAGTAGGAAGAAATAGTTTCAAGCTGGTGTGGGCAGACCTGGCAGGTCTATTTTTAAAGACAGGCTTTCTTTCCAGCAAAAAAGGGATCTATGCTGCTGCAAGCCTTAGTCCAACCCTACACATAATCTCAGTGCAAGTACCTCTCTCCACCAGAGAATTTAACACAAATCCTGCACCTCTAGCTGTTCTCTCTACATATACGCCAGTCACTTCATTCAGTATAAGACATGTACATAACATAATTGGTCTCATAATTGTTGGCTTTTACTGTAATATTTATGGCTCTGCAGAATGGAACCTGTCGTACTTTGAGCCCTAAACCAGATTTTAAACTCTAGAATCACTGTCCCCCAGTTTCTTAATTCCATTTCAAATTAAATATTATGTTATGTATTCCTGCAGTAAGCAGTTTTTGTTCTCTGACTGTCAGCTTTACACTATACAGCAATAAATCAAGGTATCAAGTCTGTGATGACATTTTAATCCTTTAATCTCTGAACCTGTAAGTAGTGCATGTATAAACCTTACTTTCTTATGGTCCTTAGAAACTATTCTATGCCCTTTTTACTCAAAACTCCAAGAAAAACTTCTTTTTAGTATCTTCTTATTTTGTAAGGCTTAAGAAAACACTGACATTAATTAAAAAATTAAACACAGGTTATCTATTAGTAATCACATCCACTTCTCCACTTAAAGACTCCCTGTGGATCAGTAAATGAAGCAGTTTCTTCATCTGAAAGACTGCATTTTGTATTTCTTAAATTATTATGCTCACACCGCAGAGATCTGAAGACTCAAACCATGTTCATGCCACAGCCATGAAGGAAAGTATGAGCACCCAGTTGTATACAAGTTGTTGGGCCCAGTCAGTAAGCTAGATTTGGACAGACTTCTGACTTCTATTTCTACAGAAAGACCATTTCAGATCCTTCTTCCTCTAAAAAGTGGAAAATTTCTAACTTTCAACTCATATATTTGTGATAAGCACTGATTTAGCAACACTGCTGTATTTTATAAAAGTCTACCATTGAGTACAAAATCATTATCATTTAAAAATCTAACTTCAAAGAAAATTTTATACTTCATACTCTTGGGTAAACTGATCTGGCAACTTCAGAGAAAGGTGAATACTTTTGTTATGCTCCATTGGAAAGCATCTATATAAGAAAGTGAGTTACTGAAAATCAAGCAAGAGAAATTATTAAAAAAAAAAAAATTAATCAAAGTATAACCTGGAAGGAAAAGCTGATCCTGATCCTTGTTTTGGAGCCCTCAGAACACAAGGTCTATGGTATCTCTCAAAATCTAGTAGAGAATTTATTATGGAAGATGAGCACTTTCCCCTTGGCAGTGCATGCCTTTACATTCAGTACTAATCACATGCTATATTCATCACTACATGCAGGCTCCATCGTGTGCTTATATTGCTGGAGAGAGTAATTAAACGCAATGACATTTTGCTTGTGATTTGCTGGAGATTTTTTGCACGTCTTCTTTGCTGCCTTCTTCTATTAGTTGCTACTGTCTGCCAGTGAACATGTAATTTCCCCATAAGGGCAACATAAGACAAGTGAAATGATTTATAAAGACTGTTTGAACCTTTCTGTACAGCCACAAACACAAATCAAGATAAATGCAGTGTGTGAGTGTAAGAAAATGTGTAATGCTTAGTGAAAGTTAGTGTTCAGAAATTTCATGAAAAACGAAGCACAATAACCTGAGGAAATTGTGACTAACAATAATCTTCTGCTTCTCCCTATTTACCTCTTTTTTTTTTTTTTTTTTAACAGTATTTCCTTCAGGCAAAAATGAGTCAGATGATGATGAAAAATTTGCCTTGGAATCTCCTCTTAAAGTCCACAGCCTAAATGTCAGAGCAGTTATAAAAACAAATCAAAGATTCACATCTCTAGCGATGCCTAGCATCTGTTGTTTTGTTACAACTCTTGCATTTAGGAAATGCAATCAGAAGAAAATAATGTGCTGTCCTGGATTTTCCCAGTATGATGACAATATTAAAAAACCCTTAATTTATTTCATGTTGCTGATTACAATAGTTTTTCTGGTCCTATTACTTGATATATACATGTATATATAAATACATAAGATAGTACAAGGTATTGTTGACTCTAAATATATTACTAATGAAGCTAGTACAATAAGGTAAGTGATATTTCAGTCAGTCTTGTATCTGTGTTAAACTAGATGAAATATAAGCATGTTCAAAACAATTGTATTTGTATGTTTATGGTTTTTGTGGTTAATAATGTTATTTACGTAGGCAAAATTAAGCACAAATGTGTTTGCAGAACCCAGGTCTTCATAAGCTAGTGTGTGCCAGAGGAAGAAGATACGGATCCAGTCTAAAATGCATATTTTGGACATGGATATACAAAATTTTCTCAAACAACTTCATATACATACAGAATCAAAATAATACATATGTATCTCAGGCTGCCACTAAGCATGTACATCTTATTGTTAACAATATGACCAAGATTTCTCCAAGTCTGTTAATAAATACAAAACTCCGTTGGGATTTCACATTTTAATGATAATCTTATCACTCCACATCTGTTTATGCTAAGTATTATTGAGTGTTTGGTGTTTAAATTAACAGTTGACCAGTTCACTAGATGGTAGACCTGATAGATGTGTGGGGGAAAATACTGCATTTGAGTATGTTAATTGGTCCAATAACTCCTACAATGTTGTGGGGGTTTTTTTAAATTTTAAGGGTAACATTCTGTTCTCATTTCCCCAGGTGTCAGATGAGAGATTTCATGCTGACTTCAGTCAATGTGTTTCATGTTTACATCAGCAGTAATCAAGATTGAATCTGTCCCTTTATGTACCCAACTATAGATCTTCCTCTCTCTCTCAATCCTCCCCCTTTCTCCCTCTGTCTCTGTCTGCATAGTTAGACAGATACAATTGCACTAACTAAACATTTCAAGAAACCTTTGAAATTAATTTTTAAATATTGTAATACTATAAAATGCAAAATGAAGGGCTATACTTTGCTTGGGAAGATTTTATTTAAAATTTCTAATTTTTAAAAGAGGACAAATATTTTAGAAATATTATGCTGAATATCTGAGCATCCTTCAGACCTTGGTACTTATATGTAAACTGAGAAAAAATATCATCTTTTTTCATAGATGTCTTCCAGGGCAGGAGAGCTAGTGTGCTGTTGGCTGGTTGCAAGCTGCATCATGAGCTTATGAATGGTGTCATGACAGTCCATCCTCATTGTCCACAGTCGTTATGGCATACAGTGGCAGTGTCATTTGGTAACTGATATTATATATACAATGCAACATTACTGATTGCTCTCACCCAAAAATCAAGTCTCCTTGAGGTACACATCATGTTTCAGCACCTCTCTGCATTAGGCACCAGGTGCATCCAGGTCCTTGAGCAAAAAGAATACCACAGATGGGTTCACCTTTGCTTGAGGCAGGACTAATCCAGACTGTCTTCCCTAACACGCTTCTCATATGCACCATGGGGACTTTATCCTCTTCTATAGTACATGGAAATTTCGATTGGGCAGGGCCAGCTCAATTGGCAGAGCTTCTAGTGCTAATTTACCATGTGGCCTTCACTAAAGGTGAATTCCAATGTTTGAAGGTGCCTCTACCCACTGCTTTCAATATGGTTTTTAACAGTCCATTGTATTGTTAACCTTCCCAGAGTCTTGACAGGGGATATGATACACCCACTTAATACTGTGCTCTCTAGCCCAGGTGTCTATTTTTGAAATGAGCCCTGTTGTCAACTCAATTCCTTCTAGTGTGCCATGTTGCCACAGGACTTGCTTTTCAAGGCCCAAGATGGTGTTCTGGGCAGTGCTGTGAGGCACAGGGTGCGTCTCCAGCCATCCAATGGTTTCCACCATTGTCAGCACGTAGCACTTGCCTGGGCAGGTTTGCAGGGGTGCAATGTAATCAATATGTCAGGCCCTCCCATATTTATATCTCAACCATTGTCCACCAAAACACAGGGGATTATGAATATAAGCATCTTGCTGAGCATGACAGTACAGATGCTTAACTTACCAAAGCCTAGGAAATCATGCATTGCCATAGAGGATATGTGGGCTGCAGTATTCCATCTGATTTCTTGGGTCTGAGCAAACTAGGAGTACATGCTAGATATCATTCAGTTCTTCCATATTATTGAGTACTATATTATTTAATATTATTTTCACGTATTTTTAATATATGCATTTTTAAACAAACTTAAAAATTTAAAAATTATTAATTTTTAAACAAACTTTTTAACTTTCTTGTGAAAACAATTTAGATTATCAGACACTCAAAAAAAGAATTAGTATGGATCAGATCCTATTCTGGAAAAAGTAGAAGTTATGAATATGTGATGATTATGCCTGATGACATTCTGATCTGTTCAAACTGAAATGTCACATTACCAAAGTAAAAAAACAGAAGGAAGGAAGACTTTGCAGATCAAATGAGAATCCTTAAGATATGTAGAACAAAATGAATGACAGTGCCTTACTCAACTGAACACTTAGAACTAATAATTTAGTCAAAACTGAAATACCACATTCAAGATACTTTTACCATATCTCAATAACAGTACTTAAAATTTAAACATACATTTTTATTTATGGCAAACAGATAAATTTTATAATATGTTATACTTTAATAACTGAGATTATTGAAATACAGAGATACATTCCTGGTTTAAAATTTTATTTTCAAATTACTCTCAATAAACGAGAGTATATTCAGACATTTTTTACCTTAAATAATTGAATGGCTTGAATCAAGCAGGCAATACTTATGATGAGTATTTTCTTAGGAGGAAGGACATCATGCTATATCCAACAGCCTAAGAGAGGCAAAGTTGCTGCAACTCCATGGCCCTGGGTCCAATCTGTAAGAAGGCTTACGATGCAGTAAGCACATGGACACAGACCATCCATATACAGCATATATATGCACACAAACACAGCCAGTCATGCAGGCCACAAGCAGATATGGGAAACATTCACTTGAACACAGACAGCAACAGTGTCTGTGTTTCTCTTAGACTTGATGTCCTTCAGGTTGCACCATGTTAGAATGTATTTTAGAGTGATGGCTGCACCTTATATAAAAATGTAGGATATAATACATGCTTTGATGGTTTAAAGTGTTAATGTTATTCACAAAAATGTGCCAATAAAAAGAGCCATAAATAAGACTGGCATTATTCTACATTCATATGTCTCATTTTAGACAGACATGTAAAATAAACTAGTATCAGACATGCCATGGAATCTGCAAGAAAATACCCTATTTTTTGATCACACAGGGTAGATAGGCACTCTGTGGCAGAAAGAGCACTTGTTTTAGTTCCTTGTCCACATTTAACTGTATGTTCACTCAGTGCACTGTGGGGCTCTTTTATTTAGGAGAGGTGCCTGAGTTAAAGGATGTATATCTGTCTACTTTTCCTGGTTTCTGTGCTTCTGGTCAGTAAAAACTTTCAGAGAGAGAGGGACTCTGTCTACAAGATCTCTGCAGTGGGGTACTTGTGGTGACAGTAAAGGAACAGGTAGGTGAGAGCCAGGAATAAGTGTGTTAGTCAGAAGCAGGATTGTGTCCCATCACAACAACAAAAAAACCCAAAACTCTCAATAATGCAGATCAGAAGCAAATAATGAGTGTTTGGGCAGAGGTTAGCCTTGACTCACTTCCACAGTCACAAAACACAAGAGAGTGAGCTAGAAATGGAGACTGTCTGCAGTAGTCTTTTCCTCATGCCCTGTGAAGTAACTAGAAGGACTGAGCTGATTAACACAGTGTTACTTTGGCTCTGTTTCAAAGCAAAAAATAATTGCAAGTTATTGACTCAATTTCTGATAATTTCAAAGGAAATCATGCCCAAAAGTACACTATTCCCTAGTTAAGTGGTCAAGTTTACCAGGAAGCCGTGGTACCTAGCTGAGATTTTGAAAATACTGTATTTGCAATGTGTAATGGAAAAACACAGCACATGAAATGCATGGAAGAGATCCTGCTTGTTCACAGAGCAGTTTGGCAGTACGTTGCCTATGCCCAAAATTTGATGTAGTCATATTAAATGACTTTGCTATGCATCTGTATGTACTCATGCGATGCACTTAGGAATCTTCTTTGTCCATGTCTGTTGCCATTTGCTGACAAAATTAAAAATGCACGTAACTGCATTCTGTCTCTTGACAAGATGGGAAGAATGAAAACAACTTCAAAATGTTGCATTTGAAGATGCTCCCTGGAGCGATATATTGTTAGCATATACTGCTGATAAGATTATCACCAGGGGCAGCATAGGGAAATTAAGATGTTGCAAGAGTATTTAGTGGACTAATGTTTAAATTCCAGCTATAGAATGAAATGGCTTCATGCTTTTGACAGCATCTTCAAACAACAAATACTCAGAGTCCAAGTGACACTCTGCAGTGATTGGCATACACTATGTCATCTCTCTCACCTCGTATTTTTGAACTAATTAATAAGTTGGAACAATTTACTGATATGTAATAACAAATAACTGAAAAGTTTTACTAAGTAACATTTGCAAAACTTTATCTTCTACCCCAGTGCTTAGTTATGTAAGAGAATACAGAAAAACAGAGAGTGCAATTCTTTATTTTAATATTCCCAAATCCACAATAATGAGAAATTTATGTAGTGTCAAATGTTTTGTTCTATGCTAAATACCCTATTTTCTTTCTGCTTTTGGCCAAGAAAGAAAACAAAGAAGCTCTTGCCAGTTTCCCATTAAACTGAGATTAGGTGTTTGCCCTGGGCAGAGGTTAAAAATGAGCCAAACAAGATCCAAACTGGTCAGTTCTGGCCTGCCACTCCAGGTTTTATATGAGCTTTATATGAGTTTAAATGAGCTTCTTTCTGCAGAAGGATAGTGCAAATAACCTGATAATGACCCTAAGAATAAAAGAAGCTTCCAGAGAAGCCAATGGAGCTGTTTATAGGACTAGGCTTTTTGTTTGGTTGGTTTTTTTGTGTTTGGGTTGTTTTTTTTTCTATAGCTGTCTAGGTCTGTTTTGAGAAAAATCCATCTCATAGAATCACAGAATATCCTGAGCTGGAAGGGATCCAAAAGGATCATTGAAGTCCAACTCCCGAGGAAAGGTACTGACATTGAAATTTCAAGTGAAATAAAAGTTTATGATATACTGCTGTGCTTGCATCTAATGAGGCATTAGTTGGATTTGGCCACCAAAGGCTTGCAGTGATCAACTAAAAAGCACCCAGATGCATATTGCATGTTCCCAACATATATGTTTTGCTTCTCTTACTTGTGCTTCTCCCTTCCACCTGAGCAGGTGATAAGAACTATTTAATTGCATAATTGTCTTACCATTCCCATTCATAGTCAGTGTATGCCTGCCTTGCACACTGATTAAACCTGTTCAGTCACAGAATCCCAAAGGTGGCAGCTGGACTTTATGGTCTTAATTGATATAAATGTCTGTCTCTGTTCTCTTCCCTCCAGTATACCTGATCCCTACTGTCAGTGTTAGTGTTGTTACCTTGGCAGTCTGTACACCAACAATTTACTTAATGGAAGGATCTTAAGACTTTTTGGGTCAAAGTATTAAGGGGTGTTCAACTATCACATGGAGTGGGTTTTTGTCCCTGAATACGTATGAGATGCTCCTGTTCGTACTTTTTTATTCCACTGTATTGAAACAGTCCTAGTAATATCCAGAAGGAATTTAAAATATTCTACAAATACTCCTGCTAGCTCTTGAATGATTGCAGAGAGCCAGTGCAAAAGCAGCATACAACTAGCAATAGTGGAGAAAAAAAGTCAGCAAAGACTGTTAAGCTTTTTCTGCAGTAGCTGTAAACTCTTCTCTTAACAACCAAAAATGCATTTAGCTTCAGTAGCAGTTTCACACATCCATAACCTTGAAAGCAAGTGAATAAGTAGGGGAAGAACTTCTCAACGTTATTCATATATTCATGTTACTTGTGACACCAACAATATTAACGATTTGACCTTACATAAGATTTTCACTTCCATTTCCTATATTAACTAAATAGCACCTGTTAGCCCAGTTGTCAGTTTGTACTCTTGCATAAAACCTACAGGTCTTTTATGTGTTGCAACAATTATGAGCAGGCAAAATACCTGGCTGCCATATTCCCTGTTAAGTTGGGCATTTACTTCAGCATTGCTGAAGACCCTTAAGCATTTTGATTTAGGGACTGTTGTTCAAAGCCAAAGTGCAAATTTTTCCACTGTCACACGACTGGTTTCAGAGCACATGGAACCTTCCCTTTGCAGTAAACAAAGGGGAAAGTAACATTCTTTTTTTCTGAAGAAAAAAATAAATAGCATTTTCTGCACTCTTGCTGGTATCTCTTGGGTAAGGGATTTCCTTGTGTGTGTTTGTGTGTGTGTGTGTGTGTGTGTGTGTGTGTGTACGTGCTGTCAATAACTCCTCAGTGCTGAATGACATTTGATTAATTACAGCAATTAGCAATCACTTTGGATCACTCACTGGATACTAATGTTGCTATAACCACAAAGTATGGCAAATGTTACTAACCATCAAATTGCATATCTCATGCTATTTAAGTTCTTTTTGGCCACCATCCAAAATTCTCTGTGACTCTTTCGGCAACCAGTATTTGAAAGCAGACCCAAACAGCAATTCAGAAATTACACAATTCAGCCCACCATTCCTCAGCAGTGTAATACATTCAAGATAATCATACTAAGGATATGATAATGCCATTTTTTTTCAGGAAATTATTTAAGAGAATAGGAGACCACCAACATTACCTGGCAAGTGTGGAAGTTTCCTGGAAAAAATAGCCATAACATTACCAGCTACATTATCTGAAGGCATTAACTTTGGAATTGATAAAGGAATCTGATATAATCTACAATTTTGCCATGTCCCACGGTAGTATCCAATTAATTACATTAATTAGAACAATTACACTGCATATTGGTATATATTGGACTAAGAGGAATAGTTACCAATCCGTCCAGATAATTAATACTCTTTGAAGCCATGTATTGTTTTTCTACCATGTATTTGCATCATCATCATGATGATGATTTGCATATTTCTTTGTGGTTATTAAGTTCCTGTTCATAGTGAGAAGTTCAGACACTAGTAAATAATTTACAACTGGCACCTTGTTCCTCTTGAATAAAACTTAGGAGAAAAACTCATCCAGGTCTATGCCTGATCTCCTAGTTTGAACTGTAAGCAACAGCATCATTGGATTTCATAGCAGTGTGACATTATGTGATTTATACTTGGGTTTACTCTGATAAATTTAGGTGAAATATGTCTAGAGAGTATTTCCCTGACAAACATAAGGTGCTTCATTTATTTTTGAAAGGGAGATTTTTCCCTGAATATGTTGGAGTATTTTTTATATTTCTATTCAGTGACATTTTAATGAGGTACTTTTTCCTGACATACTGAAAATTCCCAATATAATGATAAATATATAACTAAGAAAAGATGAAGCCGAGTTCTTTACAGATAGTATGGATGTTTCCCACCCCATCCCTGGAGGTCATCCATAAGGGTTTACCCAAAAGTAGATATTCTCTATCAGGCATATAGTAAACTATGTTCAGAGGTGAAGCAAACAGAATGCTTAAAATTAATTTCAAGTTTTAGCAATACAGGGATTTGGAGAAAGTGTCGAGCAAAACCAAAGACATTTCAAGACTTCTCTGGAGTTCTGTTTGTGCTTATTCCTCCATTGATATACCAGCAAATGCAAGACAAATATAAACACACAGGAAAACACATAGATCAAAGACATTGAGATTTTAGTGTTTACTCTTCCTTGTATGATAGAATGTTTTTTTAAAAAATTCTAAAATGTTTACTCCACTTGAACAGAGTGGCTTTTAGTTTATAGTGGTAGGTGGAAGCAGGGTACTCCAGAGGCAGGTGCTTTGCTCACTACAAACAAGACAAAGTAGGAAGATCAATTCCAGTTCAGAAATGGAATAGGAGTCTAACCATACAAGCTGTTTCTTTTTTACTTGCAACTGTCAGGAAGTGGAACTGTTCAAATTAACCTAAATACAAAAAATATATATTGAAAAACCCACACATTGTTGTAGGGGAAGATGGTAAATGGTATCTGCACACAAGATGCAGGATTAAGAAATAGAAGGTTTAGTATAAGGATAGAAAAGAATGCTTGTTGAGGATCTGCACTTTCTTTAGCATTGGAAATCCACCCTGAAGGTAAAAATGTGGATACAGAGATGCTAGTGTGAATAGTTCTGGGACTAGCTGTTGGCAAAATTGCTGTCTGTATGTCAATCTTGAGTTTGGTTTAAACACTGACAGTCAGGACGTGGGGAGGCAACTCAAGAGCTAAAGGCATAATGAACTGCTCCTGGTTTGTGTTAGATAAAACTAAATTGCCTTCAGAAGAAAAGCTTTTTGAGGATTGGTACTTAGGAAGGTACAAGCTGTAGCCTTTGGAAAGAAAATCTGCACAAAGATCTAATGCTTTTGATGCCAGGCAAGAGAATTTTTTAATGTGCTGAAATTCAGTGCAGGAAACGGCCAAAGGCAAAAATAGCTGCCTGAAGCCCCCCATCCAGTTCTGACTTCAACAGATCTCCCACTAAGTATCTTTACTCCAACATGAGATGTTTATTATGATTTCACTGAGTTGACACAAGGCAGGTAAGTTTTACTTCCAGTGTTCTAGCAGAGTGCTTAAACACCAACATTTAGATGCAATTTTAGTTATGCTGTTGTTCAATTGTATGAACATGGGAGCATAAAGGTATGAAAATAAAACACTCCTTGAAGCTCTGCCTGTGGCAGATGCTTCCCCTGTATTCTCCGTACTTCCTGCACTGGTCAGGTGATCTGATGCATATGGGAGAGGTTGTAATTCACTGAAGGTGAAAGCTAGCAGCATATCATTTCCTTAGTACTAAACAAAAGCAATAGAAGTTTGTGATCTTAGCAGGCATCACTGAAGCACCACAAAGATATGTTGGTTCATATCACCAATGCAAGTCTTTCAGCTTGCCATACCTTAGACTCCCAATCCCCCTCCCTCTGCCCTTCATCCCCTATGGTAACAACACATCTCATATTTGCAGAAAAAAAAATCTGCTTATGGCTGGAATATCCACCCTGTGGGTAATATTTTGGACTGGGCAGACCACCAGAGCATAGCAGTGTTGTGTGTGCTGACAGAGGTTGTCCCTCTGCTTGGTGTGTCCTTCTCTTGGTGTGTTGGGTTCCACCTGAAAGAGCGAGGCTCTGTGGCCGCTTCCATACCCTGTGGGCAATATGCAGCTGTGAAATACCTCTGGCACCTTTCTCTTCCTGGCTGGCAATGGGATTTACTGCTTGCGATCTCAAATGTCAAAATCTAGCTCGGATGAGAAATCCTTTCCTGCACAGTGCCACAAAGGATTGCAAGGCTATTCAGGCGGTAGAGAAGTTCCTACAGTTATTCTTTGGTCTTTTACTTATAAACTGCTGCCAGAGGAAACATGGAGAATAGAGGATTCTTTCAGTTTAGCTGGTAAAATAAAGAACTTATAGCAAAATGTTTAGTTAGAGATAACAGAACAGTATTGGATTTGATGCAGTTTTTTATGTTTTTGCTTTTCAAAATGGGGGAGGGAAGAAAAGGGAAGATCATCTTCATGGCCGCTATCCATATTTCTTCATTTCTTAAAACACTTTTCTAAGTGGAAAGACTTAGTATGTGAAAGCATTTTATTAATAAAAATGTTATAAAAAATTTTCCAAAATTTTCTACCCTTTTTGACTGTTGTTATTGACCAAACTCAGTTTCAATTAGAATAGTATTGTTCTTCTGGATATCTCTTTTTCTATATTTGCAAAACAATTTAATGGTGAACACTTTTTACTCAAGAGCATTGAGCACAACTTGCTTAAATACTTTTTAATGTAAATTTGAATTTACTAAACACTGATTTTTTCACATTTAATTTATAGATGATTATTTATTTTAATTTTATTTGTAATTTGGTTAGATTTGTTTCCTAAGATTTTCAGAATTCATGTTTGCTCCACTAACCTTCACTTCCAGTACATCTGCTTTCTGCCTTTATTCCTGCCTTTTCTGAATTTGAAACAGAAGCTAACCGAAATATCAGAATTTCAGAATTCTGATGACCCAGGAAGTCCAGTTTCTAATCAGGTCTACTGGTTTTCTTACATTTCTCCCAAGTTCTGCTGAAAATAAAGAACATTTGCAAAAGATGATGTTATGAGTTTAGTTTGATTTCCACATGAATTTCAGGCCTGAATTTACGCCTACTTATTTTCCGTCTGAATTCTCTCTCGCAGAATTACTTTTCAACTTCATGTAGAGCATTATCAACTGGAAGGAGCCCAGTGCCAACCATTGCACCTGTACATCTTCTACTTGACAAAAATTAAATTCAGCAAAGTGGTAATGTCTTTGAGGCTGCAGATAAATATTGTAACTCTCCATAATGTAGATTCTGAATTTCACATTTTCATTATTTTTACAAAATATTGTTGCTGCACAAGACATAGCACAAATTCAAAGAAAATCTGTTAGAAGAAATTGAAAAAAACCTTTTTTTTCAAGATTGTGATAGGAAGATAGCCATGGTAAGCTTTAATCAGCAAGGCAAACCCTAAACTAGCCATGCTGTGCTGGGGCTGATGTTATCCAAACTTCATGTTTCAGCTCAGCTGCAGAGACTTTTTCTTTCTTTTTTTTTTTAAAGCACAGAAGAAATTAGAGTTTTACCCATTGTGTGACGTAAGTGTGGACCAAGATGTAGGAATTACTTCTGAGAATAAGCAGAGGAAACAAGATGAGCTAATGAAAGGTATGAGGAGGAATCACAAATGTGTCTTAATGGATGACTGTTGAGATCCATCTGTTTTATAAATATTAACATTTATCCGAATGATAAAATACTGGAGTGGATCATGCATGTATTTGCAGTTCTCTCAAAAATCATTGCTATCAGAAGCTTTCTGGGGCTGGGTTTTTGTATGAAAACAAATATACATCTTTTGCATATATACATGAAGCTAAGTAGAATATAAAGTCTGAAATCTAAGATACCACATAAGTAAATATTTGCATTAAACAGTCATTTCTGAAGAGGAAAAAAAAAATTGTCCTTATGTCAATTATAAAATTACCTAAGCATTCTCAGTCACACTTTCTTGGAATGGCCTGGAAGATGTTTTAAGTTTTTGTGTGATTTCATGGACATCAAGATGAATGGTATTTCTGTTAGCATGGAGATACACAGTCACAGTCAAAGAATTGTCAAAGTTATTCCTGGAAAAGTAAATAGCCAATGACAGTAGCAATACAAATATCTGTTCAAAGTCCAGAAAAAGACATACACTTTTGAATCATAATATGTGAAAGGGAAGCTTCACAGGAGATGTATTTTCTGCTGCCAAAATGGTCTTACAGGTCATTTTCATGTTTTAATGGTGCACTTAATATTGCCTTTCCAAATATGATGGCGAATAAGCAGGTCTCTCTTGTGTCTCTGTATTTAATTACTCCTCAGCGCCATACCCAAACCCAGGCTCCATTACGATTTTTCAGACTAATTTCCTTGCAGTTACCCTGGGAAAACCAACACGTCATTCTTTAAAATCTCTCCTTTCTGAGTGTTTTCTGAACTTCATAATCAACATTAGAGTCCCGATCAAGCTCCAGCATTACCTGATTCACAAAGCAATTGGATTTAGCTGCCAGTAGACTAACTTAGAGCTGATGTTGCCATCACCTTACTCTCTCAACTTCATATCCTTGGTGCAAGTCATTGCTTTTAAACAGTAATAACAACAAAAGGGATGAATTTGTCATTTAAACAACCTCTATTGTCATTTCTTTAACTTACCTTGAATAGCTTTATGGTATCATCCACTTTTAATCAGTTCTACCAGAGTTTTACCCTACTAATTACATTCTGTCTGTCCATTTGTCTGCCCGTCTATCTGTCTATATGTCTGTCTATATATCTCAGAGCAGAAAAAGTGAAAAGTAGAAAACCTCTCATTCTGTATTATGCAACTGTCTTCTTCTGGCAGCTGGCTCCAATGTGCACCCCTGTGAAGGTTGCTATGGAGACTCCAATTTAAGAGCAACTGGATTTGAGGAGAATTTCCAGCCCAGCAGCTTGTGAGAAAACAAACACAGGAATTAAAGCAGTGTATGCCCTTCCGATGGGAGCCAGGCAGGTCTGCTAGACCAGGCTGGAAGTAGGTCTGGAGGGGGAAGGATTTTAATGCATTACGATCCTTGTTATTTTTCTCTATCATTTTGCTTTTTTCCCCAGCTGTTTTATGAAACAGAATTCATGTTAAATGATAGCTTTTTCTGACCAAATGACTGTAGAAGTATCCAATGTGCACACTTTCTACCTTTGCCCTGATAGTAAAACCAATATATGCTCTGCCCTCAGGACGATAATTCAGTAAAGCATTGGTTTGTACATCTGACTTTATAACTATTTGTCTCCTGATGATGTAAAAAATAATTGCCTTTTTCTAGTTCTGTGTTTGAAACAAATATTCCATGTTGTTTCTCTCACAGAATACTTTGACAAAATTTATTGGCAACAAGGATCCAAGAAAAAAAGGCAGTGGGAAAAAGCCTACTAGCATATTAACATAGGGAGCCAGCACTTAACAATTTTTTTTTCTCGCCAATGTGAGAGAGACCAGTCCCCTAAAGGTAAATAACTTACACCAGAAATCCTAATAACCTTTGGCTCAGCATTTCTAAAGAGCAAGTTTATAGGCAAGACTTGTTTGACAGTATTCTTTGTGGGAATTTTTAACATTGATTTGAAGAGGTGTACTATAAATTTTCCATGTTTTGATTTTTATTATTTTGTTTTGCAACTTAATATCCTGTGAGTTTCATTCCACTTGGTAGATGATTGACAGAGTTTTGGATTAACAACTGCTGTTTTCTCAAACATCATTATGAAAAATAAGACGAGACTGGAATTTAGTTTAAAAATCATAAATAACAGAAAAGTTGTTTTTTTCCACTGATATTATTTTGCTGGTATTGACCTTAGTCCTTATTTTTTATGCAGGTCTAACTTCTCTTTGACAAAGATCTTTTTAAGAAAGAATGATGACTTATATTGCTGACAGAAAATAATGGTGGTGCTACTTTATTACCTGTTTGAAAGAAATATGCACCAATGGAAAATGCATGTTGTAGGTCATATTGCTGATCAATCAGTTCTGTATTGTGTCTTCAGGGAACAAATGTTCTTTAAATCTTTTTTGAGAATATAGTCAGTTGACCCTGGCCGGATACCAGGTACCCACTAAAGCCACTCTCTCACTCTCCCTCTGCAACTGGACAGAGGAAAAAGAAAAAAAGCACCTAAGGATTCAAGAGTTGAGACAAGAGCAGGATGAGATCACTTACTGATTACCTTCAAGGGCAAAACAGACAAGCTGGGGATGGTACTTAAATTTATTAGTTACAGGATAAGAGCCAAAGAGTGAGAAATAAAACAATCTTAAAAACACCTTCCCCTCACCCCTCCTTCCTTCCATGTTCTCCCTCTTCCCCCTGTCAGCTGTGCAGGGGGATGGGGCTTATGGTCAGCTGTTTCTGTGGCTGCTCAGGGAGAGGAGTCCTTCCCCTGCTCCTGTGGGGTCCCTCCCACAGGAGACAGTCCTTGATGGACCTCTCCAGTGTGAGTCCCTCCCATGGGCAACAATTTTTCCCAAGCTGCTGTTCCATGGGTCACTCCTCCATGGGGTGCACTCCTTCACAGATGAGCTGTAGTGGCATGGGTCCCCCACACGGGCCACAAATCCTACCCAGGAAAAACCTTCTCCGGCATAGACTTCTGTCTCCATGGGCTGCCGGTCTCCAGCAGGACCTGCTCCATCTTGGGCCTCTCACGAGGTCACAGCCTCCTTCACACATCCACCTGCTCCAGCAAGGGCCTCTCCATGGGCTGCAGGTGGGTCTCTGGACACTGATGGTCCTCCATGGGCTGCAGGGCTGGACGACCACCTCCACCACCACCACCACCTCCTCCTCCTCCTCCTCCTCCTCCTCCTCCTCCTCCTCCTCCTCCTCCTCCTCCTCCTCTTACCTGGCTGGAATTCTTTCTGCGCAAAATCCTTCTGTTCTAAAATATGTTATCACAGAGGTGTTACTATTACTCCTAATTAGCTTGGCCTTGGGCAGCAGCCAATTCATGAGAGCACACAGGCAACGCAAAGCCAAACATGTCCATGAGATGCAAAGTGCTGGTGTGTAACTGCATGTGAGGGGGCAGGTTTATTTCTCCCATAAGAACAACTTTCAAAGTAAGAGCAGAGGGCAAATGTGGTGGCAAGCTACATAACCAAGATTCATCTTCCAGCAGTCCACTGCTCTAAATTAGCAAATACTCTTTTATTCCAGCAGAATTTTTTATATCATGGTTCACATTCTCTAGGTAAATGGTAAGTAGATTTGCTTTGAAAGGAATGAAAGAGTTAAGGTATTCACTATTCAGTCTTCTGTGCACACACAGTCAGGCAGACTCTGGAAAGGTGAAGTATAGAGGAAAGCAAGGAAGTATAGAGGAAAGCAAGGAAGCAAACCTGTGCTATTTGGAATTGAATTTCCTTGATTACCCCTATCAGCAATACTGTAAATTTTTTCTTCCATTGCCTATGAATGTAGCTTCATAGTCTAAGACTCGAAAAATATGAAGTAGTAACTCAGTAGTTCATTGACTATTAACTATGAATAAATTCCAGAGATTTGTTGGCAAACACTGCATATGACCTCTTTTCATGTAATTTACTATGAAATAAGTTTAAAGTCACAATAAGACTAGTACAGAAATTTTAGGATACAGTAGTTGATAATGTAGTGCTATGTAATTTACATCTTTCTAACTGAAGAATTCTGTAACTCCCTGAAGTCTTTATTACCTAAATAGAACTAATATTATATGTTTGCATTACATCAGTCTACCAATGTTATTTTTTTTTTAAATAAAAGATTTGAAGTTTTTCAATGGCTTACAAATACACTATTTAAGTATTGAACAAGTATAACTGACTGGGCGATAATATCCATTTGAAACTTCATGTAGGATTCTATATTTCATATTTACTGTTTTAGCAGTTGGGGGTATTCCAGAGTTTTGTTCTCACTAGAAGGATGCCTTTCTTCTCTCTCTTTCTAACTGCAGAAAAGACTTAGTGGGAGTCTTGGAGTTTAGAGAAGGTTAACATCAGTTATTTGTACCCTGTCATCAGACAGCAGCAGACTTTGCGCCATGAGAAGAAAATCTTTCCTGCTGTCTTGACAGAATTGGCTCCTTGCAGCTGTGCCACAAAACCGTGGTAGAAGAGAAACAAATGAGGGAAAACATATGCCAAACCTCATGGCTTCTTGGCATTCTTCCTCAAACAGTGTAATATCAAGCCAATCTTTAGCTTCTGTAACTTTTACGGGCCTCAGCCTTGCATAAAATCTAAGAGAATTAAAAACGCTTTTTATAAAGCTGCAAGTGTATTTCCCACACTATATATGTTTTTGAGAGAAAACACTGATTTAAATGGTTAGGTAGTGACCAGAGAAGAGTTTATACTAAAAACATAAGTTAATATATGCTTCATGACACAGGGAAGCTCAAATTCCTTTTATATGTTCTAGGAATATCTGATGCTTGCAAATGATTGTCATGAAACTACACAACTCTTGAATGAAATCATTACATATATTTAAAACCACAGCAAACAAATATATTTGCAGACCTCCCTCCTAGTCACTCATCTATTTAGTTCAGTCTGCCCACCTAAGCATTAATATTTAATTAACTACTTTTTCCAAGAATAGTTTCAAAATCTTCCACCCCTAACTTAAAGAATCCTAATGACCTTTGTCTTCAAAAGAAGTAGGAAAGCAGATAAGAGGGAAAAATTATTCAGGAGAGAATTAAGACAAACCACAGTGGCTTTGAATATGAATAAATTGAATTAATATGTTCATAATGACATGAACAAACAGACAGGTAGAAAAATATTATCAGTGATTATCAAAGAACAACTGACTTTAAAATAGATTACATAAAGGACCATGTAAATGACCACATACATTAGGCAATGTCAACATTTATATAACCAAGTTCAGAGTACTTAAATGATAATAACAATTCATAGTTGTTTATAGGTAATCAGAGGAAAACCTATGGAACACATCAATTTGTAGCAAAATGTATGTAAAATGCTTTTAGAAATATTCATTCAAGTCATATGCAGTTAAATGTTACAAATTGAATTAGAGATGGTACAAGAATCCTTCAAAAACTATTGCAAATTTACATATACAGAATATATATACAGCATAGCTTTTGCATGACTCACTATTCTCATTAATGGATATAATCGATAAAATGTTTTCAGAATGCACCTCCATGTTTGTCTATAAACACCATATTTCTTCTTTATGTCTATTGCAGAGCCATGATCTATCAAACTCCTGCAGTTCCTGATTGATTGATGTAATTTGTTGGAAAAATAAGATTTCTACTCCTTATGTTTTTAATATTCAAATTACAAGGCTTATGAGGTTTGGGAAAGTAAACACACATTGATGGGGGGCAGCGGCTGTATATGAAGACTAAGATTAGAATTTATTGCAACTGTCATTAAATAAGTTGCTATTTCTGTGTGTTTTTTCCCCATTCGTTCTCTTTAACCAAATAAGTCTTTTTCAACACACAATTCTTTAAATGTATACAATTTCTACATACATTTATATTTGAAGTCAAAAGTAGAAGAAACAACCTATTTTGTTAGGTCTTTTCATGAATACCAAAGAAAATTAATAATTAAGAAGAAATGGAAAAACAAATTACAGAAAATAATTTGGAAATAAATATGTTTAACAAGAACTTTGTGAAAGAAAGGAAAAACAGAGCAGTAACAGCAAAGTGCAGAGAAGGTGAAGTTTTGTGAAGAAGCAGAAGAAAGAGATAATATAAACAAGGACAAAATGGTTTGGGAAAACTGAAAAGGAAACAAAGGCATCAGAAGCACATTTTCAGTTAGTCCATGAGTTCAAACATATTACAATTGCAACCAATCCTATAACTGACATAACTTGTTTTTAAGATGGATGTGATAAAATACATAACGATGAAAAGGAACATGAATTCAGGGAATACTTCAGTATGTTGAAAGAAGTGAGAATTTATGTTTTCATCTGGTAAAGATGAAGAATTACACACCATTCAATCACTTGATGTGGCTGTTCAAACCCAAAATTTTGGGGGGATGTAGGAATGTGTTTGAAGTTCTTACATGCTGCCTTTATTTTACATGGTCAATTGATATTTTTGAAAATTAGAAATTATGAAAAATTTATTTTCAATAACTCTTAAAATTTTGTTTGGAACTGGGGAGGGCAGAAAGGAGGAAGAGAGCAAAAGAACAAGGGGAGAGAAGTGCTCACCACAACTTCTAATAGACTGTAAACTCTCTTCCCATTGCCATCATCTAAAGTGGGCTCACAGACCTGATTATAAATGGGTTATTATGGTAGCAATACCAGGTGAAATAACTGAGAAGCTGATAAAGAAGTATATTATTAAAGGGCATTAAAAGACAGAAACACTTACTATATCAGCTTTATTCTGTTGAGTACATTTAGCTTACTGCTCCGTGATATATTAAATAAAAAAATCACAGTACAAAACCAGTCAAATTCAGGCAAATGGATTAATAATTCATCTACTGACTTCTCAAAAGTGCAGGATTGCATTTAAACTGAACTACTGGGGGTTATCAGTGACAGAAGAACAAAAATGGAGCACTGCTGATTTAGAAATGGATATGATAAAAGATGCATCTCTGAATTCAGGATTATTTAAAGGGTAATGGAGACCACTTCTTGTATATATGTACTTCAAAAAGTTGGAATTTAAAATAATGAAAAGAAAAAGAAAATGGTGCATTAAAAAACACCATAAGAACACTTTAAAGGCCAAAGAAAATTTAACTTCATGAGTTCTGCCTATTTAGAATGCTAAAATTAAGACCATGAGTTTATTTGATCATACCATATACTTTGTTAGATAAGGCATTAATTCTTCAGTGTCTAAGCACAACACCAAAGATGGTTGGGAGTTTAATGAAACATGCAGAAAAAAGAATAACATTACTTTCCTTATAACTGAATATGAATAAATATTAGAACATGTGAGATAGATTTTCTGTCTTGGACTGTCTCCAGCTCAGATCTTAGCCCTTCTAAAAACATTAGTTGTTGCTCTCAGTGAAAAAAAATCTGATATTATGCAATGCATTAGAGTAGGTGTTCTGATAAATATTTTTGTTTTTACAATATGAGTTTGAGTAAACAAAGGAAAATACCGAAATAATATCATCATCATTTATCAAAGCAGCATAACAGAGACATGAGACTGCAGTTAATAAGCCCTGCTTCAAGTCCAAAGACTTGCAGTTAAGATCCCACGTACTTTAGTAGTCATTCCTCTCCTGGGAAAGTCAGCAGTTTAATGGCAGCCTTTTCATCTACATTATATTGTGTAACTGAAACACAGTCCTAGCTTCTGTTCTTCAGTACATGCTGAATTGCCATCCCATACCCTTGCCAGTATCAGACACAACCAGCAATCATATACCCTGAGCAGCCTCAGGTCCCTGTGGCTCCCACCTTTGAAAGGAGCAGGAAGAAAGATGCGACATCAGCAGCAATTTGGATAATGATGTGTCAAGGTGGCAGTAGGAGCTACAAAGCATGCCCTGAACCCAAATCTAGTTGGGAGATTCTGCCTCCAAATCAATTTGCTTACCATGCTGCAAACATAGCTTTGCCATCAACTCCATTATACTGGTCAGTATCTTTTACTGTAACTTGATTGGTCATCTGCTATTGGTGTTAGTCTTTACACGAAAAATATGGAAGCTGATGTATCTCAGTACTTGAGGCAGCATTAAAATCTGCTGCTGTACTCCACAAACCCCATAGAAATACATCCTTGAGAGCCTGCATTGCTGAACTCCTGGTATACATTCTGCACAGTATATATTTTAACACTTTTAATTTGAAAGATTATTTTCAGTGCTACTTTACATATTTCACTTATGATCATAAACTTTCATCAGCATTTGGTAACAGGATGTCAAGGCAATATGGCATATGCTTTCTAATTGGTATCACTAAATCTTGCATTGAAGTGGAATCTACTTTAGAGACATCTGCCTACTTAGTGTGTTATAAACAGAATATATCCTTTTTCCTTCTGCTTGAAGGATTACATAAGTACTTTCTGCTGATATATTTAAAGGTTTAAAATTAATACTGTAGCTGGATATTTTAAGAATACCGACAGAAAAATAACTTTCCCCACTTAAACAAGACATTATTATTAAATCTAACTTATTGTTCTTCAGGTTGCATTCATGATTGATATGCACAAAAAGTTGAAAAAGTTATTCAAGCTTGTTGGCTTCCAAGTCTGTTGTTTTGCCTACTGTAGTAACATAGGACCAGGACCATTAAAGGCAATTATTTAAAACAGGTTTACTTCTAAGAATGTGATGTTTCTCACCCTGTCTAGCCTAACCACAAGTAAAATAAGGAGTTAAACTGAAAAGTGACATTCTACATGCAGGAGCTTAGATTAACTGCCAGGCTGTGTCAATACAGTCATAAATTGCCTGAGTCAAGAAGTGGACTGAAGTAAGCAGTGAACCCTGATCCACTATCCATTCATCTTTGCTGACAGCAGTATGTCAGCCTGCACAGGCCATTCTGTCTTGCTTTACATGACATAAGATGCTTTAGGAAGGACCCTGCCTGCCTGCTGGTGATCAGATGATGTTGCTGCAAAACAAATAGGGTTTTTATGCTGGGAGGAGGCTTGTCTAGGGCAGGAGAGTCATTGTTCCCATCTACATCATGACCAGGTGGTGCTATCAGCTCAGATGTTCTACAGCCTAACACAAACCTGGACGTAATTACAGCCTGACACTGAAGTGCTCTGATCACAAGTCTCTGAGCTCAGGAAAAGTCACAAGCTTCAGACATCACATAGACTACCTTTATATCTTCCTTGTAGACTTGGAAAGCTTGTGCACTCCTGGCTTTTAAATAGAAGGCTTGATCTCCAGACATATCAATCATTTAGTGATCTAAGTGTTGTTCACTGAGAGGCTGGTACTCAGAATTTTTAAAAATAAAGGCATTAGAATTCAAGTGGCTAAATACAAATTTAATAGCTTGACTACAGACAGAAAATGTTTGACTGATTGGTCTTTCATTCTCCTTAATATTAAGGAAAGTAATTTTTTCTCATTTTAATAATGATTTCAGCAACACACCATTAAGACTCAGTCATACAATTTGTAGTCCTGTTGCCAGGCATTCAAGTTATGCTTACATATCACAGTGCAGTACCATATAGAAACAAGTGGGTGATCTCTACAGAAACTGTTGAGACTGGAAATATTAAGTCTTTTATCATTCAGAATTTTATTGTGAGTTTTATATCCTTCATCTGATATGTAGCCTGCATGGTGCTATGTGTATTTATTATTACTACATAACACAAATAGTTCCATGGGTCACTGTGGAAGGACTTTCACCAGCCATTCATTAAAATGATCAGGGATTGCATCACTGAGTTTCATCAGTCTTCTGTGTTTATACTCTCAAACTCATTTCTACTACTGCACAAATTCTTTCATTTATTTTACCATCTAGACTCATTCAAGATAAGCTCCTTGTTAAAAATGTGCATGTACAGTTGCAGCTTAACATTAAGTTCATTATCAGTGTTGCAGAAAAGCAACATTTTCATCAAAGAACTTCTATATAGGGCCAAATGGCCAAATGCTTACCTTCCTAGTCATGTAGGTAAACCTCTTGCTCTACATTGAACTGACCCTAAGAATAAAAATAAAACTGTTTCAAGATCATTCAGGGGACACTAAGTTTTCTCTGAACATTTTCAACCTTCTAATTTCTATTTCACTTTTAAAACATTTGACTAATGTTGTCTGTAGCATGAAACCATGAGTAGAGTTCTACATGAGTGCCTTTTCGGGCAACATTGCAAGCAACTACAGTTGGCACTGGCTGAGGGCCTATCTGGAAAGATAGACTTTCATGTCACAAACTGGAATTTTTCACATGCAGAACATTCAAGTTGCATTGCCCTTGTTTCCAACATATAAAATACAAAATGAAAATGAATAAAAAAATTACTGGTAAGCTGCTGGTAAAGAAAAAATTACATTTAAAAAACAAAAATGCCCTTTCAAATTTTACTCAGGAAGCCATCACTGCTAGGAAAACCTTACTGCCAAAATAATTTTGGAGCCAGCCTTTATTATTTCCTGCATAAGAGTGTGAACACTGAACATTTAGAGCTTACTGTGCTGTCAAAAAATCCAAGGCGAACTATGCAGTACAATTGTTGTTTCTTAAATGTAAGTCTGTAGGAGATAGAAAAGCTATTTCAAATCTTCTTTGAAACTATCATGTCCTCTGACACACAGAATTTTGAAGAAGTGTTAAAAAGTCATTGCACTTTTTCTCTCAGAAAGCCAAATTTCACTCAAGAGAAAAGAGAAAGCATAGAGAGCTTAATGTAGCTTCTACAGAGGTACAGTCAATAGCGATATACTTGTCGTGATGATTACTCAGTTACACAGAGATTAAGAAACTAGGAATTCTTTTTTTCAGATATTTGAATGGTAGGATGAAATGTCTCTAGCTAGACCAGAAGGAAAACCTTCTATTAGGAACTTATGAAGGATCAATATAGTTTTGTGTGACAATATGGAAATCTCATTGCAAACTGTTGTCTTTTAAACCTAGAGAAAGATGGGGAGCAGGAAGAGAGATGTGAATTCAGATATTGTCTTTAATGTTACATACATTCTTATATCTGACTTTTAAAGGTAGAAAAGGTAAAGGACTTCGAAAGGGTAACAGAGGTGTACCAAAGATTGTTGCCTAGTCTTTGGCATACAGTCATTCCATGTTTCTTAATCTACAGAAGTAAGTGATTATAGATTTTTATTCCAGACACATATGGCAGACTGACCTGCATAAATCTCTCATCTTAGTCTGGGTATTTAAAAGTGGATACGATTGGAAAGGTCTACTGTGTCAGTAGGAATTAGTGTATTAATGCTGTAGAGGGATGCATTTTATACAGCTCGTTATGAATTTGAATATTTTAAAAAAGTGTTTTACAATACTTCCTACCCATAATGATTATGAATATTAATTATAAATAAAAGAAGTTCATGCATAATACTTGCTCTTTATTAACCTCAATCCCTGAGCATTTCAATTTTAGAATTTAGTTATTGTGCATCTTTTTCTTTGAAGCTGATGTCATAACACAAAGCCACTCTAATATATGCATTATGTAAATAAATACTTGTCGAATTCAATTTATTCATTTTAATATATGTCAATCAGACTTTGTGACAGGTAAAACATTGTTGTAGATTGCAGATTTTCAGATCACAGAGTCTGAAAGTGAATCAGATGGTAGCTTTTCATGTGTTTTTAATGACCATTTTAGCAAATAGTAAGAAAGACACAGACTTATAAACTGTGTCAGCACTTTTTTCTCTTAGACATCTGCACAGTCGAAATCCAATTTGATTTTTTTTTTTCCTGAATGAGAAAGAAAGTACAGGGGAGCTTTGTCTGGCCTGATACTCAGATCACTTTCAAGAGCATAATAGTCTTAATGTGTTCTGTCAGCTATGACTCACACCTGAGATTTTAACAACAGTGACCCTGGAACTGTGCTGAAGAATACCTCTATTTTAGGATAGATTGGTTCTCTGGAATATTCTTCCTATAGCTGTTCTTTGTCAATTGACCTATAGTAAGTCAGGCTTTTTCTGGAAGGATAATGGCTGAAGAGAGGAGCACACAGATCAAAACTGGTCTAATACTGCTTAAACGAAAGTAAAAAGAGAACAAGGGAAAAAACAGGAGATGATGAGTTCAATTTGTTTATTTCATAGTTTGCTCAAAAATGCTGAGATTCCTCTTAAAAATCAGACAACTGGATTATCTGGATCTTAAAAAATAAGTGACTATAAAGTGAGATCAAAGTCTAACAAACAGGTAAATGAGGTGATCAGAGTTGAGGAGGCATCCCAGAATAAAGCAAAGAGGTATCTGTGAAACAGAAAGAGTTAAGATGATGTAATCAGTGAAGACTGAGGAAAAGGAAGCTTGAAAAAGGAGGTAGCTAAGAGTTACAGACAGAAATGGTATATGCATACCTTAGAGATCAAAGGAGGTTTTGAAACAGCTGCTCAGAATTTTGCCCTGGCAGTGAAGGAGTGAAAAGAGAGCCTTGGCAGGGCCTGTGTTCATGGGAGCTCAGCCTGAGGAGATGAACAGGCTCCAGAGGTCATATAGGCTCATACCCTCCGGGAGAACAGTTGGTTTTCTTTCCCAGAGACACATGGACTTTAACATCTTTGGAGACTTGGTCAGAATCTCATCCAGGGAATAAAGAGAAGCAAAGGATGATGAATTCATTCTCTCTTTGATAAACTTAATTTTTGTCACACTCATGAAAACCAAAATGTTACATGATTGGTGAAAATTCCCAGTGATATGGCAATAGAAACCAGTAATATTGCTGAAATTTCATAGTACATTTCAGAATTGAAATGTGATAAATTCAGTTACTACTGCAAAGAGGAAGATTAATCAAAAGAAAGCCATAAAATAGTATCAGCAAGAGTAGCTTGTCAAGGCTTGTTTCTAGCATTCTAATATTAAAAAAAAAAAAAAAAAAAGGGGGGGTAAATGAGCTGAATAGTGAAGTGTAATTAAATGCCAGTCTTAATTTTCTCTTCAGCTTTTCTCTAATGTCTGTTTGGAGGGTTGTGTTGCGACTTGCTTACTTGCGACCTGTACAAGATGCATATGATTTAATACACATTGTACATGAGACTGATTCCGAGTTTGAAAAACAAATAATTTTTTATTTCATTTAGTCTGTGAAATGTGGTAAAGTTTACTATATGTTAGTTGAAGCACAAGTTAAGGAATTTATACTCCACCTGACAGCACAGTATTGCTAAACATTTGATTGGTTTTTGTAAGATCCTTTGATCCTTTTCTAACAAAAAATAAAACTGAACTATAAATTATATTCAGTCACATACCAAACTATGCAAAACAAACTCTTCAGAATATGAGCCTTAAACATGCTCAATCAATAGGTATGATATCTATTTCATTCTACATACAGCCCTTGGAAATGAAATGCATTACTATATAGTATGTTTCTAAAAATGGCTTGTCCCTACTGTCCTATAGTTATCTTTCCTCACCCTTTTATCTTTGAAAAGTGTGAATTTACAGCAGTAGGTTTATTTCTTTTCCCAAGCCCAATGCTTCAGCTTCTGTAAATTTTCCAATTTTTCTGAATTCCAGTTATGATATGTCCTCTTTGTTCAGAGGAAGAAAAGAAGAGTTGGACCTGGAGTCTCTAAGATCCATCCCTGTGCCTGCTGTTGGTCCCCAGACAGTGTAGAAAACTGATGCATTCAGGTTTCTTTTTGAGCCTCAGCCACCTGAGAATACTAAGTGTTTGGGGAGGTGGAATAGGTTTGCTCTGTCAGGAAACTAAATGTATGATCTGTAAAGAGCAAGGTCTCCATTAGATAAATAGAATTCGCAATTACGCTAAAAAAATCTAGATGGAACTTTTTGTTGTTATTGGGTTTTGCTTGTAGAAGGACCAAAATATGAGAACATTTTACTTCACAAGAATTAAATAATTAGCCATGAAATCCAGATGCAAATGACACGATCATTTCAATGGATCTGTGATAGTCAACTTAGCAGTTCCCATAAAATATGCTGAAAAACTGTGGGATCTGAGAATCTGTGACCTCTGGGTTACCTACATCCTTGCTGTGCTTTCTACCTTGGTGGCAGTTTGGAACCAGAAAAACTCAAATTTCTAGGAATTTTGGGACCTACATCCAGGATGCTTCCCCAGTACCTTCTCCATGAAGTTACACATAAGCCTGCAAAAAGTGTTTCTGAAAGGCAAGTAAATTATGATCTGGTGGCAGCAACCACCTGTGGCAAAGCACTTAGGAATCAGAGAGCAAAAGCAGCTCCTGCAAAATGCAACTTGTCTCTTCATTTTCCAGTAAGTGAATGTCCAGAACCCACTTTAATCTGACCTAACCTTACTTAAACTACTGGGACCATTGCGTGGAGTGTAACAACCTCAAAATTAAAACATGATAGACTATGAATTTACCACAACACAGAAAAACATTTATTTTACCTGCCTATTTTATCACTTTCTATAACTTGCTATGGCTGTATTGATTTCTAAGGTTGCCCTGCACTGGTTTTTGATGATGATGAACCTCAAGAAGTCTAAACTCAGTTCAGTTTGTTGGCAATTTTTTAACTCGTAGGTGTAATGACACAGTGAACCATGACCAGCTACTTTCACAAAATAAAACTTGATTTTTTTTTTATTTAGAACAAAAATTTTCTGAGAAAACATATCCCAAAACAAGTTTACTATATATTACGTCCTATCCATATGAGACTCATAAGCACTCAAACAC
Organism: Pyrocephalus nanus; assembly: GCA_038380795.1. NCBI lineage: Eukaryota > Metazoa > Chordata > Aves > Passeriformes > Tyrannidae > Pyrocephalus > Pyrocephalus nanus. The sequence goes on from CM076264.1 coordinate 48,618,260, forward strand.
TTAATTTCTTTTTCTATTCAACTGTCCACACATCCTACTTCTAATCCCCTAATACTCCTTTACTATTAAGAAGCCAATCAGATAAGTACATATTATTTCCCCCATGGGTAAGTCTTGTACTCAGAAAGATAGATTTATTTCCATGTTAAGAGCATCTCTAACATCTCTCTAAAATATTTTTTGAAGTTTCTCAGGATGTGAAAGGTGGTAGGAAACTCATATCAGCAAACTCTATTAGTTTCCCTATATATAAGAAAAATATACACTTCTCACGATATCTTCAGAGTAGAAGCTTAACTTACTAGTTCTACTGATATTTCCTTATGCCATGTCTCTAATGCCTTTAATATTACTTGTAACCTTTACTTTTCATGTATTTTCCTTACATCTCTTGTCCCACACATACAATTTATTAAATACAGAATCCATCTAATTTTAATTTGTTGGAAACTATACTTGATTACATGGAATTTTATCCTGTTATTCTGGTTTTTAAAAATCCATGTCCTGAATTAGTTGATGGTATCTTTAACATTCATCTTGTTATAATAACAAGACATAAGAAAAATTTCCACTCTTACCAAATATAGGGCACCTACAGTGTCAGCATTTGTCTTTTTTGTTTGTTTGTTTTTTTGACAGAGGAGAATTTAAAGGTTGATAATTGCAATGCCAACATAACCAACAGAATGGAGGACAAACTCTATTCATCTTACTTTTCTTTTATGCCTACTTCATCTGAAATATTTTCTTCAGGATCACCATATCAGATATTTTCAAAGGTAGATGAGAAATTTATTAGGTTCATTAAATTTAATTTCACTTCTTCTGACAAAGCCTACCTCCTCTAAAACTTCTTTGCATTTATCCCATTCTCCTCTTATCACCACATCCTTCATCAAGCTTCCCTTCAGAATCTGTTCTAAAATTTTATGTAATATGAAGGTAAACTAATAGGGACTTTCACTTTCCCCCTACACACCTTCTACAGGCAGCAAATGTTTCTTGCAACTGAACTTTCAATATCATATGCCATACTATTAAAACTTAATATTTCACTGTTTCCTTAATATTTTCAAGTTTTTGTGGACAAATGGCAATTAAATCTTCTCTTGCCTCTTTTATTTCTTGTCATTCCAATGATATATCTCAGTATAACCAAGAAATGTGAGTTGGAAGGGCCCTACAAAGGTTATCTAATCAATATCCTTTCCTCAGTGCAGTGTCAGTGTATGTGTACAAAGGAAAACAGCACACTATTTTGTTTTATGAATACTTTATGATTATAATTCCTGATTCTTGCCCTAAACCTTCCAATGATGTAGACTTCATGCCCCTGTCAGGCAATCTATTTTGATGCATCACCAACTGTAATACTGGACATTTTTGTTAATATTTTCCTGATTATTACTTGTTTTGTTTGAATTTTGTGCCTGTTCTATCATCTTTCATCTAGTCACGAATTAATTTTCTGTCTCTTCACAGGTGTATTTGGCATATTTAAAGAAGGTTTCTCCATCACTTTTGAAGCTTCTCTTCTTACAGCTAAACAATGCCCAAACTCTGTCTCCATATATCATATCTTTCAAAACAGTCTTATGGTCTGTCCTATACTCTCAATATTTAGTCCATACCCTTTTAGCCAGGCAATACCACTACCTGGACAAACTATTCCCTGAAGTTTTGTAAACCCTAAATAGAATGCAATATTTCCAGCATATATTTTATTGGTTATTTTACCAGTTAGAAGGAAAAGATGCATGTCTTTTATTGGAAATAGGATAACATTTTGATTTATGATTAGGCTGACATCAACAACACTCAGGTTTTGCTTTTAGGACTAATCATTTATCTAGTTCTGTAGTCTCTATTGCCATGGTTGCTTACTCCAGTTTAAATGTACAATTTTCCACTTGTCTTATTCAAGACTTTCAGCTCCTTTTCAATTTGAAATTATTTTATGTTCTCATCCAAAAATGTAGTAGGTATAATGAAAATATTCAGTTCTGTCACTTACTACACAGATGAAAATATTACTGGTAATTAAATCACATGTGAACTCTGATTACATCTATTCTTTACACTTTCATTTTTACTGTATTTTCCAACCACTTATGTACTTGAGATTAGTTTCTCTGTACTGGCTTATTACTGTTGAAAGCTTTCCCAGTTTACTTATGGGAATGTCATACATGAGAGTGATAGGCAAAATCTTTACTAAAGTTGATTTTAAGTTACTTTAAAGTTAATTTTCCTTTTTGTACAACTCTGTTACCTTTTCAAAGAAGTGAATTAAGTCAGTTCAACACAGATTGTTCGTGACCAGTCCATATCACCTGTTAAGCATCTAAGCCAGCATTTTTTTAAGTGCATACATATTTTCTATTCCACTTTCTAGGAATTAAGCTGATCGGGCAAACTATAAGTACCTTAACTTTTTTTCCTTTTGGAAAATAGGCATAACATGAAGAATGAACATAGTGCAGAAGCTCTTCTGGTAGATCATTACCTCTCTGTTAGGGTGAACTGAACTCAAAATGCAGCACAACAGAATAAGTTGGGAATTCTACATGTAAATCAACTACACAAATAAAGAACAGAAAAGTAAACATTTTTCTGCAGAACAGAATCTGAGCACTGAAAGACTAACATTAGGAGATCTACAAATCCTTCATAATTTTCTTTTAGCATGAAGTGACAATGAATCAGACCCCAGTGATCTAATTCTTGTCTACACATACCTTTTCCTGGTCACACACTATTCATTCAGTGAGTCTGTGTCTGCAATTACATTAGCCACGTGATTGTGCTTTGTATTTTCTTGTAAAGTCTTGAAAAATGGAATTGAACATGTGATTTTCTTGATATCATCTGCTAATAGCTTTCCTCTCTATTGACAGAGGAGCATTGGTTTTCCTGGACTCCTACAACATTGCAAGGTTATTTCCTTTCACTATCCCTGGATAATTGAATACTTTTTCTTTTGCCATAATCCATCTAATTTTGTCTTTGCAGACTTAGCCATTAGTTTTATTTGTCCTTTAGAATACTTCCTGTGTGATTTGTTCTTGAACTTGAGGTCAGTATCCATTTCATGGACAAATTGTTGTTCTAGTACCAATCTAATCTTTTCTCACCAGTGGGACAGTTTGTAGTTGTGCCCTTGTTAGTGATTCTTTAAATAAATGCCACATCTTAAATCCCTTTTTCCTGAGACTTGCCTCCCAAATATCTTTATCAATTCTCTGAGTATAATGGGGTCTGTCTTCCTGTAATCTAGTGGTCCAATCTCTCTCCTTCATTTTTAAACCAAAAATGTTTTCCAAATCTTCCACATATTCAAGAGCCTGAAAATGTGATTTCTTTTTTCTCCACAAATATTTTTTCCTTTAAATAAGGCTCTTATCTGTATCTTATCTAATTGTGTCTTCTTTATAAAAAAGGCAACAATCAGCAGATCACATAAACCTGTTGGAGACAGTTTTTCTTCAGTAGTTTTCTAGAAAATAGATAGATAAAATCCTCTATAACCTCCAACTACTGTGTTCTGTCTCATTCAGCCAACTGCTCAGTGAAAACCATGTTCTTAAATCTTTAATTCTGTTATCTATGTCCCCCTTCCAATCAGACATTTATTTTCCTCTTCTTCTCTATCAGAGTGACTTTTCTTCACCATTTCTCTTTTGGTTTGTCTTCAGTTACCCAATTTCCCTATCATACTCCACTGAATCTGAAAAAAATTGGTTTAAAAAGTAAGATCACATTTCTACTTTTAAGTCTAAGGCTATCTCTGTGAGAAGTGAACTTTAAAACTACTTTCTAAACTCTTTCTCCTATGCATTAAAAATATTTGTATTCCTTTTTTCTATAATAACTTTTCTTAAAAAAATGTTTTCTTTTTTACTTGGTTATCTCGATATCTCATGGTTGTATGACAAGTATCACAGCCATTTTAGTTTGTTTTGGCTTTCTTTTAAACAGTGTTCATGCATACATGTTGAAGACGTCCACATAACCACGTTGGTATCACTACTTGTGATTTAGTTAACTGACTTAATTTTAGAAACCACTATTAATAAGAAATACTCATCTTGGGTTTAGAATACATAGCAGATGTTCTTTCTGAAATCTCAGAAGAGAAAGCATTGTTATATGTATGTAAGAGAGTCTCATGTCCACATTAGGAGACTGTCTTCAGAACTGAGCACAGGACAAGGAAAATTATACAAACACCTAATACTTTTCAGCAGAATCTTTTCTCACTTCCATCTAATTTTCATAAACAAGGGAACTGATGATATAAGCTACACTGTAGAGACAGTGTGTTTCTTCAGAAGTTTAGAGATCATACACCATCCACTCATCCCATCCTTATTCTTGAGTTTGCCTATGAGGATGCCATAAGAGACAGTGTCAAAAGCCTTGCTGAAGCTGAAGGTATCCACTGCTCTCTCCTCATCCCGTTTTTCCATTGTAGAAGGCAATCAGGCTGGTCAAGCGTGATTTCCCGTTAGTGAATCCATGCTGTATACTCACGTTAACCTTCGTTTCTTCAACATGCTTAGAGTTAACTACCAGAATGAGCCATTCCATTCTCTTTCCAGGAACTGAGTCTGACTGGCCAATAGTTCCCTGGATCCTCGGTCTTTGAAAGTTTTGCTTTCTTCCAGTCCTCAGGTACCTCTTCCAATGACCACAACCATTCAAAGAGGACTGTGAGCAGCCAAGCTATGATGTTTCAACACTTGCAGGCACACCCCATCAGAGCCTAAGGACTTACGGATGTCAAGCTGAACTAAATGGTCTCCAACCCAATACTACCCAACAGAGAAAGTCTTCCTTTCTCCAGGCCTTTTCCCCGGTATCCTGAGTCAGGGACTCCTGAGGGCTAGCCCTGGCAATGAAGACTGAAGCACCTAAGGTGTTTCATATCTCAGCCTTTTCTGTAACCTCTGTTTCAGGAATCTCGGTTCTGTTTAGTGATAGGCACTCATTTTCCCTAGTATCCCTTTTATTATCAGTGTATTTGAAGAAGCCTTTCTTGTTATCCTTTATAGGGTAAACCATATTTAATTCCAAATGGGCCTTGGCATTCCTTGTTGCATTCCTGTATACTCTGACAACACCCTTACATTCATCCCAACTGGTCTGTCCCTGCCTCCACCTCATATCTATGGGCTGCTTATGTCTGAGTTTTGACAGGAGTTCTTTGTTAATCCATGCAGGTCTCTCTGCCCCTTTTGACACTTTCTTGCCCGTAGGCATGCACCGTTCTTGAGTCTGAAGGAAGAGATCCATGAATATTAACAATCTCTCTTGAACTTCTCTTCCCACTAGGACACTCTCCATAGGATTATTCCAAGACAGTCCCTGAAAAGGTCAAAGTTAGCTGTCCTGAAACCCAAGGCTGTGTTCCTAGTCATTACCCTGGTTCCTTGTGATTCTAAACTCCATGATGTTGTGGTCACCATAGCCATGGCCGCCCCAAACTTTAATATCTCCAACCAGACCATCTGTGTTGGTTATAAGGTACACACCTTTCTTCGTTGGCTCCTCCAGCACTTGTATAAATAAAATGATTGTCAGTGCTTTCCAAGAACCTCTGGGATTGTTTGTGCCTTCAAGATTGGATTAGTTTTGCCTTGTAGACTATTGTGAAGCTCTTTAATCAGTATAGATGAAGTGCTGTGTTTTCCAGAGACTAACAAACTTGTCATTGGAAGAAAAAGGAATAAAAGGGCAACATTTGAATAGCAGCAGATGATATCATCCAGAAGGTGTGAGAGCACTGGTATATCTGCTTGGGTGAGAATATGTTATTAAATCTGTATTCTGATACTCCCAATTTGGCTGAGGATCTGGCTCTAAAAGTGAATCTATAATAAATTATTGGAGATTAATTTTTTCTTTTAATTTCTAGCTTGAGTGTCTTAGATATCTGGGAAGTTTTTTTCTGATGATACATTATACAAAATAGAATTGTTTCTTATAGACTGGAATGAAGGCTAATGTCTTTCGTGGGTATGTACAGTAGAAAATTCTTATGATTATTACAAAGTATATATCCAGGCAAAATATTCCTCATTTGTTAATATTTAAAAACCAGGGGTAATTTAGAAGAATAGTATTATTGGCTCAAAATGTGCATATTATGAAATCTAATGCACTATTTTACATATTTTTATGAGAGTAAACTCATTAAATGTATTCCTTTTGTTGCAAAGTTCTGAAGCTTGTTTGCAGTTTTCATTATTACTTTGATAACATAAAAATATTCTGTGTTTAAAAGCAATCTCAATAAATAGCACATTGTACTCAATGAAAAATCCATTCTGTCAGTCAACACATTGTTTAATATCTACTGAAAAAAGATGGGAGAGAAAAGTCTTTATTTTATCTTATGATTACTTTGCCTTAACTCTCTACTCTAAAGCAAAAACTAAAATTAAAAAGAAAAGCAATGAAAAGTAATAGTGAAAATTAATCACTAAATGAGTTATGGTGTAATCACTGGTGGAAGAACAGATTCCAATAATGGTAGTAACATTTCACTGTCTTCTTAAAAGAATCTGAAATTAACTGGTAAATACTAAACTGAATTGAAAAGATAAATCTGTGATTAGAAATATAGTTACTGTTGCACACAGAAATTTTATTTTCTGCAGACAAGCATTATATATGGTTGAAAGAAATATTACAAAATATTACATACCAGGAAAGAAGAAAAAGCCAAATATCACTCAAAACCAGCATGATTGTCTCTGTTTAGGTAGCACCATGGTAAAAAAGTTTGGCCTCACTGAAGCCAAAACTATAATTTCTGTTTTTAGTATCAACTCAAAATCCTTATGGACACTTTGACACCATGACTCAAACTATGGCTAATCAGTCACTCACTCTTCCTTGAAGGTTTGTCATTCCTGTCAGCTGGGGGTTCCTGATCTCCCTAAACACAAACTCAGATTAACATCGAATTCATCACTTTCCTGCCTTTTCTGAGTTAGTATAGCAAGCAGCAAGGCAGAGTAAAGAGACACTGCTCAACAAATGGTAAACACTGCCTACTCAACAGCTGGGGTCCAAAGATCCTAACTATACCTTCCTGAACACAAAATATTGTGAATTGGTTACAAAACAAATGTGTCCAAATCCTATATTTTGCTTCAGGGATCCTTGGTTTGTTTACAGCTGTCATGGGAGGGAAGTGACCATTTGAACTCTCTAATTTCCAGCATAATTCAACTGAATGTTGGGGTATGGTCATCGTTATCTTATCAACATTAATATTTCCTAGAATAAGAACCCCTAAGTAGCTGAGAGCTTCCCTGTAAATTATCATAAACACTTTTAAGATCAGTTATGATATCAGTCCATCAGATTCTTGCCTGGCATGCATCATATTCTAGCAGTGTAAGGAGTATGGAATAAAGTAGTGTTTCCATCCTAATTGCTGTGAATGTAATCAAACCTGGGACAAAAATAATCAATAATTGAATAAAGGAAAAATTGAAAATACTGCAAAATTAATTTTTCTTTTATTATCTAGGTGTGGTTAATACCAAACAGCTAAATATTAAAAGTCTTAATTCAGTTTGCATAAGCAAAGAAAAGCATAGTTAATTGTACTCTCAAAGTTTTTGCTATTAAAAATAAATAAATAAATGAATAAGTAGTTGCCTTTTTTTTTTTTTAAACAGACTCTGCAGTGAGGTCTCCCTAATAGAATCATTCCTCAGCTAGATTAAAACAGTATCTGATGGAAAACACTGTTTTCATTCTTTTTTTGGGATATGTCATAAATTTCAAAACAGCTAAAACTCATATTTCTTTTTTTAATCTGGCTTTATTTGTTTATTACTAGCACTCTAATCATTGTCTGTTTTGACTACTGCCGAAGTAACATCTTTTAGATACTCAACATATATATATGTACATACTTAATGCAGTACTGAAACTAGACTAAACAAAGGATCTGTTCATAACTGAATACAATAAGCAAGTTATGCATCTTGTACTGTAACACAGGTATCCTATTACAGGATTATGCTGTACTGTGGAGGGATTACAAAGTGATGGAAGCGTAGAATTCTTTTCATCCAGAAAACACTTTGTCTCAAATATAATTATTCTTGTTGTTTTATTTATAATATGCTAATCCAGTTTAACACAGGTCCCAAGAATTTTCAGACTTTGACTGTCAACTTAATTAATCCATTCCATAGTTTTTGCACATTTTTTCTCATTCTTTTCTTTCATTTCAATTTACTCTGTAGGAAAAAAAACCAAAAAATTACCCTTAACACTTCTATTCCATTTCAACTTTTATTCCTATCTTATGAATTTTAGCAGCTTCACATCAAATGTTTGGCATTTGGCAATCAACATACAGACAAAAATATCCTGTCCATACCACAGCCTGCTAAGGGCAAAAGGGACTGGAATTTGCAGAAATCTCTTTTTGGGCAGTTTCAAATGCACATCACAGTTGTTTCAACTTCCACAGTCACAATTACTCATTTACCTTCATTCAGACTCCCTTAGACTCACAGCCACTTACCGACACATAATTATATTTCGTTTCACAATACCTCTGATTTGACTCTCAGAATCCAACTGTGTCAAAATGTCTAACTTACAGGCCAATTGTAAGATATAATTGTGCCAAAAAAAAAAAAAAGGACCTCACTCAAATCTGTGCTCTGAAAAGTTTATCAGGTTATTTATTTTCTGCATTCCAACTCATAACATGTGGCAAGATACAGAATAAATGCAATTTCAAGTGAAATAAATTAAAATTTTTTGAGATTGAAAGGCATTTCATACTGAAATGCTGAAACTGTAAGTAACATGAAGCAGATGTACTAATGTATATGTGTAGGTTTTACATGGATGAGGGAAATATGCAGATCACTGATGCTACTGGGTAATGTAGTTGTGTGTCACTCTTGGACAAAGGCAGAATTTGACCTGTGATGATAAGTGAGGCTGTTATTTAATGGACTGCATGGTTCAGTGCAAACTATGCTTCATTTTAACTTGTTCTAAAAACACAATTATGCTTTTTTCTGGTTCACAGGAATATTTTATTTTCATTAAATTAAGTTTCATTGCTGTGTTGGTATGTTACACTATTACAGCAACAGTGACATAAGAACCCAAGAAAGCATGAACAAATTCCATATTTCAAAGATATCCCAAATAAATATCCTATCCCTACTAGGGTCCTTGTGCTGCCAGCTCTCAGTTCTTTACAAAGAAGCACAACAAATTTTGTATGAAACTCAGATATCAGAAATGTGATCCAAATTTTTCAAAACATTCTTGACAGCTTCAGATTGACCATAAAAGTGGGAGGATTGTTTTTCTGGGGTTTTGTTGTTTGTTGTTTTTTTTTTTTTTTTTTTGCCTTTTCCCCCCCACCTCCCATCTGTACTGAACTCATAGCATTATTTGAAATCCAGATACAGGATCAGTCTCCAGCTTCCCAGTGAGAATTCTCTGTAGGTTTGAGGCAGGCAGGAAATCTGAGCCTCTCAGGCAGGCAGGAAAGAAGACTGTACTGTGGCACAGTCCAGAGATTAAGCAATAACTTTATAATGACTTTTTGCCCTTAGGACAATCAACTTTGATATGCAAATGCAGCTTTAATTTGATAAGATTGGAACTACTGCTTACACAATATTGCTCATTGCAAACAGTAGCTAATGCAATAGATTCCAGTCTCTGTACTTCCCTGCTTATTCCAAAAGAAGAAAGGGACAACAATGAGAGAATTTAATGTGTAGCTATGACAGAAGATATACATGAACACTGCTGTCTGCATCTCTGAAAGAAGAACACATCATGCAAATTCAGCTAACTCATTATTTCATGTCTAGTCCGACAAATTCTGATTGAGACTTCTAAATCAGCCACTGGTTTCTTGTTCGGTGCCCAGAGTTGAAGATTATACAGCTCTAAACAGAAGTAAATAAATATTTAAGTAATCTCATATCATGTACCAATTTCTAACACTCAGTATGCTTTTGCTTTCTTGAAAGAAGTAAGCTCTATGATTGTTAAATTATTCCTTATTTTTCTAGCATCTGGTGAAATTGTACCTATTACTTTACTGAAAGAAGTTATAAAGTGCTTGACATACTTTAAACCATGTGGCTTCACCCAGGGCAAGTCCTGTCTGCCCAACTTAATGGCTTTTTGCGATGGAGTGACTACATTAATGGATGAACCTCATGAGATTCAACAAGACCAAGGGTAAGGTCAGGGAAACACCAGGAATCAGTATGGGCTGGGGGATGAACAGATCAAGAGCAGCTCAGCCAAGAAGGACTTGGGAGTTCTGGTGAATGTGAGACTGAGCATGAGTGGGAAATGGGCAGTTGCAAAATTTTTAGCAAGGCCTATTGCAACAGGACAAGAAGGTTGGTTTAGGCTACAAAAGGATGAATTTTTTTACAATGGGGGTGACAAAACACTGAAACAGGTTGCCCAGATAAGTGGCGGATGTCCCATCCCTGGAAACATTCAGGATCAGTCTGGATGAGGCTCTGAGCAACCTGATCTAGCAGACAATGTCTCTGCTCATTGTAGGGGGATTGGACTATATGTCCTTTAATGGTCCCTTTCAATCAAAACTATTCTGGCTCTTTTCCACCCTCTAGTAGGCTGTGTTAAACAGAATGGAAATTTTTTAGCTTTGTGTTTATTTAGTTGTTTTTTCAATTACTAAGTGTATGTTGCTTAAGCAGAAGAAAATAGAAAGCAAGGTTCATTCTACTTTGAAATGAAATGTTCCACTTGGGTATGAGTCAGACTGCATATCTTCTGTTTCAGTCATGACTTACATAGGCATATGCACATGTTTCTATTCATTAAATTCCATTTAAAATATCATATTTAAGCAGAGTAGAAGTCATGAAGTGCTACTCTTTACACACAATAGCAATTCTGTGGTCAAATTGCATGTCTGACAAAGGCACTACTGTATTTATTTTCTTATGAATCTGAAAAATTAAAACCTTTCTTTACTACTAATGAAATTTTATAGAAATAAAAATGAAACTATTTCGATACAACATGCAGTGGTTGGAGAAAGAAGTGTCTTTAGCACTGGAAATTAAGCATCTATATAAAGAAATGACACAGGGAAATGGCATCTATTAGAAACATCTTCTGAGAGAAAAAAAAATTGGAGCTAGTTGTTGTAAAGGAATCAATTTTCACATTGACCTCAGATTGGAAGAGATGTCAATTCAGTCATTAGTTTGCTAAATAAAAGACCCTTGGCCAGTGCATTTTAGGGTTATTAAAAAAAAAAAAACAAACCACAAAACAAAACAAAACAAAACAAAAACAAAACAAAACAAAACAAAAAAAAAAAAAAAAAAAAACCAAAAAAACAACAAACCAAAACAAGCAAAAAAAACCCAAACCGCTTAAATAAAGACAGATAAAAATAGTTCCACTAAATACAACTCTGATGCTACAATGACTGGAGCAGTATACCAAGCTTGCAACTAGAAATACAAAATGAAAAAATGTCCTGGAGCTTTTTCAGACTTTGCAAATATCTTAGGAGTTCTAAAATTTCAATTCTGAAGGGGAAGTAATTATGTGCAGCTGATCAAAAGGGGTTTTAGTATATATCCATGGGTGGGGACATGACTGTAGTAGGTTATGGCTTCCCTCTGGTCCACATACTTAATCATGGGAAAGATGTGAAGAAGGGTGACTTTTGCCTAGATATCACTCTGAGATAAGGTAGGATGCCACTAAAGCACTCATCTATACTCGGGACATGAGAAGCACTCGTAGGTCTCCTGGGTTAGTTGTAACCATAGTTTACTATTTATAGAAAGAGAGGAACAAGAATAGTTCAGTGTGGGGAATATCATTAAGTACTATAAGTGGACCTAATTGAGAGAGATCTAAAATAGTCAGGACTTATAAAAATGTCTTTTTTTTACTGCCTTGCAGGACAATTTCCAAAGGTCAATAGAGAATATGATAAATTACTTAATAAATGTCTTCTGTACCTGGTAGCTTATAGGTATGAAATAATTTTTTTTCCTAAAAATTATCTTCATTCATTAGGAGTTACATTACACTAAGATTTCATGCAACAATTAGTCTCCATATTTTAAGATGATTCTGAAAGGTAATTGGTTTTGTTCCTGCACCTTCAAAAAATATAGTCTTTAATCTAAAATTGACTCTTCTTGATTGCCAAAGTTTGATGACCTTCTGTGTATATAGTCTGATGTGAATACTCCAATATGCATTTTTATTAAATCAGGTCTATTTTTCAACCAATTTGATTTATGTGATACATTAAGTGCATATAGTCTTTGGGACATTAACGAGAAAATTTAGACAGGTAATTTCTATGTTCATTTTAGATTTGTTTTGCAAACATGTAGTTCCCCAAAAAGGTTGTTAAAAATATGAAAAGCTTGGAACTATGGTTAATTTACATCTTTTTTATCAGATCTGGAAAGAATATCTGAAAGTATTGAATAATTCTTTCAGAGAAGCAGGAAAGTACAACATTCCACTTTTAATTAGAAAGAAGCTTTACATTTTCCAGAGAGGGGGAAAATAATAAGAAACAAAATTTAAACCTAAGACATAAATATAATCAAAATCAAATTTTGGTGAAAAAAATACTAGAAAAATTTGTAAGATAAAAATTATTTTAAAAGCTCAACAATAAAAAAAAATATTACAATTATTGCACCATTTTTTTTGGGGAAAGCAAACAAACAAGCAAAAAAAACCCCTAACACAATGCTTTCATTTATGTGGAAAACACATTTTGTGGTGAAATAAACAAAAGATAGCTGGTTGAAAAAAAAGAGTCAAAAAGAAGCTGTTTTCTATAAAAATCAAGATTTTTCACAGTAATCTTTCTTTTAAAAACCTCATTTTCAACAAAGCTCACTTCTAACTGCTTTATTTGACTCTCCATCTATATTTGTATTACAGGTCAGACATTTCAAAATTGTAGTACTTTCAGAGCCATGTCCTGAAAACAGAGCAGTTGTATACTTTTGTCTCTTCATAGAAGTATTCGAATGTGACTGGAACCACAGAACATAAACCTGAGAACTGATAAGTAACTGTGAGTTTAGTGAGACAGACATAGATACAGAGACTTTTAAAATGAAGCAGAAAGACTAGGAGAATAATTGACATAAAGAAAATGAAATAGTAAATAAATACATTAACAAGAATTAAGAACAGAAGAGAAATAGATCAACATACAGAGATTTACAGATTAATATGCCACAGAAAGAAAAAAAATCTTTAACAAGTCCTAATAGTAGGTACAATAATTGACATATTTAATAATGGTCTTCAGTAACCTGTTTAGTAGAGACTAGAAATGTGGTAGCTGTGATATGCCTTAGTACAAGGTTCTCATTCAGTTTAACTATCACGTCAGTTTTGCCAAATGAACAAATACTGTATTTGGACAAATATATTGGGGTTCTTTTTTTCATTTGCAATATTTCTTTGTGAAGTGGGAAGAAAGAAAGGTGAAAAAAGAAAGCAAGTGGGAAAGATAAGAAAGTTAAAGATAATTTTGCTGGTTAAAAAAAAAAATAAAACGATTTTAAAGCTTTCTCCCTTGCTGCTGCAGAGAGCAAATTTGTGCAGCCAAAGCTCAACTGGAGTTAAAGGTGTCCAAAAATGTGGGAGATAATAAAAAGAGGTTTTTCAAATACATTAATGGCAATAGACAGTACAGAAATACCATGGGCCTATTAAAGGACGAAGGTGGTCACCTCACAAGCAGGGACAGAGACAAAGGAGAGATATTTAATGCTTTCTTTGCCTCTGTCTTCAACATGGATGACAAGCCAAGGGGGTGTCAGTGCCCTGAGCTGGAGGACCATAAATGCAAGAATGATCAACTCCAAGTCAACCCTGAAATCATGTGGGATCTGCTGCTCCAGCTGGATCCCTACAAATTTATGGGGACAGTTGGGATCCATCCTAGAATCCTCAAAGATCTGGCTGATGTCTTTGCAAAACCTCTCTTGATGATTTTGAGAGGTCTTGGGAATCCGTAGAGGTCTCAGCTGACTGGAAGATAGTGAGCACTGTTCCGATTTTCAAGAAAGACAAGAAGCAGAACCCCAGAAACTATGGACCTGTGAGTTTCCCTTCAGTGCCTGGTAAAGTTATGAGGAAGACTATTCTGGAGGGTATTGAAAAACAACTGAAAGAGAACACAGTCATTGATCACAGCCAGCACAGGTTCATGAGAGGAAATCCTGCTTATCCAACCTGATTTCCTTTTATGACAAGGTAACACAGCCAGCTGATCAAGGGAAGAAACCTCAGCCGGCTGGGAGGGGATTGTTCCACTCTGCTCTGCACTGGGGAGGTCACACCTTGAATATTGTGTGCAGTTTTGGGAACCACAATATAAGAAAGATATAAAGCTATTAGAGAGTTTCCAAAGGAGAGCAACAAAGATGGTGAAGGGCCTTGAGGGGAAGCCATATGAGGAGTGGCTGAGGTCACTTGGTCTGTTCAGCCTGGAGAAGAGGAAACTTAGGGACACCTCATTGCAGTCACAATTTTGTCATGAGGGAAAGAAAAGGAACAGACGCTGACTGATCTCGTCTGTGGTGACCAGTGGCAGAACCTGATGGAATGTCCTGAAGTTGTGTCAGGGGAGGTTTAGGTTGAATATTAGAAAAAGGTTCTTCACCCAGAGCATGATTGGGTACTGGGACAGGTTCCCCAGGGAAGTGGTCACAGCAGGAAGCCCAACAGAGATCAAGAAGGGTATCCCAATGATACCCTCAGGTACATGGTATGACTCTTGGTGATGGTCCTGTGCAAGGCCAGGAGATGGACTCAATGATCTTTGTGGGTCCCTTCCAACTCAGCATATTCTGTGATTCTGTGAAAATACTTCAAGTACAGGCAAAGCATCTTTTTTCCTGGGGTCAGAAAATATTTTAAGCTGAAAGAGGGAAATGGAGATCAGCAGATCCAATCCTCAGCTCAGAATAGGATCAGCTCTAAAGTAATTTTTCCTAGAAGAGGGAAAATATGCTAGATGATTCTAGAGAGTAAACGGAATTTCATATCAAGAAAATTAAGTTAATGACAAAAAACTGTTGATGTGGAGACCAGAGTAATTATCCTTGTTCATGGGGATGAGCTGTTGCTACATGCTCAGCAGAAGAACTTCAAAAAAAAGGTGGATTCCATTTCAATTCCTTGGGTAGAAAATTAAATACACATTTTGTCTTAGAAATTCAAATTTCCAACAAATTCAGGTTTTCTAAGTTTAAATTCAACTGCAGAAATGCTACACTAATTCACTTAAATTACTAAATGCAACAACAGTCTGAGTTTCCAGTGGTATTACATCAAAATTTATTGTCATGAATTGTCAAGATAAGTAGTTGTAAAAGCATAGGAAACCCACTTCTTTGCCTTAAGATTTTTCTTGCTTTCCCTCTTCCACATCTTTCTCTCTGCAGAAGATAATGAAACTTTTTTTTTTTGCATTAGACACCTTTCTTTTTTTATCAGATTTTATTTTAAAATTGCAACTGTACAAGAAACTGGAAGAGCATTTTTGCCATTGTATAAAATTGGATATAAATAAATCATGGCATAATCAAGGGACTGTTCTGAGCGTAAACGTGACAGTCACCCAGGGACCGCATGATGACTCACAATCACTGGAGCTGCAGTGATACACAGCCCCAGTAGCTTATTTAAAGTTAATGTAGTTTCCCTGACATTTCCATCAGGCCTGGCTGACAACTCCAAAAATAGTCCTTGGGAAAGAGAATACAAATCTAGAAGAGAAAAGGGGAAACACTGAAAATACAATGTTGGAAGTTTATCATGTAGTAACCAGGACACGACAAACTAGAACTCTCACATAGGAGAGGTGCCATTTGGAGTGAGTGTTATCTGTCAATGTTTTCCATTGTCATTGGCAAAGCCGAAAGCTTTCCTTAAAGTCAGATGCACAAGCCTGTTAGTGTATTATGTCTATCCTCAAGGAATAGCTAGGATTCCTTAGTTTTATGTATAAGCAAATGTATAAGCTTTCAGAGGCCTGATGCTTTTCCTCTAAAGTTGAACTACAAGGAAAGCTGAGAAATAATACCTTTGACAGAAAGCACAGCAGGCTGACAGTCATTTTCTAGTATTGGGCACCACCTTCTTTGTCATTGTTGTTGTTTTTTAAGTCAATATTTACATATAAAAATATTATTTATAAACATTATTCATAAGTATTATTCTATTAAATAATATTGCCAGTTCTTATCAATAAATATTTATAATTTTTATTTTATCAATACTTTTGAAAAAATACACAAACTGGAATTTTTGTCTTTATTCGTTATAAACACGAAAGTTTTCAGTAGATTTTTAATGATAAGCATGGTTCTTCTGAAACACAAAACTTATTTGTCGCAGTAGTTCTGCAGTACATAAGAGAAGGCAGAAGTTTTTAATTTTGTTTAAGTGAACATTTTTCCAAAATGGCTTTTACAGAGTCTTTGTGCAAACTCACCTTTCTTCTTCCCGGGATTCTTAGTCTTATCTCTGCTTTTGGAATGGTCTGAGAGATAACGGAAAGCTTCCCTATTGGCTGTTAACCCTTTCTTGTCATCGGTGGGTTTGTAAGACAGGGTGAACTTCTGATTGGTCGTTTTGTGATTCCCTCAAAGCCTATATGTATCCCTATCCATGAACAATAAACTCTCTCGCTCACCTCCTCTCCTGTGGTCTCTGTGTGTGGCCATGGGGACCTTGTGCTGGGGGGAAGGAGAGAGCATTTTCCCCTCCAGATAAGGGGCAAAAACCCCTAGTCCTGGAGTACCCCTTCCCTCTCCCATTTTCAGCATTTGCACTTATTTATAATGTCACTAGCTTTTACTGTTCTGTTAGGATAGCTTAGTGTGCCTAACAAAGCTGAAGAAAATGCTGAAACTGTTTTAAAAGGAAAAGTAGTACTGGAATGCATCTTGGCCAATTTTTGGTTATTAAATGATCTTGAATACTGTGATGAGCAAATAGAATCTTGCCATGGGCTATTTTCTATGTGTTTAATGGCAATTTAAAGAAAAATCTAAGTAATAATCTTTGAATGTTAAAATTCAGAAATGAAGATTACTAAGACTTCTAAATGGGTCTGTTGTGCACTTGCCCTTTTTCACTACAAATTTTATACCTGAATTCTGGGTTAGCATGTTATACTTCAAAAACTATGAACAAACGGTTTGTGAAATAAATCCTAAACCATAATACCAAAATGCAGAAAAATTCTAAGAATTCATGCTCAGAAAAAGGTGTTATTTTCAGCATGCATGAACATTGCTATTCAAAGTGATCTCAGAAAATTGATCCAGAAGCAACTGAACCATAGATCTCTAAGAGACTGTTCAATACTACTCATCATAGCTGACATATGAACTTGTTTTTCTTTAAAAATGTTTTCTTTCACATAATAGATATTAAATCAGCAGTATTTCTTTGATGGAAAAGCTGAAGGAGATAACGTAGAAACAAAATATAGCACAAGTTGTGATCATATATTTATTAGAAATGGAAAAATGTGGCACGTACCATCGAGGTATGTTCTGAGATGGCCTGTTCTATTTTTAGATTTGAGAAGATATTAAGTATTACACTGCTTTGCTTAGCTTGATAGGTTGGCAGATTCAATTAAGCCCCAAGAATTCCATTAGCTAGACACCAGAGACTTTCTAGAATAAAAGCTTTTTTGTTTTGGTTTGGTTTGGTTTTCTCGTGAAAAAGAGATAATTTTTAAATTAAATTAAATAATTAATACAACCTAGTGAAATTATAGTGCTTTACATAAAGATGAAGCATAACATGCTTTTATCTACACTTACTACATTTTTACACCCATTTACCCTTTTAATGTACAAGTGCAAAATATTAAAACTAGGTAACTTTTTTTTAAACGCTTGCCAACTGTCAAATTATTAAAACTGAAAGAAATGAAAGCTCAGTCAGGAGCTTACTAATTACTGATAATTAGATATTCTTGAATTTGAATCTAACTGTACTTCCACTATTAGCTAATCCTGAGAAGTCATTGAAAGAAAAAAGATGAACACAAGAGAAAAGATGAAAGTATTTAAGCAGGAATAGAAATTGTATTAATTTACCAAGGAAAACTAAGTTAATACTAGGTCATATGCTGTTTAACAACTACTAGACTCACCTTTCTTCGTAGATTTACTTTCAATTTTATATTCAGTAACTCAATGATGAATTCTTTCATACCAGTGTGATGGGTTACAAAGAATATTTCATACCACCAAATCCATGCAAAAAGGCTTTAAATGATCCATTCTGGCAGTTCAACATAATTTTCAGCATTTTGAGAACACTTATTTTGCTGAGCATAATCTTGCAGCACTAAGAGAGTGGCCTAGCTCATCTGTTATTGTCAGAATTCTGCACTTTTCACAAAACCATGAAGAAGACTGATATAATGTGCTTTAAATTTGTCATTACTAAGTAATCTAAAAAAGGTTGTCTCTCTTTCTGGATGTGACAACTGATCTGTCCTCAACCATTATCAAGAATATTGCTAAATTTTGTTCCATTAGCCCCTCTGCAATCATATTCTTTTGACGGAAATTTTAGCTAAAAATGTGGTGTCCATTTTCTCACTCTACCCTGTGGGCTTTTTATTGGAAAAGCATTGTTAATTGCTTTCTATCATTATAACCATTTTCTTTATCTGGTGTGATAGCCAGGAGGCAGAAAATTGTCACTCTAAGAGATATTGAATTACTATCAGAAAGGATGATGGCATAAATAAGATGTTCCCTTCCAAAATAACAATGTACACATCATTATAAGAGGGATGCATCATATAGACTGAAAACAAAACAAAACAAAATTAAAACTACATAGTAAAGGATGGTTCGTTTTTGTTGGGTTTTTTTTGGTCTAAGGAGACATGATGAGTCAATTCTGAATTCAAAAAATAGTTTGGTGCCAATAAAAATAAATAAAATTGGTTTTTTTCTGCAGGAGGTTTTCATCTACATTTCTATAACAGCACTTATGAACACTTTTCTTAAGTACAGAAACCAGAGGACATAATTTGCAGGACAGAAAATGAGTGCTCTCTCTAAGCAATTTTGTAAGTACAAACTTTTCAACTGTGTTTATTAAGATGGCTTCATTACAAAATTGTAACTTAAAAGCCATTGTGAAGATCATACAACTGCATTTCAAAGAACACAAGAACAGCTTTCAAAGCAAGAACTTTGTTGTCAAGCAAGAGGCAATAAAACACTGTGGCACTGATTTTCACAGCCATGTACAATCATACCACAAATGTTTTATCAATTTTAGAATGTATTAATACCTATGGGAAACTACAGTACAGATATACAAATTTATAATAGTACTCCACTGAAGGAATGAGTTTATTTTGCTCTGCTCTCTGGAGCTATACTTCAGATTTACTCCTATCAGGAACTGGGAGAGGACACAGCCAGGACTGCTGATGAAAACTGACCCAAGGGATATCCCATATAATGCGGCATCATGCTCAGCATTTAAAGCTGGGAGAAGGTTGGCCATGGGGGCTGCTGCTGGGGGACTGGCTGGGCATTGGCCATTTGGCTGTGAGCAATTGTTTTCTAATGCATTATTTGCCTTTCATCTGCTTTTATTTATCTCTCTTTGTTGTTTTCCCTTTCATTCCATTTATTACATATTTTATTTCAATTATTAAACTGTTTTTTTCTCAATCCATGATTTTTTTCACTTTTACTCTTCTGATTCTCTCCTCCATCTCACTATCAGGAGATTGAGGGAGAAGCTGCATGGTGCTTAGTTGCTAGGTGCAGTAAAAGGACAACATCTATCTTCTGGAGAACAGGACTCTCAACTAACATGATTTAGACTGTCTAAGTGTTGAAAACATGAAACTAAAATCTTATGAAGAAGCAGAAATACCCCTTAGCAAAAATACTATTACGTGTTTTGAACAAAAATAAAATTGTTAATTGCATTTCTTTAAAAGTCCTTTATTACCTTTTGGGGAAAAAAATCAATAAAAATGGCCAAATACAATATATTAACACTTCTGAAATATTTACTCTATTTCTTAAGCTAAGCTGTCTGACTTCCATTTTACTCTTCTTTGTACCCTGTTCATAAAACCACTGTTACTTTCATTCTGGTAGGTTTAGTTAGGTAGTGGATGGAGACATCATAGCAATTGCGGAGAGATCACAAAACCATGAAAATGCAATGTAAAATTATCTGTGACCTTTATTCCTCTCAGGGTTTTCAATAAATCTTTCCACAAAAGTATTGTGTGAGTTCTAAGAAACAATTAAAAGAGAAAACTGATTTCCAGGAATTACTGATAAACAAATACAGAATGTAATATGCTGATCCAATTATGTGAATTCAAAGTGCAGATGTATAGAATCCTGATATCTTAAAAAAGTACTTATTAAAACTGGAAAAACTTTGTAAAGAGCAGCAAGGATAGCATGGTCAGTTTCCGTGGAAGGAATGACTAAACAGACCAGGTTTCATGAGTAAGGAGAGAGACTGCAAGAGACATATACCATGACACCTACAAAATGAGGAGTGACAAGGCAAGGGCAAAGAGGGAGTATTTGATCACTGTTTCTTCCAAGATAGAACTAGAAGACAGACCAAAAAGCTAACGTGCATGCAGTTTAAAGAAAACAAGAGGAGTTTCCTCATTTATCAGGCAAGTAAACTGTGGATCTCCTTGCTGCAGAAGACTGAATATTAAAACTTTACATGGTTGAGTTGGAAAGCAGTCAAACTTCTGGAAGAGAAATTTGTTGGTGATCAAAAGCTCCTAGCTCAGGCAGACTCTCAGATGCCCGTTGCTGGAGATTGAAAGAGTATTCAGGAACAGAATCATTATATTTACAACCTGTTCTTATAGCCTTTGTTAGGCATTCCCTCTTACCCACTTGGCAGAGGTGATACTAATCTTGCCCTGACTCATTATAGCTCATTAGAAGTGTGCCCACCTCTTATTACCTGTAATAGAACCAATATACATGTGGTAAAATACAGCTGAACTTCAGATCATCCTGAAAATCTAAATGATACTTAGAGAATTGAAATATAAGAGATTGGTGTCAGAGAGTTGTCCTCTGCTCTTTAGTCAACTGTGTGACATCCAACACAACTGGTTGCAGTATCAGCTTATGGGTGAGAAGAGAGGAAAGAGCTTTTGTAAAGTAATAACAGCTACCAATATGTTCTCTGTAAGCAGTTCTCCAGTGGTAGTCCTTCACCAGAAACATTAAATCAGGACCATGAAGCTGGGGTGGCACTCAGTCCCTGAGGATATTTGCTTTCCACTGTGCCTCAATGGAGCTAACAAGAATAAAAGCCAAAAATATCCAAAATAGACTGCATATGTCTGATCACAAAAGACAACTCAAATGCATTTCTATACTAAATATTCCATTTTAATAGTCCCTGTTGTGTGATATGATCCCTGAGTACAAAGCAAGAATGATGTCAATGCAAACCAAAATTGTTACTAAGGAGAATGGTCCTTAGTGATGCAAGCTTGTCCTGCTATTACACAGAGGTGTATGCTTTCTTCTTCAGTGAAATTATTTTTTACCATTTATCCAAAACATTAAAGGATGTTTACAAATACATGCACCAAATATTTGCATAAATTTTTTACTTTCCATACTTTTTATAAAGCAACTTGCTTAAAAAGTCTTTAGGAAATCGTTAATACAAAGTACCAAGAGCTATCTGCTACTTGTTCCTTTGTTTTTAACTTTCCATTTTATTTCCTTTTATACATGTGACATTTATCAAGGCATTTTAAATTATTTCAAGGCATTCAGTTGTTATATTAGATCACCTGTAGCTGCATCAAACATCTATTTTTTACAATCATGGCAACTATGACAATGTCAAGGTTCAGAAGAAAGCAATAGTAATGAACATTGATATAACTGAGACATTCTGTAAGATTAAATTTGCAAAGAGACATCCCTTTGAGAGCAGTTTTACCCTTTGTAATGTTTCACAAAAATCTATGAATCTGACCTCTCATCTGCCAAATAAAAGAGTGCTGTTACTGATACTGCTGGGTAAAACAAGATTTCATATTAGTCATCTACCTGGAAAAGATGTTGACTCATTCAGTCAGTGGCTATCAAACTAAGCTTAACACAAGAATTTCCACTTCCCTCAAGACTTCTTTTTTTTTCTTTTTACCTTTTTTTGTGTGTGTATGTGACAGCTTGCTCATGGTTTCTATATTTATTCAAATAATAGTGACATTTTAGAATGTCTTTCTTTCAGGTTACATTAGTAGACTTTTTACTGCTAGAAATTTTAAACCAAATTTGAGCTCAATTCCAATTTCTCACAAGTAAAACAGCCTTTTATTCATAAATTGATTTTAAAAAACTTGGTAAGAATAATTATGCAACAGTTTTTTAGAGGCACTGTTTGTGTGATAACCCAAACCATCACTGTATACTGCATATTTTAAGAAAAAATTAAATCCTAATGGGATTCATAAAGTTGACTGCCAAGACCAAATGTCAAAATCAAAGAGGATTGTATAGCCATCTGATGCTTGAATACACTGACACCTAGAAGAGAGAAAACCATCAGTACAATAATTAAAATTAAATAGGATGAAACCAATTCAACAGTCTAAACTACAGCATTATCAATCAATGTTATCCACAAGACATTTTTCTCTTCTGGGAATAACCAAGTTTCAAAGTCACAAGACCTGACTGCAGCATAAGTCTAGGAGCCCTGACTAGGTATAAAAAGCAGTTAAAGAATAAAAAGACTCTGTTCTATGCATTCCGTATCAGTAATGAATAAAATTATAGGCCATAGCTGCTTTCTTTTCATCTGAAGACCTCAAAGTTCAGCCAGCTTTAGGGAAAGATGAAACATATCTCATTGCTCAGTATTATTGGTCAGTATCTCAGTAGAGAAAAGGAATAAAGCATGTGTTAAACAAGCATGAACTTTCATGATAATAGAGACCTGACAGAGAAGTACTTTAAGCAGAATGGAAAAAAATGTTCAGTAGCCTTTATCAATGCAAAAGCCATGCATTCAGAAATCTTTTCTGGGTGTGAAAGTCCTCAGTCTTTCAGCCTAACTATTTAGAGGTACTGGGTCTTTGGAAATTGCAGTTCTGAAAAAGTTGTTACTTCCCTAGATAAGACATAGGAAAAGGAAAAAATACTTTACTTAACCAGCAAGGAGATGGTGGTATTTCAGCAGTTATACAGCAAAATAATTTGATATCCTGTGAGAAAAGGTATAATACATTATCATTTCAAATTATTATCACTAATTATTGTCACTAACAATAACTTGCCACAGAGAGAATGATTTATTATAGTGGAACTATATAATTCATCCATTAATATGTACTCTCTGTTGACCAAAATTCTATTTTCTCCTTAATGACCACTTAAGAGTTTGTTCCTTCTCAGGGTTAAAATCAGCCCTAGTCTTAAAGCTTCAATAGGTAGGTCAAAAGAAAGAGTTTATTCTCACCTTTGTAAAAGCAAAGGCAGGTTGATTTGAGAGATCGTGAAACTCTTAGATTTCTCCATTCCATTGTGACAATTAAAATAATCCAAGAAATAGACCCAATAAACAAAAATGTTATGTTCAGGCTAGAATACACTGGACTAAGAGTGTTCCAGTCTTGTTTTTTAACTCCTTTGATTTCCTATTTTGCTCAGTCAGCATGTGAGTTAGGACTCCATAATCATAAGACAACTATAGCGCAAGGCAGATGGTGTGTGATAAGTCCAGAAATGAATACCACAGAAATACATTAGTGGAAAAAAAGCTACTTTGGACTAATGTACAAAAAAACTACTTTTAGTGACACAGTATGATTTTATTTTAGTTGCGAGCACACCTAAAGGGTTCTTAGGCACCTATTTTTATAGATGACAATTTGAAAGGAACTGCGGAAGTGTAGCAGGTTTGGCAGAGCCAAACATGTATGGCAGTGCCACATCAAGCATGTTGCAGAAAGAGACACTTGTACATAGTGTAAGAAGCTTCCTTTCCACTAAAGGATATATTTGGAAGGAAACGGGGTTTTATGATCACCATAGTTTTCTAAATTTCATCAATATCTTACACTTTGTGTCCGAAATGAAAATTAAATCTCACATTCCAAATCTCCTTCCTTCTTCCAGGTTCAGCATTTCCAAACCTCACATCAGTTCCAAGCACAAGGAACATCTACAAACCTACAGAAATATGTCAGGGGATAAATAACAGACTCAGCAATGTGTCAGCAATAATCTTCACAGAAACTATTCTACAGGACAGAATAAAGGCATCAAGCTCAGGGTGGTTTACTGCATGTATTTCCATATAGTGCATTATTCCAGAACATTTAAAACAGACATGCAAGTCCAGGAGATGGAAATATTAAAAAAAAAAAAACAAACAAAATCCCAGATACAATTAAGCTGTAGTTTCTTGTTGTGCCCACATTACTCATTTCCTCTCATAAGTCTTATTAACATTAATGGTACTTTGGTTTAGGGGACTGTCCATACCAAATTATTTTGTGGCATATTCTGGATAATTGGGTTAATATGGATTCAAAATCCACAGTCACAAAGGTCCTTAAACAACAAATACTGTAGAAGAAATATTGGTACCTGAATAAGCAACTGTAATTAGTATTTCAATTACATTGTGTTCCCTATTAATTACACATTTTACTAAAATACTGCCTTTCCTGAAATTGAAAGATCAAGGTCTCCCAGGAGAAAGGAGAATTGCCCACAGAGAATTCAGCATTAAGTTTTCAGATGAGTCTTCATGTTCTGCCATGCTAAATTTCTCACAAAGCCATGACCATAATTTCAATAGCTTGCCTAATGCTTTCCTATAACACATCCCCAAAACAACAAGTTCAGAGAACACAATTTGTGCCAGACGCTTGATGGATATTATGTTAAAGGGTGCACGTTATCTCCATGTATACTCAAATTTATTAAGTTGCAGTCTATAACCATGAGACAGTTTCATAGAGCCTTTGCTTTATGGCAAGAAAAAAAAGACATTAGTGCTCTTCTACAAGACTAAAGAGAAATGAAGTCATTAGTATTTTTACAGCAATCTAGTCAATCCAGTGATTTAGTAACAAGTTTGCACACTCTTTAATTATGAAATTCACAGAAATATCACATTACCTGAAAACCAAAAGACAAATTCTCTCCTAATGTAGGTCTACTGAGAGCTATTTCCATGGATAATTTGACCCTAAATTGTCAGCTCCACTGACTACGACAAGCTGCCTAATTCACACAGTTATTTTAAATTAATAGCTGTTTCCAAAACAACAAGAAAGTGCTTCAAGAATTTTCATGAGGGCAATTGACATCCAGAAAAGCCAGAATAGGCATTTAATCCCACCTCAACAATTTAGATCTTCATGCAATTCCAGCAGGCATGCAGGAGCTGAGGGGATGCTAAAAGGTGTACTATGCATATCTTTGCTCCAGGATTGAAAAGGAGAGAGACTGGCTGTGTGAGAGCTGAAAGAGGAGCTCAGGTAATATCTTCTTACAGCTCAAAGGAGTCAGAGGAAAGCAAAGGGAAAATTGGAAGAACTCAAATTCTCCCTAGGCTCGAGGATGAGTCTAAGTTATGAATAGGGGACATCTTTTTATTTTGTTAGTCTTTGAGAAAAGCTTTTTCTCTTTCAAATGTGTCTGTATTAACTTTTTATAACCTGTTCTGAACACATGGCCTGCAGATATATATCAGTTTAGCTTTGACCTGATAGATGAGAAAATCCAAGCTGAGAACACTTCAGTCAAGTGCAGAACTGCAAGGTCAGATGAATTACTTAAAAAAAAAGGGAGATACAATTGGATTTTGCAGTATTGGTAAGCAAAAAAATCAGCTTTTTAATTAGATGGGAGTTATTGAACACAGATACATCAATGCATTGCCGTAATAACAAAGGAGACAAAGAAAACTGACTACTATTACTTATGTTTTCCAAACATGAAAAGTATTATTTCCTACAAATAATAAAATGTCCTGTCTACTCTGGACATTTAAGTGGCTAGTAGATAATGGAGCAAACATACATATATTAAAGTACTAACATCCCCATAAAACTGGAAGAAATGCTTGAAATCCTTGAGGAAACTGAAGCTCATTCTTTTTCTTTTGTTGCTTTCTATTGAAAATGTCTATCTGGGACTCCAGCAAAAATCAGTTGCAGAAACTTTGACAACTCTTTCCTAATTTTCAACATTTTCTCATCCTAAGGACTGGAAAATTATATCTGTTCTAAATTAGCAAAGGAATGCATGCAGAATAATATTATATAATAACTAAAAAATTATAAATGCTGAGCTTGAAGTGATGTTCACTGTATTTCATGTGTTGCCTCACCTCTGAACTACAAGTCTCTTTGGTTTAAAGCA
Source organism: Pyrocephalus nanus (assembly GCA_038380795.1). Lineage (NCBI taxonomy): Eukaryota > Metazoa > Chordata > Aves > Passeriformes > Tyrannidae > Pyrocephalus > Pyrocephalus nanus. The sequence goes on from CM076264.1 coordinate 48,644,773, forward strand.
TATTTACTCTGTCTTTTTATTTCTTCATTAATATATACATTCAATTGGTTTTGGGTTTTGGTTTTGGTTGTTGTTTTTTTTTTTTTTTTTTATTGCACCACAACTAGCAAATTCTAGTTAAGGAAACAAGAGCTGGGAATTAGGATCTGAGTATGTCATATTGTCCTTAATTCATGCTGGCTGCAAAATGAGGGCAAATATTTGCACTGTCATATTTTCTTGTAATTTTTAGAGTTCTGTAAATCCACACACCACTACAGAAAGCTGAGATATACGAAAATGAGCACTTGCAGAGGCTTTAGTGTAAAGAATTAGTTTCCAATCTCACTATACCTATACTTAGGAAAGACAGTGTCTCCTTGTCTGTGTGACCCTGAAAAGACTTCTTTCAAGGCTTTTGAAGCACACATTTGTATGCAAGATGGCATGCCATGTTACAGTACTCCTCTACAGCACAAGAAATAGAACTGTAGAAGTCCTGGACGACCCTTTGGCTCCTGTATTGCTGGGCAGAGCCATCTTTGGACACAGGCAATGTAGGCATTACCAAGCAGTAGCTATCTGCAAGCAAGCTCCACTGTCATTTTGACACTTCATTTCAGACAAAGCATTAGAAAGCCAGATTAGAGCCAGATCCTGAGAGTGAGTTTGTATATCTACTGCTAGATTAGGAGGTCCCGTTTATCTTCAATGGTGAACAACTCTAACAGTTGTTCCTCTAATAGTGGTAGAAATAAGAAACCAATTTTCTTGTCCTCATCTCAGCTGCTCCTTTGATCTCTTTTATGAGAATTAGCTTCACCATGGCCACCCATTCTTTGCTGATAACACTCCACTCGGCATGTGCCTTTTAAGATTCTGAGCGGGTTTAAGCTGTAACACTCAGAATGTGGCTGTGCAGGTTGAAGTCAATTTATTCCTGGAAATGAAGTCAATTAAGTGCTATAAGTTGGAAACTGCAGGCACTAGGACTTTCTTCAGGTCAAAGGCAGCATAGGTGGGCTGCTGTGACAGACCTGTTTTTCATGAAATATTTTAACAAAGATAAGAGGGCATTTAGCTCACTATTCCTAACAAAAGCTAAAATTGTGTGTGATGCTATTAAGTTTCAGCACTTAGTCACAGCTTCAAGTATTGGATAATTGGGTATTTTTAAACAAGACAATCCACACAAGCTGCAGAAGTGTTGAAAAATTTTCACAAAATCACAGAATCACATGCTGAGTTGGAAGGGACCCAAAAGGATCATCGAGTCCACTCCTGGCCCTGCACAGGACCATCCCCAAGAGTCACACTATGTACCTGAGAGGATCACTGGATATGCTTCTTGACATCTGTTGTGCTTCATGATGTGACCACTTCCCCAGGGAACCTGCTCCACTACTCAACTACCCTCTGGGTGAAGAACCTTTTTCTAATATCCAGCAGTAACCTCCCCTGACACAATTTCAGGCCATTCCCTTGGGTTCTGCCACTGGTCACCAGAGAGAAGAGATCACTGTCTGTCCCTCTTCTTTCCCTCATGACAAAGTTGTGACTGCATTGAGGTGTCCCCTCAGTGTCCTCTTCTCCAGTTTGAACAGACCAGCTGCTCCTCATACAGCTTCCCCTCAAGGTCCTTCGCCATCTGTGTTTCCCTCCTTTGATCACTCTCTAAGAGCTTAATATTTTCCTTACATTGTGAAGCCCAAAACTGCACACAATATTCAAGGTGAGGCCGCACCAGTGCGATGCTTTGCCTGATGTCCCCCAGGACACGGTTGGCCCTCCTGGCTGCCAGGGCACTGCTGACTCATATTTAACTTGTCATTGACCAAGACCCCCAGGTCCATTTCTTCCAGAATCCCATTCCCCAGTCTGTATGTCCATTCAGGGTTGCCCCATCCCAGGTGCAGAATCTGGCACTTTCCATCATCGAACTTCCTCTGGTTGGTGATTCCCCAGTCCTCTTATTTGTTGAGGTCTCTCTGCAGGGCCTCCCTGCCTTCCAGCGAGTCAACACCTCCTCCCAGTTTTGTATTATCTTCAAACTTGCTTAGTATCCCTTCCAGTCCTGTGTCCAAGTAATTTATGAAGGTGTTGAACCTTCATACATTTATGAAGGTTATGAAGAACACAAGATGGAGCCCTGTGGAACCCCACTAATGACAGGTCACCAGTCTGATGTTACCCCATTCACTGTTACTCTCTGTGCTCGACCCGTGAACCAATTGCTTACCCTCCATATGACCTGTTTATCCAGCTGAGTGCTGGACAGTTTGTCCAGGAGGATCTTGTGAGAGACAGCATTAAAAGCTTTACTCAAATCCAAAAAGATTGCATCAATTGTTTTCCCTTGATCAGCTAGGTGGGTTACCTTTTCATAAAATGAAATCAGATTGGATAAGCAGGACTTTCCTGTCATGAAGCTGTGCTGGCTGTGACCAATGACTGTGTTGTCTTTCAGGTGTTTTTCAGTACCCTCCAAAATAATCTTCTTCATAACTTTACCAGACACTGAAGGGAGACTCACAGGCCCATAGTTTTCCTTCTTGTCTTTCTTGAAAACTGAGGCAATGCTTACTACTTTCCAGTCAGCCAGGACCTCTCTGGGTTCCCAATACTGCACAGAAATCATCAAGAGAGGTTTGGCATCAGCCCTGTCACTATATCTTGCTTTCATTGGGCATACACTTTCTTTTTTTGCCCTATTTCCAAAAGAAGATTTCTGTTCAGTCAAGCTGTCCTTCTGTCTTGTCGGTTTGACCTCCAGCATTTGGGAATTACCTGCTACTGTGCTTTTAGGGGGTGATGTTTAAAAAGTGACCAGCACTGATGGACTCCAGGACCTGCAAAAACATTTTTCCAGTAGACCTCTCTTACTAGGTCCCTGAGCAGCCTGAAGTCTGCTCTCCTCATGTCCCGAGTTGAGGTTTTACTGGCACTTTTCCTCCTACCAACAGGCATTTTGAACTTGATCACTGTTTGATTGCTGTGGCCAAGAGGCTACCAACCTCAGCTTTGTTCCCGAGATCCAATCTGTTGACAAGCAGCAGATCAAGGAGGGCATCCTTCTGAGTCAGATTCCTTATGACCTGTTCCATAAAGTTGTCACTGTGGTGACAACTAGGAATCTTCTGGTCTGGGTTGTACCATCTACGTGATGTTCCCACCTAATTTCTGGCAAGCTGAAGTCCCTCATAAGGACAAGGGCAGTTGACTTGGAAGAGTCCTTTAATTTCTCAAAGAATAATTTGTCATCATCAGCATTCTGGCCAGGAGGTCTAGGTCTATAGTAGACTCCTATGATGACATCTAGGTTATTTGTTTGTCCCTTGATTTTTTTTTTTTATTAGATTTTTACCCAGAGGCTCTCAAATGTGCCATTACTAACTGTGAGCTTCATACATTCTAACCCTTCTATTGCATACAGTGCCACCCTTCTGCCTCTTCTACCCTGCCTGGCTTTCCTGAAGAGGCCGTAAGTGTCCAATGGGGCACTCCAGTCACAGGATTCATCCCACCAGGTTTCACTTATGCCAGTGAGGTCAAATCTCTGGGACTGGACCAAAGCTTCAAGCTCCTCTTTGTTCCTCATGCTGTGTATATTTGTGTAGAAGCATTTCAAGTGTGGTACGTTGTAGCCAACATTTCGTGAAACAGATTGAGGGATCCCATTAATGCTGGTTTCTTCAAGTTTTGGCACACGATCACGTTGACCATCACTGGCGAGCCTGGTTTTGATTTCTTTATGCTGTACCATGGTCATGGAATGTTTTCTGGCATTGATAACTATGAGGCTGCTGACTTTCCTCTAGACAGTATGGATTTGTGTACTTATAATGTAACAAAAAAAGTAGGAAATGAATAATGCCATAACACTATCAATGCAGACAAAATCTAATTTCCTATACTTCTTTTTCAAATAAAAGTACACAGACAGATATACAGCACAGTGAATACACCTAGCATGAGAGATTTTCAAAGACTTTCTGATCACTAAAAGAATCCCTTTACCTGGTAACTTTTGTTTAAGCCTAAATTTTCTTGAAAAATGGCTGTTCCTACTTCCTGACAACTTCATTCCAAGGACCTTGCTAGGATCTGATTAATAAGAGAAAGCATTATAAGTTCTATATTAAACCTACTCTATAGATGTTCATATATATCTAAAAAATACTTGCATGCATGTTTAATGTTGTCACGTCTTTCAATTCACTATGTCATACTTACAGCTCTCAGTGTATGAGAGCATTTTTCTACTTCAGTAAAGTAAACAAGGCTTAAACTATTTGCATATGAACAGACTCTGAGATGACCCCAGGGTAGGACCCATGCTTATGATTTTTCAGAAGGATTCTCTCGTATCCTCCAGTGCTGGAGTTATGTGATAGAATTTTTTTGTGTAGTGTTTCTGCTATCTAAGTTGAACTATACTGAACACTTCAAGGCACTTATAATACCTGAAATTATAGATACGCTGTTTCACTGATTACATGTTTGTTCTGCAGGATCTGCAATATATAAACAAGGGTTGTTCAAAATCTCTGTTTGAATTATTGGATGTAAAATTGATTTCAACTAAAGAATTCTATTCCTTTTGTTCTGTCAAGGTTGTTATTTTTTGGGGGTGTGAGAATTTTTTCTTTTGAAGCTGAAGTGTCAGCACAAAGACCAAATATTTCCACCGTGTTTGAATTCCACAGTGCTTTATCTTAATAACTGTTTTCTTTCTGACATCATTTACACCCCTTGCTATGAATGACCTTCCCCACTGGTTTGCTTATTCTGAGAACATTGTACGATCGCTGTGATTCAGCTGCTCTCTTCTGCTCTCATTGGAGTGGTTGTGATAAACTGAAATGTGAATGTCTTAAATACTGTCAAAATCATAGAAAGACTTTTTGTCAAGCTTCAAAGATGCAATTGCTTGTCTGGGACTACCAAAGCACCTCCCTCCTCTGCAATATGCTTCCTTTTTGTGAAGGGGAACTTGAGGTAAGACTATTGTCCAATTATCTCAGGTCTGATGAGAAGTAAACAAGGCTCAGGGCAGAAGAATGTATCTGGGTTAAGAATTAGCCCTAGCTGGGCTCCTCAAGTGGACACTGGTGGGGAAGGATTTTGGGTATGTGATGGTGAAATCTCTCCACACCAAACAGGAGTAAACCCCACCCCCCTCCGGGAAGACCACAGATACATTGGACATTCCCACTGGAGGCAGCTGAGAAGGGGTCATAAACCATCAGAGATACCCAAAATGCCAACCCCAACTTATTCCTGAGGCCTTCTACCACCAGAGGACTCCACATGACCCAAGTGATGCAACAAATACAGAGTCTATTGTACAGAGCCTGTCACAAGAGACTGCAAAGCTCCCCAGGGGAGTTACCTGAGCATCTCCTAAACTCCATCATACTCAGTGTTTTGTGGTACCCTCACCACCAAGAAGACCAGAAGAAGAGGACCCACAGGATGCTGCTGGGTTCCACAGAGTGGAACATTTTCTATTTAATCTCTCTCTGTCACTCTTTTTCTCCCCCTGCCCTATCTCTCAATTTTCTTATTTCTTTCTCTCTCTCTTTCTCTGCCTCACATTTACTGTTAAATAAAATTCCTACTATTGACTTTGTCATATGGCCTCATTTTCACTCTAATTACAGCAGAGGCATTTCTAGTAATTTTAATAACTCGATTATAACAGTGGTGACTACGGCACACCAACTGAATGACTTTTGGAACCTATCACAAACCAAAAGAGGGAGCAAGCAGTCAGTCATCCCAAACCTCACATTTCATGTGTTTGCCTGTGCATTTTTTTTCTTTTAAACTTTTGCACAAACAGAAAAGTTTTCTTGTGGACAGTTACATGTCAAACCAGCTCCCAAACACAGGCTATTAGAACAATACAGATTTCAAGCCTCTGTGATGCAGGGGTGAATGCTGCCAGAGTACTCCTACATTCATCATATATGGGTGCTGCCTTCTGAGTTGGCTGCTTTCCTTCTCAGGGGAAAACTAGGTTATGGAATAGAAACCCTCTTTTATTTCTTAAAAAAAAACCAAACAAACAAGTAGTATGCAACAACATTGAAAAATTATACAAATTACCTTTTCACACATATCAGACTGACAGTTATATATATATCCAGTTCTAAAGGGAACTGGAAATTGCCAAAAGATTTCTACCTCCAGGCAGACAATGCCACTACAATATGGCTTAGATCCATAAGACCCTGGTAAGAATTCACTTTCCTTAGGCCACTACTTGTACTGCTATTTCAGATAGGTGTGTTCAGCTTTGAGGGCTTTTTTGATTTTGGCTTTGTTTTTTTGTTTGTTTTGTTTGTTTGTTTGTTTGCTTGCTTGCTTGCTTGTTTTTGTTTTGGGTTCTTTGTGTTTTTTTTTTTTTTAATTTTATTCTACATATGGTATGCAGTGTTTAGAATTGTACGCAATGGCATGAAAAACAGTCTAAATTAACTAGAAGTGACGTACCATTAAAATTGTTAGTCTGGGCTGCAGGTCATGGCACAGATGGGCTGCCAAATATTTGTCACAACATGTGGCCAATCACCACAGTGTATTCCGGGCAGAATTAGTGAATCAAAATAACAAGACAAGCTATTTCAGAACGCTGAATTAAATAATATTAACTCCTTGCAAGTAGAGGATATAAGCTCAGGCTAACCTCATTCTTATGTTGTCCACAAAAAACATCGCGTTATTCAACTTAAACTAATCCCTTCTATTCTCTACATTTTAGGAGTGTTCTGCAAAGGGCTGTGGCATATGTATTTCAGAGCTCTGAGGAAAATGAGACATATTGAAATATTAGATAATATAATCAATCACATCATAGTTACAATTCCACACAGACTTTCGATTATTGACAATTTTAGTTTGACTTCCCCTTTGTTGTGGAGGAAAGACAGGACTGTAGTAAACAAAAGAACATACCAGCAGGTCTCAGCTATGTGTTGAACAGAGGTAGAAAACAGCACAGTCTTCCCACTTTGAAAAAAGTTTTCTGTGTAATGTGCTCTGGTGATATTTCACAGCAGTGAAATATATGGGAAAGGATGCTGCAAAAATTTGTGCTCACAATTAAGTTTATTGAGGACATGAAGACATGTCAGCTTAGCATTCAGGCTGGAATGATGGGCCAAGGCCAATTTTATGAGGTTCAATAAGGCAAAGTCCTGGGTCCTGCACTTGGGTCACAACAACCCCATGTAGCGCTACAGGCTGGAGGAAGAGTGACTGGAAAGCTGCCCAACAGTGAAGGACCTTGGGGTCCTGGTCAACAGCCAGCTGAACATGAGCCAGAGTGTGCCCAGGCTGCCAAGAAGACCAATGGCATCCTGGACTGTAACAAAACCATTGTGGCCAGCAGGACCAGGGAAGTGATCATCCCCCTGTCCTTGGCACTGGTGAGGCCACAACTTGAGTACTGTTTCCAATTCTGGGCCCCTCAGTACAAGCAAGGCATTGAGGTGCTGAAGGGAGTCTAGAGAAGGACAATGGACCTGTGAAGAGTCCAGGGAAGTCTTAAAAGGAGCAGCTGGGAGAGCCGGGTTGTTTAGCCTGGAGAAGAGGAGGCTCATGGGAGACCTTATCAGTCTCTACAACTGCCTGAAAAGAGGTTGTAATAAGATGGGAGTCGGTCTCTCCGCCCAGGTGAATAGTGGCAGGATGAGAGGACATAGCCTCAGGATGTGCCAGGAGAGGTTCAGGTTGGACATCAAGAATTTCTTCATGTAAAGAGTGGGTAAGCATTGGAACAACCTGCCCAGAGAAGTGATGGAGTCACCATCCCTGAAGGTGTGCAAGAAATGACTGGGCATGGTACTTAGTGCCATGGCCTAGTTCACAAGGTGGTGATCAATCAAAACTTGGACTCTATGATCTTGGAGGTCTTTTCCAACCTAAATGATCCTGTGATTCTGTAAATTAGACTTCTGTTCAATATGACAAAATGAAGCAAAACAAAACAAATCAAAACTGATGATTTCATTAAGGCCTGCAGCAGGATAGTTAACTTACTGTATGAAAGAATGCAGAAAACTCATTTGTCAATTTGAAAGCAGCAGTATAACACTGCACACACAAAAATGCCTGAGTGAAAATCTAAGCTGTAAGCTATAGGTAGAAGTAATGAAAAGAAAGCAAAATAATGAAGCAATTGAACCTGAAAATCTGATTCACATTTTCATCATGCTGCAATGTTATTTTCTCCGCTGAAACATTTATATCTGTATTGATGATTAAGACAGAGTTTTGCAGAAGCTACATTTTTAGACTATTTTCTGCTGATAGTGCTCTATTACTGCTATCATCTTTGTTTAATCATTAGGTAGAGTAAAAAAATGTTAGTTTCAGTAAGAGATAATGCATGGGTTCTTTCGCTGACAAAGCTGAAATGTTTCTGGTTTTCAGCTGTATCTTGCTGTGACAGGCAGTTTTAAGGCAAGGTGACTTGCTCTGCTAGCTCTGTCTTTTATATTTTATTTCTTTTACAATAAAAAAAGAAACTCACCTGGGTAGCCTGACTTAAGTATTCCCAAGAGTATGTTCAGCCAGAGAACTGATAAACAGCTGGGAAACTAAATTCATCATTTAAGTTTTTATTTTAAAGAGCAAAGCCTAACTAAACTTGTGTTTACTTGTACAAAACTTTCATAAGTTCAGTTTCCACTACAATAACAACTTTTACAGCTGCTGGTGGGACAGTATCTGTGACCAGCAAAGGGCTGCAGGCCCATCCTGTGAGAAGGGTTAAGGTAGAGCACCTGCTGACAGACTGAGTCTCTCTCTGATCCCACAAGGGAGTGACACCTGGCAGCTACACCGGGCTGAAGAAGACTTCATTCACCTGTTGAATCTAAACATTGCTTCACAGGCTTTTCCTTTTCCCTACCTCATTTATTTAAATGCTTTCTTCCCCCCACCCTTCCACACCCCCCCCCCCACTCCTCCCCCCCCCCCCCATTTTATCTCCACACTGATGCCTGTGTCTCTATCACATTTTGGCACGGGATAGAGCCCTGGGGTGCCAATGTAGCAGTTTCAGAATGATGCCATGGTGTCTCTCACAGCACTAAAGAGCAAATCTGTCTGCAGAGGAAAGGGGGTGCCCTTGCAGAGACTGAGGGATGCACACCACCAACAGTCAGGTCACTGCTAAGAGGGCTGCTTTTGTGGCTGGCAGCAAAGGGAGGAGCTGGCAGAAATGTGTGCATGAGATTCCTCACCCACACTTTGCTTGATTTTCTATGCTGTCATTTAGCTGTTCCATTCCTTCGTGTCCCCTGCTCTTGTCCTCACTGCTCTCCCTAAAATTGGCCTCAAATGCTACTGTCATAGCAGTGAGAGTATGGATTTCAGACTGACACAGCTTATGGCACTCGATTGCTTTCCTCACTCTTTAATAATGTAAGAGAATAAACTGGGAACCAGGTACTAACTGGTAATATCTAAGATTCAGATTCACCTTATGACTTGGACATGGCTCAAGCCATCCAAACTAAAGCACTAGATAATAATAAAAAAAAAATCTTCTTGCAAAATACAAATGCTGCACTGCAACTGAGCTTTTCTAGTTAAGAGGTTAAAAAAAAAAAAAAAAAAAAACAACAAAGAATCTCAAGGGCCCCATGCTTGCCTGGAACTGTTGCAGTACATTTATCACTGTTACATAACTCTAAAAGGTTTTGTTGGCTCCATTTTCACTAGCATGAACATTTTAAATGAAAATTAATACATGTATATGTAGATCAGTCCACTACATGTAGCTACCTGGTGTCTAATTCCCAGATGGGGATTTCTTTTCCTCTACATTGACTTATTTCTTTTCTCCTTTTTCTTTTTTTTTTTTTTTTTTTTTTTTTTTTTTAATAGCTCAAAAATAGCATGTGGGTTATATAACCAACAAATGAAACCAGAGACAAATCCTAGCCTTAGGCACCATACAGAAGAGATGGTAACTGTCAGCCTTGACTCCCGGTTGTCAAATACTGAATAGAACACTAACTCCTGAGCAATACACAAGCTTGAAAATGTCACAAATATGGGTGAGTCAGGGCTATTATCCTGATCCACAATAAAAACATCTCTGTGGTAGCCAAGTATTTTATCTGTACAAATGAATGTATGCTTTTAAATAAGCCACTGTAAGTCACTGCTAAGGTGCTCTGTAGCAATTAGCAAGGGAACAGGCTGCTGCTCCTCCGTTTTGCACTAACTGTGCAGAAACTTCAGAAGGAAATATTCCTTGGCCATCAGGAGACCTCCTACTGCCGCTTCTAGTTCAGGAGGTATTCTCAGGGCTGTTTCTCTGCTACAGAACAATTTCTTTATATGCACTTATTTTGGATCCCTAGGTCGCTCAACTCCGGGTTAAATTTAGAGAAGCTGGTCTGTATATCATAATAATTATGATACATTCAGAGGTTCATAAGTTAGAAAACATTGTTTTCCTTGGCAAATGATCCCTGAATACCATAAATACAATCCTTTACCCTTGGAAAATAAGGGAGAATTTAAGAATTTGCTGAAAGGTAATATGATTGAGTCAAAAAACTACTGAGGATATTTTCTAATATGTCATGGAGGAAAGAAAACACTTTATTGTATCATCAACTTTTTTGAGCACATCTGATTTATTCTTGGAGAATTTATTCTACAATTTCTGACTGCTTACAGGCTGCTTTCAGTTGAAATATCCAAGAGAAATCTGTGAGATAGCTTGGCTGAAGGCCAGTTTATTTATGCCAAAGATAAATTTGCATTTGAAAGGTGCAAAAGCAGTAAGGAAGACAGAAGACAAAGGCAATAAAGATCAATTAGTTCATTAATCTTAAAGTAATCATTCTCAGCCTCAGTCTTACTATGTTAAAAAGTGAATACTTCTAGCTTGGTTTAACTGGAAAGCTACATCTGCAAGTTTTTTTCTTGGAACACCAAATAAATCTCTGATGTTTTAAATTGAGTAATATAAAACCTAAGAGAGTAGATCTAAAAAGAACAGCAAAAGTTTTAAAATGTGTGTCCGTTTATTGAGCATCCTTTAACTGCAGTTAATGCTAGTTGTATTGGTGGAAAGCAATTTGGAACTGCTACACTTCTAAGACTAGACTTCACTTCTAAGTGAATTAAGGGAGGACTTGGCTGCATTTGCATGCGTTTGTCCGCTATCAAGTAAAATCTGATTGCAAAACTTAGCAATTGGTATTTTCCAATATTTTCTTTTCTGTGGTATTATTGTAAATGATGGAAGGAATTTTACACAATTCTCATATCCAATAGAATCTTCAAAGCCGGGTGTGAATTACACCGTACCCAGAGACAAATTCAGTGTTTGCAGGAAACTTGTGGCTCAATAAAAAATGCCTGAGTAGCATCTCAAAAGTGTTCCCTGCACTCTTCTTGGTCATTTTTGTATGGTGGCTTTTCTTTTACATACTAGGAATGGAGCATGGACTTCTTCTGCAATCAGTAGAGAAATATTTTGAGCCCACAGGCAGTTAAATTTCAAAGTTGCCTCACTTTGTTTCCTAGACATCATCCACTTATTCCTAAGCAATCAAGTTAAGATTTCAAAGGAAACATAGTGATATCAAGGAGAAAAAAGAGAAGGCAATGCATTTTAATCAATACAAATGTCTTCTTCCTATGATCTCTTTCAAACATAGGTACTCAGAAGCAGTTATAAAATTGCTTTGAATTCTCTGTTCATTTTTGAAGCAAAGGTTGGTGATATGTTTCAGTATGCCAAAATTTGTAGAACTAAATTAATTTGGGAAGGATATTTGGCTGCTTTTGCAATAAACATCTGAAAAGTTAGTAACAAATGTGCTTCTCAAAGTATGAGTCATAAAGGTAGCATAAAGGGACATTTGCAGCCCCTCTGAGCAGGTTGGCCTGTCTTGTGTTTGAACTCTTCTCACAGAGCAGCCTACATTTTCACTGGATTACCCAGTGGTATCTATAGAAACTGTGAACTTGCATCCTCAGATCCAAAAATAAACAAGTAGGGCTACTGCTTTTCACCTGTCCCTTTAAAGAACAGGCAAGAAATAGCTCTCTCCTTCCCCTAAAAATAAACCCCAAAACATTCCTGAACATTCTCAAATGTTCAGTAAGATGAAAAGAGGACAGTTGCAGTTCATCATAGTGAACTTATGAAAGTGTCCCTCATGGTTTATACATCCGAAAGAGCTAGTTTAATTTTTCAGAATTCAAAATCTTTATCTTCATTATATTTACTATAATTTCGCACTGAATTAAAAAAAAACCTTTCCTAATTCAGCAATGATTTAGTCAGACATTTTTAGTTTGGAAAATGAGCAAATGTGATTCTCTTTGTTTCTCTTATACTCATGCTGTCAATAAGTCATTAGAATAAGAATGTTAAAACACTTAAGGAACAGTAAAAGTCCTGTGGACATTAGAATGAGATCCAAGTGACTAAAAGACTTTAGACAGATCAAAATAAGAATCATTTACTTACTTAATCATAATCAGTTGAAAGCAATAGGATTGGGAAAAAGAAAAAAAAAAAGAGCAGAGCTTATTTCTAAGCTTCACCACTTCTTTAATAGTTTGCAGTTTTGCTTCATGCCACAGAAACAGCTCCTATCTGAACTATGATAGAAGGCAGTAGAGTTCCTTACTCTTACAATCAAGCTATTCTCTCAGAAAATATTTTCTCTTGACAGTAGGGATCAATTTCAATAGCTGCTATCAGCCTAATCCAATAGATGGCCATCTTTTATTACAACACATAGAAAACCCTCAAATCAAGATTTTCATTTCCATTTGCTCTGCATCCCCCACGTACAATTCTGTGTCCTTATTTTAATCTTCTTTCCCACATCCTTTTACAGAGTAAGCCTTGCTATAATGCAGTGTGAACTGTGGTGTTCAGATACTTAAATGATCTGATGCTATGTGACCAAAGAATGGGAGATAAAACAGTGGGAAAAGTATGTAATCCTGTGAGGAGGTGTTTGATGCATGATAGCCAACAGCTATTTCATCTACAATATAAAAACAAGATATATGCAGATGTCGTAGTTACTGAAAGCTGGCCTTTGGCAAGAATGACAGCACAAACTGCTCAGTATTGTGAAGTTTTGGCACTTTGCATCTGTGCAGAAACCAATCTTTGGGTGCATGAGAAACTTTAAATGCACATGTAGTGTTACTCTTGGCTCTTATGTGACCCTGGCATTACATAGCCACAGGCCTAGACCACTGGTCCGCATCACCAGGCTTAGATGTTCTATTCTATCTAAAGTCTCTTGCCTTTTCCATAGAAGAGCAGAAGTCTTTAGCACCTCCAGTCCTGCCCTCTGTTAATACCCGCAAGGGACCTATTTGAGCCCTCCTTTCAGGACCAGGCTCTTCAGTTTCTTTCCCATGGAAACAAAGGTGATGGGGTTGGAGGAGAGAACATATGCAGATCTCATCCTGATACTGGGTTAGGATGCAGCCAAATCAGGTAAAAATCCATATTCAGGAGGTGAGAAATGTTAAGGGCTCTCACTAAGCAGACACCGTTAGTTCCTTAAATTATCTGGATATGGCCTGTATACTTTCTGAAAATCCTACTTGGTGCCTATAAATAAGTATTCTCTGATTAGTATCCTGAAAATCAGTGTTCAGATTAACTGACTCACTTATTGGAATGATAAATTAGTCAGCTCTTAGCATCTATGGAGAAGGCAGGGACTTCGGAAAAAAAAAACAACAAAACAAAACAGAGAGATTGAGCAATGATGCAGGAGGACACAGGATGGCTATGGGAACTGAAATAGCACATGGTAACAACAAAATGAAATAAGTATTTCTTTTCCAGGAAAGGAAATTTGTGAGTTTATGGTTTTTGTGCAGAAATGTGACCATTACAGGGAAGGGGAGGGGTGGTGGTGGTGTTTGTTTGTTTGTTGTTTTGTTTGTTGGTTGTTGTTTTTGGTTTAAATTATCAAAAGAATTTCATAGGCTTTATATTTTAGCAATAATTTAACTTCTCTTTCTGGAGAAGTTTTTTTCTGGAACTCTAGCATACATATTTACTTATGTGACTGTTCATGCAGGGGTGAACATTCTTTCAGGATGATCTAAAGGGCAAAGTTTGAATGAAAATGCCAGTTTTTGCAGATAAAGATCACCATTGTGAGCTATAAGTTTTTTGGGACAAGAGCTATCTCAAATGACACCTGAACTCTGTCATTTGAAATAATGAGCCATTTTAAAGCTTTTAACATAAAACAATATGAAAGAAAAGTTAATCCTAGAAATCACTAATGTAATATGTGGTTATAAAAGAAAACAATACTTGTGTTCAGACACTTGATTAATAAGGATTTCAACATTGAAATACTCTGTTTGCATTACAAGTTTATCTTGTTCTCAGCATGACAGAGCAGTGTATAAGTTTGTGACTCGGCACTAAAAAAATGTTGTCTTTATCAAACAATTAAAAAGCTGTACCTTATCATAAGGCCAGAATTTCTAAAAGTAATTTCTAGAGAAAACATTAATATTTCCTATTTTCTGAATGTACAGAAACATCCCCCAGGCATATGTTGTCCTCTGACACTAATTCTGATTTATGTGCATAGCTAATAAATATAAGGTTCTTTATTGTGTTAATTTTCATGCCATCTTGCAACCTTACAGATATTATTGAATATTATTTCCCACCACACCTTGAAGGTAACAAAACCAGTTGAAACCAAAGAAACTTAGAATACTTTTGCAAAGGTTATACAGATGTGGCAGGTTTAAGGGAGAAAGTACCAAGCTGCTGAGAAGAGAGGAAGAAGTACAAGGAATCTGGTAGTAAGGTTGCTACCAAAGGTTGTTACCCTCAGTTCAGGGAAATGACCAACATTTTAGCCTGTACTTTTTCTTAACCTTCTCTGGCAATCAGAAGAGTGACTGAGTCCTCTTCTCTCCATAGTCCCTGCTTTCTTTTATGTCCCACTCCAATCTCACCCTGATCTAATTTCTTATCTATCAATGAAGTACTGAGATCTAGGAAGATTTTAAACTACAGTTTTCAAAGTGTCTGAAGCTATATCTTTATAAAAGCTTTCACTGTTTTACCAATAGTTGCTACTATGACTCATCACTACTTTGGCAAGAAAAGCGCCAACATTTTGTTCTAGTTTTTTCAGGCTTTTAAAGTATGCACATAAATAATCAGAAGGATATCAACAAACATATCAGAATAATTTCAGACAGAAATTAGACACTTTGAGATATACCTGATATTGATGCTGACATTTTTTGCTGTTAATTCACTCACCTTTTGGATTCTATCCAATCAGGAGGAGAGAATAACTTTTGCAAAGTAAAGACCTAAATTCCTTTCAAGGACAAGAGTAAGAATTGAGGATCTCTCAAGGGAGATCAGGACAAGCTACGGGACTCTTCTCACCTGTGGCTGGATTGGGACTGATAGGGAATTTCAAACAGCTATATCTATAGGAACCAGGAAATCCAGAGCTCCAAACCACCCTCAGAGGGCAATTACCTCAAAAATATACAAGGCTCAAAAAAAAAAAAAGAATAGAAACAGAAGCCCTTTTCTTGAAACAGGTCCAAAAGTAATGGGAAATATCAAGTGTAAACTGTTATGTGTGTATAAATTTTAAGCAACTGTAAGAAGAATTTGCACTGTGAAGTGAAAGGACTGAGTCACCCAAGCATTTTGAAGAACTGCCAGGCATCCTAACTTCAATATAACTAGACAGGTGTGTTTTCACAAGCATTCCTGAGTATCTGCAGCCCACAGTTATGAACTGAATATCACATGGGTGTTCAGAGGACCACAGTACATTTTGCAGAGTCTGTCATCACTTGCCTCTCTTCTACTTTGAAATGCAATATTTATTTTCCTATCCCATACGCCTATGAAAGAGATGTTAATAGAATAATTATCATTGGGATTTGATTTTCTTGGATAATTTCATAGCTTTACATTTATAAAAACATTTGATTACAAAGAAATTTTCTTGTCAAAATACTGTCTGTCATATCATACCTCTTATCCTTTTGTACAAGGGATAAGAAAGCAGTGGAAGATGGAAAAAATTGCCCATGCTGCATTATTAAGACTTCTCTGAAACCAAGCAAGTCAGAATACTTTGAAAGAGCTTGTATTTGGTAGAATATGTCATAGAAATGTTGGACACATGAGCAATAAGTGGCTTATTGAATTCTAACATGGTTTTGAATGTTAAATGTTCATATTTGCCTAAGCTGTGCCAGAGCAGAAATTCAAAAGCTTCAGAGTGTTTTGATTTGACGCCTTTGAAGAAGTCTGGTTCCCTGCCAGAAGAAATAGCCATGCTGTTCCTGTTTGAAAACATCTTACTCAAAAAGATAAAAGTACTTCTAAACTGTTATTTGTATATATAGGCAAAAGGATATCCAACAATTAAAAGACTTAGTTTGGGCTTTGATACATTTAACACCCTTTGTGAAGAAACTTGGCAACACTGAGTCCATTATTTCAGTAGAAAGAATTTCACAAAAATTATATCTCTATAAAAGCTTAATAGGTTTTGAAGGCTTTAGTTGATTTAACACGTTAATGGCATTCTAGATACCCTTAAAGAAGGATCTACAAATTGTAATGTAACATTTTGGCAATCTAAAGGTAAAGCAACAAATGGAAGAGATCAGGTGCTGGTCTGATATGTAACAAGACAGCAGTATCATCTTTTGGGAGTATAAAAACCCTATAGTTTTAACAGAGATATCCACAAAAGTAAATCCCTCTTACCTCATGGATGAATCTGTTAATTAATGGAATATGCTTTCTATTGAAAGATGTTCCTAGATTATGTCTCATACTGTTTCTTCTGCTCAAATTAGCAGAAAGAGAAGCAGAATTCAGCAGGGAATCTGGCCAAAGAATGCAGAAAGGCATGAGAAATAGTTTTGCAGCATTCCATTATCTTGCTCTAAGGAGAAATAACTTTCTGCAATCAAATTCTAAGAATTTTATTTTCTGTTTGAGAGTCCTGTTGCAGGCAGGAGGGGTATAGCAAGGAAAGACAATGAATAAGGAATTTTGTGCCTTTGTCAAGGTAGAAATTTGTCTGCATAGTTCTTGAAAGATGACTATTTTACAATGCAAAAATATGAGAATTAAAGACCTAAGGTCACCATATTTTCATTGCAGATGCCATGCTACAGACCTCTTTAGAGGTCTTTAGAACAATTAATTAAATCAATATGCTGTTGACCATTCCTACCTCACTAAGAAATTCTCTCTGTGGTACATGTCACTAAAAGTATCATGATCCATTGATAGTCCCAAGACAGAAAATACACTAGAAGATGCTGCAGCTCCCTTCTCCTGCTGGTGTGTGCATCATGCCCCCATCCCAGAGTGGACTGCAGAGACAGCTGATGTACCTCTGTAATCAGTTGTTCACCACAGAAACAATTCAGCTTTCCACTGCAGGTTACACTGTCAGTGGTTGGCTTTTCTAACAGAGCCAGCAACTTCTTGATAACTAATTGAGTCTAGTGGGGTCAGACAGCGTAGTCGTCAAGGAGAAACACAGGTCTGATGACTGCAAACAGTTACAGTTTCTGATTAATAAAATACTCAATCTGACAAACATGTTCATTCCCTCCTGCTTCAGGAAATGCTTTATTATTTTGAAAACCATCCTGAATATAAGCTGTGCTTTGCTGGTATTTCTATACTGAGTATAATCTTTTTTATCAATTTCAGAAGTGCATTAATTGCTTTGCACATACAAAAGCTCATATATAGACATTCCTATTAATAATAGCAACATTTTTTAGAGCTAGACAGGTATTATGCATCCAAACTTTTTTTTTTTTGTTCATCAGAAATAGACAGTAGTTCAAATTCAAGGTTTTAGGGAAATAATTTTCTGTAAAATTTCTTTTAAAAGTAAATTTTGTAACATTTTGTTTTGAATTTTGCAAACAAACAAACCCTGTCTCTTTGTCTTTCTACATTTTTTACAGATTACTACATAGTAAGAAAATAGAGAAATTAAAATAATTTCATTGAATTTTAGATATCAATCTAAATACAGTTATTTGTAAAGGTTGAGTTCATAGGTAGTTGTCCCTGAGCTCTGATTTTCAGGTTCAGGCATGACTAACCAAGCAGAGAATCTGTATGTACAGGCAAGCATTTCTGCTACCTATGTCAGCAAGAGTGACATGGAATGAATTTTAGCATAACACTGTCTAATTGCTTCTTAATGTGCATTTTCCAATTGTGTTGGTTACATGATTTTACAAAATTAATTAAAAATACATCCTTCCCATTGCTTTGCTTAGGCTTTTATAAAGACTTTTCAGTCTTTTCTACATGAAAAAAAGTTTTAAAGAAAAAAAAATGGATAAGATAATAAAACCATAAAATCAAATATTGCCAGTTCTACAGGGAATATATTTTCTGCTGAGAATTCATTTTGATTGAAAATTTATTATTAAATTCTGCTATTTTACATGAGACAGAAACTAATGTAATTTTTAGATGTTTTCTTTCCATAATTTATATAAATTTGAAGATGTCAGATCTGTTTCCAAGCAGAGTTGGCCATGGTTTATCATCTTGAGTGTACCGGGAAGAATTTCTCACTGATTTACCCCTCCTTAAATTTTCACTGTGAGGAATTACAGTGCACTATTAACCTAGTGTTTTTGACATTAGCATTGGTATATAAACTTTTAATGACTAATAAATTTTTGGTGAACCATGATTTCCATTCAAAACTCCCTTATGGCAATATCAAAGAAACCATTTTCAGAGGCATCCATGAAAACTCATACCAATGACAAAAGGGAAAAAGACTTTACAAGACTTTTCTCCATGTAATCTCTATTGAGTTCTTGCCTCCAGCCCCACACACTATTCATTCCAACTAGGTTCTCTGTGCTTTAGGGCAGACCCAGCAGAGGAACAAGAACAGTGGTATAGGTAAAGATTCAGCAGCTAAGTGGAAACCAGTTAGGGGAAACTCACCACATGTGTCTGAATCAGTCTTGCCAACATATAAGAACACATTTGGGTTGTGTAGAATGATCATTAATATATATAATTATAAAATATAGGTTAAAAAATCCAAAACAAACCAAAATTCTTTCGATTTCCCTGGTTTGTCCCTCCTACGCTGCTCTCAGGTCAAAAAACCTCAATTTCAGCTTTGATTTTTTTGTTGCAAAACTTAATAAGGACTTTGAGGCATTTCTTTTATGTTTGCTAGCCGTCAGAATATTAAAATTTGCTGGAAAATACTAAAAATTGTATTCATGCCTTTTTTCCCTCCTTGGTACTTATACCTAACAAGTCACAACAGGAATCTGAGCAGAGGCAATGAATCTGAATAACTCAGTTTAGGGGATTTCTTACCTAGAAAGTAGTACCAAGACAAGGTGGTAGTGGGAGCATGGTGGATGCTTTCCTGGTATCTCAGGCTGCTGCTCAAGTCCAGACAAAGGAACAGATTTCACAAAGTATTTCTTTAGCAAATAAGGACCACATGAGAAAAGGCCGTAGCCCTCGTGACTGTGGGTCAAATTCCACTTGGCTTTCATCATGAGCTCCCTGAAGACAATGTATAAGAACAAGGGCTTTTGTGGAAACTTAGTTAAGGTGCTCCTTCCCTCCAACTGCTCAAAAGCCTTCTTCTGTAAGCTTCCTCAGCAAAAGGCAGCTGTAAAACCTCCACAACTATTTTCCTGCTGCCTCTCCCAAGAAAAAGACTTCCTCTCTTCTTTTTTCTCTGTAAAGCTTGCTGGCTCTCTTTTGAGCTGGACATTTAACCTGAGTACTATCATTTTCCCTGAGGTAACATAGTCATTATCAATATGTTCTGAGAGCAAGAGTACTGGTGACCAATCTGGTGGCATGAGATGGTATTCCCATTTTAGACCAGTTATAGCCTTAACGATTTACTTTTTCTGGATGAATGGAAGAGTCACTGAGGCAAACACAAGGAGCCATACCATACCTGCAAGATATTTCATATAAAATTTGCACCTAAATCATTTTTTATTTCCTAAATAAACCCTAAAATTTCTCCAAGGACATTCAAGCATCTCATGCAACATTTCGTTGAGCCCACCATTAGTGCCACAAACCATTAATGCTCAAAGAGTCACAGAATGATGTGTGTTGGAAGGGACATTAAAAATCATCTAGATCCAATCCTCTGCCATGAGCAAGGACACCTTCCACTAGACCAGACTGCTCAAAGTCACATCCAATCTGGCCTTGAGGATCCTCAGTTCTTAAAGGAAAATACTCTAGCTCAGAGCAGAAAGCTGGCAATTAGGATAATCAGAATTGAGAGCTAATTTTATCATCAGCCATATTCCTTTACAGAGTTTCATTGCCTGCAATAGGTACTTTGCTTTTTACATGCACTGAGATTCTCTGTCTCTCTGAGCTGCATTTTGAAGGGAGTTTTCTGCAAACTCTTTTCTCCTGATTAGTCCATAAAGGTATATTTGGCTTCAGTACAAGTGTTTTGAAAACCAGCATGGGGCATGAACGAGTGATCTATTTTTCATCCGATTAGGAAAAACAAGATGTGTCTGAGACTTCCTACTGTGTCTAGAAACTACCTCCCACTCGTACTTGCACTCTTTATTAATTCAGCTGTGCTCCCTCCATTAACTCCATCCTCTTTGCAGTTCCATGTAATTTGGTGTCATTCACAGCACACTGACTAAATGACAAGTATGGAAAAATCTGTTTTCTGTTCAAAATCCTAACATTATAAAGAATTGTGAAATCTGTGTAGAGTTTTGCAATAGCTCATTGCCAGCCAAGTCAGGGTGGCAAAGCATTCTACCTCATCTTTAAATTTGTCTTAGAGTTTTAAGACTTGGTTTTTCTTCTTGAGATTCCCTTTTACATTTGAAGGGTGAGGAGAGAAATGTATGATAGTATTAGTAGTATGTTCTCATGCTTTCAAGCTCCTATGCTGATACATGTCTGAGGAGAGGGAAGTTTGCATGGGATAAAATTTATAGACCTGCAGACTCTGTTTTCCCCATCAGACACAGTTCTGTAATTCTGGACTGTTCCATAGGACTGACTAAAAGAAGCTTTGCTGATTTTTCCATACTAAAATCCTTTGAGTAGGCTGCAGAACCTGAGAACTTCATAGTGTTTCCTTTTATTTCCTGTAGTGTGTCTGAACCCTATGTCACTGAAACCCATGTCAGCAATAGGACTTTTCCATATCACCTTCCCTCTCTTGTAACACCAAACTTCATTAACTTCTTTTGTTTGGCTTGCACTGTTTTCAGCTTGTATCTCAATCTTTTCATATGTCATCCTGAAAAAACCTGAACTCGCAGCTTGTTATCAAAGAGTCTTCACCAAACACATATATTTCCAACACGTATTTCCAACAGTTTTACATCCTGCCTTTTACATGCAGTGTAATATAACCTACACAGTGTAATTTATAATTGCAAATACCAAAGGTAAATACACATAATTTCAAAATTTATGTGAGAGCTATAGTTAGAACGAACAACTTTTTTTTTTTTTCAGTTGACTATTCTTCCCCTTAATTTCACTGTAGATGCTGTAGTTTTTTCCTAAAACTAAATAAATAAATCTTTTGTACTATATTTGTGGGGATAAAATAAATATCATTGTGTTTAACATTGCTTTTCTACTGTTTTGCCAAAACTAACAAAGAAAAATGCACGATGTTCTTTGCACTGCATTTGTTCAAAGAAATTTTTCCTAGCTTTACCTGAACTGTACATGATGTACATGATTCTTTGTGAAATTAAAAATGATATGCTCTATTTTCCCCGGTTTCATACAGTTTTTCATTTCTATTGCAATAAAAAACTGTTTTGCATCAATTCCATCTGGTTTGATTCCATAAAACACTATAAACACAGTGGGAATCCACCAGAAAGCAGGGAAAAAAACAACAGAGAAAAAATTACAATATATCAATTACCAGTTTAGTTCTGAAACATTTCCTCTCTTCTCTCTGATCATCCTGGGGTGATGATAATATTTGACAATAAAGAAACAGGTAAAAAGCAAGTTCAATCATTTTCAGATGCTATAGATGTTTACACAAACAAAATTGCTGCCGAAAGAAAAGTAGGCATTCCAGAATTGTACAGTATGTACAATTGTACAGGAGGAATTTGTCCAATTTCTTAGTCTACATGTAACAAAACTCACACTGCTTCTATTTTCCATACACACAAAAATTCTTCAGAGTTTAATGGAATATCAGATAGTAGAATCCAAATATCTTTTGAGAGGATTGAAGTGTTCCAAAGAAACTCCTTCAGGTCTAGTCATTGGCTGAAACACTCTCAGAACTGCATTTCACAGCTTATTTCAATAGCATGGGCTAATATGGTTAGTCTTGTTTGGAATTAAGATTTGTTCAAGCTCCAAGCATTATTTGTTTAATCAAAAGACTTAAACCAGCAGTTTAGTGTAAGTACAAAAAGTATAAGTGAAAGAAGCTGCTTAATTGTTTCTAAACTGCTATGTCTTACAAGAAAAAACTACAAAACAATTTTCTGAGCGTAAGAGAAAAGATGATGAGATCTTAGGTCTTTAGGGTTAAAACACATCAAAGTTTACCAAAGCCAAGTAAGTTACTGCTTCCTCATTTGTACCTCGGTCCATATTGCAAACTTCCAGCATTCCACTTCTTTTTGCTGTAACTATTGAGTGCTCCGGGTTTCCTTGTTTTATGGTTTTCAGTGATGCTGGTTTTCAGTATCTGGTCTGCAGGCATCCTGATCCTCCCTGTGTCATGGAAGCATCACTTGTAGAAAATTGATTACAGAGGGACTGGATACCAAGTCCAGCTGGACTTGTAGTCAAGAGAGAAAAGCTGATGTGGTTTAAGCCTAGCTGGCAAGTAAGTACCATGCAGACACTGACTCACTCTCCCCTGGTGGGAGGAGAACTAAAAAGAATAGGCAAACCTCATGGGTTGAGATAAGGACAATTTAACATTTGAAACAAAATATAATAATAATTCTAATAATAAGGAGAGGGAGAGAGAGTAACAGAGCCCAAGAAAAACAAGTGATGTATAATATGGTTTCTCACCACTCACTGACTAAGCCTGTCCCAGAACTCTGATAGATCCCTCTCCTGGGTAGCTCCTCCAGTTTATATACTTGGCATGGCATACTGTGTTATGGAATATCTTTTTGGCTATTTTGGGTCACCTGTCCCAGCTATGCTCTCTCCCAGTTTTTTTTGCAGCTCCTCACTAAGACAGCATGAGACACTGAAAATTCCTTGACTTAGTGTAAGCACTACTCAGCAACAGCCAAAACATATGTGTGCTATCAACATGATTTTCATACTAAATCCCAAACACAGTTGTGTACCAGCTACTAAGAAGAAAATAAACTCTGTCTCAGCCATAAGCAAGACAAAAAATATTGGACATATCTTGGTTTCTTATTTGGAAGAAAAAGTTTTAGAAATTGGCTGAGCTGGAAGTCAATCTGGTATTTTTTAGGTGTATGACAGTGAAGTTTTGAGAACTGTCTTAACCCAAGCTCTCTGTGTAAACATACCTTTAAGTCACTGCTATCTGAATGCATGAGGAGAGTGCTAACTCACTCCAAGAAAGCACTGTGTTTCAAGTTCTTTTAAGCATTTTAAATCATTAAAGTTCAAGGCTAAACTAGCTTAAATTTTTAAGCACCATTAATTTCAAATGTTGTGTAGTCAAAACATGAGGAAAGTCAAGAAAAGATTGCCACAAGAACTACTCCCCTGGCATTTCTGCCAAATTTTAATGGCTCTGATATAATGGAAAGGGATGCCAAACACTCTTTACTTGTTTTGATGTACAGAAAACTGAGAATCAAGTTAAAAAGTTAAAAGGTGAGTAGTGTCATGCCTGGGAATCTGTCAGCATCATCCAGTATTCTGAAACAAGGCACAGAACCTATGCTTGCCTTCTGCCATATGACATTTTCTACATAACCAGCTTTGGCCTTGAAATGAAGAAACTAGAGAGAGGATTTAGGGCTCACACAGCGATTCAGTTTTCCAAGCTCCAATGAGCTGAGCAAAGTCCAGTCAAATGCATGAGTTACACAGCATGGATGAAGAATCACCCTTGTTTTGTGGTCAGTAAGGAAAAAATGCAAAAGCAACAGTGTCATCGTTAACATAAAATACAGAGGCAGCACTCGGAACTATACAACAAATGCCAGATTTTTTGCCTCTTTCAGGAGAATTGGTTTTCACAACTTGTGTTTTTTGACTTTTCAAAATTATCAGTCATTGAATTTCTCCTCATCATAAAACTGTCAGTTTCTTTTCTCTGATTCAAGTGGTTTATGACTCATTCCCTTATTGTTATATGCTATACAATAATTGTTATTTCCATTATCTGGTACGTGAGTCATTTTCTTTGCAGCTATTTGCTACAAGGTATGATTCTCACTTCTCTAAAAATCTGTTTGAGATCCTTGTGCATTGATGATGATGGTATTTCTTATCCATTGAGTACAACTTATGTCCATCTCAAGCATTTAACTGCACTTTTGTTCACTATATATTGTGATCTACAAGCATCACTTGTAAATCATAAGTCTTCCCTGAAATTTTATTCTGCATAGCCCTTATCTATCCACTTTCTAGGGCCATTTTGTCTGATTTGGAACTTTGGAATTGCCTGTTTTCCTGGCATCATGTTTAAAGTTCACAGGTTTTTTTTCAGTTAACCTTCTCTCTTTTGCATGTAACGAATTATACAGCAAAACAGTGAGAGAAATTCTTGCCTATACTGAATACAGGAGGGTTTTAATACTGACACTGGGGAAAATCGCCTGAAGTCCAAATATCTTTGTTTCACTGTCAACTGCATCTATCGGTAAACTGAAGTTACAAGCAGGATAATTGTATTCCCTGAATTTATCCATTACTCATGAATCTGTGCTATACCATCCTACCATGCTGTGCTAAATTTCATATCAGCATTGGAAGATATGATGAGGAAAAGCCAGCCTGTGGAAGAAGGCCAAGAAAAGGTCCATGTTCAATTACAGTCCCTTTTAACTATTCAGAATAGTAAGACAGAAGTACTGTGGAAGTTCTATCAAGGTTTTGTCCACATGGTATAAGCTTACCTTCACTGATGAGTGTCTCAGGCTGCTCATAAGATGTGATTATGCACACCATCATCATAATCCAGCTCGGCAAAATAAATAAACTTCATGTTTAGCTGACCTTTTGTCTTTCATTAATAGACTTTTTTCCCCTAAATTCATGTATTTATATATTGATTTCTATCTGAACAGTATACTTCTTGTCCCTTTTTTCTATGATTGATGGTTGATTCAGGCTCTCTCCTTCCAAAATAAAGGAAAACTCCTTGAACATAAATTTGCTCCTTCTCTTACCCTAAAGGCAGTACATTCTTACCTTGCACTGCTGCTTTCACTGAACACTTACTGAGGAGAGGAAAAAGGGATGCACTCAGAATATTCACATATGAAGATAAAGAAAATCAATTTCTATCCCCCCAAAGGCAAAATTAGTCAGTACAAAAGTTCACTAAATGTTACAAGTTATGTTTTATACTTCAGGAAGAGAGGAAGGAGAAAAATAGACATGGACTGGAAGCAGATGTCTATAGATTTTACTCCTGTATGGCATGCAGTGGGAGTTAAAATTTCATCCCTTGAATTCCCTAATGAAGACATGAGATTCAATGACAGTGAGAGGTACACAAATTCATCTAAAGAACAGCTTTCCTTTTAACATATAAGAGAATATGGAATGCCAGAAGTATCTTTAGATTTCTCAGATAGAAAAAAAATGGTGTAATTATAAGTACATTGTCTATATTCCTTTTAACATGTGTTTTTGAATTGTAAAACTGTAATTACCAAATTAGAACTATAGGTATATTGCTTTTAAATGCTGTAATTTTAGAACTATAAAACATTACTATCATAAGGATAGTCTGTGTATATTTTCAGCTTTAGCTTATAAGGTGCTTTTGAGTCAAATTTTTACAGAAAGTAACAGTATCCAATGATTCTTTTTTTTTATTTTCACATGCTAGAAAGACGATATCCAGTAATTTAACATGTCCTACAGAATTTAAATTGTATTTGACCCACTGATGTCTTCTTTTCTTCCAGTACTTTCCACTTTTTCTTGTCTTCTGTTTCACTGCTTAAGCAAAAATGGATACTATATCTGAACTCAGCTATTTCTTGAGCGGTATTAGTTCAGTCAAATGTAAATGGAAATACTTTTCATATCTAAACAAAAGGTCTACAAAGTGAATTAAGATCATGCTTCTTCCTCAGTGAAAGTGGATCTACAAGTATTTGCCAAGAAGTATGCTATAAAACATGAACAAAGTAGTTAATAATAAAATTTTTAAAATCTTCTGGTATCTGAAAGAAATTCTTCATGTCCTGAGGGAATACCATACTATAGATATCTGAGAGTAGCACTGTCTTGTATTTTCCCACTTCTTTCTGGTTTTACACTTAAAACCAAAATGATCCCAAAAGATATTACTATCTGCTAGCTAGTTCATTCATATTATTAGAGCTTTCATGAAAATACTATGTCCAATGGTCGTAGACAGAAAGCAACACATTCAGGCCAAATGCATTTTAAAGGCTCTTTTGCAGGACATACCTGTTAACAACACAGGTATTTTGTATGTATTGCTTGTAGGACTGCATAGATCCCAGGCTTTTTTACTGTGCTATGTATTGTACACATATTTTCTACTTTGTCCCACATTGAACAGGTTGGACATTTTGAAGAGAAGAGAACTAATTGCATCTCACAGTCAGAAGGTCATTTAAACACACAAGCATAATTTTAATTTTGCAAAACATATTTATATTATGGACTGCTTCTTTTTATTTCCCTGATTTTTTATTCTGCTAGTAGTTTATTTATAGCTACCTGCCTGTTTATCTTTTCTAATGATTCATTGGCCATTCACACAGTGAGAAACTTTGCACGTTTTATGGTCTTCAAAGTTATGTTGGTAAAAGTTTAAGTTCTGGCAATACCTCTCTTACCAGATCTTATATAAACTTTTCAAGACAGAACTCAAAGGGAGGAACAGAGACTGAAGGTCTGGTATGAACTAGGAGTTTGCTACTGAACCTGTCTTGAATAAACAAGAAGGTTACAGACCTTGCTTGTACAAGACCATGTAAAGTGGGAGACAACAGAAAAGCCACTCTGTTTTGAATGGAGGAAAAAACATTTCAAAGCAGCAAGGGATATATTTCAGAGATGTTACTGAATACACTGCTATACCGACATAAAAAAAGGTTCATTTTGAACCTTCTCTAAATGCCTGTTTATTATTATTTTTCCATCTAAACTTGGGATTTTAAAAAGAAGAAAAATACAGAACCAGTCCAGAAGAACTTCCTCACCTACAAGTTGAAGACATTTGACTTCCAAAGAGCAACACATGTCATGTGGTCAGTGTGTTCAGATGAAACCATTGAAATGCAAAAACACACAAGTTCAAATTAAACTATACATATCCCTGAAGAGGATCATGAGATCTGACCTAGCTTATCTAAACATGATGAGCCATCTTAAAAGGGAGAGATGGAGAATTTCAGTCCTTTCTCCACTAAGGAAAGAATGCATCATTTCCAATAATATATATTTGTATTATTGGAATTTTTTCCAATCTTACTTTTCTTTTGACAGGACAAGGTAGTGCATTTAAAGAAGTGGAAAATATAAGGAAATAGAAGGTGACAACATTCATCTAAATAGTAATTTAAATTCATCTATACTAATGCTAATGTGTGCAGGTTATGCTATTTAGAGGCAATACATAATATTGGCTTAAAAAAGATCACATAAATTTTGGCATCATGTTAATTGTAGATCCAGACTGTAAATAAATCTCCTAAATGACTTGAAAAAGACAATGCAAGTAGTTGTTTAGTTGCCACATACGCTGTACCACAAACAGGGATGATTTAGGTGGTGAATTTTTAGACTTACTAAGGGACACAACAGAAATCCATATCAGAGAAAAACAAAAACAACCCCTCATTCTCTAGATAGTCCATAGGAGATCAAGGTTCAGCTCTGTCCGTCCCTATCAATTTACACAACCAGTTTTCCTTCTTGTGTCCCATATAGTGTGTCACTCTGAGTAAGGAAAGTACTGCAAAAGGGTACTATGTTCAGATGCCTCTGAAAAAATACATAGGGAATTTTATAGTAAAGGAAATTATAAACCTATGCCAAGATACTATGGAGCCACATGTCACTTTCTGTCTATAAATGAACAGAAGTAATAATGTTTACTTTTCACCTGTGTGACTGCTAGTCCATTCCCCATGAATTGCTCTGTGTGTTGTTCGTGTGAGGTTGAGCCACAAAGTATTTTCTCAGCATCATAGAACCACACTTATTGTGAAAAGCAGTCTGTAAAACTAAAAAAAAAAAAATAGCCATAAAAGGGATGTATTTAATAAGGCTTTCTGGTAGCACCCACCAAGTTTGATCCTGCATTGAAATAAAAGGAGGACTCTTAGGCATAATAAGCTCACAGCCTAAGTATAAAACTAAACAGAGTTGGCAAGAAAAGCATCAAACTTGTATTTTTAATCAAACATTAGCTGACTCTGTCTTCCAGCACCATCATTATTGAAGTCAAGTCTTGAGCAGAGGAGGTATAAAAGAGGAGCAAGTGTGACTACAGATACCTTGAACTTTTCAAATGAAACAGCTCTGAAGGTCCTGCAGAAGACCTCATGTTTGTATTAGTGCTGAGAAATACAGTTCAGGTTCCAGATAAGTTACTTCTTCATTCTTGCTGGACTGCCATAGAACTACAAATACTGAACAGCCTTTTACCCTGACTAGGGTTTGGGACAAACAGGAAATCCAGAGGCCCCCTGAGGTTATTCAGCAAAAATGGTCTTGCTTTGAAATGAGTCTTCCATCTTTTTCCTTGGGGGGAAAAAAAAAAAAAAAAAAAAGAAAGATGACTTGTTATATAAGTGAACCACAGTTCAAGAATGAAAATTAACAGTGTTTCATTTCCCCCTGCCCTGCCCAACTCAAAACATTTGCTTGAATCAAAGTGAAATATTTCCACTTTCTCACTTTGTTCAATGATGTTGTGGCTCAAGCTTAACCAGATCCATTCTCCATGCAAACTCATGCAGAGCTGATGAAGAGTTGCAATATGACTGATACGAGAGGAAAACAAATAGTGGAACATTGTAAGGAATTATTTGGATGAAAGAAGAGGGAGAAAAGAGAGAAGAAATTTGGGAGGAAGATAACAGTTACTTCTGTGTCATTAACTTTCATTAGTTACATGTATTGCTTAAAACCTTTTTCTGTTTTGTTTGCAAACAACATATAGTTTTATTGCTCCATATTTCTTTTTACTTCACCTTCTCTCCTCCAAGATTTTATACCTTTCTGAAACTTAGAATCAATTTTTGCTGTAATGAAACTTCTTTTAAATTTATTAAAACCCTCAGAGCTGCAACAGGAGGAAAGTGAGTGAAAGCTCAACAGTGGAGAAATAGAATTAGTCTACAGGGGAAAACCTGTCACAGGTACTACTACAAATTTGTAAAATCAAAGTGGGAGGTTTTCCACTTCAAAGTGGTCTTTATTCTCATATTTCACAGCTTAAAGACACCTGGAAATGCTTTAGAAATCCCTTTGCACAAGGAATAATTGAATTACAAAAGGAAGAGCAGAAAGAGAAAGCTGACTGAGGATATAGCAATAAGAATCCAAATTCTAACTATCTTCTTGTTTTACACTAGTAGGTTACTTGGGCTGCTTATTTCATAAAAGTTAATGAAGTTGGATTTCCCCCTTATTCCCTCTTTCACAATAAGTAAATAAGTAAACAAATAAATAAGTAAAGAAATAAATAAAAACATACATGTATATAACTATATATAACTATATAACTCTCTCTCTGTCTCTCTCTCTCTCCATATATATATATATAACTATGCATATCATCCATCAGAGAGGTAAAAAAATCTCAGCCAAAATATTTACTGTATCTGCCTCTGGAAAACCTTGTGAAGTGAGGAACATGCAGGACCATTAAGATCAAGTTCTTTGTCTTCCAATAGGCAGCAATAAAGAACAGACTTAGCAGAGTCTTTCATCGCAGTCACACCTTTGGTGTTAGAGTCATGTGTTGTTTACTTTTTGTTTGCTTTGCGTATGTTTGAGGCAGGTTTGGAGCATTTCTGCCTGATGGAAAAAAAGATAGGCCTGTTTTTCTCACTATTCATGCTGAACACTAGCAAGTCAAACTTGGAAAAATGAAGATAAAATCCTTTCAGAGAGGAAATTTTTCTAGTTCCTCAGTGTCCAGGGATATCAAATTTATTCTGTTGAGGCCCAAAAGACAAAATATCTTTTCTTTATGATAACACCATATAAAATGAATTTTTAATAACTGAAAGCCCAGTGAATTTCTTGGTAACATAGGGTTGCTTGGGAGAAGCCTACTTAATGCAGACTTTGGGGAAGACTCCTCTGGAAACGACTGCCCATGTAATTGTGGTTACTCCGTTCATTGCTTTTTCATACACATATGACCAGTCATGGGTATAAACCTAAGTCTTTACTTCTTTATCTTTTGCTTTTCTGTATTTTTCTATTATTATTTTTAAGTGAAAACAAACTAAACACGAAGACCCTGTGTAAGGATATGTGGGGAGCTAGATCTCCCTGTAAGGCAAGCATGAAGAGAGACTTTAAGGATTTATGAGATCTAAATTAAGGAACACACTCAAACAGGAAAGGTGCCCTCTGCAATTGACTTTTATGTCATACTCCGAAAAGCCTTGCTAGTTACTGGCCATGTCTTTGTTTGCACCAATTCTTGTATATGAGATTAGACCATTCTCAAAAATAGGCACTATTCTGTAATATCAAACTCCTCAAAAATTACCCATGTTGTAAACAAACTATAAATAAAACTGTAAATAAATTCATACCAAGAATGGAAAATTTTAGGGCCCAAACATTTTTGTTTCATAAGCTAGGAGTAACCCAAACCAGAATTTTATCATAAATAACAGACTGTGTTCTGAAATATAAACCACATAAACCATTCTAATTTAACTATTTTATTTCAGAGAGAAACCTACTTTAACTCTGACCATTTAAAGGATAGTGATGCTCTCCTGAAGAGTATGCATGGGCAAACAATAGAATATTCACACTGACCAAATTCTACAGTAAAGGCAAGTTCTTATCCATGCATGTATTCAACAACAGCCTTATTGAACAATAGCCTCTTGTGGAAATCCAAGCTGCTGTTACAGCAAATTTGAAGCTGTTTAGGAGTCTGATTGAATATAACTGACTCCTTCTAAAGGCTGGAAAGCAATTGGTTTTCTTCCTGTAGCAGAATATCTGGGATATCTCGAAGGACTACAGCATTCTCGAGCACATCAAGTAGTATCTTCCCACTAATCAAATCACACCTAATTAGAGATTTTCCCACAGACATCCTCAAAATTCTGGGTTTCTGCCATGGCCTTCTGTTAGCACAAATCCCATAGACCTCATTATTCGTGGAAGTCACCGCTGTCCTCCTGACTATAACATGAATATCATACCTTAGGTCTCCAGAATCTACATGAAGAGAGTAAATGACACTCACAGATATCATTAAAAGTTGGAAACAATCACAGTTTGATCCAGAATTCTATCTTTATGCTGTAACCTCTCTCTCGACAATTGCGAACTGTCCTTTCCAAAACCACGTACTTAGTTACTGAAGACTGATATTCTGCTCTGAAATCACACCAAAGAAATTTAATTCATGTACTCTGCTGAGTTTACTGTGCCTGCCTGTATGAGTATTCAAGTGTATACATTCCTAAATCAGCAGATATTTATGTCTGAACAGAAAAAACTTGTGGGCTTTTTCAAGGGTTTTGGGCTGATGAGGTTTTGGGGTAATCATGAATATTCCTCTGACTTTTTAAAAGTTTCAGAATAAGCATATCAGGGAACAGCTCATGCACAACTACTGCATACAAAAGTGAATTCACTGTCATTGTATATGCTGGGATTCTTGAGAAAATCAAGCCAGCTGCAGCTGCTGAAAACTCCTGAATATTCATGTTGTTCAGTGGGTGGTTTGGAGCCTGGCAAAAGCAAACAATGGATCTGTCACAAACAAAACGAAATAAATAACAGCTAATTCTTGCATAGTTCTCTGCTGTGCATCTTTGATTCAGACAGAGGAGAATAATATAGTCCTTTAAATATGGCGGGGTTTCTTTAAATCAAAAACATAAGTCACAATGAAACACTGGGTGTGCCTTGAAATGCATACGTGACTGAGTTATATATGAATAATATATGTCTTGCTTTTCCTAGATAGGCAGTGAAACATATTTTGCACAGAATGTTTGTAGTATAAAAGAATAGTAATAACTGCACTGAAATTTTTAGGTTCTATAGAAAGCACTCAATCTGGAAAGACTGGTGAGTTTAGGAAGCCTCTTGGAGCTGGAGGTATTTGTCCTGTGGTTGTATAGCACAGCAGAATCCCAGTTCGTGACCACTGTGAGGCACTACCAAACATGCTCACAAATCACAGCAGCCTTTAAATGAAGGACTATGGGGTAGCTATATTTTTGCTTCAGAAGATCTATATGATGCGACAACAAGGTAAAAACCATTTTGCTTTCAGTACTCTGGACTATTTTACAGGAACAAAACAAGGAATGCACTATATCTTTTCAAAAACCCCAAACAAACAAAACCAAACCAACCAACCAACCAAAAAACCCACCGAAATGTTTTGACTTGCCCGGTCTGAACTGATTGGTGTGACTGGCATCATACCACTTTATCCTGGATACTTCTATTATGCAGGATCCTTTTTTCATGACTAGTGTTACTCTAGCAGTTTTCTCAGCCCATCTAATTAAAAATAACTAGCTTTTCTTCACGAGCTACTGCTCTTCATGAATTCTTGCTAAGCTTACTGAACTCATACTCTCTCTCAAGACTTGAAAAATGAATAATCTAGCAGAGACTTATATGAGAACTCTTGGGTCCTATCCAGCGAATCAAATATAAATATCTGTAGGAAGATGCCTTCCTTTTCTCCACGTATAAACCTCTATTAACATCTGTTAATAGAGTAAAGTTGTCTACCCTGACTATTTACTCTGGGGACACAGACACACTTTGAATCTAAAGCCCAGCTGTGATGGGGAATGTTTGCAGTACCTGGGGAGCTGCGGCAGCCACGATGTGTGTGTATCTAACCACAGCATGGCTGCATGAGAACATCTGTGGACATGAAAAGTTGTCAGCTGTAGACACCTCTTGGGGGATGTGTGATATTCCCACAATACTTGACTGGAGAGGCAGCAAGTGTAGCACGGGGAACACAGAGTCCAGAGCCTGAATATTCCATTTGTTGGTGTCCTTTGCACAGGTGAAACACACTTGGGATTTAGAGACACACCTGGTGCCCAGGCAGTATGTGGGGAGTAGCTGGACTGAATCACCATTAAAAATCAGGTCATCTAAAACAACACTGCACACCTGTATGTGCGAAACAGGACAGAGATCCAAGTGGTAATGAGATGACACAGGAATTTCACTTCTCTCTGACACCTTGTTTGCATTTTCTTATGGTGCACTTAATTAATAAAATAACCCAAGTTAAAAACAACCTTCACACAAAGGCTTCCTAGAGTAATTTGGACCACCAATTAAATGACCATATAGACATCAGGAATATGAAACAAATATTTAGTAAAATTCCTGGAAGAACAGCCACAATACATCTGCCGTTGAAGCAAACATGAGGAAGAATATTTATTTTAATTTGCTTTTTATAAAAAATAAAATTATCTCTTCACCTTTCACTTCATCCTCACAGTTAAATTTACCAACAAATATTTGCACTGTTTTCCATTAATTTTCTATTCAGTTTAGTTCATCGTGTTAGTTTGTTTTCAAACTGTCCATGTTTATTTTTATCTGAATAATTTAGTACAAAACCTGGCAATGTACAAGTCAAGCATTCATTATAACAATATTTGCTTGAACAGTTTGGATTTCTTATTAAGGCTACAGTAAATTAAATAAAGGAAAGGAACTGCTTGAAAGATAGGGAAATCTTGAAAAAAAAGAAGAAAAGTGAAAAAAAGGCCTACCTTTTTAGATCCAGTTCTTATATATTCTGCATACAAAATAGCAAGTGGATACAGGAGGTGAAACTGGATCTTGCCACAGTGAAATGTAAAGCTTCTCTTGATTTCAGTGCAGAGAAAATCTTTTAAGACAGCAAATGTAATATCAGGTTCTGTGAAGGGAACACTGAATACTTTGAATATAACCAGAAAAGGAATTTCAGCTTCTTTTCTATACGGACATCTGTTACAACCTCAGAGGTGGCATTGAATTTGAGTTGAACAGGTCAGCCAGGACTAAAATTCCTCTTTTGTTACATTTAAATGATTTGAGGTTATCATACATAATGTTAGACTATCCATAAAGCAAACAAAAGATTTTTTAACTACCCATTTTTTTGTTGTTGTTGTTTGGTTTTTGGGTTGTTTTTGTGTTTGTTTTTTTTTTAAAGTTTACTAACTTTTACAAATTATTCTTTTACTTGGTCCCAGATATCCCCTTTTTCTCACTTCCCAATAAGTGCATATGTATTCACCCAAACCTAAAAACTGAGCAATAGATGCTTACAGGAGCTATTACGATGTATTTGCTCTGCACTGCAGATGTAAGCTCCTGTATTCTGAAGCTTATTGGACTTTGGAGCTCATTCCACCTTTCATGTTATGGTGCCTTCATAGCACCTATTTGTAAGGAAATCATCAAAAGACTGAAAATATGTTTCTAATAAGCCTGATTTAATATGTGAGTTAGTTACTGACTCTGTTAGTACAGGTATCTCCCTGACCTCAGGCACACTGGCCATATGTAGCAAAATGCTCTGCCTAAATAGAAAAATACCTTGAACTCTAACCTGTATGTGAAATTATCAGTGGTGGATGGAGAAGGGAGGTCACTCTACTTTTGGTGTTGAAGAACACCAAGACCAGCCTGACTCATCAATCCCAAAGTTAAACATGTTGAGGATGTGAAGAACCATTCTGGACAGAATTTGGCACCAGTGAGAATGTTACAAACAAAATTCCTGGTAAAGCAACTAACAAAGGGATACTACTGATAACTCATCTAAAGATGCTGAGCTAAAGACTGTGTGGCTAGCCTAGAAAAATGACTGACAACAGCTTTATACTGCTAAAGGCCACTCCCATGTTCTAAAAGTAGAGTCTTTTAATACACCACTTCTTGGACTGTGTGTGGAGCTTCCTCCCTTTAGTTGGGACACTTCTCAGTTTTACTCCTTGAGGCTGAGTGAAAGGGATTTATCTAGTTATTGGTGTGAGTGAGTAACATCAATCACTACTTAATAATTATTGTGTTAAATTTGATATAATTGCTTCAATAAATAGTGCACTAAACTAGTAGTTTTAGCAATCTATGCAGTGTAGTAAATAATTCTGACTAAAGTCTCTTGGTCTAGTCATTATCATTATGATCATACATTTAAATAAATAATTTATTTTATTAATATAAATACATACTTATGGATACAACCACGAAGTTGTATAAAGGCTCAATTACACTTACATAACCTTCTAGACACAAACTGTTGAGTAAATCTAAGACTAGAGTTGGATCTAGTAACACCTAGCCTCCTCTCTGAGAAGGAGTTTAGAAATCAAGAGGGCTCTTTCTGAACCTCGTGAGTCAACAGAAGGGTCTCCTCAATAAAGTTGGTCCAAAAAGTTTTGATTCTGCCTGGGACACTGTGTAAACCATCCACGGGCAGGCAACCAGGGCAGTAGCTTAAATGTCCATCAGGGTCACATCCAAAATGGCTTTCCTGGCTCCCCAGATATCTCCCCACCAGTCACAAAGAGTCAGGGTGGCAAGACTTCACAGGCAAATGGCTATTCTCTATGCTCTGAGTTCCCAGAAAATGCTAGACTGAACACAGTACCAATGCAATTTCTTGGGGTTAGATTTTGCTGGGGAAAAAAGTATTTGACCTACTGCTCACAACAAGCCAAAACCAAGTTTTCTGTGAAAGCTTACATAGACTCTTCAGCAACAAAACAGGGATGGAAGAAGGGCTGCATGCTTTAGAAAGAAAAGCGTTACACATTTTTCTATGAAGTGTGGGGTTGATGTAATCTTCACACCTAGCCATTGCAGTGTGCTACTTGTGTTAGGGGTACAACCATGAAAGAACCATTCCACAGTTCCTCGCAACTGCTGGGAAAAGAGGAGAGAAAAAAACTCCTAGGAGATGTTTTGTTTATCT
Source organism: Pyrocephalus nanus (assembly GCA_038380795.1). Lineage (NCBI taxonomy): Eukaryota > Metazoa > Chordata > Aves > Passeriformes > Tyrannidae > Pyrocephalus > Pyrocephalus nanus. Next base: position 48,681,183 of record CM076264.1, read on the forward strand.
ACACAGGGATTTTTTTCATCATGGCTGTCTTGCATTGTATATATATATCAGTTTCTAATAAATGAAATAGACTGGTAATTAGAAGCAAGAATCCCACATTTCTATAAATACCAAGCTGACACTGTGGTTAAACAATCAACTGATGAGGTTTTATTTGTAAAAGAGGAGGAAAAAAAAACTCCCACCACTTTAAAACATCAAAGGAAAATATCTAATGCCTCCAGCGAACCAGAATCTGCATTACATAGCAATTTTATGAAGTTTTGAAATTTAAAGGCAATGGCATTTAAAAGATTTAAAAAAAACCCCAAGACAATGATATAGTAAAACATAGAATTAAACTCTGGTGGAAGTTCATATCCTTACATTCAGTTTGAAATAAGTATATGAAAAATCACATACTATATAATCTCTTTAGAGCAGCATTTTGAAAAATTTACTTACATAAATTGAGAAGCAAGTCAGCATCTCTCCTAAGGTTAATTCTTTCTATTCCTCATCCCTTTGTGCAACTCTCAGTGTATGTTCAGAATACTGATTTCATTGTCTTCAGCTCTAGATTCCATTTTAATGTGTACACACAAACTCCTTAATGTAAGATATCAATACAAGAAAGTCCAGATCCTGGCTACTGGATCAAGCTCTGAATTCAAGCTACATGAAGAACTAAAAAAGGGAATTAAAAAGGAAATTTAAGGTGGAGTTTATGTAGAACATCCTGTGCAAACAGACACACATACCACTGCTAAAGCTGGAAAATTACACTAGATCTTTGTACTAGTTGACTCTCTGCTGTCTAAATCCTATAATGACAAGAAAACAATCCCCTGAGTTTAAATTCACAGTGGTCACACTTCCTCTTCACCACTGGCCAAAGCTATACCAAGAGAGAGTTGCCACAGTGAATCCATGCCACTTTATGATTTTAACTAGTCAAAAAAAGTCAAGACTGGCAGCACAAAGAAACTATATTACAGCAAGAATCTACCCAAAAGTTATCCGATTTTTAGTGCACAAGGATTCACAAAAAATTATGCACATGTGTTAAACTGATTAAAAACTGTCCTTTGCATTGGAATTTCAGCTACAGTTGTTTGGTGTACATGGATGCTCAGTGTTTCAATCAGTTATTGCTTTCAATTTTTTTTTTTTAAAGCATGTTCTGTCAGACAAATTTCATCACAGTTTTCACGTGGATTTACCTTTGACACTGCCACAAGTTTCCCTTTCGTTTCGGGTAGACCACTGTAAAGCTGTAATAGGCATTGTTGTTGCCATAAAGGTTTTATGTAGTTTTCAGATTAGGACTGAAAAAATTCCCCTTCATTTGAAAAATTAATTCTTCTCACATATATAAGTCAGAGTAACGCAACTGGTCCTCAAACAAACAAACAAGACCAACTAAACCAACCAAAAAAACCAATAAAACCAATTAGATATTATTTATGATGGCAGAAACCTGGAGCTCACTCTGCATGGTCTTATCTGTATATGTGCCCATATTTTGAAAATGAACATAAAAAATCCTACCCATATTTACAGGTGGTCACTCTGGGACACGCTGAAAAATGCTTTGGTTTACAGTGTGCATTTTCTGGGCTTCTATCATAGCTATCACCACCCGCCAATACCTTCACTTGCTTGCTTTGGGATGAGAGTGAGTATGGAGAAGCATTACCTGAGCATTGCAAGGTCAGCATCCTAGGGAGTGATAAACTAATGTTGCATAACAGGATTTTGAATTCTTAAGCTATTCTATTATTTTTGGTAAGATTCCCAGTAAGTTTCTCTAGTGAACACGTCAGAAATTCTTCTGATAAGCATCACCATAGCAGAGGGCTTTATACTTTCAGTCTGGTAGGCTTTTATAGCTGGGCAAAAAGTCTTCGGCTTATTTAAAATCATAAATTTTTTTCTTCAGTCTTCTGAAACTTACAAAACAGATATCCGGTATAAGATTCACCCCATATTTACCCTGAGGTATACTTTCTTCTTAATATTTTGATTAATTTAGGTTTTGCATATCATTGCAATTTCAGAAAAATATTTAGGTCACATACAGTGGAGGAAGGAAACAACTGTTGTTTGGATATACTATGAAAGAAAAGTTGAAATTTAAAAATTAGTGCAAGTTTTTACATGTTCTCAGTTCCTTGATTTGTACGGCCTGTTCCCATTAGGACCAGATGAAACAGATGAAAAATCTAAGCATCACCTCTGACTTCTTTTGCATATCTTCTACTCTTAGGAAATAGTGACATTTTCCAAGTCTCTCCCTGTTCATATCTCTTGTTGTATTCAAGTATAGATGCCAACAAATTCTGCAGTTATCATGTAGACGTACAACTGAGATAGAATGCGAGAGTGAGGTACTTGTAGAGAGGGAGTTAGAGGTATGGAGAGGATTGAAAAACAAGGATAACTTTTATTCAGTTAAGGTTTTTGAAAGAATTGTGCTCCTATTTACTCAAAGAAGAAAAAAAAAGGTCATTTTTCACCAGGTCTGACTGAATAGCATAACAAAAGGGATAGAAACATAGAAACATACTTGTTTCTATTCTGCCTTGTAGTCTTTGTAGATTTACATTGGTCAAGGGCAGTAGAGATAAACTAACACAAGTACAACAAGACTACACTGAGTCTCAGAAGAGAGACTGAACAACTCTTTTTCTCCCTTATTCCCCACTTATTCCCTACTCCCACCTTTAACTGTACTGCAATAGCATTTATCAAATAACCTAGAAACACAATATTGCCTGATTTACCATGCTTAGTTGTTCTATTTCTTATTTTACAGAAACCAGTATTCTAAAGCATGTTGCCATAGAATTGAATCAAGACAGTGACTTTTGAATGTCGATTTTTCTTGACTGATCTTGGAGGACAACCATGTATTATATCTTTGATACAGTTCATACTAGAGTTAAATAGCTATTGATTTTCAAGGATAGTTAGATACTTCCTTTTTGTAGCAAGGTAGCCAGTGCGTGAACTACCGAAACCTCTACATGTGCAATAAGTACAGTATCTTCCTGTCCTAGTTCCTCTTAAATAAGAATAAATCTTCCTGTAGTCAGTTCCTATCAATTTGAAGTGAGGCAATACAGAGATTTACATCTAAATAAAACCCATCCACACTGTAAAAGTTAAGAGTGTGCTAAAGTAGCTGGAGTCACTCACAATGCATCTTGAGACCAAATGGCTTCTCTGTAAATCCCAGAGAAAAGTCTGAAGTCTTTAATGGGTATTTTTGATTAATCTCATTCAGTAACAGGTGGGTGTTTCCATACGTTGGAAGGTCTCTGATGAAAAGACATCTAATAACACTAGTTCTCTGAAACAAAATATCACATAGGTTGTGTAAGAAAAGATTCTTATACTTACTACAGAGAGAATCTCATTTCCAAAAAAGTCAAAAAGGGAACACTGAAATATATAGATGTAGATGCAGTTTGCTTTTGGGAAGAATTTGTAATGGGAAAGCTAGAAATTCTTGGTTTTGTTTAAGAAGCCTGTAAAGTGCTTTGTCAAGGCAGTTGGATTTTTTTTTTCTCCTTCTGCAGTCCAGAGGGGGTTAAGGAGAGAGCTATGTTATCTCTTTCTTTCCATACCAGAAAGAAATAGCCCTAACAGACAAGTACAGAGGCCTTGGGAAGGCGGAGGAGAAACAGAGAGGATAAAGAGACCCTGAGAGGGCAGGAACTTGCCTTTTTCTCCCTGGGGCCCAGTGCATAAACCACACCGTTAGGTATTTTGTAAGTTTCTTGTGTTCTGGCCTTCTAAATAAACTTTTTGATATTCTTTCCACTGCCTTGGCATTTCTGGGGATACCTGCATATCTTACTTTACAACAGAGAAACTGTACTTGGGAAGTAAATTACATGAGATGATGAGTTTTATCAGGTTTCTAAGGTTTCATAACTTCATAATGCTTTATTAGATGTTATACCAGTCATTGATGAAGGTCTGTTTTTTTTTAATAATTTTATTGAAAAATCAAAACTTTGCTGTTTTTCCTCACAAAATGAATGCTTCTTAATTAAAGTAGCATGTGATGAAGCTGGGATGGAGTTACGTTGGTATTAACACCCTAAAAGAAAAAACAATGTTCTTATTAGAACAGGATGTACTGCAAAACACATGTCAAAAATCACTAGTAAAACAGTTGTAGGAGCATATGAGAATTTAAATTCAACTATTCGGTTGTTATTCAGTCATTAAAATGAAGCTTGAATGTTATTACTGCCCTCTCAAGAGTTAAATGCCAACTGTGGAAGGTCCTCATCTTTCAGCAGCATCTGGCTGCTTGGCAAGGGCTGTAGGCAGCCGTGTTGGCAGTGTGAGAGTGGATCTTGGGACCGTCACATGGTTAAACTGCTGCCTCATTGACCTGGATGTCATTTTCATTTAATTCATTTCTGTTTGTGCAATTGTATTTGTCTATGAATAGGTTTCCAGATAAGATTAGAGTGATAATGTTAAAAATCCTCATCTCACATCAGTGCTATACTTATGTTTTGTTCATTCTGCACATTTTTCTTCATAAATTTTTGCTTTTGTTTCACTCCCAATGAACTCTGAACATCAGTATTTCTTGCATTGTCACTTTTATTCATGCATTGCAATTCCTCTTTCATCTTCTTTAAGACTTTCTTGGTACATCTCTCTCCAGCCTCTTTCCTGTGGTTCAGCTTTAGTAAATAAATATGAAGAGTCTGTCAGAAAAGAAAAACTTTTTTTTTTTTTTAAATTTACATCATAAACAGATCCTCTTGTTATCTCAGGTCAATCCAGGGCCAAAGAATTCAAACGTGTATATCTGAATATATTTAAATATTTCTTTTTAAATATTTCTATTAAATTAGACATGAGTTTTCCACTGAAGACTGCCAGAAATTTCCATACATGGCATACCTTTAAAAATATGCTGATATTCTCCTATCCATGCAGATATTTTCTTTCTGGCATAGTAAAGATTTGTTGTATCCATTTACTACATGGATTCCAAGAGAGCTCTAAGGTACCTTCAAGGGCCATGCCCCTTACATAATAGGGCTTTATATAGAACTCAGAGATAAAACCTCAAAGAGACTTACACATCATTTAGTTACTTCATCACTACCAAAGTCCAAAGTTTAGATCATGCTTGGTTTTCTGAGGACACACAGTTTCCTAGGTGCCTACATTTTTCATTTGACATTAAGATAAATACCTCTGACTCTAAAGTAGAGGTGAAAGAATTATGTCTTATTTGGGACCAAGTTTAATAGCATAAACTTATTTCATTCCCAAAAACTGTCAGAATCCTTACCCTTAGCTCTTCATATCCAAATTGCAAAGACACATTAGCTCTGTGACCGTCTTCCACAGAGGTATGCAGAAGCAGTCAGAAGATAAAGGGAGCTCTGTTCCCCAGCTTCCAGGACAGTGGGACAACTCATGATAGTTTCAGCTACCCACTGTAAGAGCAAAGGAAGGAGGATGCCCTTCTCTCCCCACTGCTGTCTGCCATGGTGTGAAAAAATCAAACCTTAAGTAAAAGAATCTCATAAAAGGAGAGAAGCAAGAAAACAAAATCCCTAATTAACACAACGCATTTTGTATGTGGAAGTCTTGCCACTCCTTTCCAATATCCTTCCCCTTCACCTCAGAACCCATTATGTTAACGAGCTGATTCCTCAGTGGCATTTGCGATGTAAGGCTGAGATATTCAATACTGCCTAAAGGATTAGTTAACAGAAATTGAGCGTGTAATTCCCCTTTGAAAATTCTATCTTACACTTTGCCCTCTAAGAGTTTACAAATCCCAAGAAGTTAACATTTAAGATTCAGAATCACTTCATTATGAAAACTATGCTATTTCATTACAAAGCCCTGCTGATTTGTGAGCAAACTTTAAGACTTTTACCTGATTTAAAGGCATTACTTCATAAAATTCATCCATTTGGTGGAATCTTTACTTCTACAGAGAGATGTGATTTTTTGCATACTTAGTGAAAACACAGCTTTCACCAGTCTAGAAGACAGATCAGCATTTTAATGTGTCAGGCAGCCATTCAGAATGCCACTCTCTTGGCAAAGTTTGAAAGTACTGAAACTGAAATAATGAATCACTTCATCAGACTAGTCCATCACAGCTGACAATATTTAGCCTTCCAATATTTTGACTTTCTTCGGAGCAACCTGAAAATGTTTTAAAATAAGCAGCTTATTTGAAGAGTGCTTTTATAAGCAGGAAGCAATATACAGGTATAATAAACTTACTAGTAAACAAATTTATAGCACATGCATTTCAGAACATACATTTTGCTGAAGTATGAAAGAAATGCTGCCTTAAATCTTAAAATTAGAATGAGGTCTAAAATCTAAACATTGTTCACACTATCATTCTTATTCTCAATAGACTTGCTTACATAAAAAATGTACTTGTATATGGAAGTAAAACTGAGAATCTCCAAGAAATTATGAATATATCATTGTGGTATTTACCCTTTTGAAGACTGGGTGACATTTGCTCTCTTCCAGTCTTCAGCAACCTCTCCTGACTGCTGTGACCTTTCAAAGATGATTGATCATGGTCTAGAAACGATGTTCCTCTGTTCCCTCAACACTTGAGGGTGCATCCCATCAGGTCCCATGGACTTAAGAATGTCAGGTTGGATTAAATGGTCTCTAACCCAATCCTCCCCAACCAAGGGAAGAGGAACCAATTAGATTTGCGGACAGCATTAAGTCAGGTATTTTCTTAATGTTGATTGATAATTTAAGACCCCCTATATTCATAAAAATATCCGTAAAACTCTGAGATTAGCTCAGTTGGTTGAAGCATGGTGCTAATAATGCCAAGGTCGTGGGTTTGATCCTTGTACAGGCCATTCACTTAAGAGCTGGATTTCATGAGGTGGGTCCCTTACAATTCAGAATATTCTGTGATTCTGTGATATGATAATGTATTTAATTTAATTTAAATATTTGCCTTCTCTCCTGAAAATTTGATAGAGAAAACGTTTGTTTGTAAAAAGCCTGAAGTACAAGTAGACTGTGGATCATTTCTAAGAACTACATTTCCCCAGACTGAATGTTTCATACCTTTCTAATTTGAAATAACCTGAAGGTCTTCCAAAGATGTAAAAGCAGCCTCCCCAACAAGAGTCAGGACACCAACCCACATCACTGAAGTCTATTTTTTCACTCTGAGCTTAATTTAAAGCTTAGCCCTAAAGCTTTAAACTTTAGTTGCAAGCTTATGTGAGTTTTCTTGTTTTATTTTAGATTTCTTACAGAAATATTGTGTTAATAAACAAAACACTCTCAGCTGTAAGATTTAAGATAAAACAAATTAAAAATTGGCTTTGGGGTCATACTGAAGTACTGTGACAATACAACAAACTCCATATTGTGGGGAAAAAACCCAGAAAGCATGGCTTGAACACTAATGCAAGATCATTAAAATATTTTTTAAAGTTCCTCATTCAGAGCCTTTTTATTTTCATACAGGGAGCTAGGCCAATATATCATAAATACCAAGTCAGCTGACTAACAAAGTCTGCATCTAAACTAATGAGAGAATCAGTGAGCTAGCCTGTTTCTCTGCTTCTGTGCACTGATACCATGCAGTGAGACAGTTCACAGAAATAAGCCTTCTTGCCTATTTCCATGACCCCAAGGCTTTCAGGAGTGAATAATTGATCATATCCTCCTTGAGAGCCTCTGCAGCATACATATGCACATGCTTGGTATGACTTTTATTAAAAGAACCAAACAAATTTAGGAAGATTTGGAATTGAACATTTTTTCTAAAAAGTCTCAATCCAACTCTATGCAACAGTATTTCAGGAAAGAACTCTTTGATTTAGTAGGCAAAGTCTCATCTGCTATTCACTCCTTAGGAGCCAGCTATTCTCCTCAGCATGTCACTCATCCTAATCCAAGTCAAAACACTGCAAGCACATTTCTCTTTCGCTATTGAATATGACCTATAAAACACATAATAAGAAAATAAAAGTAATTTAGATCATATGGAAGTCAAACTAATCATATATTCAAGTTTGAAAAACAAGCAAGCAAACATGTCCAAGTTCTGATCTCTGACACAGGAAGAGGTACAGATGCTCTTTAGTCCCACTGTAACAGATGCTGAAACAGTATACTAAGAAGTCCTGAGGACAGTGAGAACAATCCATAAGTGAGCTCTTTTGTTTTATCCTGATCCAAACCTGCTCTTAACCAACACATGGAAGAACTAAGGTGATCCTCATTTATTCCCTGTCCCATATATTTATAGAAAAGCTCCTCATAATGCCATAATTGCATGTTAATTAAACAAGAGTAAAAAAGACATAAAAACTAATCAAGAAGTATTCACTTGCAATAACCCTCAAATGTTTCTAAGTGCCAAATATTAGGAAATTTATTTCCAGATGACATTTTAAACTAATGAGTATCAAAATGTCATGCTGTCCTCAGAAATATAAGGTATCCTCAGTTAGCCAGTCAGAAAATTACTATGTCAGTTTGGATGACCAGTTTCTGTGGAGAATGAAAGAATTTTCCATGAAGCAGAAACAGCAAATCATCAACGAGTAGATTTCACACCTTTTTGGTTTAACATCTCATATTCTTTTGACTAGAATATCTGTCTTACTAGGATATAAAGATTTTATGTGAATGCTTCAATAAACCAAAGTTTTTAATAAATATAGTAATGATAGAATAAAGTAAGTACTATCCCAATTGGCTTTATATTTATATGAGTAAAATCTGTTATAAAAATTATATTGATGTTATTCCACTTTTGGAAATATAAAAGAAGAACTTTTTTGTTCAGCTTTGTCTTTAGCAAACTTTGAAAATCATTTAAAACTTGTATTGCTTGTTTCACCCTATGTGAAATAAAATATGGAAACTACCTATTACTGTACAAAACTCTCTTTACAAAACACTTCTGTGACTCTACAACACCAATTCTAGAAAGAACTTATTTCCCATGAGGACAGAATTTGACTATTGGTATTGGAGTTTAATACTGGTCTCCTCTACCTTTAGATAATCATTAATGAAAGCTTTAGGACAGAAGAGGGCAGATAAAGTGAAAAGGTGAATATTATGGCCCTTAAAAACTACCACTGCTAGTGGCTACATTTTTTTTCTTAAAGACCTCTGCAAATGTGAAAATTAGTGTTTTCAATGGCTGTATTCTTTTCCACTTCTAGATATAAAGTTGTTAAGGCAGTATTCTAAACAAGCAAGACTGCAAATATCTTTTTCAATGCTTGAATAAATAATTCATCTGAAACTCCTTCTACTAACTTTAACAAAACCTTTACAGAACTGCTTTCACAGTGCAGTGTCTAGTATTAGCTTATTAAATTCTTGCCAGTGCTTCTAATTACCAAGATATAAAATTACCATTTAAGATTTGTGGATATAAATGTGTAGATTCAAATTTTGATGACTACACCAAGTAGTTCAGGGACTTAATTTTTTGCATTGCTTTCAAGCTGCTAGCATTGAAATTTTTGAAGACAGTAACTGGGGTTGACCAACTAAGGGAATAAACCCTTAATTTTCAACACCAGTAAATTCTAGGGAAGAAAAGGTAGCTTTGCTTAATAATTCACTGACTCACTAGATATGCAAAAAAAGACTTTATCGTAACAGCAAGACCCTAGGAAAAGAACAGTTTGAGGATAGGCTAAACTAGAGCTTTGCCATATAAGAAACTCTATCACAGAGGAAGGTGTATTATTTACTCATTTATACACGATGAATGACAACCTTGTGTGCTGACAATTACAAAAAGAGTGGTGTGGTTCTTTTTGGTTGGGGAGACTGGAGAGGAGTCTTGGTTTAAAGACAAATATTGGAGGCAGAAACTCCAACAAGATGAACTCCCTCCCCTAATATAGAGAGACAAAAGAAACCAGGAAGTGAAAAAGTAACAGTTTACTGAAAGGAAATAGCAATAACTAGGAAGAGACAGAGGAAACAGTTTACCCACAAAGAGGGGAATCCATCATCCATGTGACCCCCCCCGGGAACAAAGGGGAAAGGAAAATGATGGTAGAGGGTTTTCCCTGACAACCACCGCCATCAGCGCATGCTGCGTACTTGACTTGGCTGGGGTTGGGCTCTGTGCAGCTCGGCTGGGCTTGGGCTACACATGGCTCAGCTGGGGCTTGTTCCCGCTCAGCTGCCTTGAGCACCAGCGCTGCTCCACTTGGCTCTGCTGAGGTTCCAGGCTCCTTGTGGCTCAGCTGAGGTTACGGCGGCTCCAGCAGCTGAGGCCATGACCTCCAGCACTGAGGCAGACGTGACCCCTGAGCTGCTACAATTGCAGCACAAGGCACAGAGTTGGCAGCTCCCATCTTGGTTTCCGTCCCAGTGAGGCATGGACTGTTTCTGGCCATGGCAAAGACCCCAGAACAACTTTTAAGTGTGGCAACCTCCCCCTTCAGATAATGTAGTGGTATGAATATTCATCGCTGTAGCTCCCTCCCTTGCCTTTTAATCATAACAGTAGGTAACCTCTATTCCTTAAAGGTTTTGATTATGAGAGATACCTGATGTGAAGCGAGACAAACCTCAGGCATTTCTGTACACTGTGGGTCACAACTCAAAGCCAAACACATACACAATTATGCTTGCAAAGCTTATATTTACTAAGTACACCATATTTCTGTTGTCACAGATTTATGATTCTGTGTTGCATAATCAGACTGAAAAGGGTTTCAGAGGTTCATTGAGATTCTCAATCTGCCCCAATATAAAATGAGTTGCTCCATTCCCGACAGATGCCTCCCTCCTTCAAGTGACAGCAAATTCATAGCTTTCCCAGGCAGTGACTTTTTCCCTGACTACGGAAACACTTCTACTACCTAATCTGAATTCTTATTGGAATTGAAGCCTCCTGCATCTTGCCATACTACCAGGAGTCGAGAAACAGATGATCCTTTCTTTCTTCTTTCTAAAAGTTTTTCTTCTATTTAAAAATTAATGTCTTTTTCTGTTCTATAGTTTAAAAAAATCATAAATTTGTTCAACCTGTCCTCCTACAGTAAGAACATTTTTTGTTTAATGTTTTTGTTTGGGTTTTTGATGGCTTTTTGTGTTTTGTTTGGGTTTAGTGTTAAATAAAAAATAAAAAGAAAAGGAAAAGAACACCACTTTGGGCCTTCTTGATCCTCTCCTGTAGACTGTTTTCAACTGATTCAACCTTTTATTGACGTGAGGTGACCAAATGGTCTTGAGTAGATTTTTATATTGCTATACACTGTGTAACACTTTTGTGTCATACACACATAAACCACAGCTCAGGATTTATATATAGAATAATGTACCTATCTAATTAGAATAGTTATTCACAAATGGGACATTAAAAAATGCATCATAACTGTTCTACTCAATAATAAGAAGAATAATTAAAAGAGAAGCATTATTTAATGGCTCTGCAGAGAATACTCAGTTTAGTTCCCAAACTTCACAGAAATAGAAAAGTATGCTGCAGACTTCTAAATGGTTTCATCACTACATCTCCTAGCACATTTAACTACTGCTTCTGCAAGTTGTGATCACTCTGATGATAAATATCGATATTCTTGACCTGAGAAAATAGTTCATCAAAGCTAGAAGTTATGCATCTCTTTTGTTCATATCAGGAAAATTTCAAGAATCCTATTTGAAATACCCTTCTCCTCAGGAAATTCCAGCATTTAGTGCAGTCAAAGTACATACTTGAAGAGCATTGCCTGTCCAAGTCCCTTCACAATGTGACTAAATATGTATACCATGTCATACAATAAAGGCAGTCCTCTTCTTCTTCACATCATATACACACATGGTGATTTCCTTCATTTTGCTAATGGTGGAAGACTTTGGAACAGTCCTATGATTACATCAGATCATCTTGCAGCCTACATTAGTGACAGATTCTACAATCTTATGATGAACCTTCCATATGGATCATGAGCTGGAATCAGCCCTAAAAATAAGGGAACTTTTTAAAAAAAGTTTCTTCATGGCAACCACCCCCACTGTGTGCCAAGTGTATCTCTTCACCTACACAAAAAGGAATCACGTACAGAATATTCTGAGGTGGAAGGGACCCACAAGGATCATCAAGTCCAGCTCCTAAGTTAATGGCCTGTACAGGAATTGAACGCACGAGAACATCAAATACAACACATTATAAGGATGCACTCTGCTTGTTGATACTGTTTGTTACTGTATTTTTGCTCAAATGCATCAGTTTTGCCTGGAAAGCTCAAGATTCTGGCTCAGTAGAGGCAGGAAACAAATAACTCTCTGTACATAACCTTCATAGGAGGTTTTCTACAGGACGAAGCCAAGATTTATGAAGCATAAGTATCATATTTGCTTAAAAGTTGAATGAAATGCCATTGTCAAACATTTCACAAGCAGAGCCACATCCTAGTGATAAGTGTCACAAGAAATCACAATAAAAAAATTTAGTTCACAATTCAAGGTCAAATTCACACCCCTGCTGAAGCCCCCAGTATGTTTCAGAAAAGGTCATCCCTGACTCACAGCTGTTAAGATCACTCAAAGAAGTGAGTTGTTGATAGTTCAGTCCCCAGAGGACACAAGGAAATAGCGTAATTCTGTCACAAATTCAGTCCTATCCTCCAGGGTAAGCGGAGGATAAATATGAAGGAGGAAAAATCAGTTTGGGTACTCAGGCACTGAAATTGCTTTGAGTTGCAAAATGAAAACTGACTCAGAATACTTTGCTATACAATGTACACTCATGAGAAGTAGCATGCTCTTTCAATAGGTAATATTCTTATGCTTTTGGGGAAGAATTCAAGGTGGAATACTGGCAGTTTGCAAGCAACAAAAATTACTAATTATTGTAAGGGATGGGTTTTACTTTCACTTTGTTATCTTCAATCTACTGTGATCCTGATTAAGAAACTTAACCTTCTAATAGCCATGGTAAGATTCCAAACAAGAAACAATTTAGCAATTGACTCTAAAAATTTTGGTAGGTTTACTGCAACCAGGAAAATTAAGCCATTTCAACAAATGTGGAATTCCCACTTTCTAAATTAAAAGTGCTTGCCTGTATCTCTCTGTATCTAAGTCTCTCCATCTGTGAAATTAGGAAGCATCTCTCTACCCACTTCATAAAAACTGTATGAAGTTAGAAGGAACCAAAATTGCTATGACTGGAGTTCCTGCTTACACTATAATTTTTCACTAACACCATTACTTGTACAGTATTTAAGTTCAAACTTAATATTAAGTAATATTATTCACATTTTATTTATATGGAGTATAAGGGTTGTGACTATACAACCCTAGCCTCTTTGGCTCAGGGTCTCCCTTAGAAACACCTAGATAGATACAATTAATTCTAAGCAAAAATGTAGGCAAAAAATTATAATGTACAGCTAAATGAAGAACTCTCCCTGCTTTTCTTCAACCAATATTTTGAAAGGAAGATGTGAACTTAACCAAGACATCCTTATCATTCAGGGAATAACTCCTTTGGGAGGAATCATCCAGCCCTATATTAGCATATACTACTTTCTCAGTTACCTATTCTTAGTCTCAAAATCTCTTTATTACTGAGCATTCCTTTTAAAGCCTCACTAAAAAAAATACACTAGAGTTTCATCTCTACATTTCTACAGATTGGTACAAATTAGCTGTTAACCATCATGAGTGCTGTAGCTTCACTTCCACCAAGCTTAACTCCATCTAGATGCCTTCACTGCTCCTCCAAACTGAGTGTAAAACAGGCTGATGGTATTACCACCCCTCTAATGGAAAATCTCTGAGCAGATCTGTTAAGGTCCAGGTGAACTCACACCTGCTCCTCTTAAAGGTCCCAGGTCTTGCAGAGCATCTGGGTGACTAATCAGGCAGTTCTGAAGGTGCATTGTATTATCTAGAACATGCTTAGTTCCAGATTAAAAAAATCTGTAAAATATACATGTACACACCCTACTTCTGTCCTACTCTAGTGTAAGTTGTTCTGTCTCAAGGAAATCAAGAAAAGCGAATGTGCTTTAAGAAGATTCTGGCCACACATCCCTTCCTTTTGTTTAAATATTTGCATAAGTGCTACCAAGGAAAAAGCTGACGCTGTAAGCACCCTGCAGCCAGTGAGGCACTTACTAAAGCTGAAATTACACAATATTACAAAAAGCACAGGAAGCAGGATGAGAAATGCAGGAAGGTCTCAGAACAAGCCTTTGTTAAGTTCTGTAATATACCATGTGTTAGACAAAGTTGAGACAAAGTTGCTACAGAAAATAAGCTGTTTCTTAAAATTTATTACTGTGGCACGGTAGCAGTGTCATTACATTTGGTAAAGTACTGGAGGCCTGGTTTTGACTGCCTCATAGTGAGTGCTCCCACCAGTGGCCGCACAACAGTACAACCCTCTTCAATCCCCCGCTCCAAGGAAGAGAAAGCGACCGATCCAAGGACATCCATGTGTGTCTGTGCACTTCATGAGTGAAGACTGCAGTGGGCTCTCTGCCAATAATCCCCATTTGCTACCTTGCTTAAGAAAGCCCTTGGCCCATATTTTTAAACTGAAGTCCCACACGGAATTAGTAGTTGTTTGGCACTCTGGACATTGGGAAGAGCATGCATTTTCCTGCAGTCACTGGTAGTAACAGTGAACACCAGTAGCCCGGTGTATGCATTTAGATGGTGCACAGCTCCTACGATTTATCTGCATGATCTGCGGCTTTTTTCTTTCTGCTCTCTACATTTTTCTCAGCTGATCTGTGTTTTGGATTAAAACTGTAATCCCATTTTCTTAAAGGCATGGAAAAAAGGATGAGGGTTTCTGTTCTCTGTATAGTAATGGAAAGGCCCTGAGCTGAAGTTGAACAAGCTGCATAGCACGTTTCATCTGAGTCAGGAGAGACATGCCCCAGGGTAACATAGCACTAAACTAAGAAATAATAAAAAATAAATAAAAAGTAAAGCATCTATGAGCAAGTGTGCTGGCAAGTGTAGGGAAGCTGTCATTTCTGTTTCTTGTATTTACCTTTCTATGCCGCTCTCTGAAGTCCTGACTAATCTAAAGTCACAAATACCCAGAGTCTGGGATCCCCAGGCTCCTCATTCAGTTTAATACTCAATAAAAATGGTCACCAGTGAAACTATTAGTAAAAGTAACATGCTGCCTGTGGATTTTTCCAATTGCTTTCTGGTAGCTGTCAGAGCTATTAATGTGTTCAGTGCCAGAGATGCTTCCCCTGAAGAATTTCTTTCAAGGAACAACTTGTTTTACCCTTATAGTTTGAGCTAGACTTTAGCCAAAAATGTCTGGTGTAAAAAACAAAAACAAAAACAAGAGACTCCAACATTCAATGGAGGTTAGATATAACCTTCTTTCTATACACGTATTTTTAACTTAGATTAAGGAATATGTGCTTTAAGTATGCTTATAAGCATTGATAATCACCAGCAAAAATAATATTGCTGTTATAAATTCATTATAGCCAGTTTCTTATATTTCCCACTCAGTCATTTTTAGGAGTTTTACAGGATTTTTCCCCAGGTTTCTATAGTAGTTTCATAATAAACCTGTAGGTTGCTGATGCTGAACCTCCAGAACACTACTCTTCAACTGAAACATTGGAAAATGTGCAACGATGCAGGGTCATCAGCTTCTCTCCCACATCGTTCATCTTTCAGGAGAGCAGCAAGAAGTTGATAGAACTCAATATCAAAGTTTTACTAACTCCAAGTTTGTAAATATTTCAAAATTTTGAAAATCTTTTTAAAGTGCAACTAAGATAACTGACAGTCATTTGGAGGAAGGGAATGAAGTTAACTGGAAATCCTTTGTATGTGTTAGTTCTAAGGTTAACCACTTCACATTTAAAAATTCATGCTGAAATTTCAACAGTGTATCTTAAGTGTATTTTCCTGTAGGTCTGCAAGCATTTAAAAGGGATGTTGAAAGCTTTCTCTTAATAACTTAAATTGTTAAAAAGCCATATCTCTGCAAAAAGTACTTCTAAAGCATGTTCAGAAATTTCACTCTCACTCTGTGGAAGACTACTACTGAGATACAGGGAAGCAACAAAGTGGTAGTTTGATTAGTACCTATAATTAGTCATTAAAACCTTTCATCAGTGTCTAAAAATAGGGAGAAACCATAAGGAAAAGAAGCTGAGACATGACCTCTATTTCCTTTTCTCTGGGCAATGCTGAGCTTTGTCAAGCCTCCTTTCACACAGAAAAACTCAATGACTGTTTTATTCTGGAACATACATCCCAACTAGAACCTTGAGGTGATGCTGCAACATAGATTACTGAATATTGAGGGTCATGTGTTTAAATGTCTAGGAAGCCAAGTGCTATTCTCAGCTCTTCCACTAAGCTACTTTATGGTCCTGAGCAAGCGATTTAACTTCTTTTTTTTCCATTTCCCCTTTGACTGTCTTTTTACCTTGATTTAGTATTTGTTTCAAGGATAGATTTTTACTGTTGTCTATAGATTTCTTTACTAAGGCTACTTTCAGTTCCAGGCTATGTCTCTAACCATTACTTCAATACTAACTTTGAGAAGCAGATGTCCACTACAGATCTGGAGGATGACCACTGGACCAATAAAGCATGAGCCCACTACCTGTAAACTCGTGCAGCCTCATCTTGAGGATTGTGTGCAGTTTTGGGCATCACAATATAAGAAAGATATTAAGCCACTAGAAAGCATCCAAAGGAGGGTAATGAAGATGGTGAAGGGCCTTGAGGGAAAGCTGAGAAGCTGAGGTCACTTGGTCTGTTCAGTCTGGAGAAGAGGAAACTGAGGGGAGACCACATTACAGTCTGTAACTTCTTGTGAGTGGAAGAGGAGGGGCAGACACTATCTGGTGATCAGTGACACAACCCAAGAGAATGACCTCAAGTTGTGTCAGGGAAGGTTCAGGTTGGATATTAGAAAAAGTTCTTTCCCCAGAGGCTGGTTGGGCACTGGAACAGGCTCCACAGGGAAGTGATCACAGCACCAAGCCTGACAGAGGTCAAGAAGCATTTGCATGGTACTCTCAGGAACATGGTTTGACTCTTGGTGATGGTCCTGTGCAGGGCCAGGAGTTGGACTAGATGATCCTTAGGGATCCCTTCCAACTCAGCATGTTCTGTGATTCTGTGAAATAACAGGTGTTTCCTTTCTGTGTGACTAATGGTAGGACCCAGATAGATGATGAGCTTCCCACCTAATGACGTATATCTTGGTGGCAACATATCTCCTGTATTTCAAGGGCTGCCCACTACTTAGAAAGTGTCAGTCCCTATTCTGACACCACATTTACTACACTTTCTCAACCAATTACCAACACATGTGAGTATCCATGTTAAAAACATGTTTTCAGCCAAAGATAACTTCTTCATCAGCCATTATTCTCTTGAGTTTCTTGGGAAGGAAAAGACACGTGGTTACAAACAGGGACTCTTTCACCCTTTTTCTCAGCTTTTTCAATGTAATGGACACTGAGGTAGATGCACATACAGCTCCAGATTTCAGAGATCTACTATGGAAACCGGGATCACACTGCATTGTTTGACAGCAGACAAATCTGTATCACAGCCTTCCTCCCTTCCTCCCAAAACTTCTTGCCCTTCTTAGGCCATCAAGTCATTTGTAAGTAAGTGCCAATTTCTGTCTCTAATGTAGGGGTACAGTACCTAATATATGACAGCTATGAAGCTATATAGGCATAACCAGTGCCTGAGATCAAACCTAAATGTTCCAGGAAGAGCTGTGCTCCAAAATGGAAATTAGGTGTAAACTATAGGGTGCATGGTGGAAAAGTGGTGGACCCCAGTAAAAAAAACAGTGAAGACCACCTCTAACATGTCAGTTAAAATGTTCAGAGAATTAATAAAAAGTTGTTTGGACTTCAACTTCTGAACTTGGAAAATTATATAGTTCCAAATAAGATCACTTGTAAAAGAATAGAAAGAAATATAGTTCCCACGTGGCAGAGTGTTGGTACTGAGGTAGTTAATGAAATCCTAATCACCATTACATGGCTTGGAAAAATGGAATTGCTGTGAGAATATGTTCTTTAAAGTATGAATTCTTGTTAAATATGTGAAGAGAATATCAGAGCTAGGGATTTTTGTTCCCTATAAATTAAGGTAATACTTAAATTAACATTTTAATATGTTTTCTGAGAAAACACACTAAACGTTGGTGGAGGTTGTTGTTAAAAAGTTATAGAAATAGGTAAGTGCACAAAACAAATAGCTGATGTGTTAATAAATACTAAACTATTATGTTACTATTTTTGTTACCATGATAGAATCATAGAACCACAGAATCATTTAGACTGGAAAAGACCTTTAAAGTTATTGAGTCCAACCATTGACCCAGCACTGCCAAGTTCACCACTAAACCATGTTCCTCAGCCTCCCACACCTACACATCTTCTAACTACCTCCAAGGATGATGACTCCATCACTTCCCTGGGCAGCCTGTTCCATTGCCTGACCATCCTTTCAGTGATGAAAATTTCCTGCTATCCAATTTAAATCTCCTCTGGTGCAACTTGACACCATATCCTTGTACCACCTTGTGCACACTCACACACACATAACATTGTTCCTAAATTTTAGAGGTCAGTTAATATATTTTAAAACCATCATATTTCTACAGAATCAAGCAGCTGTTCTGTGTCTATTTGGATATGGTTCTAGAATGGCAAACAAAAAAGCTGAGCTAAAACCCCTTTTTGTTTCTATTATGCAATCTTCCTACAGAAGTCCTCAATGTCGAGGCAAAAGAGGGAAATATCTAGGATATGTGAAACAGAGGATATGTGAAACAGATACAAAACCTTGCTTAGGAAGAGAATAGAAGTTCTGACTTGGCACTGTTTTGCCTATGGAGTACTTATTTGCATCCGCAGAGCAAAAGTGTGAATAGTATTATTTATAATAAGAGTGTGAGCAATGCTATTTTACTTTTCTGCTGGTCACTAAACTTTGTAATCAGTCTGCACACGTTCAAGCTAGTAAAGAATTGCTTCCATAAAGAAAGTGGCAATGTGCTAAATGAAAGACAAAGAAGTGCAGTCTTGGCAGAGTTCACAGACTGACAGGCTGAAACCCTTGCTTGCCTCAGTGACAGCACTTTCACCACTTTGATTTGAGACACAGTTTCTTTTACAGATGTTAGGGCCAGAATTGTTATTGTCTCTGTTGTAAAGAAAAAAAAAAAGTGTCATCCTGCAACTCCTGAGCTTTAATTCACCTGGGGCAGACCATTTGAAAGAAAACTAATTTAAAATTATTCAAATGACTGATTTATTGCCTTTTTAAATAAACACCAGAGGGGGGGAAAAAACATCTCAGTTTGTAAAAAAAATTGCTGCTGTTTGAAGACAATGGATAAATTTTCAGGAGTATTTAAGAGTTGAGGGATCTAAATTTTTATTATTTTAGGCACGGAAGTTACACAAAAACATTCGGAATTATCATTTAATAGCCAATTAGAACGTAATTCAGAATGTTTTTCCCCTGCTGCTGACTAGAGGCTGTTGATGTTGTCATGTGCATAATCTAATATATAGAATCAATTCAAGTAAGACTAGTGTATTCATCAGGGTTTGCAACTTGTTTATGTGTCGTTTGACACTTACAAAACCAATATAGACACGTAAAATAAATAGTTACAATCTTCTGGAACTATCAAGTCTGTTTTCTAATTACTTATGTGACTCATTAGAGTGTGGTGACAGTGTCAAGTTCTATCAAAGAATGTCAAATTGCTTGAATCATACCTGATTCATGCAGTCTTAAGCAGCCTGGGTGAGGTAATACAGCATGACATGAAACCTGATCAGAAAGGTCATTATTTTTATCAACACATTACTTGATGAAACCAAGGAAGATTTCTTTTTTAAGATGATGGTATGTTGAAGTTCTCACTGGTGAAAAAAAAAAGTATATTTCAAACTTCATTGTTGGTTTATTATTAATCCAATATAAACCAATGAAAGGCTTAAGGTGTCTGGACTTTAGCACAAATGAGGTAACTGATCCTTGACAGAAAATTCCTACAGTTAGTTGCACATTGTTAAAACCTTTTAAAGTCCATATAAATGAAGAAAACACCATACAATTCTCCTTTCTATTTCTGATATATTTTAAACAGCTTAAATTACAGCAATAAAAGCTGAGGTCAAAACCTTAAAATATTTGTTTCCTTGGTTTTAAAACACAAGATTTTTATGACAGTAAAATCATCAAAATGTAGTTATTTGTAGAAATGGCTTTACTGAAGAAATTAAAAGATAGTTTAAAGAGTTACATGAAATTTTTTTGCAAAAGTTTTTGAAGCCACTTGTCAGATCAGGTCTCTATTCTAATTACAACATACAAATTAGAAAATTCTGGGATATGATTTGTAACTTGTAGAATTAAAAATCCCAAATTTTCTTTCTTACAGCACACTGTGCATCTCATTTCTTTTAAAATAGTACCACTGACAATGTTCAGCGTAGTACTGGAAAGTAAAATAGAGTTTTATATCTTTTCCAAGTTTCTACAGAACCACATGTCTGTTACACATCCCACCCTTACAATTTTTATCTTCATTAGCAATTCCCTTGTCAGTATTCTATAAAAACGTACAACATGAATATTTTTTAAGAAACATTAACTCAGCTGTCTCGACTGTGTCTGTCAAACTGATATGTGCCATCCTTATTTAGAAAACCAAGTCATGTTGTTGTTCCATCAGTGAATATAAATATTGATATTTTATGTAAATAAGTACATAATATATTAGATTGGAAAAATCCTTGTAAATTTTACTCCTAGGCTATATAGTTGAATAATAAGTTAAAGATGTTTAGCCCAGTATTTAACATCCATATGTCTGATACCATCAAAATAATTTAGATCGCAGTCTAATCTTTGCTTTAGAAAAACTCTTTTCTTCCTAGTATCAAGGGATAGAAATACTTCATTTTTAATCATAACTAATTCTATTTCAGATACGTATACTTTATACTTTCGTTATAAAGTGAGTGTCAAGATTGTGCTCATTCAATCTCCTTTGGTTGTTTCATGAAGATTAAAACAGTGGATCATCTAGAGAAGGACCTTCATCTAGAAAGTGGTTAGCTCCAGATTGTTGAGATGCAATTTTAGAACATTGTTATATCATTTTAGGTACAAGTTTTCAAGCTAATGCTAACATATTCTTCAAAGGAAACTAATCCAGGAAATGACTAGAGGAATATAGGAATTTTATAAATATGTATCAACATGTGACAAATGTGTAAGACTACCTATACTTTCAAAAGAGTACTCAGTTTGAACTTAGGAGAGAAATCAGCAGGATGCAACAGGTTTTCTTGAAGAACAATATTTTGCAGATTCCTTTGAAGCTGTTTGAAGTACAGAAATTTTACACAGTTCATTAACAGCAAAGATTTAAGTTTCTATCTCATGTAGACCAGATTCTGTCAACCCTCCCAGTGTGCAAAGCAACTTATTCCCCTCAGGAGTTGTTTTGGGGATTTCATATCTAAATAAGTAGGTAAGCCTATGATAGGTTCGAAAAGGTTGGAGTTACTCAAGTGTGAGGTGTCTCTCATATTCCATGAAATAATAATAATTAAAAAAAACCGGTCCATTCCCATATTTCACAAAATCAAATACCCGGAAAACATTTTGCAAAATGAAATTATTACTTTCTAATTAGTCATTGTTTCTGTTATTTTAACTATGCCTTGAAAAGGATGCTGACTGCTAACTTCTTGCTTATAATAATTTTTAAGTCTATGCTTTATCTAAGAAGAGATGGAAAATATGATGTTTCCATCTCCTCACTGAAAAATTAATTGTCCATTTCCTGGTTTATAATGTCTCATGAGTGTCTCATATGACCATGTAAGAACCATCCTAGTGCATTTCGTATGGATTCATGTTTGTATTTTCTCTTTCAGACAAGGTCACATTTCTCTCTGTAGCTTTCTACTTGTAATCATGAATATCTTCTAGATATTTATTTTCAACTAAATCTATCTTAACATTGCTTATAATGTAGTATAATATCTAGAAAAATTTCTCTTAAGTGTTCTAAAAAGGAGCTGATGTATCACAGCACCAGAGGTCTCCGACTTAAATCTGCAAAGTAAATCTGCAAAGCATTATGTTTGTCATTTCTCTCAGGGATTTTCAAGGGTTAGCTTTAGCAAAATCTCATGTCAATGGAAGTGAACTTGACAGTGCAGAATATATGAGGCCTCTTCCTATTACAGCTTCTGATACAGCTCCCAGTGACTTCAGAGGACAAGGGTAGATCATAGATAGGGCTCACCGCATGAAAACTTTTATTAGTACATGTTTAAAAGCAGTTTACTTCTCTCCCTGCTCAGGTCTCCAAGGATGAATTTAGCAATGAAAATGAGAGGAAGCACTAAAGATCTTAAACCAAACCAGAGAGTCATTTTTTGTTTGAAACCTTCACAGTATTCTCTTCTAAAGTGATGGAAGTGTTAAGGGGCCATGGCTGGAGTGGATTTGATGCAGCACTTTTTGAAAGCAGTGGATCATTAATATTAATACAAGGTTTAATATTAATGATAGCATTTACATTATGGTATTAAAATTTAAATGAACAGAGTACTATGAAATACTGATTGTGCACATGAATATAAAATTGAGTATCTTACATGGGAAACAGTTTATTCTCCATCCCTCTCCAATTTTGACAGCATATACCTTGGTTAACAATCTGGTAAGGAAAGATCTAATCAACAAATTGAGTCAGGTGGCTCAAGCCCATTCCCAAATTCTTAGTTTAAATATTATTTTCTAGAGCTGAAACTTTGGAAGTTCTTTGGTTTTACAGTTCACCCCTTCAGAGCCATAGTATAAAGTCTTTACAAAGGCTCTGAAGATAACTCTTTTGTATTAGAAAACATTTTAAAAGAAAAACTGAAAATAACATCCATGTGCACTTTTGTAAATGTGGTTTTTTGATCTGCCAAATTTTTCCAGGGTAAGTATTCCCAAAGGATACCACATCTGTCTCAGCAGATGCTATAAAATAGTTCATGACTACTGTTCAAGAACGTGTAATTCCTCCCTGTATATGCACAGAGTAAGAAACAGCTATTTGTCCAGCAGTTCCCACTGCAACAACCAACAAGATACCCAGGCTCTGAGGCTTATGACCCCTTCTTAAAAAGCAGCGTGTGGCCATCCTACAGCTGTGTGTATGTCGTCACCACAAGAGCACAGTTTCTGTGTGTAATGAGTTTACTTCTCCCTACACTGTTCCCACAATTAAATATTTTTTGTACTATGAAAAGATACCCCTGCCTGACCTTTCTCTACTTCTGTGAAGCTTCTGGGTCTGTCCAGCTGCTACCTCCAGAAACAAAGGGTTGGGTGAAGGAATCCCAGCATTTTGAACTTCCTTGAAACTTGTTCCCCAATGTCTTCATCTCCCTAACTCAGGAAGGCCAGGCCTGACACCTTAGTGTTGGCTTCACCCCTGTAATATTCCAGGATGCAGCAAATTTTAAAACTGAAATGGAATTAATAACCTATTAATATCACAGAATTTCCTTAATTGGCTCAGTTGCAAAGTCAAAAAGTTATATTTTAGAACTGGAACACTGAACTTGAAACACTTTTTTTTGTTGGTTACACATCCCACACATTCCACACATCCCAAACTATGGTGCTATGAGTTGTGCAGGTAATTAATACTGAGATAGACAACTGCAGTATTCTTAGTAGTTGACACAGACAGTAGTGTTGTAGAATAAACCCTCAGTGTGATAAGAAATTGCAGAACCTTCCTTTTATTGGGTAAATTATAGTCTACATTTAAAGACAAGTATCAGTTTTGAGTACTAGACTGTTCACTGCAGGAACGGTTTAGTCTGCAGATTAAGCCTTTCTCTACATATGCCAAATGGGAGCATAGATTCATCAAAATGTCCAGGATCATACAAACTGTGTTTCACAAACAGATGAACATAATTTATTTTTCAATCTGCACTCGTTTTTCTTGAATACAAACTATCCTTCTCTACCCTCAGTATTGAATGCTTTCTTAATCTGCAATTTGGAAGAAAAGGCTTGCACGAATGAATTTGGGAAAGCCAGTGATATATCGCACATGAAGTTCCGCTTTACTTCCTTTTTTGCTTTCCTTTTTCTATTTTTTTCTTTTTTCATTTTAACACTTAATGCACGTGGCTAAATTCAGTGTGTCCTTGTAGCGTCAACTATATATATATGTGTGTATGGATACATATGAAAACCTACTAAATAGAAGTTGTGACTTGAATTATAAGAATACTTATTACAGGTTCCTATTCTTCAAAGAATATTTTTCTCCTTGATTCTATATTCTTTCTCATAAAAAGGCAAAATATTACAATCTTGTAATAAAGTGTAAAGACTTCATAGATAAGAAAAAGCTTCAATGAAATGTGTTCTGTGGTAGGACTACATTCATTCAACACCATGTCCTGAATTACTGAGGTTGGAATAGGTGGTTGCTGTTTCATGACTAAGGTGTATTCTGTCAGGATTTTGCACGTATTGGAATAGGATAAAACTTAGGATGTCTTTGTGTAGGAAAGAAAGCTAATTTTGCACAGCAGTGAATGAGGACAGAGTGAGTAGCTTGGAATGGCAAGTGAGAACTCAAAAAGTTCTGATGTCACAAAGTTTTGTGCCCTACAGAGTTTTCATATAAGATGCAGAGAAATACAAGTTTTTAACTCTCCATTCATCAATACTCTAGTTAGATAGATCCTGCCTTTTACTTTTATATGCAAAATTGGCCCCAGCTTGAACCATTTCATCCCACTGCAATTATGATCTGTAGCTGGGGTCTCTGGCCAACAGTACAATATAAATATTAATAATTTAAGCTATTGAGCTGAGCTAAATTTCAGCCCTATATAAATGCTGTTACACACAGTGGTGGGTTGGCCTTGGCCGGATGCCAAGCACCCACCAAGCCACTCTATCACTCCCCTTCCAAGCTAGACAGGGTAGAGAAAAGAAGATGAAAAACAACTTGTCAATTGAGATAAGGGAGTTAACTTAAGCAAAAGCAAAAGGTTTATTTTCTACTTCCCATCAACAAACCATGTTCAGCTACTTCCTGGGAAGCAGGGGTCCAGCAGGTGTAGCAGTTGCTCTGGAAGGCAAACATTGTAAACAATGAATGTCCCCCACTTCCGCCTCCTTTCCTTAGCTTTTATATCTGAGCTCAAGTCATACAGTATGGAATATCCCTTTGTTTAGTTTGGGTCAGCTGGCCTAGTCATGTCCCCTCTCAGGATCTTCCCCACCCTTGATGGGGCATGGGGGAATGTTGATGGACAAAGGTGATGCTGTGCCAGCACTGCTCAGCAGCAGCCAAAACACTGGTGTGGTATCAATACATTTCTAGCTATGGGAAAATGAACTCCGTCTCAGCCAGACCCAATGCACAGCTGTATTCAGAACTGATTCTCAGTTCCCTCTTGGACCAAATGGATTGTGGAGCCATCAAACAGGAGCTCACTGCGCTTGTTTAAATGGCTCCTGAAAGGCTATTTACTTAAAGAAGAATCCTTTCATTAACTATCTCTCACTTAAGCCTGGTTAACCAGTAGCAGTACTTACTTCTAGGTGAGTATTATACAGCTTTTCAAATCACTTTTGCTCCTGATTTTGGCGAACTTCCTATATTTTCACTGAGTGAAAAATTTTTATGTTTAAAATGATTTAGTTTCTGTCTATGTCAGACTAGAAGCAAAGCCTCTGCAATGGAAGCATGTAAGACCAGTTGTCAGTTCTATATGAGCATTTACAAATCCAGAGACAAGGATTTGTCCATCCCTCCCTGAGTGCAAAATTTATGACATTTAACCTATTTTTTTTCTAGCAGCAGCAATAGCAAGCAGAAACAGTACAAGTGTGAAACTCTCAAGATCCTGACTCAGTGGTAACAGAAACTGACATTCTTACACAGCAAGTTGTATTTCAAAATACTGAAGAACTTTAAAAAATAAACATGGAGGTCATTCCCTAGGGTAGTGAGCTCTATCTCTGGAAAAGAACACAGAAGCCCTTTATTACATTGAAGTTATACTTAACTTCAAAATGCTATTTCAAGAAGAAAATGAAAAAATGTCAGTTTTCACAGATAAAGGAAAGCTTACAGTTTCGACCTCACAACTAGGCAGTACTGAAATCCCATCAGACTCAATCCTACTGAAATGAGAGAACAAATGGAAGTTTGATTGAGTCATGTTATAGTCACTGGTCCCATTTTGTCTGAGCACTAATTGAAATTTCCATTACATTTCATTCTTTCTTTTCTTTTTTTTTTTCCCTCCTATTCAGATAGTCATTCCTTTGCAAAAGAAACTGTAATCTCTTTAGCAATTTAATACACAAGCAGCTCAGGTTTAAGTTTGCAAGTCCTATCCATCATTTCAAAAAGAAAAAGGTTCCCCCCCTCTAAAAAAAAAAAAGGGAAGACACTGAAATCGTTTAAAGTCTTAAACAACCAAAAATGGTTGTTTCCAGATGGCAATGTCAGGTGTCTAATAGTGCCAAGGCTTAAATATTAGTTTGATAATATTTTTGTGGCTCCATATGGTAAAAGTATAACCCCATCTTATAATAATAGCATCTTTCCCATCTTTTCAGCTCTTCAGTACATTCTTCTCTGAGTCACAAGGGTTCAAAGGCTCTGGCACAAGGAAAATGCTCATTCCTCCTTGCTTTGCTCAGGGATATCCCTTTTTCAGCAGTTCTTACCATTTCAAATATCTGCAAAAGGTAAGAATAGCCTGGACCAGCTATTCTCACAAAGATTTGGAGGGAAGAGAAACATTCAGGGAAGGAAGAGGTCCCCAGCTGAGATGTGTGCCAGCCCATGATTATCCCCTGTCAACTGTGCTGACACCTTCTAGGCACAGGCTGTAGCTCACACTGACTTCTCACCAGGATTTCTACATCTTCCTACAAATGCCTCTAAACTTCTGTTTTGACATTAACTACAGTCGTAATGAGTAATGGGAAATAACTATTACACATTTTATAGAATTCACAGAACATATATTTGCTTTTGGCAAGCAGTCCAGGAGAGAACTGCAAGATTAAGTAGTTACATCTTGCAGGCTGAGAGGCAAATTTGCTGTATCGTTAATAAACATCATGGCTTTGAGTGTATTTAAATTAATATAATTTGTTAAATCTTTCTGTACAGAAAATCAATTTTACTAGGATAGAGACAAAAAGTTAATAAAGTTTCGTCAGAAGAAAATTTCAATTTTGTTCACAGAAAAATAACTCCATAAACTTTTAGCAAAAAGACAAATCATCAGCTGAGATTGTTAGGTAAAACCTTACTGAGTTGAATAAAAGATTTCTTAAAAATCAGAAAGGTGACAGGTTGTTTACAGTTCTTACTGAAGTTTCTCAAATTATACAGGGAGTTACAAGTACAGCTTCTGTTGGCACTAATGGAATGTCAGTGAAAACACAACCCTTCAAGTGCTCTGTGCTCTGAGGAGTTTGTGCTGTGAAAGTATCCCTCCCAAATAATTTTGGATTATGTTGTCTGCCAAAGGCCAAACCATAGTTTTCTCTGATCACTACCAAAGTACTGATGTAAAAATATAGATATAAAACAGTCATCTACTGGTCAGAACTCCCTCTGAAAAAGCAACCATTTGTCCTGATCTGTCTCTCAGCACTTTTAGCTGAACGGCCGTTGTGGAGGAGAAGTATCGAGGTTTTTAACTGCCTTCATTTTACCTTTTGAAGAATTTATAAACCAGAAATAGGTACTGGCAGGGACCAAATCAGAAAGAAAGCAGAAGCTAGGAATAGACTTGCTGACTATCTGTTGTAGGTGGCCATGACTAATTCACCAGAAGGCATTCCCAGATGGTGGAACACACCCCTATAATTTTTCTTTCAATAGCAAAAATGATTATTTTTATTTGTATGTTTCCACTTTTTGAAGTTTCCCAACGGACTACATTCACAGTTCATGTACACCTCAACTCATCCTTGAAATAAAATAGGGCAGTAACAGAGAAGGAGATGCAAACACCCTCAAGAGTTGTTGCAGAACTGTCTCCCTCCAGCAAGCTGCTGCTGCTGCTGCTCCAGGAGCGAGCAGCAAGAATTAGGCCTTTCCTTCTTTATTTGTCTGTCTGTCTGTCTGTCTGTCTCTCTCTCTCTCTCTCTCTCCCCTAGGATGATATCTTCCTGTTTATGACAGCCATTGTCAGAAGCTACATTAACATAATCTGAACCTGACTACACAATAGAATAGTTGCCAAACTCTTCCTCTGAGATGATATCATTCTATTTCTTGATGAGTTAGAAATAAATAATAAATGCGTACATAGCAGCTAGTACGCATAGAAGGAATGGGCATTTCAAAACTCTTTTTTAATATATTTATAAGCTTGATGATTTTCTGGTCTGATACTCTAGATTAGTGGCAGTGATAAGCCAAACTCCTCAGACTACCTGGATTTACAGTTATCACTAGTTTTCTATTTTGTATATGCAATGCAGAGGAAGGGGGGAACTCAGAAAATAATGAGTTTTGTATTCACCCATTGCCTTTTGTCATCTTGACTTCTGTCATCACTTTGCCTTTAATCAGGATTTTGTCTCTCCTCAGATTACCTTTTTAACTTTTTCAAATCATTAAAATAGAAACTCTAAAATTGAACTTCAGAAGACATACCTCTATATAGTGTTCAGTATTTTTTCCTTCTTTTAATCAATCACTGAAACTAGACTGCAAAGTCAAAATTAATCCTCATTGTTCCTTTCCCTTCACATTCAGACTTTCACTTCCGTACTCACAAATTTACTCTTAGGAATCAAATTCTTGCTTCCCTTTACTTTTCTTTGCATTTTGCAAACTGGCCATTCTTTTTTTTTCTCAGCATTCATTTCTGTGTACTAGTCTACATATATTTAAGCCTTAATTGACTTTTGTGTTATTTCCATAGCATAAAAGTCTTCTCTCTCTCTCTCTCTTTTTTTTTTTTTTTTTTGGAGTTCCATGTTTTATTCTGAACTAAGTTCTGACTCTATGCCCTTGCTTTGGAACTTCTGCACAATACCCTTTTCACAATGGTCATGTATCTCACCTCCATCTCCTGTTCTGATCACTACACTCTGCCACATTGTCTCCTTTATGAAGTATTTGGTTTTCGTTTTCCTTTTTTCCTTACAAACGAAAGTTTGCACCCTTTTTCCCTTTTATTTTTTTTTTCTTTCCTGTCCAGCAGGCTAAATCACTCATCCCTTTAGAATTCCTCATGATTAATATTTCGGAGCTGCTATTCCACCAGCAGGACTGTACATATGACAACTTCCTTTGAATTAATCTATACCAGTGAATCTGATTTACAAGAATCCAGTTCACTTTTTCACAAGTTGTCCAGAAATAAATAGTACCCATATGCTTAAGGAAATGCTACGAATGATCAAAGCTTCACTAAGAATTTTCAGCAGTGATGCTGTGGAAAGATGTTCAGCTCTAACTACAGAATGAGACCTGTATTGACTTTTTCCTTGAGGCTTCAGCTCTCAGTAGATGCCGACAGTGATGCTGTATACATGACAAGATCATAACCCCAGAAGTTAGATATAGAATAATTGTAATTATTGCCTCTAGAAACATATCAGTTTAACCTTCATGACTTCAGTAGCTATATTGAGCTAATCTTTGATTCTGTGTGACAAAATATTATGATTCTAGTGACAAAATTTCTGTGGATGGGGAAAATAAGTTTTTCTGAGTGAACGTTTTACTTCTCTTTCAGAAGTACAATGTCAATGGGTAGTTTGATGTTTGTAACTAGCCTTCTAGACCTTTTAATGTTCCTGTCTTTGAAAGTTCTTAAAGTCTTTCCACATGCCCCACCCTGAATCACATTCACCCAGAACAGGGCAGGCCCTCACGACATCTTCTCTCCTCAGAAGCATGGCCACTGCTACTCTGTTATATGTTCCAAGAGATGGCTAGAGGATATGTGGGAGAGGCTGAGAATGTAAGACCGTAAGACCTACTGGGATAGCAGTCTGCAGTCTTAGTTGTATCTCTGGTTGTGAGAAATCACAGAAACAAATTATCCCCAGAACTTCAGATGGATTTTATCTCACAAAGTCCAGTTGGCTCACCTCAAAAGAAAACAGAGGAGTAAACAGTATACATACAAAGCAGACAAGCAGGAAACCAGCAAATTGAAGGTATCTCACAGCAAATGCATGTGAAAAGTTAACCAAAACTGCCTTTTTGAGTTTTTTTCCTAAATTGAAGACAATTCTTTTTCTGTGAAATTAGTGAAATATAGCTTGTGAACACTTGGATTCCAAACTAAAAGAATGCTAGGGGACAAAAAGGCTCTTTCCCCCATCTTTCTCCCTTTTATAGGAAATATGAATGAGATGACCTGACATGAATGACCTCTTATGAAATAGATCTCCCTGTGCTGTGGTGCATTCCATGGGACTGGTGATGAGACAAGAACTGACTGCCAAAGTTGTGGAGGTGGGCCCTGTCAGAGTAAAAAATGGTTAGCTGGTCTAAATTGTAAGACATATAGAAACCTAGTTTTATGTACTGTGACATCCCTATCAGAAGTTCCTCTCACAAAATCTGTGTTATTCTATAAAATTACGTATACATTTATAGTGTATATTAAAATGCTATTTGATTTATGACCATATTCCAAGTCAGTTCTTTTCCACTTTTAAATTGCATGACCAATGCCCTGATATTACTGATTGTGCTAACACTAGTTTCCAACAGAACAAATTACACATTATGTACTAACTAAAGGGTCCAATATCCTTGGGTAAAATATCTCCCTATTCTTTTTTATTTGATTATGATTTTGAGTAGTAGAAAACAAAATAATCAGGCAGATTTCATTAATGTATTGTGCTTCAGAAATAGTACTTTTTAAAATAAATTTTGTGTTTTATTTATTATTCAAGAACCTTAAAGAGAGAAAAAGTTTAAAGATCTCTTCTTTTCTTAGAATTATGCTCCTAGGTGCTTGCCAATTTTCAACTACATTTTCAAAGCTACACAGAGCAATTCAATCAGATCATCCCTATTGTTTGAGAATCATTTAGTGCTCTTAAAAATCATTACATTGTAGTTTAAATAATAATCTATACTCCTTTCTCTCATCTAAGCTCAGTGTCATTTCTTCTAGCTTTTTAGAATGCTAATGTTGGAGGACAACATCAAAACCAAGGAACTAATGTATACATTTCTAATCCTTTGTTAGGAAGATTTAGTTTCAGACCATTTAAACAGATTTTTTTTTCTTTTTCAGATCTTAGAGCCACCTTCTTTTCCAGAATCATTGACACAATTATATTTTCCCCAGATCTTAAACTAAGTTTATCTTAAAATTAATCAGAAACAAATTCCTGGGGAATTATCAGCATGCTTGGTTCGCACATATGGGCAAGTATCTAGCAGACAGCCATGGCAGAAGTGTGTCCAAGTAACCAAACAGAGTAGCACCAAGATGCCTCCAGTTGAAGAGGCCCAGTAAATTGTCAGCTCCTTGGCACCAGGTTTCTTGATGAAGTATTATCAGACTCATCAGTATAATAGAAAAGATGGAAAGTGAGTGCTCTGTGCCAAAGGCCAATGTCAGGTATATATCAGGCTTCTGTAGGAGTGAGAAATCTTCTCCCTGAGATTACAGTGCCACTTTGTTGTCATATCTCGTGAAGGAAAGCCAGCCACCCTATTTTTTAAAAGCCTGTAAAACCTAGAAGTTCCTAGAGGGCCTGCCTGTGCAGACTTACCACAGCACATTAAATTCCACAGGGGAGAGCTTCAGCATCTCTGCCTGATTTCTCAACAGGTCTGGAACCTTATAGAAAGAACAAAGTGTTCAGACAAGAGGCGAAGAGAAGAGCACTCTGTCCGTAATAGCAACTGAATACATAATGACCAACAATAAGGGAAGAATATATAAAGCTACGTTCAAGATATGCTGCAAGTCCTAACTTGGCTTGCAGATCTCTTAGAGCTAAATTCAGTGCCCACTCTGACAGTAACACAATTAGTGATCCAAATGCTGTAGCCATGGATATAGAGTCTGTATCTATTATCTACACACCGCATGCCAGTATCATTCACTTCAGTGAGAACAGAATCACAGTAGCTAAGCAGCCCTGCTGAGCCCTTCCAGTATCCAGGCACACTGCAAAGTAGGCCACTCTCAGCATGACTATGCTATTTTCTTTTGTATACACTATCCATATGGTAAAAATAAGACCCAGATATAGCAAAGAGCTCTGTACAGCTAGACTTGCTTTTTAAACTAAACCAGGTCACTGTTTTGGTGATGAAGTTTCATACTTACAAAAAATAAATCCTTGCACTGAATTGGAGGGACTAACTGTAATGTCAATTACATTATTACAGGATTTTCTAGGAGCAGTCATCTGCATATCCTTGCAGCACATCATTATAGATGAAAAATTATGCCTGCAGATACAGAAAAAGACTAAATTAAGACAGGCACTAAAGGTCCCAGTTGCTGGTATCATTTGTCACTACATGAAAATCAATGATTATAATTAAAAAAGACAGCTATGTGCAATGCAAAGTAAAAATTCAAAACATAACACAATAAATTTCTGTATGGATCTACTGACATCTTAACATTTTTTCAGGAGTGGAAAACCCTTTTCACATTGTCTTTGAAGCCTACTGCTCCCTAGCTGGATCATCTGGGAAAGGCATAAAAGGTCATACCCGTTAATATTCTATGTAATAATCTGACTCTGAAAATGGTCATCCCTGAAAATCAGGTCAGTAATACAAAAAAAACCCCTTCAAATATATATTGTAAGCATGAGATAATGAAACCACATGCATGGGGTATCAATATTATGTCAATCTACAAGTTTATCAACAGTCATGACAGTTCATGACCTTTTTTCCCTGATCCTGACCACCTTAGCAGCAATTCAGTAAACACTCCTCTGTTTTCTCAATATCCTTCTTGAAAAGTGGGCCCAAAAGTGGATGAATTCAGGTGAACTCACCAGTGACAAACCAAGGGAAATAACATCTACAAAATTTTAATTTGATCCACTGGCCATGCTCCGTTTAATGTTCCTCAGTGTTTCACCTAATCTGATTTGTGAGGTTGGTCTTATCTGAAATGAGAGCAAAATATTGTCTGACACTCAAACTGGTGTCCATTCTGACTGCTCAGGTCCTCTTCAACAGACTGGCTACTCAGGCAGTCAGTCCCCAGCCTGTGAAGATTTACATGGTTATTTGTCTTTGGGTTGAGATACTTATACTTTTCATACTGGACACCATGAGGCTTCAGCTGGTCCATTTTTGAATTTTACTCTGGTCCTTCTGGATCAAAATTCTGCCACTTGGCATGTCAGTCAATTTTCTCCTTGATGTAGCATCATCCATAAATTTGCTGAGTGTATTCTGTCACATCATCCAGGCTGCTGATGAAGATATTGAATATTATCAGCTCCAGTATTGACCCTAGGGTAGCTCTGTTACCTCTGCCAAATGAACATCAAGCTATTGATTACTGCACAATGAGCTTGGCAGGTTGGCAGTACAGCTGCTTTTCAACCAGTCTAACAGTCCATTTGCACAGCTCATGGTTCCTCTACTTCCAAGTGAGAATGCCTGGAAGCCAGGGTCAAAGGCATTGCTAGACTCAAGGTGCATTAACCCACTCTCCTTCAGCTAAATATCTGGTCTTTTCTTCAGAGAAAAGGCAAGTAAGATTTGCCCTGGTAAACCTGAGGTGACTAATTTGATTTCTTTCTTGGAATTTAATTCCAAGAGGTATTTCCTGATCAGGTGTTGAAGTGAAGACTATGCTTCCCTGGTTCCTTCTGGCTGTTTTTTAGATAGACATAAAATTTGCTTTTTTCCAGTTTTTTGGGACCTTGAGTAACACAACTTTTCATTAGATGATACACACTTTTAGTTCCATGTGGTGGGTTGCCTTTGGCTGGATGCCAGGTACCCACCAAGCTGCTTTATCACTCCCCTTCCCAGCTGGACAGGAGAGACAATAAGATCGAAAACAACTCATGCTGAGATAAGGCAATTTACTTAAGCAAAAGTAAGAGTTTGCACACACACAAGCAAAGTGGGAAATGTGGTTATTCTCTACTTGCCATCAGCAGTGATGTCCAGCCACTTCCTGGGAAGCAAAGCTTCAGCAGGTATAACTGTTGCTCAGCCAGACCCAATACTCTACTCATACAGGGGTGACGCTCCCTGGTGGAACAGCATTTGCATACCTACGGTTTCTGCCTAGTCCCTAACCTGTTGGTCCCCTCCCATGGATTTCCTCCTCTCATCCCTTTGGATCTCTTCTTCTTCCTAAAACATTGCATAACACACTTCAAATCAAATTTTCCAAGCATAGTAGCCTTATGAGTACTACTGATGTAACTTCAAAATGTTTTCCTCAGCCAGTTGGAAATATCTCATACTTTCCACTATACAGAGACATTTTAATATTGGCCATGAAAACTAATGCAACTGTGCTGCTTTTGTTACATAGGAAATCAGAACTGGATTTTTTTTTAGGAAAAATACACTGAGGTGTTACTATTCACAGAAACTGCAGCAAGGCCATGACCTAATCTTATCAAATGAATGTAAGAACCCTTGGAGGAAGATATCCAAAACCCTTGCAGGAAGTAGGATTTCATTCCACTCCTAGCAGAAGAGGCTGCTTCCACAAGACTCTCTCCCTGCTGTTGCTGCCACTGATACAGTTGTTAGAGTTTGAGTACTGCTACTATTTCAATTGCTGGAGTTATAGCGATCTGTCAGTTCAGCCTCTTCACTCAACCTTCCACAAATCATAGATTAAATCATTGATTCTGAATTGATGTTATGATAGAAATATCAAAAACATAAAATTTTTGAGGAATTTCAGCTGAAATATGCAACTTCTTGTAGGCAGTCTTTGTCCAAGGCATGCATCCCAAGATAAAAGAATCTGATGAATCTACAGAAGAATCTCATACATATTGTAGGTTGAATGAAATAAACCTTGACATATATTGCATAAAGCACTCCTATTTTTCATTTGCTCTGCAAACAATCTAAGTTAGACACAATTTGCTAAAAACAGAGTGAAAAAAAACAAAACACTACCTTTTCCACACAGAAATAAATAAGTAAAACATCAATAAATATTAGGAAGGATCCCAACAGGCAACTACATTCTGATTTTTATTGGTGCATATTTGAAATTCCTTGCCATAATCTCAGTAGCTATATGTTTGTCACTAGCTGTGCCATTATTAAAGAGATCATCTTCCGTGTAAATTCTAATCTGTTCTCTGCCTTACATGTAAATTCCTAAACACAATTGTCATCTCAAGGGAGGTTGCAGGAGCTCCATGCAACCTCACAACATCCCCTATTGCAGTTTATGTATGCTATGGTATGAAGCAAAGAAAGTGATTTATGGACATAACCCTATCTACAGGACTAATTGTTGCCTTTGCAAAAGTCAGGCCCAAGATATTTAAATCAGATCAGATATAATCATATGAGAACCATATCTAAGACATATTTAGGCAGTGGACTTCACACTTTGACCCCAAAATCTTCAAACACTGTAGGTACCTGAATTGAAGTATCTATTTACATCATTGAAACTTTCTGTCTTGTTCTCTTCAACTGAATGCAGCCTCAGAAATGTTTGCTTTTAGAGTATATGAATTAATTTTTAAATTTTGAAAGTCTTTTAGTCAAATGTCCCAATAACATTCCTATTAAAAAAAAAAAAAAGAAAAGGATGGTAACTGTGTTCATTTAGCTGAAGTCCTCAAAAGAGGACAGAACTGGATCCCATGTAACTTCAGGGACTTCATGTTTCTTTGAAAAAAACAGGTTGAGCAAATCCTACCTGCAGTTATTACTGTTAAATCAACACCTGCAGGAGCATTCTTTGGTTGAGCTTAGAACTGGAGGAGATTGGATGAATTCTGGAACAGTAAAGACTGCAATACCCAGTTTGTCTTATATCAATATCTATCACCTCATTACCTAGTTAGTAAATAGCACCCATGAATGATCAAAATAAAACCATGTTACCTGGTCTTTTATGTATCTTGATAACATCAAAAAAACCCCACACTGATCTAATAAATAATCATTTCTGCCACAACAGTTGTAGTTATTGATTTTTTAGAATATTTGAGATTTTTTATATATTTAATTTGAATATAATTAGAATTTAGATCAAGCTCATCTTTGAAAAGACAGACTTAATCGTATCTTTCTCAGTGTAATAAAAGAAGGGAGTTCTTTCAAAACATTGTTTGTAGGTATTGAGTATTCAGCTTCAAAAGAGGCTGCTGTATCCTTACTCATTAAGGATAATTAATGATAAATAGCACAAATTTATTCTAAAAATGAACCCAGTAATCAGTAGCTAATTTTATTAATGCATAAAAAAGTTAAATTTTTGAGCAAGAATTATTTGATGAATATACATGAATTATTTGATGAATATACATGATTTTTGGTCATTAAGATTGACCGTAAGTCATGAATGATTAGCAAACACTATAGCAGTTTCACAAAGCTGTCCTAAAATTAAAATTCCCAAAGAAAATAGGTTGTACAAAACATACTACTGCAATTTATCCTGTGGATTTAAGGAAATGAGTCATCATTTCTGGAAAAGCCATAAAAAAAAATATCAACCTGAAATATGAAAATCATCAAATATTTAATAAAGTAGATTCTAGAATGGACACTTGCTCAGGTGACCACAGGGGCCTTTGATGTTCAATTTCAGTAATGGAAGCCCAAAAGAGTTTTTTTGAACATGTTAGAAAACTTGTAGTAAGCCAGAAGGGTTTTTTTATTAAATAATTCTGTTATTACTTTGCAACTAGGAATTACCATGGGAGTTTTGTGCTAAGTGTAAACTAGAAAATAGGAGTAAATAACAATGATTAACCAAAATGAAGAATCAACACTTGTAGTACTGGTAATATTCTAGGGCAAATTTTTACAGAATCACAGAGTATGCTGAGTTGGAAGGGATCCACAAGGATCATCGTGTCCAACCCTTAGCCCTGCACAGGACCATCACCAAGAGTCACACCATGTACCCAAGAGTATCATCCAAACGCTTCTTGACCTCTGTCAGGCTTGGTGCTGTGACCACTTCCCTGGGGACCCTGTTCCAGTACCCAACAACCCCATGGGTGAAGAACCTTTTACTAATATCCAGCATAAACCTCCCTTGACACAACTTCAGGCCATTCCCTCGGATCTTGTCACTGGTCACCACAGAGAAGAGATTAGTGTCTGTCCCTCTTCTTTCCCTCATGAGGAAGTTGTAGACTGCAATGACTTGCATAAAAAGCTAAGGAAACTGGGGGAAAGAAGAGAGAGAATGAGAGAGAAAACTGACCTGTGAAGCTATACCTACACTGCTAACATGCATGCCCTGCTAGAAGGTCCTTCAGCTCTCAGACAGGCTGTTACAGGACAATTATGCCTGTACTATTGAAGGCTATGTCTAGAGCTGAACAATTGCAGCCTCACTGTAGCATCCTTGGGACTCCTGGGACTTTTCTGTCTGTGACAGACAAGTTGGTGTTTCTTTCTGTTCAAATGCTTCAGAATGGTAGCTTGAAACACTGAGACTGCTGGGGGTTTTTGAAGAGTTGTATCCTTAGGGTGCAGTAAGTGAGCAGATGTTAAACAGCAAAAAATCAGTGCACAGCCAGGGGAGCCAAACCTAGTGCAGGTTTATCTGCACATCTATACTATGCATGCATACATAAACCCACACAATTTTTATTGAAGTTAACAATCTCCATGGCCTCAGCTTAGTGGGTTTGCCTTAGAAGGAAATAGCTGACTCACTTTAAGAAAAAACCTCTGAGTCAATTAGCTGTTATGCTAATACTGGGGGATCAGGACACTGGAGAGCTAACTCATCTAACAGCATTAAAATACCCTTAAAATACTGTTGACAGGTCAAGAGTCATAAAAATGGAGAAGTATGCCACTGAAAAAAATAACTATTAAGCAAATGATTTTCTTCCAAGATGGCAATGTTTGATTTAATGACTCGACATATTTTTATAAACTTTTTTATCTTTGTCTAGTTAGGCATTCACAAATAATTTTTATGTGTCTTAGAGATTGTTTTATGCAAATAAAACTATGATTTCAGGCAACGGCTGCTGACTGATCACCTCAGCAGGCTCAAAATTTTATATTTTGAAAGTACTAAGTGAAACACGTAGGGGTCTGTGATACTCTAGGCCTTGAAAAATTGATAAAGAAGAACTCTGAAAGAGCTGAACCACTTATTCAAAAAGAAGGTTGACATGCCTAAATGCTTTTCCTGTGTTGACTGGACAAATTGAGCTGGATAAATTGACAAATTTCAAAATCATAATTTCTAACCTCAAAGTTATTAAACTGAGAAACAATTAAAGGATTAAATTTTTCATATTTTAAACTATGACATTTTAAACAGAAGAAGGAAGCATTGTGGACTGAGCATCTCTTTCTGTGATGGAAGGTAAAGTAGAAATTCTAGGGATAATCTGGGCCTTGCAGATGTAGTGTGACTTTTTTCATGGTTTAACTCCAGCTGTCATATAAAGCTGAGGGTAGCAGGAGGAAAGGGGGCAACGTTCAGAGTGATGTCGTTTGTCTTCTCAAGTCACTATTATGTGTGCTGGAGCCCTGCTTTACTGTAGATGGCTGAATGCCTGACTGTCCATGGGACGTGGTGAACAAACTCCTTGTTTTGCTTTGTTTGCATGTCTGGCTTTTGTTTTACTTCTTTATCTCAATCCACAAATTTTCTCACTGTTAATCTTTCCAACTCTCTATCCCCCATCCTGACCAAGTGAAAGTGAGTTATCAGCCGTGTGAGGCTTAGCTGTAGACTGGGGTTAAACCATGACAAGGATGAATGCATTGTAGTCACAAAGACAAATTTGGAATATTATGTGTGTTTATCCAGTACATCTATGGAGTATTTGAAAGTTTTATGGCTGTTTTTTGTGCTTAAAATTGAAGAATTTTTAATCATTGTTTTTAAATACTGAATTTTTAATCACTTAATAAAATAATCAGTCTTAACCTTTACCATATTCAGTTTTAAAGCCACATATGAAGTGATTGCATTAAACTCTCTCATTTTTCTTCTTTTGTAAAGCACTAGAAAATGTCTTCTTGAGTTAAATGGATGAATAAATAATGTTATAGCCCAAACCATCCATTCAATTCAAGAACTTAAATATTGCCTTAGGCAGGGTCTTTATCAGTTTAAAAAAGCATTAGTTTTTCTTAACTCTAGTGCAATTGTATTTAAAATCTAGAATTAAAAAAAAATAGAAAAGAGTTGGAAATACAAAACTTATTTAAAATGTATAACCCTATATCTCAGTTCATTATTTCTTCTCCTTATGTAATGTTGATCCTGTGGGTTGATCACCCCAAGGGGTACATTCAGACCACTGACTTCTTTTCTGACATATATAATCATGAGACGATAGAGGCATGGGAAGGCCCTGCTAGCCAGAGAGACTGAAAAGACAGTGTTTAATTCAGGAAAAAAGAGAGGCAAAATGGGCCATGATAGAAAAGGCAGCTGAGGAATTTGAATTAATCTTTTTCCATAATAGAGAAATAAAAAAAATTAAGCTAATTGGAAATGTAGAAAAATCAATACCGAGAAGTGCAAACATTTTCTACATAATTAGCAGTAAACTTTTTCTATGGGAGAAGGGAAGGAGCAAGTGTCATTCAGGTTCTGCAGGAAGACTTGCATTCCTTGGTCAGCACGCTTTGTGTGTTACAGAGTCAACTTGCAAGTGTAAAAAAGTACCAAGACTGGGCTAAGCTCACCTCACAGATTGAAGGTTAGTATATTCTATCCAGAAATTGATTGTATTGGCTTAAATTTTGCCTTAAATAGTAAGCGTAATGAATCTATAGTATTTATTTCTGTTTGAGGTTCTTTAAGTCTATACTTGCTTCAGAGAACACTTCAAAGATGAGGCCACAGCTTGTTCTTCAGACTGCTGTGCATGTAGCTCTGTAGCTTTAAGCACACACAGAGTCGTGTTGGGATAGCTCACAATGAGATTATTGGCATGCCTGTGTTTTCTGACCTAGACACTTTGACTGTTCAACTTGTGCTCGTGAGTCAGAGTTCTCACATACTGAGGAACTTCTGGCTTTTCTCACGGTATTGTGCTGTTTTTTCCACTGTTTCCATTAATTCAGTAGAAAGCAGTTGAGTTTAACACAGAGTTAAGTTAAGCCTTGAGGAAAACACTTCAGAATGACTCTCAGAATGCTACATACTGTTCATCTGTAACACAACATTGCTATCACTATATTAACACTAGATATCCAGAAAGTATGCATAATTTAGAAAAATCACAAGTCTTTGCATGCAAAGGCTACTGTGTCAAAAAATCTTTAAACTTTTAAAACCCTTATGTTTACATTCCTTATTTTGATCTTAAGTTGATCTAAATTTAAGCACAGTGAGAAATTTTGCTTTCTTTCATGCAATAGAGAGATAAAGCACTGTTTAAGTGTTTTAAAAAAACACTTTTTTCCCTGTCTTGCTTTCTTTTACTCTTATATTGTACTTGTCTAAGTGTAATTTGCTTGTGTTTCCTAAGATCAATATAAAAATGTTCTGTGTCTCTTCACTTTCACACAATGAAAAGATCCCATCTTGACACTTTATGTTCATGTAACATGACTTTACTTTTAGATATACTTATGATAAGGTAGTGTCATTCTATTTAATTCATTAAATGTCTTTGCATTTGTGTGAATGACAGGAGAATCAAAGGCATCGCAATACAGTACTATGATAACATTATTGTTAATATGAAATATTTGGCTAATTTAGTACGTATACTAACTTTATTAAAATACAGGGAGTAGATATTATGTCTGACTTCAAAAGCAAACAGCAGACATATTTTATGTTCATTGCTTGGTGTCAAGTCACAGGCACTTGTCTA
Organism: Pyrocephalus nanus; assembly: GCA_038380795.1. Lineage (NCBI taxonomy): Eukaryota > Metazoa > Chordata > Aves > Passeriformes > Tyrannidae > Pyrocephalus > Pyrocephalus nanus. The sequence continues at coordinate 48,722,265 of CM076264.1, forward strand.
AGGGTAAAAGCACATCAGAAATTTGTTTTGCCTATTGTGATCAACAGCAACATGATGAGAGACAAACCCCACAGCTTTTGCATCCTCTGAGAAGTCTTGCTGACTTTGGTGCAAAGTACTATACTAATGAGCAATGAGTAAAGCACTGGGAGCTGACTGTGATGTTTAGGGACAGTTCACCAGCTAATATAAATCACAAGTAGCTCTGAAATCAGTGGAGAACTTCCAATTCAAATCCTGATTTCTGACTTTAGGAAAGCATAACAGCCAATATAATACTAATTGTAGCAGTAGTAATAGTAGTGGAGGTAGCAACTACTGTTGCTATTGCTATTCCTATGACTGTTAATCTTATTTCAAGATTGTAAATGTTACTAAGGAAAGTACTAATTAGGGTACCAAATTAAAGCATATTTCAGTTCATAAAATTTTACACATGCTTTATTGAAGATAAAGGAATGGAATATTATGGAGCAAATTTAAGCCTACTGGCAATAATCTCACTTTTTCTATAAACAGTTTATTTCTTCACCACCCCTCGGAGGTCTCTCTGTCACAATCTAAAACCAGCTGGATTAAGCTGTTAAGTAAACCCCTCCGAGAGGAAAAAAATCAAGAATAAAAATAGCAGTAAGAGATAAAGATTAAATGGATCAATTGTGCTCATACCTAAGTAACAAAGTGTCTTGTGCAGCAGAAACACAAAGAAAATAAAAGGGTTATGTATTTCAAAAGGCATTGCTGCAATCTGATATTTTTATACTATGTCAGAATGTAATTCCAAACACCACATGATTACTACATGAAGTTTGGATGGTGGGATAATGACATCACCATCAGGAGCACATTTCATTTCTTACTGTGTTTAACTTTTCCCTGTGGGCTGTTGGTGAACAGAACTTTGACACAGCTTCAAAATCCTGAGACAAAGATCTTACAGTATAAAGCATAAGAAGAATAGTAAGTAACAGAAGAGGCATGGATAGGGCCAATTCCTATTTCTCATCACTAAGCTCCAGACCTCTGAGTTGCTCTTTGCTCATGCAAGTGTCCACCCATACCCTCTGTTTGCTTATCCATATCGAGATGGGCCCCTTTCTTAGCCATCTTGCTCATCCTGAGTGATCTGTATCTCTCATTATCCTGCCTCATGTCTTTACCACCTCTGGCCTCTTATTCCTTCACCAGTGTACAAGATGCTATGACCAGGCCCCAGCATGGCAGGGTGAAAGACCTCCTCAATAAGATGACAAGCCTGTGGGCAAATAAGTTGTTACTCACTTGATCGAGTGGGTATCATTTCTTGCCAGCTCCCACACCTAAATCAGGACAGACTGTCAAGCTGCCTGGGGCAGAACATTTAGAGCACCTGCAGATCTGGAGTAAAAGATGGTGACAGCTCAATAGTGGCTTAGATATAACACACTCTTCAGTCTCTACTTTCTGGCTTGCTGAAAAACAGGAGAAGACAGAAATCTGAGCTTTTTTGAATTCTAAAAATGTAATCTAGAAAGATGGGCTGTTTGAAAATGCAGTCCACATTGTTTAGCTGATAAAAGGCATGAGTACATTCTCTGTTGATTTGAAACAGGTCACTGAAGTGCAGTGAGTCAGGGTATGAGCTGCACTCTTCATGCTGTGGGATGCTGACCTAATTAGGGAAAAATGTTGTGGTGTTCGAGGCATTGCTAGTTTGTAGATTGGTCTGGAGGCACCTTGCTGCATACCCTGATTTTCTCTGAGTTTTTGGCTTTTACATCAAATTAGCCCAGCCTTGAGTCACTGATAAGTGAAACATTTTGGAATAATTTCTTAAAGGAGGACACCTTATTGCTATCTACAACTATCTGAAAGGAGGTTGTAGATATGTGCAGATTGGTCTCTTCTCCCAAGTAACAAGCATTAGGACAAGAGGAACCAGCCTCAAGTTGCTCCATGGGAGGTTTAAATTGGATATCAAGAAAAATTTATTCAAAGAAAGGGTGGTCAAGCATTGGAAAGGCTGACCAGGGAATTGGTGGAGTCACCATTTAAAACACCTGTAGTTGTGGCATTTAGGGGAATGGTTTAGTAGTGGACTTGGCAGTGTCAAGTTAATGGTGAGATTTGATGATCTTAAAGTTCTGTCCCATCCTAAATAATTCTGTTTCTAAAGTATAGTTCTGCCACTGTGTGTCTAGTACATACAAACTGTATTGAATGCAGGTCTCAGATAGGGATAACTTTGCAAACACCCAAAGCTTTATTTTAACAGTAATCTTATTAAGAAATTACTCATAACATAAATGAATAGAAGTTCCACGGGAAAAGAATTTTGATACACATGGAATATAATAAATATAATTAATGTAATAGAAAAGAATTTTAATCCAATTAAGCAATCTGAATAACATGTAAAAATAAATCACTAGTTCAGCTCCCAGTCATAGATATCCTTTATATTTAGATACATTATCTTAATTATCTTTTTATCTGAATTTTAACATAATTGTATAGAGAGCAAAAGAATTTACAAGATTTGCTTATGAATTTTCAGTTATTTTGATATTATCAGAATTTCTTTTGATGTGGTCTGCAAATTCCCTCACTATCATATTAAACTCAAGCCTGAACCTCAGCTGACACAGCTCAGTTAATTTATACCATACCAATTTACACCATGAATAATCTAATATGCTCTTTTATTAGCCACTAATTATATTTTTAGTTCAAAGGAAGCAGCCTTTAATACAAGATAAAAATGTAAACAGTAGCAGACTTACTATGGCAGTTGCAAGTACTGATTATCAGTTTGGCTGATAACCTTTTGTAGTGTCTATTATCTTGGCTTTCAAATGCTTCGCAGTGAAATCACACCTGCCTCATAATGTGCCAAATAGGTTTCAAAAATACTTTGTTTTTCTAGACTGCGTCAAAAGAAGCATGACCAGCAGGTCGAGGGAGGTGATTCTACCTCTCTACTCAGCTCTTGTGAGACCCCACCTAGAGTGCTGCATCCAGCTCTGGGATTCCCAGCACAGGAAGGACATCGACCTGCTGGAGCAAGTCCAGAGGAGGGCCATGAAGATGATCAAAGGGATGGAGAGCTTCTGCTTTGAGAAAAGGCTGAGAGATTTGGGGTTGTTCAGCCTGGAGCCAGGGAGACCTCACTGTGGACATCCAGTAATGAAAGAGGACTTACAAGAAATATGAGGAAAAATTTTATAACTGAACATATCACAATAGGACAAGTGGTAATGGTTTTAAACTAAAGAAGAGTAGATTTAGACTAGATATAAGGAAGGCAATTTTTACAATGAGGGTAGTGAAACACTGGAACAGGTATCTGGAGAGGTGTCAAATGTTCCATCCCCAGAAATATTCAGGGTGAATTTGGATGGGGCTCTGAGCATCCAGATCTAATCGACGTCACTGCTCATTGCAATTGGGGTTGGACTAGAAGGCCTTTAAAGGTCCCTTCTAACCCAAATTGTTTTTTGATTTTCTGATTCTATGGTAAATGTGGCTTTATTGCATGCTGCTGCCTCACCTGGCTGGTGGTAGAGCTATTAAAAGAGGTAATATGTTCTGAAACAGAGCTACACCTACTTTTTGGTAATTGACAAATTGTTCAACAAAACCCTTGCTGGATTTTGTGGTGTTTAATTAGGACACAACATTTTGCAAACACAGGCAGCACTGCAAATGGTTTCTGTCAGCTTCCAGTGTCTGTACTGGGAGTTAGGTATGAATTTGTCAACAGAAGCCAGCTCCAGTTCTACTAGTGATGACTGATGCAAGCACATCTGGAAGGGAGTAATCATGTCTCACTGCCCTCGAAGATGAGCAGTCTCTCTCCTACAACCATTTACTTCTGGGGTTTGACTGAACTTAGTGAGACTTTTGACATGCCCTATGGAATGGGCTTAGCCCAGGAATGTTGGTGAAGGAAAACAAAAAACAAACAAACAAAAAAAAACAAACAAACAAACAAAAACCAACACAAAAACCAAACAAACAAAAAAAACAAAACAAAAAAAACCAAACAACAGAAAGCTGGTGAGGGACTTTTTAAAAGGGTGTGTGGTGATAGAACAAGAGGCAATGGCTTTAAACTCAGAGAGGGTAGGTTTAGATTGGAAATTAGGAAGAAATTCTTTACTGTGAGGGTGGTGAGACACTGCAACAGGTTGCCCAGAGACGTTGTGGCTGTCCCATCCCTGGAAGTGTTCAAGGACGGGTTGGATAGGGCTCTGAGTAATCCGGTCTAGCACAAGGAATCCTTGCCCATGACAGAGGGGTTGAAACAACATGATCTTTAGGGTCCTTTCCAACCCAAACCAGTCTATGATCCTATGAATCTATGAGTAATATTAAGGTGCAGAATATGGCAAAAACGTCTTTAATATTTCTGTATTTGAGATATTACTTAATTTCATATTATAGGAATTAATTCTGAACAATTATCCAATATGTAACAGAAATAAAATTCTGGGCCTAGTCAAGTTACTGGAACTGCACAGAGATTATCATAGAATCACAGAGTGGTTTGGTTTGAGAGGAATGCTGTAACTTGTATTTAAATTGCAATGTCATACTTGTGAGGCACAACTGCAACGCTTACAAAATTAACCTGCAGCACCATAATTTCTGGTTTGGTAGCAAAAATAACCCAATCTCCTCTATGTGGATCGGAAAGCAAAGACATTCGCTCAGCAGCTGCTTTCCCGCTTTCTGTCTTTACTGCCAGAGAAAGATGGCACAACTAACAGCTTCTGGGGTTCTTTTCCAGCTTTTACAAGACACTGTTCTCTAATGTTCTTTAAAACTGGTAAAACAACATACTTTGCCTAATCTCATTCTCTGAAATAGATTAACTATTTTGCCTGAGTGTTTTCAATAAAATTCTGTCTGATTCATAAACATACTGAGGAAAATTTTGGTCCAAACATTTTGGTTTTGGCCAAGTCTTTAACTTTATGAGTGAAGTTGTCAGGTCAAATGCTACAGTCACACCCACCTCCCACATAAACAGACATGTATGTATACCCAGACATATACCCAGCCATACAGGAAAAAGAACTTGCTTGGTTCCTGTGCTGCATTTTTTCCCCAAATCACTTAAAACTGAAATTGTTAAAATTGCCAACTGTGAGCTTCACTGTTTTGCAAAGCCTTGCTGGTGATGGAAGAAGGCATGAAAAATAAAAAAGGCAGATTTTCAGTCAAAAAATCTCTCTCATAATAGAGAATGAAAGTGAGCTTTATCAAATATTTTCTATTAATCATGCAAGTTTATAAAATTCTCTAACAATGTTTACTTCATTTATTGTGAAATAGCATACTTACAGCTATAATCTATCTTCATTTTGAGCTCAAAGAGTAACCTTTTTTGTATAGCAATTTTTTCAGAAGTTGTCTGCATATTTCAGTACTACAGAATTATACCCAGATAAAAGAAAAAAAGTATCTGAATAAACCTTTACAGGTATTTTATTATCTCAAAAATTAGAAAATAAATTATAAGAAAGAAGAAGTTTGAACATTCATCTTGGAAGAAAACCTGTGACTGTTTTACTAAACAGATAGGAAAATAAAATGTTTACTAATAATTTCTGTTTAATATTAATCTCTAATGGCATGCTTCACTGAGATTTTCTTTTTCTAAACAGGAATGCATGTAGGATTTGCTGTACTATACTCAGACATTTTTTTTTACATAACTACACATTAATCAAAAAACTCCCATTAAAAAATATGCTTCTTCCATTTCCCACCTCTTAGCTTTCATCTTTTGAATTGAACATATAAGTCAACTTCTGAGATCAGGAAAAAAATTCTATCTTCAGTGCATGATGATACTTGGTTGCAAGGGACTTTCTACCTCCCTGTGTTCAGGCTCTCATTACAATAGACATCATGTCACATCATCCCCTTTATTGCTACCCAGTGTCTGCCATAAGTGCCAATATGTATTCATTTTGATATTCCAATCAAGGACAATAACAAGGAGAGCAAAGGAGGTGTGAATTTGAGAGTTTTCCACAAAATGTCACTCTAAAGACTCTTCAATTCAGTGTTTTCCTTCCTGCAAAATATTGTTGAGTCAAATTTATTAGCTCTAGAACCTACACAAGAATCTCAGTTCAGGAAAATGAGCTCTTGGTGTTTTCTCTTTTTAGGTGGTACTCCTGGACATGCTACTCTGCTATTTCCTTTTTATCTATGATATTGTAGTTGGCACTTCTAGACAGACAGCTGTATAATAAAGTCTGTTACCGGCCTAGAACAAGAAGTTCGTAATGTGATGTAGATTTTACCATCTGTTGCCTTGCAGTATAAAAACTGGTCAGGATTTAATTTTGAACTAGCCTCCTCTTTCTTTCTTAGGTATACTTGGTAGCTTAAAATTCAGAGCCTGGGAAATTTGAACTGTAGCTTCGTTATTCAGGGGAAAGGAAAAGAATATGCTCAAATTCTTTAGATGCTCGTATTAAACCCTACTTTCTAATTGTATTGCAGAGTATGTCATTGACATTTTTGTCATCTGCCTTTATAATTTACATATTCCTTGAGTTTTTCAGATGTACCCTTTTCTTTTTTTACAAAGCATTAATATGCTGTCAGAACTTCAGTAAATTTATAATTCTTTAAGACTGAGTGAATATCTTGCTGACAGGGATTTTATGAATTTCAGCTTACTAATATCTCTGAATCAAATTTATTTTCCAGAAAATTTTCATATTTCACCCAATAGTCTATGTGAACCTTTTACTCTATAATATTAGAGATTTGAAGCTCTGACTATAGAGAAAGACTTTTAAAAAGTCTTGTCAGATAATGACCATTACAAATATTTTTGGCTTCTTAGAAAAAAAATAAGATTTTAAAAAAGGCAAAATGAAAACCCAAAACCAAACAAAACCAATAAACAAAGAAACCCACACAAAAAGAGAAATACAGTTAAACATTTGTATTTGGAAGAATTAAGCTTATTATTTTAGGATTGCTTCCCTCTCTCCATAGCTTTTAGTACTGTTCAAAAGGCTTGTTTGTGACCCTGAAAATACTAACTCTCTTTTTGGGTGACAAAGAAAACCAAAAAGCTAAAATCAGCTGAAATATCTGTGCTCTCCCTTATCATCAGAGTTGACAACAACCCATAAGAACATTCAAAACAAGCAAAAGCGTTGCAAAGAGAAAACAGTTTATTTTTCTAAAGCTGAGGCACTTGCAACCTTGGTTCTGGAAAAAAGCAAACCCAACACAATAGCTTTGTACTGCAGGGAAGTATCAGTAGAGTTTCCTACATTCATTTTACTACAGCAAGGTTTCCACAGATGAGGGAGTTGGGGACAGACTGTTTGTAGTTGCAGTTTCTACCTCCTGTGCACTATTATGAAGCTCTGCTGTACTGGGCTGTACTGTTCTGCATCTGCGTTAACTTGAAGGCATCATCTTTCTACATAACAGAATCTGTCAGCTGTGGCCTGTACTAGCTGTGAACTATTTTAAACTTTTTTTTGTTTAGTGTCTCCAGTCACTGGTGCAGAAAAGTGTGCAAAAGATAATGACTTGCTTTGATAAGCATGACTTTTATAAAATTGAAGGTGAAAGAAAAAAAAAAAAAAAGGAAAGCAAATAAATTCATGGTGAAAGGAAAAGAGATGTAAGGAAGATCTGAGTGAAATAACACAAGCCTCATGTTCCAAGTGCTGTTCAAGACTACAAAGAAGCAGGTAGCACAGATGTTTCTGTTGATCTTCCTCACCCAACCTTTTCATAAGGCTTTTTACTTTCCCAGCACTAGCAAAGCTCTAGGACAGATCTCAGTGCAAAAGCTGGGGTATGAATTCTGGGTCTGAAAGCAAGGCATGGTACCTCTAATCACAATAAACCTTGCTAAATCCTGTTTCTTATCCCTCCTGCAATGGTATCTAAAAGTAACAGTGGACAGAATGGTCTTTTCTTCCCCTAGATGTATTGCTAGTTAGGCCCATTTTCTAGCATAAGTCTGATCTACTGTTTACTGTTCACTATTTTTGTTTTTTTTAATGTCATAGACTGTGGATCAAACAAGGAAGAAGGGTTTTTTTACAATATTTTATTTTTCTGCCTATCAGATTTTTCTGATTAGGCCATGCTGTTATCATATAATAAGCTAGGCTGGATTTCTCTGTTTCTGAGAGCAGAACAGGAAATTCAGGTTTCAGTCCGGAAGCCACAGCTATTGGTGTGAGAGTGTAGCACCTGCATAAACATGTGATGAATCTCATTTTTTTCAGCAAAGAAAGGCTCTTTAGTGGGCAATCAATAACTGCTATTACTCCTAAACTACTCGTTCATGGCACCACAAGTTTCAGAGGAGTCACCTGTGATGATCTCTGTCCTTCTGTCATCCTGGAAGAGCTCACAGGGGCTCTCAGTAGATGCTATGGGCCTCCAAACCAGCTACTGGAAATTTCCAGAGTCTTGATTCTGGACAAAAACGACTATGGGGAGCAATTCCCCCTTTCCTAAGTGATGCTGGGGAGCAATAGCTCTGCTTTACCCCACCTGTGGGTAATTTTGCACTGGTCCACAGAAAGGGAAATATTTTGAAATCGAGGATCTCCTCCTCCTCCCACCTCTGTCCTCCCAACAGTATAGTTTCTGATAGAGGAATTCTACTTTTCTCTCTGAATACGGATAATAATAAAGAGTTGAAGCTTTCAAAGAAAGACTCTAGCTATGCTTTTATATCTTTTTATTCCTTTCTCTTTTTTTTTTTTTTTTTTTTTAAATTGATGCAGAGCTCCTGGGCATTCACTTAACAACTTCTATCTAACAGGAAGAGTATTGTATTTTGCAACAAATGAGCTGGCAAATAGAAAATTATGCCAAGAAATTGAAACACAATAGTCTCTAAGGACAGTAAAGATGGACACTGACATAATGCAAGTCCGTTCTTTCAGAGAAAGAAGTGAACATTATTCCTTACAGTTACATGGTTTCTGGGTACCCTTACCCCAGTCTTCTGGGGTTTCACATGGTTAATTTTAGCCACTCTTAGTTGCATAACCGTTCCTTTTAGCCTGTGACTGGGGAGTCAATCTCAGGTCAAGCTGCATCTTGCTGGAGGCTGACATGTAAATATGAGACAGCGTTTCCTAATCCAGATTCTTCAGAAGATCAGAAGCAATGCTACATACTTTCTCTTCTATCCTTCACTTCACAGTACATTATTTAATACGCAATTCATTTTTTGAAAATATCTTTGATGTTCCTTGAATACACAGTTATTTCTCACATTGCTGCTGCAATGAAAAATGTTCCAGTTCACTGAATCACCAATGGTACTGCATACCTTGAATATACTGCTGACATTTAGCACATTAAGATATTCATTACACACACACTAAAATAATTTTATCTATTAAAGAAAAAAAATTATTTTTTAAGATTATGGTGTATGGCAATGATAATAAGAATCCCAATGTTTTTCACTATGAAAACAAACAAAAGAATTTAACAATCTAGCAAAGTGCTCATAAGATATGTCTCTTCCTAAAAACCTTTGGTTAAGTAGGTTTTTTAAAGTGAAAAAGTGAAAGAAATTGTGCTACAGGCAAATCTTCAAAACTATGGGGAAAAATCAATTCTCTAATGTGGAAATGACATAACAAAACTATAACTATCAAGATGAGGAACACAACAAAATAAGAAAACGTCCTCTGCATATAGTTAAATAATGAAGAAATTATTTTTTTTTTTAACATGAAGCCTTCTTGTTATTTACAAACTTAGCAAGCAGAAATTTCACTTTCAGTATGCAAGCACAAATACCACCTTCATTTTTCTCTCTGAATGCTACATACATAATGAAATTATTTTTTCTAATTTAGTAAAAAGAGCAGATGGCACTTGCTCTTGAGTATGATGGCAAAATCATACATAGGCCTCAGTCCTCTGAGATTTTCCTGAGATGACAAAACCTGGGCCCTCCTTCCTTCTGTTCAGTGCTTTTTGCCTGGTTCTGAGCAATGTTCTTAATACTTCAGGGTCTGCAGTGAGTGCCGAATGGCAGAAGATAAGCTTTCAGAAGGTGTGGCCTATGGTTCTATTCAATGCAATAAGATATATAACACTTCATCTAGCTAAGAACTGACTTCTTGTTGCAATGGACAGCATTTTGCAGTTATTGAAGTATAAAATCCTGAAAATTAGTGAGTGTACTTCAGAAGTGAATGTCTGGCTTATTTTTGTTCTTTCACACAATTTATGACAGGTAAGACTAATTCTGCTTTTACTCCTTATTCAGATAGAAGACCTGTAAGGGAAGAATCCCTCCAGCTTTAAAAGGGATTCCTTTCTCATTCAAGGAATTCAGTTGAAATTATTTAGCTTTATTTTGTAGTTTTTCTTCTCCACCTTCTTAACCCACTCTGATTTCCTTAGACATAACTACACTTGTGCAAGTGTGCCCAAAATTTAGACATTTGCAGAACTTGCAGGGCAGTTCCTCAAATGCTTAAAAACATTTCCATCCAATAGACTGTGATGATGCCTTGCATAGGTCAGGAACTCAATTTTTCATTTAAGGAAATACTTCAATTTTTCATCCATCTGTGTTACTTTGAAGTACTTGAGAACTTTTCTTCCTTAATCCCATTAGTGAGAGGTAAAGGACAGAGCCTTCAACTTCACTATCTTTAGATTGTCAGGTCCATCAAGGAAAGTCTTAACTGCCAGCTATCATAGTGCCCATCTGTGTTGCTGAGACTTAGAGCAGCACACAGTTTCTGAAACTGGATAGTTAATAATACTGATGTTTTCTCCTAGTGTTGCAAAATACTTATAATCAAATAAAGCTTGATGAGAAGAGGCAGCATTTCAAAATCATAGGTGGGTGCATCATGTCACAAAGCATCTGTGACAGAGACTTGGGGGATGAATGCCAGAAGCATTTCTATTAGCACTTAGATCTCAAGACTGATTTTGTTCCTAGTGTCTTCTAAGAGCATCTTCTGAGGACGTTTGAGTACACCACTATGCTGCCTTCTCATCCCTCTCAACACTCACTTTTCCCCTTTCTCCCATGTGTTTGTACATCACAACAATGCACACTCCTCTGCACTGTTCTGAGTCCTTTAGGTATTACAGAATGCAGAACTGCAACAAAGCATCTTCAAATGCTGTGGATGGGCAGCACTAGGATAAAGGAAGACCTAGTCCATCCTTGTTATGAAGCTCAATGTTCATACCAACATAATGAAGCTAACTGTGTTGTTTTCCTGGGAAGATTACTGGATTTAGCTAAGAATAGATATTGGATATATAAGGAAATCTATCAGACCTGCATTATCTAATATATACCTAAGTAATTTACTAGTGCTTCTCTATATATTTTTATAAATTAATTAACAAATTTCAAATTTCAATTAGCAAATAGGAATAACACTCATTTTAATAAGAATATCAGATACTTGCTATCTTGCATTTATGAATAAGGCATGTACAATTTTTGTAGTTGCAATTACTTTTAGAGCTTAGACTTTAAAAAGATTCTAAACTTAATTAGCTTTGAACAATCCTCAGTTGTTGACTTTAATGATCACATATATAAAATAGCACACATAAGTCTGACAAGATGTTATTTGTCTTTAATAGCTAAAAAATGCTTTTAGCCAACCGGACTACATATTGGGGTCTGATATTTTATGAGAGTTTGTGATTTTTAATTTTTTCCAGAGGCAGGAAGCAAAAATATATTTTAACAGAAATTTGTGAATATACACACTGACAAAAAAAATTATTTTGTTTTAGAGATTATGTGTTGCTTGACATTTTAAAGTATTAAACTGCAAAATTATTGCTTGCAGCAACTATAAATATTTCTTGCCCACTATGTTTCCATGGCAACTGTGCTAATTTATTCAGAGACCTTTGCATTATTTTAATTTAAGAGACACAATAGTATCTGTACTAAAACTGTTCCTAGATTTGACATTCTGATCCTTTCTGAAAATAAAATGTGACATGAAGTATTTTTAGACATAAGCTACATTATTATACAAAGGGCAGGGAAGACGTTTAAGATGTCTTCTGTTAGATTGATATTGCATAGGTTTTTTATGTGTAGATATAGATCCATACACAATTAGTCCCAGAATAATGGCTCAGAATTTAAGGTACATCTATTCTCAGTCAGTCATAGCCTTTGAACAGAAATAACTCACACCTAGTGTCATCACAGAGATAATACTTTTTGAACATTTTCAGTTATCCTATTGTCTTGCTTCACAAGAAAAAAAACAACACTTTGACTTTTTTAAAATTTTCAGAGCAATCTAGTCGTTGTATTGCTCTTTGCCTTTGTTTCTAAGTCTCTGATATTCTCAGTATGTGAGATTCCTCAGAGACTAGCATTTATATAATGTGTTTACAAATTTTAAAACACTTTAGCAAAACATGACAGGAAATTGTTTTACATGTGCATGTCCTTAAGATCTGATCAACTCCTGATACAGACAGCAAAAGAAGCAAAGGTGTAGCATAAAGACATTTACTTCTCTCCTCCTTCCTTGGAATCACTTGCATCCTCAAAGGCTGTCAGATGCAGTATTTCCTGTCCAAAATGGAACATAGAACCAGACTGCCCTTCAGATACCTGTATCTTGTAGAAAATGCCTTCTGATTATGGCATTCATCAAATGCACTTTGAAAATAGTTTTCACTTTTGTCAGATGAGTGCCACATTGGCAGGGCCGTACTGCAAGTTTTATGTAGCTTACTCACACATACTTTGTGGCTATGGAAAGGAGTTCAGCGTCCAAAGCTGTCATTAAAAGCTTTGTGTGAGCAGCAAATTCCCTTTAAAATCTAGGCATTTTTCCTCTGCACACAAATAAGAGTAGATTGAGAGGTGTAAGGCAAATAACTTCTATTGATACCACCTTTTTATCCTGAGCTCAGAATCAAAGTAGAAGATTCAAAATTTCATTGCCTTTTTTATAACCATTAGTATAATGCTGTTTATTTCAGCTATACCAAAAGATGAATTTGATATTGAAAATCATTGACTGTTGAGAAACCTTTGTACCCATAGGTTTTGACTGCAGACAAGGATGTTTTTGAAAGACAGACTAATTTTAATTGAAAATTCAATCTGCATGTCTAATCCCTGGTTGCTGGTGGCAAATAACTAAACCAAAAAAATGTACTGGAGTATTCAAAATCCTTTCTCTAAGACACTATAATAAGCCAGTTAACAACTCATATATTCCTACTGCAAGAGGATGATATATGTTGAAATGTTCTTTACTGAGTTTATATGCTCTTCACATGCACATAGGTAGCTGAAATTTAAAATCTTCATCAATTTACATAGGAAATCAATTAGGAAATAACCGTATTATTCAACCTCTGCAACAGAACTATCTTCTTTCTCTTTAATTGCTGTAACTACCCAAAAGTAGTTTCATTCAGCTAGCAAGTGAGAAGATTGCTCAATGTGTAATTTTTCATGACTGCAGCAGTTTTAAAGATTGAACCTCCAAACATACTCCCAATGGGCTGCATGTCTATGTGATATTCAACAACTATAAGAAATAAGCCCAGCTGCAGAATTAGATGGTAGCGTTCAACTCAGATGTTATTTAATTACTTGCATTGATGATCACAGGAGCATCTAGCAACCCAGCAATAGCATTTTGTCACATATCTTGTATATGTGTAAGGATGCTTTGTTATTTAGAGGATGAATTTCTCAAACCAAAGACTGAATATACAGGAAAGCAGATGTTGTTAAGACCCTTAATTTACAGCCAGATAATTGAAACACAAAGATATTAAACCATGAGTTTGACTCCAGTTCCTCTAAATATTACTTTCCTCAAACAAATTAATTTCCTTGCTGTCTAATACTTTATCTAGTATTTGTGGAGTTTTTTGTTGTTTAGGCTGAACACTGTCTATGGATGCAGTATGTGGGAAAAAGTGACGATTACAGCCAATTGAATTAACCTAGAAACACATTTGTGGTGATGATTTCTAAATCAAGACTTCAGTAGCTTTATATGGACAACTATAAAAAAAATCACTGGAGAGCAAATAATATGCAACTTTTCATCTGTTCAAGAAAAAGTTCCAGAGGTATAACTAAGCCCTCCATTTGTGGCCTGTAACTTTTTAACATTTTTCAAAGAGACGTGGTTTAAAGTGTGGATATATTCCGGGGAGTACCCATGTCAAAAAAAAAAAAAAAAAAAAAAAAAAAGCCCTCTTCACTTTTCCTCTTAGACATTCAATTTATCTTAGAGGAAGGTAGCTGTTTTTCATGCTCTTTTCATGCTCTAGGATCAGCTTCACACTTTCAGATTAAAGAGCTAGGAGATCTTTCAGATAGACTATCTGCCATGAACCATACCCTCATACAAAATGCTACAAATACTAACAATATCCAGTTCAGAAATTCATATATTTACTTTAAGATCAGCTTGCAGACCAAAGCTCTGTTTTAAACCACAGGGTATGATGTATTTAAGTCCAAGTTACCTTCATATCCATTTTAGGTCTACAAACTATTTTCAGCTTTGTGTACCTTCAGTGATCAGAGATAGATAACTTTTATCTGCCAAGCTCTTAGGAAGTCTCCTGGTATCACTTTACATGGAGGATCTCAGAGAGCTTCCAGTATGATGAACACAGTGTCTTTCCAGCTTCCAAGATCCAAGAGATCTCCATTTAAACAGCATCAACAGGTGAGCTGAAAAAACCCATCCAATTCTGTGAATCTAGTAAACAGAAGAGGAATCATGGGGGGTGTCTAGAACAGTCTCCTCCCCAGGGCAGGGACAGCTTTCATGTCAGGTCAAGTGTCTCAGAGCTTGATCTTGTTGGTCTTGCTGATCCTCAAGCATGAAGATTGCTTAACTTCCCTGGACATCATGCTCCTCTGATGGACTGTCCTCATGGAGTAAAAGGTTTTCTTAAATTCATCCTGGACCTTTTCTCTTTCAGTTTATGAGCGCTGTTTCACTCTCTTGCTATGCACCACTGCTACAAGTCTAGCTCTGTCACTTTGATCCCATCACTGTAGTTATGGGAGGATGTCGCTGGGTGTCCTGAAAGCCATCTCTTCAACAAACTTCTGTCCCTCACTTACCCTTGTGACATCTTCCCATTAGCCTCTGTTGCATTTGCTCCAGTTTAGCTATGCCTTTCTTGCATTGTGGAACCTAGCACTAATGCAGTATTTTTCTGTGATCTAATCGTCGCTTCCCTCGAGCTATTGCCTCTTGAGCTCAGTCTGTTCAAGCAGTCAAGGAGATATTTTGCTTTTGCTCCTTCTAGGGCACACAGCTCTCATTCAGCATAGGGAGGGTTAAGTTTTCATAAACTAGTTTCAGGAAAACTTTAAAACCAGCAGAAATATTAGCAGTGTCTTTGGCTGAATTAGTTTACTAGACTATTTTTCATTTCGGTTTGCACTGCTGGGTTCCTTTAGCTCTGAGCTGTTTCTCAGAAACCAGCTAGAAACAAGGTGGCCAGCAGGACCTTAGTTCATAGGGGTAGCAAAAGGTTTGGCTTCAATTGCTGTGGCTTCAATTGCTGTGGAGTTACAGCCTTTTGTGGGTAACAGCAGCACCATCAGAGACTAAAATTTTCTGTGTGGAAATCTGCCAAAAGTATTCTAATATCCTATTTCAAATGCCAATCTATGCTTAGTTCTGCAGAAAATAATAATGCCTGTCAAATATTGAAGAGATTTATATATATACATATATTTTCTGTGCACTGTCCCCTCATGATATTTTTCTAATTTTTTTCTGTTTTCTGTCTTTTCTTCCTGCCTATTTTTATCCCCTTTCAATCTAAACTGGACATTTGTCTGCCAGGAAGTGAACTGAGGGCTAAGATATTACATATGGCACCAAAATATCCTTGCACAATAGGATTTTTTTTAACTAATTTGAGTCAGATTAAATGAAGTGCTGAAAAACTCTACAGTCCTAGACTATTTGATATTTTGTTTTACTCACTTATATTTTGTGTGTAGAAATTTAGTTACATGGACATACTTTTCAACAAATAATTTTACCTCTGGCCAGCTTATATGTCAGCTGTATTCAACTGCATTGAGGAATTAATTTTAGCTACAATCTGTATTGTGACATAGAAATGTCATGAAGATATAGTTATCAAATATGTCACAGATAAATCCCTGTTCCTTCAGGTCTATTCTTACTAGAAGACCCCAAAGAGGATGATGTCTTTCTCTTGGACCAATTAAAGTTGGAGGTGCAATAATGTTGCCACTGACAACCTTAGTAGGAATTCTTTATAAAATTATTAATATAAACATATTCAAGATTTATTAAAAAATTAAGACACTTAAGAGGTGTACTGAGGCCCACAGCTATTTTGCAAGTAATTTACAGTATCAAAAATTGTTACTCTGTCTTGTAATTGATTTTCAGGGATTCATCAGCATTTACATATCATTATGGAGTGAACATTGTGCTCCTTTCCTTTAAAATGCCTTATTTACACCACTATATTGTCACACCACTGTAATGAAGGTGCCATTAAACCAGTGTAAGTGGAAATTACTCAGGCTCCATCAGTGTAACAGAATAAGAAAGATCTTAATTCAGGGAGTTTTTAATGTTTCATTGCTGAGTAAAATGTGTAAGAATTCAACTAAAATACCAATATTCATGTCTAGCTATCAAGTCATGAAACATACTACAAAACAGAGAAAGAGGCACAGATGCTGCTCTCAGCCCTGTCAGGGTTACCATCACTCCCTGCAGCAGAGAAGAGATGCTCCCTTGGGATGATGATGCTGGTCGGCAGCTGTCTTTCAGATGACCAACAGAGATGTCAGTCAGATGCTGCTTTGAACAGGAGATGGTCTGGTCCATTTAAGAAGATACTTCATAAATGCAAAGGCCTTCAAGTTACTCCTAACAAGGTAGATTACACAAGTCAGTAATACAGCTGGTAACAGCTGTAAAAAGGAAACATTGAGGAACATTTCATATTTTACCAGCTCACATTTTGAAGATATTTGCAATCACTAACATTTTTTCTTTTTTTCCCAACTTTCAAGACAAATTTAATTGATGAGGGGGGCAAATATTTCTAATCATGCACCAGAGGCTCGGGAAAAAAAAAGCACAACAAAATAGCAGTCTCTTTTAACTCAAACTTTGTAAGAGAGCATTGATATAAACAAAGCATACACACCTGCACTAAACCCACCCTAAAGTCTGAACTATATTTACCTTTACTGATCAGCTTTAGACTTACAGAATCTCACCTCAAAGGCTTGAGGGAGAGTTGAGTAGAAATTCTTCCTTGTATGTTCATTAGCATATATTGGCTTTTTTGTACATACATAAAAAAATCTATTTTAGAGAACAGAGAAAGAATTCAAAGTTTTCCAAAATCATTGACTTTTATGGTCAAAAATAATGAAAAAAAGCTCATAAAAAGAGAAATTCCAAAAAAAAAAAATGGCAAATGAAACACATATAGTGTGCATTCTTTGGGTTCATGCCATTCTACTACATGGTGCGCTTAGTGACCACACTTCAGTATTTAGAGGTTCCTGGTTCTCTACAAGTATGCTGCTGGGGGCCACGGACCCTTATCTGGTCCCAGACCACTGCAGGATGCTGCAGGAGTGTTGAGGAACTTGTGCAATGCTTCAAGATAGACAAGTACAAAAATACAGCACTTATAAATCTGACTGATAGGCAGCTTATTGTGATTAGGTTTATATGATGCAAGATAAGTTATAGTTCGATAGCTATTAAATGTGGTGTGCATTTTTTTTCTCTTTATACAGAAAGATATTATATATGTGTGCAATAAATGTACATAAAATTTTTTTGGAAGTAGGAAAGGCAACTGAAAACATCAGTGACAAATATGTGTGGCATGTTTTCTTTTCTCTCCAAAAGCCTCCCACTAAACTCATCCTCCCTATCCAGTCAAATTGTGATGTTTTGTGAAAGAAGTCACAATAAAACTGTGGAAAGGGAGTTTTCCTTGTAGTATGGACAGTCTTTACCTGTGCTAAAAGCACTAGAGAAAATTCAGATAAAGGTGTTTGGGAGCATCACCTTTGAGGGTCTTTTACCTTTATTCTACCAAAAGATTGAGAAATCTCCACCACCCTGTTGTCTCCAACCCCAAATACTGTCCTAATAAAACCATTAGATTTCTAACAGTTTTGTATAGCCACAGTTACAGTACATGACCTACAAAATAATTTTTAAAGGATCTCTCTGCCTGTGTTTTGCTCAACTTATTGCTGCCCCAGATATATGCTGCAGGCCAGAAAGTTGTTTGTCACAATAGAAAGCAAGCAGTTTCTTATAAATGCTACTATGAACAGACATTTACCAAGCTGTAGGTAACCCTTGGTCTATAAGTGTCAAACTGCAAGTGCATCTGACTTGAACTCTTGATTAATCCACTCAAAACAAGAGAAAAAAATAGATTTCCTAATGAAATTATTCCAAACTAGGAAACAGTGGAGCTATACAGGCTCTTTTGAACAAGTATCTACAACATTTTTTTTTTTCCTCTCTCTACTTCTACATGTTGCTCTGTGCACAAAGGGAGAGTAAAAAGACACACAATAAGATTATCAGTTATTTCCAAATACTTGTAAGGCTGAGTGAATGAAGGGAAGGAAGAAAAGGAGAGGAAAAGAAGGGAAGTATGGAGTGATGAAGGAAATGGTCGAGAGAAAAAGAAAACAGTTTGTATCTTGGCCAGTGGAATGCTGAACTCTGAACAGAAAGAAACGTAACATAATGCCCTCTCTGTAATACAGAACTGTGACTTTTGCTGGGGATAGACAGATGTGAATGAATCGGGGAGAAGAGCAGGATGCAAGGAAAGAACAGCATTTGCCATGGGTTTGTATAAGTCTAAAATAATGGAGATCTCAGTGTACTGCGAGACCTCAATGTCAAGGGAAGCACTACAGTGCATAAAGGTAAAACTTTACAAGCAATGTTACAAACTTGAAATTGCTCTGCGAGTCCCAGTGCCTAAATGAAACCCCAAAACGAGCTCACATGCTTACATCCCATATATATAATATATGCCATGGAGAGTCAGGGTACCTTTTTGCAATTTAACAAAAGAAAGGGAAAACCACAGTGAAATAAGTCATAATACAGCTCTTGGCAGGGAACAAAAGGAGATCCATTTTTAAAGGCTAGGAATGTAATTTTTCTACATTCCCATGTGGACTAGTGAGGAGATTTTAGAAGCAAAAAACCCAAAGGAGTTTCAGGGTATACCACTGAGACGGTGCACTACATTTCTTAATGCATTGTCCAAACCCTGTTGTCACACATCACAGATCCAAGCTAGTTTCTCTAATGTATAAA
This sequence comes from Pyrocephalus nanus, assembly GCA_038380795.1. Lineage (NCBI taxonomy): Eukaryota > Metazoa > Chordata > Aves > Passeriformes > Tyrannidae > Pyrocephalus > Pyrocephalus nanus. Next base: position 48,741,641 of record CM076264.1, read on the forward strand.
CATGATATAAGCTTATAAATACTAAAAAAAACCTAAATAATGAATAATCCAAATAAATAATCCAGATAAAGTACTTCCTATATAATATCTTGGGCTATCAACCACAGGTACCTAACGTTTTCCAGCGGAGTAAGGACATTGAAGTCTTGAGATTTTCCTATGTATCTACAAGGTTCTTGGTAGTGAGTGACTCCATTTAATTATTGTGTCAAGTTTTCTATTTAGTTCAAGACAAGAACATTAGTTGAATTGCAATATAAATTACTAATATAATACTAATATTTTGATGTAATACTAATACTAATGTACTAATCTCCCTTTACTATACACTGTTTATTAAAGGCATTCTTCTAAATTGTCCATTTCAATGCATCACCACCTGTGTGACTTGGGTGAGATTAACTCAGGTAATATCAGTAAAATATTCAAAAGGGATTGAAATCAGTCCAAGTGTACCAAGCTGATTTAGAGAATTGTGGATCAGGTCCCAAATCAATCATCGCTAAAAAAAAAAAAAAAAAAAAAAAAGACATGCAATAGACTTTTCACTTTGAAAGACAAAGTAAATCCTCCAACCTTTTCTGTATATGCTTCTGATCCCTGGACATGTTCAATTTATTAGGGCTTATATGTCGCTCACATGCCTTAGTTTTCCCAGAAAATAAATAATCACATGACCAAGACTGACAGTACAGCTATATTTTAACGAGGTTTTCTCTCTAGATTCACATGGAAATAGAAACATACATTGCAATATATGCTTAAAATCAGGTTAGACATATATTATGTCATGGCATATGTTATGAAGGAATTATTTTCTTTTTCTAATTATAAAGTAACCTGAATGCTACATTGTAGTATCGGGGTTTTTTTAGTTCTGCTCTAGTGTGTGAGATTTTTTTTATTACCATCAAGTATTTAAGTAATTTCACCTAAACATTTTTTCTTCAGTATTTGACTCATTCCCCTGTTCAAGTCTTTTTAAAATATTCATGAATAAACTGTGTTACTCAACACAGTACTTGATTCTGTAGTTTGTAGGAAACCCTTATAAGTATTAAAACCAAGGCATCTATGCTTACTTCAGTCTGCTTTAGCCAAGCAAGAGGGAGGTCTTAAAGTCCAGAGAAGTTTTGACGAAGACCTGAATTAGCATATCCATCAGTCTGAAATGGTCAGCCAGTGGAACTTAAAATAAATAATAGATTAAATTGGATGAAAAAGAAATTCCAGAAAAAGGTAATCTTTTCAGAGCCATGAAGAAAATTGGGTTGAGTCTTTATCTTTGGGGCTAGGGTAGAGAAAAGAGATGTATCACTGCATTAAATTTTGCAATTGCCGAATGGGAAGCTAATGTTATGCACTTCCCAGGCTGCTTTTAAGTTATTTTTTCGTAGCCTGCAAAATAGAATTACCAATTTGATAAATGCTCTATCTGGATGGAATATAAGGCTTTCTTGAGAGCACAGAATGTTATCTTATTCATTTTAGCACTAGTCTCTAGCTTTATCTGAGAAACAGTATCTTGGATCAGAACACATAGCTATTATTAATAAGAAAAAATATAAAAGGCAGTATCATTAATTTACCAAGGAGTAAACTGGTGTATGTTTTCACATACCAGATTCAAACAGACAAGCCTGTATTGTTTGTAAATAACAACCTCTTGCAAGCAATTTCTGAAAAACAACTTCGGGACAAATTAATTGTACCAAAATCCCTGTTATATTTCTTTCGGGTTCTATTTATAGTTAATCACCAGGTCATTCCTTTGTACATCAAAGCTCTCTATGTCATGTGGCCTTGTCCTGAATGCATATCTGGGTGAGACAGGGAGCATTCCCCTTCCCAGCTCACTCTGCTCCGGGCCATTCCTGTGGGGCAGAGCTAAGCAGAGCAGGACTCATCACTCCTCTCAGACGTCTGCCCACCAGACCAGCAGTGTCACAAGGGCTTCACAGCTGCTGCTGAACTCTCTGCCATGTAACCACAAAGCCAAACAAATCAGACACAGTTGGCCCCACTTAAAGTAATGTAAATAATCCTGTAAATGACTCCATAGCTAGTAAAAGCTCTCTAATGTGCTTGGGGGCTGAGTTATTGTGGTACCTAGCACAGCAAGAAGGTTGTCTTGCCTTCCCTTAGCACCTTGGCCCTAAATGGAAGAGCAGGGCTGGAACTCTACCATGACCAGACTGGGAGACTTCCTGAGGCAGACACAGCTCAGGAAGGAATGATAACCTGTCCCAGATGCTTTAGTTCCAGCTATTGCCCAGAAAAGCTATGTCCAAGTTTAACTGTCTCCACTAATTCTTGTCCTCCTTCTGGGACAACATAATCTCTTGGAAGCAAGATAGAAAAGAAGGCAAAATTAATCTCAACTTTTAAAAATATTTCAAAACAAATTATATAAAGATAAGTGTGGCAAAGTAATAGTTCATACTCGTAGCAGGACTGAGTATTCAACTACAAACACAGAACAAGTTGTCAGTGGTGAATATCAGACTCTGTAAAGTAGCTTCAAGTTATAAATTATTTCAAAAATGCAGAAAGCTCAGTCGTTTAGACAAAATTAATTACTTTAAGTCATCAAACAGAGGATAAGTGAGAGGAAAAAATTAGTTTGTTGATCCATAAGAGACTGGGGAAAGCTTATACAGTGTGAAAATTTCTTAATTTTAAAAATAAATTCTCTCTTCTGGATCAGTGACAGCAGTATGGAGCTTCTGGAGAGGGTTTTTCCTATTTGTTTATTTCTTGGATTTTATATACAAATAAAAGAAGAATGTGGACTCTGGGAGTTTTTTGAGACATTTTCAGGTTTTTGGCAATATCTACATGTAAGTTGCCTGTGCTTATAGCCAGTCCCCCTGCAGTATCATTTCAGTGACTGGAGGCTGTATATGTCACTCTAATGCAAAGAACCTATGGTTCTTATGCTTGACTTTAAAGATGCTTTTGAAGGACTTGTACTACGAAAGGGCCGTGACTGACAGGAAATGTAGAACGAGCAATACCTAATCCAAAATTAGTGAAGTACATGAGGCAACAAGGAAACAAAATCAAAATTAGCGAGAGGGAACCAGAGTTAAAATAAATTTCTCTTGCTCGGCTCCTAAAAAATGTTGTGTTTAAGAAATTAGTCATTTTGCAGCAAAACAAAAAGAAGCAGAAATCTCCAGTGCAGATCTGGAAAGAAGAAGTTTTTAAGAAGTCTGTAGGATAATATGGATGCAATTTAGAAATTAAAACAAACAAACAAACAAAAAACAACAATAACAAAAAAGCACCAGTGTAGATGTCAGAAGTATCAACAGAAAACACAGAAACCATCTTTGAAGAGTCAGAAGATGAGACATTACTGGAGAGCATACACTCAGAAAACTATAGAAACACTGGGCTTTTCTGGACTTGGGTACACTAAACTAGCTGCCTGAAAATACATAACTGCTGTTTCGCTCAGCTTGTCTGTAGATCTGCACTCTGCAAGGATATCCACACTCCAAACAGTTCATTCTATTTTTCAGTTCCATGAGTTCTTTATGAGTCTACTTATCTGCAGAGTTTTTGAAATGCATGGCTAGAGGTATTAAATTACACTTCAAAAAAATATATATATATATTTCCCATTCCCACATAGCTCTAAAATGCTGAAGATACAGAGCTCTCAGTGAAAGTCTCACTTGAAAAATATACACATTTGTCTTGGAAAGAACTTTTCCTCTATTTCAATCTCTCTAAAATGGTGGATGTACATGAATTGTTCACTGACCTGTAGACGTTTATCCTATTTGTTTAGCTCTTCTCCTATTATTATAAATGGTGCTGTCAAAAGCCTTCCTGTGAAAATATAAGTAGAACATAGGCAAAAAAGAATGTTTTTGGCATTGTATGATGAACACCAAGCTGAAAACAGAACCCTAAAACAAAACACATCTTATTCTTTCTAATAACACACATTTATTTACTCAGGACAGATTTTTCAAGGGAATAAAAGAACTCAAATTGAAAAAAAATATTTTGAAAAATTATACATCACTTAGCTGTACTGTTAGCATACTGGTGTGTCCATCAAAACTGTATCTGGAAGATCATGTGACTGAAATGGAGCCAAAAAAAATAAAATATAAAAGCCTGGGCAAACACTGCAAGTAAAAAAGAAATTTATGAATATTTTAGAGGACATCAAATGCCAATTACTTAAAATTACTTTTGTTTCAGATCTCTGTAACCTACATGTATTTAAAAATCAAGATAAATGCGCTAATCAGATCTTGATTATAAAGCAAAAGGACCTTTTTAATAAGTCACCAGATGGGAAAACATGCAATGTCATATATTCTGTACCTCTGCATGAAGAAATCTGCTTTATTTTGTTTGAAGGATTGAACTGCTAAATTTGCTTACTCTCCACAGCTGTTTTTCTCCAAAAGGAGAGGCTGTTAAGTAATGGTAGAAATAAGCTGAAAAGCAAAGAATGAGAATAGCTAGTCAGCCTTATGTACGGCTGATTATGTGAGAGGGAGAAAGAAAAAATGAGAATGGATGTCTTTGTACTTTTTTGTTATAAGAAACAAAGTAAAGCATGATTTGTATTAGGACTTTTGTATTTGATTTGACTGCCATTTAAAAGTGATTCTGAGATCATGGCAATCTAAATATAGAGGTATTTACTATAGATGAAAAAGATTTATTTTTAATCTGAAGCAAAACATAAGAGCATGGAAAAAGATTTAATTTACAGCATTCATAGACCCAAGCTGCAGTGCATGTGGTGAAGATTTAATACTTGAGTAAAAACTGTTAAATTAATACCTTTGATAAAACCCTTAAAATTACTATGAATCAAAAATATTTGCACTAACTCCTTGATATTTGAGATATCATTAAGACACAAAATACCTTTTCTCAAGGGTGAATTCCAAGTTTAAGATGGTTCTTGAGTTTGCTGATGGAAAATACAACTTTAATTCACTCAAATGGATAATAGATATGTATCAGTGTCGTGATTTAACCCCACACAGAATCCGTGCCCCACTCAGCTGTCCCCACTCAGCTGACCAGCAGGATCCGGGAGAGAATCAGAAGGGTAAAAGCCAGAAAACTCATAGATTTGTCTTGTAAAGACAGTTTAATAGGGAGAGCAAAAGCTGTTCTCACTTGCAAAGCAAAACAAGGAATTCATTCACTGCTTCCTGTGGGCAGGACGGTGTTCAGCCATCTCCAGGAAAGCAGGGTCCCATCTCACAAAACAGTTACTTGGGAAGACAAACACCATCACTCCAAACATCTCCCCTTCTTCCTTCTTTCCCTCCTGCTTTATATACTTAGCACGACGTCATAGGGTACGCAATGTCCCTCTGGCCATCTGGGGTCACCAGTCTCAGATGTGTCTCCTCTCAGTTTCCCAAGCACCCTCGGCCTCCTCCTGGCAGTACAAAAAGCAGAAAAGGCCTTGGCTCTGTGCTAGCACTGCAATAACAAAACCTTCCCAGTATTATCAACCCTATGTTCAGCACAAATCCAAAACACAGCCACATACCAGCCCCTGGGAAGAAATTTAACTCTACCCCAAACAAAACCAGCACAATCCATTCTTCTAGAAATGTCTTATTTAGAAATTCTAGATTTAAGTGGATTTTCCAGAAAGTCCTAGTAGTTCCAGTATATTCCAGACTGCTACTGAGGAAACAGTGATTAACCCCAAAATAGAACACCTTCCAATCAATTTCTAGCATAGCAGAGTAAGATGGCAATAATACAAGAAGTTTGGATTCCATTTAAAACTGCCTGGACTTCATTGCATTGCTTGGATTCCTACTAAATGCAAATTTAAGAGTGTAGAAACATAGTTCATCTTACCATGAAGGAAATCAAACCTCTGGTAGGATGAATCACACTTTTAATTTCATTGACTCTCCTGCATATATCCCCACTGATTGCATATGTTCCCACTGATTACAAATCGAGCCTTGAATAGCTCATTCAGCCTTAAGTTTAAATTAAAAACAGCTGATGATAGGTAAGACTTAATGACAGATCTTGTGAGTCCATCCAAAACACTAATTTCTGGCAACAATAGTTCCTGGAAAAACATTGTCCCAGTTTCTTCTGTTTAGAGAAGCCTGGTATCATTATCACTATGGTCTTAAGGTTTGATAGATGGTAAACGAGTTTAGTACAGTCCTTGTGTTTTAGTTTCTCAAATGATCATTTTGAGCTGTACAAAGAGGAGGCATGGTTTGACTGCTAAAAGCAGTGAGTTTAATCAAACAATACATGAACATTCCCAGCAGCTTGCCACAGTTAAAAATGTAATTTAGTAAAACTAAGAAAACTTTTATGGATGGAAAAAAGATACATAATAGAACTCCTGACCCACTAGGGGTGTGAGATCATCAGCTATCTCCTCCAAAGGATCTCAGGAGGGAGTGGATGCGTAAGAAGTTCCCAAAGAGCTTTGTAAAGGTTGTATAAGGATTGTGGGCTATCAGATTCCTGAGCAAGAACATAAGGTTTCAGGGAGAGGCTTAGTAAGTCTCCTGAGTTTTGCAAGGATTGAGGAGAGTTCCAACATTCTGCTGGAGAGATTTTATAGCCTTGTGTGACTGTTAAATCTACAGAAAAATGAGTACATCAACTTTCATTTCTTTTCCCCAAAAAATTAGCAAGATGTAAAATATATGGGTTTTCAAAAATTTTACTTTTTGACCTTTAGAAACAACTGTTTTTGCTAATGGTAGTCCTCTTGCCCTGGATTCACTGCTATGTGTGGCTGACCTTAACTTTGAGATGATTAAAGACTTATTTTCTCCTTGTCCTCTGGTCAGGGATTTAACAAGTGACTGTTTCAGCTACTTACAGAGCAGTAGAAACGCTATCAAAGGAGATAAGCATCACTTTTTTTTTCCTGTCATAGTTATATGCAAACTTCAGGCAGCAAAATCCTTACACTATTTAAAGTTAAATTTTGTGTGTGCTTATAGTTGGAGAGGGATTGTTTCTAAAGTGAGAAATGCCTCTCATTATTTCTGAAGACAGACAAGTCTTTGAAGAAATAGTTTTTGAAGTCAGTGTTTAATAATCTGAAAAATCATGAAAATGTTGTGAATTCAGCACAGGAATATTGTACATAAAAGCTACTTCAATTTTTTTTTTTAAACATCTCTCTGAGGTTCAAAAGTTCACTTCAGTGACATTGTGTAATTAAAGACCTAAAAGTCTGGATGATTGAAATACTCTGGGGTGCAAAATTGCAGAGAAATACTGGAAGGCAGCCTTTACTGAGATATTTTAAAGGCTGAATTTTTGCTCCTCTATATGAAGTCGAGAATAACATCTTAAAAGAACACACAATGAAGCAAGGAAAGAGATTTCTTCATACAGTTTTTGATGCTCCAGAAATATCTGGTTCAGGTCACCTCAAATTTCAGTGAAGCATTTCTCCAGGAACATTCATATTATCACAGTTTTAGAAGATCCAGTGTTTTGGCACTATACAGAACCTAAAAATAAAATAAATAAAAAAAATAAAATTAAAAAAAAATAAAAGTAAAAAAGGCATTCCCTCCCCAGTACTGTTTTCAATCCAGTCCTGAAAAGAGAGAAACAGTGACTTGAAATGACTCACTAGGGTCACTCCATTAGTCATCAGCAGTGCCAAGAATAGAAAACAGGTTTTCTCATTCCACGCCTCAGACCTAATTTGTTAGACTATATTGCTTTCCAGTCAGAATGGTGTCTGTGACAGTGTGTAATAATATAATGTGGTTTTCTCCTTTCAGCCCCTTTGTCCTTCTCCAGACTAAGGCTTGCATACTTCACTCCAGGTTATCAATACTAAAACGTAATTATTTCACTTTTAAGATATCATCACAGCATTACTCTTGTATTCAAAATGTTGCATGAAGCTGCAAGTGTTCCTTTTCAGTGACTCCTGAGTTAAATAGGAAGAAAATTACTATCCTCTTCACTTGAAGTCATATTTTCCTTTGATTTACTAATCCATTTTGTTTTATCAGCTACCTGAGTACCCATTTGAAACCATTTTTATAAAGTAATTGTTTTCAGTGAGAGAAATGCATTTTAGGAATTCTAAGCCTTTCACAGAAATAGGGAAAAATTAAATTGGATAAGGTACTCATGATTTTTGTCTAGAAAAAACAAAGGCTCTTGTTGCTCAGAGGATCAGAGATCACAAACAAAAATTAAATCCTATTTTAAAGAAAGCTACGTTTTACTTTCAGAGCACCAATAAAAAAATCAAGGACCAAAGTTAACTTCTGAAAAAATAAACCGTCTCTAACCACTTACTGTACACAATACAATGGTAGCCATAATTACACTGTCCCTGTTTTGTAATGAAGTATTGTACTTTTCTATACTAAAAAAGGTTATGTTCATATGAAAGACAATTGCTCTGCTGTTTGAATGCAAATGATGTAATATTGTTCCTTACTTTGAAAGCAACTTTCCTAACCAAATGAACTGGCCTTTATCTGATGAGAATTTCAACATACAAAGTGATTTTTTAAATAGGCCCAGACAGTAATAATGTTTTCTTAGCATTATCTTACCCTTTCTTACTGGATAGTTAAGTCAGAGATGATTTTCTCTACTGGTGTTTATATTGATTGAACTAAATTCTTTGGTACACTTTAGTATGTACACAAATCCTTGTGCTTTATCTGTATGTGCAGTTTGTCCTTCTTACAGAATTACTACATGCAAGTTCTACAAGGAGGATAAACAGCAATAATGCAGCTTGTTTTTTTCTTAGACATATTTAATGAACTTCATCCAAAATTGTGATGGGAACCGGCAATCAGGCACAAAGCCTGTACAAAGGTCGATAGCATTGCCCCTATTTAAAGAGCAATTCAAACAGACTGGGCAACTGAAGATACCAGAGAGAAAGAACTGTTTCTGATGGCCTTTGTCTCTGACAGGGTTGAAATACCTAAATTGTGATGGTAAAGAAATTCAGAGTGGCCATGTACTGAGCAACTGAGTCAATGCCTACAAAGCTTTGGGTGGCCAAAACCACTTTGTTGAGTTGTATACTAATGCAGGGTTAAGTTCTCCACAGGATTTGTAGAAACAGCTAAAGTGATTGCATTTTGTAATATGAATTACAAGCAAAGAAAGTATAGTCTTTGAAAAAGCACTGGTCAAAATATCAATTTCATTTGTTACGGGGCAAATCATTGAGCAGGTATATCCTGTGAAGGGGCATATCAAACAACTTTATAGCAAGTTTGTATTTCTCCTCCTCTGACTTTTCAGTGCTGACAAACACCCATTGAAACCTGCTCACTCTCATTCTGCCCATATCTGCCTACTATAGTATAATTAACTTTCATCCAGGAGTATATATCAGAAGTAAATCAGTGGTAGATAACATCTATGAGCAAATATTTGCTCCATTAACTCTGGTAAGGATTGGAACTGTTTGGGCATCAAAAGTATTACTATTTTTGAGAGACAGGACTTTTTCAGTCCTTTAAAGGTCAAAGTTGGTCTGACAGTGGAGAACACAAATTCCAAAGTTTGCAGAGAATGCTCCCAATTTTCTGACCTTTGAAACTGTGAGCTGTTCAAGGACCACAGCTTATCTCAGTTTTATTTGCAGCCCGTAAGGACAGGTGTGGGTTTCACCTAATCTTTCAAGCAAAGCATATTGTACTTGACCCTATCCCACTTACAGAATAAAATGCACTCATCAATTTTGAACCAAAAATTCGTGAGTGAGTTGACCAGGTACCTATCCATTGTGATACCACTGTATACATTGTGATAACTCTGGTATTTGAAAATGGAATTATAAAACAGTTCATCAGAATTTACATCCCTTTTCTTCTTGTGTGTTTATTAGGACAAAAAAATTGCAATATCTGCAGACTGAAAAACTGGCTATACTTGTCTATTAGACATTCATTTTGTATTGCATTAGTTGCCTTGGCCACAGGGATGTGTAACTGCTAAACCAATTGACACATTCAGTTTGCTGGGTTGATTGATTCCCCTTTTCAGAAAATATATAGTGAATTATGCTCACAACGTAGCATAATTTTATTGTTGCTTTGGTGAGGCAGTTAAACATTTGTTTAATACCTATTCATGGCAAAATGCTATGGAATAGCTTGTAAAAGACTATAAAATACATAATACAATTTAGGAGTCTGATTGTACCTTTCATTTTCTATTCATGTGCACATTATGTTGAGTTCTTCTGCTGGTCTTTCGTTACTTAAATGGAGTTCTAAGAAAGATGTAGAAAGACTTTTTAATAGGGTCTGTTGGGATAAGACAGCTGGTGATGGTTTAAATTAAAATAGATGGATTTAAATTAGATTTAAAAAGGATTTTTTTTTTTTTTTTTTTTTTTTACAACGAGGGCGTTGAAACACTGGACCAGATTTCCCAGAGAAGAGGTTGATGCCCCATACCTGGAAAGAGTCACAGTCAGGTTGGATGGGGCTCTAAGCAACCCGATCTAGTTGGAGATGGTCCTGCTCATTGCAGGAGTGTTGGACTGGATGACCTTTAAATGTTCCAACTCAAACTATTCTGTGATGCTATGACTCCAGCACAGAAGACGACAATGTCTTCTTCTTTCTTAATTTCCTTTTCTAATGAATCAGATCCATGCCATTTTCTATACAGAGCCAAAGATTTGTGTTTCTTTGAAAGTGATCAGGTCAAAAAGTTCTGAAGAGGTTTTATAACATATTTAAGGTAATTTTCACAATATAAAACTGAGGAATAGATTGTCATTTTTGTAGGTTTCATTCATCTAAACTCCTTTCTAACATTGTGGGTTATGAAAATGAACTTACTGCAGATCATGCACTAATATGCATCTTTATATTCGCTTATAACATCCTGAAAAAGTAGAGGTGAAAGTTACACTTTCAATTATTCTCTTCCTCAGCAGTATTCAAGGGCAGGTGGTACAAATGGGAACAAATATTTATGTTAAAACTGCAATATGTGAGGATAAAATTAATTCCATTCATCTGTGAACTTACAATAAAGAGGGATCATGTATAGAAGTGTCTCATACAGAAAGTGAATAAATTAAAAGCTATAATGGGAATACTGTGAAGTTATATAGCTTTGCTGTAAAATATTTATTATAAAGTTATACTTTTAACATTTTATTGTACTTTTAAGACCAATTTAAAGTTTTTATCAATTTTTCTTTCCATATTCTAAGACATGAGCTCTGCACAGAGGAAATACAATCTCAACTCTGTTGGAATAAATTTAGTTTCTATGCTAAAGATCCATCTTTGTTAAACTACAGACCTACCAAATCACTTAAAATTACAAAATGGAAACAAGACATTACACTATATATAGATGTTTGCATGTCTGTATGCGTATATGCACTTATATGCACACATATGGCCATTAGCTCCTTTGAATAATGAAATATGGAATGCTGGTACTGTTAATATTGAAAGAGTGTATAAATAGTAGAATACACAGAAACACACACTGGGGGACAGGATACCTCAGTGCATGAACCACAGGACCACCTCCCACACAGCAACCCCCCAGTTACTTCTCACCTTCTGTGAGAAATAGCTTTACCTCAAAATGATGTTGAAGAGACGAGTCACATCAGCAATAAAGATGGATTATTGGTGTCACTTCTGTAATTCACTGCCTTTTTCCCTTCTCTTCCTTTCCCTCCTCCCTCTTTCCATTTCTTCCTTTTCCTCTCTCTATTACACACACAGGTGTAAAGGTGGAGATCCTTCAGAGCTTTTCAGCTTTATATGGCTAATTGTGACAACCTGTGAAAAGCTCAGTTAGTTGCTCAGTAATGGCTTGTAAAGAGGCCCTGGCCCATCCTGTGCTGTAATAAACATTTATCTTATCAGTGCAAGGCTCAGTCCTCCCAGAGACTTAGGAGAAAGAAACCAAAGACTTCTAGTGAAAAAGAATTAATAGAGATGTTTGAGAAAGAATGCATTCTTCTCTTTCTGTCCTAACGAAAGTGGAAGAGCCCAGCCATGCATGGTGCATGGAAGGAAACAATGGTCATCCCAAACATCACACATAGGCACCTTTAACTTCTCCCCTTTCCAACACTTCTCAGCCCACACCTCTCTCCTACAGCTGACTATGAGTTGTAAGAGGGAGTCTTATAGTAAAAATGAGATAGTGTGTAATCTACACCAGCCCATGATCAGAAGATAAATTTACTGGAGATGGAAGGCATTCTGTAATTCACTGTGCCAAAAGTTTGTATCTAAACACATTGATTCACCTCTCTTTAAACCAAGTCAAAGCACTGTGACATGTCACCTACAGGTAGACACTCTAGTACATGGACCATAATTGCAGTGGCTCTCCAAAGAGCCTTTTTTAAGAAGTGGTCCACAAGCTGTGATTGTGCTTCAGCTGCTGTAGGAGCATGCCTGCACTTGGGAACATCTGCTGGGATGTAAGTAAGGTTGCACTCTGTACAGCTCAGCCCAAGAAACCACTGCAGCTCTAGGGCACAGCTTAACTGATTTTAAACCAGAAATGCGGTGGCAGGGAAGTCCTGCTCATGTCTGCTGCAAAAGCAGTTGATTTATTGTAAGAATTCTGCTGGCTGTGGTTTGCATAAGTAAAATATAAAGAATATTCATTACCATGAACATCCATTAGCTTTCAAGTGTTGTTTCCAAATGAAATAGAGGGGAAACAATCTTTAGGAACTAAATAAAAAATATAAGGGTACTGTAAAAGTTACAGGCTGGAACACTTTGTACCTTTGTGCTTTAAAGGATGTGGATCAAAGAGGAATCCACCAAAAATATGAAAAGAGGTTTCCCTGGAGAATGAAAGTCCTTTAAGGGTGGCTCTACCTGGTTCAGATGGGATCTGCAGTGACTTTCACATTGTGAAATTTTTCGTTTGCTAAGAAGTTCTCTTTCATCAATTATTCTCTAGGCACAGGTACCTGATGGCATGACATTGACCCAGTAGTTTATGCTCAAGATATTTAGATTTTTTTTTCTTTGTCTTTTTTTTTTTTTTTCTCTTTGTCCCTAAAACTCAGCTGCCTCTTCAGCAGCTGCAGACCTATTATCTGTACTGGCATTGCAAGGTGTTTATTAGGCCTCAGGTCTGACACCCTATGAGGTACTTGATTAGTTATTCCAGTTAATCTCATTTACTTTACAGCTTCTCTAAGCAGGAGCATCTAAATGTAGAACATCTCCAGACATATTAAGTAGTAGGTGTTGATTTTTTCAGAAAAAAAAAAATCGACTATTGGAACAGCATCTGGTTCTCAAATGCTTCTAATGATAACTGCTAGATGGCTCAACCTCCTTTTCAAAGTATTACAAAAAAAAAAAAAAAAAAAAAAGGAAATTTTATTTCCTACTTTCAGGGTTGCAATTATTTTGGCATATGCAAAGGTAAAAGATCCTGCTGAAGCTTTTCCAGCAGTGGTGATGCTTATATCTCTCACTTCTGTGTGCTTGCTGGTGCCTCATTAGCTACACACTCACAGTTGCCATTCCCTTCATCCAGGCGCTCACAGATTCTCCCTCCTCTTCTCAGCTGCTAGTTTCTACAAAGCTTTTAAGAATTTAATTACTTTTGAAAGTTTTGTCCACCTGTCAAAATTGGATTGCAATTAGTCAGTGAATTTAAATGCTATCAAAGGGGAAAAAAGGAGGCTGACAATGTAATCACAGAACTCTTGTTTTTCTTGGCAATCAGGTTAAAAACCTTAAAGAAAAATCATGGAACTGGGAAAGTACATGTTAGTAAAAGTGGAATAAATGCCTAATAGTTAATTGGCATGCAAAGATAAATTTGATATCAGAAGCCAAATACTACAAAGCCCTGTTCTAACTACATTTTTAGCCTTTGAAATTCCCATTTCTTTGGAGTACTGCAAGACAGCGAGGGTGCTTCAAACTCCCTCTTGAGTTATGCAAATGATATGATTAATGCTCCAATAGTTTCTAAAACAGATAAAAAAGGATACCAGTAATAATGACTGATACCTAACTCCATGTAGGTATCATCTTGCTATTTAACAGTAATTTGGCTCTAATAGGTCACGTTCTTAGGTTGTTGATTACTTTGACTATTTGATCAGGAAAAAATGCATGACTCCTCCAGATATTTTAAAACAAAACTTCCAGTTGACTCATAAACAGCTAAAGATAGGAACTTCAACTGGCTTTTTAACAGAAGAATAAAATGGTACCTTTAAAGACACTGTATATACATATACATAAAAGATATATAAAGATAATATATGTGATTATATAATATACATCTATATATAGTTTGTGTGCATGCATACATATATATAAATCTTTTTGCAATTCTTATTACTCATGGGGAATGGCAGAAAGTGCAGTAAAGTACAATAAATATTGCAACGATAGTCCTGGATTAAAGTGATGCACACAACCTTATGCATCATATGAGGGCTGAAATCTTCATTATTTATGGATGTAAGATAGACTACGTGATATAAGGAAGAGATATAGACTCAGATACTCTAGGTATTGAGGAACAAGAACTGCTTCTTAACTACTGCTCAGATGCATTATATGAGTATGGTTGATTGTGGGGGGCTGTTTACAAAAAAGCTTTTACTGACTGCTAAATTAACATTGCCTGTAAACGTTTTTTCTAAGGGTTTTGCTATGATATAAAATAGACTGGAGATTGTGTTCTGCTACAGATATATATGAAGTGCTAGTAATGGCTTACGCCTGGAACAGTAAGTTACAACACTTTGTAATATCCAATTTATTTCTAATATCTTTGAATAAGATATCATGCAAACCTCTTAATACGTTTTCTAAGCAAACGTTTTTCCATCTCCCCTGAAAAGAATGTAACATAGCCTGGTTTTCCCCTTTCCTGAAATAGTACATTGTACTTTTCAAAGTTGCTTCCTAGTCTGAAGAAAGATGAGCTTAGACAGGGTTCAGCTCTGATTTTCTGCAAAAAGATAGTTCACCTTTTACAAAATGTGAATTATGGGTTTGAAAAATTCAATTTGCAACTATCTTCAGCAAATAATGGGAACCATCTGGACTGATTGGTATGGAAATCAAAACTAATTGATCCTGCCATTTTAGAGCCTTTTACAGAACATGAAAATAGACAAGATAATATTATGCTTTCTAGACTTAATAAAAACTGTACTTCAAATTACTCGGTGGTAGGTTATTAAAAATGTTGGCATTCTATTTTCACAGTTAAAAGATCTAGATTCACAAAGCCCAAAGAAATTATGTTTCTCAACTAATGCAGTCTGCTGCCAAAGCATGAACAAATAACTCTAAAAGCAAGTAAAAATAAAATTACTATACATTTTTTTTTCTCTCCATGTACTTTCTCTCCAGGTTTTTTAACTCTCTATCTCCCTCTCTGCCTAGATCTCTTCCATATTTTTTTCCCAGTCAACAGCTCTTCACTGAGATAGACAAGACTGTGCTGTCCCTCAGAAGTTTTCTGATGCTGAGAAATCGCATCCAAAAGCAGCAGGAGGCCTGTAATGTAGTTTTAGAGCTGCAAATTGCTGTCTCCTTGGGGAAATGACCACCTATATATCCTAGTCTGGGAAAGGACAGCATAGCACATCTCTGCTCTGACTGAGCTTCATCATATCAACACAACATTCAAAATGACTCAAATAGTACAAGTTCCAGAAAATAAATAAATTTAGGTTGGAATAATAGGAACAGAAAGAGAAAGAGGTTTATGGTTGAGTAACAGTTTCCATATCCTTTTAGGGAGTACTAACAAATAAAGCTACAAACTTCCCAACCCCCTGAAAAACAGAATCATAGAATGGTTTGTATTGGGAGGGACCTTAGAGATGATCTAGTTCCAGGTCCCAGTGGTCATTCTTTTCAGACATTTGACCTTTGTATAGCAATAGCTCATTGACTGTCATTTTTTGTAATTGAAACACCTCAGTTTGTACTACTGAATGATATTAAGGGGCAAGGGTTTATCCAATTACAAAAATAGGATTTTATGTTCCTCTACTGGATGATCATGTATGTGAGAAAATGTTTTTTTTTTTCCTGGGTAGTAGCATTTTCGAGGAGGTAAATTGTATCAGAAATGGTCAGCTATCTTACTCAAGAGAAACTGGGAAATCACTGCTTTGAGATTGTTTTCTACACATAATTTCACTCTGATAATTAAGCAGGCAGGGGTGCTAATCCAAAAACCTTCATACATACACTCAAGATGAAAAATCAAAATCTAACATTTCATCATGCATCTTCACCTGCTGAAGAATGACATTTAGATGAAGGACTTGGGACAGAGGGAACCAAATTATTATGTATTTATGATTGTCAGCACATTGCTGTAAGGAATATCTGAAATTCAGGCAGGATATTGTCATCTGTTCCTGAAACCATTTTATCTCATTTTAACCAGTAATAAATTTCAAAGATATCTCAACACACAAATCTGGCTCCAACCAAACTGCAGAAGTTATTTTCTAATGTTATTCATGCAAGTATGTGACTTGCATTTTACCTTTGGCCTTGCTTATAACAACTCCTAGTCATTTTAATAAGCTTGCTATGACACTACAAAAGTCCATTTATCAGTAATCTGCAGAACTTGGGAAAAACACTGCATTTCAGTATTGCATATAATTGGGAGAATATATAACCATGAAAAGATAATTGTCCTCGAAAGCTGAGAAAGCAGTCTTGACTTTTAAAAGCAGAAATGTATGAAGATCTAAAACTCTTTCATACAGTCCAGATAAAGAATCCAGATTGTTGGCATTTCTGCTAGTGAAGAAGTACTTAAAAAAATACAATTTCAAATACCTAATTTGCTCTTGAAGGACTTAGGTGGAACCAATTACTTTAAAAAAAAGATTTAGTCATTTATAGTCAATCAAGAAGACAAAGATACATATTTTTTAACAGAGGAAGCACTGAAAAGCCTTCAGTTAAAGATTTGTGTCTTCTGTATCTTCAATAACAGACGTGTAAGCAGAAATATACCTCAAACATTTAAGCAAAACTTGCCCAAGATTTTCAGCTCACATAAGAAAGCTCACTGAAGGTAATCTGATTTCATGTTTGAATGACATGTTGAGGGAACTGACCCCAAAAACTGTATAGTTTAAAAAAAAAAAAATGCAAAAAGGCATAATTCCTGAAACTTAAGGTACATCTGAGGGAAAAAAAATTGAGGACTCAGATACAATGCAATCATATTTTGCTGCTCTAAATAAAAAAATAATATTTTGCTGCTCTAATATGGAAATAAATCAAGATATATTTAAACGAAATTTTTAAATATATTCTTTAGCCAAAATCAGCACCATTGTAAAATTCATAATAGATTTCCAACTAAAATGATGCAGATTTGATTCTCCAGGTCTAATTACTCAGCATTTTTACTGGATGGCATGTCAGGTTTTCTTAAATGGCTGAAGTAACAGTGGAGTGCCTCACAGCTACAGCTATGCCTAAATTGCTATGAATGATTAATTGACAGAAAATCTGAGGATAATGTGCACCAAAGAATAAGGAATAGAGAAAATACATCAGTGAGAAGCTAGTCATGAATTATTAAGTCAAACTTGGCACAAACTATCCACCAAATAACATATTTTTTTTCCCAGCTGGTGAAGACAAAATCTGTGCATGTAAAAGCCTAATCTGAACCCAGGTAAAATAATTCTTAAAATCCTACTATGGTAGAAAAGTCTATGAGTAATTTCCCTTTAGTGTTTCTTCTGGATATCTGCATCATTCAAATCAGGAGTTTCTTCTTCCAATAGTTCTCAGGTTTATGCAACACTCAAGTAATATCAGTTCTTTCTCTCTGAGTTCAACAGAAGATCAGAGTAATGATTTAAGTTCCTCTCTGGCTTGAGGAAAAAGTAATGACTTGAAATAAATTTGCACCTGGGTTTTGGCCAGTTTTCTGATTGAATGTCCTTGTATGTCTGTAGACCCATGCAGAGTATCTCTGTGTTCTCCAAGAAAAATCTTCTCATGTTGTCCCAATAAACTCCCCATTTCTAAGTTATGCCATGATTTCAATGACTAATTGGCTGATTAAAAAGATATGGCACAATGGAGATAAGACTATGCTGTTACAGGAAGACAAACACAGGAAACTCAGGAGATTCAGGAGTCCTAAGGTTCCAGCACTGTCTTCATCTGCATTTCAGTGATGTTCACTTAATGCATGTTCTTGCAAAAGGATGGGTATAAGGACAATTGAGAGAATACACTGGAAAAAGCCTGATGATTTGGACAGCAATTAACTGTTGCTTGATATTGATCTAAATAACAAAATAAAAGGGAATGTATAAAATGTAGATCATCATCAAATGACTCATTTACAAAAAAATAATAATGAGAGAAAGAGGTTTGGTAATGTGACTTCAGCTTTTTTCCCCACCCTAATTAGGATGGTGTTAAAATTATACAATGACTGTCAAATATAATGCATTATAATAAATATGGTTAAACTATCTCCAAGCTAAACTATTCAAAAATCTTTTACCCCTTCCCTCCAGCACAAATACTTATTAAAATTCAGAAGTTTCTCTTGTGCAGTCTTCTGAAGAGAAAGAAGGTAAATGATGCTGCTCTATATTAATTAGTGACCTAGAACTCTCCTGACTGAGGAAACTGTCCTCATTTGTGAAAAGTAAAAGGTTATTTATATGGTATTATTAGTTTCTAGTGTCATTTGTGTCCAAAAACTAAAATATCCAAGCCAAAACTTATTAAGTTATCTCTTCCAGAAAACTGTCAACTTAGATAATGCATAACCAATTTCTGTAGCCTAGCACAACTCACTTTTTTCACTCTTTCACAGATTTATGATGCTTTAGGTTCCTCTGTCTTTGGGAAAACAAGCAAAGCTTAGAAGACCCTGATTTGATAAGGGGGTTTGAACAATATTTTGCTAACTTTTGACAAGATAGCTCAGGGCTAGATCCAATAAAACTACATTATGCTTCTTCATTGTGAAGCTATGAAAAATTGATTTTTATATTGGATTGGACCATTGGCTTGTTAAAGAAACTTAACTTGATAACAACACCCTTTATCCCCTTAGGAGCTATCATTTCATGTTAGGAGGACTGAAACAGTACAGCATATATAAGGAATATTATCTAGCCTTGTGGGGTCAAGGAGTTATCTTGCAGCAGAGCCTGAGTCACAGGGCTGTGCACTGGAATAAGAAAGCAGGGCAGAGGGTTCCTCAGGGAAAATAAGAGCAGGAAAGAAACCTTTTCCACTCTAGGATGTAAAGCTAAAACAGAGCTCTTTGGCAGCCACTTAGCAAGGCTAATATTCTTGTTTCTCTATTTATAAAGCCACATTTCTTTAATTATTTTCAATTGCCAAGGATACATAAAATAAATATAGACAGGGATGAACCTGTCTAATGTAGCTCACTACGTTCCTCTCTTCAGTTTGGTAGTCAATATTTGTTATAGCTCTCTGGTCAGACCACTTGAGTACTCTTAATCCACTTGAAAAGGCTTGTTTGCTTTATGTTATGCTGAGATCACAATTTCATAGAACACTATTCCTGGCCCAAACCTCCACATAAATAATACAGTTTTAAATCCATAAATATGTTCTCATCAAGGCTACTCCACTCCTCATCCAGATTGATTTGTTTTAATATAGTTCCTCAGCATCTAGTTTCTTGAAATCTGATTCCCTTGAAATGCACATTGCAAATGAAGTGTAATGGTAAGGTACAGCGGGAAGATTGATGTATTTGGTGCAGTAAACTCAAAAGTAAGAAGAGGATGAATGATTCATTTTTACCTTATAAATAATTTTGAGATCAACCTTCTAATGCTATGTTCAATGTATATATTATCCACGAGGTATTTCTACTATTAAAAATCAGGAGTGTGGTAGCCCCTTGTTTGAGGTATTCATGACTAAGGGAGAAGATATTAAGAGATATCTCTTCTTTTTTTTCTCTCTCTAACTGGCCTGGCCAACCCAAATAAAAATGGAAAAATAGGCTTCTGATAGTTAAATCCTTTCTCAGCTTTAGAAAACATGGTGTGTTTGAGCTTTCCTGGGGAGGCAGGGGATAGACAATGAAGACGTTTCCTAGGCATAGACTGCATTTACATTCATGATTTTTATAACATGCATTTAAGATTATATATGAGAAAGCAACTCTCTTAATTTCATATGGAAAGGTTTTTAATTATTTCCATAGTATACCTAACAAACATACTATAGCACAAGAAATTCTGCTTCTCCATTTTAAATATGGTTTACCATGAATTATCAAACAACCATGTGTGGAAAATTTCTTTGTCCTCAGTGCTAGAGCAACATAGCAGGCTAAATAGCACAACACGGGAATATCACACTTTAACAAAGTGTCTCCTGCCCCTATGACTTTTCCCTACAATACAGAAAAAGAAGGAAATCACCCGAGGCTGCCTGACTGCCAGGGATGCTGCAGCTTTTCCTGGCTGGATGGCCTATTATATATAGTTCTTAATGCAAAGACTGTCAGGCAGGATAAGTCCAAGAAGGGAAGAAAGGGCACAGACATGCCTTTTTCTCAAGCACCTGTTACAACTGACAAGACTATGGACATGGCCATGCTTTGCCTTGCAGGGATGAGGAGAGCAACAGGAGTTGAATGCCTAATGAAAGTGAATATGGCTGGTGCTGCCCCTGTGAAGTTGTTCTGCTGGGGCCTAAAAGCAAAGCACTTATTTGGGAGGGGAAAAAAAAGAAAGCAAGTCTTCGATATAAAGGTGCAAAAACTAGCAGATTTAAATGACTAAAGTCAGTGGAACAATATCTGTTGTCCCAATTTTATTCAAATCTTATCTGCTGTGCACGCACTTCGTATTTTGAGTATGCAGTGGATGATTTACGATGCATGTAAACTCACATAGATCATGCAAGGCAGGAGTACAATGTTGTCTTTAAAGAAATTAAACTGTCATTACAGTTAATTTTAAACTCATACTCTAAAATGAGTTTATATTTTGTGATAAATTAAGAGAAAGAGATTCTATTTCTTTTGAGACTAGTGGTGATCTTTCTCAAATTCGGTTTCTGCAGAAACATTATTTCACATTCAGCATAATTCCATCAGATATACTATACTTGGGTTTAATAGCTGGCAGGCTGTGAGGAAACAACTTATGAATCTTTAGTAAATTGCATTTATTCTTTCTCTCAGAGCTACATGGATCTTGCCTGCCCTCAGCTGGATTTATGGAGGGTTGATTGAAAGGTGGTGGTGAGAAATATATTTGAAAACTAGCAACATATCACGTTGCATAAGAAATAATCTTTTCAGTTTTGCCAATGACATTATGTTATAACTAACTGAGAATTGAATTCCTTCAGGGAATTTCTGAAGCTAAAAAAAAACAAGAGGAGAGGGAATGAAAATGAAGAAGGGTTAAACAAAATGTTTGATTAAACAACCCAGTAAAAGAATGGGCTTTCTGGACCTAACTGTGCACAGGACAAAAAATACCTTTATTTCAACAGAGTCAAACACCATCTATTTTGCTGTCTTCTGGATATATGAGGTTTCCTTCAGCCCCTGAAAAGTAAAAGGAAAATCTCTATAGAAATAACAAAGCACTTTGCAGCAATGGTCAGAGCCATTCTGCTGAAAAGTACATTCACTAGGCAGCATCCAGAACAGCAACCAAAGACTCTATACTCTTCTGTGCTAAATACATTTCTAAAAAGATCTGAAAATAAAAAGACAAAAAGCCCAGCTAAACTGCAGTGATAATTGCCCATCTTGTTAATGAAAAATACAAGTTGCTGAGATGGTCAAACTGATACCTAAAAATTAACAAGTTAGCCTTGTGGTCCTTATATTTTCTCTCCTTCCCACATCTCCTTTCCTTGTTATCCTATGAAAAAGTTATGTATTGATGAAGAGTGGTATTAAGAGAGCAGAACAACAAATAATTCCAAATCCAATTATAGGTTTCATCAAATCCTTCTAGATTACTCACTCTCCCCCTCTCTTACTGGATATACTTTTGACATCACTCTCCAAATGATGTAAAAGATAATGTGCTGCTATTCCTCTTATAAGGTCTCCCCCTGATATTTTCTGTTAGAATAAAGTACTTAATGAAAAAGAGAACTGAACTCAGATTTTTGAGATCCTTTCTGCAACTTATCTTAGATATCAATACCTGCTCAATTGCAAAATGCTCATGGTGTTTCATCACTACGGTTCCTGACAGTTCCCCAAAGCACGAATGGTGGATTGACTGCGTGTCACATAAGCAAGAACACCACCTAAGAACTCCCTAGATCCATCAGAAAGGCATCATGTTGGATGAAGTAAAAAGAGAGAATATCACATGCTATTAAAGTCTTGGTAATATCAAATCTCAAACATCTTATCTCTTAATATACTCTTATAAACAAGGAGCAAAAAGACCAGTGGAATATAATGAGGAACAGTCATATAAGAGATATCAGCATGCCTCCGTATTTCAGCATTAGATGTGTTTGGGTCATTAGGAATTTTTTTTATCCTGTTAACTTACATCTAAATAATCTCTTCTCCTTCCAGAGTTTATGCTGTCATCAGGATTCCAGCAGAACCATCGATGAACAGAACCATGCTTTTTATTTCTCTGCCTTCCTGCAAAGGCAAGATGAAGATCTTTTTCTTTCTGCTTGTGTAAATTCCAAGGTATCTACACTATCAATATTATTACCTACTTTTCTGACATTCAGTTAAGATGTTCACGAAAAGGTTACAAATTAGATTCCAATTATGAGAACAGCAATAGAAATACACTAAGGAAACCCTTTCACAGAATCACAGAATCACAGAATCACAGAATCACAGAATCACAGAATCACAGAATCACAGAATCACAGAATCACAGAATGGGTAAGGTTGGAAGTGGGGCAACTGATCCAGCCTCCCTGCTCAAGCAGAGCCATCCTAGAGCACATTGCACAGAATTACATCCAGGAAGTTTGCTTTAAGCAAGGAAATAGCAAATCTTTCCTCAGCAAGTACTTTTTCTTACCACTCACACTCAAAAGAAGGACAATCCAGACTACCTGAGAGTCTTCTTATGACAGTGGAATAAGAAGCCAAAGTCAAGAAGCCATCAGACTACAGTCTGATTGATTCCTCTGATGGCAGCCATAAAATTTCAAAGACAAAGAGATAGTCTTTGAAGACCATGAGGACTCAGTACAAAAATCACAGAGACTTGTTCCCAAGAAAAAAGCTGCATCATTGCTGCCACACAAAGAAGTGCAAGTGCAATTTTGCCAAAGTAGTGTTTAGTTGTTTACAGCAAATATGTGGCATTATTTAAAAGTTCATACTGCTGTCTACATATGGACATTTTCAGTATTTCATAAGCCAAGAGGCGTGCTTAAGAGAAGCAGGTGAGAACCACGACAGTGTTGTGCCCAACTTTTTTCTCAGAGGTGTTCAGCTTTTATTGTCCTTTGGGCAGCCAATAGAGACAAATGCAAAATCACTGTAGATGAGCCATTTGATGTAAGGTCAGGATAGTCCTCATAAGACAGCTTCACACGCCCTCTACTGACTGGAAGTGAACTACCCTCTTAGGTACCCAAGAAGACTCATTTGCAGAGGTCAATCAACCCTTACATCCACAAATGCAGAAATTATCACTGATTGAAAGATTTTGTGCGTAACCAATGTAAAATACAAAGATATTGATAAATCCAGTCCTTATGAGCTTTGTCTGCCCCTTGGACCTTAATGATCTTGGAGGTCTTTTCCAATCTTAATGATTCTATTATACGGATTCTGTGATTCTGCTAAACAACTTAAGTGCTTTGTGGGAACCTCCAATGTCCAATTTCTAGGTATGTCTGATAGCCAAGAGGTCTATGGTCCCTTAAAGTTAATGTCTTCCTTCATTCTTTAATTAATTAAGGCTTGGAAAGCACTTTGAAGATTAAACAGTCTGTTTAAATGTAATGGGTTCTTTATTATTATTATTATTATTATTATTATTATTATAACCTCATCTCCTTGACTTAATTATTTAATTTCTGTCAATTTGTCTCATGAGGACCCTATCACAGAAAATTTCTTCAGAAATGGGAAAGAATACAATTTTCAACAGGAAGAAGGATTGCAGGGACTTTTAAAAATAAATACTTCTAAATAGCTGCTATTAACAAACTTGTAAGTGGGGGGCAAGGGAGCGATGGTGGTAGAGAAATGCTATTTTTGTCTAGCTTATTTTTACAAAAATTGAAATTTCAAAAAGTCATTTTTCATGCACTGTGAAACACATTGCAGGAAAAATTACTGTCCTGGGACACTGAAGTCTGTTTATTAATTTAAACAAAACTTTGGAAAACATTGAATTTTTGATAATATTTACTTAGTGGTGACTGGAGGTAAGAAACAAAATTAAATATGTACTTATGCTTTCCTGAAACAAAATTAAATCCTGAAATGGCAAAAGAGATTTATTCTGAAATATGTAATTGGTAATCTGTGGACTTTTTTTGAAAATAGATGCTATTGAAACAATTTCTATTCTAAGATTTTTAAAAAAATCAAAAAATACATTTATCAGGAAGAAATAGTGAGGCTAATAAACATGAGAACAACATGTTCTGATATTTTTTAAATGAAATTTCTTGATTTTTCCATTTAGAATTATATTTTCATTTGATGTTGATTTCAACTTTATCTTTTTACTTAAGATTAGTGAAACAAAACATTTTACACTGAGCTAAAATGTGGATTTTTTTTTCTTAGAAAGCATTATTCATAATGTTATAATAAAGGCAGTAGATAAGAAAGCAATAAATATTTATGAACAGTTTTCAGGAAAATCACTTAGTACAGTATTTGGAATTTACAAACAACCCCCAACTTGTACACATTCAAGATGCAGACACAGTCACTTCTTAAACATATGTGGTTCTAGAACTGGGAAGACATACTCAAAGGCCAACAGCTGGCAATGGAAAAGGTCGTTCAGTTACTGGCTGAAGTCATCAGGCACTTGAAAAACAGGATGTTTGAAGGCAAAATATTTTACTTTGTTTTGGTTTTCTTTAAACTTTGATTCACCAAGGATAAGATTCTGAGTCTTCCTAATTTTCAAACATATCTAGTATTTATATCCTTTATATGTTGCATTCAAGGAATTTATGCGAACCAGACTAGAATTGAAATATCTGAACATCATGATTGTGTAGTCTTACTGATGTCTTTAAATAAAAACGGAGCAGCAAGTACTTTGCTTTTATGTTGCATCATCAGCTGAAGATAGAAAGCTTCACTTCTTAATCTGCATGGTGCTTCATCTCCTACCAAATGCAGCACTGTCATCACAGAAGCATTAAATGTTTCACACAAGTTTTAGTGAAGCAGCTTGGATTACACTAAATCAGTAAAAGTCAGTTCAAAATCAACAAACCCATACAATATGTATGACCTATAATTGCATTCTTTGGCATAACTTGTCCACTGAGTTTTGCAAAAAATAATTAAAATGCTTAAATGCGTACAAAAATCCATTACAAAAGATTGAACTCTTGATGCTTGGCCTTGTGCAATTGATTATTCTAGTGGGATCACTGTGGAAGACAATGTGTTTGAGGAATTAGTGATTTTGGACAAACCAGTACTGGGCCTTTTACTGAGGGTGTAAGGACCCTTAGATTAGCATGAGTACCCTCTGTAATGGAACTTGCTGAAGTGCCCCTTGCCAGCCCTTACCAGACACCAGTGGGTGTTATAACAGAGATAACATCCAGTCTACCAGGAAGATACACAAGATAAAAGGCACTACAGCATGAGATGGGGGAGGAACCCCTCCATGGTTGGCATCTGTGTAGAGTGCCATGGGAAAATCTATCCAGGACTTGTCTGATGCTGCATGAAAACAAGGCTCCTAGCATCTAAGAGATGCAAGATTTACTCTCTATCTGTATCCTGGGTTTATTCTGTTTTATCAAGACAGCTATTTTATCAAGTCATTGTTGCTAACCCTTTCTCATAGAAATCCAGAAAGAATCCTCTTACCACTCCCAATACCTGTGCAGAACAGTTCTGTCTTTCAATTTGGAACTTATCACACTTATGCAATAATATAATGGCTTATGCTGTGCCACCCTAAGCTAAAAGCTCATTACAAGACATATGTATCATTCAGTAATATACATCTTTGCAGGCTGGGCAGCTATGTGAAGTCACTGTGGCAGAGAGTGATTACAGAAACTTCAAGTAGCTTTCAGATGTCTAAAATACAGTAGAAGTACATCTTGTCTCTACTATAGCTATTGCTTGTCAGTGAAAGCACAAAGCATTGCAAGAGCCAGCTCTCGGAACTTAAAGAATGCAGTTGATTGTCTCAAAACACTGTCAAAGAAGGAAATTCCCATCAGATAAGCCACCATAACAGGAACTGATGGCAACAAGATGAACCAGGCCTGGTAAAGCAGATCTGGGAAACCTATCTGGACAAAGATTCCCACAGTGGGAAACTGTGAAGAGGAAAGCATTAATTCCAGACCTAAATGAAGGTGAAGGTTTGAAATTAGCACACTGGACAAAATTTCCACGGTGCAAGCCATGGGAAAGAAAACAATTGCCTACACCCATGCCGTCCCATGTTGTGGGAACATCTGTGATGCCCCATGATTATCTGGGACTTGGACTGTATTAAAGTGGTACCCAGAAGCATGACTTTGGGACCCTCACCACTGAGAAGACCAGAAGAAGCACTGTCAGGATGCTGTCAGTGATATCTTTACCTTTTTACTTAATTCATCTCTCTCTCATTCTCTATCTCTCCCCTTGTCCCACTCTCTTCCTTTTTCTCTCTCTCTCTACCTCGTATTTACTGTTAAATAAAATCCATGCTATTGACTTTGGCATATGATCCAGTTTGCACGTTAATTCAGTCAGGGGCATCTTTAAATCATCAGATCCCAACACCAGCAGCCCCCTAGAAACAATCTCGCTTTGCTCACCAGGACCCTGCCCCTAAATTTTCCTCAAATCCTTGCTTTTGTTAGTGCCTTTCTCTCCTAAAAAGAGTCCAACTTCAGCCATTAAGCCTGAGCATTGCTTGATACTATGCCTCCAGACCTGAAGTCATCATCTTTCTGCAGTCTTCATTCTGCACATTCCTGTGGCCACCAAACTGTCCTTCTCTAAACTACATCTTATGTAGTGCTATTCAGTACCTGCAGCTCAGCAGAGCCCAGTTCCAAGTCCACCCTCCTTAGGGTTATTAATCCTTCAGAGTTCCTTATCACAAACAACACAGGTGTTGCTACAGTTTTATCAGACTTTAGTAGGGGTTTTTATGTGTTTACAGTCACTATGCTGTATGTTTGTTCAATATATAAAATCCCACATTACATATCTCAAAAAGAAACATCTCTCAGGCTGAGCTCAGTACTATTATATTAGCATCAGATGAACACAAATTCATGGTTCCTTACATATAAAACAACACTTCAATATTTTATTTAAACATATACTAGTATGTTTAAACCTTCAATTAAATTTAAGAAATGCAAACCTACTCTAGCAAATGAAGGTTACTTCATATATGAAAAGCCTTAGCAAAATAATTAGAGCAAGAGCATACATGATGAGGAAGTACTTACTATGTTTATATTCAGATGTAAATTTGATTTTTTTTTAAATTCTTGACCAGAAATTATATTTTACTGCAGTTATATACTCATAGAATACAATGGCATTTGACTGATGTGAAAATATTCCTTCATAGCAAGAGAGTCATAACTGATGATGTCATGACCACCTCCAGTACTTGATTACTGTGGCTAGGTCAAGGCTCATTAAAAGTCTGATATAATTTTCCAATCTTTTGCATTAATCATGCAGAATTACTTTTCTTTCTTTTTTTTTTTTTTTTCTTTTGGTATTCATATAATTCTGTCTGTCACATTTGCTCCAGATGTTATCACAATTTGGTGAGTAGTCCCAGTGGCATCACTGGGATGACTACCCACTAGCAAACAGACCTTAGTCCATGGAAAAATTTTTCTTTAGGCTATGGTTACTATGAAGCATTTCAGTAAATTAAATGTTGACCAAAAATCCACCAAAGAATAAACTATCTTGTAAACATTGCCTCCATTCATACTGACAGAGTAGTATTTTGGTTATACAATGTATACCAGACCTACAGGACTTCCAAAGTACAAATCTCCTTTCCTCATCTCTTGTATTGTTGTCAAATCTGAATTTTAATCTTAGATTCCAGAAGACACGTAAGGTTTTTTAAACATTTTCTAAGTTATTTGCTCACTGAATATTGATTTGGAATAGTGATGCATAATATATCAATACAACAATAACACTATGCTTTTCAATAAATGGCATATCAACTGCTACCAAAATTACTGGTGTTGCTGATACCACTGCATCATAGTGTTTACATTTATATTGTGCCCTATTAGACTGTCTTTTGCACATCTTTCCAGTTTCTGTCCTTTATATTATGAGGAATGAGGAGTTTCAGTTCTTGTCTTGCCTTGTCTCTCCTTATTCAGGAGTTTAGACCTGACCCTAGGAGATATCAGTTCAATGTAGATGGATCAGCAAGATGGAAGGGAGCAGAGCCAAACATTCCTATGTGCATTCACAATCTATCAGCATCGCACAACCCTTTGCCAGAATATATTAATAGCATCTCAATGCTTGGTTATAAAATTATAATTTGACACTACTTTGAAAAAACCCACTTTATTTGATGCTTCTAAGGGAACCATTCTCCATTGCATTAAAAAAAAAAATACAGAAAATGGCATAAGCTTCAACAGAGAAAAATGAGTGCTTAGCATTAGACAAGGATCAGAAGATCTAGATGGGCTTTCCAGAGGGGAAAAATGTTGTCTTTTCAAGTCTACACTTAACTGATAAATAATGAAAACCACTCTGGCAAATCAGTCTCAAAGTACATAATATACCTCAACTGATGGAAATTGATTATTAGAAATTAGTTCAGCCTGGCATATTTTTTTATCTGCCTCAGGATGAACATTGCACAGTTGTCTTTATTTGGCTGCATGTTTTGCTTCCTTGGAAGAAAGAGCAATTCTGTCTTACAGGATGTATTCACAGTGAAATTCACAGAGCCAAAAGGCAGAAAGGAGAGCTTTCTCCATCACAGAATATCCAAGTGAACCAAGCATTAATTTGAGTTCTCCATATCTGTGCCCTTTCTTCAGAGATCACATGATGAGAGGAACAGAAGGAAGATACATAATGTGGCCTCCCAAGGTCTCTTCCAGCTCTCATTTCCCAGGATTTCTGTGCACTGTTTCCGAGAAATGGAAAGTAGAGAAGAATAAGATCAAGAAGCAGTAGCAATGGCATAATCTGAAATAGAAAAAAAAGAACAGTCAAGAGAGGACTGAGATAGAACAGAGTTTCAGTCTAAAGCTGTCTCTTAAGGCTGAACCACATCAGTTTTATTTAGCAAAAACAGTTTTTATAATAGCTATTGGGAAAACAGTTAATGTTTTAATAACTGCAGGACTAACCCATTAAATGATAAAGTCAATATCCCCACTGAGAGCAGATATGCATCAACAGTAAATTTACGTTATCTGCTCAACAGTTTTAAGTTCTATAATTACAGATATTTAAAACTGTTATTTCTTTAAAACTTGTGGAAAAAGAAAACTGTTCAATATTAGCCTTATAAAAAATGAGGAATTCTTAAAAAAAAAATAAAATAAAATCACTTGATGATATTCCAACAAAAACAGAGCAGTGGAAAAAAATCACTGTGCACTTCAAGCAAATACACATTACGTGCTTGGGGAGATATTCAGAATAATGAGTATGTGCTGACTTGTATGAGAGGCCTGCATACTTCAACTTGAATATACTTCACAATAGCTAATGCAAATGAAGAAAAGCTTTCATATTTAGGGATAAAGGGGGAAAAAAACCTCAACACAATATTCTAATTAATTATGTTAATTAGAGGCCCGATTTCCCCTCACAGCAGTGCCATCATAAATTCCACCTAAGAAAATTCTGACTTCTAATGGCCTGAGATGAGAATCAGCCCCAGATGATCCTTGTAGGGGGCAATATCACCTTCTTTGTTATACAAATACAATCGGAAATATGGACTCAGCCAGGCAATTGTTCAGGAACTGCACTTAGAAGCAACTGCTAAGTGAAATTCTGTGGTGAACTTCAGGTTCTGTGACAGTTTTTCTCTAGTGATGCCCTTTAAATAGCATAAAGAGGTTAAAGAGGGTTTTGTATGCTAAGTATTTCTTGGCATAGTAATGTTGATATCTGTATGGTTTCTGTTTAAAACTTCTCTTTACTTGTATTTTTAATGTTTCCTCCATAACTTGAACCTTTTTTTTTCTCTTTAATGCTTGCTACTCCTTCCTACTGAAGATATCTTCTTCCCTGACCTCCTCACGTACCATGCATTTCAACTGTTAAAGACCATAGACTACTCAGATATTGCTGTAACAATATTTTAAGATTTAGCTGTATAAAAGGAAGATATTTTGGTGTCCCAAGTCCCTGTTTTGGCAGACTTCCATCACATACACAAAAAAGCAGATTAAACTAGACAGAAGAGTGAAGAGAATGTGGGTACAACCTAAACCAGGCAGAAGAAAAAGGGTTTATTTCAGGGACCTTCAGTAATCACTAGTGTTCATCTCTTCCTGAGTAGTCACACTGAGAGTAATGGACCTGTAAAGCATCACCAGCAAATGCAAAATTCATATGCATTTGCTACTTTACTGTGAATGCTTTGATGGAGATATCCATACAACACTAATGTGAAGCTACCTGAACATGTATCTATTCGTTTCTACAGTATTTATTTATAGATAGGGTGTCAGACAAGGTTTTCAAAATTGTGTGGGTTTCTTTCTTTATCAGTATTTCTTTAAAATATAGACCTACAAAATAATGTAGCTTGCATCCACTGACTACAAAAAAAGTGCTAAACATGAATTCAAAATTACCTTGGAAATGTAGCAAAAGTGAAAGGGAAATAAGAAATTTCTAAAAGCTGTGTGTGGAAGACAGTCCCAACAACTCAATGACAGCTAAATCAAGCAAATAAAAGTTTTGTTTTTTCCTTTACTCAGTGTTTTTCAGACTGATGTCTGACAAAAATGTAAGGTACATAACAGAATAAGAGGAAAGGCAGAGCTTTGTAGGAGAAAATCTTCTCAGGGTATTTGAAACAAATGGGAAAAAAACTCCCAACTTAAAAGTTGGAATTTACAGTTGAGACCATAGAGACTACTCATTTCAGCCAGTTCTAGAATCTTGAATGTAGTCATTTGCTGTAATGATTCCAGTTAGCAATACAGGAATTTAAAGTTCTTAATAATATTATAGTTTGGGGGGGGGGGGGGGTGTTCCATCAGTTAATAATATAAATTATATTTGGAATTAATTATTTTCTACCCAGCAGCTTCCCTTGCCAATATCCTGGCTAATTTTCAGGCATTTCTGCTTTTATAAAATTATCTGAATTAGATCCTTAATGTTACCTTTCCAGCCAAGTCTGTCTAGTGAAGACAAGCTTTCTTCCTCATACTGAGACAAGCTGCACTCCTCAGCCAATGATGCTTTGTTGCTATCCAGCACTGATGGTTTCTAGTTCCTTAACTAATTTAGATTCAACTACTTACTGACTAGGAAGGCCTCAGGCCTTCATACATCTTGCAAAGGTTTTTGATCCTATTTGAAGCTCTAGATACCCTGGGTGATTAGGTTCTTAATATAGACCTTTTCCTCACTGCCCTTTTTCACTCAGGTGAAAAATGTTTTATAAGCACTTTTTTTTTCCAAATGGAGAATACCTAATGCAAATAGGCATGAGTTGGCTGCAGCCAGGCCAGTAGTTAGAGGTTCAACCAGGATATAACAGCTGCAAGTTCACATCACTCTTTCAATGCTTGATTAATTATTTATATAAAGTGGAAGATTTCCAAAGAGACAAATCAGGTGCTCAAGCTATAACAGTCAGTCATTTAATGATGGGTATTCCTGGAGGATACAGATTGCAATTCATTAACTGAATTCAGCAGAATGGGGATTTGAATTCAGGCCAATTTTCTAATTACTAAGATAATGCATTTCTAGGATAAGTGAAGTTTTTGTTTGTTTGGGGTTTTTTTTAATTTTAATTCATATACAGAAATTAAAGATATAATTGTATAAGAACTTTCTTTTCACAGGAACACAAACTAAGAAAGATTCTTATAGAATCATAGAATTATTTAGGTTGGAAAAAGTTCCTAGGTCATCGAGTCCAAGTTTTGACTGATCACTACTTTGTCAACTAGACCAGAGCACTAAATGCCATGATCAGTTGTTTCTTGAACACTTGCAGTGATGGTGACCCCACCATCCCCTAGGAAGTCCATTTCAATGCCTGACAACCCTTTCCATAAAAAAATTCTTCCTGATGTCCAGCCCAAACCTCTGCTGGCGCAGCTTGAGGCTATGTCCTTTTGCCCTGTCAGTAGTTGCCTGGGAGAAGTGATTCACCCCCATCTTCCTCAGCTCTTCAGGTAACTGTAGAGAGTGATAAGGTCTCACTCAAGATCTATTCTTCATCAGGCTTAACAAACCCAGCTCCCTCAGCTGCTCCTCATGTCACTTACTCTCTAGACTCTTCACCAGCTTTGTTGTGCTTCTCTTGACATGTTCCAGCACCTCAATGTCTGTCTTGAACTGAGTGAAGAGCCTGAATCTGGACACAGTACTTGCGATGAAGGCTTCCACTGCTGAGTACAGGGGGACAATCACTTCCCTGATCCTGCTGGCCACACAATTTTTGATCAGGTCAGGATATCACTGACCTTCTTGGGCATCTGGGCACACTACTGGTTCATGTTAGCTATAGACCAGCACCCCCAGATCCTTTTCCATTGGGTCATTCTGCTTATCTTTATCAGTGAGCCACTGGGTTTTAACAGTCCAGATTTTTTTAACATTTTTTTTTCTTTTTCAAAACTGTTAGCAGCTAGTTTGAGAACCATCAGCACAAAGTTCCTATTCAATCATTCTGATAGGCCCTTCATAGGCCTGTATAATTTATGCAAAGACAGATATCCAAAGGCTGGAGACACCCTAAAGCACTTTGTGGAAAGGCACCTAAGGACCATAGCATAGCATGGCATAGCATGGCATAGCATAGCACAGAATATTTCAGTTGGAAGAGACCTACAACTGCCTGACCACTTCAGGGATGACCAAAAGTTCAATCATGTTATTAAAGACGTTGTTGAAATGACTCTTAAACACTGAAAGGCTTAGGGCATCAACCACCTCTCTTGGAAGCTTCCAGTGTTTGATCACCCTCTTAGTAAACAAACGCTTCCTAATGTCTGGTCTAAACTTCCCCTGGTGCAGCTTTGAACCATTCCCACATGTCCTCTGATTGGATTCCAGGGAGAAGAGATTAGTAATTATATTCAGACCAAGGTGGCTCCTGCAGTCTCTCAATTTAAAAGTGAGATAAAGGAGGCAGATCCTGGCATCTTTGGCCATCGGGGTATTTGCACAGTCCCGTGCAGATGATCTTGCTTTATTTCTTTGCAAATAGCTGGGACATGAGTCTTTAACAAAGTTCCCATTATTTTCAAGGGTCTCATATACATATAGGAACAGACAAATGCACACAACACAGTCCAATAAATTTCAGTACACTTTATATCCCAGCTAATTTCACAACCAAGCTTAGAAGGAACACTGATTACCTTGATTTCTCTGCTTGCAAATGACATTTCTTTGATAACAGACTGTAATTGATGTAATGTTTGCTTCTTAATAGTTATATACTAAATGAATGATCAATATTATTTTAATCAGCAGAATTACTTAGAGTTTCCTACATTTACACTATGTGGCTGTAGAATGTAATTTTGAAATTTCAAAAAATCTTTGTGAATGCTATATTTGCTCTTGAAATCTTGGTTGACAGTGCCACCATCAACTTGTAACACTTTCTGTCAGGAAAAACTAAATCTAGCTAGCTAGATATTAATTTGTCAAAAGGAAAACAATGTCAATGCCATCAATATGTTTTGACAAGAATTTAGACAACTACATGAACATCTCAGAAGAAATGTCAGTCATGTCAAGAAAAAGTCAAGAAATTAAAACTACTATTTCTGGCTTTATGCATTGCTCAAATAATTGCTAATATTCTTTAAGCATACTTTAAAAGTAATTAAAGCATTCTCTTCCCTTCCCCAATTAAAATAAATACATTAGATTCCTTAGATTCAGGAGACAAAACTATTCTTTTCACATGGACCAGAAAAAGCATCTCTGACAGCTCTTCCAGGGATACTAGTTACTGATGGTGCAAGTCATACATTCACAATACCATCTTTGAGTACTCTGTATATTTTTATATTTATAGGTCTATAATTATATATATATATATATATTTCTTGAATTCCAGGATTAGTAATAACAAGAGAATAAGAAGCAGCTGTATTTTTTCATTTTCGAATTCAGTGTGTTATGATAGATAAGGCCCAGGATAAGATTCTGAAGAGCTGGGGTACCATTAAATATTTGATCACTGTTGAGTGATGAATTATTTTTTGTAATTCGTGGTACTCTTTCATCATATTAAAATAAGTAAAAGAATATTTAATTTCTAAACTTATTTGTAGAATATCTGTATTGAAAAGTTACATGTAACAATGAAGTACTTTAAAGACAGAAAAATGCATTCAAGTGGTTGTCCAGGCATCCAGGCATCCCTGACTCCAGCTGTAAACAATTCAGTGAAGCAACAAGCACTACCATTTATTTTATATAGTTGCTAGAATAACTCATTTACTGATATGTAATTCTGAGACAAACATTTATAAGGAATATGCAGATACCATGAGGATGCATTCACTGAGATGTTCTTAGCAGAACTTATTTCAAAAGCAGAACTCTTCTATTGTAAAAAAAGGCAGAGTTTGTACTGATTTGACAATTTTCTGATGTTAAAGAGTATTTAATTTAAAAATAAAGTATTACTTGCAACATTGGGTGGCTTATACAGTCCACAGTGTTTGTAGAGAGAAACATCGAGAGAGAATGTAATACTCATTTAAATAAATGACAGATTTTACACTGTTGGGAAAGGATCTCAGGTACTTATGACCTGTGGAGAGTTATTGAATGATCCTAATCAGTTTGGCATTCTGACAACATACAGACTTGGTACATTTTCATCTGAACATCCTTTCTGTTTCAAAATAGTTCTTCTTTGGCAAGAGCTCTTCTGCTTCCCTGAGCCACCTGCAGATTAGAGACTCCCTTGGGCAGACACCTGAATGATTACAGTGGTAAGCATCACACTCAGTCTCTGAACAGATCTTACCTTATGAATGCTATACATTGTGGCGGTAGCAAGGATGGAACTGTAGAGAAATCACCGTCTACCATTTCTACTATGATTTCAGCAGAATCCTTTTCCTCCTTGAAAGCCCCTTTGGTCTGCCACTGCTGAATTCAGCCAACACTCTGGGGACAAAACACTTGAAGCAGATACTCCTTATTTGGTGTCCAGTTCTGACTGCGTAAGAGAGTGCAAAAATCTGCAGCTGCAGCTCAAACTTTCTCTGTGAAAAGCTCAGTCACCAAAAAATATACTCCAATTACCATGTCTTCCATCATCACAATTGATACTGCACACACAATGACAAACATGAAGAACCAAGATATATGTAACTATTCTCAGTCATCTCTGAGATATTTCCAATTGGGCTTGCAGATTTCTGAAATATCAGTGCTCAGTGGACTGGTGTGAATGTCCATTGCCATACTGTTGTATCTCAGAATTTCATATTTTTATGGTTCCTCAATGAGATAAGGCTTAAGGAAAACATCAAAATCTTTTATATATCATCCGCTCTAGAAACTAAAGAAAAGATTGGCTGTTGTCCCTCAGTGGATGCCCACCCAGCATGACAAACTTCTATGACTACAATGCACTTTAATTTGTCATCATTCGTATTTTTAATTACTGATTTTCATCACAACTACATACTGTGTCTGTTCTTGACCTGGTCACAGCTCCCAGGACTCATTTTAATTCTCACGTTCACTAAATATTCTCTAATGATTTTAAAGTAAGTATAGTTCACATAGGCTTGATAAAATGTGTGAAGAGATAAGGTCTAATTGATATTTTTCTGTTAAAAGAACTATGAAACGTCAAGACTTTTTACACTGCCTTAGGTAGCCAGTAGTTTACAGTAAGGAGGGAAATGTTCTCTTGTATCAGTGTTGTGAGGATAAACTGCATGTGTGTAATATTTGTTCAGTTATGCAATATATACCTCAACATTACTCTTACAGCTGTCACAGAATTTGGCAAATATCTGTACTTGCAGAGTACTTTCCTACTTCCTTTCACCCACCTCTTCATAAAGGTGACAAATTCTGAGGAACTGTGGGGTAGTTTAAAGGGTTTACCACATTTGGGTTTTGATCATGATCAAAGTGAACACTTCAAATCCACATTCCATAAAGTCACAAAGGTTATCCATTGCTCCAAACATTTTAAAAGGAATTACAACTTCCCATCGATAAGCCAGCATCAAATAGATCCTGACTAATCTTTATTACTATTATTCACTACTATCCAGTGATACCAAGAAGAATATTTTTTGTTATATTGAAGTGTTTTGAAACTTGAGAATGGGTCACTTGTCAAAAAATAGTTTATGTAAATGATATCTTCCATTGAGTACAAACCTGTTAT
The DNA here is from genome assembly GCA_038380795.1 of Pyrocephalus nanus. Taxonomy (NCBI): domain Eukaryota; kingdom Metazoa; phylum Chordata; class Aves; order Passeriformes; family Tyrannidae; genus Pyrocephalus; species Pyrocephalus nanus. The sequence goes on from CM076264.1 coordinate 48,778,440, forward strand.
TTTGTATCACCTTTGAAAATGATGCTTGTATAACCATATCATGAAGTAACCTTAATACAGTTTGCTGGGTTGCGTTTTTCCTGTTACTGCCAGTAATACATCTCCTTCAAACAGGAAGAAAACTGCTTTCTCTGCATCCCCTCCTGAGCTGTAGCTGCTGTCTTGCATCTGGCAGGGTCAAGTCTTGACTACACTTTGTTTAGCTGACCCTTGCCACTCATCATTCAAAATGTAACTGGGGAATGCACACACACACAAAAAACCCAAACAAACAAACAAAAAACCAAACAAACAAACAAACAAAAAACAGAAGTAAAAAAAAAAAAAAAAAAGAAAAACAAAAGATCCCACAGATTCAAAGAGAAGGTAATGAGCTACGCTGTTGCCCCTGTCTATTCACCAAAATCACATGTGGGCTACAACATCAGAAACTAACTAGAAAACAAAGCAGTTGCTGTCTTGAGGATAGTCCTGTATTCAGTACAAACCTGCTTTAGCTCATCAGAAGATGTGCATTTACCCCATTTTGAAGATTTTTGTGAAAGCTGTTCAGAGGCAAGAAAGTATCCTGTAAGACAGTTGCAATGTCCCCCAGAGTCCCTTTGCTTGGGTATAAGGACAATTTCACAGCCTACTTGAATGTGCAAAGTGCATTTTAATTCATAGTTTTTACCATCAACATATGAGTCACTATTAAAGGTAAACAAACATCAGAAGCAAAGTTAACTTGGAATGAAAATTAGGTTGTTTTACATTGCTCCTGCTTGTGACTTGTACAAAATCTGACAAATCTTTGAAAAATTCGAGGCACACCAGTGACTCTGTTAACAACAGATGTTCTGCAAAGTATATCATGTTTTCTGACTTGCAAGGACATTTTTTAAATGAGAAAGGGCAAAGAGTAAAGCTCAATCATCCTTCTTGCCATAAGACAATGCCATGGGAAGCGTGTTGGCAATGGTACACGTGTGTTTTAACATTCACGGTCAATGCTTGCAGTCAGACATTTGGGACTTAACATACTTGTAACAAAATAACAACAGCATATACCATCTGCTGCAGATGAACACTTCAAAATATTGCCCTACTATATACACATTTTGTAAATCTTCATGTCTAAAGGTGAGTCCCATTTTCATTTCTACCTTGCACAACAAACTACATATTTTCCTTAAGTTTGACAATATTTGTTACTTGAAGGACACAACAAAAGGCCTTTAGGAATAATTATTCCTTAACTCTTAGTTACACAGGGAAATATCTGTTTTCCTTTGAAGCAGCATGCAGAGCTACCTGTGTTATTCTGGAAAGTGGCTGTGTTTCACTGAACCCAGAGAAGCTGTGGATGCCCCATACCTGGAAATTTTCAAGGCCAGGTTGCATGGGGCTCTGAGCAACTTGGTCTAGTGAACGGCATTCCTGCCCATGGCAGAGAGGGTGGAATTAGATGATTTGTTTCCAGCCCAAACCTTTCCATGACTCTACGATCTAAATGCACTGGATAAGATCACTGAACAGATGATTACAGTATGGATTTACTCTTAAATGTGTAATTATTGTTTGTAGTATTAACTTCAGCATTTCCTTAGAAATTGTTACAATTCAGAAGCATTACGGCTGACTACTAGGAGACAGCAGCTGCAGAAATTCATGTCACAGTTTACAGGAACTCTCAAGTGCCAGGACAACCATGTGGTGAATTTTGCTAGGTTTATTATTAGAGATAGTCACAAGTGTTTTAAGGTTACTTCCAGTATTACATTCCCTTTTTCATTTTTTTTAAGCCATATGAATGACTTTTTATACTAACTGAAAGAAATATCCTAGAAATTGAAGTACATAGTGAGTTTGTTTCCTGAAGCATTGATTTTTCTGTTATGCTAAAATGCAAGATATTGATTTGTGGAGTTTCCTCTCAATATTCAAATACATCTATATGTTCTAATGGCATGCTTTGTCTGTGTTTCACATTGGTCAGTCTACTTTCCCATGCATTCAGGTCTATCATCTTGCTATTGTTTTCTTCTGGTTGTGACTATTGTGGTTGCTATCAGAAGGAATCTTTCTTTAGAAATGCTCTGTTTGGGATAGATGTGGCATTATCTTGTTTTGAGCAAAGGCATTTTGCCCTAATCTATTCTCAGAAGTGATTCTGCTTTCATTCTGTCTTAATACCTCCATGACATATTTGGATAAATAATTACACTGACTGCAGGAATGTGGTGCTCACTGGCTTGTGGTTCTTTATTAGGAGAGATGCAAATAATTTTTACACTAGCTTTGTTTTTGCAAGGAACTGTAGAATCATAGAATTGTTAAAGTTGCAAAAGACCTCTAAGATCATAGAGTCCAACTGCTAATGTAGCACCACCTTGTGAAGCCCTAGACCACTAAACCACCCCCTAAGTACCACAGTCAAACATTTTCTGAACACTTCCAGGGATGGTGACCCTACCAGTATTCTGGGAAGCCTGTTCAAATGCCTGACCACTCTTTCAGTGAAGGACATTTTTCTAATATTGAATCTATACCTCCCTGGGTGCCACTTTAGGCCATTTCCTCTTGAACCATCACTTGTTACTTAGGAGACACCCTCTCCACCTTGTGGCAGCCTCCTTTAAGGTGGTTTTAGAGACTGAGCCTGGTTTTCTCCAGGCTAAACAACCCTAGTTCCCTCCAGACCCCTCACAATCTTCACTGCCCTTTCTGGATAAGCTCCAGCACCTCAATTTCTTTCCTGCAGTGAGGAGCCCAAAACTGAACACAAGACTTGTGGTGCAGCCTCACCAGTGCCAACTACAATGGGAAAACATTCAAGTAATGTTAAAACATTAATGACCAGACCATGACTTCTCCCTTTCCGTGTTCCTATCAGTAGCATCCATACTACTGAGTGTGTGCTCTGGGGTATTCTAATATAGACACCTGATTTTCCTATTGTGAACAGAAGGAATTTCTCAAAATGTTTAAATGCAGTGTAATATATATTATAGTTCCTATTGTGTCATGTTGCATATTCTGTCAGCTCCCCCATGAATCAATTTGGTTAATGCTTTTGCAAAGAAATTAGTTAATTGGTGAGTTGAAAAAACCCCAAGAACAAAAGATCTTAATAATGTACAGACACTTCAGAAGGCTTGCATAAACACCAAACTTTAAAAACTTAGATAAAAGCTTTTTCTAATAACAAAGAGTATGTGGGAGTCTGTGAAGTACAATTAGTCAACTAAACTGGTACATAATTGATTTTTCCTTTTCATTGTTAAATAATAATGCTAAAATTATACTAAAATTCTTAATTTTGTTTGATTTGTCAGATGGACAGCTTTTTGTGTTTATGAGTAGAAATAATCACGATTAGAAAATACTTATATTTTTAGAGAAGAAAATTGGTGTTCAGTAGGATTTAGATTCATCTTTCTAATGCTAATTGAAAATCCACAGGAAGTGTTTAACTAATAATATATGGAGTTTTTAATTTTTGGTGCCTTACTTTATAATGTTACTCTACAAAAGATCCTGCAAAGCAATAAAATATGATTGAAAAATGAAAGTTAAAATTCCAGCTTTAAGACTGAGTTTAACTTTTTGAAGAATAATCCTTCCTTGACACCGCCACACAAATTTTTTCGTGTACCAGCTGGATTTCATTGCCATAGGAAAACTGTCTACCTCAAAGGCAAATACAAGGATGAGTCATTCAGATCTTTAATAAGAAACACAGATGGAAAAATGCCACAGCTGCACAGAGCTGGAAGCAGAGAAGTGCATGACCTTAATGAATATGCTTTTACATTTGACAGATTCCATCAGAGAACTTGCAGTTGCTTCAGAATCCCATGGCACCGTACAAACCTTTCTATGTTTTATCCCACTGTTGCAAGAAAAAATGTAAGATTATAAATATAACATGGAAACTTCTTTTTATCCCTATTGCCTAGATCTGCTATTCTCCTGGAATGACAATGCAATATAGAAGTGCAACAGCCATAAAAATGTATGTTTGTTTTTTTAATTTCCTTTTCATCAGTACTTTTATCTTCCATGACTTTTAGTTTTCAAATATAATCTTTTCTCTTTTATTTGTTTTCTTTCCTCACTTTTGATTTTTTGCATATTTTTTTCTCATCTTCCAATGAATCTCCTTTCCTTCTTTGACACTTGTGGTGAAATTCAACAAGATAAAATATGAGGTTACACATCTGGAATGTAATAACCCCATGCAGCAATTTATGCCAGAGGAATAAAGAGGAATAAAGAAAGAAAGAGGCTTTTCAGGAAAGATCACGATTCATGGCCAGGCAAAAATCTCTAGCCCTTATGTATCTCAGGGCAGGAAAAATGTTTGAGAGTGCCTCATCCTCAGAGAGGAGCACTCTTGCATCAACATCCTGGATGTGCATCTTAAAAGGTGGGCTGGCAGTAAGCAGGGAAAAGCTGTTATTTCAGTAAAGGCCATGATAGATTCTGTTCAGATTCCTCCTTATTAGTTGTATTCAGAAATGCTCATAGCCTACAACTAAAGAAAACATTTCATGCTCTAATCACTCCCCACTGCTAAATCAAAACCAGTAACAGTCCCTTCCCTCTGCTTATAATGTATTACAATGAGCAGAATCAGGGAAGAATAATGGGTGCAGATGTTTTTTTCCAGTCACACAAAATATAGAATTTCCTATGCATAGACAGGAGTGTGGAGCAAGTCAATATTTGATTAGGCAATGCATGAGAATTATCTGAAAATGAGAGAAGAAGGGCAAAAAACATATTGTACACCGAGTAGTCCAAAATTCAGGGATTGAAACCTTAAATATGGCTACATAGAAAAGATCCTAATTTTCAAGTCTAACCTTTTCTTCCCAACATCAGTTGTTCTGTACTCAATTAGGCAGTAGCATTCTAAAGAATCATTTGTTCTGTTCAATAATACAGATATCTTATATCCAGAAGAACTATTAGCTGCAAGCATCAATATATCTCCTTCATTCTGGGGCATGTAGCCACATACCACTTACTGGAATATCAGAGCTGATGATACAGATAAGACTAGCCAAATGCTGAAAGCTTTGCTGTATGAGTAGAAAAATAGTATTGATAGATACTGTGGGTCAGTTTTTCCCCTCTATTTCGCTCACCAAAATACTTTTATTTTATATTCCCCAGTTAGTCATTAATCTATTTTCAAACCCTGACTTGCTTCTTGGATATTCTGCTGTTTAAACAGCCTTGATTTTGTATAGTTTCTCATGCTAAATCAATGTCTAAAACTGTTTGATCCCTATTTCTGATCACATCCAGCAAGGAACATCCAGAAGCTGTTTCTGCCAAAGTGTAACTAACACAGTTTAGAGATACTATTGGAACTATTATCTAAAGCTTCTGTTTATTTAGGACCTGACCTAAGTAAAATTTCTCTAATAAAAATTGCTACTATAGGAGGATACTGTGGAGGAACGTGAAAAGGATATAGAGCCATAGTGTAAAAAATATTTGTGTAAGATCAAATGCACCTCTAACGCAATAACACTGAAATCAGTAGTTTACACCATACTGTGAATTCTGTCCTGACATAGTCTATTAATAGGGCAATTTTCATGGCAACATAACTTAAAGATAAAATTCTATAGTCTACAAGTTAATTCTAATCACTAGAAAGGCTGGGATGACACAAGTCTCTTGAAAGATAAAATATGGATTTCCAGGTCACAGCCAGAATTATAAGCATTTTTGAAAATCAAAGAGCATAAGAGTTTTTTCAGTCTTCAAATACTATGTATGGTCCCAGAAATGCAGTGATGTTGACCCAGTGAAAGTCTTTTCTGAGAATATACTCTGGTGATTCCAGAGGGTCTCCGCAGGCTGCACATCCAGCGGCCCTCCCCTCAGGCCGACTTTGTCACCTATGTGAGGCAGAGTATCTAAAATTTTCTGGTCTGAAGCATGAGAGTTAAAATCAACTCCTGAATCTGCTGCAGGTCTCCATGGTTACAGTGCTGTCAGTTGCTGCTTTGTACACAGGAATAGATGGGATTTTTAAAAACTCAGGCTGCATTTGCAGAATGACATTTTGAGTGGTGACTTTTCCCCACAACACACTGAGAACATATAAATCAATTTTCATAAGAGAGGGTAAATGTGAACACAATGCCCATTATCCCAACTCAGACTGACAAACTGCTTAGAAGCAGAACTGTTCAGACAAAAAAGTTTGGAGTGTGGGAGTTCCAATAGGAGAGACCTGCTTAAAGGTTTTGAGAAAGAAGCCTCATAAAGGCTAAGTAACAAGCATTTATTTTTCTTCCCAAACCATTTTCTTTGCATTCTAAGCCTTTGATTACTTAGATCTCAATAAAATTTCTGATTCATATGAATTGATTGTTCTCCACTAGCCTAAGGATAAAAATCCAATATTAATGTTAATTAAGTACAGCTTAATTAACATTAGTGCATAGATCACTGAAAAGGGTAAAGAGTAAAGGTATTTAGGAGCATATGTTGACCTCATTGACACTGAGTGAAAATGAAGAAAGTCACATGTATATTTCCCTATTATTATTCATCTTTGTAAAAATACTCCTGCCTTGTATCTCAGCAACTACAAAGGACCAAGACATCAGCTTTACATTTTGAAACACCAACATCAAAATGCCCTCTAGCAGTACTGACTTAGCAGAGAAGATGCCACCTACTAAAATATTAAGATCACTTGCTTCAGGACACTTTCCTTCATCACTAATTATCAAAGTAGAATTGACAGTGTTACCTAGAGAGCTGCTAAGTTTAAACTGTATCACTACTGTTCTCAAAAGAGATGAGAGACCTCTTCTTCACAGCTCTCCTTATCATGAGGGGTCATAAGGAGAGGAAGAATACAAGCTATTTCAAGAGAAAAAAAAAAGTGGGAAAAAAAAGGAAAAAACAAAACAAAACAAAACAAAGGAAAAAAAAAAAAAAAAAAACAACAAAAAACCCAACCCTAGTATAATGTAAGCCTTTGACTTTTTTTCATTTTCTCTTGAGATTTTTTTCTCCTTCACAACTGGAGCAAAAGTTCCTTTTATTTTTCGTTACAGCTTTTTTCCTACCTTAGAAAAGGCCAGATCAACATAATTTTTATTCACTGCAGAACATGAATAACTACAGTTTCCTCTCTGGGACTAACACTGGTAAAAGATAGTGGGTCATACAGAAAAAAAAAAAAAAAAAAAAGACCACTGAACACATATCTTGCTAGCAGAAATTCCTTCCTAAAATCAGATTTTTTAAAATGTTTCTTGCACTGTCAAAAGAGCTTGTTTCAAAAGCCTTAACTATTAAAATAGAATGAGAGCTCCTTTATGTAACAGTGTTTAAAAGACACTGACTGCATAAAGCTCAGGGAACTGAGTAAAGTTTTAGCTATGTCAGGATTTTTGCTCTATTTTAAATAAGCCATTCTACAAAACACTAGTCAGCAGCACAATCCTTCAATTCATCATCATAGGAGGAGTCCCCAGAGAGCTTTTTTTAACCATTTATGCATTTTTCTCTCTAGTTGATCAGTACTTTTCCATGAAAACAGAAAATTATTGTTGTTTAGCCAGAAAAAAACAGACATACACAAAGACCTAATGCCAGGTATTTTGAAACATGACAACACAAAGAGACTGTGCTTTCCTTTCCCTTTTTTAAACTAGTCTGTTGTCCTATTGAAGCACAACAAATAGTTTAGGAGTGTTGTAGTCTTCTATGATCTGACAGTGTCCAGTTTGATATAAAATGTTAGTTCATGTCCACCTTAGAAAGAATAGCATACTGACAGGAAAGTGCATGTTAGGTTTCAGGTTAGGGTTAGTCAAAACATTATTTCTTCTTGGTGCCCATCTTATGAATGATTCACAATAAAAATGAACGATAGAGTGTAACTGGCTCTCTGTCTGCCTGTGACTGGTGTGATCAGTATTGCAAAGGTACAAAGGAATCAAAAGTGAATTCTTTCTCTGCTGAGAAGGAACATGAAAGGCCATCCACAAGAGTTATTCTGTGGTTTGAAATTCACTTGCACTTTTGTTTTGCTTCTTAAATAGTTAAATCAAGCATTAAAGCAACACACAAAAGTTGTTCTAATTTTTCTTAATTTTGTGTGCTGTTCACTTAAATGCATAAACTTAAATGCAGTCATATACAAAACTGCTCATGTGCACAAATTTCTGAACATTATTTTCTGAATGAGCATTTTTTCTTCTCCTTGTGTTTTTAAATGAGCTCATTATTGCAAGCCATTGGGATTGCAGATGGTCACCATGATCTGATAGAAATTCTAAGCATTTACTTTTTTCTACATAAAAAGCATTTATACTGAAATAATTTATCCAAACTGAAGTCAGTCTTTTTATACAAGCAGTCAGAAGGGATCAGATAAAGAGTACCATACACAGATTTGCATGAAACAGCTAAAACCATGATAAAGGTGCGTGATATATATGTATGATATATATGCTTACTTATACGTATGTAATGCAGAGATTCAGCCCAAAGACTGGAATTATTTTTCAGAGCTGTATTTGTCTGGTTTTTAATTTAAATTTCATTTTAAAAGGCAGGGTTATTTCTCTATCCCTTTACTTTTGCTTGCTTCTTTTATGCAGTGCTATATAAATGGAGCCTCTTTAAAATGAGGCAGTGTTTTGTTGCTGGTGGCATTGATAAATAAAGAACAAGATACTATAAATATTTTATGTAGTTCCTAAAGGCTACATTCACTTTCAGATCCTTCTGCATCAGAAGCAGATTGACTGCGAGCACGTTAGTTCATTCTAGACTTGGACTTTGTTTCATTATATCCACATAAAATGGCAGTAGCTGATCTTTTTTTTTCCATAGTGCTGTTAAAAAGACCCTGCACAGCAACTGCAATCGTGATTATAGCAGAGCAAGATGGTGTTGCTGCACTCACAAACAGAAGCAAAGAACAGTTTTCAATGACAGCTGGTGTGTTTGTTCAATGATAGGTTGCTACGTTACGTTATCTTATATGTTTGTTAAGTTATGTCATATTATGTTGCTGAATAAAGTATAGCCATGTAAACAGCAGGTGGTTCTGTGTATGGCTTTCAGTGCTAAAGGCTGCTGGTTTCTGCAACAGAGTTCCCTATCCAGATGGATATGCCCCAGAGTTGTGGATGCACACACTGGCCACAGCAGAAGGAGCTTTATGAGCTTTAACCAGTCTGACAGTGTCTTTAGAGCTCAGCATTCATATGAGTCACATATGCTGCCAATAGAATGGTGATTTTATGTGGTATGTTGCTTTGCTACTCAGGTTATTCTAAGTATCATTTTACTAAATTATGATTACAGTTGTTGAAATGAAAACCATTAGGAAGCTAACGAAGGACCTATCCAAATATTTACTGCTTGGCATTCCCATGGTTTTAGCAAGAAGGGTTTGAGATGCCTTAAAGTAATCTAGAATTCTCTAGATTTTGCATTCAACAAGAAATATAACAGAACCCACTCATTTATCCATGTATATAAAGGAATGATTGGTCCAACCATTACCAATTAAAAGATTTTTCATGAAGGAAGACCAAGATTTTTTGTTTTGCTTTGTTGTTATTGTTGTTGTTGGGTTATTTTGTGTGGATTATTTGCTTTCAGACTGCAAAGTGTCACTTAATCAAAAAAGTAGTTACTCTAATAAAATCACAAATTTCAGCAAAATTTTGGTTTTATTAGCAGAATTCTTAGAACTTCAGTTGAAGACTGTAAACCTTTGAAGACTGTAAACAATGAAACTTACAGATAGTGTGGACAGAAAACTAGAATTATGGTATTTTCAAACTTCAGTGATTTATTTTGTAACACAGTCTTGCTAAGCAGATTTCACTCACTTTTTTAAAGGATCTATTGTATCTATAATAGGTTTCCATCTTCTGCTGACCTCAGGGTTAACCATGGACTTTCTGCTTCACTTGTTTCCAGTTTCTGAGCAAAGCTTCTGCTTTGAAAATTTAATACAGACTGACACTTTTCTTATACAGTCCTCCCAAACATAATGCAAATTTTCATGAGGGGCCTTCATTGAATGAACCAGCTAAAAGCTCTAGAACATGAAGGTGCATTTAGATGTAACATTCCTTTCTGGCATTAAAAAAAAAAAAAAAAAAAAAAAAAAGGCAAATTAAATATATCCTAGTTGACTGCTTACAGTCAGGTTTTTCTAGCTATATATTTTTAAATGTAACAGGATTCCATATTCTAATGTAACTTTAAAAAAAAACAAAAACAAAAACAAAAAAAAAACACCACAAACAAAACAAGAACCAAAAAAACCCCACTAAACTAAAACAAACAAACAAACAAAAAAACCCAAAACACACAAAAAAAATTAGGACCTTAACTGTGATATTCATTTCTGAAGTTTTTATTTTTCTTCTAGGTTTGGGAGCTTTATGGAAGGAGCAGAACAAAGGGGAGCAGAATGGGGAGCAAAAGTGAGCATGCAGAAAGAAGAACAAAATAAAAGGTCCGGTGGCAGTGCCCATGGTGTAATCCTAGGAGGGGTGAAAACATCCAAAAGCAGTTCTCTCTGCATCCTGCTATTGCACCATGTATCCTACTCCTTTGTAATTAGCCATATCTCCTTCAGACATCCAACCAGCATCAGAGCATTCAAGATTTGAATTTATTTTCCGCATCAGCAAGGAAGAAAACATATAGCAACTCAATCTCAGATAGCAACTTCATCTCACTAATACTGATGGAAAAAATAAATCTGCCCTCCTTCAAACAATACAGCCAAGAACTTCTGTTGCACCAAGGGTAAACATGTCCCTCACTCAATACCGCTTTTCCTCTTAGAAATGTCTTAAACCTATATCTGCTGCTCTGGGTAATTCATCAGTTTACTTGTGCTTGTATTGGTTCCAGTCCTGCATGCATCATATAGTAAAAAATTCAGTAATTTAATTTAGAAGTACAGTAATTTAATCTCTTCATTTATTTATTAGATCAAATCTCAGTCCTCCCTGCAACCCTTCTTGCAACCCTTCACGTTCTAAGAAGGTATGCGTGGTACAATATATTGCGGAGGTTATAGTTAAACAAGAACTAAAATCCATAGAAGGCTAAAAGGATAACATTGGTCATCAGCAATCAACTTCCACTAGCTCTAAATGATATGGAGTTTCATAAATATTTAAAAATATATATATATATAAACACTTGTTGCCTGGAAATTATCTTTTATAAAACTGACAACAATATTTTAAGGATTCATAGGTTTTTAGATGTTGGGCTTTTTTTAACCTGTTTCACACTGCAGCTGAGGCTCACCATCTGGTCCGAGCTGAGATTACAGAGTGCAGCCGAACTGGTCCGAATCATGATGTTTTGCCAACACTCCAAGCAGTATAAAAGGCTTGGGGAATACTAAAAATAAATATGGGTATCATGTATCACAACTGTGAAAAGAAAGTGAGGAGTCAAAAACAGAACAAGGACCATTTAAAGGAATTAACACTTACAGATGATGGTTTCTATTGCCATTATTTATTTGAGAGAATTACTGAGTAATCAAAACACTGTTGATTATCTTTCGGATAAACTCCAAGTTTTCAACCCAATACTTCATATTCTGTTGGGCCAATTTATAAAATAACTAAACATTTGTTTCATCAGTTTCAACAGTTGAAGCATAAGCCTGTGTAAACCTTTACCTATGCCAATTATCTTTTTTTCTCAAAAACACATTTCAAGCTAACCATATCTCAAGAGAGTGCTTTAAAAGCCATCAAAAACAAAGTTAAAAGAATAATCTGATGCCTGTTTTCTTTAACAGTGATATTTCTTTCTGATCACAGAGATGACCCATATGGAGTTCCTACTTGACTGACTTCTTGATGCTCACAGGTGTTCAATATCTCCTTGACTTCAGTGTTAACTCTCTGGCTTCTTTTCTGATTCCTGCTGAGATGCAAGTGATTATGTATTCAATTAAATCCCAGTGTCTGAAGACCAAATGTTTTATTAAATAGAAAAGTATAACTACATAAACTATACATACACAGATATATATACATAGGGGCGAAATACAACACATCCAGTTTTTTTCATAGGAAAATAAGCTAGAACATTTAATGGGCAAATATATTTAGTCCCCCCAAATGTGCATTTTAGTCATGTTGTGATGTGCTTAGATGTGGCAACATGCTTAAGCAATTATAAATGTATACTTTTCTGCTTAACTTACACTTTTTTTTTTAACTTAGTGCTCTTTTCCAGATTTCATTCTAATAAATATGTTGCAAGACCCTCAGGAGAAGACAGATTTTCTCCACGAAATACCCTGATACACTGAAACATAAACAATTTGCTAGCTGCAAACATGACCTGTATCAATAGCAATATGAACAATGCTTTTACTCATGGGACTTGTGAACTGCCCTGCAGTTATGCAGTGTTTTGATCCATCAAGATTTCTATTTGAAAATCTGAAATATACTCTGAGTGAATTATGTTGAAAGTTGCACATTGTTTGAACATTTCTGTCACTTATAATAATTCTTAATACTTGATGTCTTGTGGATAGTTTGCACTCAAATGCATCATTGAATTATTTCACTAATAGATCAGGTTCTATTTCAGAAAAACATAGATTGAACAAAATATTGAACAAAACATTGAAATAAAGGCATACATTCAGACTCTTTAAAAGAGAAGACTGAATCCCTACATTATTATGGAAGATACATGAGTCCCACAATGAACAAGACAAAAAATTAATCTTTGAATATGTAGCATACGTTCATTTAGAAGGAACATACAGAAAATATTTTTGTTGTTCAGAATTATGGGCTCTGTCTTCAAATCAGTGCTCTTCAATATCTTCATCAATAACATAGAGAGTGAGACTGAGTACACCTTTAGATGACACGAAGCTGAGTGGTGCAGTTGATACAACAGAAAGATAGGATGCCTTCCAGAGAGACTTGGATAAGCAAGAGAAGTGGCCCAAGAGAATCTTATGAAATTCAACAAGCAAAAGGGCAATGTCTTGCTCCTGGGTTGGGGCAGTCTCAGGCACAAGTCCAGACTGAGAGAAGTCATTGAGCTCAGGTTGCAGAGAAGGACCTGGGTATTCTCATGGATGAAAATCTGGACATGAGACAGCAATGTGCACATATAGCCCAGAAGGCCAATGGCATCCTGAGCTGCATCAAAAGAGGAGGGCCCAGCAGGTTGAGTGAGGTGATTCTGCTCCTCTACTCTGCTCTGGTGAGACCCCACCTGGATTGCTGTGTCCAGCTCAGCACAAGAAAGATGTTGACCTGTTAGACCAGGTCCAGAGGATGTCATGAAGATGATCAGAGGGATGGATCACCTCTCCTACGAAGACAGGCTGAGAGAGCTGGGGTTATTCAGCCTGGAGAAGAGAAGGCCTTGAGGAGTCCTTGTTGCAGCCTTTCAGTACTTAAAGGGGACTTTAAAGAAAGATGGTGATAAACTTCATCACTTCCTTGTGGCCTTCTGGTACCATAAGGGGGCTTATAAAAAGGAGGGAAAGGAACTTTTTGTATGAGCAGATAGTGTCAGGACGAGGGGTAATGGTTTTAAACCGAACAAGGTTTGGTTTAGCTTAGATGCTAAGAATTTAGTCAGAGAGTGGTGATGCACTGGAACAGGTTGCCCAGAAAAGTTGTGGATGTCCCATCACAGGAAGTGCTTAAGGTCAGTTTGGATGAGGCTTTGATCAACCTGGCCTACTGAAAGGTACCCCTGTTCGTGGTCAGGTGGTGGGAACCAGACAATCTTTAAGGTCCATTCCATCCTTAACCAATAGTTAGGATTCATTCTGTGATTCTATGATCTAGGACAACATTGTTTCAGAAAAATACTCCTGGGGAAAAAAAAAAAAAAAAGAAACATTTATTTTTATCTCATTCTAAGGCAGGGTTTAGGTGTGAAGAGATATCTTATTTGTTCCTACAAGAAAAGAAGTTTCATATGCTGTAAAGTTTCATTATCCTTCAGGACGGATAGTTTGTGATCCATCCAGCACAAACAACTACACAGTACAGAACAGTTTTGTCAGTGATAAGGCCTATTTATGCTCACATACCTCTCTGCTGCCTTTTTGACCACATATAGTTTTGACACTTCAGGCAGTATTTTAGCTGTATGTCTCTCTGAGAGCATAATAAAAAAAAAGACAGATCACTCCATCAGTTCCATAGTGTCCAACAGGACATTTTAATGATGTTGATCCTAAACCTTTTTTGTGTTATCAATATTATTTCTTAGTCCATTGCATATTGGTGTTCTGACTTACTCTTTTTGTGTTCTTACAGAACAATATATGACTTGGTCCACTCTACAGATTTCTTGAATTTTAAAAAAGACTGCAGAACTGGGGTTTGAAGATGCATTTATGTTCACTATCATCAAGCTGGAAAAAAACAGCTTCTTTTCTTCTTTAGTTTTTTTCATAAATATTGACTATATATCTGAATATTATGGCTCTTTGATTTTACCTGGAAAAATAATGTAGATTGGACTGTAAATGAATCTTTTTTATTCAATTTTTATGTTTATGGCATATTTATACTCCAAAGTTTATTAAGCCACTTTCTACATAATTTTAATTAATTTAATTCAAGTATTTTATGAGTCTTTTGAACATAAGAAACTCTGTGTGCAGGTCAACACATGGCTATAGGTGTGATACAGAAAACCCTGACCTGCTACTCTAGAAGGAGGGGCAGCACAGCAAATTGAGCAACTCGTGGCATACATCAATAGAATTAAATAGCTGAGATACAATCTAGAGCCTTTTTTCACAGTTCTTTTCCCTATCCCATAAGCAATAATAGGCATAAGAACTGCAGTTAAAAACTTTCTCAGTCCAGTTGTCTGTTTTTCTGATGTTTATTTTTTTACTATGTTAATGTTTCAGTTTCCTCACTAAAGTATGAGGGCAAAAGGCACAGTCCTGACCCATTTGTGCACAGCCCCTATGCCCCCTAAGCACAACCTCTCAAATCCTAAGGTACAACACTTGGATATGTCAGAAACCTCAGGACTGTTCCTCATGATCCTGCCATAAAATATTGCCAAAGAAAGAGACATCACTAGCAATCAAAAACTCTTGAGAAGACATAGCAATTACATTGCCATGGCTGAGAGGTAGCATAGCAGCTCTGGAGAAAGTGTTTTTATTGATAGCTAACGTCAGGGGAAGAACACAGATAAGTCAGTACCCTAAGCAAGATTAAATTACAGTGACTCCCGCTTGAGAAAAGATGGAGAAAAAATAAAATGCTTTAGGACTTTGTTTTGCCTCCAGAAATTATGCCAATATAGAACACCCCTGTATTTGTAATACAGTTTGAAAATAGTTACTGGTTTTAACTTTTACATTTTGTGGTGTCTCAGACTGCAGTTATTTCAGAAACATCAGGGAAACTACTTCCCAGTTGCAGATGGAGTCCTTAAAATCTAGCAGGCAGAAAAAAAAAAAAAAAAAAAAAAAAAAAAAAAAAAGGATCAGTTCTTGCTATACATATGTACTTCTTGATGTCTCCATAAAGTTTTTGTTTGTTTTAGGGGTTGTCTGCTGATCCTAGAGGAAAAACTCTTCTAGAGTCTGCTCTCAGTAAAGCTGTGATGTCTGACTGCATAGTATGCTTTTGCTCTCTTCTGGGAACTGCAGGACTCTCTTCAAAGGAGTAATTTTCCTTTCCTATTGCATTCCCATTGGATGCCATATCAAGTTCCTACCATTCATTCATAGGTCAGAAAATTCACTGGCTCTTGGTCAATTGTTTCATTTGCAAAAGACATTTGATGGCACTGGCAGACAGACATGAGGTAAGTGTTTAGATCATTGGGGAAGCAACACAAAAGAAACCACAGGTATCTATAACCTGCTGTCAAAATAACCTCTAAAGAATTAAGCAAGTCAGAAACTATTCTGAATGAAGGGGTAGGAAGATTACAATTACTTTCTTTTTGGGTGTCATATTCCGCACAAAGACAGATGAGGTTAGTCTCAGTCTGTACACATATTAAAGCTAAAATTCTTGTCAGCATGTTTAAAAGAACAGCTTTGGTTATTGCATCTGACAACATTTTAATGGGTAACTGCCTTGATTGTGCTGATAAAAGACACTTAAAGGCAAAAGCACAAGGCAAAAGAAAACAAACAGTCCCTTTGGGTTAGAAGGAGAAGCTTTACCTCTATGCAGAATGAACACCTAAGTAACACCACATCGAACACTCAGATGTGTGAAAGAACGGTTCCAGTGCATTCATTTCAGTTTATATACAGTATGTGTAATAATGCATTATTATGTAATTAATACATAATAATGTAATTAATACATAATAATGGTTAGGTAATAATGATGTAAAAATGACGGGAATAAGTAATGTACCAATGTCACTACGTCTCACACCCACTCTAGATTATGACTCTGCCTGTGTAACCTAAAAATTTAATAGACTGTGTTCACATTGTGGTTTGATTTCCAAATTGCTGGAGTCCAAATAGTTATTTTAAAGTGCTACGGCTCTTCCATCCTCATAACTGAAAACAGCCTTCCTCTACTTTCATGCTATTTCGATGCAGAACTAAAACTGAGTCCCTGTCTGCAATTGATAATTACTGCCCTGGTGACAATATCTGCCTGAATTCCATTGTTTCCTGCTGTGACCTTCCACAGTTTTGAATAGTCATGGTGCATTCAAAGCCAAAGGGTGAGGAAGACAGCTTCCTTTCCCATCCTTAGGCTTTCTGATAAATCCACTTGTGAAAACAGAGTTTCACAAGTTCCCTTTCTCCACCTGCAAGACACATAACCTTCAACATATACTATCATACCTCAAACTACTGCCCAAGATGCCTACTCAGTTTAGATCACCCAAGAATGATCTTTTCACCTTAACAGAGGCACTACAATCTGCCAACAGGGAAAGAGCACAAATGTTTCAGGTAGGGGCCTTCAGGATAGTGAGCAACTATGGAAAAATGCATTCAGCTCTTGAGGTCCACAGGAAACAGGAACATAAGGTTGGCTATGAGATAATATGAAATGTGTCTGGAAACAGCTTTGGTCTACAGGAAAAGCACAATGCTGCTGGCTCACTATGTTTGACAGTTTCTAAGTTCACTTTTTATCTGCTCAGTTGATTACAAAAGATCTGTCATTCCTTCATCAAATTTCTTTGAATCAATATCTGAATAGGTTAAGACAATTCTAAGGAAAACAAACAAACAAACAAACCAGAACACAATAATTATTCTCTTTGGTTTACTGAATAATTTAGTTGTGATTTTTCTTTCATATGTACCTCTTAAATGTAATTAAGTAGTAACTGTTTCTCAGGAAGTGGGTGAGAGACTGAACATAAAAAGAGGGTTCTCCCAGATATATTCCATAGAAATAGCAAATAACAAGATTTTTATTCAGTATCTGAGTTGCATGTGAACCTCTCCACAAAATATATTTGCAAATTAGGAACAACTTAGTTTAACTTGGAGATACTAATTCTAGTAAACACACATACATAGATTTATTTTCAAATTCCTGAATAAGATTTTTCCAAATTTTTTGTAACTTTTGGTTATATTATTAGAGAGAAATTCCATCAGCATAAAATCTTATGCTGATTATTTAATTATGCTTAGCTAAATTAGTGAATTAATGCATTATCTTGATTTATGAAACTACTCTTTCAGATCTTCTAAGATCTTAAAATTTAAAAACCATCTGTATTAGGTCAGACCAAAGGTCTGTCATCCAATATGTGCCTCCAAACCATTTCCCTAGGGAATAGCACATGAAGGACATGACAAAGTTTCTTATACTGTTTTCCACCAGTAAGTGACTCAGGGACTTCTCAAGATTGTATAATTGCATACATTTTTAATAGATTTTCTTCCATGAACTTAAATAGTCACTTTTAATTTATACATCCTGCAGCAAGAAGCTCCACAACTTATTTATATCCTGTATCAAAAGCAACCTCCTTTTGTTTGTCTTGATCTTCCTTCCTCCTAATTTAATTAAATGACACTTCAAATGAAAAGCAAACCTGCATACTTTATTATGTGTTTAATCAATGAACTTCTCTTCCAAAGAAGAGAATATGATTTTATTTGACTCAAAAGTGAGTGTGGTGCTGAAAACACTTTCTTTTTTCTTAAAATTACCCTGCCTTTGAGGATCCTGTTGATTACATGGGGGAGGAGTTCAGATCTTGTCCTTCTCACAAAGCCTAGACTGGTTATGATGGTGCTGCCTATTCTGTGAAATTGAATCTTGTCAGCACAGAATTGAACTGAGATCTCTTCTTCAAATGGGCTTTAACAACTGGTCTGACAAGAGGGCAGGTTGGAATGCACTGTTGACAAAATTCTTTTAAAAATATCATAAGATTGTTACACATGTTTACAGTTACTGTGCAGTTGATGTGAATGTGCAGACATATAGATAAGAAAAAGTACTGCTGGATGACAAGACACTGCTCTTAAAGATGGATTTCTAGAGTCCAGTCAAAGCTACACTATGTCATCAGCAGAAGAAAAACAGCAAATGAACTGCTGCTATATCTTGGTCTCAAAAACCCTCCATAAAAAAAGGAAAAGTGAAATACATTGTAAACAATATGCATGGAATAAATTGAAATCATTAACTCAAGAGTACAAGAGTTTATGGAATTATAGAGAAAAAAAGGCATATGTTCTGCTAATAATTTCAGTGACAATATAATCTTGGTGCAATCTCTAACAGCTGCTCCATTACTGCTAGAAATAAGAGGAAGGTGCTGTGTTACTCAGATTTTTTTCAGAATTGTTTTGCTTCGAACGTTTGATTTAGAGAATTACAAAATCAGCCTCCTACTCCAGCCCAGCTGAGCATATTTCTTCAATTCTCTCTTTATTTTCCAATAAAATTTTTTGTCCTTTGACTGTTTTATCACAGAATCACAGAGTAAGCTGAGTTGGAAGGGACCTCTAAGGATCATCAAATCCAACTCCTGGCCCTGCACACCAAGAGTCACACCATGTGCCTCAGAGTACCATACAAAGACTTCTTGAATTCTGTCAGGCTTAGTGCTGTGACCACTTCCCTGGGGAGCCTGTTCCAGTGCCCACCACCCTTTGGGTAAAAGACTTTTTTCTAATATCTAACCTAAAACCTCCCCAGACACAACTTTAGGCCATTCCCTCAAGTCCTGTTACAGAGAACAGATCAGTGCCTGCCCTTCCTCTTCTGCTCATGAGGAAGTTGTGACTGCAATGAGGTCTCCCCTCGGTCTCCTCTTCTCCAGACTGAACAGACCAAATGCCCTTGATAGACTTCCCTGTCAGTTGTGTCCAGTCTACATATCAAGCCCTCCATTACCCTAAGAAGGGAGTCCCCTATTACAACTACCCTTCTTTTCCTGTTAACAGAGGAGGTCTTGATGCAGGGTACAGGTGGTGCTGATTTAGGAGTCCCCACTACCCCAGAAGGACCATCATCTGCCTCATTAGTTGCCTGGCCTTCTAGTTCCAGAGCCTCACACCTGCTGTAGAAGGTGTCAGTCCTACATGTCAAATTCTGAGAAGGAGGAGGAACCTTCCTCCTGGTACATGCAGTGTAGGAATACTCACAGCAGGAGTGGGCCAAGGTGTTTACTCTGTCTAAGTCAGGAAGACTAACGAGTGGTAGTAATTATGCAGCTAGTGATTTCAGCTGGAAGTATTCAATATTAGGTAAGGCATCCTGACTCTGTCGGAGTCTTATTTAAATCCCACATACGGACCCTGGGGGATGTTTCTTTCCCGAACTGCATGGGGGGGAGGGTGGAATATCAAATGTAGTAACATACTTCAGCAGACTAATGAACGCATATGTTAGAGTTTCAGCTCCAACACTGAGGTTAGCACTTTGCCCTTTGTGCTGAGCAACATGTTTCTTGATCCTGGCCCCGTATAGTTGTATTTAAATTTGGCAGATGAGAACTAAACAGCCTATGTGATTTTTAATGGAGTGATTAAAATTTATATGCAAGTAACTGTGATTAGCTGTAGAACAGTGTATGGTTTCTGTGCTTACCTGTTGGAGGACATATGCTGCAACTTATGTGGGCACTTTGTGGACAATTTACAAAACAATCAGGAACAGAAAACTAAAGGGTGTATGAGGAAATCACAGCACAACCACCTTTCTGGAAATTATTTAATATTCTCATTAATTTTTTTCATAGAGATTTCCCCATCCTTTCATGATTGTCAACAAGTATGCTTTACTGTTTAACAAAGCTATATAAATGCAAAATAACTGTAGTAGAAGTTATGAAATTTTGTTCTAAACCTAGAGAAGCAGAGTGAAGAAATCTTTACTTACCACACTGTAAAGAGAAAGACACGACTAATATGGAATCAGCACAAGCGGGGAATCAAACTTACAACATTTTTATCCACTCCTAAATGTATTTGAAAATATCTTATGTTTTGATCAGAGTGGGTGCGTTTGTCAGAATAAAACAAATTGAAGATCAAGCAGAGGACAATAAAGATGATCAAGGGACTGCAGCACCTCTTTTATGAGGAAAGAATGAGGGAGGGAGTTGGGTCTATTCAGCCTTGAGAAGAGACAACTGAGAGGGAACCACAACGATGTACAGAAGTATCTGAAAAGCAGATATCAAGTGGAAGGAACCAGGCTCTTCTTGGTGGTGCTAAGCAATAGCACAAGAGGCAGTGGGCAGAAACTAATATACAGGAAATGATGCTCTATGATGGCCCTGCTTCAGCAGGAAGGTTGGACCAGATGACCCACTGTGATCTCTCCCAACCTTAACCGTCCTGTGATTCTGTGATTCTGTGGACTTGAAGAAATCAAAGTACTTCACAGCATTCTTTTCTAAGCTCTATAAAATTATTCGACACAAGTCACATACCTCCATCAGAGTAAAAACACAAAACAAATCCTTTATAAAAGTGGACATTGTGAGTTTTAAAATTAAAACTATTCAGGATAATTTTTGTGATTATTGGAGTCAATAAGCAAACCCTTGGCTATTAGAGAAAAGATTATATTGTACTCATTTTTTTTTGTGTTGATGATAGGTGACCATGAGGGTGCTCCTTGTCACCCGCTGTGATCACAGAATGATGGTGAATCACCTCTTACACAGCTCAACATCCTCATTAAGCATCCTATACCTGCAACCTTCACAACACATACACAGTCAGTAGCTAGCAGACATAAAAATTCTGCCCTAATGTCCTTCCTTTGCAAGGCAATATAACCAGGAGACTTTGTTAAGTGAAACCAATAATCAGTTATATTCAAATTTGAGAGCTCAGATTTGCAGCACTTGCCTCACTTTACCTGATCCTGTAAAGAATCCATTTGTGATACAATCAAGTAGCAAAGGAAGGCTTGAAATATCATTACCAGTCCATTATAGAGCTGATGTACAAGAAAAGACTGAAAGACAGATGTACATAAACTGAAGAAAATGGCAGGGCTGTCAGTAAATTGTGAAATTAACAGAAACAGTAGTCTGGGACTAGTAAGGCTATTCTCTGGACTCCCTAGTATATAACCCTTTTTTCCTTTTATGAAATAGCACTAGGTAAATCAGTTGATTTCACATAGAACATATTTTACAAAGTCATTATTCTCATGCAAATTGGCACATTTTTCTTTTCCTTATCTCCAATATTGCTGTCAAATATTGTGGTTTAACATTTTTTCAGTTTTCTTCATAAGGACTATCTAATTCTTACTTACATTCAAAATATTCTATCCCACTTCTTTTCACTCTTGTTACTGAAAAAAGACTAACAGCGCATAATACATAGTCAATATTTTAAGAATATAGTGTGATTTTAGCTGTCAGTATAAAAACTTGCAAAATTAGATCCTTGTAGACAGAAACACTATCAGTTGGTACAGAATAATCAGTTGTACTGTATTACTTCTCTTATATTTGCCATGTTCCTTTTAACTTTAAAATCAATCTTTATTATTTTTTCTTCATTTTAGAGACATTTTAATCCTACTCAATGCCCCTATTACAGATCATGATGTTGCAAAGGTATCTTCTTGTATCTAGAGAGCAAATCCAAAACAGAACAAGCTTCATGTTAGTCAGTAATGAGCATGAATCTATACAGAAAGTTTGGTTTTATTTTGATTGCAATACATTTCAAGGCTGAAAATAAATGCTGTCTGTCATTAATTTTGTCTTCCTGCGTTTTACAAATATTTTTTTTACTTCCTTAAAAGTAGCATCAAGGTTGTTGCCTTAAAGGTGCAAAGATCTTGTACAAGCCCAGAAGGTCCATCACTCAATGGATGCCCATCAATTAGACAGTGATTCACCCAGAACATACAATGTAGTCCAGATAAATAAACAATTCATGGGCTAGAAATATGTATGTTCCCTATGCTGAGAAATTAACCCAAGCATTTGTCCAACTAACCTATTTAATGATAAATATCATTCTGCCAGTCATAGCAAACACACTTTGTTCTACTGCAGTTTTGTCTCCTTATTGCAATTAGTAGATGATTAGGGAAAAAATACAGCAATCACAAAATTTCCAAGTAACTCAAGGACACTTTTAATTTTATGAATAATAACTTATGTAAATTGGTTAAATGAGAGACTATGCAGTCAAGGTTTTTCGTATTACCCACTTCTCTGTTTACATGGCAGATGGTTCAAACTTGTTATTAGCATATTAGTGGAAAGATAGAAAGACAGAAAATTTAAATATCTGTGAATCCCCAGAAGGGAGCAATAACAGATTTCAAGAGGATGCTTTTTGAGAATTTATAAACTCAACTAAAGTCTATAATGCAAGGACTGGTGTTATTTTCATCTGAACAATAATTTATCCAATTTCAAACACATCTAATGGATCTTTAAAGTACCAAGTAAAACAGCATTTCGATAGGTAAAATCAGACTTCTTATCTTTTCAGTTAATTAAAACCATCTATTCTTAGTCTCACACAGTTTCCTTTTTTTTTAATTCACTGATCAAATTGAAGAAAATCAGGAAAATGACATTAAATCTAGCATCTTTTATTTTAAAATACTTTTAAATATTTTAAAAATCCACACTGATATATAACTATGCTCCAGATCTTTTTCTTCCAATAGTTTGTCTGTGTTTCTGACAGTCCAAAGGCACTGGAACACACACAGAGCACTCAGAAACTGACAACCAGTCTATACTCAAATGCTAAGGGTTGGCACTTTATTGCCAATCAAAACTGATTGAGATTTCAGTATATGTGCAGCTTTATATTCCCAAACTCTCCTTATCATACTATTCAGTGTCCGCCTTTTCCTTGGAGATTTTCCATAGTTCATAAACTTTATTTGTTATCCAGGTATCAATTTGTAACCATTGTCCAGGAGGACCTCTTCACCTGTAACTAATTTTACAAATAATTAAGTCCACTGGGCATTTTAAAGCAGAATATAAAGCTTTTGTAGACAGTAACCAGAATGTGCTAATAATTGCCTTAGTTCTTAACTAAAAAGAAACATTTTATGCTTTTTATTAAAGAATGTGCTACAGAAGGAAATGGGCTAAGATTCCAATCACAGTGCATGGCTACTTTGCAAGCTAAAAGTCAGTTGAGGTGGTTTTTTTTTCTCATATACTTTATTATTCTGTGGAATTCAGGACGTTGTGTAGAAAGCATCATTCTGCCAAGGTTGGTTTACTCTAAAAAATTCTGGGCAAGATCTTAATATTACAGTATAGTCATCCATTTTATGTCTGCTAAAAGAACAAGAAACTTTAGGAAGTTTAATAGTCTAATTGAAGAAAATATTTTAATGACAAGAATCTTACCTGTGAAAATATGCATTTATGCCTTCATTTTCAGTGACATAACTTTTTTTGAGTAGGTTTCCATCATATTCTCTGTTGTGTTCTTAAACTTAAAATGCCATAGGTGCTTTCTTGGTGCCTACATTAATTTCCATAAATATTATAATGACACAAGCCAATGAAGTTATAACAGGAAATATTAACTTGATTATTTGGTAACTTAAGAAAAAAAATTTATTGTTGGGGAATACTCTGAGATAGATAGGATAGAATCCTAAATAAATCCCTAAATAAAAGAAGTGGAGGAGTACTGGCAAAATTGTTGCATATATCAGTGAAGATGTAATAATCAAAAATACCCTTTCTATAAAAAAAAACCCTACTTTTTTTAAGTGTTTCCATGAAAATGGTTTTAATGGACTTATTGAGACAAAACATATTCTGTAGGCAATTAGTACAGATAAATTAAATTGCTAATTGCAATTAATAAATGCTAACTCATTGTCTTTTTTTGTCCCTATTTTCTTCCAATTTAATTTTAATATGTATTTATTATAAATAGCTATTTAACATCCTCACTTATATTTTAAAGATTTTTTTTTTAAGTCAGTAGATACATTCCTACTCTGGTGAAAAAAAAAGGAAATCTGGAAGTCTGGGAAACAGGCCTGGTCATTAAAAACATGTCATTGACAAATGCCAACTGATTAATTTCAAAAGGAGTCAAAATCTACGCAGGCTCTCAACTTTCAGCATGGAAAGATACAAACAGTGAGATAACACAGAATACCCCCAACTATTATGGATCTCAATCAATGGAGAGTTTAATATATGCAGGAATCATTCTAATAGAAATGTCATTCACATTTAGGAAATTGAAATGATTTTGTCCTTGTCTTGCATGTTACTAGGTAAGAGCTTTTAACAGACACTGCAGGACTCTATATTTTTATGAGATATTATTAAACTAGTAAATGGGCACAGCGAAAGCAATTTCACCTTGCCCTTGAGTACTAATAGCTATTGTTAATTTCCAAAGTAATTTTTCACAGCTTGTTTCTGGGATAAAAAAAAAGAAAAAGGGAAGTTCTTTGAGTAAAGAGGACTCTGTTAATAAAAGACATCCTTTATGTCCCTTAAAAGAGCATCAAAAACTGAAATATTTCCCTGATCATTTGGGAATCACAGAGTCAACTGCCTCAAGTGTTGTCTAGAACTAGTACTAGTACTAGTAAACAAGTTCTCCTTTATGCTTCAGTTATCCTTGGGAAGAAAAAAACTTGCATAAAATAATAGAAAATATAATGCAAATCTTTATAAAATCTTGGTATGCTTTTTATGTCACTACTATCCATGTCCAATTAATACAAGAAAGGCTTACAGAGATTATAGTGAAAGATAACATTGGCTTTTCAAGTTTTGCTTATTTAATTTAGATTGTAATGTTGTGGCCTTTCTTCATGACTGATCAGACAGTTTATGTTTAAACTAAGGTTTTAAACTAAAGTTTAAATGCTCGTTTTTTCACGTCCTTTGACCCTTCTTGGTCCTTCTCAGTGTTCTTCAACTATCAAAGTTTTGATCAGATTAATTTAAAGTTGCATGTATTCTCTGTGCTGCAAATGGTCTGTAAGTTACCTGAGGTCACTGTACAATTTCTCTAGTAGACAGCCAGTGTCTGCGAGGTAACTATTGGAGCAGAGATGGCTGGACCTACTTGAGATAATGAATTATTTTATGAATTACTGGCTCAAGTGTGTGTATGTGGGGGGAACTTAAAGGTTGAATTTCACAAAGGTAAGGTGATGCCCTGTTCCATAGCCCTTGGAGCCTCCTTGGCCAGCCCCAGAGCAGCTGTCAGTCACTCTCACACTGGGAGCACTGCCCCGGAGCCCCTAACCCAGACCCAGAATGGCTCAAGTGCCTGGGGGTGGGGGGTGACCACAAGTGGCCAGAGCAAACAAAACCAGCACCATGTGGCCATTGTGTAGTTGCACACTACCATCTGGGCATGTGGAAGCTGGACTTGCCTGGGACTCAAGGTGGTAGCTATGATTCTCTCTTTTTCTCTCTCTTTTTTTACTTCTTCTCCTCCTCCTCCTAATCTCCTTTCTTGATATTTTGGATAACTTACAGCCAAATGGTCGGATTTTCCTAAATTGTATGGCTTAGGACGTGCTCAGTCAATGCTTTGTGGAATGCTTTATTTTGGTAGAATGCTTAGAAGAGGTGCTGGAAAGAAAATGAAAACCAGAAAAATGAAGTGGTGCTGTGGTGGACTGGAATTTTTACTCTGAAAAACATTTTCTAGTGATACTAAACATTTAAAGGAAAAAATAATTTTAACTATTTTTTCTCATTGTGCTTCTTCTCTGTGTTTGTTCTAGGAAATGAGCTTGTCAGAAACGCTTCCAGATCAATTGAACTGAAACACATTTGTATGCAAAACTTCATTCTACTAGTTATGCTCATCTGGCTTAGCATACAATATGCCACCAAGTAAAACAGCATGCATTTGGAACACCAAAAAAAAAAAAAAAAAAAAAAAACAACAAAACACCAAACTATAGATAACAAAGATATATTGAACTAGGCATCATTTGTAGGAATTATGGGCAAATACTTTCAAAAAGCTTACAAAAATTGCCACCTTAGAAAAACTGACAAATGAGAAAACATAAAAAAGACAGCTCATCGAATGCATTATATAATGAATTATTCTCCCAATTATTTCAGTGGCTGGTTCAAGCAAAGCAGTGTCTCCAAAACAGCTCAGACCTCAATCAAGAGTTAATCAAGAGTTAGCCTGAGCAGCTACAAGAACTTACATTCAACAACTTTGCAATGCAAGCTGCTGCTGGAATTAATGCTTCTATACTGTGGTGTATTTTGACTGAAACATTTTCATTGCTTACAGAGGCAGACAATGGGTGGTCTAATATAGATAAGTTAGGCATTATAACAATTAAAGCAATGAAGTGGAAGGCAGCTTTCATGATTTGAACGCAGTTTGCCTGGTTCTGGCTCCTTATATACATCGTCTTTGGAAAGAAGTAGTTTCTGTAACTATGTTCGACACTTGGCAGTGAATTAATTGCTTATGTACAGACTGGCAACACTCAACATGTGCAAACATTTGAGCTCAGGAACATAGGCAATGACTACCTCTGTACTGTCTTCAATAGATTTGATAGGTAGTTTATGATTTCCAGAGCAGTGTCCATTCTACCCGCAGTGTGCATATCTGAGGATTTAGTCAAAACCTGAAGAACACCAGGATGTGATTAGAGGAAATCCAAGACTTTTTCTGTGATATGAAGACTGGGCTCCCCTGCAGCAAGAAACAATCTTCCTATCATAAACCAAATGACTTTTTGAACAACAAAGCAGGTAAATCCTTTCTAGTGAAAAATATTACTACACTAAATCAGCTCTGCTTTTCCATCACTCTTAGCCTTGCTGTTTTCATTCCATCAGGAAAGATATCTTTTTGTATAAATTTCTCACCAGTAAACAGATGTACCATCTTACCCCTGAATTTTCAGTAACACCACTGAAAAACACCACTTAGTTTGTGACAAGGTTTGGAGTACATTTCTTGGCATTTTTGCCTTTAGAAATTTACAAAAAATGACATGTACTTCCCTAAAAAAAGAACTTACACCAGGCTAGTTCTGATTTAATGCAAAGAGTCATCCAAAAATCTAGAAACAAAAAAAGCTGCAAGTCTTTTTGTTGGGGAATTTGAGATTGCTGTTTCTGCTTTGTGAGCTGCAGACATTTCTGAGTCTTGCTACAGATCAAGTGTATGAATAATTTAAGATTAAAACACAACAGGCTCCCTGAACTACACCCAGACATCAACAGTTATTCTGAGCCATGCTGACAACACCCACAGCTTGATGCTCTATTTAGTCAGCATGACTACTAGGTCACCTGTGTAGGTGGTGGCTGAGTTGTTCAGACAAGGCATCATCTAGGACTGCCAAAAACTGACTCTTCATTGTTGGTACCCGAACATGAACTCAGAACCAAGAGATTTCAAGGACAGCTTCAGAGAAAACAGACTTTACAGTAGCAGATCAAAAAGTACCTCATGTAAAATTGTAAATGCATGACACAAGTAATAAAGAATAACACATTACAAATAAAGCATGGAGAATTTATATATGAAACAAATACATCTTATTTGTACCCCAAGATAAGTGATCACAAGATAATTCTACATGAGAAATCTCTTACATATGGACAGCCCACTAGGGAAGAAGGTCAACTTTGGTTACCTTTTCCAGAAGCAGTCAAGATTTCAAAACATCTGCAGATAGGAATCTCCAAAGGCACACCAGCTCAGAAAAAGAAAAGGATCCCACATCAGAGCAGAACTACTTGTTTTTAAAAACCTGTAATTCTGAAAACAGATAGGCTTACTTTATCACCTGAAGTCAAACTTGCTTTCATAGACTTGCCCCATGGAAGTTCCAGCTATCTTTCTTGTTTTGGTATTTCTCACTTTTGAATCTTCTTGTTTTCCTGTTTACTAGTTGTTTCCTTCTATTTCTTTAGCCTAAATTAATCAAAGATAAAACCCAGGCAGTTATGGTTTTCTTATATTCTTAGAAGTCTGTATCACTTTCAGTCTTTCTACTTAGTTTTGCATTATCTTAAACAAGGAGGTCAAAGCCAAGGTTACAAACCAATCCACACTACACAGCCAATGAAGAGAGCACCTACTGCTACTGCGGGTATTCAACATCAGCACCTCCTCCAGCAGACCCTCTTTTAGACAGTAAATGCTGGTTTACTGCCCAGTGGAGGAGCTTAGGACTTGACTCCTGTAATAAATCACAACTAATTATACTCGTACTTAGAGCATGCAATTAGCTACTCATCTCATGCCTGTGACATCTATTAATCTATGTGTTGGTTTATTACTCACATTCTGATATTTATGAAGCAAGAGAGCTTTTCCCTACAGTAGTACTGAACAGCTGTTCCTTAATTCCCAAAGTGAGATCTTCCAAACTCCTTAATCAAAGGAGACTTTGGAGCCCCTTCACAAGTCCAGTGGGATCAGCAGATATCCTAGCCCAGGCAAGAGATTTAGTGGGTCAGTGTTTAAACAGCTCAAAATCAGACAGCATAGGAACAGTATAGGTTAAGTAACTGTGCCTCAAGACATAGTAAAAAACTCACTATCAACTTACAGTGAGTAACTCACTATTGCACTCATACGAATCTATATTTCTGTGTTATTCTCCTCATGAGTACATATTACAGTTTTAGTATTCACTTCTCATAGGTAACAAAAATTCCACGGTACTCACTTGTCATCAAAAGCAACTGTGAAATGGCTCCACCTTTGCCAGGTATCCTATTCAACATTTTATCAAATTACATTCCCAGAATACATCCTACAGAACAATTACATACCAAATTTATAAGCAGTGGTGGAGGTGGTAGCATGTCAGTTTTTAATGCATCCAAATTCTTCAGTAGTTACTGATGCTTTGAATTTCAAAAATTCACATTCATATAATGTCCTACAAAATATTCAAGCTCCCTAAGTGGATTGTAATAATGGTGGCAGTAAATCAGCCTTTCCTGCACCTCCTGCAGCTGTGCCTCTGATTCCTCACTGCTTCATGACAGATGAAGACTGAGAGAAGACAAGGGGCATGAGCAAAGAAGTTTTACCAGTCAGACACACTTTGGGATGAAGATGTATGAAGAAAGAGGCAAAAAAGCCTCCTGGTATGAATCACTGTTAAGAAACCATGAAAACCTTATCCGCATGCAATGTATAATCTACAACACAACAAACTTCAAACGTGTTTTGAGAAGGGGATATCATGATTAATCCCACACATTTTGAGTCAGCAAATGAATTGAGAATTACCTTCTGCAAAACATTTTAGCCTTTTTGTAAAAGCTGCTGAGATCCTGACTGCTCCGCTTGCACCTACAAAGTCTGAGGCTTATTTCAGGAATGCAGGTGAGGCTGGGGAGAGGCCAGCGACTGCCCCGTGTTGGACACAGCTGCTTCCAGACAATGCCACAACTCAGTCCCTCAGCCAAGCTGGTGGAAACTCTGTGAGGAAAAGAGGGTGGTCCATGGCACAGCGGATAATCTCTGGTGCCTGTGGAGAGTCCACGTTGGAGCAGAGGAAAAACGTGAGAAAGGAACGGCAGAGAGGAACATCTGTGTCCTCTTGGCAACCCTGACACCCCCCTACCCATGTCCTCACTCAAGCCAATGTGACCTATAGTGCCAGTAATGGGCAGGGAGAGGGGTCTGGAGTGAAAAAAAGGAATTTCATGAATTCTCTTGCTCCTGGTCTTCCTATTTTTCCCTCTTCGCATCCCACTCCCAGAGGAGGAGGAGAGTGAACAGCTGCGTGTGAGCTTGGCTGCCAGCTGGGGCCACCCCAGCAGCTCTGCTAATAGCTGACACTGCTGCTTCCAAATAAGCTTTAGCTGATCCAAGGGCAAGTTGCCACCAGATTTACTGCCCCCTTCCTTGGATTGGAGCCAGGTGTCACTGGGAAAAGAGAGGTTCATCAGCCCTAGAGAAGATCTGATGGGCCTTGTGGCAGATCAGCTGGCTGTGTCTGTGGAGGTGGGCAGGAGAGAAGCAGTTTGACAAGTTTATGCAAGTGGAGGGTCCTGTTGAAGGGTCCCATCCAATCCCCTTCCTTCCTGATTCATCTCACTTTCTCTAATCCATATTTCAATGCTCTTATTAAATACGTAATAAATATAACCAAGGAAATTTTCTGTTTTAAAAAGTTTCAAACACATGGAAAATGTGTTTTCCAGTATATGGAGTTATATTTCAAAGGTTTAATTAAGAAGAGTTGAAATTGTACCTTTTAAAAATAATAAATTATATTTAAAATCTGAGATACTTTGTCACACAAATCTTTTTCCTGCAATTCCTGTGAATAACAAAAATTCATGTAAAATGAAGATGCAAATAAATATAGCTGAGAAAAACATTAGTGATAAATATGTAATACACATTATCTACAGTTGTCCTCCCACTACTTCAAATAAATGTTACAGCTCTCTTTCTGGTTTCCCCTATTATTCCCTGATCAAAGTAATAGAAATTCTGCTCATTTTGTAATTTCTTTGATGATTTTCTGTAGCCTTAAGCTGTTCACCAGAGAAGATTGCAACATGCAGGCCCAAGTCACTAGAGAATTTCAGAACATGTCTAATTTTATGAATTATCATATCACAACAGAGGAAGCTGCACACATGCTTAAAATTTCAAAAGCACTTTGCTTTTTTGTCTCACCCAAAATGTATCCAGAGAGGGTCACTAAAATGAATGTAGCTTGCTCATTATCTGCAAATTTCAGAAGCTTCCTATTTCTTTAGTAATTAAAACAAAAATAAAATTACAGTGTTTATGAACAACTGGTTCTCCTCAAGGCATCTGTGCCACATGCTAGTAGGAAAAAAAAGCAGTAACTAAGGTCCCATTGCTTGTTATATGGTTATCTATTCCCTTTGATATTAGCCACCAGAAAATAGTCTAATATATTGCAGTAAAATCAATTTAACTATGTAAAATAATTTTTGCAGTTGATCCTGTATACATTTTACATTTCTCCCTAGCCTTTCAGTTCCACCGAAGCATGAATGTTATTTTGCCTGTATAATTGAGAACTCTTATTCTAAAACAAAGTTCATTAAATTGGTACCCAAGTGTAAATGTAATTAGTAACACAACTATTATAACGTCAAGAACATCTGTGCATTGTGCAAAATGTTTATTGATTGCATTTATTGCATTTTTAGTCTGTACAGAATATAATATGTACATAACTAAAGATAAAGCACTTGACAAGGTTTTTCTATGTACTATTTTTAGACATTTCATTGCTATATCCAATCAACACTAATTATAGTAAGCAAAAAACACACCAAATTATGTCTGCAAGGGCACCTCCAAGTCTTTTTTTTTTTCATTTAATAATTTAGCAGGGAGGATTTTCTAATTGCAATTGCATTGTTTAAAAGAAAGTAGGTGGCTCTGATGAGTTATTCACCTGTGAAGATTTCCTCAGAAGGTACTCTTTCCCACATTAAGGTGTAACCCAAAAAGATATGGTTGAGATATTATTTCACACCTGTGTACCATACAGGGCAACAAACCATTAAACTACTTCTGCTGAAAAATACCCACAAGGGTCTCATATAAGGCATTCAGACCAAAAGCATAAAATGACCTTAGAGAAGTCTGATAGCACAAGTTGTAATATTATATGATTCTTCATTTCCTAATGATTAATAATCAAATGTTTCATGATAAACACTGAGGTTTCCTCATTTACTTCATTACAAAATGAGAAAAGACCCATCCAATTCAATAATAGTTTCCAAGGATCATTAACTGCCAAAGAAGTTCTGGAATTATTGTAAATCTTCATAATACTTCATAACCATGCCATATAATCTTCATAATATGTTACAATTCAGTGTTATGTATTCATTATAGTGCTCAATAAACTAAACCACACAGATACTACCTGATTTTCTCATGGTCAGAAGCCAGAGTAGTGGTCATAACCTCCAGTTTTCTGTTCTTTAGTTCATGCTCCATCATACAAGACTTTATATATTCAAAAGTAATCTAGGATACAAGACGTATTGATTGATGCACATTTCATTAACCAAATGATGATGAATTTAAGACACAGCTCTATTTTTGCTTCAGGAATAGGAGACAGACAGCATACCTGCATTTGGTATAGATTTTTTTCTGGTTGTGATTCAGAAATGAAATCTTTAAATTCTGGTAGTTCACCTGGCATTTTGGGGGTTTGCTGGAGTATGTTCACTCTGTTGGAATTTTTTGCCTTTTACCTTTTAAACTGTCATGTTTAAGATGTCTTGAGAGGTGGATCCGTGCAAACCTCATGAGATTCAACGAGGCCAAGAGCACAGTTCTATATTTGGTTCGGAACAATCCCAAGCAGAAATACAGAATAGGCAGCAAATGGACTGAGAGCAGTCCTGAGAAGAAAGACTTAGGGGTGCTGGTGTCATGAGCAAGCAATGTGCACTTGCAGCCCAGGAAGCCAGTTGTGTCCTGGGCTGCATCAAAAGCAGGGTGGCCATGCCAGCAGGTTGAGGGAGGTGATTCACCCCCTCTTCTCCACTCTGGTGAGACCCCACCTGAAGTGTTGTGTCCAGCTCTGGGGTCCCCAACATAAGAAGGACATGAGCCTGTTAGAGTGACTCCAGAGGAGGACCACAAAGATGATCAGAGGGCTGGAGCACCACTTCTGTGAAGAGAGGCTGAGAGCTGTTGTTCAGCCTGGAGAAGAGAAAGCTCTGGGGAGTCCTTACTGTGGCCTTTCAGCATGTGAAGGGGGCTTATATGAAAGATGTAAAAAAAACTTATAAAAAGGCCCTGTGGTTACAGGACAAGGGGTAATGGCTTTAAACTGAAAGGAGGTAAGTTTAGACTAGGTATTGGATAAAAATTCTTTACAGTGAGATTGGTGGGGCATAGGTTGTCCAGAGAAGTTGTGGATGCCACATCCTTGGAAGTGTTCAAGGCTAGGTTGGATGAGGTCCTAAACAGCCTGGGTTAGTGGAATGTGTCCCTGCCCATGGCAGTGGGGTTGGGACTAGACTATCTTTAAGATCACTTCCAACTCAAACCACTCTATGATTCTGTGGAGGTTTGGCAGCCCTTGAGGAACTACTGATGATTTAAAAGTGGCCCAGAAATTGAAATGTGGTACAAAAATAGCTACAAAGCAAATACCTCTAAAACATGAAAAAGAGCAGAATTGTTTTAGCAATGCAGTACATTTGATCAGGTCATACTAAAAAATATCCACAGTTCAGTCTTTGACCTTCAAATGCAAAGTCACTTTAC
The DNA here is from genome assembly GCA_038380795.1 of Pyrocephalus nanus. NCBI lineage: Eukaryota > Metazoa > Chordata > Aves > Passeriformes > Tyrannidae > Pyrocephalus > Pyrocephalus nanus. Next base: position 48,812,170 of record CM076264.1, read on the forward strand.
TGATATTCTGAGAACCATCAGTAAGAAGCATCTTCCCTGTCCTATAATCTGATACAGGAGAGGTCAGCTCATATTGTATATGAGCTCAGAAGCAGTTTGACATTCTTCCTGGGAGGTCATCAAAAATAAAAGGCACTAATCTGGTATTGGAAATCCCTTCACTGGTTCTAAAATAAAATTAACACAAGTCTTGTCACAGAGGGTGTTTTCTATGCATGCCAAAGACACTCGCCTGGCTGCACTAGCCACAGCATTCTTGTCCAAATACAGATGAAGTCAGATATACCATATTAGATACATAAAAAGTATGGCACACATTTTTCTCTGACATTTACAAGTGGTTCATATCCAGGAAATGATTGGGCAGTCGTGACACAGTGTGGGATTTGTACCATAAGAAAACAGTGTATTTTAACCTGAAGGCATCACTTCAATATGACCACAGATTTTTAGACATTTAGTAAAAATAGGTGGCAAATATGATTACATTTAGATCTCAATACATTTTTCAGTCTGAAATGAGTTCTTCTGTTGAGAAACTCTAGAAAATATTTATCTGGTCAAAATTAGACTTCTGCGTTCACCAGGGCACAATAACTAATTCCTATTGTTAGGAGGTCTTATCCCTGAGGCTGATGATTTACCAAGTTTGCCCATTGTTTAATTCCTTCCTCTTTCAGAGTGGACCTGGACACAGATTGACTAGAAAAAAACTTAGAGATGACATTCAGATACTATGGCAAGGAACAAATCCAGTCCTATCTGGAACAAAGTCCTATTTTACAGTAACTTTTTAAGAGCATTGAAAAACAGAGCTTGTTTATAGAATGTGAGAAAGAGAACATTCTGTGATTAGGGCATTTCACCAGAGAGGTGGGACATCTATTCAGCTGCTCTAATTTAGATGATTCATACATAAGAGAACAGTCTCAATATGAAATAAGCAACATTTTAGAGAGAAAAAAAAATGAAATGCAAACTAAAAAGGTTAGTCAACATAGATGGAATTTAACTTATTTTTGCCAGGCATAAGCTAAAATAACAGCTATTCCCTTATTCATAATTATATTCTTTACAAAGATGTTATTTCTTTCTCCCTTACTGCTTAAGGATTATTGAGTTTAATGCCTTTAATAGTTCCTAGTGCCAGTCTCTCTCTTTTAATTCCTGAGAATCAACAAAAGAAAAAAATTAACACATTAATTTAACATAAATTCGTGTCTTTCCATGAATAAATGCAAGATTTACAAGTCCATCATCATTAGAACTCTCCTTTGGTTATTCTCAGCACGCTCCTGATAAAAATGATATAACTCCTATACTCCACTGATCACAGCAAAATAGATATATAGCCCTGCACTGAAATGCTATCTGTGCTTCTGTCACTTGTGCAAGGGATCATAATTATATGCTGCAGAAAATGAATTAATGGAATAAATGAAGGATGCAGATATCTGTCAGCCCTGACAAACAACTTTGCTGTTCAATTAGCATAACTCCATCCTTTATTAAAGAACTGAGATTACTCATCACAGTTAAACGCTTTATTTATTTAAGAGGCTCATTTATAAAACAGGCATAGAGAAGTATCAATTTATTTTCCTGAAGCCTCTTAGTGACAGAAGTTGGTGTGGTTATGTACAGAAGACAGTTTGTACATGTTTTTAATACTTTGGGCCACATCTCTAATCTACACTATTTTGTGAGCTGCCTCTTCACCCATTTACATGATGTGACATTCCCATGGCAACTACTGTAACTGCCAACATGGAAAAATACTAGTGGCATATTTAATGCATTTTAACTTAGCAGTAAGCACATCATCCCTTTTGTGGGCGAAATGCAGACAAAGCAGCTGGAGCTTGCAGTGAGGAGCCACAGAACATAGCAGAGTCTGCATGGAAGGAGCAGAGAGAAGCACCCCATGGCTGTTCGAAGTCTCCAAACTCACTAGCAGGTTTTCTGAGTACTCTGTGCTGCAAAGCTTTGTAAAATGCAACTAGCAGATGGTTCCTAGAAAGAAGGACTCGAGGATAATTATAAGCTTGGTGTGGATATTCACATGGGTTTTGGCGAGGGAGTGCTGCAGTCTGAGAGCATGCAGAGTGCAGCTCACAGGAGAGGGCTCCACACATAGAAATTCTCCCCAGCCTGGAAACCTTCTGTCTCTACTGGTCACCACAGAAGTTGCTTTATGCAAAATGGCCAAATGGGTTTGAAGCACCACTCCTCAAAGTGAAGAGCAGATTTAATGAATATCTTACTTTGAAGGCTTAAGTAAAAAAAAAAAAAAAAAAAAAAAAAAAAAAAAAAAAAAAAAAGAGGCGTCTTCGTCCCTCTGGGAAAGACAAGACAGGAAAAAGCATATGAGATAAACACGACCTTCCATAATTTAAGAATCAGAAGTTGAAAAGACTCCAGTGCAACCATGATAATCTTGTCTTATTGGCATATCTCCAGGACTGCAATTTGTGTCTGTGAGTAGAAAACACAGTAGAGGAGAAAAAAATGAAACCAAAACAAACCTGCATATTAGGTGATTTAAAATAAATCTACATGGAGGTTTCAAATAGATATCTCAGCAGGGGGAAATTATTCCTGCCCTTATTAGAAATCAATTTGGTTGAATAAATTTAAAATAATTATTAAGCATCAATCAATAATATAAGACTATAATGAAAAAATGGAAAATACAGCCAATTCTGTAATACCAGAATAATTCTCAAAGATCATCGTTTCAGAAATGTAGTGAACTGTTTCTATTTCTCTTTATCCTTTGCTGCCATCTGGTGGCCATATAATTCAAAAGTCACATGTCTAAATGCATGAGCTACAGAATCTGAAAGTGAGGACCTTTAGGAAAAGGTAGACAAAACAGCCGATCTTAGGGTGATGTTTTCAGGCAAGGGACACTGACAGTAAATTAACATTAAGCAATTTTTATAAGTAAAGATCATTTTACAAACCACAGAGGAGTGGAGAATGACAGACCAGCAAGGGAAAGAATCGTTCCTTCTGTGTGAAACTTAGGTATTTATGATAAGATACTTGTGGCATTTCCCCTCCGAAGGTAATGGAGCGGCAAAGGAGAAATAGAGGCAACTCCAAAGGCATATTCTTCCGTCTTAAAAAGGGATGTCTCAAGTAAATGGGATTAATTAGCATTTGGCTGTGCCTCACTCTGTCCATTGCCTACAAAGGAATCCTCTGAGCAGCTGACACTTAGATAATGTCAGTTAGAGAGCTCAATCCCACCATGAGTGACAAGCCAAAACATCAGACCTTTATGCCATTCATTTAGTAGTAAGCAAATATCAAGAAGAGGAGACTACTCATAATGCAAAATTATTAGTATTATTTTGAGCTGTTAAAATCATGGCATTTTTTAGCATCTCTCAAACTTCAGATGGAAAACTTTCTATCTCACTTTCCAAGGAGGGACAGTCCAAAATACATGTTCAGTTAAATCAAGGCATCAGGAGTAGTATTTTCATCAGACATCAGGTCTCAGAACTCTGATAATGGAAGACAGCAGAGAGGTTTTCTCCAGCCTGCACTTGCAGAAAGGGATTATGCTGTACTCTGCCATGTTTATATTCATGATCATTGCTGCAAGAGAAAGAAGGGTGGCCAATTGTCTTAATTGCCCATATTTTTGGTTTAATGTCATTGCTTTGCTTCTTGACGTTTCAGACTGTGAAAAGTGGATGAGATCTTTAGAATAATTAATTGGCTTCTTTCTGTCAAAGGAGGATGCTAACCACTTAAATGCATAGTGAAAATACCTATGTGTTTCCAGTTGTCAACCAAATTTTCTCCTCTAATCAGATGCTTTCGTTCTTTGCATATGTCTGCAAATACATGTTTCAAAGACAGTAATTGTCAGTGGAAGAACAGCTAAAAGTATTTGTCCTGAAAGACACAAAAATATTTCTGCACATGGAGTGGAGAGCCTTTGGATGAAATTATTTTGATAGAGAAAAGCAGCTGTTGCTCCTGTAAATAATGAGTTGGAAGTTCATTCAGCTTCTAACACCACAGATCCAGCAACAAAAATAATTAATCAAAAAGGGGGGAAAGGAGAGTAAATGCTAGAGAAACTGATTAGTATTTTACGACTATAAGAGAAGGAGAATACTGGATGATTCTTGTAGAGAAAAGTGATCTGTGACACTGTCTGGTCAGGAAATGGGGCCAAAGCTCAGCTGGCTTAGACAACACACCATTATCCCCCATTCATGATGGTGGCAGCAGAGGATGAAAAACACAACTGGAACTGCATAAAACCTACACAGTAATAAGTGTTGTGCACTATTCACATCCCCAACCATGCCAGAAAGCAATCAGATTTAGTTTCACTGGGATTCACTGATGAGAATACACCCGGTGAGTAACAGAAAACAAAACTGGTCTGGAGCGTAGACAAGTCACAAGTCACTACAGGCTTGAATGCAATGCTAAGGTTGAAAGGAGAGGATGTCCTTGCTGAGTATGTTTAATCTGTGTTCAGATTAATACTGCAACATAGCAGGAAGATTGCTTTCATGATTTACTGGCATTCTAACATATAGATACACAAGAATCCTGCTTTGGTAGGAAGGAGGAAATGTGTCCTACAGTCTTGGATAGAAATTTGCTTTATTTTCTTTACTATTTAATTTTGTTGCTAGTCCTCCTTTTTCTTCTCCCCTGTGCTCAGTGCTAGTCTGCTCTGTGGTTCCTACTTTTGCCTATTCTCTCTTTGACCATTGTTTTTCGTGTTCAATCTTCAATGGAACCATCTCTCTATCAAGGAACTTCCCTTTCTTTCTCATACTGTGTAGGAGCAACTGTTCCAATATCTACCATTTAGGGAAACAATGATTTAGCTTGGAGTTCCTTCAGAGTGGTGAAGTTTTCTCAGTCATCTTCTGAAAAGAAAACCTTCAGTCTTGATGACCTTCTGTTCATCACTTTACTCCTAGTCAGACTTCTTTAGAGCGAATCCTGATAAATGGATCAATCTGCCTAATGACTGATACCTGTTTGGGTTAGGCTGAACTGCCATTGTAGGACACATCATCTGAAAAACTCTGAAGTACTTGGAGGGGCTGTGAAGGCTGATGTGGAAGAAAAAATTATCAGATGAAGCAGTAAGAAACCTTTTTCTTTGCACACCACTAGCTAAGGTTACTTTCTGCATCATATAAAAATACACCAGTTCATACAAAATAAATACTTTTGTAATCTGGTTAGTACAGAAACTCAAATTTTAAACCTAGAAATAAAATCTTTTCTTCTTTTGTGTGAGATACCTATAATTTTAAATATTTTTGTTATTAGAACTTGATTCTATTTTTAACACTCTTTTATGTAATTTATCATACCATGTTGTGAATCCTGATTTGAGATCCTGCCAACTATGCCACTTTGTCACAAATGAGTGATTTAGATAGCTCAAAGAATCACTGTCAAAGGTATGAGCAAAAATGGAATTTTGTGATGCCTTATGAAAATAAAATGTCTCAGCAGGTTAGCTGAATTTATATAACACTGCCACAGATAATTTCTTACTAGGAGCTTGTCACATTTAAAAATGCAGTTTAATATGCAGGTTATAGGTCTATGCAACCATTTTCTGCAATAAGATCCTTGTTTTTATGATGTCACACAATGCGCTTGTACAGCTTACTGTATTGATAGTCACCATAACATCTGAGGGTCTCATAACCATTAAATTGTTTGGATGCACAGCTGCACAGTAGGGAAATATTATTTTTCAGTTTTAGAGATGATGACAGAAGCAAACAGTTATCAAAGTCTTTCTTTTTCTTGTCACTACCCATCCTGTTGAATGTGGTGATTTTTCTGCTAACAGTATATTCCAAAGGGTATAATAATCAGAAAGTCTAGTTTAAATGAAAAATACAGCTAAAATAACAAAGAAGTTATTAAAGTATACACATACAAAAAAATCATTCCCATTAGACAGTGAAGAGAGATTGGGAGATTGGGTTAAGCTTCAAATTACTGATGGTTTAATATGTTAATATAATATTTTTGCACATATGTATTCAGTTTAGAGGTAAGTATGCTATTAAAGATTCAGGGCACTATACAGTTACTAAAAAGAGTCTAAGTAGGCCAAAAGAGAATTTGTAAATTTTTTTGAGCTAATACATAAAAGTTTTAATATAAGTCTAGAAGAATTAAAGCACAGGGATCTATCTCAGTACAGATGTAATTGATATCAGCACTTTACAAAAATATTAAAAAGTCCAAATACTTCTGAAAAATATAAAAGGTAACAGCAGAGAGTACAAGTCAGCTTTTTTAACTTCTGCTGATTTGATCTATGTCCAAGAAAAAATTAGACTTTAAGGACCAGACACAAACTGGAACTGCAGTTGGGAATTTAAAATTAGTCTTGCATGGACTTTGCAGTCTTCTGTGCTCAGCTGATGTCTGGCCCTAAGGGTCTGTTTCTTCTGTAAGTATTTCAGTCCACTTATCTTCTAGTTCTCCAGAATTATTCCAGTTGCACTTCAGTCTGCATAATGCTGAGCAGTTTCATGACTGCCTAATGCCTACACAAGATATCCCTCTTCTTATTATTAGCAGAGGGACTCCTGACTGGCAATCTCAGCACAAACTTGCCCTACAAATGTCTTCATGAAGAACAGCAGCCAGGAAGGCTGGCACCTCTTTTCATCATTGAGGTAGTGGAACCGGTTGCCCAAAAAACTGGTGGATGCCCCATTCCTGGAAGTGTTCAGGTTGGATGGGGCTCTGAGCAGCATGGTCTAGTGAAAGTTGTCCCTGCCTATGGCAGGGGGGTTGGGACTAGGTGATGTTTAAGGTCGCTTCCAAACCTAACCATTATAAAATTCTTGATGTCCTTCTTTTTAACCATGTCTCAGTCTTTAGAGTACGGTATAGAAGAAATTTCTCTCCATTGCCTGGAAACAGTGACAGTAGGTGGTTTCCTTTATAGTCATGTGGCAACTTGGGATTCCACTTCAAGGGACTACTGTCTGTAACAACACTCAAACCTGCTGGGGGTTAATCTGTATTTGAAGACTAAAGCTCAAACACTGCTTCATCAAATGACTTGAAGCTACTCTTAATACAGATATTGCAAAGCACTTCCAAGTAAGCTAAACCTTGTACAGGGTTCTCTGGTACATTGTATTTTACAAAGGCTATAGGACCACTTGCAAAAAAGTTTTCCTATTAGCACCCTTACTGGGAAGAAAGGAACAGGCCTGACTGATGTGTCTGCTCCTGTATCATCCTATTAGGCATACAGTACAATCTTTCTTGTAAGTCACATGCTGTTGTACAGAAGCTCTTTTTTTATGCTGTTAAGGAAGGAAAAGCATGTCCCTTCTCTCCAAAATTAATGGCAAGATACTGAAAATATCATATATTCACTAGTAAGTAATTCACTTCTGTAGGAACATTAATTGCTCTGGAGCCTTTCAGAGAAAAAGAGTCTTCTCAGCTGGAATAAGTGCAGCATCCAGCTTTCTTATATTGATCTGCATTGTCTCGATATCTAAGTGCCTCTCTTTGCTATTTTTTATTCCTTATGCTTTGGGGCTGTTGCACTATTTAAGCATACTTAGTGACAACAGTGCATTCAGATGGAAGGCAGTTGACTTAAAGAGGTCTATGATCTTCCTTGTAAGATGTGTTTAGTAAATGGAAATGAGGTACCTGGACATCATCTTGCTCTAACTGCAATAAATGGAATCACGGGACAGACAGGGTGATACAGAGGACACTTCACCCACCAAAATATGATCAGAATGGGAGACACAGGACTTGAATGTGTAAACACATGACAAAAATATAGACATGCACTGAAAAAAGTGGCAGGAGAGGTAAGGAACTCTCAGAGCATGGCAATAGCTCCACTACAGGTCTGTACCCTAAATAGGATATAAATTTCTTCCTGCAATAAAACTCCAATTTTTCTGCTTTCAAAATCTCCATATAAAATCTAAGTAGGCTGCATACAACAGTTTTGACTTTAAAACAAGGTTCTGATGTTTCTTCATTTGTTAGCTCTCTGAGTAATGCTTGGTTAAACAGGAATAGTAAAACAAAGCAGAAACTATCAATTTCATTTCAAAGGATACACACATTATCAGAATGTGATGTGACACAGTGCTGTGATCCAGTGGATGGACTGGCTAGAACATACTTTGCCTTGGGAGTTTCTAAAGTGAACAGAGAATACAGGTGTTTTCATCCGAAAAGAATTCATCCATGTATTAACTAATTCCTTCAGAAGAAAGGCAGACAGCTCTTCTGAGATGCGAACATCTGTAGAAGAGTGTCAGTCCCTACTCCATTTTTATTTTTACCTTTTTTACTAGGTAACATATACTTTATTCCTCATTTTATTTAAAGGACAGGATGTTAAGTTCCTGCAAAGTTCCTATGCAAGGACAGTCAGCTATGTTACACACAAATTATAGGTCTTACGTACTTCCAAAACAGATGGCTTTGAGACCATATAAACACTGTCTTTGGTTTTGGCCTGTTAATACATCATACACAGCCTCTTTGGACAGACCAGTCCTGTGTTTCAGCTGGTACTGCTGAACCCAAGCTATTCTGAGAGTCTACCTTTCTGAGTACATATTGATTCCTACAGCTTTAGGATTTTGTGGCAGTAAACACTAGAAATGCAGGATCTGCACAGAACATCCTGAAGGGAGATGTGCACAAAACATTGAGTCTGAAGACTGGCAAAACCAGAAGAAATTTAAAAGCTGCAGAAACAGATGTTTGTATGTGGTTTCGTAATAGTCCCGAGTGCATCCCTGGAGTTCTCTTGAGTATCTTTTTCTCTTTGCAGTCAATATGGCTAAATATTCACACATCACAGTGTTTAGAAAATAAGGATTGGCACCTACTTTAACTTTTGTTCTTCCTATAGGAGATTTTTCATGTGTCAGTAGACAAGCAGGAGGCTGGACTAGAGACCTCCTGTGGTCCATTCCAAGCCGAGTTATCCCATGATCCTATGAATTTAGTCGTGGTCAAAGACAAGTTGATGGCTTGTTCACAGGTTTTTAGATCCATTGCTACAATACTTACAGTACTGAACAATACACACGTTCACACAACCAAGTTGTCAGATCTCAAAGAAGGTATCTGTCATAAGCACTCACCTACCCAGTATTTTAAAATTCTACTTGCCACAGATGACTGCAATAGCAAACATATAATTGCATAAAAATTTGACCTATCTCTTAATTTCTTCAATGCAAAATCTTGTGGAAGTATTTGGTACTTTGCCTTCAAAAGTATCAACCCCATAAGAACAAGTCTATTTACACTGACATCAATGCTATTCTTGTGGCATGCTTTACCACACATTCAGCTGTGATATGTCAGTGTCACGATTCTACCAAATTTTATGATTTATTTTCCATTTGCTCCAGAGAGTAAGATTATTTGTCTTTATTTTAAATACAATACACATCTTATTTGAAACCATCTTTGAAGTTAAAATATTTTTCTGATCTCTTCAAAATGAGTGAACATGAGCATCCATGAATACATTCGTTAATAAGACAATTTATTGTGAACCTCCATCTACTCTGTCTGTTATGCAGACACACTGAACTTTTAGAGAACCACCAGAGCTACACACATCCATAAAAAATATCTTAAGTAATAGGAGACTCTGGACTGGAAGGTTTCTGGCTAAAAGCTGGGTTCTGAATGAAGAAATAAAACAAAACCATAAATCAGTTGCTGCTGGTCAGTCATAAACACAAATACTTTAAAATCAAGAGATTCAATATGTCTCCAACTAAAAGGCATCAAAATCTGATTATAGAAATCAATGACCCCTTAGACTCAGACTTCTTAGTTTTATCTCATGATTTCTGCTTGAAAAGCTACACATCTTCCCAAATACAGGGTGGCGAGATAAGTAGTCACACTAAGTGAAGGGCTGGCTGTGCATGTATGAATAAAACAGCATGAAAAATGTAGTTTACATAAGAGGCGTGCACCAAGTTAACTATAAGAGGAAGTGGTGTGGCCCCCCCTTGCTATCTTTTTTTTCTTCCCTTTCTCTTTCACTCTTTGTCTCGCAACCAACTCCAGACCAGCCATGCAGCACGACCAACGCAGGATCTAAGGACTGGTGATATTTTTTGCTCTCTTCCCTTCTTCTGCCTAGGCAAAGCACAGCTATCATATTCTACTCTGTACTGAAGTTTACTGTGGTTGTGGGCAGCATGTGTGTGCACTGCACAAAAATTAAGGGCTTGTTAACGTCCACTCTTGTGAAATGTGTGTTGTAATTATTTAAGGGCTTGAAAGCCAACATCTTTTGAATGTAAGCGGTGGACTGGTTGCTGAAGTTATGGCGACTGTATAATAAACACATCTGTTGTCTTTGTTCAGCTTAAGAAAAATTCATAATATCATGCCCCTACCGATGGGTTGTGACAAATGCTTCTGCACTTCTGAAAGCAAACTGTTCTTAAGATGACTGGCTACCAGCTGTAACTGCTACCACTTCCCAGTTCCAAATCCAAATGACACTACTTCCCTGTGGTCAAGGAGCTAACCTTTGACCACAAGAAAAGAATACTCATTTCGTACTGTGACAAATACAAACGGATTATTTTTCTGTCTACTCTGAATTCCCATATAAAATCTTTGCTCATGAAAGTACATTATATCATGCATATCACATTTTACCCTGATAAATACTACGGCCATTTCACCAATAGTACACAAAGATGGAGGCTATAATTAGAGTGCAATGGTTATATCCTTGAGTTACTGGGTGATTATAAAATACCAGATCCATTTTAAAATTGAGAAAGTAATCCTCTATACTACATGAGATAGGTTTATAAAAAAAAAATAAATTATGAAACCCAGGATTTTCATATGTGGTAAGCTAGAATTCTATCCAACAGAATCTAAATTATTTCTTCCTTTATTCCGAGGCAGAGGGACATAAAGAGATAAGGTTGTCTTCTGTAGATGAACTGCTTCAACTGAATGTCAACTGTCTGTGCATTTTGCTTTCTGGCAGAGCCATTTTATTTTTGCTGGCTACTAGTGCATTATAAAAGAACTCCAGATCTTTAAACTAATGCCATTATTTTGTTCCTATTCTGACAACCCACCCTTCAAATGAACAAATAAAAAATGTCACTGGCTGATATTTTGAAAGCAAAAAGAAAGAGACACATGCAAAAACAAAATAAAACTCATATTGTCAAAGCCCTTCTGCTTCAATGTCTTGCCCAGTTTGAAATGACATGCAGTCACTAGAGAGCAACAGCAGTGGTGGAGGTGGTGGGAACATAAATAGCAGAATACTTAGCTAATTACATATAAATATCTATATATATATCAAAAAATCCAGAGGTAAAAGAAGACAATAAGAGGAAATGCATAGCTAACTCCAAAGCTGAAGTTCCTGTAAAGGGCAGGGCACAGTAAAATAAGTCAAATGGGTGGCAAAATAGGTGGCAAGCTTGTACCATCCAGAGGATCTCTTGAAGATAAGTAACAGGGTAACACTGTAAAGCAAAGACTAGATTACTTTCAAGAGATGAGAAAAACACTAGTACCACCAGAAGTTAACATCAAGTATCACATCTTTATTAGAGGCAAAAAAGTGCAAGACAATAACAGTGTCCAAACCTAAAAAATGTGAGGTTTAACACTAATCAAAATAGTGATAGTCCACGGTTACAGAACAACTCACAAAATCAAAAGGCTTTCCAGCAAAATAAAGTTACTGGAAAAAAAAATAAATTCTTTCTTTAAAAGGGATATGCCACGCTTAATCAGAGAGGAAATTTATTTTTGGAAGCATTCACTATGATATAGTTGCTAGTTTTCTTTTTCTTTTCTTTTCTTTTTTTTTTTTAAGGATATATGTTCTAAAACTAAACTTATGTCAATTCCATGAATGTTAACAACTTGAAGGGAAATTTGCTTTCACTTAACAAATACATTACAGAGCAATTGTATTGCAGAAACTGTTTCTCATCATCAGTCTTACTATTTTAATAAAGCAAAAATTCCGTTGTCATCTCTATTTTTTGTCTTTTTCAAATCTCTAGACTAAGATAGGTTCTTGAAACATTTTCAGAATGCTGCTTTAGATAGTGAAATCTCTCATCCCTGCCTACCACGGGTGGATTTTTTTTTTCAAGCACAAGGCAGGACTGTTTACAAGCACGTTATTTATAATCTACCCATGCACATCACCGTGTTAATTATTCTTTGAGGGGTATCATGTCTAATGTATGTTTGGTTCACTTCAGCTAAATGCCTTTGTCCCTTTCCAAGAAGACATAAAGCCTCCTTAGGTGAGTTACCTAAGATCAGAGTAACATACATGTAAAACTGCACACACCTCCCTATTCTCAAGTGCCCATAGTACTTTTTCTGTTAAATGTTTCAAAAATAAAAACCAAAACGCCCTGAAATGACACTTTTAGGAAAACACGACTTCCAAGAGGGTGTTGAATTTGTCCTCTGTTTTTCCACAAAAATGTGGAAAATCTTTTTAATTAAGCCAAGTATATATCATCTTTATCTATTTAATCAATAAATAAGACTCACTGTTGGTTCTACTACTGTTGTGAGCTTGCCACTGTCACAATGAGACTATCTTGCTCCCTTTTTACCTCTGCAATGAAAGTTAAAGGAATGTTCCTTGAGGTAAGAGTCAGAAGTGCTCTTTCAACCCAGTCCTGTATTCTACTTGAGAGTTATCCCTTCCAGATTTTCCTTTACCTTTGAGTTTGGGCTGTTTGTTGTTTTATTGGTTTTTATTTCTTCCTTGCCTGCTTCTGTCCAGTCCATTCCTTTTTCCTGTTTCCCTTATTATTTTTAAAAGTGCTGTGATGATACATCAAGAACTTGTATGGATTCCATTCTCCTCTTCCAAAATACAACCCAACCTGTCTGTCAAATAATCAGATAAATCAGACAGTTCTGTTTTCTTCTGGGATCTCATAAAGGCTGATGTTAGATTACTAATTACCCTCACTGCATCATCCACCAGACTGAGATCAGTCAGAGAATTTAGTTCTCTCCTGTCTAGCTGATTCAGAACAACTTCTGTAGAAAGCAGGCTTTCCACTTAAACTTTAGATGTCTAGAGACTTTTGTTAATTTTCAGAGCAGTGTGTTTTTCTGAAAGCTGTCTCACTGAGCAGGGTTTTTTATTCTCTGTAGGTTCTGGAGCAGTGTGTATTTTGGACACAGAGCTTTTTAGTCTGTGCAGATGGAACCAATGCTTCAGATGTTTGTGTTTATAAATAAAGCTGAACAAAGAAACAATAATACCCTTTTGGAACAGGGCTTATTAGCATTTTGATGGCTCCTTTATCCTGGGAATAGCCTTTTGCTTTTGGCTTCTTCCTTCTATTCTCCATCCTGAATCTGTCATCTTTCTACAATAATTAGAATTTATACTGAGCAATCAAGGCTTAGGTTGTCAAGGCAAAAAAAAAAAAGAGTAAAAATTAATTATACCATGTTCTCCCTGTGGATAAGAATAGCATATATTTGCTGTATAAATCATGGGTTTAATATGTAAATTACCAGGGACATCAGATTGTGAAGAGTGCATTAAAAGCTCTAAAATTTCAGTTTTTCTAAAACCATAAGTAATTTCCTGTAGGAATAATACTAATGAGAGGAGGGGGGCAAAATCCATTTGGTTATGTGAAATAAAAATTAATAGCAATGCTTTATGACAGCAGTTAGACTTGTAAATGAGTGAAAGCAGAATTCACCAAGCCACCATCATGACAAGAATGCAACTTAATAGATAATAAAAACTCTTGGATTCCTGATTCCAACTATATGATATATGGCTCTAAAAGCAGTACTAAATCTATGACACCAGTAGAGTTGATGCAATAATATTCCAAAAACATTTCTGTTGTTATATAAATTAATCATGATAATGTGAAGAAACTCACTCTTATTCAGTATCTTTAGAAGTAGTGGCCAACGCTAAGTATTTTTGCCTATCATTATTCTATTTTATTCGGTCCAGAAAAAATTATTTTAAGGAATGAATTTACACTTACATGTGTCATCTTTTAATAAAGAAAATATACTTATTTTAACAGCTCAAAATGGGTTAGCAGGTGTTAGAGGCAGAATAACTAGGGCAAAATCAAGTGTTTTCAAGCAAAAGTCAGGAATTCCAAAGTCACACCACATTTAGAAAAAGCACAATCCTAGAAGGAACAATACTAAACCTCAGATTTTTATTGTTGTATTTTTTTAAGGTTCCAAATGCAGCTACTCTGACACAGCAGATAGAGAGCTTCTGAGTTTTCCCTTGTAGTATACTCCATATGATTTTCCGTAACAGATGGCACTTTGCTGAAAATTGAAATAGCTAAAGCAGTGAAAATGCAGCATAATTCACACCATTTTGAAGCCCTACTCTCACACCTTGCTTCTGAATTTACTGGTTCCCCAAACCCTCAGGTCTAGTGAACAGAGTAAAATAGATGTCTACAAAATACTAATAAAACAAATAAATATATTCTAGGAAATGGAACTCTGGGTTTCTAATCTCAGGGCTACTGTTTATCTCTGCTACAACTCCAGGCAAGCAGGCTCTTCTTACAGAGCTCTGAGGAGCAGGGGAAGCCAAGGGAGATGGTGAAATACTGATTTTGACTACCTTACTTGTTCTTTTTAATGAAGTTATTGATTGACGTGGTTCAGTACTTTAAAGCTGTGCTCTATCACACACAGTGTTTTTCTCCTAACAGAAGACAGTGATTATGCTTAACCTTTTTTTTTTTTCCTTTCTTCTGTTAATTAACACAGGATTATTTTTCTTTCTCACATCTATCACAGCTATTATCACTTTGCTAAGGCAAATACTCAGATGGAACAGCTTAGCAACTGGGTCCCTAAGACATACAAAAATGTAACTCAGAAAAAAATTTAAACCTCCAGAAATATCTAGAAATAATTAACTATGAAGTGTTATCTAACAGAGACATTTACAACCAATCCTGATGGCACATTTGGTTACCTTATTTCAATATTTTCACAGCAAAAAAAATTTTTCAAGCAAAGTGCATTTTTTTATGCCAGGATATAAAAATATTTTATCTAGAAATTCCTATACCTCTACTTCTAAGTCCTTCTCAGCTGATCCTTTTGACTTGGAAAGCATGCCTGGTGGCTGCCAAACACATGCCATGTGGAACACACATCTGTGTTTCTGGGTTTTTTGTCCAGTTCTTGATCACCTGTCACGTTCTGTAACAAACAGCCTAACATGGAGAACTTACACAACTTTAGATGCAGTCTTTATCGTCTGAGGAAAAATATTTTTAACAGACACTGTGAAAAACATATATGAACTATGACAATTCATTAAAAATTTCCAAAAACCAGCATTCAGCAAACAAGTTCCATGCACTGGAAAGGATGAAAGAAGACAGAAGAGATCAGTGCCAGTCCCTCTTCTTCCCCTCACAAGGAAGTTGTAGACTGTAATGAGGTCTCCCCTCAGTCTCCTCCAGGCCCTCAAGGCTTTTCACCATTTTCATTGCCCTCTTTTGGACACTCTCTAACAGCTGAATACCTTTCTTACATTGCAGTGCCCAAAACTGCACACAGTATTCAAGGTGAGACCACGCCAGTGCACAGCAGAGTGGGACAATCACCTCCCTCAACCGGCTGGCGATGCTTTGCCTGATGTCCCCTAGGAAATGGTTGGCCCTCCTGGCTGCCAGGGCACTGCTGACTCAGATTCAACTTGACATCGACCAGGACCCCTTGGTCCCTTTCCATGGCACTGCTTTCCAGCATCTCATTCTGTATGAACATCCAGGGTTGCCCCATCCCAGGTGAAGAATCCAGCACTTTCTGTTGTTATCAAGGTCTCTGAGGGGCCTCCCTGTGTGTAAGGGAATCAATCAACAACTCTTTTGAATTTTGTGTCATCTGCCAACTTGCTTAGTATCCCTTCCAGACCCGCATCCAAGTAATTTCTGGAGATGTTGAGGATCACAGGGCCTGAAATGGAGCCCTGCAGAGCCCCACTAGTGACAGGTTCCCAGTCTGATGTCACCCCATTCACTATTACCCTTTGTCCATGACCCATGAGCCCTGCTGGCATTGCACCTCAATTCTTCCACCCATTCTCTGGTTCTGTGCTGTTCTTTGATTCTATTCAGTCTCCCTCTAGCATTTTTCTACAGTTCAACATTTTCTGAATTAATGAAAGGGGTCACTGGTGTCTTGTTCTGACAAAAATCTTAATGGTGCTAAGAGATGCAATTCTTCTCTTGAAAAATTATTTTCAAGTCAAAGGCAGTCAGCTGAGTCCAGCAAATGGAAAACTAATGAGACAGTTCCTTGGTGGATCTCCTATACAAAGTTATCCAATCATCAATGAGAGAACAAAAAAAATTACTGAAATATCCATCACCAGTCACTGGTTTTGCACACAGAACAGAACTTAGCAATGTAAATACTTTGGTAAATTTGGGACAGTTCTGGACAACAGAACTCCTAAAAGAAAAGCAATAAAATTAGGATTCATTAATTTTAAGACCAGGAGTTCTGTTTTTGTCCAACATCACTCAACAAAATCTGCAGAAAATGTATTTGTTTTTTGTGCAGGATGTACAACTGAGTTCCATGCTCAAATAGAGCTGGTTTAGGTGGTAAGTTGTGAAATTTGTCATCCTGTTTTCACAAAGTGCAATTTATGCATTTTCCACTTTTATCTCAGAGAATATTAAAGCTCTTGAAAAAGCCATGGCTCTATTCACACAGTCAGTTGAAGATGTAGGAAAGTTTAGTGTGAAAGTGTCTCAAAGGAATATGTTTTAAGGTAGCAGGTGTTCTGAGTACTAAACTTATTATGGGATTTCTATTTGAATTAGATTGCAACATGGTGCAGTGCAGGTGCTACAGGTATTTCCTGAATGCTGAATTGAAGTGTGCTGAGAAATTTAAGGAGCTGAGCCATGTTAAATTCAGACTGAAATCAGAATAAGATTGAATGTCTGAAAATGCATATTTATTTTTTATTTCTAAAGCTTTACTGTATGTTGGATGATTACTTAAGCAGATTTCCTTGGCATTCTTAGATTGCATAAAGTTGGTATCAGGCATTTGAAGATGTTACAGGTTATATTTGAGTAATTACTTACACTAGAATCTTCCCACACTGAGAAATGTGTTTCATATTTTACTATTTATCTCATCCCACACAAGTTCTTGCTATTGTAACAAGAAAAGAAGAAATATGATTAATGCAGTCATCCAGAAAGGTTCAGTAGACATTAATGGAAGATATTTTTTCCAGGTACTGCAGAGGGGGAAAACACACCCTGCTGCTCAGCTTTTAAGCCACTAAGTCAGATCCTGGTGAACTGACGATATTGACAATGGGGTAGTCCATGAACAACAAAAAGGATGTTTCATATAATTAATGCATTTTTTTTGCCTATCAAATATCAAATTCTGTGTCTCTTCAGTAAATTATTACTTTTTACTGGAATGTTAGATCAGATTTTTAGAATTTTTTTTCAATTTGTAATTACAACTCAATGTGAAATGAAACAAAAAGCCAGATGATTAAATAGAACTGAGCTGTTACTTTTGATGCTTTGGAAATAGGAATATCATCTGTCACTATAAAAAAACTGTTCTGAAAAGATGTGCTCTCATCAGATTGTATGCTCTGAATAAACACAAAGGATTTAAAGTTTTAAAAGAAGTTAAAAAAGACTTAGCATGATTAAAAATTATCTTTTATTGGTAGGAAGTTCGCAGTGAAGTAAAGTAGGAACGTCTATTAAATAATCTCTACCACTGAATATAAGTAGGATTTAAATCTGTGATTTTCACTTAGGAATACATTTCTGCCAGTATGGCAATAAAATTCCATCAATCTATCATAGGATATTACTACTCCTTGCAAACTAGGTATGCTTACAAATATGCTTTATATGTTCTTAACATTTTGCAATTGTGTTTACCAGGGATTTGATTCTATAGTCTTTCTATGCACCAAATTCTTACTACATACAGAAGGGTTTTAAAATTAGTGTCTTATAGAAGTGGACATACTTTGAATATTGATGGAAGCTGGTAAATAGTTTCCTATGAATCATTTTGTTTCTCTCATAAATGGCTACATGATTTAGGTAAATATTTTGATTATACTTAGATTACATAATAATGGTTATATACATATTAGAACATAAATCGATAATTGGCCTATTATTTATTTTGTTCCATTTTCTCAGCTAAGAAAAAAACAGCCAAGTGTGAAGACAGTGATTATTCTGAATGTAAAAGCATCCTCAAACCACATAAGGTATGGGTTTAAATAACGTCAGAGCCAGCACTATACATTTAGATGATATGTGGCAATATTTTTTTTCTAAACAAGAATTTCAAGAAAGATGGAAAGGAGCAGAGATACTAACAAGTATTTAGTGCTGGCTCAATCCTATTCCCGTGAAGGTTTCAGTTATAGTAAAACACTTTAAGTGAATACTTTGAATATCTACCCAAAGTGCCTGGTGAGATAAAAGCTAGGAGCACTAGTATCTTCTTTTCTATTTATATACTGAAGTGAATAATATTTTATTGACATAAGTTTCTATATTCAATATATTGTATAATCTTTTCAGAAGAGTAAACTTTAGCGGCAGTATGTATTTGCTTAGGCTTTAATTGTTGCCTAAGAACATATTACTGAAGTTGAACTGTCAACAGGAAAACATGAACAATTCCCATAAATCATTTCAAACCCAAAGAACAGATGGTATTGAGAAGCAGCATCACAGCCTGCTGTTCCCTGAGGTTTGAGGAAGGCCCTGTAGCTCTCAATGGAAAGCAATTTTATTTTGTTCACTTCATCCATTAGTCATGAGTGATTTAAGAATTAGCAAAAATGTCATTTCAACTCCTGATGAGAATCTAAATACTGATTGCAAAATTATACCTCTTACTTTCTATCCTCACATTCTATCCTTTATGATTAAGATACACATCTTATGGGTATTTAGGATAGGTATTGCACATCTTAACAGAATTTTCTAAAAATTAATTCTTAAAATTACATACTTCCTTACATTGTTTTACACA
Source organism: Pyrocephalus nanus (assembly GCA_038380795.1). Taxonomy (NCBI): domain Eukaryota; kingdom Metazoa; phylum Chordata; class Aves; order Passeriformes; family Tyrannidae; genus Pyrocephalus; species Pyrocephalus nanus. The sequence continues at coordinate 48,831,307 of CM076264.1, forward strand.
CAATTACCATCAACATCTATATGAGGGTTATTGTATCTTTTGGCACAAAATCTCATACAAGAAACTTAAAAGGTATTTCATCTATTTTTTACGAATTCGGGAATTTTTAAGATTTTGCCAGTTATATCAAAAACTTGAAAAAAATTCTTTCCTAATCCTGTCTTTCAGTGTGATATCTAAGCATTGTTGTGAACATTTCAGTAATTAAGGAAGGAAATATTTACAGTGATTTGCAGTACAGCCCTTACAGATAAGGGAGTAGAAAAGCTATCTCTTTCCGTCACTTCTGTGCTAAGTCTTTAGTTTCATTCAACATTTTCCATGAAATAGGTTTTAGAAATCAGCTGTAATTTCCCTGATGTACTGTATCAGCTACCAGACAGAACTGCAGGGAATTGATCGGATGAAAGTAAATGAAAATTAGGAGAGTCTGAGAACCCAGCTGGGATATATCTATTATTTCTCTTGCACAACAGAATCTGTTCCATGTTACTTTTTAATACATTTCCAAGACATCATTTCTTTCCATAATATCAGAACGAATAGTGCAGATTTTCTCCAAGAACTTCAAAAAAGAAAGAAAAGCCTTTTATATTCATCTTTTATGGAGCATGAACAGAATGTACAGATCACAATAGCCAAAAATAGCACATCCTCCTGAAGAAATATGTAATTTTAATCCTACACATATGTCACTTTCAAACCAGACAGAAAATCTTCATGAAAGAACACCAGATTGTTCCAACTGATGTCTCCTCAGAGAGCTGCACTTGAAGGAAAAACCCCAAACAACATTTACTTAGCAGCAACACCCTCAATAGCTAAGAGAACTTGCCTGCACTAAGGAAGAGCAACAAGAAACAGAGTCTGATCATTATAAAATTACATGAATACAAAACAGTGGGAAAGTAATTTTAAAAGGAGCTGTTGCTTTACATATATTGGCTCTTAGACTGTCACTGGGAAGACAGAAGGCTTCTCTAACTGGTAGGAGGCAAAGGAAATGGAAGGCATATGGGAAAGTCTTGGACAAGAGCCAAAGTAAAAATTGTAACTTTGATACTACAGAGTTGAAATGCAGTGCATATAGCAATCATTTTATAATATCCAGCTGACAGCCTGCCTTAGCCTTAATTTCAAGACCTGGAACACTGTAAGCAATAGATCAATCCAGGTATGTGTTTGTGACAGGAACAGGGGACATGCACTTCGCAGGTGACATTTTCTTCCTGACTGCAGTCTCCAACCCACTGACTTTCACATCATAGTGAAAAGACTTAGTGCAGAAGACACAACTTCTGGAATACAGTATTCTTGAGAAGGTGTTAAATATTGGTAGTTGTGCTGTACACATAGTCTTCAAAACAGAAACAATAGATAATCACCTGAGGTATTTACAATTTAAATCAACTAATAAGGTGACTCACAATTCCAGCTCACTGTGGTTCATTTTTGTTTCTTTCGCATTTCATATTCTGTTTTGAGGTCTAGTGAATTTAAAAGATACACAACCCAAACAAAATACCCTTATCTAATAGGTTCTTTTTTTCAAAGATAGCCAGTTCACTATACATCTATGAAGACATCTCTTTGATACTGCTGAAGTTCACTGTAGCTTATTTGTTGAATGGGTAAAAAGGTCAGAAGGTATGTGTGGGTGGACAAATCTGTCACTGGTACTTTATGACTTAAATAGTCTACACATAAAGTCAGTAATCTCTGAACAAAGAATTAAAATATGAAGTATTTTACAGCAGGTTTTTCAATAATTTCTTAATATCCTTCTGCTTTGCTAAGTCAGTACCACTAAGAAAATAAGATGGTTATTTCTTCATTTCTATGTGAATCTTTGGTCTCCTCTAAATAGCATTTTCTGACTCTTAAAGAACAGTATTAGTTCAATTGCCCACTTGCCTTCTTCCTCTGGACCAGAAGGATTCTAGTGTTAACAGCAGTCGTGCATTTATTCCAGAGGTGGTAAAGACTTAAATCCCGTAAACTGGTTCTTGCTGTTACCATCAGTCACATCTGTGAGGAAATATATTTATTTCACAAATATATGAATGTCCCATAAAATGAAATGCAACTGATCAAACAATTTTTTCCTGGGTATCAAAAGATGAAATTGAATTAGTATTTACAAAATACAGCCCTAATTCTAATCTATAGGCACAATCTTTATCTGAGACAGTTTTACTGTGCCTGCAGAAGACAGATAAAGAGTGCTCTGGGTTGGATACATTTATTAATTTTTTTAGATATTTATCTGAGTTATCATAAAGCACCACAACTCTTCAGCCTATTGCAGTTTTCTATGGGGAGATATCACTATGTTTTGACAAAAAGTAGTGGAATGAAGGAGCATTATTACAGAGAAGGGGAATAATGCTGAGGCATAAATAAATGCAGAAGATGAATGAGAAAGAAAATTGTAGGGGGAGGAAGGTGACAAATTTATAAATATAAAATTAAGGTAAGGCAAAGAAAAGACTTAATTTTTCATGGTGAGAATAGAAGGAAGGAAAATGCTGACAGTTTGGAATTAAGAGGAGGTTTAATGTGACAGCTCAAATCTCAGATACAAGACAATCACCACTGTAAAGCACAGTATTGGTTCAATGCACAAATTATTAAGGATGGAAATACAGATGCTAAGTAGTTTCTGAGGATTTTTCTTAATGAATCTGATGAGAAGCTGGAAATTTTCAAAATAATTCATCTGTTTTATTTATCACTGATAACAGATTTTCATCTTATGTTGAGTTTGATGTGTTTCAGGATACACTTTCAGAAGATTGCTATTACACAAAAGCAAATACGAGAAGCTGCACTTTAAGATGGATTTTCCCTCTATAATTTTGCTAGCTGGTAGTGGATTTTCTTGCTGTTATGTGTTTGTTAGTTTCTTCCACATCTTTCCCGTTATGAATACAAGTTACTGACTGCTGGCAATATAACTGCAAGCTGGAGCATACACAGCACAAAATCCTTAATGAGCCTCCAGATTGCAGAATGCAACTCATATAAGTAACATACAGGTAATTAGCCTATTTGGGAGACTCCATTTTAAGAAGAAAAAAAATAGAAAATTTGCAGAATTTCAGGAGCATGGCATATGGCAAAGAACTTAGGCTCCCTGCCAGCATCCAGATTTAAGTTTGGATATGGCCACTGTGTCCTGAGGTGACAGGAGTTTATGTCTATGTTTCTAAAATAAATGGAGCAAGGATTGAATCCAAGGATGATAGCTGTTGTGTGCTGAGTAGCCAGTATTCCCTGGAAGAGAATGCCTACCCCTCAGACCTGCATGCCCTTCCTCTACCCAACCTTTATTTTCTCATAAAGCCCAAGGCAGCAAGGTCACGTCTCTCTTAGTTTTTTTAAAACTGTCAGAGAGACAAAGATACCTTTAGCACATACTTATCTAAAATTAATTAGAAACAAAGCAACCAAGAGTGCAAATATGGTATCAATCTGTAATAAAGATGGGCAAAGTCTAGAACATTATCACTTCATTTGACATCAGTACTGGCAAAAACAATCCAAAAAAAGAGACCAAATGATAAGGGCATTAATCTGGAACAGAAGGCAGATAGCTGCTAAATAAATAGCAACAGCATGGGCCTGCAAAGAGCAGATTGTACCTCATAATCCTGAACGACTTTTTTGTTCACACCCTAGAAAGAGGGACAAAGCAGAGAGGTGATAAAAACCAATCAGCAGAGACATGGAATAAACTTCAGCAAGACAGAACAAAGTTAGGCAAATTGAAAATATACCAGCAGATTACCAGCATGTAAAAATTCAGAGAGGAGTGCAGAGAAAGAAGCTATTTCATCTCCACAGAGAGCTTTTCAGGCACAAGTGGTCTGACCTTGCTGTCAGTGTCACTGTGAAGAGATCAGTAGCCCCGTAGTTAAACTTAAAAAAACGCAGACCCCAAACTAAAGAATATTGACCATACCCTGCTGCTACCCACCAAGGCCATATACAGCCTTCCTTGTCATTTTTCATAAATCTACACCCAAACTCAGGTAAATTTCCATCTTGATATAATAAAGAGACTTGTTACAGTGAGAAAAATTATTCATTATAACAACCTCCCCAGGGATGTGGTGGAGTCTCTATCCATGGGGATTTTCGAGAAGCAACTGAACAAGGTGCTAAATAATCTCATCAAGGTTCCTTTTCACATGAAAGGTTGGAACAGATGATTTTTCGAGGTCTCTTCCAACCTAGGTTGTTGCATCATTTTAAGATCTTCTCACTCACATGCCTTTAAATAAATTTGATTTTAACTGAATTGCCTCTAGCATAAGTAATTGTATTTTCTCCTTAAAATTGTAATTATACCCCAACTGTTCCTGACATTTCAAAGTTTATTAGAAGACCAACTTGAGAACATGCCCCTGTTGAAACAGACACCAACTGACTATAATATATTTGACTTGAACACCTGCCTTTTTATTAATTTATCTCTCCATCTGATTATAAAGCATTATAGTTTGGAGGAAATAATCCAGATACTCCCTATTGATTCTCATATGATATGGTTCTCATCTCATTGAAAATCATTTCTTCAGATGAATATTGATAGTGACTTCTGCTGGCTGTGCAATCCAGTACATTAGAACAGACTGCCCTCAAAAAAAAGAGTAGAACTTGCTTCTGGTAAGCAGAGACACTAACCTCTCCATCCACTCCCTCTCCCCTCCCCCATCCCTCACTGTTTACTCCAGAGCTCGGATAGAAGGTTGCCTTACAGAGAGGACAGAAACAGCCTGACATTGCACCGAACACCACAATCCCCAGCATGGCTTTGGTGCTCAACTAGCTGCAGCAGTGCCCAGTGACGGTGGTAGTTTCACAGCTTCCCAAATCTACTGAGTGCTGCCACTCGCTGAGTCTGGGGCAAGGGGTTTTCCTCAGTCACAACATGAGAATAAGGGCTCTATTTATTGTATGCAGGCATATCTGTGGCGGCAAAAAAGGCACACTGACTGGGAGAAAGTTCAGTGATAGCTTTGCATCTTATTTATCCAAATGCAAAAAGTTCTAATGGTTACATGAGGTTTACTGAGCTTTTCTGAGTTATCTTTTATACCTGCTTGGCTCTTAAAGTGTACCGTGCTCTCTAACAGATTTACCTGCTAATATCTCTATCTAAAACCTTCTTCTAGTTACTGGCCTGGTTTAAGAGGAGGTTGGGAGCTCTTATAGCTATCAGAACTCCCCTGTCTGCAAAATAAATGTTTAGACAGCAATAACATAGTCTGATCTGAGCCTTCCAGTTTCTACCAGTTGATAAACAAGATAATGATTATCATCTGAAATGTGACTTTTATCTTATACATGGTTGAGTAGAAACATCAGAATGTGGGGATAAACAATGAAAAAAAAATAAAAGCACTGGAAACATCACTTCATTACAGACAGACTTTCTCTTACAGCTTCCTTAGCTGCACAGGGACCACCATGTCTGACAAGGGTTTCTTCTCAGCTGGATTAATAATAACATCTTCTGAGTGCATGAGGAATGCTTGAGTAATTCTGCACTGAGGACAGAATAACAGAAGTGTCACTACAAGACCAGTAAGGGGATTTTTAGTGACATGAAGTTAGAAATGAGAGAAAATATGAGGATATTTCTTAGATGCATTAAACTCTCTTTAGTCACATCCTCTTTCTGAAGCCTTATGAAATCACAGTATACAAGGTGTTGTAAAATTCTCCTCATGGGTTTTAATGGAGCAGTGAAAAATACAATATTGACAACAATATTAGGGCAAGTGTGTAAAAGATATATTTGACGTCTTCTTTATTGGTAATTAATCAGTTTCAGTGTTTAGGGTACAACTGCAGAATCAGATGGACCAAAATCTTTTGGCCAGTTTCTCACTAATGCCACCCTCAAAGTTATGCTATATAACACCATCTTTCTTGAATTTGTTGACATCAGCCTCCCTGACAGATGGTTGTCTGGGCATATGGAGGTAAGATGACATATAGGCTATATTTCAAAAGGCAGCAATCAGTCTGAGAACGAGCCGGGTGCAACCTCCAAGTTATGCATAAATGGCATAAATCTTTTTTCCTTCATTGTAATCAGATTGATCATGTGTCAGAGATGAAAGAGGGGGTACATCCAGGTAGTTGCACACTTAACAGTTTCCTGGATAATTCTCAGGTTTTTGTTAATTTTTTTAACTCCTGCCTTATGAAGGAGGAAAGAAGGAGGTTGGCATTTGAGCTAGTTGTCTGATGATGCATTTCCATATGCTGCAATCTCTTGCCATACAGTGACACAGAATATGTGTCCAGATGATCTGCTCAGAAGCATCAGCATCTTCACATGAGAATGTTCAGAAGTTTTGTTTCTTCTGGCTAGTGCTGGCAACACTAAGACCAAAGGTGCTCTTCAGACTGAAGCTGGCATTCCTTTCCAGAAAAAAGTACATTTTTATGAAGTGTCCATTTGGCTCCTCCAGAACATTTTTCATTTCTGAGAACAAGTATGATTGTGCAGTTAATTCTCTAGTCCTAGAAGAAATGTGTCAGCATTGTGAGCTGTCCTGTGTTGCAGAAGAGGTCTCAAGAAGTTGAAGTATGTTATAAATCCTTAAACAAACAAGGTCATTCTCTCTTTCAGACACTGATCTGTCTCTTTCATAATCTGAACTGTGCCTTTGTGTACACTTTTATGTGCTATCCTCTGAGCTGGTTGAGTGACGATTGCTTAGTTTTTCTTTAACCTTTCCTGTAGACATGAATTAGCAGTGCCATTGCTGTGTGCAGTTGTTTTTTGGGGGGTTTTACCTGTTTCCAAGAAGAAAATTATGATGCAGAAAGCTGCTGATCCCAACTAGTCAGTGGCAAGGTTCTGAATGTCCAAATCATCTTCTGAGAGCAGACTGCAGGCTGGTTTTTCAAGAGCAGAGCTGCATTATTCACATTACTTCAGTTCAGTCACATACTTGAGAGGTAACATCAGTTTCCCTGTTGGATGTGGCTGTGAGCTAGCGAGACTTGCTAATGTTCTGCCTTTGACAGCACAACTAAGGGCACAACCAGGTGCAGTAAAATTAGGTTAGGATGACCCTGAGCTGACATGTTTTTCAGTTCTCCAGTAGCCATCATTCAAGGCTGAGGCATTCAGACTCACAAGCTCAGATGCAATACTAGTTTAAAAACACTTATGCACCACGAAAAACAACCTTAATGACAAAGGATGTTTTCTGTTGATTTTTCAGTGTACAAAATATTATAACAAGACTGGGAAGGGAAATGTTCCCACCTCACCTCAAGAGTGCTGGTCAGGACTGGAATAACAGCAGGGGCTACAGTCTGCCTTCCCAGGATCCTCGTGTTACATCCTGCTCATCCCCCTTTTTTCCAGATCGTTGGTTCTTCTACATTGGCAGACTTGATAAAAAGCCCAGGACAGTCAGGTTCACACGTGTGCCCAGAAACAGCTGAAATAAAGACAGATAAATTTCATCCCATGGCCATTTCTATATGGGTTTTCTAACACTCATGATCTGCAGCAAACTGGCCCTTTACAGTCCCAGAAAGCTGTAACTTTTAATTTAACCCAAACACTGGGTCATGTTCATGTCAAAATATGAGGTTTGGGGACTGTTTTTTTTGTTTGTTTGCTTTTTGAAAAATTAACAAGTTCATTCAAGCAACTTTCAATTTAGGTACTCAAATGGAACTGAGCTGTCCATTATTTTCACCTGTGATTTAGGAAGAAGCAGTAGACCCTACATAATTTAAAATGTAACACTTCCAAACACAGGAAGAGTGTGAGATCTTTTGCAATGGTTTGTCCTTTACATGATCTTGAAAATTTAGCAATCTAAATACATCTTAATGGGATCACATTTAGTGCAAGTAAAACTCCTTCCACGTCTTCACCCATATCTTTTTTGTGGTGTGGAAAGGCTAAATGATTTGCTGTAGCAAGTTTTTTTAAAGCCTGCAGTAATTTGATAGCAGGGATAACCTCCAAGCCCTCTCTCTCTACAGAGACCAAATCCTTACAATTCATTATCTGTCAAAAAAAATCTAAGTGCTGCCAACCAACTACTGTCTTGTTTTGTCCAGCCAACAGTCAGAAACAGACACCATGTGCATCTGTTCCAAGCACTGCATATGAGACAGCATCACCTTTGTTTAACTGTTGCCGTTAGCAGGTGAATCATGTCATGCCACATCATTTATTCAGGCCATCAAATTGAAAAAATATTCATCATTCTGCCTTGATAAATCAGATTTGTTAAGATGGAAACCCAGGAAGTGAATCAGTGGCATTGAAAGTTAATGGTTCCCAAATGAAATGCTTTGTTTTTCAGAGCCTCTAATGGGCCAAGTAATTTCTTATTTCACCAGCTGTAGCAGATTTATTAGCTAAATTAAAAGCACACATTGCTGGACTATGAATGACAATAAAAATATTGGCACAAAAGACTGAGGAAAGACATGCTTCTTCTAGACAGTGTCTGAACTTCTCTGAACAACTGAATCGACATTCTGGATTGTTTATACACAACCAATCTACACAGAAGTGTATATCTTGTATGAACTTAAGAAAAAAAGAAACTAGTTTTGCATTAAAAATGATACATTATTAAAGAGTAGCAATTTCTGAAGCATTTCTGTGCTTATTACTGGCTTCAGTAATAGTCTGACACAAAAGTTGGAGAAACTGTTGACTCCTTCAAAAACAGGGAAGCCTTGCAGAGAAACCTCGACAACCTCCAGGGATGGAGGATTTTTGTTTTGGTTGTTTTTTCATTTGGGATTTGGAGTTTTTGCTTGTTTTGGTTTGTTTGTTTAGTTTATGGGGCTTTTTGTTATTTGGGGGTTGGTTGTTTTTTATTGGGTTTTTTTTTGTTGTTGTTGGTGGTGGTGGGTTTTTTTGTTTTTGTTTTTGTGTGGGTTTTTTTTTTGGTTGTTGTTTATTTGGTTGGTTTTGTTTGGTTGGCTTCTTTGGGTTTTTTTATGAAAAGATACCTTCTTTTTCCACTTTGTTCAGTGAGACAAATTGCACCATTCATTGCACCAAGACATGCACAGAAGCAAAGATCCATCTTCAATGTTATAAAGTACACAGGTACATCAGGTTTGCATTAGCATATAGCTGCTCTTAAATCTTCCTTATGCATTAGAACAAAAACAGAATCTGTCTTCTCATCAGGGAAAAATAGTTCTCCTCTAGTGTGAGAGGAGCAAGATTATAAAGCAAACTATATAACATTTGTTAAGTCAGAGTACTGCTTCTGGCTGTGGGTATCTGCCTTGACTCAATTTGCAGGGATACACTACCTCTCTAGAATAATTTCAAATTGTTCTAGTCCCACCTCTTTTAACCTAGCCCCAGACAACATTATTCAGGGTTCTAATTTCACAACAGTATAGAATGCTACAAGCATATCCAACTACTTCACACTTACCTTTCCTTGGGGCTCTTTCCCATCAATTTAGTTAGTTTATAAAAATTTAAAACTTTCCCTTAGTATCTCCTCAAAGCAGATTCTCTTTTCATCACCAATAGCTGTAGTGGTAGAAAAATCTATTTCATTGCCTTTAGAATCCTAATCTCTCCCTTCTATAGGATCAAAATATATTTTTTTGGATTTTTTGGTCAGTTTATTTGTTTTCTGCAGGATTAATTCTTAGTATCTTCCTATCACTCTGCAAATATTATTTGTGAGGAATATCTGACATACTTCTATACTGAATCAAGGAGTCAAGAAACCCTGAAGAACCTGTCCCCCAGGACACAATTACTTTATTTTTACTTACATCTTTAACTGTGGTAAGCAAACAATGCTTTAAAATAATTTTGCTCTGTAAGTGAAGAATCCCATTTTAATGGTCCAGGTTTTGATATGCTGTTCTAGTAAATGCATTGAGTTACGACACTTTTAAAAATATAGTCCTGTATATTCAATGTTATTAACCTCAAGAACCACTTTAAAATTTAGTCTAGGCAGAGAAAATGAAAATTCAATACTCAATACTAAAAATGAATACAAAATTAAGCCATTTATCTCAGGCAGTATAATCTTAAGAATTTGATGTCTCATACCCTTTGACTGCACTCTGAAATGAATGCCCACAAAAACACTATTATTTCAAAAGATATAAAAATAAGATATAGCTGTTTTTCTTACTCCCAGCACATGCCATGTATCTCCCTGCAGTCTTTCTCAATCACCTGAAGAGCTGAATGTCCATATATGCATACAGCTACTCCCCTCACTTAGGAAATTTCAAGGGACAGCTGCTTTGAATTAGTTTGGCCTGCAATGAAAGACCACTATCCTAACTCAAATCACTTCTTAAATTTTGAGCAATGTCAGGTTTACTACAGATTAGTTTGCTTTTAAGTACCTTGTTGGCATGCCTCAAAACTTGAAAAACAGGCTTTTCTTCAACAGTAGATACTAAGAGTCAGGATGACTGTTTAGCTTGAAAACTGTAACTGTAGGTCAAAGCAAAGTTTAGTCATTCAGGATCTTTGAAAAAGAAGCAGATAAGGCTGATCACAACCCAGTATTTCACTAGAGGGTCATGGATATACCAACACCTGCTTTCTTTTTATTTTCTTTCAATAACTCATTCTCTAAGAAAGAACAGACCTCCCCTTCTTATATGCCAAAATTCTTTCCTATTATTTTTCAAAGATACTTCTGTAAATATCAGGTCAAACAGCTTAATGACACTCAGATCACATTTCTTAAAAATAGCTATACACACCTTTGTCTGATTTACAGTCTTTGTGTCCCATCTTGGTGACCAAGCAATACCAAAATCAACAGTCATTTTACCTTGTTTTCAGAGAGAGCTGGGATATGGGTCTCTGACACCTCTCTGGAGCCTAAGGGAAGAACAAGGAGCCAGTAACAAGGGAGGAAAGGCAATAGATGAAGAGACCCTGATGTGCAGCTCTTTACAGACCTTATTCCATTAGTGGGGCTTCCAGGTGTACTAACATGAGAGAAATTGCTGGGAAGTGGGAAAGGTGAGTGTAAATCTTCTCCTGAATAAACTTGGGAAGTGGCTGATGAAATTAAGCCAGGGAACATGGAGCAGGCAAGTGGAGGAAGCATGTGGCAGACAAGGAATGTGATGGAATCCTGTCTGTCTTCAGTGTGTGGAGAACTTCCAACTCAAGGCTCTTGACATATGAAAACCCAAAGGTGAATTTCCCAATGTCCAATTGATTTAGGATGTTCCACTGTTTCAACAGCTGGATTAGTGTAAAAGTGCTGATAAGAAAATGTGTCTTTCTCAGATCCAGAGATAATAGGAAAAGGCATAGGAGCTTTCTGTATCAACCATTTCTCCCTAGACCTGATTTATCATAATGCTTACATTTTTAAGAAGTTAAAACCATAGTGCAATTACGGTGTGTTTTTAGTGCAATGGTATGTACTTGCTAAGGTTATCTGAATTACAACTGAAAAAGATCTCCCACTGCCTGCACAAAAATTCATATTCCTCTCACTTTTAAAAGACTTCAGTAGTGTGATCAACTTGTCTTTCCTTGACAGGAAATTCTTTCTAGTGACCCTCTTGGGATTACCTCTTTTCAAGTATTGATGATCTGCCATCTGTACTGATGTAACACATATATGCAGAGTACCAGAGCTGTTTTCTGAAGCAAAGGCCTAAAAAATATATGCCTAAAGTTTTGCCTTTTAAGGTAAATTTTCACAATGAAACTCAAGCTCGGAGTTACTTTTTTCTCAGCAGTAGACCCAGAGTAAGACCTTTCATTCCCATCACTCCTTCCTGAATTTAGCAGCAAATTTAGCATTTTTCTGAAAATGATTCGGTGGCAGTACTGGTAATGAAATCTGTTAAAAGAGTCAAATAAAACAGGTTTGGTGAGCCAGGAAGGAGTTCTGATTTTTTCCTTTCTAAACTGATCATTTAGCAACCTGGATACTGTCAAATCGTTGAATCAGCCCAACTGAGGGAACCAATAACATCTCAAAAGCGATGATGAAGAGGCTTTGGAACTTCTTAAACTAGGTTGGTCACCAAAAGAGTCATAACATGGATCTGCAGTTTCTTTCATGCTTCTTTAATATATAGAAAGAAACAGTGCCTCAGACAAAAATCATGGATAAAACAGTAATTTATATTCATAGGGTTTCATTATGTCTCTATAGATGTGTGTCAGTCACTCACTGATCCCTAGAAATTACATTTCAAAAACCAGTTGGGCGTGCAAACAGGCTCTCTTAGGGGAACTAGTAGCACAGCTTACAGATGGCATTAGGTGAAGCAAGTGAGGAAGCTATCACTAAAGAAATCATTACTTTTTAACTGTAAGATTACCCACCCCTACATGCAAAGATAATGTGTTAGATTGTTGTTGCTGAGAGCTGCAAAAAAATAAACTGAAACTTCCTATTTTGAGATTTAACTGTAAATATCCCTGTAGCAGAATGACATTTTTTCCAAAAGTCTGAGAACATCTTCTATTTATTGTGCTGGGTATACCATGGGATTAACCTGAACAATCCCATAAAAACTCTAAAATGCTCTTATTTCCTGATAAAGGTCAGAGTTAGCGGTACATATTGGTGTGGATTTGCCCCTCTGAACCCCCCAAGTGGTGAGGGTACAGCTGCCTAACGTTGGCAGCTAGAGCTGGTTTGAATGTCTTTTCCCTCACATTACAGCTGCCCTATTAAAACCTGTACCTGGAAGTGTAAGTTCTTTCTGACCATATTTCACAATTCTCTTCTTCACCCACAGAACACACACATTTTGTGTCTAAACTCTAATTAACAGTTCCCAGCCATCTTCATTCCTGACATTACTGTTTACAGGCCATTATTTTTAGGTGAGCTCTGATCATGATTTGGCTACCAAAAGAGCTTAGAAAGCCTAGTTCTGGATATGGCACAAGGCTGTTTACCCTGTTGCTGTAAAACCATGAGCTTTCCACAGCAATAACCCTAAAAGACCACATGACATAGTAAGCTGCTCTCAACAGGTCTTTCATAATACAACATATTTCTAAACAGTTCTCTTCATCAGTATGTGATGAAAAAGTGTAGAAATGCCTGTGAGTTGAACTCAGGCGTCTGGCTTAGAAATACACTTTGTATTGTGTCAGAAAGTCCATGAAGTCTACAGAGGAACAATCCCAGTAACTGCATAAATGGTTTTTTACTGAGGCCTCAAACTAAGTAATATGCAATGGCATCTACAGTTTGATTGGTCCAGAAGGTGAGAGGTAGTCATTCAGGCCTGAAGTCAAGATTTAATTTGAATGACTGTGGGGAGAGGAGCATGAGTGCTTCTCAGTGCTAATTGAACTATAATTTAGCAATAGGTATAGATGACAAGCAGGATCAGAAGGCATAACAGCAGCTATATAACATTTTTCTTAGCTTCTCAATTGTGTGTCATTTCCGTAATTAAAAAAGTCAGCAGATTTATCTTCTTACTTGATCATTTCCTTCTCTTTCCAAAAAATTTCAAAGGTCTCATCTTGCTACCCTTTCAGCTCTTCTAAAATGTTGTTGCCAAGTAGGTGCTGGACTGGGACCAGAGTTTCAAAGTTGTTTCTTACATTCTTAGTCCCATTTGTTCTTTGCTCTCTTTCCTGCCTTATTTAAACCACTGTCCACATTATGCATTATTCCATTCTTCCGTTTTGCTTTCTCCCTCATGGGAGATCTTCATCCTGAATGTTTCCAAAATTTAATACTTCTATATATGTAGCACTTCGTAATATATTTTTCATTCTTGCTCCATGCCTCAACTTCATTAGCATAAAGGTAAGATTGATGCATATTGAATGAGAAGCTGATTCAGTTCAGTGCTCTCAGCTCCTTTTATAAGGTCACAAGTGGATTTCATTAGAGACTAAGAGTAAAGCTGCTGGCATACACTGTCATTGTTTGGTTCTTATTTAAGCTTTTGAAAACAAAAATTAGCATTTAAAATGCTGAAAAGTATAAATTACTAAGTCCCAAGGCAATGGAGATATTCACTGAGTGAGACTCAAGGTAGGTCAAGTCCCTTAACTCTGCTGGTTTACCCTGGATTACCTTGCTATCTGCATTAGTGATACACCATACAGTGGGATTCTTTTCACACACAGCTTTGTCGACATCAGTACCCAAGCAGTGTGTGCTTTTGCACAGCAATGGTGCACTCAGAATAGATTTCCTCCAGCCAGACCCAGGGCTGGCACTGAGTCATTACCACAGGGTGGCCATTCCTGAAGAAATCTCTGTTCAACACATCAGTATGACCCCCATATCTAGAGGTGATTATACACTGGCAGGTGATTATACACTAGTGCTGAATCTTCCACCGACCTCAGGAGCTTTTGATTTACTTTGTTTTGATTGTTTCTTTCAGGGTACTTTTTTTTGCCTGGTAAAAATGTAATAAAAAATAGTGCCCTAATAAAGATTTCTGGTTTCTATTTCAGGCTTTAATGTTGTTCAGATACTTATTTAATGGCTTTGACTTGTGATCAAGAGATTGATAAAATGTCTTATCTTTGGTCATGATCAGGTAGTAGCTCACTGACCTCATAAACCAAAATAGAACCATGGAATGGCTTGGGTTGGAAGGACCTTAAAGATCATGTTGTTCCAACACCCCTTCCATGGCAGGGATGCCTTGCACTAGATTAGATTGCTCAGAGCTCCTTCCAACCTGGCCTTGAACATTTCCAGGGATGGGGTACTCACAGCTATTCTGGGCAATCTATTACAGGGTTTTACCAACCTCACAATCGAGTTTTTTTCCTGATATCTAATTGAAACCTACTCTCTTTTAGTTTAAAGCCATTACCCCTTGTTCTATCACTATATACCCTTATAGAAAGTCCTTCCCCATCTTTCTTGTAGGCCACGGAGATGTGATTAATTTAAAGAAGACCTCAACATGTTAGTGAATCTGGTTTTAGCTTTAGAACAACCCTGTTGTGGTGGAAAGGTGATGCAAGAGTGAAGCCTTTCTTTCCCCTTCTGAGAAACCTGTGTATCATGGCACATATTGCTAGACCCTTATGGGAACCATGACCAAACTGTAGCAGTTAGTTGTATGTACAATCCCTGAAGAAAATGGCAGTTCTCCAGCCTAGCTGAGAGAACTACTGCCTTCTTTTTTTAGGACACAAGAGTCTTCAAAATACATTTTCAGCGTTCACATCTCAGTGATCTTTAGGCAACTCCCTGCTGCTGGTAGCTTGAGAAGTGAGTGCTTCTCCTTGCATCATCATGATGAAAAGACACGGTCAAATTGTTGTCAACAATCTGCCATTTTCCAGATAAAACTTCATTGTCCACCATGGAAGAGGACATGCAGCTTTTACCATGAAGCAGACTGTCATGATGACAATACGTATTTCACTCTCGTTCTGAATTCTGGAGCTGATGCTCCCCACCTGCTACCCTAAGCACTGTACAGACTGGCAGGTCTGGCCCAGATTTTGTTGTTCACATGAAATTAAGTACGATGTATGGCCATATATTCAAACCATATGGAGTCCTTCCTCCAAGGCATAAGTTTGCATAAAGCCGTCATATTATTCATAACACTCAAATGAAAACTTTTGCCAGTTTTTTCCTAAAACAGAGTTGTGAGTCTCGAGGATTAGGATCAATCAGATCATTGAACTCTGAAACCACAGCACTGTCCTGAGCACATGGGAGCAATTAAGTATCTGCACAGTAAGATCAAAGTGGGGAAGACAGCAAAGGTGAGCTTTCCTAATTCTCAAGAGAATGAACAGACTGCAGAACAGACTAAAAGTAAAGAAAGCTTTGGCTGGAGAGATGTGAGTCAGAGGCTAACTGCCTCTAAGCGAGGCACACAGATGACTGCTTTGCATGGCTTATTATGTAGAAACACATGGTGTGCACCATGGCAGCTGCTGACACACACTTCACTGATGAAAAACTGTGTAAGGAGATCAAAAAGTGCAAAAAGATCAAAATAGTTCTGATATAATAGTTCTGAGCACAGGTCACTCCATTGCCTAATGTATTGGCACCCTCCGTGCTACACAGCCAACTCTTCAGTGCACTACTCTTACTTTAAACACTGGATTTTTGGATTGTTTTTAAATGGAAAGGACTCCACCACATGTACAAGTTGAAGTACATACACCAGAAGGAACACAAGTTTCATCCGGTGCAACTTGCATGCATCCATCATTTCTAGGGCACAGAAGAGTTAATTCTTCAACTTCTTTATTTAGATATGCAAGCTGAGTGTAAAGGATTGGTAGATTTCCTGTAGAGCAAAGAACTTTTACATATTAGTTTTTTGGTGGGTTTTTTTGCAATTGTCAGTGGTCTACTAATTTTGTATTTTAGAAGAAATCTCTGATCAGTTCTCCAATATGAGTGGGTAATTCATATTCTAAGTTTTCAGTGATGATTCATTTCCATTGACAAACTAGAAACAACATTATTTTCTTATTTCCAAATAGATCTCAAACTAAGTTCAATACAGTTTCTGTTAGCAAAGGATTTAACTAAATAGCAGAGGCTTCCATCAGAAACCTCAGCTGTCTCCCCTTCAGAGCAATACAGTTGATGAAAAGGTATTCTTTGATATATCCGTGTAGAAATAAAACATTTGTCCCATCTTTTCAGTATTTAATCATGATCATCTTCATCTTCAATGCTGCTGAAGTGGAAAGACCTGGAAATGGGTTCTGCCTCCTTTCTGATGGTGCTAATGAGTGATTTTATCTTATCTGAGCATCACCCATTACTTTCCCTAGCTTTGTAGCTATCCTGAATCATTTCCTTCTACACTGTGCTTTCACCAAAATTAGAGAAATTGGAATTCTTTGAAGAATCAAATTTAAACACACTTGCACTGATGCTTACTGTTACAAAGCTTAGAAAAACAACTCTCCTATCTATTTGGCATTCACAGAAAATTCTTTGTGTCAGGAAGTGGCACTAAGGTTTCTTTCCCTTCTTTCCCCCCTGCTCTGGCTTTGTTGTCTTTCTGGCATACACTTATTACCTCTTCAGCAGTTTGAGAGGAAGAAAAAACATTGTGGTTTTTCACCACAAGGTCAAAAGCACTATTTTTCTCTTATTCTTTATAACAAATTTTACAAGTAACTTTTTGTGACTGTTACTTTCTGTAGTTTACTCATAACTCTCTTGCAGAAATGTTGCAAGAACCTCAATAGTTGCCACAGAAGACAGGATAGGGACAGGAAAGAGGACCATTTTAGTATTGAGGCTGACATTTCCTCCCTCTGAGACATCCCATGCTCTTCTTTTCACTTCACACATAACTCCTTCTTAGACATTAAATTAAACCCCACACATGATCTTGTATGTCCTACTTTTTTTGTATGTCCTACTATGATTTCAGAGCAGTTTCTGCCTCTATCTTCTTTGTTAGATAGGTTTCAGACCCACTCAGAAAACTGTACCAAATGGCCATTGAACAGAATAGGTGAAACATGCTTAATATTCTGAACATGCAGTTAGCCCGAGAAACAGGAAAAGCAAGCTGTTTTCTTCTCCTACACAGAAGCAAGGAGAAAAAAATCTTATCAAGACTGAAAGACTCCAGGCTGTTTTGTCTAGGGATGGGAGAACTGAGAGGAAACATCACAGTGGTCTTCAAAGAGAAGAAAGGCTTCTGCAATGACAAAAGGAATCATTGATGCCATGACCCTTGCGTAAGAAGTAAACGTAATTGTATCAAATTACACAAACTGGAAATTTAGGTTAGACATCAGAGCAGACATTACAATAGCAAGGGTAATTGAGCACTGGAGGAGACTATGAAACAACCACCAGAGAAGGTTTTAAAAAACAGGCTAGACAAGAAACAGTCTGGAAAGATATGGCTACAACTGAAGCTGAGTAATGGACTTAATGGTCTCTTAAGGTGCCTCTTGAGTCCAATACTTTTTAATGACTTTGAAATTCCATGTAGACTTATGGCTTACTCATGCCCTGAATTATTCTCTGGAAGTAAAACTAAACGCCCAGACTTAATTAATCTATATTTTATAATAAAACAAAACACACTGCAATTTTTCCTCCTAATCAAAAACATGAGTGGGAAACCTTGATCCATGTTTTGCACCTGGAGGTACATGCAAGTGTGAGACATCAGATTATTACAATAATTATTGGCTCAGGCCAACTCAAGTGTGTACAGGGGGGTGGGGAGAGAAGGCACAGGGAGAATTCCACCAAGGTGAGGTAATGTCCTGCTCCACACCACAGCCCCTGGAGCCCCTAAACCCAGCCCCAGAATGACTGGCTTAGCAGGAGCCCACCTGGGGGAGAGCAGAAAAGGGGCCACAGGGGGCCAGAACAAACAAAAACAAAGACATGCATTCTCCATGTGGTCAGATCCTACCATCTTCTGGGCTCCTGGTAGCTGGATCTACGCTGGATATAGGGGTGGTAGCTATAATTCTCTCTTTTCCTCTCTTTCTTTACTACTTCTCCTTCTTCTAATCTCCTTTTTTAATGTTTTGGGTAACTTAAAACCAGATTGGACTTGATGATCTTGGAGGCCTTTTCTAACCCAGTTGATTCTATGATTCCATGATTCTAAGTCAATGCTTTGTGAAACACTTTATTTTGGTTGAATGTTGCCCTTTAAATTTTTGCCAGGTTCCCTTATTTTTTAAGGTTTATCAGTAAAAGGACCTCCTGAGAAAACATGTGTATTGTCTTCTCCCTTGTTCTATCTCAAGGTATTAAAACAACTGAAGGCCCTTTTAATAAATGCAGTGGGCAAATTTTTGGAGCCTTGTATATTTTTAAGGTAAAACCCATTCAGTGAGCTCATAGGTTGGAGCCTGGGATCTGACAGCAAATACCCTTCATCCTGTTGCTCATCTGTAGCCCTGCAGTGTGCTACAGTCTGCTGCATTTTTTTGGCACAAAGACTTAGCACCACATTTTCCAGGATGTCTCATTTAGCCCTAAGTGGTCCAAATTTGTTCCTAGTACAGAACATGAGGTAATTGGCAGAGGCAATTTTTGACAATGGACAACAATTTAGCCATTTTATTAATGACTATATGAAAGTTTTATCTCATATATTATGCAATTGTACTTACGACAGCCTAACTTCAATGATGCCACAAGAGAAAGGACAGGAAAATACTATGGCAAAAGAAGAAAAACAAGCTCTTCCTTGAAACATGATCAAAAGATATTGATTTCATGGTTGGGTTGCTGTTGTCTCTGAAGGGATCCTTATCATACTGCAAGTTATGTAAGCCAGCACTGGCAGCAGAAAACAGTGGACTAAAAAAGCTCTTTGAAAGAGATGCACAGCTTCCATAAACTGATTTTGCACAAAAATGTCACAGCAAAATTTGTAGGCAGAAAAAGCATTTTAGGAGAACAAACCCCCCTATATTCACAAGAACAACATGCAAATCTCTGGCATTCTTGCCTTCGTTCTCCGGAACTGCCGAGAACAGCTTTCTAATGACTTGGTGTTCATTTTATGGCTGGAGCTGTTTGCAAGCCAGAAAGTCAGCACTGAGAAGCTGTATCTGGTGAGTGCTGAATCTGCTGGGCACACAAGTGATTCTTGCATTTCTTAAGGACTCTTGACCAGCATTAACACACACAGAAAAAGCCCATTTGACTATTTTTGAGACTACAACAAAGTGATTATCTGTGATAAAAGTTTCATAATTTTAGCCAGCTGTAGAAAGGAGCATAGGATATTACTAATAGATTATCCCTGTGTCTTATTGGAAGACAGAGGAATTTGGGCACAGCAGGTCAACTAGTGGTTAAAACCCTAAACTGTCTTTCCCGAATTACTTACCATTTTGAGAGGAATTGCCAACAGCAGCCTCTGTAATGTCCTTTTTTACAAATTCCAAGGAAAAAAGGTGACTTTATCAATTAAAGCTCTTATCTTAGAATTTCTGCCGCACCTCCAACACACAGCCAAAAAACACCAATATGAACTTGCCTGTAACTTCAAGGAGTCTGACTAAGCTCCCATAAGAAATAACCCTTCAGCAACAGAGTATCTAGAATGCTTTTTTTCTTCCTACCTGCAACACAGCAGGAACAGGGGTGTGTGATTAAGTGACTGTTTTCACTGGACTGTGGCCTTCACAGCTTGGAGCACAGGTGAAGACAGACAAAAGGCCAAAGCTTGTGTCAGTATGCTGATGGCCTCAAATGACTGTGACATACTGTGTATGATATGTAACTAGGACAAGAAGAGAGTCTTTTTCCTCATTATCCAGTATTTGGTTTCCACAGAAGTTCTCAGGTTCTGGACATTTTTCTCTCTCACAACTGTGAAAAAACAAAACCAACCAGCCAACCAACCAAAAACATCCTTTTTTTTAATGCCACATTTTTATCAGTTTTCTTTTTCACTTCAGAAATATTCTCCTAGTATGATGTGTGTATCCCCTTTTTGACCAGTGCCTCTGCCATAATAATAGCACAGTGACATAGCGTTTATTGAAAATGACAGCCTGACAGATTGCAGGGCAAACCCTTTAATCCTAGTTCTTGACAGTGTAGGATATTGCACATCTGATGCTGAAGAATGTTTTCCTCGTGCATGCAAAGCTGTGTGCTCCCCGACGCTTTCAAGCTCCTAAAGCTATGATGGAGGTGTTCCAGTTGTAAAAAATACCATGCACCCTCAGATGGTCAATAAAACATTTTTTGCTTACACGAAAGAGCACCTTACTACGTGAAGAGCTAGACAGGAAGAGGGAAAGAAAGAGAAAGAAAATAACAGATTTTGAGGAGAAGTCATCAAAAATTTCCTTCCATGCAACTTTCAAGGCACAGCAGCTGAATGCTGTAAAAGGCTACAGGAGATCACATGGCATATACAGAACAGTCAGGGGATCAGGCCCAGGCAGCACAGGTTCGTGAAAGGAAGGTTCTGTTTGACTAACCTGATCTCCTTCTATGACAAAGTGACATGCTTAGTAGAAAGCTTGTGCATGCTGTCTACCTGGACTTTAGTAAAGCTTTTGTACCATTTCCCACAGCATTCTCCAAGAGAAACTGTCTGCTCATGGCTTGGATGGGAGCACTGTTCCCTGGATACACAACTGTCAGGATGGCAGGGCCCAAAGAGTGGTGGTGAATGAAGTTACATCCAGCTGGCAGCTGGTCATGAGTGGTGTTCCCCAGGGCTCAATATTAGGGCCAATCCCATTTAATATCTTTACTGATGATCTGGATCAGGAGATTGAGTGCACTCTCTGCCAATTAACAGGGTGGAAGTGTAGATCTGCTGGAGGGTAGGAAGGCTTTGCAGACAGATCTGGACAGGATGGATTGAGCGGGCTGAGGCCAATGGTATGAGGTTCATCCAGGTGAAGTGCTGGGTCCTGCATTTGGGGCACAATAATGCCCTACAGCACTAAAGGGTTGCAGAAGAGTGGCTGGAAAGCCGCCAGGTGGAAAAGGACCTGGGGGTGCTTGTCAAGAGCAGCTGAACATGAGCCAGAAGAGTGCCACAGAGGCCAATGGCATCCTGACTTGTATCAGAAATAGTGCGGCCAGCAGGACTACTCCAGCAGTGATCATCCCCCTGTGAGGCCTCACCAAGCCAGTGTTCAGTTTTGGGCCCCTCATAACAAGAAAGACATTGAGGTGCTGGAGCATTTCCAGAGAAGGGCAACAAAGCTGGTGAAGGGTCTGGAGCACAAGTCTTACAAAGAGCTGCTGAGGGAGCTGGGGTTGTTTATCCTGGAGAAAAGTAGACTCAGAGGGGATCTTCCCACTTTCTACAACTGCCTGAAAGGATGTTACTCCCAGTTAACAAGTGATAGGACAAGAGAAAACATGCTCAAGTTGTGCCAGGGGAGATTCAGATTGGATATTAGGAAAATTTTCTTCACTGAAAAGGTGGCTAAGCATTGGAACAGGCTGCCTAGGGATGTGGTAGAATCATCATCCTTGGAAGTGTTCAGAAAGCATGTGTAGATGTGGTGCTTAAAGACATGGTTTAGTGGTGGACTTGAGAGTGTCAGGTTAATGGTTGGACTTGATGATCTTAGAGGTCTTTTCCAACCTAAACAATTCTATGATTCTATGTGACAAAATAGTCTTTCCTGGAACATATTTCAGGTTATCAAGTGCCAGAATTATGAAATGAGAAAAATTAAATACACAAGCAATTTTTCTCTTTACTACAAAGAAAAATGCATATTTTTCCTAGATAACAAAAATGAGGCCAAAGTTGGGGGGGGAGAGAGGGGAGGGGGTAAAAACCAGCAAGAACAATATCTTGAGGTTTTTTCTGCTTATTTCCATGTAAACAACATAGATAAATTCAAAATGTAGGCTAGGAAAGGTATATCACAAATGATTTGTCAATCCTTTCTCTGAATTAGAATTTTACTTCACAATTACCGTCTAAATTAAACTTTCAGTCTTAAATAGCACAGCATAACATTTCTTTGTGATCCTATGCATTGGAGGATCATCAGAGGAATTTCCAAGCCAAAAGTTTGGTGTCTCCCTTCTTAGGAGACATGCAGGAAAGATAAACACTTCAACTAATTGCATTGCCTTTCAGAAAAGCCTCTGGGTTTATGGGGACTCTGCAGTGAAATATGTAACTGCTGCTTGCCCTCAGTAATTTGCTTTACCAGAGTGTCAGCAGCTGGAACTCAAGGAGTTTCAGATTCAGAGAGTCTCTTGCCCAGCCTGTGGTGCTTCTCACTGGAATGAGGGACATACACAGCTTGTTGTGTACATCCATCGCCCCACAAACCAATATGGTCATGCAGATCAGGTGCTCTATGAGCTGGGAGAGAGGTGGAGGTAGGAGACATTTGAGCTGAGAATTGGGGAAGGAAAGGAAAGCACTGCATTTGGGCTTTGATGAGGAAACAGAAAGTGAACTGGAAAAAGAGGAGGTCTTTCGGGGAAGTTCATTAGATGAGATGGTGTAGTACAAGAAGCACAATTAAACTTGTACAGGTAAAAGGCTTTGCAAATTAAATTCATGTGCATAACTGAAAATCTGTAAGAGGCCACCACATAACTTAAACCCTGACACAAAATTTTTTTGGACCACTGTGAACAGAAATTACACCCAAACCATGCAGAATGGAAGGCAGTCTGACCATACTTCTCTGTATCACCTCCTCTCCCACAAGCCCATCTTCACCTTTATGTTGGGTTCTCTCAGCTTTTCTTTATATTTCTAGCTTATACTGTTTTTCTGCAGCATTGACCAACAGCATGTTCTTCTCAGCTGGCTTTAGTGTCAGGAAAGTTCCCCATCTGGAGATAAATACGCAAGCAAATTTTAATATATTTTTATAAGAATACAAGAACAGCTGTAATGGATCAAATCAAAGGTCCATTTAGTCCAGCAGATTCTATGTTGGGGAAAGGAATTTAGCATTGTGGGTGCTTCTTGGTTTTGAACTGGAAGCAGCTGAAAGGATGGAGGCAACTGTCCCTTATTCTTAGTCAAAGAGCATTTGACATATCCCCAAAATGAACAGAGAAGATCTTCTTTAAGCACATGGCCATCTGTATGCTAAAAATGGTCCATGTGATTTGTTCTCAGTATACTCCTACTATACATCAATGAATCAGTTAAGAACTGACTCGTTCCAACTGTTTGTGGCTTCTTGTTTGTGAATTCATGCCTTGCCTAAATTGAAATCAGCAGGAGCATCTACTCCTAGACATAATCTGGCTGTGCCACTTGCCAACAGCAATTACAGAAACTCATGGGGAACATTGGCTGCAGGTTACCGAAACAGATGTCAGTTGTAGCAACACAGGCATGAGACTGAATTTCAGAGTGCAAGCAGCCTGACATGCCATGTGTAAGTTCCAGCAATTCCAGCCACAAATCGGACCAACAGCTAAAAATCACAATTTGCAGCCATCGTTCACATTCAGAGCACCCTCTACTTTCATCTGCCTCATGGAATCACATACATATCGCAGTATAAAAATGCTTTTTTATTTCCTAGTAAGGCTTTATAACCTTACCAGAGGTACGGAAAATAGAGAGGTGGAGATGTGACAACAAGCAATTAGAAACACAGGCTCATTGCTACCACATAAACCCACAGGTCATCCCAGCTCCCACAGTATGTCCTGGAATGTCTCTCAAAGCACGCCTTGTACCTCAGCAAAAGCCGCAGAAGGTAAAATGAAGCCTGTTTTCTGTGTTATCTAAACATCCTGGAGGGCTGCTAGGGCAGCCTGAAGAAACATCTCCCCGTGTACTGGCTGTTGTCCCACCACACATTGACAGCAACCACCTTGAAACTTCTGAAAGAAGTTCAGCACAGAGTCCATGTTTTCCACTAACAGACTCCTATCCCTGATAACATACAATTTAAGTGAAATGGGGCATTGTCATAAGCATTGCCTAAGAGAATGAAAACAACCTGATGCCAACAAGCAGTGTGACAACTCTAGGAGCCTGCAACTATTTTTATATATAGCTAGACAAATTACTCACTGAAAACTGCTTTTACCCATTGTCTACATTGTTCAAAGCAAGCCTAGGAGAGGCCCTATCCTTCCTGCCAGAGAAGGATATCTAGCATGGCAGGGAAAGACTATGAGAGGAAGGTGGAAAAAGAATGAGTGTGATCTCTAGGGAGAGCAGACCGACAATGGAGAGGCACACTGTGCTTAGGTGACTCATTTGGGTTATGCCACCCTTACATCCATGCCCACAGAGAGAGAGACTAATCTTTTTGACAAATTGTCTCCGGGTGCAACTGCAGGAGTTTAGCAAACAGTAACCATCATAATCATTTGCCCACACTTTCCTGCTTTTCTTACTTTATGACTATGATTTGTCTCCAAATGCTCCTAGCAGATGCAGGAGATTCTAGAATGGCAGATTCTTTCTGCCTGCCTATCCTAGTGCAGTTTCAAGCTTCCCCTAGTGCCTGCTAAAAGCACTTAAAGCCAAAGGTAATGTCAACCACAAATGTATTTCCCTTCACAAACTGCGTTAACCTTGAGGTGAATTAAGACATGCACATTTTTTCAAATTCTGTACCAGTATTATCCCACCTCTAGAGTATGAAAAGATTTTATAGGTTTTGAAGTAAATGGGTTGCATTCTGTATATTTTTAGATCTTCAAAAAAGAGTATGTCTATGGAAAGTCTGGCTCTACAAGGACTTTGTTAAAGAAATAAAGGATGCCGTGTTAGAGAGCAAGGGACAATATTGGCCTCAGGTCTTTCAACTCCTCTGCCTGCTGATCACCACCCCCTTAGCTTGAGAGATGGCAATAGAAATCCAACAAGATGAATAAAATAATGAACTATTATATATAAATACATATAAATATATATATGCATATACACACATCAAACCATCAGTTTGGTACAGTTCAATATAATTTCTAGAAGCTTTGTCATGTCCAAATATTCTGTCATCCCATGTTTCATCACATGACCACCATAAACCTAAGATAGTTTTAAGACCTATAAACAGATTTCTAAAGGCAATATTTAACCTTCCTATGATTTATATCTCCCAAAGTTCAATATTATACTAACAAGTTGATGAAAATGATCAGTACTTTCCAGTGCCGCAGTCTGTGTGAAGTTTTGACTGGTCCCGGGATAGGGGGTAGAATGCGTGGGAACAGCCACACACCTCTATTCCCATAGGAGATCCATGGGTCCTCATATGAGAACAAAAATCCTACCCAAAAAAAGTCAATTATGTGCTAAGAGAGAAAAAGGGTTTGTAAAGGGGGCTCATATGTAGATCAGCTGTTGTGTCTCTGGAACAGGCACATATACAACCACAAATGGTACAGTCAGCCCACCCTCTGGTGACAGGCAGCTGCTCTTGTTTGTAAGGATTACAGAAATGGAATTCTCCTGGGAGAAGAATTTGTTTAAGACCTCTGTTTTCTCACTTCTTTTGTAACATCTCCACAACGGGCAAGAACCATTATCTTCCCTTTCACGAAACAGTGACCCAGGTAGGACCTACACTTCAGCAGCTGAGCTGCACAATAACCATTTTCTAAGCACTACTTTGACAGTGGGCTGCCGCAGCCAAGTGTGAGTAGACTGGGAAAACCTCTAGTTAAAATGATAGCACACAAAATACCAAGTGAGCCCAGATAAAGCACCCATCAGCGGTTTGCTGCACATTCTGCAAACGAGGGTGTGAAAACACTTCTGATATTCTCAAGCCATACTTCAGCCCGGCCAGAGAGAACGGCAAAGGACACCACCAGAATTTCCAAAAAAATAAGTTTCTATGAATTGAAGGAAATTTTACTGCAGGTTTTTTTTTATTTTTTTCTAGTCTATCTGGTCTCAGAGGCCGGGATGCAGCCGGGACGCGGTGCCCCTGCGGGTCCCGAACCGCCCCTCCCGCAGCTCCCGGCCGGGCCTCTGCTGCCACCTGGCGGCCGCGCCGCCGCAGCGCCCCGGACCCGGCGCGGCCCCACCGGGCGCGTCCCCCGCGCCGTCAGACCGCCCAAATTACCGCCCTGTCCGCTTCCCAAAAACCAGCGGTGTTAAACGGGATGCAACACTATTTTCTTTTCGAGTGCTAATGTAAACACTGAGCATGACTCTTCCGGTGATCTCCCATCGCCTTCGAATACCCAGCGTGAAACTTTAAATCCTGATTTAGTTTTGCACGAACACTGTGAAATGAGAATATTTTCATGAGTACTAGGGACTTAATATCTTGATACTCATAAATAAAATATACCCAGCAACATGCACAATCACTCAGCTGGCTGGCACAGGATGGCCTGTGGATAAGGTAGTAAAAGGTTTGCTGGCTGCAAAACCTCAGAACCTATTTCCCATTTGTGTGGCTGGAATAGGATGGAGTACTAAACACATCCAGTATATTTCTGCATCCAATCTCAGTAATATCTCTACAAAAACACTACGTCCACTTCTTTCTCACTGACTTTGAGCAGCACATGGCAACATGCCATTCTAGCAGAAGTCAACACCAGGGTCAGTCCCTCCCCTTTTTCTGTGTTTTACCGTCAAGCATCTTCACAAAAGACACCAGATGAGTCAAGTAGGCTACCTGTTATACATATTTCAGCCCAGTCATATTCCTGGAAGGGCTGGAAAGGCTCAATCATTCAGCTCAGGGGAGGCGTGGATTAGGAAAGGGGAGAAAGATTAAGAAAGGACAGAAATGGCAAACATCAAAACCATGCATTCTGAAGGGAGCAGGCTTTAACAGCAGATGAGAGCACCATGAGAAATTTCTCTCGATATCCCTGCATACAAGAATGTCCCACACTGCAGGGGCACAGCCAAGCAGCAATTCATGCACCATACCCACAGGGCACCTGACACTCACATTAGTAACAATGGAAAGATCTGATCTGGAGGGAATTATTGTGGCAGAGATATTTGCTGAGAAACGTTCTGGCACTTCAGGCACACAGGAAAATTATCAGCATCAGATCCCTCTACATGGCAAAATGAAGTATTAATGATTACACTGAACCCATAGGGAATCCCTACTCTGAAGAACTAAACAGTTCAGCAGCAAAAAAGTAACAGGGTGCTGGTGCAATAAATACTTAAGTCACACACATTCCCATTCATCACCTTTATTGCTTACTCTGTAGCGGATGGCTTTTACATTCAGAACCAGCTGGTGCTGAGTAACTTGGTACAGACTCTACTGGGATCCATGTAGGAAGCACTAACACATGGCAAGAACAGAAATGGAAAGCAAAAGCATAGTGTGCTTATCTGTCACTGCATTAAGCTTCACAAACTGACTCAAAGCCTTGCCTATGAAAATGTAGATGATTCTAAATATTAGCTAGATGATTCATTTGTGTCTCTGTCGACATATTCCTGGTATCACAGAATCTGATGTTTCCTACTGCACTGGAAAACAGTTTTATGCAACGAGATTGCTGCATAAAACATAAACCCAAAGGAATGACACATGCCATGTACTTCCCACCTGATAGAAACTTGGTGAGATCTAAGCAAGGAAGTTTTGGAGAGAGCTGTGACAAATACAGGGTTACAATGTGCATGTGAAACTATCTTCAGTCATTGTGAGAAGTAAGCAAAGCTGCCAAGTGGATTCAGTCCCCTCAGACTTAGGTCCAGAAGACAAATGAAGTTACCAGAGATTCAGTATGCTTTCATCACAGGAAAACAGAAGGCTACTGACCCCTTATTCCATTAAAAGGAATACTAGGGGTAATTACCACTATCTTCACATTCTTTCAGAGTTCTGAAAAAAATTTTTTCTTCTGCATTTTTCTTCCTTCTCCCCATATGGTTATTACTCTCTTATAGGTCTCAGCTGCTATGTTATTTTGCATCCTTACTCTTGATTGCACACATGTTACACAGCAGATTTGTGGTGGGTTGACCCCAGCTGGACACCAGGTGCTGACCAAGCTGCTCTATCACTCCCCTCCTCAGCAGGACAGTGTGAGAGAAAATAAGATGGACACAAATCCCTCATAGATCAAGATAAAGTCAGCTTGATAAAGAAAAGGCTGCACGCAGAAGCAAAGTAAAAAACAAGACCTATTCTCTATTTCCCATCAGCAGGCGATGTCCAGCCACTTCCTGGGAAGTGGGGCTTCAGTAGACACAGCAGTTGCCACAGAAGACAAACATCATAAAAATGCACACCCTTCCCTCCTCCTTTCTCTTAACATTTAAATCTGAGCAGATGTCATATATTATGGAATATCCCTTTGGTCAGTTTGGGCCAGCTGATCTGGCTGTGTCCCCTCTCAAGCTCTTGCCTCCCTCAGCTTCCTGGCTATGGGGAATGTTGCAGAGACAATGCTAATGCTGGGGAATGCTGCTCAGCGGTAGCCAGAACACTGGGTGTTAACCACACCTTTCTAGCTACCATGCAAGGCACAGCACTGTGAGGGCTGCTGTGGGGAAGATTAACTCCACCTCGGCAAGATTCAATACAGGAGTTTAATTCACCAAGGTGATAAAAGCTAGTCTTTTTTTTCTTTTAAAAAGTCTTTTCACTTTTCTCTCAACCTCTACGTTTAATGCCTTGGCAAATATCTTCTCTGCACCCTTTTTGTTTTTTTCTCAGAGTCTTTCCTGCATGTCAACATCCATTTTATTAATTTTCCTTCATAGGTCCCACCTTTGGGCAGGATCCTTTGTTCTTCCAACTAAAAAGGAGTGAAGCTGAAGGAACATCTACCTTGTTATAAGAATGGATTCAGCTGAAGTTGAGGTTGCCCTCCTCAGGTACAATTCAATGTAGCTTGGTTACTACTGCAGTATACCCAGTTTAAGTTCATAGTCACTTAAATGAAGGTTTAAAAAAAAGAAGTACAAAAGACACCTGATCATAGCAGATGTATAAAAATCAGATCACCACAAAGAGAGTAAATGAATTAATACTTAACAGAAAGGGTCATTAAGAAAATAAAAGGAAAAAATTATCACAGAAAGACTGTTTCCAGAAGCAAGAGAAAGATACTGGGATTTTAAATACTATAACTGTCAGATTTTAGGAAATCTCTAGTCATGCTACTCAATGAAAAGTAGTAAGTAATTAAGATTTTTTTTTTTTGTTAGCAAAATCTTAATTAGTAATTGTTAGCAGCAACATTCGGTGCATATAGAACATTTTCCATTTGCTTCTAATTAGAAAGGAAAATCTGAAGAATGACTTGGAAAAAAATCATACCCTGGGCATTAGCATACTAACAAGGAGAGTCAGAATTGAATATGCTCACAAAAGACAGGCAATTTGTCTGTCTAATAGAAGCACTTGATAACATTGCCAAGTTTGCTTAAAAGGCAGTAGACAAGTTGTTCTGAATTTAGAGGCAGCAGGAAAAAGGGCATGTTCTACTGAGTGCAGAAGAGTACATCACATATTCTCTGACTTTCTGGAGAATATGCAACGTAGAGGAGCCTGTTAAGTGAATTTCAAGAGTTTTTCGGTAGCAATTAAAAAAAAAAAAAGTATTTTCAAGTTGTGGAAACCAACAGAATTTGTGTGAAAGACCTTAAGTTTCCCATAACAACTTTACAAGCAAAGTGAGGAGCAAAGCCAGTGGACTATGGTAGGATAAGGAATATATGGTAGGGTCATATCTACAAAGTACATCTAACAGTGGGGTCAGGTGTGGGAAGCCTGAAAGATGAATGATGCCTTTCTGCCAAGAAAAACACAGATAACACAAACCAGCAATTCTTGCTGTACCATCCATTTGGGCATATTCCATTCCTACCATGTCAAAGTAGCAGGTAGCAAGTCTATACTAGAGTAAATGTCCTCAGAAACAATTGACTATCTCCAGATCAAGGTAACTAGTAAAGATTTTAGCAAGGTAGAGCCCAGTGTTGCTACCTTCAGGGGCACTGTAAAGCAGTGTCACTTAGAAGATGGCAACACTAAGGATGCAAGAAAGTGAATGGACAATCCTAGCAGGATAACATGGAGTTGTTGGAGAGAGAACTCAACTGGATACCTGACCATGCAAAGTAATTATGCAATCTCTTATATTAAGCTGACACATCAGAGAATAAGGGTTCACCAAGGCAAGGGAAAAACCTCCCCTACTATTTGGGGAGGGATGTGATATCAGGCCTATAGGCACCTAGGTGTGTAGTAGTAACAAAGAAATGTGTTAACTATTCTTAATTTATTACATAGGATCTGAAAATAACTTCCATTTCAAACGTACCCTGAAACAATGAGAGCATCAGAGGCTCAGAGCATGACTCAGGAAATGGTGTAAGGGAAAATATTCTTTAGGACCTGGCAAAATTTCTGAGATAAAGACTTTATTAGAAGAACATGCATAAGCTAAAATTGAGTTGCTTATATTATAAAGTTAAATTCAAATGAAAGGCAGATTTTGAAACAAAGGGTATTTTTTTGTTTTCATGCTAAGCCCAAGACTTCAGTAAGACATATTTTTCCTCACAAGCTCTCAAACACATATTTCATGCCCTTGGCAAAGTATTTCTCAATATTTTTAAATGTTGCTAGACAGGTTATCGGAAAATGTATTGTTGTACTTATGTATGACCCCAGATTTCTTTTTTTTTTTTTGGAAACACACACTCCCCTTTATTAGCTTCTCTTCCTTTACCCTTCAATCATGATGTTTTTCCACAGCCAGTTACGCTCGTGCCCAGTAAACAGATTTATCCTGGTCTTCTAATATGATAAGGCCTTAGTGAAGCCTACAGTATGTGCATACACATATATTCAGAATTATGTTACCCCCCCACTCCAGTTTTCCCACTCCTTTCTGAAGCACCTTCAGACTACTAGCCCTTTCCCTGACACCAAGACCTATCATACCACAGCTGTTTATTATAGCTATAATTATGAAATTACTTGACTGCTTTTAAAGCAAAAAGAGAAAGAATCACACAATCAGAGAACCACACAATCATTAGGTTTGGAAGGGACCTCTGGAAGCCATCCAGATCTCACTTTCCCCCATCACAGCAGGGTCAGCTAGAGCAGCTGACGAATGAATTCAGGTGGGTTTTGAATGTCTCCAGACAGGGAGAGTTCACAACCTCCAGGG
Organism: Pyrocephalus nanus; assembly: GCA_038380795.1. Classification (NCBI taxonomy): domain Eukaryota; kingdom Metazoa; phylum Chordata; class Aves; order Passeriformes; family Tyrannidae; genus Pyrocephalus; species Pyrocephalus nanus. The sequence continues at coordinate 48,862,857 of CM076264.1, forward strand.
GCAGCCTATTCCAGTACTCTGACACCCTCAATGTAAAGTTCTTCCTCATGTTGAGGTGGAACTTTTATTAGTTTACAGCCATTGCTCCTCATCCTATTACTGGGCATTGTCAAAAAGAGTCTGGCACCATCCTCTTGGCACCGCCTTTGAGATATTTATATGCATTAATGAGATCCCCTTTCAGTCTTCTTTTCTCTAGACTAAAAAGGCCCAGTTCCTACAGTCTTTCCTCATATGAGAGATGTTCCTAATCATCTTTATGGCCCTTTGCTGGACCCTCTCCAACAGCTCCTTGTCTTGTACTGAGTGCAGAACTGGCCACAGGTGTGGCCTTACTAGGGTCGAGGGGCAGGATCACCTCCCTCAGTCTGCTGGCTGCACTCTTCCCAGTGTACTCCCGGATACCATTGGCCCTCCTGGCCAAAAGGGCACACTGCCATCTCATGGTCAACTTGTCATGCGCCAAAAAATTGACGCTTTACCTTTTTTTTTTTTTTTTTCCCAGTAACTACCAACAGCCTTTTTGTTACTGCTTCATGTAAACATTTAAGTTAGAGGGGAACTTTTTCCGTTAGAGTCTTAGAGTGCCACCTACTTCCCACATAACAGGAACTCCAAGAGAAGGGCTTATGCACTGCTCCAGCTTGTGTTGCCAAAATATGTTCTGCCACCCGGTATGCAAGAGGCCAATCCACACAGAGAGTCAAGGTGTTTATTTACAAATCTGTGCAGAACGGGGTGCTGGGTGGCAAATCCACGAAGCTAGCACACAACTATCAAAACTTTTCACTATGTATACATTTTAGCAAACACAGGAATTAGTGTCCATTGGCTACAAGTTACATGGTTCTCTTATTCATTAGTATTCTCTCCTAATTGGTTAATGACTCCCTCGCTTCTCATCCTGATTAGTCCGTACAGCTCGGTCGTTCCCGTGAGTCGGTGGTTTTCCTGGGTAAGTGGTCCTGGAGTCGGTGGTCACGATCTCCCCCTGCTGGAATTACCTTTAACTCAGTCGGAGCTGATTCAGCACAGTTGCTGAGTTGGCTTTATTAGTTTCTTCCTTATCTTGGGAGTTCTGCCAAACGTCCTCGTGGCCCATCAATTCTGTGTTCTTTGTGTCCACTATCAGTGGTTCATCCTTCTTCCCAAGCTTTGTTAACCTCCCCCTAGGTCAAGCATGTCACACCCTAAACCTTAACCAGGCAAATCTACCAACAAATAATTTGTCTTTCTAACACCTAGGCATCACTTAGAGCTTGCTAGCTGCTCTCTGTCTCACGGATTAAATCTCCTTTTGTGTTGTTTAGGCTTGAAGGTATATAAAAAATCAAATATTATCCTTTCTTAGGAAAATTTTACATATTCCACATTTTACAACAACTGGAATGGGAAGCACGACAGTGTTTTGGCAAAGCCCCCAGCAGCTCCCGACCCCACGGCTGCTGACCGACCTGCACTCGCTCACCCTCACCCCCACCCTGCACCAGCCACAGCGCCCGGAAATGGAAATAGGAAAACGAGCCCCTTTCCCGTTCTCGCCAGGCGCTTCCGGGTCGCGCTGGGCTCTCCTGGAGGCGGCGGGGCGGGCGCTGCGGGGCGGGCGGTGCTCTCCGTCCTCCTCCTGCTCACCATCCTGCTCCTCCTCCTCGCCATCCTCTGCTCCTCGCCGTGCCGTGCCGGTGCCGCCCGTGGCCGCCGCGGGCTCTGCGGGGGTGAGCGGGGCGGGCGGGGCCCGCGGGCGGTGCGGAGGGGAGGGAGGGGAGGCCGCGGGCCGGGACTGCGCCGGCGGCGCTCCGGCAGTGGGTCTCTTTCTCTGGCAGTGTGGATTTACCAACACCCCCTAAGAAAGTGCCCTCAGCCGAAAATCCGCGGTCGTTCTGGTGCGGTCGCTGCTGGTGAAGAGCATCCCCGTGTTCCCAGGGCAAAATCGCTGGAGGTTTATGAGGCCGCCTTAAAAGCCGCAGGGTCTCTTCCTGCTGGCCTGCTTTTCTGTCCTCCCCGGGGGCGTGTGTGAGCTCTTTTTGGTGTCTGTGGAATAGCGTTTCCTCTGCAAAGGTGAGTTTGACTTGTCACGGCTCAACTGCCCGTGGAGAGGAGGCAGCCCACGACGGAGTTCACTTCCCCCCTCCTTTGGTGGGACAAGCAGATGTCACCCTTTTAAACACAAATGTACTTTAATTCATATTTGTTCTTAAAACCAAACTCTCGTTTTGGGTCACCTAAGAGTAGTGTGCGCTGCAGGTGGTTTGGCACTTAGTTGGCCTTGGGCTTCTGGCAGGTGTGTTGTTTTGTGGCTAATGCCAAGCACACTCAGGCCTAGGAAGAGAAGAATAATACATTCCAAACTGGCTCAAGAGCCCCAGTCTTTCTGGTAATTACCTGACTCTGTCAAACAGAAACTCATGATAAAATGAGTTTCACTTAAATGTAAGAGATGCTTGTATACTTCTAGTGAGCAAGCTTCTTCTCTGGATATTCATCTTAGAAGTTTATACAATTGCACTCAAAATGAAGCTTTCTGAACTATTTAAAGTTACGTTGAAAAGAAAAAAGGTTTACAATTCACAGGGAAAGAAACGTGCGAGGTCACATTTCAAATATCTAATGCTTTAACTCTTTTTTTGCAGATTAATAAACGTACTGAAGCATTGTTATGGAGCTAGAATGGCAGTGAAAGAAATTTTAATTATTTACTTCCAATTAGGTATTTTAAAGAGAGAAACACAGGGTTATCTTGGGCCTTGTTTTTGAAATTTTAGGCCTTCAGCTGGTCATAAGAAACAGGAGTTAATTTCGGCGTTTCAATATTTCCTCTTTTCTAACAGAAATACTTGACTAAAATGTTGAAGTTCAAAATGGCTTATTCATATTTTGGTTTAGCTTTTTCCTATAAGTTACTTTAAATTATTCTGTGAATTTTAATAAATATTTTGACTGGAATTTATTATTTGGATTCTGTAGCTTTGCTTTTGATTGTCCAGCTTGAACTAGGACTGCAAGAATGTGGTATGCTTATGCAAGTCATCGGCATGAAAGGTTATTTTTTTATCTCCACTGTAATCTGAGAGTTTTACAACTATTCATAGGGTGCTTACTTTTAAAACTTTGACATTTTCTCCAGGTTTAAGTTTGTTTTATAATACAAGTTCCTCACTGCCATAATGAGGCTAGTAATTCTTGAAGATTATGATCAGGCTAGTGAATGGGCAGCAAAATACATCTGTAATCGTATTATCCAGTTCAAGCCAAGTCAAGGAAGATATTTCACGCTTGGTCTACCAACAGGCAAGTTTTATTCAAAGTCTATGTAAATAAGTAAACCTAGAACAATGTTTGTATCATTGCTAGCAGATTTAAAAGAACATAAGTATTATTTTTTTTAATACTCCAACATAATTTTTTTAAAATATGGATCTGCTTTGTGTGGAAAGTTGTGATGTCTGAAAGCTGAGAAATACTAAATGAGAAACAGCAGGTTGCATTTATGTTTAAATGTATTGTAGCAAAATTTGACTATGAAGAGATTTGAATACACTGAAAATGTTGTACAGATACACAGAACAGTAGAAAAACTTTATTTAACAGGTAGTACGCCTTTGGGATGCTACAAAAAGCTGATAGAATACCACAAAAATGGAGATCTCTCTTTCAAATATGTAAAGACTTTCAACATGGATGAGTATGTAGGTAAGATGCGCTATTATTTGAGAACACACTGTACTGTTATTTTTTCCTCCTTATAAAAACTACTAAATACTTTGTCAAAGAACAAGATCAGTCTAGGATGTTTGTATTCTTTATGTTAAATTTCTGTCCATGGGGTCATCTTAAGCATTTTTCTCTATTTATTTTTGCATTTTTGTAGATAAATAAATAGGTGGATCCTGGGCTAAATTCAGTGCAGAAAGTACACTGTGACATAATATTGTGACTACATTTCTGTTGAAGACTTTATACTCTTTGTGATAAGACATATGTGAAGTGAATGCAAACCAGTTACCTTGTGCATGTCAACAGGAAAACTTTCTTCTCAGTGTCATTTCAAAACTTGCTTTATCTGACTCAGTTAGGTTTGTCTTGCATGCTCTACATCGGTTAAAAATAAACTAGAATTAAGGCTGTTTGGTTAAATCTTGTCTTATGTTAGTTTCACTCTAAATGATTTCAGGGCTCCCCAGAAATCATCCAGAGAGCTATCATTCCTATATGTGGAATAACTTCTTTAAGCATATTGACATAGATCCAAATAATGCTCATATCCTTGATGGGAATGCTCCAGACTTACAGGCGGAATGTGATGCATTTGAAAAGAAAATTGAAGAAGCGGGAGGGATTGATCTGTTTGTTGGAGGTATGAGGAAATGCTCTATGCTTAGTTTCTATCAAGCATGTACACTGATTCTCTAATCATTATTTTCATAACTTGGCTAAACCCAGACTTTTCACTTATGGTGCAGGAAAGTTCTGTGCCTAACAAAGAATCAGTATGAATACCAAAACAGAATGGTTTGTGTCCAAGTTTCTAATGGCTTAATTTAAGTAAGTTTTGAATGTTTTTTATTGAAAATGGGGAAAGAACAAGTCCTAAAAATTGTTTATTTGTTTAAGATGTTTGAGGATATTTGTTGACTCTCAGGTCTGGAATGATTTACTTTTTTTAACTTTGAAAAGGCATTGGTCCAGATGGCCACATTGCATTCAATGAACCCGGATCAAGTTTGTCTTCAAGAACAAGATTAAAGACTTTAGCAATGGACACCATTTTGGCAAATGCTAAATACTTTGATGGAGACTTATCTAAAGTACCAACTATGGCGCTAACAGTTGGTGTGGGTACAGTGATGGATGCTAGAGAAGTAAGAACTCATTTAGTTCTAGTTGCATGTGTGTTTTCAAGACTAGTTGGTATTGATAATGGGATTGAAAGTAAAGAGACCTTTGTTTTGCAGGTGATGATTCTTATAACAGGTGCACATAAGGCTTTTGCACTGTACAAAGCAATTGAAGAAGGAGTCAATCATATGTGGACAGTTTCTGCTTTCCAGCAACACCCTCGCACTATCTTTGTGTGTGATGAAGATGCTACTTTAGAACTAAGAGTTAAAACTGTGAAGTACTTTAAAGGTGAGCACTGAATCAGAGGTTACATGTGTTTAAAAAAATGCAAACCCAACAGATTTAAAATTATAAGTCTGAGCCTTCAACACTTTACAGTACCTAATGTATAATGTTATATATTCAAAATACTGTTAACTTATTTCTTGTTGTATGGAAAATTGCTAGGAGGCATAACTTGTGCTGCTTATATTCCTGACAAATCTGCTTGGGAAAAATATTTCCTTTGCTTCTAGTTTGAACAAAACAAGAGTTTAGTAATCTTCCACTTCAAACAGCAGTGGTCTAGAATACAGGTCTTAAGTATACTGGAAAATTTCACTTAAAAAAACCTCAATACATTTATTAATCCTGATATATTTTCATGCTGCCTTTGCTATGTGCTGTAACATGCTGCCTCTAGTAAACTGGAAATGTATGATACAGACTTTGAAGTCACGTGAGAACATTTTTCATACAGTGCAATTAGCATAACAATCTATACTGACTCTGAACACATCACACACTTGTACTGTGCTTTTCATATTTGTAGTGGGTATATTGGGGCAAAATTGAAGTCAGGATATTTAATAGTCATTAAGACTTCCTAATCTGAATTGTTTCACTGAGACTGTAGAAGCTGAGAAAAGTAGTTTTCTCCTGACTGTATTAGCACAGCACATGGAATTGTGTGAAATGGTCACCTTTCTCACTAGCATGGATACCTATAGTAGTTGAGGTATCAGAGATCAAGATTGTAATTTATTCAATTCTTTTTTAAAGCATTATATCAGCAGTGCTCATATATGTATTAGACTACAATTCGGACATTACTGTGATTTTTATCCTGATATCACTTGTGGCCAACTTGTTAATTTTAGATTTTTTTCAATATGCTGTCCTCTGCTATGTATTTGCAGGGTAGGGGGGGAGGGTTAGTCTTTAGCTGTATCACACTGCTAGATATTGTTGTTTTCAAAGATAAGCTTCTTTAACTTGGATAGCTTGGATAGATTTTAAATATTATCCTGTTTTTCATATAAACAAAGATAAACATAATGTAGAATTACTAGGTATGAATGACACTGAACATCGCTTTAAAAACATCAAGGGCTACAATTTATGAATGTGTGCTATTGCGTCACACTGTATTGAATAACCCTGCAATACACAGCAATAGAATTCTAAAAAAGACTGTTTAGTGTAAACTTGCTTAATTTTACCTACTCTCAAATCAGTGAGATTTTCCCTTTTAAAAATGGAGATCAATGGGGGTCAAATTTGGAATTATTTCTGAATCTTGATCTTTAGGTTAGCCTTCTTAGGGAAGCTAGATAGTTCTTAATACTGCTATTTATTATAGTGATTTACTGGGATTTTTCACCACTTAAAAATTCTCAAGGTACTATGTGAAACTGTAATTATTTTTTTTTTTCTTTATAATCAAGTACCACACTGGCTGGTAAATAGAATAACTTACTCCACTTTTTTCTAACTTTCTGAAAACCTATTATAGGCTAAAATTATGAAGTGTACTTAAATGTTCTTACGGTAAAAGGGAAAATAACTTTCTTGAAGAATGAAAGAAAACGAATTTTGAATTTAATAATTTTTCTGGAGATAAGTTAGTTCAGGATAGGTTTTTTGCATACTTGTGCATGCTCCTCTTAAAACTGTATGCAGAAATCTGTTTATCTAAAGCATACTTGAATACACAGTGGGACGCCTACCTTTAAAAAACCCTTTTGTTTCTTACTGATTTTCCTGTAACAATTTCACTAACAAGATTTAAATGTTCTTCATTAAGTATGGCAGAGGCAATACTTAGTAAGCATTTTTCATGCGTCTAGGAAGTGAGTAATTATCTCCTTTTCATTTCCCCTTTTTAGAAGAGAAAAACACTGGGAGGAAGCTCAAAACATGTTTCTAGTTTGAGCAGTGTGTGCAGCTGTTACTCTTTCAGTACAAATGACTTTATATCAAATGCATACCTAATTTTTCCCACTGTTAAACTGAAAAATATTATACTTGATCTAATATCTGCATTTTATATTCAATGACGACACAGTGATTAGTAATAGATGCTGCATAAAATGCCTTTTGTTGTGGTCACTACAGTAATGACCTTAAATTGTATAGTTATTGCATGTTGCTGCAGTGACACTAAGGTTGCTACCAGGTGCATCATGTAGCAAAGGTATTTATGTACTACTTATAAATATATTTCACGGTATTTAAGAAAATTACTCTTAAATGTTGCATATTTTAATTTTAGAAGTTAGTCTTTAGTTTGATGCTAAAATGGACTTTTACTTTGCAGGTTGTGAATATTGATCAGTTACTGTTATTAGTCCTTAAGGTGAAATTGGGTCAAAAACCTGCCAGTGACCCAGTGTCATACATAGGTAGATATAGGTAACATTTTTACTAAGTAATAACAAAGTAAAGAGGGAAGCATCTTTTTTTGTTAATTACTCTTCAGCATGGTTCCATAATCAAGGTAGTCGAGTAGGAAAAAAAGTAACACCCCTAGTCATAGCTATGGGTGACCTGTATGTGGAAGGAAAAAAAAAAAAAAAAGCACAGCAGAGAACAGTTGAACTACTGAAATTCTGAATCTGCATTAACACTCTGCATAGTTTTAGTCTGCTTTTGCCTGTCTAGGACCAGAAGTACACTATAAATTACAAACAAAGTAATCCCACAATGCTAGAACATCGCAATTCAAGAATTCAAGCTGTAAGAGTATCATTATGTGTGTATCTGATTTTTATGCCGAATTATGGCATGAGGGAATTATGTTGCTGTTATGCAGTTCCTAATTCAGAATAAAAGATGTATTCAGTGAATTTGGAAGCATTCCAGATCTGCTTTTTGGGTCTGTTATCAGAGAACTGTCTGATCCCTGCTTCGATAATACTGCAGATGTCATTAGTATGCAAGTGATACAGGCATATATATGCTGTCTCTGATTTTAAATTACTTTAAGTAGACGTTATTGTTCTCTTCAGTGCACTATTTATAATGTATACTTTGAAGCAAAGTCCAAATAAAAATGTGGATAGAAGGACATGTTGAAAAATTATAAGTAACGTAAAGCTGGCATTGTTGCTTTCCCCCCAAGGTTTAATGCATGTGCACAATAAGCTTGTGGACCCACTGTACAGTATGAAAGAAAACTGAAAGAAGAATTGAAGAGGAACTCCATGTGGGTCAACAGCAACTGTTTTAGGTAGCAGATGAGTTCACTGCTATGCAATATGCTGAAAACCGTTTAAAATGGGGAATCCTAGGTACTGTATTTTTTAAAAGGTCCAATATCTGTACGTTCACATTCCATCTGTTTGCTGTGTTGTGCATTTTGCTTTAACATTTGGAGCTCTGCTGTTGGGTGGTACATCACTAAATGGAACAGAACCAACCTGTGAGAGACTGCATGTTATGTAGGGAGGGGAAAGCAGAGCACTTACTCTAGCACAGCAGTGTAATATGCATCTGCCTTGCGGTAACAGTGATACTTTATTTCCCGGAATTTGTAATTTTGGGCTTGATTAGTGTAACTACATTTTGCATTTGTGTCCCTAGGCAGAATGGTTTTGGCCTTTGTCAATACTATGGACTTGTAACAGTTGTACAATTTCTACTATGAAATGTTCTGTTTACATGTATCTAATATAAACTGAGCTTTTGCACTTGGTTGCCTTAAATTTATCTTAAAGAGTTTTTGGGCATCTCAAGACCTGCTCTATAGTTCAGACAAATGAAAATACAAGAACAGTGCCTAAAAATGCACCAAATTCTTGCAAGTTATAACTTACTCCACGGATAAAAATATTAACTTCTGCCATAGCACTTTTTCCTCTCATGTATTTCAAGTTACTTTAGGATTTTTATATTTTTGGTAATCAAGCTTTATACGTAAGGAAAATCTAAATGTTTCTTTCTGGAGGTACCTGTTCAATTATATAATTGATGTTACTATTAAATGCCTGAAAAGATGTTAAGTTACAGGAACATAATGTCTGCAAATTTAATGGTCATTTAAAGCCAACCGTTAATCAGTTTCTCATTGTAATATTATAAACATTGAGCTGTTACAAGGAATGTTATTTCCTACTTTGAATATAAGTAAAACTTAAATACAAATCTCTAATTTCAGAATTGTTTCATTTCTGATATAAATTGTCATGCATAAATACTTCAGGGCTTCAGGAAGCGATTAGGCACCAAAGGAGGAAGATGAGAGTTCACTGATTTAGACTTTTTTGGGGGGAGCAATGGGATCATGTCCTTGTGTAAAATACTCATTGAGAGAGTGCAACAAAGCAGAACTTCAAGAATTTAACTCTTCACCTAGATGACAGGCAGGTAGCCTTAATTACAGATCACGTTATCGCCTCAGGCTGTAGTAGATTCTCATCTAGGCTCAGCTTTTGCATAAAGGGTCGGACCAGATGGTCTTTTAACATTCCTTCAAACCTAGACTGTTCTATGGTTCTGTGAAATTACAAAAGCACGGAAGAGTCTGTCTTAAAAGCTTTTGGAGGTGGGCAAGCAGTTGTAAACACAGTATATAGCAGGGTCATTAACTTGCATTTATGATTGCTTTGTGTACACTGTGTATGTTAAGCACACTGCACTGCAGCTTTCAACTGAGGACTCGCTAACAATAGAAACAAAACTTCACCAAGCACACAAAGACATGTTCTAACTAAACCTTCATGCCAAAAGAATTCTTTAAGGCTTGAATTGGTCTTTTGGTGCAGCAGTTACATATCCTGTGCTTTAATATATTAAAACTTATGCTTTCTCTGGAGCTTGAGTATAGGCTGTACTAACGGTAAATTTACACTCTTCAACAAGTATTTAAAATACAGTGTGGTATATTAAAAAAGTTGTTTTTTTTTTTTTTTCTGATGTGATTTTCCAGTATGATGATGATTTCCTGACAGCAGCAACTTTGCAGGAAGCAGCTTGATATTGTTACGGCAACAGCTAAAACTTTACAAGAAAAAAACAAACCAACACAGCATTGTTTGTCTATACATACCTTTCAGTTATTTTTATAACCTTTTTGCCATATGGTTCCTGTTCTTTCATATGTAGACTTGCAATGCAAAAAAACCCCACATTAAGTATTAAAATATGAAAACAGAGAAATACTATGAAAATGATACAATGAAAATTCAGTCAAGTGAACTTTTAATTTCATAATAATCTACATGTATCTGTACATTTTAAGTACACACTCCTTTCAATTCATCTTCCTACATACACCTAATTTACACCATTAAAAGTCAAGTATGTTCCCTCTCACAGTGATAAATCATGTATTAGCTCACTCTGCTACTGTCTGCAAAAAAGTTGAGAGAAGGATCATGTCACTGATGTCTACTTGTCAGTTTCTCTCTTTAGAACACGTATAAAGGCATCTCTTGGTACTTCCACATTGCCAATTTTTCTCATCAACTTCTTGCTTTCTGCCTGCCTCTTTAAAAGCTTCATTCTTCTTGTAATGTCTCCACCATACTGTGAAAAGGAAAAATATTTTAGTAAGCTTCAACAACAAATGCAACGACAGTACATTTCAGCAACACTAAATGCAAGGGCTTAAAAAAAGCCAAGAAGGTTGGTTATATTATGACAAAAGATTATTTTATACTCCAAATAGTTATGCCTAAAGGACACTCATTAAGAACAAGAGAGCAAGTAAGCATGTTCATTTGGACATGTGAAGGCTGAATTCTGTTACCTACATTCACATAAGCCTGGCTGACAATACATTGGATCCATATGCCCTTGGAACAGCAGCAGGATACCAGCTCAGATACACTGAGGCATCTTGACTAGCACTAGGTGCTTTTATCTAGAAAAATGAACTAAACCCTTGTACAACATTAACAAACACCATCCCGCATCTGTGCGTAGCAGAATTCTGTTACAGTTGTGAGAAAGGGACACTTGGTCAATAATTTCCAACATTTGCTTCAGAGAGCTAAATGTAAGCTGAGTAAGAGGTATCGCGTTTTTCCTATAGCTTTGTTAAGTCTTGTCAGTAGTCAACTATTCAATATTTAAAAGCTTTATTACATTTATACTTTCTTTTATCATCTGAAAAAAAACTTAAGAAATGTGAAGTTACGCATGTGCCTGTGTACACACACACATTTACTCTATGTCTTCAACTACTAGAACACAGTGAGTTCACTCAAGCGTGACTTGTCTTTGCTGGGTTTCTAGGAAAAGATGGGCCTATCATCTTAGCAGGTTTACAAATTACAAAAACATTAAAGGAAAAAAAAATACCTACACATTTTGCCACAACATTTTTCCTGTAAGCTTTGAGCCTGTAAAATAAAATAACATATATGCCTTTAACATATTAGAAGATTTATATGTGAAGCTAAATACTGAGCTATGTCAATACTAATTGTTTTTGTACTAGTTCTGCAAGATGCATCGGCATCATAACATTTTCATGTTTTGTATACAAGAGATGAAGTCTGAAGCAGAAGATGCAATTCACAGTTCTTAATTCTAGAAATACCCCTTAGGGTGTATAATGTGTACATATAAAAATTACAGTCTTGCCTTTTTATCTAGGACTTCTGCTATGGCTCATAGGAAGTGTTACATCCATGTGTATATAGATATAAACACAAATTCTTACAGTGCCTTAGCTTGAATTCCTACCTATAATCTTTTTGTGAAAATTTAAATTCTACTTAAACAGCAACAGAAAAATGTGACAAGAAACACAGCATCAAGGAAACTGTTTACTCTAAAGAAGTGCATGCTGCTTAAGAAAAAGTTGTGTGTTCAGCTTGCAACATATTTCCTTTGAAACAACAAATCAGTTCTTTTTTTGCTGACTCTCCCAGAGATTAAACTATTCCACAACTAGCTAATTTTTTTCAGTAGGAAGAAACTTTTTCCACTGCCAAAGAGGAAATGGACACACAAGTGTTGCACATTATGCTTTATCCACTAAGTGCAATGCTGACCACAAACAATTTAAAAAAAATACATTTTCTTTGTATAAATGTAACTGAAAATCTTTAGTCATAGTCACAGCTCAAATTTGTTTGGGCTTTTTTTTCTTTTTTTCAAGATGTCTGGTAGCATATACAAGAAAAACACAACACTAAAATCAAAGTACTGTAATGTATAAAAATCTGTATTTTACATAGCTTAAATTATGGAGGGAAAAAAAGATGGTCTTCACTTACGTTTCTCTTGCAATGATTTTCTTGCCAATAGCAGCCTGGATGGCTATTTCAAACAACTGTCTAGGTATGGCCTCTTTTAAACGTTCACACAGGAGTTTACCAGCAGCGTATGCCTTATCACTGAAAAAGGAAGTCACCGGTGTTTTCAGAAAGGGTAATTCAATACCAAAAATATCCATAGAACAAACTGTTTGATAAAAGGATTTTAGTAGAAGTTTTCCTCTTTTTAGCTCAAAAGATAAGGTGATGAGATCATAATTTTGCATCTACTCAGGGGTCTCTGTACGTCACCTGTTTCATACTAACAGACTGCATTAACAGCAGGCCTTCAAATATGTACAAAAAACATCCTGATTATCCATCACACTGAAGCCATTCTGAATACTGTTACAGCTTCAAAGGAAATTTTAAACTAGGTCAAGGAGAATTTTCATTGATTGTAGGCCCAAAAGGTCTAAATATCTACATATTACAGAAATACTTTAAAAATATTTGGTTTCATATAAAAAGAAAAAAAAATCATGTACTCTTGTCATCTGCTAATAAAAATTATCCAACTATATTCAGCATCTGCATGTGCCACAGATTCTGGAAAGAGTTAGAGATGCAGGTAGATTGTTAAACACTGCATATTTATGATAAACACATTAAGTAGCAAGAGAGTTATATCACTCCAACCCCATAACCCATCTGAACAAGGCAAGGGTTTCCTTTTCCTCTGTCAGCCTTCTGGAGTTAGACAATTCCAAGGATTTCAATATTGCAGTTATGAAAAAAAAATATGAAAATATACAAATATTTAGCAACTATAAATTAGTATTTTGAGAAGGAAAAACAAACAATCCACAAAAAGTTGATCTCAGGATTACTGGAAAGGGATTCTGAAGTTACAGAAGGGAAACTTGTAAAAACTGTGAGGAGAGGCTGGAATGGGAAAGGCATTACCCTCACCTGTAGTTCCTGAAACAGTCATGGAAATTGAATCATTTTATCAAAAAAAAATTCTGAGGTAACTGCATCCAGTAAATATTTAAATTTTTCTGATACTAAGGCTGGAGACAAGATAACAACAAACTTCTATAGAACAGACATTATTGGGAGAATAAAACTAACTCTTTTTCAGTACAAAGTACCAAAAAAATTCATCTAGCATCTCCTTGACTGGTCTGCATTTAAAATTTTTCCAGACCCTTAGAAGACTGGCATTATGCATTTTCCTTCAACCTCTCTGCCCTACATTTGCCGCAAAAAATATGATATCCAGCACTTAAAATCAGAAAAAGAAGTAGAAATTGCTACTAATTATAGTATGTATTCCCTAATTTTCAAATTAAAAAATGCCTCTTTTTCAGTGGTGATGAAAGTGATGTGGCAAATCCTCAATGCTCATATGTATATGTCAAATATAAGAGTAATACCTATACCTAGAATCACTTAGAATCATAAATTTGTTTAAGTCAGGAAAGTCCCTTAAGATCATCAAGTCCTATTAATAGATAATGTTTTCACTGAAGTTAATAGGAAGTCTTATTTCTTTGGAATAAAGAATCTAGTCAACCTACTTATGTATGATAGTAGATAGTTCTTCAACTGGATTTCCATTTAGAAGAATATCCATCTTGATTAGGTCTGCTGCTTGGTATCCTGCATCTTCATAATCAAAACTGAAAAAAAAAAAGACAGTGCAGAAGTTACTGATGATATTGTAAAATTATATTCTTCAGTCTTTGTTCCATAAGTTTTAAATTATAGACACAATTCTTAATAACACATCTGAACTTTTTAATAAAATGGAAGTACAGCTTTTAATAGTCTCTCAGTACATCTCCCCAGTGCAAAACCAGACTGGAAATGTACTGCACGTAATGTCATCTCCAATGCAGCAGCAGATGTCATCCTCACTTCCGGGATATCCTTCCAATCTACTGAGCAAGATAAATCAAGCAGAAATCTACATGCTTAATACAGGTTTTTAAAGGCTTTATTCGAACACTTATTTTCTATCAGCTGGAGGTTCCTTCAAGCTCCAGGAAACACTCCAGCACAGCTTCTGAACAGTAAATGTCCTGAATAATAAAGGAATCAAACACTGGGCTGCTTTCTTTTCATCTGCTCAGTTATATGACCCCTATTATCATCCTCTTTGACAATTAAGTTTTCCATTAATGTGTTTGCCAAACTCTTCTTTGGTAGGTATGGAACACCACCTAATTCATACAGATGAGCCAGTGCCACACCAGAGGGTGCACTTGAAAAATACACACATGACCAAAGGCAATGATTATAAGGTAGTGATGCACTTTTGGTGTTTTTTAGACTTATTTCTATCCATTTTCACAGTAAATCTAATCCATTAAAGGTGAAGAGAGACTAGATTTGCATCGTAGATTTTCCATTGTAAAGGAATATTCTTCACTTGTGCCCTTCCATAACTGCTCCTTAGATCTTTTTTCACCACACCCCCCTTCAGGGGAGAAGGGGGAACGGGAGGTAGTTACCTTGCATAGCCAGAAGACAGAGACTTAAGCGCATCATAAAAATCCAACACAATTTCATTCAGTGGAAAGAGGTATTTTAGCATAACCCTGTTTTCATCAATGTACAACATATCCTTCTGGACTGCCCTGCGATCCTAGACAAATAAAAATTGTTTCAGTTCCCCTTGACAGAAATTTTCTACAAAAAAATACAGAGCAAATTAAAATTAACAGCTATTCAGCTATAAAAGAGATTTCCTGTATGGCAAGCCCCTGAGTAACCTTCCTATTGGTAGTTCACTGAAGTCCCAGGACAAATAGCAGCACTTTATAAATGAAGTGGCTGTAACTTAACTGGACATATGATCCAAGCCTATCCTCTCAAAACTGCTGAATTGCTGAAATTCTTTAACAACTTCTGCTTCCTGCTGCCTTTTAAATGCATAATTATTTGTCCATAAAGTCTCACTGAAATTAGATTTTCGCACAAACTGGAGTATTACACTGTAGGGTTTGCAGGCTCATCTTCTTTCCTCCCAGGAGGGTGTTCTTAAAAGTTATTTTAAGAATTCTTTTTAATAGGTTTTATACTTCACTGTATTGACATACAAGTACTGTACTGTTTTGTATTATGTATTCTGCAATGTTAAATGCTAAGAAAAATATTGTGAAAAAATAATATAAAGACAATATGCATAACAGTTAAAATATTTTCAATTATAAATATTCCAAATACACATGGTGAAATGTGTTTGGCCATCCCTATTGTAAATTTACTTCATTGAAGTACTGAAAAAAATACATGAGTGCACAGTAAAGTGTTAAAAGAAGTTGTATTTTGTTCCATATACTTCTAAAAAAAAAATACATCTTATTCCCCTGCTGCAGGGGAATTCCATTCTTTCAGGAGAACAG
The DNA here is from genome assembly GCA_038380795.1 of Pyrocephalus nanus. Taxonomy (NCBI): domain Eukaryota; kingdom Metazoa; phylum Chordata; class Aves; order Passeriformes; family Tyrannidae; genus Pyrocephalus; species Pyrocephalus nanus. Next base: position 48,878,575 of record CM076264.1, read on the forward strand.
AACAAGCTATGAGTTAGTCTAGTAAAGACCAAGCACTTTACTGTCACTGAGCTTCATCACTAACTTTCACTATGTGAATTCTGTAGTTCAGTATTTTACAAATAATAAGTTAAAAATAATTATTTGTTTCAAAAGTATTTAATAACTACTGTCAAAGTTACTATTTAAGTACTAGTATCTATTATCATACTATCTAGTATCTTCACTTTAAGTATGAGGTGAAGAGCAAAAGACAAAACTAAAACTATATTATACCAACCTGACACAAAGTAATAATTTTCCCAATATATTCATGAGGGGTTACAATAGTACCAAGAACAGTTGGCTCCAAATATTCTGATACTGAAAATTTATCAGGAAACTGAGCAGGATTGATAATAGTAATCTCATCTTTTCCATACTCCTAAAAACAAACAAACAAACCAGATAGCATAATTTTACAAGTAAGCAGACTGAAAACCAAAGGAGACAAATACAGCATTGAAATAATGCTAAAAAAAATGTTTCAATTGCCTGAAAACGTTTGTGCACTATGAAACCCAAGTTTAAAACAAGAACAATTTCAGAAGAGATTTCTACATCACATATAGAAGTCCCTTGTCAGCATATCTTTAAATATTATTATATATTTATATATAATATATATATATTACAGGATTTATTTTTTACTTGGGAAATGAGAGAAATACAAAAAGCCTTTCTAGCCATCTTTCCAGGTCTCTCTCTCACCTGTAAAGTGAGAATCTTCCTTCTTACTTCATCCTTATCCTTTAAGTTACTAAGACCCTTCCAGCCTACAGTAGCATTGCAAGCTGTTCCTAAAAACATTCATGTTTTTTGACTGATAAAGCCTGGAAGATTATTTCACCTGCTTTTAACACAGTTCTCTCAGTATGCACATAAATGAATACAGCATGATATGTGTCCTACATTCCCATTTTCAAGGACAGTGTAAGACACAGAAAGAGAGTGCTTGAAGTGGATGGGGGAAGAATATCCTTAAAAAACATCCTTAGAAGAAAGAACATCCTTAAAAAAAATAAATTAAAAAAAGTTGTAAGCTAAATACTGGTGATTCTAATGCTTCCTATGAAATACAGTGCTAGCCTACATTTAAACACAGACTGTAGGTGTTTATTACAGGAGGCTTTTAATCTGCTATTTATATAAATTTGTAATGAATTTAACATACCTTTATCAACTTTGCTGAGGAAAGAACAGCTTTATATGGAACTGTCGGTGCAGTCAAAATAACCGACATATTATACTCTTGTTCCAAACGTTGATTAAAAACCTCCATATGTAGAAGACCAAGGAAACCCAATCTGGAAAAGGAATACCCTGTTGGTAAAAGCATTTGTATATCCCCTAGAATTTCAGTGGATTTTTTACACCTCCAGCACATTTACACTGCTAGTGTGGCAATCTCAAGCTTGGCTAACAACCTGCAAAGGACCAAAATAATCCTAAAGTTGAATAATATGTGTCTTGGAGAACAAAAACTATCAATCACAACAAATTTCACTCTGTGCAAACAGAGAATATAAGAAAATTAAATGCTTTTGATCTTTAGCTATCATTAATTTGAATTAAAGCTCCTAATTTTGAATTCATTTAATTCTATCCTCAGTTGACTTAAACCTGCATTCTGAATTTATGAACAGTTCCAAAAATGAAAGCAGTTTAAAATCCTCACCTCCATCCAGCTCCTAAGGCAAGACTACTATCACGATGAACAGTTACACTGGAGTCATTCAATGTCAGCCTTTCCAAAGCACTTTTGAGATTATTATATTCTGTTTGATCTGCAGGATACATTCCTGTCAAAATATATTAGATAGAAATGATGTGATAGAGAGCTTTATCTGGAGTGTACTTAGCTTTCAAATATGCCTCTTACAGTGAACAGAGTAATAAAATCAGAAATAGCCTAATTTGTGTTCCAATTGTTTTTAAACATGAGAAAGAATATAAGGATTCTTTTTTCTCAAAAAAATTAGTCAAAACATAATAACAAAGTTTTAGATTACCTCAGAATTAACATTTAAAGCATAATGGTAGGATCACTGTACTCATCTAATCCTTCACGGTTGTGGAAGATGCACAACTGAGTATAACCACTGTTTTGCAGGGCTGCAGTGTAAACATATGGCTTAAGCATGCATGAAAAAGTGGACAGATTTCACTGAGATGTTTCTTCAAAGGTAAGACTGAATGGAAAATAAAATGTGTCATCTGAAAGTTGCAAATGTTTCTATATTTTTTTGAAATAAAACAGCTGCTTGTATAGTTACTGCACAAAATAGGTTCTACTTTATCACTTTTCACATCACTGTATCTTCAGAAAATGTACTTTACTCTACACCAAGAAGCAACACATGTGCCCACAAAAACATTATTTACAAGATTACACTTTTCTACATTCACTGACTGATTGCCTAATCTCAATGAGACAGTTCAAGTGAGTTTTTACACATTGCTTCACAAGTCTCAAAAATGTTATACAGAATTTATTTCCTTCTAAAGTCACCTTCTGTAGCATTTGTATTAGTGCAATAATTATGGAAACCTGATTATCAATATGAAGAATTCCCCAAAAATTACTTTTATTTTTTAAAGTCTCAATCCTTCTTTTCCAGCTATTAAGAGTCTTGTATCCATATAAAACCAGCCAGCAACTGTTGTTAATCCTGTCTGTTAGGTTACAGGGAAAATTACACAAAACTACATAAATGACACATCTCTTTGCTAAAATTCTAATCCTCACAACTCCTAATATACACATGTATTCTTTTCAAAGCTCTAACAGCTCTCTTACTCTTGTAATTGGGAAAAAAAAGTAATTCCACTTTATATTGGTTTACTCCTCACCTGCAAAAACCATTGGCTTCGCTGACTTAAAGCCAGGCAAAGGCTCCACTGGCTGTTTATACAAAAAGAGTGTGTCTCCTATTTGGGCTTCTGTTACTTCTTTCATTCCAGCAATCAGGTACCCCACCTGTCCTGCATATCTAAATAAAATTGTTGTTATACAGACATGCTTCTTGGCATTAGTATTATTTCCAATATTTTCCTACTTGATTTAGCCCAGACAGAAGTTCAAATAAATCACCCCCCTAAAAGCCATATCCACAGTTCAGAAGCCAGATTTAAGTTGTTTCACCTCCAAGTTGTGAACTCTCTCAAGCAGTTCTATTGCTTTTATAATGAAACTGTACATTTATGGTCCTGGATTTTGAATTCTGTATTACTCCCAGTTTAAAAGATGGAGCTAGATCCTTGAGAAGCTCCTTTTAAGACACAGAAGCCAGAACAGTTCCCAGCTGCCAACACAGCAAGTTTCATATACTAAGAGGAAGAAAGGAGGCAAACACCTTCCATCAGCACACAACGCTAACTGGAGGGGAACCCATGGTAGATACCAAGTAAAATAGACAGTGTACTGGTTTTGGCTAGGATGGAGTTAACTATATTCAGAGCAGCCCTGTATGATGTTGTGTTTGGGATTTGTGACTGAACAGTCTTGATAACATACCAATGTTTTAGCTATTGCTGAACACTGCTTGTACAGCCTGAAGGCCCTCTGTGTTTCTCACTCTGCCCCTCCCCGAGCAAATATGCTGGGGGTGGGAAAGTAACTGGGAGGTGACAGAGCCAGGACAGCAGACCCAAACTGGTCAGAGATATTCCACAACACATAGCCTCATGCTTCACAATAAAAAAGAAGCAAATGGGTGGTTGGGTGATTAGTTGCTGGCTGGGCTCAACCCACCAGACACAGTAATGTAGTCTCTCTCAGAATCTCCCAATAGCAATTAATACATATATGGATGCAAACTGGTAAAACTTCTCCACTAATTCTAAGTACCTGATTTTCTTCCCACTGCTGCCATGAGAAGCCAGTTTCTGGAAGCTGTTGTATTCATGGATTTAAAGTTTTCCACCCTCAACATATGCTGCAGCAATAACTAAGATGAAGCCCCATTCCCTTCCACTCTCAAGCAAGGCAGTTCCTAGAAATAAATTGGACAGCTGAATAAGAATATCAAATGCTAGTCTTAAAAAAAGTGGCTGTCCAGATGTTCCATGTACTACAGATGACAGAATGGCTTCCTCCCTCAGTAATGCCCAAAAAGCAGTCCCCAAAACCTTCTGCCTCAGTATGCCCAAAATGAAAAAGATTGACACTAAGCATTAAATTACAAATAATAATTATAAAAAAATCCACCACCAAATAACAAAACAAAAAAACCTAGATATCTCCCAGCTTTTACCACTCAAAACAAAAATCAAACAGAAACACAGGATTTTATAGCTTACACCAGCTTGTGATTTGTTCCACTGTAAGAAATTTTTACTTACAGCTTATGCGTTGGCTGTTCATTTGGATTCAGAATTCCGACTTCACTGACTTCGTATCTTTTCTTTGTGTGTGCTGACACAATTTTATTCCCCTTTGCAATCTCCCCACCAAAGAGTGCAACATTAGCTACAACGCCTCGGTAGTGGTCAAAGGTGGAGTCAAATACTAAGGCTTTCAATGGATCAGCAATATTACATTGGGGTCTGTCACAAAAAAACAAACAAACAAAACAACAACAACAAAAACAATTTAAAAACCCCCAATATGTTATGCATTGTGTTTCCATTCAATACTGAGTGAGCAAGCACACCCATCCCAAAAACTTCCATAGAATCATAGTGTACCAGGTTGTAAGGGATCTCAAGGATCACCTGGGCCAACCTTTCTTGGCAAAAGCACTGTCTAGACAAGATGGCCCAGCACCCTGTCCAGATGAACCTTAAGAATGTCCAATATTGAGTAATCTTCCTCACTTTTCTGGGGACTTTATTCTAATAGCTCATTGTTCTCACTGTGAAAAATTTTCCTCCTGTGTCCAGCTGAAATTTCAGGACTAATTTATACCCATTAACCCTCATCTTTTCCATGTGACTCCTAGTAAAAACAGAGTCTCCATCCTCTTTGTAGCTACCATTTAAATACCAGAATATGGCAATAAGGTCTCCCCTAAGCCTTCTTTTCTCAAGGCTGAACAAGCCCAGTTCTCTCAGCCTTTTCTCACAGGGCAGGCTGCCCAGTCCTTTGATCATCTTTGTGATCCTTCTGTAGATCTCTCTTACCAGTATTAGTTAATAGCAGGACAAAAGAATGAAAAGCAATATGCTGACTGAAACTGAATTGTAATTTAGCAGCTTTGTCAAGTTCTCAGAAGTCTATTTTAAAGGTCGGGTTAAGGACATAAACTCTAAACACAGCAGATTTAAATTACCTTTATCATTTTAACAATGCAATGTTTCAAAGTGGCAAAAGCACATACCTGCAAACACTTCATGGAAGCTATAAAAAGTCATAAAAGCATCACCCTTAGTGGCTCATCTCTCATCTTTCACTTCAGACTGAATTAATTTTCCTTTCCTACTTCTAAAGAATAAAGAATTCTTCTCTGCTGATATTCACATTCATTTTTTTAAAGACATGTCAAATCTGAAATGTCATTTTTTATCATTTGAAATTTGAAATTGACTTAACCAGCTCAAACATTAGATTTCTTTCACACTTCTCTATAAAGTATTTTCTTTAAATCAGATGCATATTAAGTGTAAAACTACCAGTACCATACAAATGCAACTCATGGTTTCTAATAAACCTTACAAGGTTAATTAGATATATAATTAAATACAGACTTACGGTGGGATCTTCTCAATGACCCTTAGAAGAACTTTTTCAACATTTGTTCCTAGTTTAGCAGAAATCTAAAAAAAAATCCAACAATTTTGCAAGACACAACTTACACTCATTCAATATCTATTACAGAGTGTCACGTTTACTTAGACAGTTTTGGTGGCCATAGAGAATACTACCCATAAAACCACTCTGAAGGACACTTTAGAACGCTATTACCATGGAATGTTTCTTTTCTCATAGATTATACTGTTAAATGTTTTCTCTTGTTAATGGCAATTATTGTTATGATAGAAATTAAAACAATTTATGGATTGACAATGAGAAAATTTTAAATCTCTGATGCCATTCATCAAAACATACTAGAATTTTTAAGTGGAAAGTATTTTCTCCACTCTTTTACAGGACACAAACTTTAAATAAATTCATCTGTCAGACAACGACATGCAGACAGATGGCACCCTTTTAATTTACTACTGCGTGCATGTCTTTCGTTAGCTACAAAGTAGATACTGTTATACCATCAGCCACATTATAAAACTTAAGAGGTCTTACCCTTATGCATTCATCTGCAGGGATATCAAACAGCTTCTCAATTTGTTTTTCAACTCTTTCAGGGTCTGCATTCTTCAGGTCAATCTGAAAAAAAAAAATACTGCTCAATATAAAAGCAATTGCTCTTTCACATGATCCAGCACCCTTTTCCAGAAGTACAAGAAACTTTTATGTATTTATGAGTAAATACTGGCTGTCTTCAAGAAATGATCAAGATTAATTTTAGAAAGTCTTCCTTCCTTGACTCCAGGAAGGATCCTCCCTGTAACTAGTCTATTTTTGGCTTGTTTCATTAGGCAAAACACTGTTTTTTCCAAGAGCTGGAAAAATCTTTAGTTTACAAAGTAATTTTAAATCATTAAGTGCTACCTACACTGTTTACAGGATCAAACATTAAGTACAATTTCTACAGAAAGCTATCAACATAAGCTGAGCAGTAACTAATCTTGTGATTCCAATAATACAGGCCTCAAAATTGTATAAAACATGACACTTGGATGTCATTTAAAACTACAACTACACTTTTAAATATTGAGCTGCTACTCATTTAGCTTCCTCAGTATCAATGGACTTTTAACACCATCAATTCCAACCGTAAGCCCAGCACCACAAAGTCCACCACTAAGCCACGTACTTCAGTGCTACGTTTTTTAAATACCTATATGTATTTTATGACATTTGTTAAACAGACAACAAATACAGACAATTCTTATTACATTCCAGTATTATTATATATATATTATACAATTTTTTTTCATTATATACTTCATTATATACTTTCATTATATACTTCTATTTCAGGATACATTTCTTATCAGTCTTCTACACACTTAAACAACCCAAGTATTTAACAGGAAAGTCTAAAACTTTTTATTACCTTATTTATGACAGGAATTATTGAAAGCTGTGCTTCAAAAGCAAGATAGAAGTTTGCCACTGTCTGAGCCTGAATACCCTAGAAAATAAGCATTTCAAAAGTTTAATACAGAAACTTCCTGAGTTTTGGTGTGTGCTTGGGTTTGGGGTTTTTTAGGCATACTATACAATTTAAGATTACTTCACTATTCTATTCACTCTTTTATTTCCGAGATGGAAAATAAGTAAAAGGATTATACACAATTGCTGAGAAAAAAAACCAGCTTTCCTAATTATAATTTCTCATAATCTGCATATAAGTAGACAAACTAATAATAATGTATGTGTGGCCACTTCCATGGAATTATTATAGATAACATAACATACATTACGCACCAAGTACATATTTTTGTGTATGTTACAATTTTGGCTATTCAGAAATAAATAACTGGTATCTCAAAGAACACATTTTTTTTGTTCTCAACAAACTATTTACTAATGGACTCTGACAAAGAAAAAGGGATGTTTATCATGGTGATAAGACTCTAATTACTCCATGCATCAGCAATATACCTTCAACTTACCTTACAGTTCCTTTCATAAAAGAAAGCAAATGATAAAGTTTATACCTCACATTTCTTTCATAAGGATAGCAAAACAACAGCTCTGATTAGATGAAAAGAGAAACTTCCCTTCCAGATCCAAGTACCAGACCAAGGAAAGCAAAGTGACAGAGATGCTAATGAATGAGGATATAAAGCAATATCATCTCAACTGGACCGGAGAGAGCAGAAGTGGGAATGAAGAGAAGGAGTTAAAAAACATCTACTTGTTGTCTTTCCTTTGTTCAGAACAGATCAAATGGAAGATTACTTCTATGGGGATATTCATTATGGATATATGGGCCTAACTTTTCAGGTAATATAAAGAAGCAACAAAGAATGCTTATTAAAAAAATGCAATTAATAAGTTGAGTTTGTAAGCCTTCTGACTGAAAGACAAATAACACCAAATAATCACATAATATTTAAATGTGACATTAAAAAATTAAATATAAAAACATCAACACATGTAGGGGACATACTTATTACTGAAGCTTACTTAAAAAGTCCACTTGCCCATCAAGCTAAGAAGTAAGTGTTCATAATCATTGGGAGTTAGTTAGTTAGTTAGTTAGGCTAGAAGTATAGCTAGAAGTTCTCCAGACTGCCATTTGCAAAGTTCATACTCTCCAAAACACAGGATCTGAATTCCTCACTAATCTTGTGCTATTATTGCTATGCCATGGAACCGTGGTATCTATTAATAAAAGTATTTGTCTGTAGATTTTTTCTAAACTCTCATTGCTCTTCTTCTGCAATATAATACTTTTATGGAGATAAATGAAGGGCAAAAACAGTGGTGGAAAAACTAAAAAAAAAAAACCCCATCACCAACCTTCTCTCTAGCTTACTTAAGGAAATACTGAAATTCTAAATAAGAAACAAGATCTAAGAACTCTACCTCATTTGCATCCACTACAAGTATGACACCCTGACAGGCAGACAGTGACCGTGATACTTCATAGCTGAAATCTACGTGACCCTGTGGAGAAAACAAATGTTTACAATTTCAGGTACTTCTAGAGTCTTTTGCAAAGATTTCTGTACTGTGTTTTCATTTGTATATATATAAATATATATTTATATGTTCACATTTAAAAAAAAAAAAAAAGAGGAACTGAATAAACACAAGAAGCCAGAAATCTCCTGCTTTTAAATAGAAGGACATTTAGCTTTGTGCTATTTCAACACTCTTTATACTTAACTTACTGGCGTGTCAATAAGATTTAAGAGGTAGTTTATGCCTTCATGATTGTAAAAGAGAGATGCAGATTGTGCTTTAACTGTAATTCCTCTTTCACGTTCTACTTGCAGTTTATCCAGCACTTGTTTATTACGGTCAGTTTTAGAAATTGTTCCTAGAAAAAAAAGAAAAAAAAAAAAAGCATTATTACCTAATTTACTACATTAGCTCTAAAAATAAATAAATCTTGAAAACACCATTAACCAAGAAAACTCAAAACTTGCAGCTGCAAATGAAGCTTTTCCATGTGATTAAGCTAAACTAAGGTTTTTAACTGAAAATAAAACTATGCTTCAACTCTTTACATCTGCTAAGTAAGTTTTAAGTATAAAGTTTTATAAAATACTGTCCTGAATAAGCAGGATACACGACATCATCCAAGTCAAAATCATAGATTAGGTAGCAAAAATTCCATTCAGTGCTAAAGAGTTTTTATATTTAAGGGAACTTCATTTCCCATCAATGGCCCACAACTACAACCAGCACCAACCTCAAGTGCAAAAAGAGCATTACCATAGAGACTGACAGACCTGAATTCCAAATTCCATTCTATCACAGGCATCAGGTAAAAATGGGAGGTAATAACAAAAAAATAACTTTGATCAAAAGCTTCCCTCTCAGGTTTTGTTCACTCCTTAAATGAGAAAAGCAAGACTCTTCCAAAGAGTATTTCTGAGCAGTTAATTTAAGCTCTGCTCTAAAATTAGTATCCTCTTTGGAGACAGAGCAATTGTTTTACAGCCTACCTTAAAGAACCCTCTAAGGCAACCTCTGTCTACCTCTTCCAAGGAAAGTCTAGTTTCAGAGTCACTTATGAAGATCCTTTAGCACTTCTTTCCTCATTTTTCTTTTAAATGAAGCATTTTCCTTATCCTCAACAATAACATAGAAATAAAAACACTGAAGTCCAAGAAGCACTCTGGTGAAGTCAAAATAAATCACTCTGAAGACAAAAGTAACACAACTTCACTGATACTTAGAGTGACCAAAAAAAGCAAGTCTATGTAGGATCTGAGAATCCCTGGAATTTACACTCAATTACTGGCAGCTATTGTACACACTGAATCTAAATCTAAATCACCATTGGACTGCATATTTCTAAAACTTTCAATGCAGCATCATATCAGCTGCAGTACCAGTGAACTCCAGCCGCATGGAAGGCAGTTAAGATTGGTTTGCTCACCATTACTTTCATATAAGTATAAGCAGCTGAAGTCCCTCGCTTTCAACATGTTTGAAAACTGCTGTCCAGAACCTCTAGGCTGTGACAGTCCACCCCTTCCCAGTCCACCCCAACCACTCGCAGTAAACATCACAAACTTGCTGCGTACTGATCTAACGGATAACTGGCTGGAATGACAGAAGTAACATCTCGAACAAGGAAGTACACTCCTTTTCAGTCTCTTTCCAAAATATGTACTTCCTTGAGTGAATTACACACCTCCTTAACCCTGCATGTAGGCAGATCTCAACCACAAAGTCCATGATATCTGTTACACTACACAACTGAAAGCCTAAAAGCATAAGCAATGTGGCATTAGAAAAGATATTAGAAATTTTAGTAATAATCAAAGCTATAGAAACTTAGACATCACTTTCCATATCAAGAAACGGTAGCATAAAATGAGAACACCTACCTGTAATTTCCAAGAGTCTGTCTGCTAGTGTACTTTTTCCATGATCTACATGAGCTATAATACTGAAGTTTCTAATGCTTTCAACCGGATATGTTGACATATCTAATTTTTCCTGAAAAGCAAAAATTTCTTTTCATAAATCATGATTACAGTCTCTATGAACAATATGACCTGGCCTTTAAAAATTTTGATTCTTTTCTCTAAAAGAGGCACAGGTTAAATAGAGATACAAAACCTTGTCACCATTGTTTAAAAAGCTAGCATTTTACTTTACTCATACCGACAAATGTGTTTATCACTCTGAATAATCAGAAAGTGTGTGAAAGCACATGTGTACATGTTCTTATGTTCACAGGGATCTGCTTCCCTCACTTCTTATGCTAGTTAGTCCCCAGGGGCAGTCTTCCTCGAGTTGGTGGATTTCATGGGTGGATGGTCATCACTCAGTGGTCGTGATTTCCCCATCCCAGAATTACCTTTTACCAAGCACAGCACTTGCTGAGTTGGCTTTATTAGTTTCTTCCTTATCGTGGCAGTTCTGCCGAATGTCGCTGTGGCCCGTAAACTCGCCCTTAGGTCTGAGATCACTGAAGCATGTCAAGCCCTAAACCTCAACAAGGCAACTCTACCCACGAGTAGTTTATCTTTCCAACACCTGGACATCAGCACGGCGTGCCTGGACAGGCCGCCTGCCACAGGCCGGCCCGCCGCAGCCGCAGGACAACCTCGGGCAGGCGAAACCGCGGCCCCGACCCATCTCTCACCTTGCTGCGGGAGCTGAAGCGCCGCCCGCCCGCCGCGGGCAGCCAGGCCGCAAGGCAGAGCGCGGCGGGGCAGGGGCAGGGGCAGGGGCTCCGCAGCCGCGCCCACCGCGCCGCCGTCCTGCCGGCTAGGGCCATCGCGCTCGGGGCCGGGATCGCCCCCTCACAGCCCCGCGGCGGGGCCGCGCCACCAACAGCGGCGGGAAGAGGGGCGGGAACAGCGGCGGGAAGAGGGGCGGGAACAGCGGCGGGAAGAGGGGCGGGAACAGCGGCGGGAAGAGGGGCGGGAACAGCGGCGGGAAGAGGGGCGGGAACAGCGGCGGGAAGAGGGGCGGGAACAGCGGCGGGAAGAGGGGCGGGAACAGCGGCGGGAAGAGGGGCGGCCGCGCCGGAAGCGGCCCCGGCAGCAGCGGCAGTGGGGGCAGCCTGAGCTCCGGCACCTCCCCGCGCCCGGCCGGGCGGAGCCGGGGCTTCTGTGCTGGTGGAATCACAGAGGGATATGTTGGCTTGCGCGTCTGCCGGTTTGCCAGCCTGTGGCTATAGAGGGCCGTCAGGGTTGTGCCTTGTAAAATTCTGGAAGGAGAAGAATGTTGTCATAGTCTCAGATATGCTTTCTGTGTGTTATTCTTCATGGAAGATATTTTTTCTAGCTTGCATTTTTTTCCTACCTTAGCTTCTATTACTGCCAGCATGTTCCTTTATTGGTTTTTTTTTTTTTGAAAATTTGGCATTAAGGTTTCACGGACCCGGTGAAATATGCGGGCCCAGGGGCACTGCTCTGTTTACATATATTGCCTCCTTCTTTTTCATTTGCTCAGTCTAATTAGGATTTCAGGTTGAGCGACAGAAAATATTTCAGAAATGCCAGCAGACCACTTAGCTTAGAAAATTTTATTAGATTCACAATCTAGAGATGTACCAAATAAAGCAAGACAGTGCATATTTTGAGGGTAAAATCATTTAAAGGTGGTTTAATTTCAGATTACCATATAAAATTCATATTCCTTTTTAAGTTAGGATGACTTGGTCTCAAAAGGCTGCATAAGGGTGATACACAGCACAGAGGGTGCAAGAGTTCTGTATATAATGGCTTGGGAGTGTACAGTAGAGAATTTGCTATCATAGCTCACTGCTGTGCTGATCACATGAAATTTGTGTAGTAATGGGCAAAGAGAGTCCTTCAGCAAATTCATGAAAATATAAAGGGAAAGAGAAGCACATGCTTGAACAGAGAATGAGCGTGACAGGAGCCATGAATGCAAAGTTGTGATCCAGAGCATGCATATGAATATAGCAGCCATATTTGGAGGAAAACATTCTCCCTGCCACATACAGATAAAGTTTTCACTATAGGTATTAGCTTACCTGTCTGCAATAGCAGACAACCAACCACGTAGCACTCCTATCATTCCTAAATGGATATTGTCTTCACTCTCCCAAGAGACAAGAATATCAGCAAATCTAAATTGCTCTATTAGCGGGAATTAAAGTAATATGCTTTACAGAATGTCATAAAATATCCTCCCCACTAAGCAATTTATATTAATCACACATTTTGGCAGTTCCAGAACAATTGCAGGGGTATCTAAATTGCACATTCACGCTAGCAGCACACATTGTTCATGATGTGTAACAAAATGTCTGCACAAAACTCCATAGTCACAAAAACACCAAAAAAACCCATAATTCAAACAAAATAGTGTGACTAAAGGTTGCATTTGCACTCTGTATCTACCCCTTAGAGAATCAAGACTTGTATTTGCACTACATGCCCACTAAGCTGGCTGAATAAAGCCAGGATTTAAGGAGCTGTGCTGGAGTAGTTACTGAACAAGCTCATGGGCTGCATCTTCATGCCACAACTTGTTCTTGTCCTGTTGGCACAGAATGAACACTTATGGAGTGAGTGCTGGTCCATACAGAGAGAGAGCAGTTCTTAATGTAAAGCTATTTGCAGGTGCATGTATTTTAGAGTTCTGAAATAAATGAAGAAAAGCAGGAATGGAACTGCATTTCCAGAATGACTCCTAGTTATATGAACAAAATTATTACAGGTACTGTTAACTTGAAGTTCAGATTGGTGGTCCATCCTAAGCCAGGATAGAGCACAAAAATTGTGTTCATCTGTCTTTAGCTTCACTTTTCAGTTTGGATAAATATATGAAGCAAATATTAAGATTTTTGATCAATTTGCTTTGAGCTCTATATGCTGTGGAACATACTACTATTATGGAAAGATGTACAGTTCAGCAGAATAATAAATATTAAAGTATTTATGGGACAGCAGGCCAGTAGAAGAAAGATGAATTTTCAAGTGATCCATTTGCATGTCAAAATGTGATGAATGGATGTACACCTTTCCTGAACTTCAAAAGCCATTAGTTTTAATGAAGATAAAGTAAATGTACCTGTCTCTAGCTATATTTACTAACATGGAAGCCAGCCATATAAATGGTAAATTCAAATATTAACAGATTAATGACTGACGAGGCAAAAACAAAATATAAGCATGAATTTCTCATCTGATTCCCAAGTGTCTTATTACAGCTTATTACAGCTACACACGAGCGCACCATTGAATGTCCTACCAGTAATTATTTAAGTTGAAGAAAAAATGTAATTGTCATAATTGCAAATCAGTCAGTGTTAAGTATTATTTCCTGGAAGTTGTGTTCAATAGAAACAAATATGTTTCCTGACTGACATGGTATCATAGCCTGAGTTTTAACAGTAGTTGTATATTTTCCCCTAAGGGGACAAAATTGCAAAATTAAGCATTTGTGCAGTCAGGTATGAGAGTCATCTATTAAACTTCCATAAGTGTGACAATTGCACAGGTCGAAGTAGTGTACCGTAATGTAATGAATAATATAAAAGGTAAAGAAGCATTTCCCTGATACTAAAATATAAGCTGATAAAATGCAACTAAGATTTCTTAGTGCTAGAGAGAGAGCGAGATCCACATGCAGAAGGCCAAGCAGATCTGTAGTCAGTGGTATCTATGAAACACAGCAGAGAATGCACCACTTGCTACTCATTTAGCAGTGCACCTCATCTGGAAGCAATCTTTGGTAGTACCATGAGACTATAGGAATGTAGAAATAAAAACAGAAAAATATTCCCTGGCAGTAGTGAAGGGCGGAAAACACACACACACACACACACACACACACACACACACACAAGAAAAAGAAAAAAAAGGAGGAAGAGTACTTCTTTATTTCAGTGGTGAGGATTTCTGTAACAGAAATCAGCTAAATGAAATCACAGATTTCTATTCTCCACAAGTAGTTACTGTGTAAATTAAATAGCCGAGACAAAAGCCTTTCTTGTCACTTTCTTGCCAGCAGGTGCTAAAAGGGAATTACTTCTTTAAAGATAACAATGGCAGAAATTTCTCCTGTCTGTAAAATATATTCGCCTAAGCCAAATTCAGAGACTTTATATTGCACAGTAATTAACTGAATCTTAAGAACAAAGTTTACCTAAAAAAACCCCACTAGACCAACACAAAAGAACAGAACAAAACAAATAAGCAAACAAAACCAAAACCAACCAACAAACAAAACCCCAGGGCTAGTAAATTTCAGCCTCAGAAGTCCTAGACTAAACAATTACCAGACAGGTCACTGACACTTGTCTTCTAAATACATGTCTGTGTGTCAGAGTGAGGTGCTTGGACAGACACCTGAATTAACTAACCTGGTGGGCCAGCTTTTTTAACCACATTAGTCACACAGTTTTTCTTAGGATAGTTATTTGAGTTTGACAGGCCCTTATTGTTTTGGGAGGACAAAAACTAGCAAATCCTTTTCCTTCCTCTCTTCCTTTCTTTTGTCATCAAAAAATGTCATGTGCAATGTCCACACTTTTTCATTGTATCTGCTCTAGACCTTTCTTAACAAAAATTATGATGGACAAAGGGGCGGCAGTGACTAGAGTTAATATTTTGCTTCTTGAGGCAAATTTCCATTTTGGAATCTTTCCCTTGACACTGATATAAGACCTCAGGCCTCAAGCTACGAGCTCACTGAAGGGGTTTTACTTGAAAAATATACAAGGCTCCAAAAATTCGCCTGCCAAATTTATTAAAAGGGCCTTCAGTTCTTTAATACCTTGATAGAATGCAAGGGAGAAGGCACTGTACATGTTTCCCAGGAGCTCAAAAATAACATACTTTTACTGGCAAACTTTAGAAAATAAGGGAGCTTGGCTAAAGTTTAAAGGACAACCAAAATAAAGGATTGCACAAAGCACTGACTTAACACACGCTAACCCATACAACTTAGCAAAGTCCAACCCATCTGGCTGCAAGTTACCCAAAATATTAAGAAAGGAGATTAGGAGAAGAAGAAGTAAAGAAAGAAAGGTAAAAAGTGAGAATTCTAGCTACCACCCCGAATCCAGCTTCCAAATTTCCAGTTGGCAGGGTCCAAACACATGGAGACCACATGTTGCTGCTTTTATTTGCTTTGACCCCCCTGTGACCACATACCCCTGCTCCCAGGCTTGTCTGGGGCTGAGTTAGGGACTCTGGTGTAGTGTAGGGCAGAACCACAGGTGTCCAGTCACTGGCAACTGCTCCAGAGTTGTCCAAGGAGGCTCTAAGGAGCTGGAGTATGGGACAGGGCACTACTCCACCATTGTGAAATTTGACCTGAAATTTGACCTTCCCCCACACATACATTTAAGTTGGTCCGAACCAATAATTAATAAAATAATCTAGTGTCTCTGAAAGGAAGCATCTGATATTACCAAAGTATTTTTATTAAAAAGAAAAGAATTGAATTTTTCCTTTTTTCTATAAATAATGCCAAACTGCATATTTCTAGGCCATAGCTTACATAGGAAACAGAGTATGTAGTGAAATATGTAACTCAACAGCATAATTGTGGTTTTTTTCGTAACAGAAACCTTTTTTAGTTAAGACATTCATCTTTTATATTTTACTTACCAGAAAGACAATATTTTAGAATTATGTTCTGTTTACTTCCTTGGGCTCATAATTCCAACATATTTTAATAAGCAGTGATTAAAAATGTTTCTTCCCCTTCCTATCCCCTGTATTATGTTCTTAATGTACAGAGTGAGGTGCTTTACATGAATTTACTGGTCTAACGGAAAATTGCCTATTTTTAGATTTTCTTCAGAAGGATTCCTATTAGCTTGATTTGTGTTTACAAAATAGTTTGAACATGTTTAATAAGTTCATCCCTGATGTCTATACAAGATGGGGGATGAACAGTTTGAGATCAGCCCTTCCAAGAAGGACTTGGGGGTTTTCTCTCCTGATGAGAGGCTGGACATGATCTGGCAATGTGCACTTGCAGCCCAGAAAGCCAGATATCATGGGCTGCATCAAAAGCAGTGAGGCCAGCAGGGTGAGGGAGGTGATTCTGCACCTCTACTCCACTCTGGTGAGAGTCCACCTGCAGTTCTGCAATCAGCTCTGGGGTCCCCAGCACAGGAAGGACATTAATTTGTTGGAATAAGTCCAGAGAAAGGCCTTGAAGATGATCACAAGGCTGGAGTGCTTCTCCTGTGAGGAAAGGCTGGGAGTGCTGGGGCTGTTAAGCCTGGAGAAGACAAGGCTCCAGGAAGACCTCACTGCAGTACTTTTCAGTACTTGAAGGGGATCTATAAAAAAGATGGGGACTTTTAGCAGGGCAATGGTATTAAACTGAAGGAGAGTCAATTTAGATTAGACACAAAGAAGGAGTTTTTTACAATGAGGATGGTGAAACACTAGAACAGGTTGCCCAGAGAGGTGGCAGATGCCCCATCCCTAGAAACATTCAAGGTCAATTTGGACAGGACTCTGAGCAACTCAATCTAGTTGAACATGCCCCTGCTTATCGCAGGAGGTTTGGAGTAGATGACTTTTAAAAGTTCCCTTGCAACTCAAACTATTCTATGATTCCATTATTTTGATAAAGTGCGTCTTGAGAAAAATACTTTTTATTTCTAATGAAATTGCTTCTTCATAGAAATGCAGCGTTTTAAAATGTGTCTTCACCCTTGTATTATCCAGTTAGCTTTACAGGGTGTCTCAGTTTAATGAGACAGAAGTATTTGCTAAGGAGTGTGAATTATGAGAAAGACCAAGCTTCACCTTCTAAGCAATTGTGAATCCGAAATTAAGAGGCTCCAGTCGAGGAAATGTGGAGAAAGAAGAAGGAAAAAAAATAACATCCCTTTATTAAAGGATATATGTGTAGAGGTGGCACAACAAAACAACAATCCTGCACCCAAACTCTCGCCCAAAACCGGTTCTTTCCCCCTTTCGGCCCAATTCTGACCAGGGCCGGCAGGGGGCGCTGTTGGCTCTCCGGAGGAGCAGCGCCTGCAGCCTCTCGACCGTGACCGGCAGGGGGCGCTGCAGCCGCTCCCCACGCGGCCGATGGCGGGTCTCGGCCGTGCCGCCGGTTCGAGACCCGGTGTAGGGGGCTCCCCCACCCTCAGCCACCAAAGCGGCAGCCAGCGAGGGACAGGGATGCCAGTCTGTCCAGGGAGGAGCGGGGAAACCCGGGAAGGAAGGGGAAAAGCTCACAGGATGCTGGCAGTTTCCGTGACAGCAGAGGTGGGGCGCGGCTCCGCAGGGACTCTCTTACTGGAGAGCGAAGCGGAGCTCCCCGGCCCTCGGCAGCGCCGAAGGGGGCACACGGGCCGTGGGCAGAACACCATGCGAGGCGTGGGAGGCGAAACTGGCACCTCCCTCGGGGCCTGAAGAACCGGCGGCCCCGCCGAGGAGAAAAAAAAAACCAAAACCTAAGCCCGGAGCTTGCTTCTCCACCCTGCACACCCCCTGAGTCCCGGTGAAACTAAAGTATAAAATTGCAGTTTTCACAGGAGAAAAACTCACCTCCCACCCCCAAGTTTTCTGAGCCAATTAACTTGGAATGTGGGGCTATCAGCTAGCTCTTTTGTGTGTGTGAATCTATCTAGCCACCCCCTTTCCCTCCCTCGTTCAACATCTTATTTCACATTGGCACAGGGAAAAAATTCCCAGCTGGTTTTGTTTGTTTGTTGGTTGGTTTTTTGTTTATTTTTTCTTTAAAACAGGCACACTTATGACATAGGGATTCTTCTTAATAGAGTTAGAGGATACTTTGTAAGAAGTATAGCATTCCACATAGATAATGTTTAAATTTAATGGATCAAATTGATCTAATCTAAAGTTGAGACTAGGCATTTCACATTACTCAAAAAGTATCATATGTATCTGGATAGAAGACCCCAAAAAAATCCTTTGTATTTTGCCTGTACAAAATAAAGTTTCTAACATTTTCTGGATTTGATTCTTCTTTGCACTAGAATACAGTTATTAATAAAAACCAAGGAGTCTTGATTTAGAAGGCTGTCGGTGATGCAGAATCCTTTGTCACATGGGATGCTTACTCTAACAGCTGTCTAGTTTTAACTCTTTTAAAAAGTGGAATTATATCTATCCTGCATTACTCTATTAACAACTGCCTGTTGCCAGGACCTTAGAGACCTAGCAAGTACACCAATGCATTTGATGTGCGATGTAAAAGTTGTTTTGTTGCAATTTTATAATAAAAAATATCATGTTATTTAAGTCATATACCATATAGAAATCTACTTGTCCTATTTTGAGAGTTTTATCTATCACCTTTGTCAACTTGCCTTGTAACCTTATTCTAAATAAGAAAACAAATTACTTTGATGCATTATATTTTTCACAATTCCAGGTTGACTGGCATTAATTTTGTTATCCTCCTGTAATTCTTAATTATAGTCCTGTAGCATCCATTCCACTATTTAGAATGTGATTGACATCCAGATGACAGGTCTATAATTGCCGTCTTTAAAAGCTGAAACACGTTTCTTCTCTGTCACTGTTCTGGAACTGACAGTGTTTCAAGAGTTGCTGGAAAGCCATGTTAATGGTGCACAGAGCTTGTCAGGCAGCACTATAAAAAGTTTTGTATGCAAATTACCTGGGTACAGTTATTTTAAAATTGAACTTTGGAACGTTTTTAGGTATTGCTTTTATAATGTAAAGAATTTAACCCTCATTATTGTGTGACATATATATATATAAAGATTGCTGGATTGGATTTTGACAGAAGTTAACTGTTCTTTATAATAAATACTATGTTTCATCTAAAAAGTGAATCACCAAAGGAGTTTTTTTCTCCTGAGGAACATATTTCATTCCCTGAAAACATTAAAGAGTCAGCACTGACCCATCTTTAAATTTGCTGAAGAACTCTCTTACCCAGTATCTGTTGTTCTCATCTCCTTATTTACAGTAATTTTTACCACCTTACTTTTTCTTTCATTTCTGGTTGTTTTTTGTTTTTTTGTTTTTTGTTTTTTTTTTTTTCTTATACCTTTTCTTCATTTCTAAGGCTCATGGTTTGTTGAAACAGTGTGGCCTCTCTGTTGACTGCCCTGTGGCTCTTTGGGCACTAGCTATTGCCAGTGTTCTAGATTGCAGTCGGAACTCTGTATCCTAGGCCCATACTTTTGTCCTTTATTTTTTAAGAGGAGTTAGAGGCATAGTTCCCTACAAGTTCCTTTGTTTTGAAATTTAAAGAGTAGTCTTATTCTCTCAAAACCAAATCAAGTTTATGAAATTGCCATATCAAGGCAGCCCAGCTTTAGCCATTTTCCAAGGAATCCCAGCTGTAGGATGCTACCCTGTATTCACTTCCCCATCCTTTCTAAAAAAGGTATAAAAGGCTGTTTATTTTCCAAAAAGCCATTTCCTTCTTCCTCCAGGGAAAAGTAAGTGGTACTGACAGAACTGATGAATCCAAGTTCACCATGTAGACCACAAGTAATTGGGTCATGCTGAAGAAGATACAGTTTGATTACTTTATAGTTCTGTCTTCTGTTCCTGTAACTAGATGAAGGACAGCAAAGAACTTTCCAAGAACCTCTTCAAATCATTCATGAAAGTAATGTCTCTACACTTTGTTTTGTTTTAAAAAAAATTCTATCTTGAGTTACGTAGCCTGCAGTTATGGTGAAAGAAAACTAGTTAAAAAGCCTAGCAGGCAGATGAGTAATTTTGGGATTGTTATGATTTAGGAGGCCTTGACTAGGTAAATGAAAAAACAATAAATTGAATACTATTTTTCTTGTATTTTCTACCTTTTATATTATATTGACCAAAATATTGTAGCTTATTTAGTGTAGAACCATTTTTGGTCTTTCGTTTTGATAAATCTGTTCTCTTTCAGTTGATGTTGTGCTTTTTCTATAATTCAGCAATTATTTATCTGAGCTATTATTTAAAATGAATACTGCAAGAGACAATCTGTAATTAGGTACGAGTAAACAGATTTAGGAAAGGTAACCGATCGGCTTGTTACTATAGAAGATTGATTTTCTATGCTTGGATAACTAGCTTGGAGAACATAAAAGTGTGCTTTGGTCTTCCACAACTGTTTCTTTTAACTGTTTAATAAATGTATTGCTTAAACTTTTATAAAAATAATAACCACCTCCTTTAGGAATGGAACCTCATAAACATAAAAAAATGCTCTCTATCTTTTTCATACTTCACATATTTTGCTTATCCTAAAGCAAGGTGGAGAAAGTATATGACTTTTTTAGATTACTTACAATTTGACCTGACTTTTTTCAAATTACTGGCTCTGATTCTGCTTTTTCATAGGACCATTCAAAGAACATAAGTTAGTGTAAACTGACTTTTGGATAAAATTCAATTCTTTGCATGAAACCTGTTTTACATCTATTTCATCACAATAATTGCCGAGAAATCAAGTGATTCAAGGATTAATAGAAAGCAGCAAAAAAAGAGAATCATTTAGGCAAACAAACAAAACAATGATGTATGTATGTATGAAAAGATAAATAAAGAATTTTGTTAAAAAATACTGCCTCAGTTGGATGGAATGGATAAGTCACTGAAGCAGGAGTATCTTTTATGTGAGAATGAGTACCTGTTAGTTATAGATGTTTTGAATAGTACAGCACCTGCAATATCAAAGTGATAATTATTTCCATTTTTTTTGTCTTATTTCATATTAAAACTGGAGGTGGGTGTGTGTGGTGTGGGTGCGTTTGTCCCAAGTTTGCCTCTGTATGTGTGGTAATTTTAATTACTTCTGCTTTAGTGAGAATAAACATTGCTGCTAAACTATTATGCTGTATGCCATGTCTGTGATATGCAAGGCCTGGAGATGCATTTTTTGGATGCCAGAGGTCTACTCATGGATATGTTGATCAATCCCTTTTAGTTAGTCCTGTAGCTCCTTTTCCATGGCACTAAAAGAATAAGGTTATGAAGGGTGAGAGTCTGCAGAGAAGATAGTTCATTTGCATTATTGCTTGTCTTTGAGATATCATGGAAGACAGACAACCCTCCTTAGAGAAGGATAGACCTAACAGAGAAGAAGAAGGCGTAATAATCACTCATTCTGATAGTTGTTAAAAATTAGAGCTATCTATTTAATTTAAAATACCTATAAAAAATAAGAAAAAACAGAAGAGATGGATTAATGGAGAAAATTATGTCGTCAGAAAGTTATTTTTTCATAGACTACTTGACATGATAAATAAAGGAGAAAGAAATCAAAGGATGCAGTTCACTTTCAACTTCATCAAGGTTTTTGACAATCCCAGCTTCTTATAAGAAGCTTCAGCTGCACTATCAAAAGCAGTGATTCCCAAGCTAAAGTTTGAAAGCAGGTGGGGAACTTATTCCCCCAGTTTCCACAAGTTTGTGTATTTATAATTAAGATCAACAACCATCCTGTGAAAGTGCTCCTAATCCAGCTCCATCTTCAAAAAACAGTTTCTGAACAACTCCAGCCTGCTGAGCATTTGGTATCTTTTAATTTTCTCTAAGACATTGGCCTTTTGGCCCAATTTGCATTTGAAGTCTAAGCAAATCCTGTCACTAAGCTCCTCAGGGAAATAGGTATTTCCTTTATTGTCCTTATAAATAAGTCAGTCACTGTCTGCTGCAGCTACTAGTCCATTGGGCTTCCTTCCAAGACACATGTCTGCTATCTGTCCCCATTTCAGGGGTTCACTGACTGTGTGCTGTAACAACATCATCTCTGTCATATTGTCATGTTTCCATTTCTCCCCACTCTAAGGTCTTTCCTCTTCTATAGTTGGATTCATTCCATTCTCCTGCCCATCCGCTACCTGAGGTTAACCCTTTCTTTGCTTTTGGCAGTTATAAAACCGGAGTCACAATTGCATTAACCAGGAATATTTGTGGGAATGAGATACTGCAGTCATTCTGCTTCCCTCAGTATGGATATCTCAGGGACTCATGACTCCCATGATAGGCTTAGAAAAGAAACTTAACATTTTCTTAAATGGTTTGGTTTGATGCAGCCATCTTCAAAAAGTTTCTGACTAAATGTAGGAACTCCGGAGTATAGGAACAACAAAACTAAAAGATTTAGCAAATAAGTTTTCCAAAATATTAAAAGAAAGAGTTTGGCTTTAGTTTTCTAGTTTTAGTTTTCTAGCCAGCCTCTGACTGCATGGCCTGTGCACTTAGCAATGCAGTTGCCCATGCAGATCCCATATCTCTTGGGCTTGGGTAACTGCAAATCTGTTTCAAAAACAAACTTCCCACCATCTCAGCTGCCCTCACAATCATATGACACTTCTCAACACTTTAGTGAACTGGGAGCTGCTAGGCTTTTCCCTCAGAAAAGCATTGGTTGCGCCTTGCAGGCCAATGCATACTTTGCAATAGTACAGTGTACAGCAGTAGCAGGATGCTGCAGATTGATGGGGACACTAGTGTTTCTTAAAGTAGAGAAAATCATAAAGGATATATACAGCTTAATAAGGCTAATTTCATTATTATAAAAAAATGACCTCACTTCCACGTGTATATAATAGAACAAAAACTTACAAAACTCAATGGACCTGACTCACTTCAATCTTTCCATTGATTAAATGTATAATTTAGGATAGCTTTCAAGTATAGCTGAAAGCAGTAAGAACATAACACCTTATTGAGTGAGATGAATGGTTTGCCCAGAACAGTATTTTTCCTTCAGCAGCAGTAGTAGGAGTGCTACTTACTGGGAGCATACAGGCTTGGCCAGGCATTCCCTTGCCCTCAGTCATGTCTCCCCTTTCCTTTTCTTCAGCATGAGAAATTCCAACCTCTACCCCTTTCATAATTTTTCTTGACATTGGTAATATCCTCTTCAACTCCACTGGCTCACCATCTCCTCTTAGGGTCCTAGCTTTGGAAGCAGAAAAGACAATTTAGCACTTTATTGTTTGAATATGAGGTCCCAATATATGGGACAGTCCTGAGGATGACAAAAGTATTCCTCTGGGCATGTCAACCATGTCTGGAGGAACAGAATCCACGTTCCTTGTTATTATTCAGTTCCCTTCAGACATAGATCAGGCCAAGGTCATTAATCCCAATTTTAATTGCTTTTCTCC
The DNA here is from genome assembly GCA_038380795.1 of Pyrocephalus nanus. Taxonomy (NCBI): domain Eukaryota; kingdom Metazoa; phylum Chordata; class Aves; order Passeriformes; family Tyrannidae; genus Pyrocephalus; species Pyrocephalus nanus. The sequence goes on from CM076264.1 coordinate 48,902,358, forward strand.
CTCATTAATTTGACTGTGTTAGAAAGGGAGCTCCATCCAGCTGTGGAGAAGGGAAAATAAAATCTTTTTGATGGTTATTGCCAAAAAGAGTTGCAAGTCAAGAAAATGTTTCTGAGAAGAAGAGAAAGGATTGTTCATACTGGACATATGTATTAGAGGTATTTCAAAAGGATAACTTGGACGATTTGATTTTGAAAACACAGTATCATGTGAATATATGAAATAGTTGTGTCCCTGCTTTTTCTTTTCAGTGATAATAGAAGGATACACACCTTCTGTACCATTAAGCTTAACTTTTTGGTCTGTGTAAGTTTCCTACGAGCTAGCAGTACCTATGTTATATGATTTGTCTAGCCAGATAAATTAATGTCTCTGTTTGAAAATTACATTATGTATTTCTGGGTACTTCTTCATTCTGTATCAATAAATGACAACTGCTCAATAGTACAATACATGACAGGTTTTTCGGATTTTTATCTTTCAGAAATGAGTTTTTAAAAGGAGTAAAGTGGTATACAGCAAGCACTCTGGTAAAACTTATCAGAAAACTTAGATTTTTTTTTCCCTTCTTAGTTATCCCAGCAAAGATGCTTTAAATTTTTTTCTCTTTACTTATCTTAATGATAAAATAAACTTAACAGTGAACAGTGATCATTTTAATAAGCATTTCCAAAACCAATTCACCTATTAGAATTTTGACTCTGATATACACCTATAGTTGTAGTATTTACTTTCTTTAATTTATTTCTATTGACAATCTTTTCTATGTTGAGAGGAAAAAACCAAAAGATCTTGGCTAATTGTTTCTTGGCTTTTAGCCTGTAAATTTCTCCTTGTTTCTGTATCCATCACTTACAATGGCTACTCTGATATAAAGTAACAACACATAAAACCCAGGTTAAGGAAATGCTAATTATGAAGTCTGAAAAGTTTGAAAACATTGGGACTGAGATCCTTTGATTTGAATTATACTGCTCATTCATTTTCTTTCTTGATCAAATACCTTTTCTTCTATAAAGCATATTTTTCTTTTCCTAAAATGATTCTGAAAAACAGCAAGAATTTTTTTCACTGAATTTTCATAACCTCTGACATAAAAGGCATGGAGAATCTCAGCCCAAATACTTAAGAATTTGCAAATTTGTAAGCAACGGGTTCTTTATATAAGGTTTTTAATCACAGCGTGGACTGTGGCACTAATCCATTGCTTGGATTACAACCGAACATACACTCTGTGTCACAACAAGCCTGCACCCTGGATGACCTCGGCTGGGATGAATCCTGGATTCACAGATCCGTGTCTCTCCATTTTGGCGTCCACCATTCCTTCAGTGTGTGCAATTTGCTTCTAGACAAATGTGGCTCATAAATCTTTTTCCTATTCCTGTTGGGCTGGGCCCAGGAAGGCCTCACCTGCAACAGCAGACTTTGCTGTTCAAGGGAATAGATCTTGTGCCTCCATCCCCTTCCTTCCTATTAGTAACTTGTGGGATATGTGTAGCATCTGTCTGACATTCGGCAACATCAAGATATATTCAGCTAAATAGAAAGTCATTAGAAGGCCCAGTTTATTTATTAGTAAATGTTTTCTCTGGTGATTTAGGTTTATTTTCAAGATTTGGATTTATTCACTCTTCCCTTTCCTCCCATTCTGTCAGAGTGAAATAGCAACAACCAACAAAGGTTTTGCTGTACGCTTTTCTCTGAGTTCAACATTTCTCTTCTATGAGACCCCCATATATGTAAAATTTTACAAGCAAGGCAGCAAATATTCCTAGAGGTCTATTTCATGTTTTATGAATCACAAACACCATTTTTCTGCTCTTTTTTCTGGCTTCAAGACTGGTTACAATTCTCTGTAGTTAATTACTCAGGGCACAATAAGGAAGCTGAAATTTTGCTTGAGAAGCCCTTGAAGAATGCCAAGTTCATTTACGTGTTTTTTGAAAAAAGTAAAACTCACTTTCTGGAGTTAACATTCCCTTTAGGCAACTTGTGATACATATAGTATTGACACAAAGTGCTGTAACTGCTCTTTTGAAACCTTTATAACTTACAGAGGCTGTATCTGCTTATTCTAAAGAAATAATTACAGTTTGTCCTTAGGAGCTTTTTGACCACCACACAGAAGAAAACTGTATTTTCTGAAATATTGCTGCATCTCCTGTTCCCAGTTCAATTTTGGAATAATCATTATAATTACACTGGATGCAGTGTTGCAGTCTTGTTACTACAAGAGATCCATGAAAAGTAGATATTATGCAAAACATTTCTTAAATGTTGAATATCTTTGTGACTGTTTAAATAATGTTGAACTTTATTTAAACTTTTTCCACAGTCTTATGTGAGGCTTGCCACAGAACCAACATTTCTATAAATATTAGAAAAAAATTATGTCCTGGGTCTCAGAAGTTTAAAATTTCATTCCCAACTGTATTTTGCCTTAGTTGAGTTTAATAAGACTGCCCAAACTCCCTTTTCAATTTTATAACAGCAATGATACCTACTTCCTGCATAAAACACTTCACAGTCTCTTGAGAAAAAGCCCAACAAGACAATAAAAAACCTGTATTTTTTTATACATTGACTGTTATCTCAGTATTTCTGGAAATGTTGTTCTCTTTATTTAATACAAAGATAAGCCAATATGATTAGATACCTACACTTCAAACAAGTGTACCTCAAGAAACAAGTTTTCTTATCTTCATACTTAATTATGATTTATTTCAAATTGAGTTCTCCTGAAATGTAAATACATACTGTACTTTATATGCCTTCTATACTTAATCAAGAGGAAGATTTGAAAGAAACTGCACTAGAGTGACACAACAGAAAGAATAAAACAAAATATAATAACCAAAACAGATAAATTAAGATTGGTTTATTTATTCCTATCTTTTCTATTATATGCAGAACTTCATTTCCTAAAGATAAAATACTGCTGCACCATGCTCCTTATCTACCTGGTTTGGCATTCGCCACAACAACTTTTCAATCTGTCGGCTGATTTTGAATATGTTCGACAGAGGCAGAGCTCGTAATGCTGGTTAAGTTTCTACAAATTTCATAAGCACAGGTAACTACTAGGCATTAAGAAATCTTGTTAGTACCTACATTAAAAAAAAAAATGAAAACACCACTCATGCTTAGTAGGCACCAAAGAATCAACCTGAGAACAAGCTATTTTGAGTGATTCAGACATCAAAAAAATCTTCAACTGGAGTTTTTGTGGGGTTTTTTTGCTGCTTCCAACAGAAAAAAAATTTGCATGGGGAAGATACATATTATGAGTCAGAAGCTGAAAGGTAGCTAACTCATGACAGAGATAGGAAAACAAGGACTACAATCAGAAGTAAACGCTGCATGGAAGGAAAAGTATAATTGAAGTCGTACAAAGCAATGTTTTGGTAGCTGTTAGAAGTCAACAAATCCTCCCCACACAGAATTAAGAATGTTATAGTCTCATGCAGTGGGTTTCTGCCCTTTTCTTAGATTTGAATATATAATCCTTTGGGTTGCTTTCCTCCTTCACAAACATTAACAATATGAATGGTCGTGTAAGTCAAAACAGAAAGTCTCTGTTAAGCAATGACAGTGATTGAATGCATGGGGAAGAGTATGAATGCTTCTCACAGGTATTTTTCTAATCTACTTATTCTAGTTTATAGACTTTGAGAGCTGCATACTCTTCCTGTGCATTTAGTAATTCTTGTTGGATTTAACTTTATATGGACTTGTTCCAGGTCCATATAAATATTCAGCATGCATAACTTCCTTTGATATAGTTCCACAGGTCTGTCACCCACAAACCTTTTGTTTCCTTGTTTTGAACTTATTATCAACACTTTGTGGCTTTTGTTCTTCTAGCAGGAAAAAGAGTCAACAGTTTATCTCTACCCACCAGTCCACGTCACTCAATTTCATAAAACACTACTTATTGTTGCTTTTCCAGCCTGAGAACAACTCACTGACCTAGTTGTTCTCCCATGGAGCCTGTTTGACACACACCTACCCAGCTCTTCTCTCAGCATTTCATGATTCTGCTTAAAACTTTGGAAGGTAGTAAAGTTAGAACTGCTCACAGTATTCAAGTTGCCAGTGAATCACAGGTGTATACAGTGATATAATTATGTTATCTGTTTTACTGTCTTTTCCTAATAATGTTAGCTCAGTTGGTTAAAACTTGGTGCTAATAACTCCAAGGTCATGGGTTCAATCCCCTCTGTGGGCTTAAGAGTTGGACACTAGGATCCTTGTGCATCCCTTCTAACTCAGAATATTCTGTGATTCTAGTAGAATTGTGTGTTTGACTGCTAATGGGTATTGATAAGTGCAACCATTCATGCAGGAACCCGTAAATTCTCGCTTGTTTGTTCAAGTCTAACAAACTTGTTCAGTGTAAAAAAGGAAAACGCTAATAGCCTGGGATTTCACTTTTTTTTTCTTTTTTCTTTTTCCCTTTTATCCACCCTCTGAAGACTTGTCAGAGGAAAGAATTGAGGTCTTACATTAGGTGTGTCTGAGGCCTGTATGGATTTATTTAGTAGCCACTTTATATAATATCAATAACTGATTTGGTAAAAAGTCCTATTTCATAGAAGTAGTAAACGGTATCTTTACAATTAAATTTTCCTCTCTTCTGTAGGAACGTATTTTAATAATGTCGCACTTACAAAATTATTAATGGTGCCTGTAAATGTAAGTAATTAAGCTTAAGGGTTACTGTATTAATCCTTAATGTGATTGATTTTTACATTTGAAAAAATTATAGATTAATTGACTAATTATTATAATGGATTTGTCGTACTCATCAGTTTAGTTTGAGTAATGTAGGTTGCGTAGCTGATTCTATAGACAGAGTTCTATAGTCTTTTCTATCTTATCCTATTTAATCTCACTTAATGCTAGATTTTTTTCAAAAAATATCACCAGAAAGTTTAAAAAACTTTAAGTATCATCCTGCTTCATAAAAAAAAGCTGAAAATGAAAATGTAAGCTTATAAAAACTGATGATATTTAACTTTTCCCTGCATCAATTTTCCTTTACAGGAAAGATGGAAAAAGGTAGGTTACAAAAACCTGGGAGTTTATTTTAGGGAAAAGTTTTGAACTTCTTGTAGAAATTCTCACATTTATTCATCAACTCTCTTAATCTCTTTTGCATTCACCAGCTTCAATTCTCATTTTAGTTTTTGAGGATTAGATCTCATCCAAACTCTTTTCCCCACAGATTATGAACATGCTGTGTACCTGTCAGTCAAGGAAAGTAAGGTTATATTCACATTCTATTCTAAAGCCTTGAAGTGCAACAATTTCTTTTTTTCTTATGTTAATGCATCTCTGACAGCCTTCTTTAGTGTCATCTCTCAGTGATGGACTGGCCATCATTGTAATGGGATGGAATGCTGAAGTGACAGCCTTGATGCAGTGAAGTTGCTGCTCAGTGGCAGCCAAAACACTGGTGTGTTATTGACACCTTTCTAGCTACCAATACAAAGCACAGCACTGTGAGGGCTGCTGTGGGGAAGATTCCACCACGTTAGCCAGATTCAATACAACTACATAGTTTGTAGTCCTGAATAAAGAAAGGCCATGGAGCATTATGGAATTAATTCCCTCCTTACCCGAATGAAAAGTTATTCTCTCACCTAATCACCAGATATTCTATTACAGGAAACTTGTTAGCACTGTTGGGAAAGCTCTTGTGGTCAATTGCTGCAGTCACTCTGAAAATTTTTAAGCTTTTCTGCTCTGAATTTTATTTTACCATCAACCAATAGCTTCAAGGTTTGCTGTTTGTTTTATCCTAACAGATTCTGGTCAGCCCACCTTATGACTGGCTATGGTTGTTAGATTTTGCTACAGTGTCTGCTAGATGAGGTTTGCAAAGCTTCTATACTGTAAGGCATCACTGGAAATCCTCTTCTCTTTTACAATTACATTCAAGACAAACCAGATAGCTCTTATTTAATCAGCAAAAAGGTTGTCCCATTAAGCAGTGATGGTTTTATGTCTATTGAAACAACATCAAGTAAAAGGCCTTGAATAAATATGGGTCATCAGTGGTTACCTTTCCTAACTACATATCTTGTTAGGAAATAAATTAGTTTGAAATGAGCTGATTTCCAAAAGCCCATGTTGATTGGATTCATCGATTCAGTTATTTATTATTTGAGCCCATCATTTGCTAGCATCAGTCTCATGGGGATGTGCCAATAATTACTCAGAGCATCTTATTTAGCCTTTTTAGCATATTTATTAGTTTTGATCTTCTGAAACTTTCCTGTTGTTTTGTAACTCAAAAACATAGAAAGTTTTTAACCAGTCCTTCTAAAACTGTTATGTGCAAAATTTTAAAAAAGTGATTTCAGCATTTCTAATTAAATGGTTCAGGTTTTTTGTTTTATTGATCCCTTTATTTTTTCATCTGATAGGAGCGTGGCAGTAGGGGTGTGATTCTGTCTACTTTTAATACACCTGGGCAGTCCTTGTTTCTATCAGTCACTTTCCTATCAAGTACTTAACTTCTTTTTCTTTTTTAATTGTCTGCTTCATCATTTCCAACTAATATTATTTTCCATTTGTGTATTTTATATGTCCATTTATATGTGTATGTATACAGGGATATTTATGTAGTGTATATGTGTAATTCATGTATATGTATCATAAGGTATATAATATTTTAATTTTATATGTATAGAGAAATATATATGGTACTGTTTTAAGTTCTTTGGTTTTTGTTTTTTTTTTTTAAATTTACAGGTGGCTTTCTTTTCTAACTGTGGTATGTTAAATGGCTATTAAAATATTTTTCAGCCATGCTCCACTACTATTCATTATATTTTTTTCTATTTAAATTCCTTCTCCAAAGTTTTTTGTCTGATAATTATTACCAGTTCTTAACAGGCAGCCACTATGCATATATGTATAGATATACACACATGAATAGAGGTATGTATATTTTTATGCAGTGAATATTTATACAGGTACATATATATATTTACATATATTTATATATATGAAAAAAATTTTCTAACAGAGAGTAGGAAAATTAATGAAATCATTTTTATAATTTAAAGTAAATAGGTATAACCCTAGCAAATTAGGATTTTTCTGTTCCTAAAAAAAAATTTAATTACCTACCTGAGGGACAGAAGTTAGTTCTGTATCATTCCCCCCATGACTTGGTATAAACAAGATCAAACCATATTATCTAAACTGAGATGATTAGACATTATAGAGATTAGCAGTTTGCTAAGAAGTGAAACTGAAAAAATCACCTTTGTGTGTGTAGCAACATGAACTGTTATTCTAGAAACAGCAGGAGATAAGTTTAAGAGGATGAGGGAAACTTAACAATAGCTGTGATAAATATCATAGTTAGAGTACCCTTAATTTGCAGAAACAAATGTTATATTTTTCTGCTTCTCACCATCCTTTACTTCTGGACTCTTTGTTGGACATACATACTGAGCAAAAACCTGGTAAACGTCATTTTCACTTATTTAAAAATGCATCTGTATTATAATTCTTCCATAGCATTGTAAGTCATGTGCTAACAGGGCATGGTTATTCTGCTAATGAAATGAAATCATTTGGCCTTCATCATCACAGGATTGAATATGCATCTGAGACATAGATTAATTACCTGATAATACATATCATTTAATGTTCCATTCCTTAAACAGCCCAAATGCTCACTGGAAAGCTATCCCATAAATAAGTGAAAAAGGCAGCCTTTGTTATGTTTAGTTAAGTATCTCATACAAAAGTATGAGCAAATACAAAAACCATCTTTGAAGTTTAAATGCTATTTTAAAATCCATACCAATCTACAAGTTTCCTAGTAGCCAGGATTATAGAGCAGAGGTTCCTTGCCCTGATCCTGGCATGGTGGGTGCTGCACTGCAACAGATTGCTTTTCAAGTGGACAAGAGCTCTGGAGAAGAATGGGAGTAAGGGGATGTTGCTGGAGAACAAGGCCCTGGCATTGGACTAGCAGATGGTGGACCTGGCCTGGCAGTGCCTTCACCCTCCTTCCCTCTGCCACTGTGATCCCAGGGAGCATTGTGCTCTCCCCAGGAGACACAAGGTTGAAAGCTCCCTCTGCCAGACAAGAGCAACGTCTGTAAGTCTCTGTGTGCTGGAAACATATTCACCCCACTAATTTAATAGGTATTATTACACTTTGTTAAAACCTTTTAATATCTAACAGCTCAGCTCATGAGGGCTCCACGAAGATCTTCATAAATACCTACTTAAGAGGGAATCTAGATTATTGAGTTGAAATATATGAAAAGGTATTTGTTCTTTTTTTTTCTTCTTGCCTTGAAGATTCCTATCCTTTTCTGCTCATTGTTGTTAGCTCTTGTTAAATGCTGACCCTGATACTGACAGGTTGTGGGGGTTTTTTCCTTCATGTGCATCTGTTCAAAGATCAAATTTAGAGTCTTATAAATAGCAGTAAGCTCATCCGTGTTGATGCAAGAGGATATTTTAGGTCTTCTCCAACATGTAAATTCAACAGACTGGAGTTTTCAGCAAATATCTTAAAAAGTAAGTAACCTTAACTTCAAATTCTTTTAAAAAATAAATTTATCTTTCCTGAACTCTGCTATACAGATTATAGCATACCTGGGCAAGGAATTATTTCATTCCTTATAGTGACAGCAAAGAACATTAAAGACTTACTAGAATTGAACTATTGAGGTAGAGCTACCAACTAAAATTTCTTAAAACATGTGAAATCTTCATTGAACAAATGCATAAGTGGTGTGCAATTCCAGAAAAAGCCACAGTAAATAGCTTGGTACAATTAATTTCTAGTAATTCGTATTTCAAATGTAAAAATTATTTCTCTTCTGAATTTGGAAAACCTGCACAATAGATCAGTAAAGAAAATACTGTAAGAGTAATTTCTAGTTTCAACTCCAGGTAAAAGAAGCAATAGAGTCCCCACAGATTAGTCTGATAATGGGAAAAAATACCAAACTCTAATATGCAGCATTTTAAGATCCCTGATGAAATACTAATCTTTATAATTTTTATCTACAAAGAGATCTGCAAAGATCTTTCCCATAAGCAGCATGTGCTTGATAAATATTGAGATAACTGTGAGAATTACTGTGAGGTCAAAAGTGTATTTTGCCAATGGCATTTGGAAAGATGGAAATGAGAGCAAAAATGAAGAAAATGGGAAATGTTAGGAGAAATATCTCACATGAAATCTAAGTCAACTGAATATGGATATGGTTATCAGTCAGGTTATGTAACTTCTCTGTGTGTTTTAAAGGTTTAACTACCTAAGCGCTAGCCAAGCAGTGAAACACATGCACACGTCTATGCATTGCACAGGCAAATCCTACTCAGATCATTCCCTAAATCACTGAAGAACTTTAGCTGGGAGGAGAGAGGGGGATCAGGGGATCTCACCAATGAGTATAAGTGGGAGTAAAAATGACAAAGCCATACTTTTCCAAAACTCTTTGGAAATGTTGCCAAGTGGCCTGCTCTTGGTGACCCTGCTTTGGGCAGAGGCTTTGACCAGGCACTGGTCCAGCCCAGAGGTGCCCTCCAGCCTCAAACCCTCTAAGGCTGGGACTCTCCCTGAGAGGATGTGCTGCTCTGAGCACAGGTGTAATGTCTTTGCTACCTGTAGCTCAGCACAAAGGTAACACTGAGGTGAAACAGGGTTGGTCCTTAGTCTGTGACTTTGAAGGTACACCTGCCAATTTTGAAGCTGTTTTGTGTATTTATAGCCAGATATGTTAATAACGTAAGAAACACCTAGACTAAATAGGAGTTAATAAAATATCTTTGCAGTTTGAAACAGTAATGCCAAAAGGTACATGATGTGTTACAGAACCAATGTGCTTAATTTTTTATGTTGCTTTTATATGATCTGGGCAACCAGTCCTGCCTAAACAAAGGATACATGAAATGGCCCTGTGTATGCAAAATTCAAATAGTTATAAAAAGTTAGTCAGAATGCAGAAAGGAAAATGGACAAATTGTTCCTTTCTTAGTCCAATCTGTCTATAGCTACAGAGCTGAACTACCAGTCAGTAGGAAAGAAAGATATGTTTTAACATGTTTTCTTTCCTCAAGAAATCATCCAGTCATCAATCCAATTCAATCATCCAGTATGCTGTCCTATACAAGGTATGTCTCTAGCCAGTGAGAATGTTTCTCTGGTAGTACTCATGTGCCAGCTACAGTATTCTTGAACAGAAATCACAAACTCTCTGAAGATATTTGTGGTTTTCTATTGCTTTGTGAGAGTCATGTATAATATTATAAAAATAAATAGCTGTAAATAGTAATTGTTTTTGAAATCCAAAATACTTCTTATAAACATTAATTTCGAAGCATTCAGATATGGCCACATTTTTTTTTAATTGAAAGTAGAAAAATTAACTTTGTTTAAAACAATACTTTACTTGATACACTTATATATTCTTTCAAAATTCCTTACATTATTTTTGGTAACAATAACAAGAGAGGATATCTTATATACCACTTTATGATTTTATGATTATACCATTTTTCGATTAATATATCGTAATTTATGATAGCAGCAGATTAGTTCCTCTTGTTACAGCTAAAGAAAGTGTCTTTTTTTTTCAATTCCAGATTATCACAAGCTTCTACAGAAAGATTCTCTTGATTTTGTGGCTTTAAGGTTCGCTGTTTTAATTTAAGACAGTTCAAAGCAAAGGTTTGTTGCAAAGTCAATTTATTGATACGTAGAATCATTTTTCAACCAGAATGTCAAATTTTGAGCAGTTTCACTTCGACTTTTACCAGTCCAATTATACCATAGATGACCAGGAAGAAGGCTGCAACAGCTATGGGTCTAACGAAAACCTCTCTGGAAGCACAAGGTAAGTACAGGTGTTGTTGCAGCTTCCCTCTTCAGCAGCTGTTGGTTCCAGGGCTGGCTTTGGGGCTTGCAGGAGCAGGAAAGGATTTCAAGTGATCATCTAGACATTCCCAAGAAAAGAATACTTTTTACCGAACTTTTGTTTTAGAGGATTGGTTTTTGTGCTACTTTTAGATCTGAGGTTACAGGTTGTTTACCAAAAGGGAGTGACTGAGTTTCATGTAATTAATGTGAAATTTAGGGCACATATTGCAAGTTCTTCTCAAATTCAAGAAAAAAAATATCTAAATATAAGGCTCTTTTATTAGCAGTATGTACATATCTGAGGATATATGAGGATACCAGACTGCTGGGTGGAAAAGTCAGAAATGCTTGAATTTGTGGGTGCCCTCACAGCTCCTAAATTCCCTTTCCCCTCATCTCCAGCCTCTGGGTACCTGCACTGTGCCATTGCCTGAGCTGGGTGGGCACAGAGTTGGTGTGATGGGCTGAAGAGTGCTGGCAGGCTGGCAAGGGAGCCCTGCCTGGTTGCTGAGAAAGTTGTAGTGAAGGAAAGCAAAGCCATGGTCAGCAGCTCAGCTCTCACTAACCACAGCAGGTAATGTGCCCAGAAAATGTCCAGGTTCCCCAAACTGAAAACAGAAGAAAAATAGATGCTCATGTAGTGAGTAGCTCTAAGATGTTTCTCATTGCAGTTACGTGTTTTGCTTGGTTTGCTTCTTGTCCTAGGAGCCAAACAAGAGCGCAACCTCCAGCTGGAGCCTTTGCCCCATCGGACATGTTTCTGTCCTCTAAGAGTTACACAGGTCAGATTTTGCAGCCAACACAGAGTCCTGATACTCTCTCTCATCTTGATTATGCTGATGGATTTGAGGAGGAACCTCCTTTGCTAGAAGGTAAAAAATAAACCTACGGACAACATGCATGATTCCTGGGGGTGCATCTACTTTTCCTTGCCAGCTAGTGGCCATCACTGGAGAAACTGCAGCAGAGCTGCCAAGCCTGGCTGTGTGAGCTTCAGCCAACAGCTCCTGGCCCCCAAACCTACATTTTCATCTTTGAATTCACCATGGATTCATTCAACCTGATGGCATGTAGAGCATATACTTTACCACCACTAGATGACAGCATAACGATAAGTTTTGCATTCACGTTTCCAAATCTATTTTCCCACTCTGTGTTTATCCTGCATACATATTGGAAAATCTATAACTAATAAATACTGATAATCATCCTTTTTGCATATCTAGTAATAAATGTAATAGTTTGAAGATGCTAAGTAGCTTGTTTCAGAGGGAAACAAATTGAGAAAGCTGCTTTCAGCTTCAATTAGTTAATGGTTTAACTATGCAAACAATGTCATCCTTTATGATGATCGAACCATTCTAATGCTAGTGGCTGATTTTGTAGTTTGCAAAAGACTTGTGCTGCATTTAAAATAAAAGAATTGGAGAATTTGTGATTATATCGGCATAATGTGAAAGGAGCATATTCAGCCTGCTGCTTTTGCATACTGAGAGGCAAGTTTTTATTACTCAGAAGGTACTACTACTGCCTTAAAGCAGCCAGAAAGATCACTCTGATACAGGTAACTAGATCCCTCTCTCTAAGACTTCCAAGCATTTATCTCCCCATGCAGCTCACCCTGTGAAAAAGATGCTGCAATATGACTGCTTGTGATCCCCAAGGCTTCAGAGATTTTCCTATCTATGTACACATAGGTCTGACCAAAGACACACATTTTAATACAGAATAGCTTTATTTAAGTAATGGTTTGGCTGAGCTCAAGGTGATGGAGAGATGGAACAAGACAAAGACCTGGCTTTTCAAAAAGAACTAACACGTTGTCAGTCTTAATGCTGCCAACTCTGTTACCAAGTCCTGAGCCTAACTTTTCCCATACTGGAGAATCTCAAGGAATGTGATTACTCTTCCAAGCTGAAGTGTTTTCCAGAAGTTATAAGACAAATCTTTGCGCCAGTAAAGTTTGTGGCAGAATTCCCATCAACTTTAATGGGAAAGAATTGTGTTCTGTTTCCAGGGGTCTCAGTATTATTTTTTACATTAAAAAAAAAAAAAGCTTATAAAACACTGTACAAAATATTATTAACTTGCCTTGAAGGGACAAATGTAATTTTTAAGTGCTCCTGGCAGTTTAGATTAAAGACACATTTCTTTTCAGATTTACCAGAATTAAAAAATACCTCTCTGTCCTTTGTGTTCTTGAGTATCTTAAACTCTGCAGCTGCTGTTCATTAACATATTTTTCAACATCTAAGCTGGTGTGGCATTAGATGTATGTGTTTTAAAAATAAGAAAAACAAATATTAACTCAAAAATGCTGTTGGCATTTTTTGGCTAATTGCCTAAAGTTTGATTTAATAAATTAATATTTCAATTTAGAATCAGAGCTAACTCTTAAACATACTGGGTATACAGCAGGGACATCACGTTACTACTACAGAATATGTCATCCTACAATGTTATCTTCATTGAAGCAATTAATTTGTTTGTGGTTTTGTGATATCTAATGGATTTCTGTGAAAGGGTTGTTTTCTTGTGAGCAATTAACAATCCTGAAATTTCTTGTTACAGAGCTTGGGATCAATTTTGAGCATATATGGCAAAAAACATTAACAGTTCTAAATCCAATGAAGCCTGCAGATGGCAGCATTATGAATGAGACAGACCTCACTGGACCTATCATTTTCTGTTTGGCCCTTGGAACAACATTGCTGCTGGTAGGATATGGTTGAAATCTTCAGGAATTTCTTTTCCAACAAGCTAATGCCTAGGTGATAATGCATATGAAGTTGCAGAAGATGTAGTACTGGCATAAAATGATTCATGCGCTGCCATTTGTTCTGAGATGATATGTTAAAAACTCTCCTTGCCTTTAAGTTTAAATGTAATGCAGAAGTAACACAGGTGAAGTAATGTATTACTTCCAGTGGAAAAAAAAGACCGTAACATTTTTGGAGTGGGATTTAATATGAACAAAGGACAGATCTGTGCCGTGTATAACCTGGAAAAGCTCTGAACACCCAAAGCAGAGCAGTATGTGCTTGGTAAGGACCTAACAAGGAGTTTTTAAAGTAGGTAATAAAAGGACATAGCAGACCAGCCCAGTTTTTCTAACACTCTTGCCACTGTTTTGGAATTATCTTCTTTCTATGTTATTTCAGGGAGTGCAGAGATATAAAAAAAGATATCTTTATATGGCCAGAATAATTGGAAAAAAAGAAATGGAAACAATCTTTTTCTTCAAACTTTCCTTTCTCCTCAAATTTGCAATAATTTCCTATAAATTTTAATAGTACTTTCTTAGTTTATATTCTTTTTCCCATACTGTCTGTTTAATAAAATATGGTAGCCTGTGTTTGACCTTCTGTTTTATGAATATAGCTTTCCTACAGGAGGGAAGTTTAACAGGGGTTGTACAGTTCTCTGAATCCATCTATCTATCACTGACAACAGTGGGTCGCCAGTGTTGCTGAAGTACAGCTCTAATTGCTGGCAGTAATTCATCAAACAGGGATAAGGTGGGACCACCCTGGAAAGGGCTTTACTGCTCTGCAACTGAGGTGAGAGAAATGGGTCCATTCTCCATTTCCTCTGTGATAAATAGTGCTGAGTCAGAAGATTCTTGAAAATTCTTACTTCATTGTCAGGGCAGTACCTTGAATGTGCAAACTGCAATATAAATGGCAAGTATTATTATTATTTATGCCCCTATAAAAATAAAAATCTTTTAAAAGGGTGGAAGACGCAGGAGGAAAGGGAATAAAAGGAAAAGAAGGCAGGAAACTAGAGAAGACAGGCTATTTTCCACATGGAGAAATAAAGATATGAGAGTAGTAAAAGGAGAAAGTTGAATTAAGTATAATCAAGAAAGTGGAAGGAAAGCTAAGAGAAAGAGATAATGGAAAGAAATACTTCCTGTTGATTTTTCTTCCTGAATAGCCAACAATTCTAATGAATATTAAACTACTATTATTGAAAAAAGTACTTTAATTATCATATTTATTCTGTGATATTTAGCATTTTAAGTGTCATTAGAAAACCAACTTCAGTGCTCCAGTTTTAGGCCAGCAGAACTCCTCTGATATAATCCAATGTTTTTGTGCCATAAATTCACAGCAGTACGTGTATGGGGTTTCCATTTGCCATCTTAGAAATTTGGGCTGCTTATTTTATCTCAGATGAATTTAAATACTAAAGTAGCTCTTCAGCTGTGTAAACCATCCTTCTGTACTTCAATAAGTCTCTTCTAATAGCACCAGGAACAGAATTTGGTTGAGAGCTTCTTTCCAGAAATAATGTATACATTTCATCTAGTTTCAGGTTTTTAACTATGGAAAATTATGCAAAGATGTTCTTCAAATGGTAGCAACTCTAAAAGAGAGAAAGAGAAAAGGGCTGTTAGCCTGGCAGCAGGACTTGATCTTCCTCATGTTAGTATAACCAGGCAGCCCAATTGTAGGAGGAGAAACAACGGCAGCACAAAAGTTAGCAGAGGGCTGTCTCAGCTGCTTTGCATTTTACATAGTCATTTGTATGAAATCAGACTTCCCCATCCACTTCAGCTAAGGATAGTAGTACCCACTCCAGGCAGATGCAAACAAGCACACAAAGTCTGACTTTCTCCTAACCTTGTTCCTTCCGCAGGACAAATTTAGCTCTTTCCATTCATCAAAGCCTGTCAGACTAATCAAGCCTGATTCTGGTTTTGCTTACATCCCTGTGAACTGGGAGTATTCCTGTGTGTGTGAGTCAATATATTTACATATGTTAAGAAAGACGGCCTAAAATTGGAACCAACATGTTCAGCTGCCTACCCCCCCTCCCTCCTCGAGCCCTTGCACCACAAACCAAACACTTCACCAAATGGAGATTTCAGCTGGCTGCTGGTGCTAGCGCTCCCTTCATATCTGGCTCTGGAATGTCTTAATCTTAAACTAAGATGCTAAATAGTGCTGTGTAGAAACAAACAGTATAAAATATAGCTGGTAGTTGTTGCACCTATTTGAAACAGAACTTTTCTTAGTTAGTCTATAGCAAAGGCTGCCCCAAACCATTGTGGTGTTAAACTTACTACAAATCATTAATGACTGAAATTCTAATTTATAATAATCTGAGATAGTATTGCTCCCCTAAAATATCTCTAGCTATCATTAATTTTATTTATAGAAGCAATTTTTTCCTGATTATTTTATACCACTAGTATGCAAATGCCAGCAAAGGACTCTGTATCCAAATAGGAAGATTTCTTACCCTTATTAGTTCAGGAATAGCTTATTTCTTATGGTGGAAGACAGTGATGGGGAAAAGGCCAACACTCAGAATCTTGCGAGGATAAAGACAGCCTGGCTGTACCTGTCTTAACCTTGAGGACTGGAACCAGAGGAGAGCTCTGCAGTGAGCCAGGTCAATTTGCAAACAGCATAATGTTGCTGATATAAAGCCAGGTCTTATTGACTCAGTCTGCCTTTCATGTGTGCACCGCTGTCCAACCAGAGCTGGTGAGGTGTCACCAGCCTGCAACATTAGGACTTTCAAGTTGTGTCTTCCCTAGGCTAGGCCCTCTCCACTGCACTGCATTACATCTGTCCAGCTCAAATACTGCTGGCATCCAGTGATCAGTTTCCATATGCACAGATACAGGAAGAGGGGGCAGAGAAGAAGGGTCTTAGAGTTGTTTCCCCCAAATTGGATTAAAATGTATGGATAAGTAAGGTGATAGATCTTCTTAATCCTCCTTAATCATCATGGAAGGTATACTAGCAAATATTACAAAACATGAAAAAATTCAACGTTTCCAACTAATCCATCACAAAAGAATCCAACCATAAGCCACAAACTGATTAGAAAACTGTGACCATCTAATAGTTTTGATTCTCATGTGGTTTATCATATGCAATATATAATATATAGGGGGCAATATATAAATATGTGTGTGTCTGTGCACGAACACACCTGTGTTTTAAATGTGTACAGACATGTTGTTATGTGTCAGGAAGGTGATGCACAGTGGTCCTTCATTTGAGAAGTTTATTCCATAGTCCTGAATTAATAGCTGAATTCCAGGCAAGAGCTTTCTCCTTCGCAGGTCCATGCTATCATTAGGATATAAAGTTCCAATACAAAACAAACTTTATTTCTGATTTATGAATGTTTTTGTGGTGCACAGATGTGAAAATGACAGCATTGCATAGCCAGCAATCAGTATTTAATTTGTTAAAAGCTTGAAGAGAGAGCAAAAAATATTTAACCATCTTTTGTGACTGTTTGTTTTGGGGAGTGAACAATGCACTTATGCCTGGAGGTGATCATTCAAACTGATGGCAGGAGATGAAGGAATTGGTAGTGCTGTGGCCACAGTTGCCTGTTTTACTAGCTTTGTGTATAAATTAGAAAACATCAAGCTCTACCAGGCTGGTACCTTTCAAAGGCACTAAATTCCCACAAAGGAATAAAACCTGGAAGGAAAAAAAAACACCTGGGATTTTTTCCTTTGTTAGAACAAGAAAAAGAACACAAGCTGACTGTTACTACTCAGGTTTATGTTGAACATGTTGTATTGATCTAAGCACAGAAATGTGTCTTTCTCGTAGCAGTCAAAGGGAAGAATGGTCACATTCATCCTGAACACGAGCATATTTTAAGCAAAGTTTTACTAATTTTTTGACGGCCTGTTTAAAGTTGAAGGTTTGTAATAAAATATAAGGCATATCAAGTAACCTAAGTCATAATTTACTTAGGACACTTTTTCACATCCCTGTGTACACCTGTTGAAAAGATGTGTCTTGAAATTAAAATGAAATTACTAAAATGTACTTTCCATAATTTCTTCTCAGTTTGTTCCTTCAGTTTGTAACTTCTCAATTATACCTTCCCAAGTCTCCCAACTAATTCATGTTCTGTTTGGAACCCAAAGAGAGTAAGACTAAGAATCAGCCTTGTAATTTTAAGTTAGCAACAAGCACATTCTCTCAATTGTACCTTGAAATTATTTTTATGCAAAAATCACTGAAAAGTATCAGCTGTGGTACACAACTGAACTGAGATAGGCGAAGCAGAGAGAGAGTATCAACAAAAAGAATTAACAAACCTAAACCTAATTCTGTCTTCTCTCATTATTTTGTGATCATTTGCTCACTTCTGACACTTCATGCTTACTCATATTTATTTCAGGCAGGAAAAGTTCATTTTGGATATGTTTATGGCACGAGTGCCATTGGGTGCCTTGTTATGCATGCCCTGCTGAACCTGATGAGTGACTTGGGAGTCTCACATGGCTGTGTTGCAAGTGTCTTGGGCTATTGTCTGCTGCCCATGGTGATCCTGTCATCTTCTGCAGTTGTCTTCTCACTACAGTAAGTACCAGTCTATCACAACAGGAATCCTATGGAGAATAGTAAGTTAGAAGGCTGGTATTGTGCAAAATATTTTATAAATGGTTAGGTAGGGAATTTTGGCTCCTGAAACTTTAAAGCAAAACACCATTTTTTGTGTGTGTAGGTGGAAACAGACAGAAGTGTTTGAGAGGGGTGGCATACATTCATTTTAATATGAGTCCTTAATCCACTGCTTCTCACTTGGACTGAGAGTGCTGATTGATTTTTACAGTAGCCTCAGATGTGCCTTTTGTTTTACAGAGCCAACAGTGACTAAATTCAGGTATCAATTTCAAAAGCAACTGCTGAATTTTGGGTTTATATAGCTGTTTCTTTATTTGTTCATAGCATTAGGCCTCTCATCTTTATGTTTCCTTTCCTTCTGTATACTGACTTCTTTTGGGCAGAATGAAATAGGGCTGTAACCCTTAATGATTTTGAGAATTAGAACAAGTGTTTAGGATGTAGTAGAGTTGTATATATATATATATATGGATAGAAAACTTTTTGGCAAGCTTCTCTTTCCTCATCATTTGGTAAGTCCTTTGAGATACAGACTGTGTTACCTCACTGTTCACATACAGCAAAGTACAAGAAAGTTCAAGATCTTGCCTGAAGGCCTTGAGCAGTACTTTTACCTGTTTTTAACATGTTATTAATGGTGGTTTTCCTTCTTAGACTTTGTTTTCTGACATTTTTAACTCTCCAATTTGTAATATATGAAACTTGGCAGCTGATCAATAAGAAAATGCCCCTGTTCATTCTTTGGAAAAGTAGTATGTATATATATATATATATATATATATATATATATAATTTTTTAAAGGAAATTATGTAGCAGAATGAAGATTTTGGGCACAATTGTTGTTGCATGTTTCTGTGGAGCTATGATGGCTTAACATGACCATATTCCACGTATAAAAGTGTTTCTGAGCTATCCTTGATAAGATGGATAGTAGTGATACTGAAGAAGTCATTTATACTCTGTTGTCCTACACTTCCCATATTTTCTTGATTAACCTGTTTAATAATCCAGCCTAATAAAATGTGTGGATACATAATCATAAGACAGATGGGGTGAATTCCAAACCAGCTGTTACAACTGTGCAGGGTACTGTTGTCTGCACAAGGAATCCCCCATCACACACTACACATTTGTAAAATGCTGCAAATTTACAGACAGTACATATTTTGAAAATCTATAAATGCTGTATTGTGATAGCCTTTAAAAAAATTGAACTGTTATTTCTAAAATGGGTTGATAATGTTAAGTACCTATCGACAGGATTCTGCAGTCCTTTTTCATTTGCTATACAAAACTGCTTGAACACAGCAAATACCAAGGTTAACTATTGCAAACATGCTATTAAAATTAAGTGGCAACTTTTAAATCCAACATACACTTCACCATTTATTCACTTATTTAAAATGGCAAAGGAAAGACAGCAATATGGGGGGTTTTTTTAGTATTTGTAAAAAGTATTATTTCTATTTCAAAGTCTAAAGAACTTACCTCAATTTTTTTCTCACAGAAAATATACCGAAGATAGTGCACTCATCTACTGCAAACACGTAGCTATCAAATCTCAATTTTCCTTATTATCTATTTCACTGTAACTAAATGAAGCAATATATGGGATATTTTGGGTGCTAAATAGCACCAAAGAGAAAACTTGCATGGAACTAGATTTGTTTGTGCCCAGTCTATGTTCTTATTATGTGTAAGGCCAAGTTGATTAGGTCATCTTTCTGAGAGAAATATCAACAGACTTTTTTCCTGGAAAACCCCCAACAATTCTTTACTGTCAAAGCCCCAAACGGAATGGTCAAGCTATTTCCTTAACTAAACAGTGACAGAAATGAATGTAAGAGCAGAGAAAGAAGTTCTTAGATGCAGCCAATGCACAGGACTCATCTACAGGGTGTGAGAGAGAGAGAGTAGTGGAAAGAGTCTGCTCACGTCTGTACCTCCATCTCAATCTCACACCAGTATGGCCCCAGTCCTTTTGGTCACTGTGAGAGTGACATCTGCTTTTTGCCCTTCTCCCGCGCTAGAGGATTTGACCTCATGGGTGTGCCAGGTATAAGTTCTCTGCCAAACCATTCCTTTCAGCAATAACACGTTAGATTGAGGTCTTAATTTACAAGTGCACACAGGTATCTCTTGGTTCCAATATGATTTTTTGTCACATTTCCATCCTGCTCTCTGCCAGTCCTGGAACAAACCATAAGAGGCCATTGGACTTCAGTTCAAGGCAGAGCATCCACAGCTCTAAATTGTGCTACCATGTCCCCTAAAGAGTTATTATACTAGTTGAAAATGGTCATTGCATGGTATGTTGCTGTTGCATCCCATCCCTCTGCCGGCATGGGTACCTGCTGAAAGAGCCATCCATACTAGCTCTGAATTTCTGGTTCTCTGCTTAGGTGAGAAACTTAGCATCTCCTCTTGGAACTGAGGCCAGAAACTTGCTTCACAAAGCTCAGTGTAATTTCCCTGAATGCCACTGTATAGGTTTAAAGAACACGTAAATTGATGGTATTAAATCACATGGCCTTTAATGTTTTATTTTTAGCATGTTGAAGTTGCAATGAGGTGCTGAGTCATCATAAAATCAATTCTCTCCTTCCTCCCTCAAAGTCCCAACAGCTGACAACACCAACTACCTTACTGGCCTGGAGATTGGATTGCTAAGGAATGAACTATTTCGTGTGATATGATTGCATTAAGTAAACTAAGTCAATTGCATAAGGAGAGCTTTACTCATCATGGTTTAGCTGCAGTAATAATATTAGTGGAGATGATTTCTGATAAAAGGACCAACATAAGTATACGCAGTCTGTTTCTCCCTTCTGGTTCTGTTACGGTGATGCTTCAGAAGAGTGGGACACCAGGAATGCCTTCAGGAACTAGCAGAGGTTCATTCTCTCTTGAAGTCCTTGAAGCTGGCATAGTGAAAGTGTGTAATGCACCTGACCTCATTACTTCATGTACTCATGTACTTCAGCAGTATATTACGCACGTGATCTCATGCATTTTACAGAAGCAGGCTGCAAATAGACTGCAAATAAAGCATACGTGAAACATTATTTATTGGTAAGATTTTGTTCCTACAGGGTTTAATAGTGAGCCCTATGTAGTCTGCAGGAGAATTTCAGTGGGCTTTCAGCCATAGTCCCATAATCATCAGTCCTCCAGGCTGTGCTGCTCCTAAGAGGTTGCAGAATGTAACTTCAGAAGGGCCCAGCTGTCACCAAGGGTCAGCATGGAAAGTTACCATTCTTTCAGTGTGCAGAAGGATGCCAGGATGAGCAAAATATTTTTCCTCAGTGGTTCTTCTTGCATTTCTTACTTTATGCTCAGTGTGCTCCCTGTTCTAAAAGGCCGGTCCAGCTTTCTCCTGGGAGACAATCACCACCTTTCTGCTCATTCAGCTGAGGTGTGAGTCTTTAGGAGCCTCCTCTCAGAGTCCAAGGCACACTTAAAATTTGTGTTGTGTATTACAAAAATGCTACCCCTCCAGGTCATCAGGATTCCTGATGGAAAAGTAGGCCTGTAGTGTCATTTTAGAACCTAACAACTTCTACAAGCCCATTTTGGCTGTAATAGGATCTTTGCTAACGCTAATATTACACTTTAGCTGCTGCATCTGCTGGAGTCCCAGAAGATTTATTTCGAAATGCATTGTCCTCTTAGCAGTACTTCTGATGATGCTTTTATCCATACTGATGGTTTTATCCATGCTGAAGCTTTTATCCATGCTGAAGAAATTACTTTCTTGTTTACAGTTACAATTTTAATTTGTTCTTATGCTTGACTTTCATTATAATACTCAGTCCTTGGTTCTTCCAGTGACTGTTACCTTATCAACAGCAAGCTGATAGACATGAATTTGAATTTGGTAAGATTTGATGCTACGTTTGATAATATGTGGACTCTGTCATGTTTCTTTAGTGTTTTGTTTCTTTTTCCTCCTAGGGGGATCCCAGGAATTTTGTTAGCTCTGTTTATTATTGGATGGTGCAGTCTGTCAGCCTCCAAAATTTTTACCTCTGCATTGGCTATGGAAGGACAGCAGCTACTGATTGCATACCCCTGTGCTTTACTTTATGGACTTTTTGCACTACTAACGGTTTTCTGAGATGTATTTTCTGGTAGTCTTAATAAAGTCTGGTCATGGTTGTTGGAGGGGCAAGTCGTTATTTATTAGATTCGAATTATTTTTAGTTTACCTAGAGTTGCATTAAGTTCCATTAACAAAATTAGATTCTATGGCTTACTGTTTTTTCCTAGTGGCTGATAATTGAAATAAAAAATCAAGCCAACAGGTAGATGGCCTCAATAATAGTGTTTTGACAGTCTTACAGCTTAAGGAAAAAAATTGTATTGAGAAGGAAGTAAAAATGAAAAAATATGAAATAAATTATAATTAAACAAAAATTCTGAGTGTTTATAATATAGTACATGTGCTAGAGAGTAATTGGAATGCAATTATGTAAATATTTAATGGTCATAATAAATCAAGCAAAAATGCATATTTGTTTCAAAAAAAGCAGCTTGCCATCTTATATAACTACTAATTAATATCCAGAATTTATATGCATGTGTTTGGGGTTTTTTAATAAGAGAAGATTGAGTGGCCATGCTTTGTGATATTGAAGAATTGCCCAAGAACAGGTTAATACAACAGAGGGAGGAAACTGGGAATGTTGTCTTATGGTTTTTTTCCTTAAAGGGGTGTTGCTGTTCAAAACAACATTGTACTGTTTGTAAATCACAGTAATGTTATATTTTAGAATTGCCAGTAAAGCACTGCCTGCTGTAGCTGCAGAAAAGTGTCACACAAAATACAGACAACTAAAAAGTCCTTGAAAGGCAGAACTATATTTGAGCAAAGTACAAACCTCCATAATTTTATTTGTCCTCTCCAATCTATTTGGTTTTACAGAAACCAAACATTTTCATCATGGCAAGGAAGCACAGAATGCCCATGATGAAGTTTCAAAATATAATATTACCAGTATCAAGCCATCAAGAGGAATTGGAGATGTGTGTGCAGTCACAAGGACAAAATCAAGTACACAGTGCTAGAGAAAATGAAGGTAGGTGTAGACAGAGCTAGGAAAAACAAATAGATGAAATAAAGGGAAATATGAAGGCAATAAGTGGCAGCAGATTATTTCATCAGTGTTTTAGGGTGTCTTTCTTCTTGATGTATATTTCTATGATCTTGATTATCCTCCAATTTATAGATTATTTTGAACACTTTAGTGAACTGCTTTCAAAATATTTCTTTCTCTAGACAGAGGGCCAGTGATTCTGGGACAGAGGGTTCTGATACTGCAAGCACTTATGCAGAAGTTTAGTATGGCAAAACTGCTCGAGTATACATAAAATTAATTGTGTTCCTAATCCTTTTCAGGTCAGAGGTAAATTACATGATCTGTTTGTCCTCAAGCTAGTAACTCTGTTTCTGAATTGAAAGAGCCTCTGGTAAAAATATTTCCTATTGCTGTCATTTTTGATTTTTTAAGAACTCTAATGCAAACCATTCTGGAATTCATTTTATCCAACTCCAATGGAAGTAGTTCAGAGTAGAGTTCATGAGAAGTAAATGAAAGATAATGTATACTCAGCCGATTTCCTAAAAAATCACAACTCATTTATGGAAAAAATGCTGCGTTTATCCATTTCTTTACTGCAAGGCTACAAAAACAGGCACAGAGAGGCAAAGTTGGAGGTATGACCCTTAAGCAAATTGTGGCTATAACTAGGCAGGATCTAATTGCACGTAAGTGGGAAGTGCATGAACTTGGAAGATCAGCAATTGTGAGCATGACAGATTTGGCCCTATTGTATCAGGGAGTAAATTTGCCAGTAATGAGGCACAGATAAACACATAAAGTGACTCCAGGGTATGGATATAAAAATCAGATGGTTTGATTTATCACACAGTAATGGCATTCTGATGTCTCAGTGGGGAAAGATTTGTATGGTTGCACTTCCTGTAAAGTTCAGAAAAGATGGTTTAGAAACAGATCCATTTTTTTCCTACATTTCCGATTATAATTCATACTGACTAAAACAAGTATAAAATGGCTTGATTCTGCAGCACTTTATATTCATTCTCATCTTGATCTGCATGATATGAATGGCAGAAAAACCAGTGAATCAAGCCATTAATTTGTCTTTTGACTTGTCATAGACAAGTCAAATTACTTATGGGGAAAATGAACACCTTGAAATGTTGCCAGAACACTTACGAAGCAAGTGGTAGCCTAATTATAGTTTTATGTTTATTCTCTCAGAATTCGTAACTTTTTCCTTTTCTTCACTGAAACACATCTTCATCATTTTGAATGCTAACTTCATAACTCCGGTAAATTCCTTTGCTTTACTTTGCTTAGCTGTGCTGATTTCTTTTTACCTGTTCCCAAGGGATTTCCAGTGAGTGGTACATGCTGGTGCTGGGCTCCCAGTATGGTGTCCTTCAGGAGTCTCTATGGTGACTGATAGGGTTTAACTCTCTTAGGTGTCCTTCTTCTACTTCTTTGAAATAAGATTCCTCATTTAAATCCAGCTCTTCTTTCTGAAGGTCAGCACAGCCATGGTGATGCTTTTGGTCCTGTTATTCCTGTGTGTGCTTCCTGAATCTAAAAATATTATGGTCACAATCACTAACTGGTACTTCATCAAAAATAAATGTTTTAAACAGATATTAGACCAAAACAATATGTATATTTTATAATAAACTCTTGTTCTGACTCTCTGGACAAACTTTCCCAACACCATCTATCTTTACTATATTTTCTCTTGCCTGAACTGTCATATTTAACTTCCCCACATCATTCCATAAAAGTTTAAATATAAGCCTGGCAAACTGTTACTTTCAACTTGCCAAAGAGAGGATTATAAAATAGTAATGGGTCACATATTGATTTTTAAGTCATGCTTCCTGCCCCAAAGAGTTAATAAGGTTTCTAATCTGTCTTTGGTTTCTTGTTCTTTGTAGCATGCACGTGAAAGTTCAGTTCTGAATGTGCATTCACACACAGAAATGAGCACTTCCTTATGTTCCTTTCTGTTAATTCAAATTGTAATATCAGTTTTGGACAAAGGCAGTATGGCAGAGGTGTAGGAGACAAAGTGCCTGTCTTCCACTGCGCTTCTCATGTGCCAGACATATTCAAGGTCACCCTCAGAAAGAAGCTTGCAGAATTCTGATGTAAGAGAAACATTTTGCCATTCCATTGTAGTTAAATGCAGGAGGATATAAAGTGAACATATTCTGAATGGAGACCATAGCATGTGGCTGAGTATGGAAAGACAATAAAATATGTCTAACTAGCAGCTACTGACAAAACGTCAGGTTACTTCAAGAGACCTGGTCTCCTTGGCAAGTCAAGAGCCACTTCTGTAGTACCAAGGGTCCACTATTTATCAAAAATCATCTTGTCGCATCATCTCTCAGAGGTTATGATAGAGACCTTGAATGGTTTAACTGTTGATAAGCTGAACTGAGGACTGAAAGCTGCTGACACATTGAATTTGACACATGCTGTGTTTCCTGGTGAAAAAGCATTACCAAAGGGTAATACTTTTCTGCTTTTCTTAGCTTAGAAGCCACAGAAGGTTTCTATACAAGCAGTGACCTCATTTCATGACTATGTTGTTTATGTCATTTGAGAATGAGACATGACAGCTCTGTGTCTTGCCTTAGACCTCTCTTGCCACCATGTTTTTTTGAGCTCCTTGCTAAACTGCCATCTTCACATGTTGGCATTTTCTGTTGACTGGATTATCTTAGGGGAATTTTAAATTACTCATCTTTATTTCTGTCAATAATAGGTATAAATGAAGGAAGAATTCAAGAAATTGTACCTGCTTTAAATTTCCTTTTTACTCCCTTATTGTCAAGAGCATATTTTGTGGTCATCTTGTTGTGGGTTTTTTCATGCCTAGTAGCTAAGAATATACGTGTATATGATAGACATACACATATGTGAAAAAAAAGCATATATATGATAAGTTGCAAGACACTGGAGCTCCAAGTTTATGCCATTTTTGAGGGCATAGTAACAGCATAATATCAGCAATCTGTTGACTCAACCTGGGAGATGATGCATATCCTTTCAAAAAAATCAGCAATTGAAGCATCTGATAAGCCCTATGGAGAATCACTGCACGTAATGGCAAAGCTCACAGTGACAGGATGCATTTACTAGTTAATGTATTTTCTGTCAGATAACAAAAGGCTACTGGATCAGCAATTAATGGGTTACTGCAGCATAATGGCTACAAAAATCAGCTGCATAATTAATGTCAACCTGCCCAGATCATTGTAATAAGAAATTGATTTCTACCTGTGATGGCATTACTAATGGATATGTTCCTTTTTAAATTCTTCTCTGTCAAAATTTGCCTATCACTGATTCCATGTTCAGTTAGCCTCTTGCCTGTTTATTCTAAGCAAACTGCAATGGTGCCCTGAGAAGTACCAATTTTGTAGCTGTAGGCCATGACTTGTCTGCTTAAACAGTCTCAGCTCCTCAATGTTCCTGATGGTGCATTCTTAGGAGAGGTCAAAGCACACACAACGACTATGTTTAAGTTTTTTGCCAAATGATTTTGAAAGAATAACATCTGTGACAATGACAATATGTTTGCCGTGATTACCAAGCACATTTATTAGACTAATGATCTCTTCATTAGCTTGAAACTGCCCAGTGACCTTGGTGCTGCATCACTGAACTAGATGAACGATGCAATTCACAGAGATCTGCATACAGCTGCATAATAAAGATCCTGGCCAACATGTACCCTCTGCTGTGGTAGCATTTTAATTATGATTGCAAAAAAAAAGAAAAAAACATTATCCTTCTTTTGCCATGACATTAGGTGAAGTGATAATGGGTGAAAAGAGGTCACAGAAACACCAAACACTCATAGTTGTGAATATAACAGACCACATGGAAAGCCACTGCTTTGCAGAGAAAAAGGGGTAGATTTTCAAAAGCACAAAGGTCGGTCCTATCAAAAGTCACTGAGATCTGAGCTCAGCTGTGTACTGTGGTGATTTTTCTGACAGCCTCTTGACAAGCACTCCTAAGCAATCAAAGTGCAAAAAGCCACCAGACTACCACAGGCAGTCTCCCAGAAGACTGGTGACCCACATATAATTCTGGGTGGAAGCAGCTCTAGCAATCAAACATAAGAAGCTCTCTCAATGTGTGGTTGCAAAATGTAATCCCTGGCTACAACTTTATTCCTTTGTTTTTTTCCAGTTTGTTTAAC
This sequence comes from Pyrocephalus nanus, assembly GCA_038380795.1. Classification (NCBI taxonomy): domain Eukaryota; kingdom Metazoa; phylum Chordata; class Aves; order Passeriformes; family Tyrannidae; genus Pyrocephalus; species Pyrocephalus nanus. Next base: position 48,929,932 of record CM076264.1, read on the forward strand.
CCTCATCCCTGGACATTGAGTGGCCACAGTTTGTCTAGCTCAAGCGCTAGCAGCTTGTTGTCTGAGCTCTAAATGTATGATACAGAGTTTTACTGGGCTCTAGTTTTGCTCTTCAGCTTAGTAGGTTGTTGGTTGCTCTTAATTCTGACCCTTAACACCTCGTCTCACTCTGCTGATTATCCAAAATTCTTCTTGTTCCTCATACCTCGTTTCCTGGTTTCTGTTTCTAAATTCATGGGTTTAAGTCATAATCTTACCATTTAGCAGTCTGAACCCTTGTTGTATTCTTTTGATACTCCACCTACCTTCTAGAAAATACAGCACACAGAGAAAGAAGGAGTGCTAGTGAATAATATAAAAATATTTTGGAAATAAAATCCTATCAGCACTTGGCCATCATTAGTCCTTTTGGTTAACACCTGACAGTTAGGATTATGTGTCATCTCATCAGTAGTGTTGAGAGAGAAACTTCTAATATGTTTTGTGAGTAAAAGGTAGTAGTTTTACTGCAAATACCTTGTTGACACCTGAAATATGAACAAGGCCTTAGAGGTGATACCACTGCATATCTCAGTGAAAAGATTCCAGAAACAAAATACCCTAATGTTTAAAGAGGTGTAAAGTGAGCACTAGATTTTATCTCTCCATTGTAGAACAATGTGATAGTCATGCATTACTGTTCCATAGCTCTTCTGAATTGCAAACTGAATGGAGGAAGAGCACTGTTGATGCACTGCAGAATGTGAAACAGTTTAGGCAGTTATTCCTTGTGAAAAGTAGTAATGACACTTGGCTCTTCAGAAGAAGTAGGCGTGATAATGTGATCCACTTTAAAGTGCACTTGTGCATTTTGCTTGGTGAGTCAATTTGCTGGAGGAAGATGATACTAAGTGACACTAATAACCACAAAAAGGATGAGTGCAGCATAAATTTGCTTATATTTCAGACATTGTGCACATGGTGCATAGAGATCTGCAGAGTGTTGCAGAGTAGCGGCACTGCGATATATCTCACCTGCATAATGAGTACTGCTGAATAACTGTTGGCACTGCATAGGAAACCCTTTGACTGAGATATGAGCACTCCTAATGCTTCCTGCCTTATAAAGAGGACCGCTTGTCAAAGGAGAAAATCACCCTGGAGATGTGCATTTCTGAGGGCAGAGGTGATATGTTTAATGGAGCACTTTGCAATTTGCTTCACCTCTGTCCCCATCTATGTGCTCACATTCTCTCTTTCCAGCACACCAGTCTGATTATTGCTTGGGTCCTGCTGCAAAGGAGGAGGCTCAGATCAGTTGCTAAGGTTAGTGGCTAAGAACACCCTGAAGTGCAGCAAGAATCTCCACACAAGTGTCCACCAGACCCACGAGCTTTGTTCAGTGAATAATGTAGAGATGTTTTTGCTAAGATAAGTCGTGTCTCTCTCCCAGCTGCTCTTGGCCAGAAGAAGTATGTATGGCTGTTCAGCTCCAAGGCTGTGGCTGTGGCTTACTGAAGAGCTATGGTCACCATTTGATCACAGTTCTTACAGGTCCTTCGTCTGGTTCCACCAGATGAAATATTACGTGTGTTACATGATCAAGCAGAATGAAAGACATTTTCCTATTTCAGACTAATTAAAACTTTCTGACTGTTATAGCAGCAGAATAATCATAGATTCATGAAAAAATCACTGCAGGAAAGAACACTGGGAGGCCTTTAATGGTAGGTAGTATACACTGGACAATGTATGGTTGTTCTTTCTGTGTGTGTGTGTGTGTACGTGCTGGCAGGGATGCTGAAGGTAGGTTCACTAACAATAGACTGCTGGTTATTTGATTTTGAGTCATTAAGTTACAAGGGAGACCATGGTGCAAAACAAACTGCTTGAGGATCTCTACGGAGTCTAGTTCCAGATTATGCATCCTTGCCGCTCATTGCTGGAAACTCAAAGGCCATACCAGGGAAAGAGTCAGTCTATACATGCCTGGTTCCTCATGGTTTTTGCTTAAAAATACACTTCTAACCACTCTCAGAAAAGGGACATAGAGCTAGATGGGGCTTTGGTCTGACAAAAGGCCATAATTCTTATGCTTATAATTATTATCCTCATGATTATTATGCAGTGCCTCATGGCTAATCAAGAATGATACCTAGGCAATGTACAAGCAGAGAATAGTGTCTCTTTCCCAAAGCAGCTTATGCTGGTGAAATATGACTGCTGTAGCAGCACACAATTGCATTAGAAATATCATTGCATTAAAACACTGCAAAGCTTTCCCTCTGTATAGCCTGACTAGTGCACCACAGAAGGCACTTTGCTCTGTAATCTCTGCAGTATGGTGCTAATGATCTTGTTGGGCTTTGTGTACTTTATTGCATAGTTTGTGTACTTGGGCACTTGAATGTTTTCTAGCTGTGCCAGTGGTATTTGCATTCTGATTGCTTAATAAAACAATGCTGCACATTTAAGGAAAGTAGAAATGCAAATACAATACATGGCAACAATAATAATATCCTTGGTGCCTACAAATCCCTATGCATGCAATGTCCTGCATTCAGATGTGAATGAATCAGACAATGTGAAGCTAAAGGCATCAGTTGGTGCATAAATTGTTTACAAGTGTTTTTACCAAATTTTTTCAAGCAGCTTAAGGAGTTAAGGGGATAAGGTTTTGTGTGTTAAAAGGAATTGTGGCTAATACACTGGACTGAGGCTTGGTCCACATGGGTTCAGCTCAGGTACTTTGCTGGGTTTCCTATCAGAGACCCTGAGCAATAATTTGGGCTTTGAATCCTAAAGGGGCTTAGTGACATATCCCATATCACTTTAGATGCAGGTGCCTTTCAGCATTTGGCCCTGAAACTTCTCAGTGAGGATAATGATACATTCACAATTCATAAAGATGCTGTGAGGAGAGCTTAGTTCCTTAAAAACTACCAGGCACTCAGATGATGGAGCCTAAAGGCAAGTCACAAAATAGTCCTTTCCCAAATTAACAAGATTTCTTTTCACTGGGATGCAAGACCCCCATATGCACGTACCCAGTCTTTAAACCCAGTGGACTTCAGATGGGATGGCCCTAATGACAAATGATGTGAATGATATAATCTGGTGGAGCTAAATAGGCAGCCTTCAGCTGGCAAGATGCTCTCCTGCTTGCCATGTTTTCCGCCTCCTCTGCCTTTTCCCTGCTTTTTCCCTATCACTGTACACCTCACTTCTTCCCAGTGAGCACATCTTCCTAGTGTGGGGAGGGGAAAAAACGATCTCAGGCAGAGTGTCTGTCACTTCCTTTGATGATCCTCATTAAAACCTCCAGGGAGCAAGATGAAGAGTGGAAAACATAAATGTCCCAAGGCCACCATGGGCCACAAATATGACCACTCCCATTCCTTGCTTAGGAGTCTTGGTTCTAAAATATGGGAGGTATAAACTACAGCAGGATTGGGAAATAGTTACAAAGTTTATTGACATGAGGAATGCATCCTATTTGAGGCAGTTGAGAGCAGTAGAGGTAATTGTGCCGGATCTAAACCCAGTTCAGTAGTTGCGAGATAAGTCCATGAAGGACTTCATTTTATAAATGGTCTGTAATGTTTTAAATAATCAAATATCTGTAACTCTGTTGTTCAGTCTATTCCAGTAGGTAATAATGAGTCCAATGAGATCTAGAAATGTTTTTGCAGTAAACTCCACTAATACATATATCCTGAAGTCCAGTGTGATAAGACAATGTGCATGGTCAGCAGTAACTCTTCACAATGGTTAATCCATCACATGCTCTTGATATTCTGTTTATTCCTGACTATTTATAGTAACTACTTTGTCCTTGATAGGGTGTATTTCATTTTAGCAAATAAATGCACAAGTGATTTTTTTATGGTATTTGTTCAAAACAGAGATCTATCTAAATGAACAGCAACATAACCTAAGTGTTGGAAATTTGAGGGAAAGTTAGGACTCGACATTCATAAAACTTCTGAAGAACTAGAAGACATTTTGCTGGTTTTCCTCAGTATATCCTAGCATGTGTTTAAGTGGACCAGATTTACAAATAAATCACTAGTAAATAGCAAATTTAGTGCAGGCATAGGCACAAGTAGATAAGATGTCCAGAAAGTATCAAATTACAAAAGTGAGCTGTTTCCAATTTCAGGAGTTCAAAGCTAACTTAAGCTGCTATGTCTCAGATTTCAGTTAGCTTGGACCACTGAAAAAGTGTTGCATAAGTTTATGTTAGTTAGAAGTGTGGAGAAGAGGAAATTGCACTATTCTTTATACTTTTGAATACAAACACAAAGAACTGGGTCAATGCCTTCATTACAGAAATGTTTGTTTTATTTTGCTTATCCCTTTTCGGGTGCAGTGGGCATTTTATAAAGTTGCATTCCATTATTAAGGAATTTGAACTGAAATCAAATAGCAAGGAAAATGCAAAATAAAATTTTCAGTCCATCCAAATATTTCTTTCATACTAATTAATCTGATCCTAGACAAATAATTCTATACCATCAGAGAAATTAGACTGAGTTAACTATTTTCATTATTTTCTTTTAATGTCAGCTGTTTTTTAGATTGATTTCTAATAAACATTAAACAGAGAAAATAATTTTCTACCTCATTTGTATACTGCTCCATCTTCCTTCCAAGTCAATAGAAATTTTTTCACTAGATTCACTGGTGTTAGAGTAGAGCTTTTATTGCTCACTGTGAAAACTGAGAACATATAAGTTCCCAATAGTGATGGTGGATACCATTTCAGCTGTTCATTAACTGCATATCAAGTGGAATATAATAGATATCAGTACATATCCCAATATTATTAAAACTTTTGGAAAAGTGCACAAGGAATTTGTCTCTCTTTTTGTCTCTCACTTGCTAGTCAGTCTGGTTGGTGGATAGACTGGGACCAGTCCTTAGGATTTCTCTACTTGTGATGACTCATGATGCTCTTGTAACTTTATCATACTGTTCAGACACAATTAGGCATGCACAAAGAGATGCTGTGATTGAAATGTGTCTGATTTCAATGTATAAAGCAATCACTTCATTGTCTAATGGATGTAAGCGATGTCTAAGGGCTTCAGTGAGCTGCTAGGCTATGCCAAGGAGACACCCAAAGAGTTTTTGCTGGATGGTCTTTCTCAGTCTTCGGTTGCTGTCTTCCAACTCCTTGTGTTTCCCCCTAGAATGTTACTTTTCTATATTTTTCCTCATGACTCTGCTACAGGCTTCCTCACAATTCTTTCTCACAACATTGCATTTCCACAGCCATCTAAGCCTAAGTTTTGTGCCTTGGCTGGTTGGATCTAGACGTTGCAACATTCAGGTGAACTAACTCAAGGTGGACACCCTAGTGCTGAAAACACTAGGTGCTGCTGGATGCATTAGAAATGAAGAAATTTTTTTTGCCATTCCCTCATTTCTTCTGAAGTCCTTTATCTTCCCACTCTGTCACTACACTGCTCTTATCCACTGACCATCCTAAGTTCACTAATCCCCTTCCCTGTATCTCAGTCTCCCCCCAAAAAAAGTTCTTTACAGGATCCTGCATTTGCTGGGGGGTAGATCCAGAAGCAAAGAAGTATGGAGGACATCACCCATCTCTTCTCCTCCCCATCTCTCGTGAGTGGCACTGGGAAACCATTTAGGCACCACAATCCCAGACATTCTCAAATGGATGGGTTTTACAGGAGTGGAAACAGAGTCAGTTCAGGGAGTCCTGGAAGTACAAACATGGACAGGCTGGGCCCCCAGATACCAGATCATTTGTTATTGTTCATTATACACTTATATTTTATTGTTCAATATGCGTTTACAACAGAAAATGTATGGTAGCAATGCCCCCCTCACCATATGTTCTTACGGCTGCATCCTCATTATACATAAATCAGTGTATTCTGGTAACTCTGGTCAAGCCATACCATGTGTAATGGCTATCAATTCAGCTTGTGATTTTAAAGTAATGGGAAGCGTGGGGAGCATTGATCGAGTAGGCTGTCCCCCAGGCTGGTGTAGAATGTACAATTTCTATGATTCCACGATTCTGTGATTTCATACACAAGTTCCTGCATTAAGGGGAATTAATCTTCCCTCCAAGAATGATACTAAATACCATTCTAGTGCTCAGGATGGGAAACTAGTGCAAAAAAATTATTGGATTTTACTCTGAGTTGCACTACAGCAGACTTGGATCATCAGCAAATATCAGTGGGTGGATTGTAGGAATATTAAGACCTGAGATGTCTGGCCATATGGCTGGTCAACAGCAGGGTTTAGGTTTAAGGACAGAAAAATGGACAGTTTTCTAATTTCTGTTTTTCAATTTTGTTTTCACTGTTTGAAATAGCTGTGATATGCCCAAGAAAGAAAATTTTGTGTTATCAAAATTGCTTTAACATTTTTAATGACTAAACTTGAAAGCACACTCCTTCTTGTTCAGAAAAACATTAATCAGTAGAAACAGGTACTTGTAAATAAATTAACTCATGCCATAGGCCCCCCCTACACCTTTCTCACTTCAGAAGCTCTGAAATCACAATATACCTTAGGGAAAATTGTCTTATTTGGTGTTATACTCTAAAAGGATCCTGGGGAAGAAATAAATACAAATCAGAAGTAAAATAAATGCTTTTCTCTAATGAAAAGAAGGAGACTGCTTGATTGGTTTGTGATTCTTAGCATCTACAAAATTGAGGTCACTATTGTGAAGGGGATCAGTCAGTTTCTAATCTATGTCTTTAGTGCAGCGTTACTCATTCATCAGAAATATTTAGGGAAAAGTCCAACAAAGCTTGAGGCTTGGGCAGAATTCATTATTCAGTACCCAACTGTCTCCTCATGAGATGCATACTTAGCGCAGCAGGTATATATTTATCCACTGAAGAACTCTACTTGAATCCAAAAGCTTTTCCTTGCTAAAGCTCCGAAAGGTCTCTTGGAGGTGTCTTCTCTTCAGCAAGTCCATACATATCCTTAAGGGAATCATGAAGTATTTACTTTTAAAACTATTTTGTAAACTATCAATCCAATGCAAAGATTTACAAGCATAGCAGGTAATCTTTGCTTACTGATTCCATAAATCATGTCTGTAAAACCACTATCCCAAGCAATGTTTAATGCACAAACTACATTGCACTAATGCTACATTTAGTCCAAGGAAAAATTAATTATTTAGCCTGATGATTTTTGCTGTCTTGGTGAATTCCAGCTTGATTTATTCCCATAGGTTTTATTTCATTCTTCCCATGAATATGAAGAACACTGCACCATATGCACACCTTCTCTGTACAGCCCACAATCTGTTCCTGGCAGTGTGGGCTCAGGGACTGGCCATTAAGCACTGGGGTACCCCTGGATGCATAGTGGCAGGAATTTCCTCTATGCTAACAGTAAAATATTACATTATGTGGTTGGAGGAAGTGCATGCACAAAAGGAGAGACACTTCGAACACATTTTCATTGCAGTACTGTGGCAGTACTTTTATTGTACAGCTTTACTGTACAATGAGTCGTTGTTGCTCTTCATCTATGTGCTTGCTTTTGCAGAAAAAATATATAGTTCTGCTAAACTGTTTTAACAATAAGCATAATTATCCATTTTTAGGAAAAAACCCACAAAACTCTTGCACATGCATTCCTAATAACTTAAGAAGAGAGAATGACAGAATCATATCACAGAGTCAGAGAAATGTTGTTTGGAAGGAACATCAGAGGGACAGTTGTCCAGCCTCCCCATCAAAGCCTCACCATTCTCAGCACTATGTCAGCCACGGTTTTTCTTGCCAGGTCTTGAAAACTTCCTAGTGTGTCCACATTATCCATGGGCATCCTGTTACAGTGTTGCACCATACTCCCCGTGAGGTTTTTTCTAATGCCCAACCTGGCTATTGCCTCTTGTTGTGCCATTTGCCACAGCTGAGGAGTGTGTCTCTGCAATTTTGTATCTGTGCTTCAAAAAGTTGTAGGCTACTATTAGGTTGCTCCTTAACCTTGCCTTTGTCAGAGTATGATGTTTCAACCTCTCTTTGTGGGACATGTGCTGTAGGTCTGCAAACACATTTTCTGTTTTCTAACGTCAAGATAAATCTCAACATTTTGTTGAGAAAAATTTTATTGGCAAAACTGCCAATAGCTTGACTAAAGTAAATATCTGAGATGAGACGTAAGGGTTTGACATCGAGGCCTGTACAGTACACTGAAATATCTGAACAGGTATATTTTATTGAATCTATCATTTTCACATTTTAGTGAACACTTAAAATTAAATTTTCTGCTTTTCTTATGGGAAGTGGTCATGCAGCACAAAAGACTGTTGTTTGAACAAAAAGCAAGAAAGTATAGCAGGTATAGAAAATGCTCAGATCAACACAACCCCCAAGCCTCTGTCTCAGCAGGACATTATGAGAAGATCTCAGTTTTATCAGCTTGTAGATAGTAACATGGTAGCCACTGGGAACATTATAGTAATTCTACAACAGTTTAATTCAGTAGACAATAAATGACGTGTTATTTGGTTCCCTTTACAAGTGGAAGGGGAAAAACTTAAAATGGAGCTTGCTACAAAGTATGCTGTTTCTGTAATTTCACAGCAGGACAATCATAGATCACTTAAAACCACAGATTTGTAGAAATTCTCAGAACTTCTAAAGCATGCTTGAGTCGCTGGGGCCTTATGATACTGAAGGCAGTGTAAAACTGTAAACAGCATGTGCTGAGCTTCTGTGTTGTGCAGCAATATGCTGTATATTGTCTTTTGTTTCAGACATTCAGCTGTTATCAGCGAGGCATAAAATTCCTGCAGATTCCAAAAAATTACGAACCCACCCACCAAAAGTTACCTGTACTCAGGACAAGGTATTTGGGACCTTTGACATTGCAACTGGAACTTTGGCACGTACAAAACCCACACAGGTGCTTGAGTTTTGACTATGAGGCTTTCATGTTCAAATCTCATATACTCCAAATTTCTGTGAGCTAAGTAACTCTAAGCATAAATAAATGACTTGAAACATTAATTCTGATGGAATAATTATGTAAGTATTTTACATAAAATATACTAGAAGAGATCAGGAGACTTCCACAGGATATAATTTCTTATTTTGCTGAGGGAGATATGGGTCTAATTCAGGTAAGGATCAGAACTGAATCTGAGTCTCCCCTGGGTTTCCCCCTCCCATATAACCATTACAGGGTTAAGTAAATATGCGGCATCACTTCTTCCATGCTAATATGGGTAAGTGTCGTGGTCACAGTAAGTGACAAGTGGTTTTGGCAGCTAACAACCATACAGAATACTGAATTTGGCTTAGCATAAGGCACTGAGTGTTTCTCAGTACTTAGAAATGGCTTTTTTAGCTTGCTGGCTATGGTGAGCTTAGATCCCTAACTAAACATGGATTCTGCTAGAAGTTCAGTACCACAGCTGTTAGGATTGGTACATCTCCTTCATTTATTCCCTCACCAGTTTTAGAGAAAACACCTCAAGTACCCCCACTTACCCCAGAAAAAAGTCAGACACACATATCATTGGATCAGTAATAGATTTATTTTCTTTCTCCAAGTGGAATCAACAGAAGACTGCCCAACAGATACCCCTAAACATCTAGTTAAATGATACACTTCTGCTTACATTCCCTTTTTCTCCCTTTTTAACTTCTCAATTTTTTCCGTTTACCACCCTCATCCACTCCCAAATAAACAGGCTATTCCTACTTACTTTTTCCTGTTGTCCCTAATTTTGCTATTTTATACCTCTTCAGTGTTTGTGGTATGTTTGCACTGGTAATTTCTATCTCCATCAGCAATTCCTTCAAGTTAGTGACCCCTTTTTGTTATCAATCAGTTCTCATTTCCACTACTTATTATGTTGCTATCTTATTAATGTAGACATGTCAGAATTAGATTTCAACATATATGTTCCCCCCTTATAGCTCTTTGTAGTATCTTATTATTTCTTGTGTTGTTATTTTGTCAGTGTAGCTGCGTAGCAGGGCTGGCCATCTGTGTGTATACCCTAACAAGTTCTAGTCTGGTGTGTGTGGTGAATCTTGTACATTTTAGATACATTCCTTACTGCAGTAGAGGATTAATGAACAGAGTTATCATCTCTCACTGTTGGTTAGCACACCAGAAATATTGCCTCCTTCATAACAACTTGCACACATGACATGTTGCTGCACAAATCATCAGGAAGTTTCTGATGGACACAAGAAGTATATATCATCCCAAGGTGCTCTGATACATTGAAATTAAGTTATATTAAGTTGATTTTCCATATGAAGGCAGAGTACTAAATCATATATAGAAAGTCATATTCAAAGACTCTCTGAATTTGTTTCTAAATCTCTTCCAGATTTGCCCAGAATGACAAAAAACCTCTTAGGTAAATTTGGGGAAATTGAAAAAAAAAAAACACACCAAAAAAACAAAAACAAAACAAAACAAAACAAAAAAATCTGTGTTTGATTGCAAATAATCAGTTTCTTGTTTGTTTAAAAACATAAATAATAATAATAGAAAAATATCAGCACCTGTCTCTCCCCATTGAATTTTCTCTGCTTGGGAAACTGGGAAATTAACTGCTCCTGAATTTGTATCCTCATCATTGTATGCTTGCATTCATTCAAGCCTTAACACTCTGTCGCCCTAAGACATCTTCCCTGAATGCTGGAATGCCCTTCAAAAGTCAACCTTGATGCCTACCTCCATGACAGGGATGCACCTAACTTACATGGGTCACTGGTAGAATATATATATCTCTATCATAATACACGGATATTTTCCTGTAGCAGATGTCTAATGTGAACGGCTTGAATTATTCCACATGAATACAACTAGTTCAGCCCAGGTGGTTAATTCTTAAGACTCTTGTCTTCAAGGACAGAGAGCTTCTGAAGAGATTGTTTTTGAAAATATAAATTAATTCATTTTTGAAGGGTTTCTGTTATTTGCCAAAGGAAATTATATCAAACACATCACATCAACTTTTTACTCTCCTGCCACAAAAGGGTTGCCTGAAACATCTACTCAGTCATTTCAAGCAAACTCTACCAGTGGTAAAGTTCTCCTGAAGACCGCTTATAGTGCCTTGTGGTTTGAGCTGTCTCTCTTCTCCTGTAGAAAAGCAGTAGATAATTAGACAAATTATGTCTTAGAAGTGTTTTTGTAGAACACAATTTAAAGAGTTTAATATTTGATTAGCAGAGTGAGCAGAGGTGTGTTCAACTAGCTGAAACACAGCAGGCATCTGAATATTGTAATTTACTGGTCCACTGTCTTGTATAATTTTGTCATGGAGAAAGTACATCAAATATATGGTTATGATAGTAGGATACATTCTTTTTTGCAGCACAAAAATTTCTGTGTTTCCATTCTTTGTACAATATATTGAGTATGTTAAGATATGTGCTGCTATTTTAAATAACACTGGTTGATGAATCTGCTGGGACTATGTTATGTTATGTGAAACATTTCTTAGGGTTTATTTGGCTCATAATTTAGCTTCGAAATTGTTCCCTCTGACCCCCAATACACATGACTTCAAAGTGACAACTCATATGCTTAAATGTGGGCATACTTTTGTTAAACTGCAGTTTTCTGTGATTACATTATTCAGGATGAGTGTAGGAATCGTAAGAATAACATCATGAATGAATAAAGTGAATGAACAAAGGAATTAATAAATGTTCAAATAAATGAAAAATCTACATTGCCTTTCATTATGTGCTCTTGAAGGACAGATACTTCTATGAATAAAAATTTAAGTACAGTCTTAGCCAAAGAGAATAAACCAGTCAGGGTGTAGGGGGTGGGGGGGGTGTAATTGTGAATGCTCTTTTGTTGTATCTGATTGGCTCTAATAGAAAAATCTGCTGATATTTTAGTATATTGATGGATTTGATAGATCTCTTGACTGAAACAAAAGTAAGATGAACTTTCCTCTGAAGATGGATTTATGACCAAAGATCCTCAATAGCAGAAAAGGAGCCTAAATGCCCTGATGAACTATATCTGCTTGTTTTGAGGTGAGTTTACGTTTAACCCCAGCCAGCTACCACATAGCTCTTGCTCACTCCTCCACCAGTGGGATAGGGGATAGAATCAAAAGGATAAAAAAGAGAAAACTCGTGGTTTGACATAAAGACAGTTTAACAGTTTAACAGTTAAAGAAAAAGCCACACATGCAAGCAAACCAAAATAAGGAAATCATTCACTCCTTCCCCTGGGCGGGTTGGTGTTCAGCCATCTCCAGGAAAACAGGGTCCATCACACGTGAAAATGACTTGGGAAGACAAACACCATAACTTCAAATATCCCCTTCTTCCTCCCCCAGCTCAATATGCTGAGCATGAGGCCATGTGGTATGGAGTATCCCTATGCTTAGTAGGGGTCAGCTGTCCTGGCTATGTCCTCTCCCAACTCCTTGTGCACTCCCAGCCCCCTTGCTGTTAGTATGAGGAGCAGAAAAGGCCTTGATGCTGTCCTGCTCAGCAATAACTATAACATCTCTATGTTATCAACCCTGTTTTCATTAAAAATCCAAATCACAGCCCCATACCATCTACTGTGGAGAAAATTAACTCTACATGAGTCAAAACCCGAAAAGTCTAGCAGATTTACATTTATTCCTTAGGACCTGCATCATCTTGAGAAATTGGCTGACTGAAACCAGACAGCTTGCCTGAGAACTGCTGACCTACAAAAAGAAATTTAATTAAAACCCCACATTATCTTTTAATCTCAGATTTTCAAATTCTGTATTCAGTATCTATTAGGGAAAATGTCAGTTAAAAATTTTAAAATTAAAGTAGTAATTTAAACCAGCAATTGTTGCTATTGTTTAAATGACTATAGATCTTAGCTGAACCAGTCTGGACTTTACTTTAGTTGCTGAACTGTCATGTTTAATAGGAAAGGGAAGGGATTCCACTGGGTGGAGAGGGAGAATGGGTGTAACATATGCTATTCTGAGGATCTGAAATTGTTATGCAGCTTATTTAAACATTCTTAACTATCTAAATACAGTTAAGTAAATAACGTATGTATAGAGTTTTACTGATTGTTAGTTATGAAGTACTTGCATTAACGATAGTTCCAATATTATATATTGTATCACATACTAAACACAGAAAAGAACCATCTAACCCTGCAACATCAAAATACTTCAATTAACAGTAAATAGAACCACAGTTATATAATTCTTTCAGGCACTCAAAACCTCTATCCATCTGTACCTCTACATCATCACTAAAACAGGATATCGAGGGGCATAAGTCATGATGCACTTATCTGCAACAACCTCTTTTCCATGCTGGTTCTTCCTGCATTGGGAGGGCATGGGATAATGACCTTGCTCCTTCTCACTGGGATCCTCTAAATATCAGAAAAATTTCCATGGGAATGATTTTACTTCTCATAGCTTTTTATCATGGGATATATACTTCTATATTACGACAAAATCTAACTCTTGGTTAGAGAGAGAAGTTCAGAAGAAGGAAGATTCAAGTAGGTATCTCAGGTTATAGCTGCATCATGGAGTATAGGAACCTTGCCCAGCCTTTCTGCTGGGAGAGATTACCCCCAGGATTTCTGACTCCATGACAGGATGAGACCTGAGCACATATTCCCTGCCTCTGCACACCTTGATTTCTGCAGGGGTTGACCAGGAGGGAGCTGACAAGTGCCCTGCTATGTACCTGAACTGAACCATTAGGGATCTCAATGGCACATCAGGATTATCTGACCTGAAGGCTGAATAAACTTTTCCCTTCCAGCAAGGAGTTTAGGTACATGAATGTCTTCTCCTTATTCTGGAAAGCCTATAAGCATCAAATAAAGGAACTGGTTTTCTGTATAAACGTCCCCCAACTCTTTGTCAGGTGGCACAATGTAAGGGACAGCCAGGAGTTAAAGGCAAGGAAGGTATTGTGCCATGCAGGGGGGAGGAACTAAGGAACGTTGTCTGGTTCATAATAAAAAATTTTTTGATTGGTTTGATTGTGAATTGTAAAAAGATGTGATTAAATGCTTGGGTTTCTTTGTTTTCTTGACTTAATTTGTTTGCTTGTTTTTTAGCAGAAAATAAATGTTAAATAACCACCTATTTCTGTAGGCAAAAAACTCACTTGTCAATACTTCATTATTTTAGGGAAAAGGCGGGAAAAAAGTCAAGCATGGTATTTAATAAAAATATAATATTTAATAATATTTCTTAACAGAAAAACAAACCCAAACAACACTGATCACCTCTGATATTATGTGATTCCTGGTGAGAAGATTAAGTTGTGGGGTTTTTTAATATGCATATTTGAGCACAGCTCATTTCATAAAAGCAAACATAGAAATCAATCATTACAATTCAGTCTCTCTAACCAAAACCCATGTCTGGAAAATTATAATCTACTGTAGGATAATTCTAGAGACAGTATGTAATGTACGGAATGTCATTATTGTTACAATAACTCTATGTACCTGCCAGATAAAAAAGTCAGATTCAGAAATATAAAAAATTGCATATATACATAATTATATATATTATATATTATATATTATATATTATATATTATATATTATATATTTATATATTATATATATAATTATTATCTATACATATAAATTATATACATAATTATCTTGAAGTTGCAAAAGAAATGGTACAGAGCTACTAGCTTATACTCTTTTGTAGTGGAAATTGATGAAAAGCACATTTAATGTGTATAGTTAGATTGATTTGCCATTTTAAATATCCTGGGAGATTTTTTAATTTTTTCAGTAAGTATATGAACTAAATGACAAGCGGATATAAAAAAATAATGCTTAAGGCAGGACCAAATAATTAAAAGCTAGTTCAGAGGGAAAATTTGTTTACAAAACATAACTGTTATTTGTTGTCTGTTCCTTCCTTCAGCAAAGAGGTATTGGGTTTTGAATCTGGATGTTGAATTCTGCTCTGTTCCTGTTGCTTTCACAATTATTTCTTAATGCAAAGCTTATGAAAGTACACACTTATCTAGCAGGGGATTAACAAAAAGCATAACAAAACGGAGAAAGCAGAAATCTGTGTAGCCATTTCATTTTGCTGAGCAGAGCAGAATGGAGTTACTCCAAAATCCTATATAATTTGTGATGTGTATCACAAGAGTCACCATAACTAAAAAGAGGTAATGCTTTGGTATTGTGATGTTCTAACTGTCAGCTTTTACATAACACCCAGTTTATTGAGCATACTGCTCCAAGTCATGAATTACTGGTACTAAAAAATTAACAAATTAATTTTTGGATATTAGCAGAGCAGAACACACACCAAAATTGCTTTTTCCTTTCTTTATTTTCCTTTTTTTTTTTTTTTTTTCCCTATAGAGGAAATGGCATAGCAGGAACCAATCTAATACTTGTACAGAACAGCATCTATTTTAGTAAAGCAGTTTTCACTAGATATAATTTGGGCATTCAGAATAGAATGTGTGAACCATTGCACATTTAACTCCTCTGGATTAAGAAATAAAGCCCATACTTTATGTGACTAAGTGATTTTCTGACTTAAGGGTATGATCCTGATTTTGGTCTGGTTTTGCAAAGTCACAAACTCTAAGTGACTCCTGTATAAGTCAACAAACAGGATATCCACTTATGTACCTTATACATCAAGAACATACATAGATAAACCAAGTGACCTGAATGAAGACAGATTCACACAACTTGCTTCATTAGGACAGACTGCTTCTAAACAGCTATACATGGAGGAGGCATCCCACCAAAGCATAGATGTTTTCCTTTGGCATTACATTAGTGTTCTATGTATTCCACATTTGTTTCTCCCATCCCCAAATATAGTACAAAAATAGTACAGAAGAAGTGATTTGTTCATCTCTCGTGGGTTCAGCCTATTAACTTATCTGTTTATTTGCCTGTATATGTAGATTTTTCATATGAAGCCAGTGAAAGTAGTATCTAAGCAACAGGCTGAACAATTCAGCTTTGTCCTGAGGACTCTATTCAGCATTTAGAATGGAGCATAAATGCAGGCAAGTTTTAATGGCTATGAGGAGTTTAACCACTATATTATCTTACCTGGGTTTGTGCTAAGCAGCTGTAAGCAGTGTGTTATTTAAATGATTGCTATTTCCTGCTTGAGGCAGCACTCTCACTATTGTTACCATGAAAGAAACTACCCCAGAGATGCTAACCTAAAGAAATGTTAGGAGAAAGATAATACTAGAAGCAAAATAACACAGGAGAAAAAATAATCAAAAAATCAATGCTATACTTTGTTGTAGTCTCCATATCTGGTTGCAGGCATATGTGGGACTTAGCAGGATTTACTTTCCAGATATTCAAAGTAGGCTAATAAGTTTTGAGAGCTTAGGATGTTATTTGAATTATTTTATATATTTCAAGGACCTGCTGTATTTTTTCACCTTAGATTAGTGTGTTCCTTGGAAGGCTTTTCAGAATTTCTGTTCACTCATGCCCATTCCCCACCAAAACCCAAGGCAATGTGGTCCTCAGTACCATGGCAGATTTGGTTCTCTCACCTAGAAGGGTTATGCATGAAAAATAATCACTTTTAGTAAGCTATCTATTGAGAGAAAGTTGGTTGGAAGGCCCAATTTGAATTTTTACCAATTGTGATAAAAAATACAAAGAAAACTTTTTGTATGATGCCTTGAAAAGAACTACCAGCACTGATGTGTGAGACTGAGTTTTCTATTGTTGAATTAAGTTGCTACTGTTTCTGAAGAGGAGAAAAAACCTGCAGTAATCAAGCAAGCAACAATAAAAATTCCCCATTTGTAGATCTCATCTGTTAGAGAAGTCATGCTGGTTGTATTGCAACTTTGATAGTGCTTCCCAAATTTTTGCTACAAAATGTGGGGACACCACATGTGAAATATTTTCCATTTAGAGAAGGACTAGAATATCATATTCAAAACATATCCTTAGGCTAACCAAAGCTGAAATTTTACAATATTAAAGGTGAGGGCATGAACTTGGGGGCTTAAAGAAAGAATTTCTTCTGCAAACAGTGGGCACTTCTGTTGGAAATGAAAGAGTAGTAGTAATACTTGCTTTTCTATTAAATAACTCATCGCACATCACCAGATAAGATGCCAATGTATTATGGCTATGAAAACGAAATGGAAGATTTATGCATGAGAGGACTCTGAAGGACTTGATGTGATATATCTGTCTGTATTAGCAAGCAACTATAATTGATGTCCTGGGAATTTTCATCAGATAAATCCCAAGTCACTATATGGCTCTGGGACACTAGTGGTTCTTTGGACTCTGTTTTAGCCTTTAAGAAAAAAATTTTAAATTCCTACATATACTGTGAAGTATTTTATAGTTGTGTGATGACAGAGCAGTACAGATGTACATATGAACTTCAGCACTGAATGTTTACAACATGGTTTTTTTATAAGTTTTCAGAGATAAAAATAATTACTAAAATTTTCATGGTCACAGTGTTACTCTTGTGCATAGGATTACAAAAAATATATTTCTACAAAGCAGAGAGCACTTAAGGATAGTTAAGAGAAATAAGACTTGGCAA
Source organism: Pyrocephalus nanus (assembly GCA_038380795.1). Taxonomy (NCBI): domain Eukaryota; kingdom Metazoa; phylum Chordata; class Aves; order Passeriformes; family Tyrannidae; genus Pyrocephalus; species Pyrocephalus nanus. The sequence goes on from CM076264.1 coordinate 48,947,474, forward strand.
TTTAATCTTGAATATCTTGTCAAAGGTCATATTTTTGCTGTTCCTAATAATGTCTTTGTACATATTGACAAAGTTGGATTGCAGCTATATTACCGTGTAATAACTAATACTTTTACAGAAAAGATTTGATTTGGAATTATTGCCCATCCTTGGCTGTTTGTAAATTCCCAGATTAATAATGAAATCTCTGTTATGGTTTCAGATTTCCTGAAGTAAGCAAGTTACTAGTAATTCTCATTTCATTTGAAATAGAGATTGCTTTTGTTTTTGTCCTGTGCACCCTTTGAGTCCCTGTTATTATTTTCCATCTATTTGAACAAGAAAAAAAATCACTTAAAAGAGATGTATTAAAACTGGTGATCATAGCAGATAGCCAGAGACTGTGTCCATTATGTTATGAATAAATCACTGCACTGATGCATAATGAAAGTTGATGCATCACAGCCAGAAAGTAGTACTGAGAGAATGCCCCAATAATCTAGAAAAATACTGCATAAGATACCTGTCTAAAAACTAAAAAAGTTATTCATGGGAAAAAAACAAAAGGAAAAAAAAAAAAAGGAAAAATATGGCAAAGAATGTAATTGGTACCAGGAAAGAAAATACCAAGGAATGGAAAAAAGGAAAAATAAAAAGGATGACTAAATTTTCTTATCTTTTTTGTCTTTCATCCTGGCAATTATGTGTCAATATAACATAATTTAAGATTTAAAAAGAATTATTTTCCTTTTTTTTAAATCAATTTCCCATTAAAATTCTTTCCTTTTTGGATGTTTGCCATTTTCTCTGCTAATTTTCTATTTGCTTTCTAATGTCTTATTTATACTCCTGTGCTGTTGCCATATTTCTTTCCTTTTATTCTATTTCAATATTATCTCCATTGTCTCTCTTCTCCATTTCTTTCCCTTAGTCCAGTCTTTTTTTTTTTTTTTTTTTTTTTGGCTGTCCTCCATCAAAACTACTGCAGTATTTTTTTTTTCATACTATTCTTGCCAGTAAAATACTATCCTTGACAAAGAGAAAAAATAGGCTGCTGCTCTGGAGGTAGCTGGAAAACTGGCATAATACCAGTGAAAATAATCCTGGCATGGGATAGACTAGACAACCTATAAACTTTTCCATATATTGAACTTCAAGGTTTTTCTGGAAGTAGTATTGGGAAAGACTCCAAAATATTAAAATCTGTCATGATGTTTTAATTGTGAAGGGCTTAAGGGACTATGGAGATACTCTGTTCTAAACCACACATTCCACACTCAGTGTTCATTTTGCATTTCATCTTGTTTTAAACGAAATAATAATAAGGCGCTTTAAGTATTTCAGCTCAGCCCTTCACTTTTTCTAAGCAGATGAGAAGAGTTTCTGTGCCAGGGGCAGAGGCAGAGGCAGATACTCTTAAGTAGGCTTTCCTATGGAAAACAGCAGTGTGAGTCCTGGATTAGCACTACAGTGCAGTGGACAGGGGTGAGCCTTCTGGCAATACATGTAAGGTGGAGGAAGGGCAGAGCTGAAGATTAAGGCAGAACATAGAGAAGTTAATACCTTGAGGACTGTAGTATGTCCATATGTTGTCTTTCCTTTCTTGCTTTCCTGTCAAGCTTAGCTGGATTTTCTAAGCACTGACTTTGAGACTGTAGACCTGTGTAGAGGGATCTGGGGGTTTTCTTCTTGGCTTTTTTTTATGGAACCATGATTTTTTTAGTCTTCAAGAAAAAGTACTTATGTATGTTTGGGCACAAGCATTTAATTATTTCAATTATTGTTTCCAATATATTGATATACACACTTCTGAAAGACTGCAGAGATATGCCATATTTAAAAGAAAACAAATATCCAAGGTCATACTGTTTTAGTCCCTCAGGAGACAATAATTATTAGTACAGGAGCCAGAAGAATACATGGTAAAAGCCAGCACTGACACCGGCACAATAAACAGTCTTATAAAAGTTCAACAAACCTTCAGAAGCAATAATTTGACATCTTAGTTTTCTTTATCCTTGGTCAGCTATCCATTTGTTATGTAACTGCAATATAAGACAGCCATTTGATTAAGAACTTTTATTAATAAGTATTCAAGACTAGAAACTGTGGGAAAAAAAACCCCCACAAACAATGAACAAAGTAACAGCACTTGAAAAAGTGAAAGATTCATTCCAGATTTGGAGCTAGTTTGCATTGCCATTTCTAGCACATAGGACTGAGCCTTTTATTTTCATATCTTGCTGTAAGTCTTTGCCAGCCTCCTTCAATTTCCCAAATAGCTTCTGCTTCACTACATTTCCATCTGTATGAAAGGGCATGGACATAAACACTGATAGAGAGTGAATGAAATCTTCCCTACCTCCCAGCTAAGGCAGGATCCTGGCAGGCTGTATTTTTCTTTTCAGAAAGTATTATGCTAGGGATTTAGTCTTTTATTATGATTTAAGAGGGATTTTCACCAGGAAGCTGGCAGCATCAAGCTTTTTTTGCTAGATGTGCAGTGCTGTTTGATATATAGGTGTACGTGTCTTCATGCTGCTGTAACAACCTTCCTCAAAACAAAGTACCATTAACTATAACTTCACCTTTTAATCACTGCAGTAGACTAAAATAGATTTTAGTCTTGCATTTTTTTGGCTGAATTTTCCTCTGATTAAGAAAAGATGGAAGATTGTCAAACATGTGCCTGCATAAGGAAGGGAATGCAAGAGCTATAATTTCCTTCATGGACCAGGGAGATATCATTCTTTATGGGTGAAAAACAGATTTCATGAGAATGTCATTTCCCACCTTAAATAAGCAAGAAACACTAGGATGGTTAGATGCAATCCTGACTTCCTTTTCCCGATACCATTACTATACTGGTAATACCTGGTAAAAATTTATCTGACTGTGTTGAACAATCAGTTCAACAGAACAATCAGTTTATCAGTTATCCCCCCATCCACCTACAGCACAAATCAAGATTCCAGATTAGCAGAACTTGAGGTATAAGGTGTGGTTAAGAATTACTCTAGGTAATAACAATTTATTTTAGGAATAAGTAGAAATAGATGAGTCACTGAAAAAAAAAACAAAACACTTTGCATCTGTAGTTCTGTTTTCTACACAAAGAAATTTTCCATATGAGAACATTTCAATTAGGTAGAAGTGTAACACATAATCAGAATCAAGCTGCTCCAAGTGATGAAAATACTAAGAAAAAAAGATTGGCCACTTTGTATGCTGAAATCAATACCATATTGTATTTAGCAAGTGTTCCTGCAAATCATAGATACATCTATTGTTGAAAAAAGGGAACACGCATGTCCTAGAAAACTACAGTTCGATTACTTAGAACAGATAAATGTTTTTCCATAACTAAATTAATGTCATCATAACTAAGCTCACATAATTCTCATTAATATGAATAGGAAGCTGATTCCTAGAAAGCAGATAATAGAACCCTTACACAGTTACAAGAAGCAGATTTGCAGCTGATTAATTAATAAAAAAGATTAAATTTGCTTTTATCCTCTGATCCTCCCCAACACAGTTGCAAGTGCATATGCAGTCTGTGCCTTGCATTCTCTTAGGTCAGTATATCTATTCCTGAGACCTGAACCCTCTTGTAATGTAATGTAATGGTAGAAACTAGGAAAAAGAGCAAATAATGTTCTTCTCCATGTAATTGTTTTCCTTTCACTTCCAGGCAGTTCATCAGAGCTGCTTGAGTCTGCAGGTGCTTTCCTGCTTGTTCTTTGGAGTCATGTTCAGCCTCAAGGAGTCCCATGACAACCAGTGGAGGCAGCTGTGTGAACACATGCCAGGATGCGCTGGAGGTGTCTGCAAGAATAGGAGACAAAACTGAAGTTAATACAATGTTCGAGAAAATCATTTTCTTTGTAAGTGTAATAAAGGAAAAACATACGGGGGAGCAGACTGTAAGAAAGAATTGTATCCTCTAATGCTAGTTGCACAAATAAGAAAAAAATATGTGGACTTCTACTCTGATTTGCAATGGAAATGAAACTGTGATTGGAGAGTGACAGTTATAGTGCAGGTTTCAAATTGTCTGAAAGACAGATGCCTGAACTTTTGCTGTTGTCTGTCATGACCTTATGATATAACATGAAGGAAAAGAATGTAAGCACTTTAGACATACTATTTTAGTGCTGTCCATTTTTCAAAAGCACAGTGACTATAAATCCCTATACCAAAAATCATTGTGGATCAAGCTATGCTTTGGATGTGATTTTAGTTATTAGGGGTATATGAATCTCATTTAAACAGAGCTCTGGCACACAGACATTGCCTTAGTTTGTCTGAACGTGATGTTCTTCTGCAGATGCCAAGAGCAAAGTGCACAAAAAGCACATTACAGCATGTCATGTGAAAGTTTGACAGTGTGGGCCATCGCACTTAATGAATTCCTACAAGACTTCTGTCTTGTACTGGTGAATTGTCTGAGAGTTCAAGTCAAAGAACTCAGAACTGATCAAAATGCTTCAAGGGATAAAGAAAGGAGAAAACTCCCCACTCCTTCCATGGAAACTCCCTCCCCACTTCTTCCATGCAATTTTGCACGCCTCACTGTTTGGTGAAATACTAGGCAAAGAAATCCCCAAAGAAGACCATTAAAAGGTACCTGTTAAGGTTTTTGGCTTCTCAGACTTCCTGCACATATGTCATGAAACATCAGCCTGTGCTAGGAAAAGAGGAACTTGTTATTTTCTTCTGGAACAGCTGTCCTTTCTAATGCAGGTGCAAAAGGAGGTGGGGAGGCAGAGGAAGGATTTGCCTCTCTTACACCAATTTATGAAATTTTTTAAGCAAGAAAAACAGCATTTTCACCTGTTGCCTTTAAAGAACATCTCCTGAGACTTCCTTAGAAAAGTTTGAGGTCCCTGAAAATTAGGCAGAGAAGACAGTCAGAAGGAAGAGGGAAGAGAAAGCAAACAAAGGTGCGGAATGGGAGAACAGGTAAGGCAGGAACCAGAGAAAATGCAGAAAGGATCTTGTACATTATTTCATGCATCCTCCTGTTGCTTACCATCTTATACCATTCAGTCATCATTTAATTGATGATTGATTGATATTTGATTGATATTTGAACTTGATTGAAAAATCGAAATTTACTTTACCTGTATACCAAGAATGAATGCAGAATTTGTTTTTGGGGCAAAAATATACTCAGTTGATACTATTATCTTTGAGTGCCATGTTTGGATTTTAATTGGTTTGCCCACCCTCTTTTGTGCAGTACAACATATGTAAAATAATCAAACTTTTAATTTTTAAGTATTTATGGAAAACAGTGTCCTAAACTGGGAAAAACAGGAAAAAAACCCATAGGAAGAAATGGACAGAAAAATGAAAGATAAAAAGAAGGGATTTAATCAGCAAACTTGGAAGACAAATTTAACCTAAAATACAGATTTAATTATCAGATATTAAGCCCCATGGCAAAATCTTATGGTGCACACAAAGCAAAAGAATCCTTTTGCAGACTTCTGGAGTAGGGGTCCTCCTACTGGAATGCCTGGGCCATGAATGTTGGCAACTCACTAGACACTAATTAAATTCAGTTTTTACTTTTTTTAAACCTTTTCCCTGTATTGTCTTAAAATATTTCAAAATGAGGAAATTGTGGTGCAATTACAATATCTAAATACAGTGAAGACAGTTTTGCTTCCTAGTTCATCATAACTTTAGTTTTTATAACAAGGAAGATGGACCCATATATAGTATTTTTCTGTCTGATTTTCTAGATCTTTATTTAATGAGATCTGCTACATAAGTTGGACTTAAAAGGGAAGTTTTTCTGTTATGTGTTAAACTTTCATTTTTAAGAAGAGCCTGGATTTGTCTTGGTATGCTTTTCCCTTTTTTTTTTTTTTTTTTCTTCTTTTTCTTTTAAAAGGAGATCAGGCAAATGAGGTCAGTTAGGATCTTGAAGGTAAATACCCCTGGAAGTACAGTACTTTATTTTCATTTAATAGCCCTTTGGACCTGTATATAATATCCTCCCTTCCTAGGGACACAATGTTGTTTTAGACTGAGTATTTTGGGCCATACCTAAATTAATCCTGGCCCTATATTTGTAGTTTTGAAAGCTAGTCTAGTTTGGTTTCGTAGTTAGACTCTCCCAGATAACAGGAAGCTAGAGCTTTGGCTCCTAAGTTAGCAGCTGTGCACCCAACTGTGTTTATTACAAAGGAAGACAACTTCTCAAATTTCCACTCTTGGCGTGACCATGCTTGGCTTCAGTCTCTTTTTCTGGACATCACTGAAGATAAACATTGAAGGCAGTTTCAGTGTTGCCTCATAAAGATCTGGTTGACATAACGTACCATAATGATATATTTCTAATCAGGCTATTTAGTGTTATCAAAGGATCTTTTAAAAAATGAATCATGGTGTGTCATTTGAATATAAATGTAACCTAACTCAGACAACTCTCTGTATAATGAACCAGTGCAGTATAGCAACTGAATATGAAATGAAATATTTGCCTAAAGCATACAGGTGATAACAAAACAATGGGACATTGTTGACCCATGGAGAAAGCATTTCACTGCTCATTTGAAGAAAAAAATTACTTCTATTTTGATCTCATTAAAAAAAATTAAAAATGTGTTCTATGGCATTATTCACAAAAATGCACATCATTTTATTGTCTCACACCTAATTTGGAATTTTTAAGTGAGATTTAAGGAGTACAAAGGTCCAGTACAGCTTCTTAACATGGGAGGATTTCATTATTAATAGGTACAGATCAAATATAAACCTCTATTTGAAGACATCATGAAAAAACCAGTGTTTAAAATTAGTTTAAGTCTCTAGTGTATATTTTTGTAGAGCTGGAGGTTTTTGTTTCTGGTGATATGTTTACGTGTTCAAAAAATTATTCTTTTCCAGTCTCCCTTCTATTTAATTCTCTAACAGGCAATCTTTCCCTCTGCACCTCCTAGCACTTTCACTGCTTTTTTGCATGATTCATTGAGCTTTTTGTCTCACATATTTCATCCAAGTGTAACAAATCCCCTGAAGCAGGCATTGGTCTAGAAAAGGCTGAGGACGGGAAAACAAGCTATTTCATATCAGGGTTAAAGACTTTAGATTGTTGTTCTGCATTATAATAACAATGAATTTGTCTACTTAGATTTTTCTTTTTAAATCAGTGTTCTAGTTGAGATAAACTCTGATTTGTCAGGCAAAATTGTATCAGGTAAATAAGAGTTCTGTAGCTGATTTCAGGGAAGCTAGGTTTTCACTCAATTTCTTTGCTTTTTAAGTTTCTAAGATACAAATCTCTGTTCTGTTGACCTAATTTGCTGTATTCTCCCTTTCTGTTTCTACATGGTTATTCTTACAGATTAGTGGAACACAAAGGTGCCTTCTTCCAAGATTTCCATTATATTGAAAGCAATCACTTCCTTCCCTAGAAATATGCCTCCCAATGATCAGGTAGTCTCAATCACCTCTTTAGGGAGTATTATTACCCATCAATATGAAAATGTATTTGGTGCACTGCTGTATTAGGAATACATTTGGTCTAACATATAATTTATTACCTCTCCTCAACATTGAGCTCCTTTGGCCTGTGTCCATTCTGATGTATGTCCTGAGTGCATTATCATCACTGAACTAATGGAGGTAATACTAAAAATAACCATAAGAAAACTAAACTGGGAAGCTTTCAAAAAGACAAAAGGTATTTTTTTTGATCTCTTTTCAAATAGAAGTGTTTAAAGTTGTTGATCCTTTGGATATGACTGTTAAATCATAGTGTTATGATCTCCCAGCTAGAACACTCTCAACCACAGATATTATTAATATAAATATAACACTATCAACAAATTTACTTTTAATGCAGTAAAAATGCTTGGATGGCAGCCAGCCTCTCTACCTCATATAAAAACACTCTCTATGATTAGCTATGTAGTAGAAATCTAATTATATGTTACAACACAATGCCTAAAAGATGAATAAACTAGCTGAGAACATACTCCTTCCACACATGCAAAATTTGGCCATACTCATTGCGTGTTTAACATTACTGATGAGGGTGTGCTTTTTGTCCCAGAGATAAGTATGGTCCCATAGGCCAAATTCTCCTCTGATTTACATGCAGTACAGACTCTCTGGGCTAAATAGTTAGAATATGCTCCATTGTCATATTGTGCCTAAAAAAAAATCTCTTTTTCTATCTATCATACATCTTAAAAACATCACTTTGGAAAGGTGACATTGCACTTGTACGTGCCAGTAAAACCTGTAATGAGCTTGGCAGATGGAAATTAAATCAAGAAAAGCATTTAAGTATTCATGCAGGTCACAATCAGAAAAAATAATCTGTAAAATTTTACTGAAGCTTTTTTCTGCTTCCTTCACCAATTCAGTTACTGCAAACAGCAGTAATTTGTTGCACAACACTAAAACACATGAGAACTAAAGTCAGTTTTAAGTTCATGTAGGCAACTGCACATTTTAAACTGCCTTTGAGCTACTCTAAATTATGCTACCCTTGAAGAACTGCATATCACATTCTTGCAAGTACAGATGGAAGCAGTGAAGAATTGTCCAATAGATTCTTCTGCATAGAGTTGCCAGAGTTGATGCTACAGTAACTGTAGTTACCCAAGTGGTGCAAACCTCCCACAACAGAACTGGGGGGCTTACTTAAAAATTTTTCATTATAAAAATCTCTGATATAAAATAAGGCAACTGTAGTGAGGAAAATAGATCCCATATTCAGCTAAGGTGGTGGTTTCAACTTTAGTATCACCTAAAGTTGCATCACCTGCAAGGGGTTATGTCCTACTATGTAATAAATTTGAACCTCATAGAAGTAATTTTGCTTACCTTAGTCACAGAATCACAGAAAAACAGAAGGGTTGGGGTTGGAAGTGGCCTCTGAAGATCATCTAGTCCAATCCCTGCACTAAAGCAGCTTACCTCATAGCAGGTTACACAGGATCACATCCAAGTGGGTTTTGAATATCTCCAGAGAAGGAGATATTCAATATTCCATAACCTCTTTGGGCAACCTATTTTAGTGTTCTGTCAGAACAAAGTTTTTCCTTATATTCAGATGGAACTCACCCTTTTGGTGATCCCAGGAGCCAACAGAACACAGGCTGTCAATGTCAGGTCTAAGATGCCTTTGCAACATATACAGAGAATAAATAAATAAAATATTTTTTAAAAAGTAATTTGAAGATTTTAATATTTTATGGGTTTCAGAAATATGACCCCTCAATTTCCAGTTCCCATCAGATGGAAGAATGAGCAACAACCTTAACGTTTCATGATTTATAACATAAAGTGCACTTCATAAAACTGGAACCAATGTTAAACCAACATTTATTGGTCAAATCCAAAATTAGTTGGCCATATTCTTAATTCTGTATTAATGCTTTATTGGTGCTGATATTTGTATTACCTTTATTACCTGTTTGAAATACTTTAGTGTGTTCAGTAATTGAAATCTCTGTATTCCCTTGTACCTCAACACATTGGATTTTAATTATTAGTTCCTGAAACATGTTGGTTTGATGTTTAATAGGACACATCACTGTTTCACTTCAATTTTTTCTTTTAATCTCATCTTTATGCTTGACATCCTCCTTTCTTCTTTCTCCATATTTGTGGGATTTGTCATTCTCAGCAATATTTGTGCTAAAAGTATTTTAAAACTTACAATGTAGAAAATAGCAGTTGTGTTTTATCTCCACATGTATACTACCAGCTTCATTTCTTCCACTTGAGTCTCTCAAATCCATGACTAGGTTAAGAAAATCTCCCATTACTCCTACAGCTCTCTTGACCTTTCCATATGCCTTTTCATTTACTCAGTCATTTCACACTCGAGCTGTTGTTTTGGGAGAAGGAGAAATACAGCATATTTTTGTAACTAGTTTATCCTCTCAGACCAATTCAAATTCAACCCTGAATGACACTGCAGACTTAGGAATGACCAGGTCACCATTGTTCTTCACTCAAGTAGCAAAGCAAAGCAAATCAGTGCCTACATGAACACCTGCATGGGAAAACACGAAGAAGGGAATGCTTTGACTCCTCTCTGTGTTTTCTCATAGAATGGAGTGGACCAGTTGGAAGGAAAACCCAAACATCTCCTCACCACAATGAATTTGCTGGCTCATTTATGCTGGTATTACAACATTTTTTTTACCCTTCTCCAAATTCTCTGCTCCACAGTAAAAAGGGATGAAGTAGTCTCATTCTTAGGGCTGCTGCTCATAAGGAAGGATTCTTATTTCACATTTCTACTGGTTTCATCTAATCTATAGCTGTTATTCTTAATAGCCTACCTAATGTAATCTTCAAACCAGATTTAAGTTATGTTCATAATATTCTACTTTTCTTCATAAGACTATCTAATTTGTTAGACAGGATCTTGGGCTCCTCTGTATCAGGATCATTACAGTCAGGGCTCCCATTCACTGCCATCCCAGCCCCAGTTCTTATCCTTGACACCCTCCAGAAATCTCCCCATTGCCTTTTCCCTTGCAGCAGGTGCCAGGGAGGTGGAAGTCCCCAGGGAGAACCAGTGCCAGTGACCAGAAATTCAACCATGACAGTTTTGTGTCCATACATGGTGCTATAGTTCAAATGTAGACACAAGGAATATGAGAGAAGACTAGCAGATAAAATACATTATTTCATTACTTCCTAGAAACATCTTAAAACAAACTAAGGTTGCTTTTCTGAGGCTGTTTTGGTTCAGGTTTTATTTTATTTTTTGTACTTTTGACTTTAGCTATAAAATATGATGGGTCATAAACCCCTCTTCTGAAACTGACCATCTTCCTGTTTCCAGCAGAAATGTATTTGTGATCAGTTTAAACCTATTTGACTTTTGGTCAGCATGGCCATTCAGGATTTCACACAATAGTCATGTATAGTAATTGTACTCCTCTCAGCTTTCATTTTGTGAGACTAAATATGACAAGCTTCTGTAGTTTTGCCTTCTTTCTTTTTAAGATAGATACATATTTTAAATAGATATAGTACAACTGTCTATTATGATAAAAACCTTGTAACAGTGAAGTATTATGTACAGGTCATTAAGAGCATTTTATGTCCCATACTTAATCATTAAGAAAATATATATTTAAATATATGCCTGTAAATATGTTTGTTTCTTAGCAAAAAAAAAAAAAAAGTCTGTCATTTGCAACATAGAACAGTTACAAACTACCAACATGGCATTAAGGGAAAATAATGTGGTACAGCATTTCAACTTAAATGCATCTTTAACTGCATTGTGTTCATGTTTCTGTTTTTTGTCTATTTTCATGACTTTTCCTTTTTTATTGTCTTCTAAAATGTGTGAGGCAGACATCTCTAAATCCTTTTGGGTGGCCACCACTATGAATTTTACCTCATTATTTTTCCCTTACCACTTTTAATTATGTTATTTTGATAGTGATAACAATTTGTTTTTCTGCAAAATCAAATGACATTATTATTAAACTACTGACTTTTTCATTCCCATGTGTTAATTTACTGTATTATTCTTTGGACCCTTGACACTTTCATACCTTTTCTTTTTTGCTCTCGTTAATTTATAATTATTGCAGCCTCTACAACTTTCTTTTGTGAATGCAGCCCCCTGCATGACAAAAAAATTTTATCTTTGTATTTTGATTTGGTTCTAGAATGGAACATTAAGAAGAAAATAAGAAGAACATGAAGAAAGAATAAAAAAATATGGAAATTAAAAACAAATATTCGTATTTCAATATGATATTTTGTCTTGCAGAATGACGTGAATAGAGAGTAAGCTCTAAGGCATTATGAATAATTATTTTATGTTTTAGATAAATGTTGTTTTATACTAAAGAAACAGCAGTATAAGTGATACAGAAGCAAAGACTGAGTATAATCTTTGATCCTGCATGGCATGTGAACACCTTTACATTAATCACTACTCTTATAAACAATGGGGCTCTTCAAAGATTGCAAAAATATTTATATGTCCAGTGCCAAAATGTTTAGGCATTTTACTCATATTAACTTTTGTGAATCAGGATAGGTTCTTGAATATTCTATCATAGATCTGACCCTAAGTGTTTTGCAGAATCAGAACCATGCCTGATATTTCTTCTTCCTTTTTCACTTAGTCAACAGAAACATAGACATGCAATATGGCAAGTTCGAATATTAGTAGAATAATGACATTTCTTAGTTTTGTGCATTTAAAAACTCAAGCATAATCTTAAGACGGAAAAGCATTGTATATTATATTTTCTTCGAAATTTTTCCCCATAATGAAGGTGGAAAAGATTGTTGTGATCATCTAGTCCAATATTAGATAACCTAGAGCAAACAGGGAAAATCTATACTGGTTTTAGAGGAGTTCTAATTTGCACTACTGTAGGGAGCTCCCAGAATAAACACTGCTGCATTAATTTCTGTGTGCTAGCCTGTGCATACCCATTCAGACACTAAGTGCCTACTTATTAGAACTCCCAAGCACCACAAACACAAGCTGAAGCCAAAGGGAGCTGACTGTGTAGACTCTATCAAAAAGACATGAAAATCAAAATCTTTATTGACAAAACAGTTACAGCCAGACTGTAGCTGCACCAGCACAAGTGTGTACTTCTACACCTGTGTCCTATCAGTACCTGAGGTTTCTGTATTTCATTCAACATAAAGGTTCATAAAGAAGTGGTAGCAAGATAATATGAGATTCCACGTTCTGATGATAGAAAAAGGTGCGTAATTACATAAAAGCTGTTGCTATAGCAAATGAACATATTATATGCTTCAATATTCAGGAACCAGGTATTAATGAAATACAGCCTAGCTTTACTATACGTAAATCATATCATAGCAGATATATATGTTTGTTCCATCAAGCTGTTCATTTTAGCAGACTCTGAGAAATTGCTGCTTGAAAGTGAGAAAGAAATGAGCAGCTGAGCAGAACGTCAATAAGCAGTACTTCTATGGAAATGACTTCACATTGATCAACATTTAAAAGATGTTTTTTAGAAAGGATAAATGAATGAAGAAGGAAAAAATAGTACATTCAAATGCTAACTACAGCCTACACTGAGAAAAGTGAGAAAAATGTCATTGTCATAGTTGGGATACACTTGCATAACTATTCAGGCTATTAGGCCTAATTAACAGCAAGCTAACAGACTCTTGCTATGGGGGTGTTTTTAGGCAGAATATGTTAAATGTAGAGTTTGATACATTGGAGTTAGAATTTAAATTTAGGTTAGTGCAAATTTACATAAAAGACACATTTCTGTCCTTAAAAGGAACTATGAACTAAGTACTTTCAGAATGCTAATTCTGAGTGCTAAACTTAATGATGAAAGAGAAATTGTGCATTCTTCAAGGAACAAAACCAATGACATAAAAAAAATTATTCTCATGACTTTTTGGATAAAATAATACAATTGAAATATTCTAATGAAGCAAGATTGGCTTATAATTCTTGGGGTTGTACTTTCTTTTGTTTTTGCTTTGCTACTGTAGTGTAGTGTAGGGAATACTCCAAACTGTTGCAGTGTGAAAGCACAAGCTTTATTTTAACTTTCGTAAGTGACTGACTCTGGACCCAAAGAACTTGTCAGGTAAAGCTAATGCAGCTGTTGTCATGAATAATTCAAACAAATCACTTAAGCCACAGTATGATGGAGCTGACTTCACAGTGGTAACCTTAGTAAATATTGTCAGAAAAAGGATACATTAACTATATTAGTGACTGAAACTTGGGAAGTAAGAGTTGCTAAATTCTTTCTTGATTAACCTGACTGACAAAACTTCTCACCAAAACTTTTTTTCCTGAGAATGCATAGGTTTTTAAATCTTAATACTACTTGCTATGTTTCAAATGCAGCTTAAATTAGAGCTATGAATTACAATGGACTTTAGAGAAGAAAGTTCCTTCATTCCCAGAATGAAGCACGCAGGCCAGTTTCTTCTGACTTCAGTCCCAGTAGTGCAACTAAATAATCTATAATACTAATGTAAATGTATACAGTGCTGTTTAGGTCCTGAAAGCACAAATTCCCACAGCACTAACTTTACACGTGAGTGCTTCTGTTTAACTCTGAGAATTAATTACATAAATAGAAACATTTCTAAATTTTTGTAAGACAGAATTCCAATACTTTTGGAATAATGAAATGTTACATATACACACCTCTAAGGTTTAAAATGGAAGAATTTTTGGGCCAGAAGGAAAATGTGAAGAATGAGCCAATAAGGAACAAACATAACATATATATTGAAGTGTTGACTGTTAGAAAATTGACCAGCTCAGAGTCTCTAGAAAAGCCATTTCTTTAGAATGATGCTTTGTTGCCAACAAAGAATAAGATACAAAGGGTCAAGTAAGATCTAAGAATTCTTAACAGGAAAATATTAATAACTGTGAAAATGACAGAAATGACAACCAAATGGAGAGAAGAAATTGTGAAAGTGGCCAAGACTTCTAGGCTTACTGAGTCAGAGTACAGCAGAAATATGATTCTGCTGGCAGCTTCTCAAACTCGTCTACAATTTTAATGCCAGTTTTTTGGGTTGATGACTTTCTGAAAGACAACATAATCATCTTAAATTCTTACTAGATTTGTGTAATTATTGCAGACCTGCTCATAGTAATCAACTGGAACTTTTTCTGCATGATGGGCTACTCTTCCTCTTTCATTCTGCAACTCAGGACAAGGGACCAAGTTCCCTTGGCTTCCCTGGGAGCTTACCAGAAGAATTTTCTCCTTATTAAAAAAGTTAACCTAATTTATTCACTTGCTGGGATTACAGAATTTTTTATAATTCTCTCTCTAAGAACCTCCAATTGAAGTGCCTAATATCAGTATTTGTTCTTCTCCTACACATTATCCTCCACTTGGTTGTTCATTTTCATAGAGAAATAAGGTTTTTTTACAATTATAATTTGAAAAGTGGTTATGTATCCTTCATTTCATATTATCCAATCACCTTGGATTGTATTACTGAATGATTTTTTTTTTTAAATGATGCTGCAGTGTGTGAGACTAAAACAAGTCTCTTGGGAAGAAAACTCTCGCTTCCACCTCTCTCCTTCTCAGAAATGCTAAATGTTTTATTTACCAGATTTTACCAAATACAATTTCACAAGAGAATACGGAAACATTTTTTAAATGTAAAAAGGTTACCTTAAGCTAGGTAAATCAGTTCAAAATCTGACTGAGCAATAAGCCAAGTAAATGTATTAATTCCTGATATCCTAATTTCCATTTCAGAACTGGACAGTCTGAGCATCATTAAATGCGTACTTTTATCTACATGAATTTTTTATAAGAATGACCTGGATGATCTACATGATGTAGTCTGGATGATCCTCCTGGCTTTCCTTTCTGTCATTTCTCCCTCTCTCAGCATGATCCTCTCATTTAACTCTAGATTTATCACATAGCCTGGCCAAACCAGCACAGTAACTGACTCCAGGGCAGGAAAGACTACAGTGAAAAGAAGTTTTTTATCTGAGGAACTTGTCCTTTCTGTGCCTCTCCAGGCTGCTTCCAAAAGGGGTGTTGCTGTTGTCGCCTGCTGCTTGCACTGTGTGCCTGCCTAAGGGAACCTCCAAAAGACATTCTCACTAACATGAATTCTTCAGCCCTATCTCAAAACACTCCCACAGATAAGGAAACAGATCAAGGCAGATTTTAATCTGTGGATGTTTTTTCCCCTCCACTTTAAGCATGAGAAACCCTCATATGTCTGAAGCTTAAGGACATTTAGTTATGTGCCTAAAGATTTACTTGTTTTCATTGTACTGGCCTTAGACTTCACTCAAATAGCACTCCAGGATGCTGCTGCACTACACAGAATGTAAACCTGTAAGTAGATGCTTCTTACTCCACAGAGCAAAAATATGTTCTCTGTGCCTATTCTCAAGAAAAATTACTGTTGGAATTTTTATGGGTTATTTTCATCAACTCAAAGACAGACGTTATTGGCCTGATATATACTTATTCACAGAGGAAACCATGAGTTGACCAAATAATAGGCAGCATATGGGAGCTTAATACAGAAGGGTCTGCAAGCATTTGGTAAAAGGATTTTTCAAGTGCCTCAGGCAATGGCTGTTGAGACTAGGAAGAATGTAGCACTGATTCTCCCTTCTTTACCTGATAATCCTCAGAAGAAACTTCTTTTCCTGAGTAATACATTAATATTTATTTTATGGATGACTTCTATACAGCCTGCCAAACTCTGGTAGTTCTATATGATAAATGATCTCATTCTGTTTTGCCAAACTATGTATCCTTAGATTACATATCCTTAGAAACACAAGTCACCAAAGAGAAGGATTATTACAGTTTTTCTGAGGCCATGGCCTTCTGAAGAGGAGAAAAAAATGCAATTGTCCCCTTGCTAATGGCACTACATATGGCATGGGAGCAGCTCAGTGCTGCTTATCAGTGTGATGCTGCAGCATCACAGCCATGTAATGCTCTGGCATGAGTTGTACTAACATGGGCAAACTATTATCCCATATTACACAGAAGAGGGTGGACATGAAATCTGTCCTCTTAGAAATCAGCAGAAACCTTTCAAGTGAGTCCTCAGGAGAAATAATATCTCCTACAGAAATGAACAAGACAATGAAAACTGTCTCCTCTCGTGTCTTAAGGATTTGAACTTAGAGAAACACATGACAAAATGGTCAATAAACATTGATGCTGGGCTTTCTTGTTACCTAGCAGTTCCAATGGTTTTTCTGACCTTTGAATGTTTTTTCTGACCTTTCTGACCTTTGAGTTTTCTGCATTTCACACAAAATAAACAAGGAAGGAGAGAATTTTATTTAGTTTCTTACAGTTATTTCCATTTTCAAAACTATTAATTGGTTTCAGTAAGTGGTCAAGGAAATGCACTGCAGAAATCTTTCCTGCACATTTGTTCTTTGTGACAAGCCCTTTCACTCCCACATAATTCATATGTTTGAAGAACAACACATCTAGTTGTCCAGGTCTGGCAAAAATTCCTGATCCAATGGGTGGCTGGTTGATGTGCCTCCCTTAACACTAACCATGTGAAAGCTAGAGGAGTTCTATCTCAACACAGATTTAGTGTATAGCAAATGGAGGGAAGAGAGTAGCACCATGGACAGATCTGTCCCACCTAGAAAGAGAGGTTGGATGAAGTGCTGTGGATGTGTATGTTACTGCTTTAAAGCAGAGAAGTCTACACTAGTGGTTTAAAAGACCTGATTAAGCTTTGGATGACCACCCATCTTGATCACAGTTCACTAGTGAGGAGGTGACAGACTGCAGTTGTATCTGCCTGCAAAATGATAATTTTTACCCCCAGGCCTGAAGTGACTCTTGTTTAAATGAAGAACAAGTTGGGCTCCTGCCTCAATGTGGCACAATTAAGGGTTGAACCACTAACATTTAGAGCGTTATAAAAAAAACAAAGCTAAAGTGTTCCCATGCATGAACCACCCAGCATAACAGTCACACTTAGATCCAGCACTGATCTAGTGAGATGCAGTCAGAGAAATGTAGTCAGATTTAGGCCTCAGATTTTACTGGCAAGAGCAATTGTACATCACTTATCCAACATTTAGGCATAAGTCTGGGCTATAATATATTCCATCAGCACAGCCTGAAAGTATATGCATCTAAAATCTGGATGCAGGTGAGCTGTGGCTCTTGGTAGAAACAAATAAGATTAAAAAACTCTACTACAAATTTAGTTGCTTCACAGCCAAGAATCCAAACACTAACATGTTCAAAATCAGTGTCTGTTATCTGGATTCTAATGGCAGCTGACTTTTTTTCTGCTCTGAATCACCCCAATTCCATTGTCAAACTAGTGAGCATGTCAAGCTTCTCTGAAAATGAAGATCCCAGCGTGCCGTGCCACAGCAAAGCTTCACGACATCAAATACAGCATTTGTGTCCCACCAGGGCCCATTAGATTTGTGCCACCAGCACAGCTGAACACTGGTTTCTTTTGTGTCCTCAGTTAAATGCTTCCTTCACTCACAGTAAAGGCATGCTGATAGACGCAAGATGGGGAAAAATGCTGTCATATGCATCCTGCTGGTGCTACTTTTGGAAGGATGACCATCATTCTAGCACTCTGCAAGTGTTGACCGATGCGACAACGTAAGAGAGGCACAGGCATTTGGGGGCGGCTGGGAGATTTCAAAGTGTGTGTGTGGGGATAAATTATTTCAAAGCGAAGTCAGCCAGCCGACGCGAGGGGAGGAGCTGGGGTAGGGGCTTCGCTCTTCCCTGAGCCGAGCCTGGCAGCGCGGGAGCGATTTGCCAAGTGGCAGCCGGCTCTAGCGGCCGCTCGGGCCCGAGCCCAGCGCGGCTGCGGCCCCGCCGGGCAGAGCGGGCAGGGGCAGGGGGCGCTCGGGGCGGGTCGGGTCGGGCCAGCCCAGCCCAGCCGGTCCCAGGGGTCGTGCCGCCCGCCCGCCCGCCGTGCCGGAGGGCGCCAGAGCAGCGGCTCCGTCCAGGCGCTTCCGGGCGCGCCGGGCGGCGGGGGAAGGAGGAGAAAGAGGAGAAGGAGGAGGAGGAGGAGGAGGAAGGGAGGTGTGGGTGGAGGGGAGGGGAAGGAGGGGTGGAGGGAGGCCGGCTTTTTTAGGCGGGAGACCCTCCTTCGCGGCCGCCCGCTCGCAGCCATGGCTTTGAAGGAGGCGGGCGGCAGCATCCTGCCCATCAGCGACATGGTATCGGGGCCGTCGGGCTCGCCGTTCCCCGAGGTGGTGGAGCTGAACGTGGGAGGCCAGGTGTACGTGACGAGGCACTCCACGCTGCTCAGCGTCCCGGACAGCACGCTGGCCACCATGTTCTCCCCCTGCCGGGGCGGCCCGGCGGCGGCCCGCCAGCTGCCCAGGGACAGCCGGGCACGCTTCTTCATCGACCGCGACGGCTTCCTCTTTAGGTACGTGCTGGATTACCTGCGGGACAAGCAGCTGGCGCTGCCCGAGCACTTCCCCGAGAAGGAGCGGCTCCTGCGGGAGGCCGAGTACTTCCAGCTGGGCGACCTGGTGAAGCTGCTATCGCCCAAGGTCACCAAGCAGAGCTCGCTCAACGACGAGGGCTGCCAGAGCGACCTGGAGGATAGCAATTCCCAGGGCAGCAGCGACCGGCTTCAGCGGGCAGCGCTGGACAAGCGCTCGGGCTTCCTCACCGTGGGCTACCGCGGCTCCTACACCACGGTGCGGGACAACCAGGCGGATGCCAAGTTCCGCCGCGTCGCCCGCATCATGGTGTGCGGTAGGATCGCCCTGGCCAAGGAGGTCTTCGGAGAGACCCTCAATGAGAGCCGCGATCCCGACCGTCCCCCCGAGAAGTACACCTCCCGCTTCTACCTCAAATTCACCTACCTGGAGCAAGCCTTCGACCGGCTCTCCGAGGCGGGCTTCCACATGGTGGCTTGCAACTCCACCGGCACCGCCGCCTTCATCAACCAGTACAGGGACGACAAGATCTGGAGCAGCTACACCGAGTACATCTTTTTCAGTAAGTGCTGCCCGCGCCCCCGTACCGTCCCGCTCATCCCCATCCCCGGGGGATGCATGGCGGTGTCAAGTTAAAAGTACAGGTTCACCCCCCATCCTCCAGCCCTTGCTTTCCCAAAGCAACGTGTAGCTGGAGAGAAACGGGAGCTGCCCCCTTTCCACTGTCACTCGTTTCTGTCACCGCCACAGTTCAAATTCCATTTTGTGTGTTGTTGGGGCGGGACAGGGCTGCCTGATGCTCCGTCCGGAGCGCGGCGAGGAAGCAGCTCCCCCCACTCCGTGAAGCAGCCGGGGCTGCTGCCACCTTTTGGTGCCGAGGGGAGAGCTGACCCCCACATGTCGGCGTCTCCCGGGGGAAGTCGCAGTGGTTCGGGATCGGGGGGCTGCGGCACCCGGAGGGTCCCTGCCTCGCTGGTTGGGCGCGGGTGCGGTGCGGGCGCGGCTCCGGCTTTGCTCCAGCGCGGAGGGTTGCGGTGCTCCCTGCCAGCCAGGCGGAGCCCCGAGCAGGGAAGGGTTTTAATATTTTATTGCTGCGTTTTCTTCAAGTGAGCGCACTGCGCCTGGGCACGGTCCCCGGGAGGGAAGGGGCAGCGAGGGCACAGCCAACTTCCCGAGGAGCAAGAAAGAGTCTGGCTCCAAGGCGGTCGAAAAACGGAAAAGAGAAAATAAACAACTGCATAGCTAGTACGCAGCTCCTGAGCAACTTCTCTAGTTGGCTGCGGGTAGCCTTGAAGGTTTCGGGTCGCTCGCAAATCGGAAAACCGAGCGATGACGAATGAGCTTCAATCTGGCCAAGTATGTAGTGCTATGTAGGGCACTGGCTGAGCAGCGGGTTCGGGTAATGAAACCTCAGCTGGATGGAGAACACCAACCTCTGGCAGAGATTTGTCTTTGAAAGAAAGAGGCGGTCTTAAACGTTACAGATGTGTTTGAGAGTCGAGTGAGTCGGAGGAAGAGAGTGGTGTTGTGCATTCACTTCTTTCTTCTCCTGCCTCTATAAGGTCTCATTGCTCCCTAAGCACACGAGGGACGAATTGTCAGAGCATCTGCCTGCCTCTGTGGTGAGGTGGGAGATGCAGCCTCTAACTAACTTCAGTAGTAGGGCAGCTGAACATAAGCAACTTGTTTTGCATGCAAAACTGGACTTAGGCACAGTACTTAAAAAGGAGGGAAATGTGAATGGTTTTCTACTGGGAGGAGAATTTAATTACATAGTTTGCATTGCTATGTATTATAGAGGTGGTAACCACCCTTTGCCGAGCGAACTGAACTACTCAGATCAATCTTGAAAACGGTATTAAAACAGTGTTTGAAGAGTCATTGCATAACTTATATCTTGGTCATATTTCAATAAGATACGTAAAAACTGGGCTGTAGAGGAGCTTCACATTCTCCTGGGTGGACTTCTATTAAGTATTTTACTATCAAGTATTTAAATTGTTAAATAATTTTTTGGGGAAAAACAGACGTAAATATTTTCTGAATAGTAGAAATTCCTTATTATTATCAGGACTATGAAATAGTCTGCTCCATTTTCTCAGAAATAGATTTGTAGGTGCATAATTATTTGTGTGTATTTGTGATGCTTATAATGTTTTAGTTATTTTTGTGTGTGTGTCATGATGAGGATGCTGTGTACAGTTCTCTAGTTCATATCAGTGTTCCAAATTAATCCCTGGTGTAATACCACTGATTTATGTGGAACAATGCCAGGGATGAATTGGATATTGTACATCATGATTTTTGTTTTGGTTTTTAGTACTCCAGTTTCTGATGTTTTGAAAGTAAAACAGTTATTTAATTACTTAAATTGATACAGTTAACTGAAAATTTGTCTTTGCTTCATATTTTTGGGTGGGTTGGTGATTGGTTGTTGTGGTTTTTTTTTTTACTTCTGAGTGCAAAAAAATGGCTGAGATAAAAGTAGGCTTAAAAGATGTCGAGCATATTTTAATTTTTGTGGCTTGTTAAACATTTAGAAACCTTTTTGTATAACAACTTTGTTCATTATTTGGTGATCAGATAGATTTTTCTGAGATATAGCAAGATGGAAACAACACTTAAAAAAATCACCAAAGTGGAAAAAGAAATATGCAAAACCCAGTGCCTGAAGTAAATACTTTAGGGGTTTTTATTGTTTTCTTTTTTTTTTTTTTTTTAAACCTGACTAGATGCCCAATTGATAGAGGCTGTTGATTAAAAGAATACTGTATTATTATAATAATTATAAGATGCCCCGGTTGGACTGGGTGCTTGCTGTTGCCCAGCTGCTGCACTAGAGTCCAGCAAAGGGAGAGCAAACCTCAGAAGCCTTAGTGCTCTGCATCAGAGGTGGGAGAATGGGTTAGGATTACTAGCTGTGGGCTCTCCAACAACATTAACCAGGATCATATTCCTTCCTCGCTCACAAACAAGGCTTATGACACACGGAGAAGAGCAGTTGCTTTTCAATTCATTATTTTCCAAATGCCCCTATGAACCCCATAAAGGAGGCAGTTTTGTTTGGGAAGTTGATGAGTTCAAGAGTTCTCAGGGAGAATGTACAACCCTAGACTGTGTCTTACAGACAAAAAAATATCAAGACAAAAGACTTTAGGGAGCCTATTCCAGTTTTGACCAGTGCCTGAGGCTTAATTTGGTACTAGTGGAGAAGAAACCTCGTTTTATGTCCCACTGGAAAAAGCTGTTCCCGCATCTGCATTTGTTATTCACAGAATGAGCTTCTGCAACCTGCAGCAACTGTATTAGTTGGTGGTTGACAAGCCTAGAGCAGTCACATAAACTTCTCTTTCACCGTTTCTTCTGAGGGCTGTGGATAGTTCTGGTTTCTAGTAATGGTAGATAGCAAAGTGACTGGAAACATTCATGGAGATGTATACAATCTGCCTGTTTCCTTAGGTCAAAAGTAGCTGAAAAGTTTCTCACCAAGAGCTGCTAAGGAATATTTGAAGGCCAGAGGTTTAATCTGTGGTTTGTGAAACAGTTTTCAGGTCTGTTTCTATTATCTCTCAAACTTTGGTAGGTTTTTTGAGTTGAAATACCATCTATCACTTTTCTAATAAAAGGGAAATAATTTTATATTTTTAAATACTCCAGCAGATGAAATTCACCTAGGATACTGAATATGTAGTTAACTAATTTATGAACTGCTTAATATCTAGGTATGGATTAGTTATTGCAGACTAATTCTGATTGAAAAACCAGAGGTTGTTTTAAATTGCTTACCAGGAAATAATGCTTCGGCCTTTGGTAACATGTCCTGACAAATACAAAACCAGACTTTTCTTCTTAGTATGTATAAATCCTATTAAAAAAATTTTACATTCTTTGCCCCCTGTGGTGTTCAAGCTATCAACCATGCAGTGATATCTTCATTTGAGTACACAGTTAAGTCCATGGCCAGAATTTACCCTGCATCTTGTATTGGTGGCTTAGTTCTGAAAAGTGCTGACATATCTGTTCCATGTGTTCATTACAGTTCCCATCTCCTAATGGTCAATAAAAAGAGTAAACTTTTACATGGTAGTGAATAGGCTCTATCAGAGTCTAACACAAACCTTTCCTTTTTTTGTTTGTTTTTACCACCCCCAATAGCCTGGTGCCATGTTATTTACGCTCTTGCTTCATCACACATGAGGATGACTTGGGTCAGGTTAGTGGTTAGGGTAACATGAAATTCATATGCAGTTTAAGAAAGAGGCTAAAACTCTTTAGCTGCTTAGTTTCAAACTGCCGTAGAGGACAATATATTAATAACCTCTTGGTGTGCAATAGGTGATGGCCTTTACAAAAGCTCCTTCTAACTGGAGACAGGAGACCTTGCTTCTTCATGTGACTGCAGGCACTGTAAAATATCTTCTGTTAGCTGGTCTCTTTGTGAGAAAAGGGTGCACAATGTTTAGGGTTTTTTGTTTGGTTGTTTTTATTTTTGGGTTTTGTTTAGTTTTTTATTTTTGTTTGTTTGGTTGGTGTTTTGTTTTGGTTTTTTTTGTGGTTCACTGTATCTCTTGGTATTGTTGTATAGCACAAGATTGCCCATGCGTGCTATTACTATTTTTTTCTTCTGTGGAATCTAATTGGTCTTAATGGATTTTACATTTAGCATCTGCTATGCAATCTGACTTATGGGTGTTGAGAGCATTGTGCTCAGCTGGAAGCTTTCTGTGCTGAACTGACATCTTTATTGTAGGAAGAATGCAGTACTATTTCCCAAAAACTTTGATGTGTTTTCTATGTTGACACTCCTGTTTCACATGTGAATTTCTATTTGCTTGTCTCTTGTTTTTGTTTGTAACAGGTGACATTTGCATGAATTTATGGTGCTTATTTTCCACTTGAAGTCACAGCACTCTGAAGTTGCTGTGAAAATTGTCATAAACAAGTGATATTAATTTTGTGATTGATGGGGAATAAGCAGTTGGAAGCAATGAAGTTTTAGGAGACAATATGGTGTTTTGAAAAAAAAAAAAATCCAAAATGCAAACAAAATTATGCCACCACCTCCCCCCCAAAAACCCACCCAACAACAACAACATAAGCCGACCAATATTGTTTGTGTCATTGCAATAAAAAGGAGAAAAAAACCAGAGGCTGACACTTGAAACATAGGGAACAAATGTATGCAAAATACTTTAAGGTGTTTGCTCTGTAAATGCCAAATCCAATTCAAGATCATACTGGGATAGTGAGGGGACAGTGATTCAGCAGATAACTCTTAACTGCTCTTTTGAGGGCAGAGTGGTGTGAGAGCCATCCTGCAGGATGACCATGCCAAGCTGCTCTCCCACCATCACTGCTTATTTGATGGAGTTTTTACTGTGTGGAGTATATGTGTGGTTTTTTTTGTTGTTTTTTTTTTTTTTTTTTTTAATGGAGAACGAATATGTGTAAGATTTGCCAGGCTGAGGAGAAAAGAGACTAAGACAAAGGTAAAAAAAGGTATTGCTTCTCTGTGACACATTGAGATAAATTTGGACAATTTACTTTGAGCCTGAACCAGAGCCTCAAAGATTAGAGTACAAATTTGTGGTGGTACAGGATGACAGAAAGGATTAAATCAGGATCACAAGCACAGTGTAGAAAAGCTTCAGGTTTCTAACAGTGTCAAGATCTAGGAATATTGTTTCTGATAGGACTATTGAGCAAAGCCCTTTAAAGAGAGATTTTGTAGGCAGTCCTGTGACTTTGGAAAACTGACATAAAACTTCAGGATATTCTGCTTTATTATTTCAGCTCAACTCTAATACATCTTAAAAATAAATAAATAATAGGCTATCTTGTCAGTCTTCCAAAATATATGTCCTTGAATTGCAAGGGATGAATCAAAGTGTACAGTCATAAATTACTAATGTAAGAATAACTTATACTACCAATTGACATAATGTGATAATATAGACTACTGGTTACTGGTATTCTGATTTTAGTCATCATTTCAACTAAGAGACTCAATTTCAGAATTATTTTAAAATGTGAGATTAGGGACTTTGAACAAATCTGGCTTTTTAGTAAAAAATTAAAACAACCTGCATTCAGCAGCTGGTATAAAGACACTGCTGCAGTGAAAAACTGTGCCAGGAACCTCTTGATTTTTCTTACACTTCAGTCAAAATATGCAAAACTCAACGCAATGATTTGTGATCACATTTTATTCAGTATATTCAGTTTGTGGTCTTACTACAATGAAATCATATTTTTAAGTTCTGTGGAGCCTTTTTAGTATTTAGAGCTGAGTATTGGAACTGTTGTGTGGTATTTTAAAAGTAAAATTAGAGATTAACTAAGAAAATCAGCTATCCTGGGTATTACATACAAGGATCAATGCTAGATAAGAAGTAAGCAAGAATTGATGCTTGCAGCTGTTATTTCTGATGTTGGGAAAAGGAAACACACTGGTTTTGATATTATCCCAGGCTGGTACTTCTTGTGGATTACTTGGGAGAAAGAGTGACAGTGTTGGAGAAGCTGACTTTGCTGGATCTGTACTATTTTGCAGGAAAAGCACTTCTTGGTGTCAGATCACTTCATAGACTTTCAAGGATTTATGACAGTAGTTGCAGGGAAATGTTTACTTTTCCACAGTAGGATGAGCAAATCATATTTTATTTTTTCTTTAGTGTCAACATGAAATTCTAGTTATCTGCTGTTCAAGCACAGAATTTATGCATACAAAAGCTTTCCTTTTAATATTGTTCTAGGCAGATGATTTAAAATTATAACATTTCTGCTAATAAAATACATTTTACAATCTGTTTGCTTTCTCAGTATGATATGGCTGGTATTTCACTGCTGGTTTTCTCCTTTGCAGCAAATACCATATTTATTATACCGTGGTGAGAATTTGTGTGGCAAACTAAAATTCTCCAAGCTTTGCACCAAGAAGGATTTCATTGATTGTCACATTATCCCCTTTCTGCCATAGTTCCACATTTAAACACAGGTCTCCAGAAATAAAAAACTGCTCAGGCAGCTCTCTCAGAGGTCAAAAGTAATATTCTGTGAGTATGAGGAGAGAACTGGCCGAAAGAAAGACCCTCTTCTTGGTCCAGCTGAATATCACTATGGCCTGAACAAAGCAACCAGATATAACTATTTATGTTCCACTGTGTTACCAGTTTAAGAGTGAGATCTTTGGTGAGCCAGGTGCCTAGGTAGGCATAGAAGGAATGTGTGTAAGGTAGTTGCATCCATCTCACACCTCTGGGCTGCTCGAGACTGGTGGGCTTGGTGTAGCTTGCAGCCAGCTTAGCCTTGTCCTGCGTTGTCTCAGCAGCTGGGCAGGTCCTGGGCATCACACGCTGCAGGAGAGGTGAACAGCACAGCCACACTCTGGATTCTCTCTTAGATTTTTTTCCTCTGAGCTTCTGTCTCCAGTTTTGAAGTACTTCACTGCTAGAGTCATGTAAGAAGTCTGTTACAGAGTTAAGCTGACCAAGGTCATGTCTCTGGGGCTTTTTCACACTGCAAATTGGTTATTTGTCTGGTGGTTATTTGACTTGGTATAACTGTTGAGAAAAGCTGGAGGTGCTATACCAGCTAAGACCCTAACCTAACAAACAGGTGTTATTTTTACATCCAAGAATGATTTTATTTCATTTCCATTTCCAAGATCTTTATTTCTTAAAGCATGTGGAGTACTAATGCCACTCAAATCATAGCTCTTTTATAAACTGAGCCACTGGAAGTCCAGTGGAAAATGCTTTAAAAAAAATTACTAGGCAAATTTCATTTTGCTTTAGCAAATCAAATGCTTCATGATGGATTTCCTGGGGAGGTTGCTTGCTCCAGCTTGATAAAACTGCATGTTCTTTTTGAGAAGAGGTCATTTATACTCTACTTAAAATTCATATATTGACTAAAAGTTAAAAGAAAAAAGCACTACGTCTAAAATGAAATTATCATTCTCAGCAGTGTTGAAGTACTTTTATTTAAATGTTTTTTGTTACTATTTTTTGTTTTTAAGCCAGTAACGGCCATTGCATATCTAGCTTTTGCCTCATATAAATTCAGGAATATTCAGTGAATTCATTCCTTTTCTTTGTTTTTTTCTTTGACCTAAAAGGGATTAATCATGTATATAAGGGCCAACAGTGTGTGAAACTCAGAATCAAGTTCCATTCAAAACTCCATCTTCACTGGGACTGAAGCAGCAAATAGTCTTGTGCTAGTGTTTCACATAAAAGTGAAACGCAAACTAAAGGAGTGGTTATTTGGTTTCATAACTATTTCTAGAACACATAATCCTGGCAGGAGTTAAGCAGTGATGATTTGTATTTTTTTTAGTGGCAACTTTAGAAACTAATGCCATTCCCCTTTGGTTGCATTTTATCAGATTGTGGTAGCTAAACTTGTCATGTTTATTACATATTGACAGTTTAGCTTCAGAAGGCATATTTAAACTAAAGACCACATCTTGCTGCAAGGTACAACTCCAATTTATATCATCACAGCTCTAAATATTTTGGGGACTTGACCAGACATTGGTAAAAATCACAGTGGTGTTAATGAGAATTTCATGTTTCTAGCAACAAGATAAATACAATGCTTTAAAAACTTTTCTGCAAATATTATTTCTTCTTGAAACTTGATACTGTCATTCCCAGAGTTGCCCAAAAGAGGATTCAAAGGAATGGAACAATGTGTTTACCTGTTTTTTGCACTATGTAGTCTGCCTGGCCATAAGCAGTGTCAAGACTGCTTTCAGTTACAGCTGCTGCAATGTTTCCTTCATCAAGAACTTGCAGCTGAGTGTAGCTGGGTCAAAATTTAGTTGTTTCCTTTCTCTTTGTTCCTAGTATGCCTGAACCCTATGGCAGGGGCTCTGAACAAAAGAGGTGCAGAGACAAAGAGACAAGGGCCACTGCTTCTGGGGACTGTCACTGCCTCCAGGTGATTGCCACCTCCTCGGGGCTTTGTGCCCGTTGGGTTGGCTTTGTCCTTCTCACCTTGTACCTGACTTGTTTTCTGTTCCAATGACATGCACTTAGGAAATAAGGAAAGCTAGTGCACTGAAGTAGGTATGCTGCACATCTTTTCAGGGGGAGAGTATGTGGGCTGAGAAACATAATAATTTTTATTAAAGAAATTAACTATTTCAAGTCTTCACTTAGCATAACTTCAGTTGTATTATATTTAATATGTATAGAGATGTTCTCTTTGCATTGGAAGAAAGATATTCAGAAACAAAATCAGTCAGTATATTTTATTTTTTATATAAGCAAACAACAATAAACTTTAGATGCATTCTTATCTTTTCTCTTTAATCCTTGCTGAGTTTCACCCTTTAGCAGTATTAACAAATATTCCCGAAGGGAGAAGAGTTGGTGCTTGGGGACTCTTGTTACATTTTGTTGTAAACAATCTTTTGCAACCTAATAGTGAATTTTTTTCTATATTTTATTGAACGTTGATGTCTAGAATTTCCTGTAAGGATTACAACTAGTTCAGTGTATTCCATGAAAGTTATTAAAAGTGTACTATTGTTCCAAAGGCTTTGTGTTGGTGAACATTTTATATGTCAGTGGGATCTGTGAAGCTTTTTATTTAATAACAGGAGGAAAAATGGCCCAGAATTGCATAATTTCATGAAATAAATAAATAAATCGGTGCAAAACAGTTACTTTCATAATATCTTACAGTTTAATTAAACAAGTTTCCCCACACCCCCATTTGTTACTATTAAAACCACAGGTATGTGTCCATACCTGCAAAACTGTGACAGTAATGACAAATGTCCATTTTGTGTATACAGAAGTATTCTCTAACACTCTGGTTCTTAATCCAAGCTTTTTTTTTTCCTCATTGAAACTCATGAATAGAAAATAATATGAAAATCAACTACAGAAGGGCTGGAAGGCAGATAAAGTAAATCAGTAAAATTGAGTGCCAACAATTTAATCAGTGTAATGTGTAGATAATACAGTGGAGAAAGATTAAAACTAAACAACACTTTTTGCTAGTTTTTCTTAGTAAACACATTTTCTTTCCCTTTCTTCTCACAGTCACCCATTTATAGGCAGTCACTTCTCAGTATTGTTCTCTTCAGGCAGCTGTTACTACTTCTGTTGTTAATGCCTACTGTGGCTTTTGAGCAGATCTGTAACAAAGCAGAGTCATGGCTACTCTTATCTTTCCGTCTATTTTTGTCTCTTTTCAGTGTTTGGTAGTATAAATATCACTCATTCCATCCTTCTAAAAATACCAATATACAGCTTTATAAAAGTGTGATCAATATTGCTGAAGTTACATGGGCTTAAGGGGGGGGGAAAAAGGAACAAAATAACTGATCTTTTTATGATGCAAGATGGAATGGGACTGTAGTTCAAATAAGGTTGTGTGTGTCCTCCTTAAATTTCAAAATTTTGGCATCAAATCCCACAGCTGCCTTTCCATGTTTTCCTTTCTGCTTTTTACCCATTTGAAGAACCCACTCTTTGTAGCAGGAACTGTCAGTGTCTGTATGTGTAGTTAAGTCTTGTCATATTTAAAGCATAAACCAAAACTCCATAAGGAATATAGCTAGGACCACTGTAACTAGCAATCCTGCTTGGAATTTTTACTTTCCCAGGACCCATAGATTTTAATTTTCTCTGTCAGCAATCCCTCAGAAAGCTGTGTGTATTTACCTGTTTTAGTGTAATCATAGATTGAAAATATAAATTTCTCATCTTCATGCTGTCAGTTTTTTTCTGGGAATACGATAAGTGAATATAAGGTTTCTAAATCTTACAGACAGACAGTCAGTCACATGGAGTAGCAGATAGTGATATCCTTTGGCTTCAAAATAATCCTGTAATTTAGGATAGAAGGGACAAACTTTTCAGAAATGTTTCAGTTACTTAGATATATTGAAATTTTTCAAGTTTTACCTCATAACGTGCTAAGTTTATATCTTCATATGACTTTTAGCTGCCTAGTAATCCAGCCGCCCATCATAACAACACTCACATTTTTATTCTTCTCGTTTCAGTATTTACTTTTTCCACCTGTAGCTGAAGTAGTTTGGTATCTAAATTGGTGGAATTATGCCCCTAAACCATTGCATCTGTGATCACATTTAATTACAGGAAGTAGAATGCGCTCGTGGCAGAGGAGATTAGGTTAAATGCTGTCTGTCTAATCAGATCCCTGGCGACTGTCTCCTGGCAGTGCTTCCTTCCTAAATCCCACTGCTGGAGATGCCGTGAATAAAAGCTGCATGGCCTGTGTCCATGTCTGCAGAAACAGAAAACAGTTTTGCTTTTCTGAGTTGAGGGGTCTGATGTGGACTTTGGAGTAAGGCTGAACATGGGTCACCCCTGCCAAAAAATACATATGGGGCTCTTGGTGCTTTTGGGTGGGCTTGGCTTTGTGGAGCCTGTGGCTGGACAGGGCAGGGCTGTGGGGAGCTGGAGAGGGTCTGTGCTGCCGTTTTGGGGTCTGCTGGTCCAAGAGGGCACAGCTGAAATGGGTCCTGGGCTGGTTTGGGGAAATCCAGTGGATTTGTCAGGGCCAGAAGAGGTTGGTGATGTCCCCTGGGGGTCTGGCACTGTGGGGGCCATGTCCGCATTCTGTGAACACCAGCAAATCAGCCAAGGGCTGCATCCTCCAAGGAGCTCTGGTCAAGCACCATAATCACAGGGCCTCAGAATACCAGAACAATGAATCGGGGTGGGGTATTCCACAATTTGAAAAACTTTTTATAAACAACATGAGAAATACCTTCTTGAGTTATTTTTCTGTAGGAAGAGCGAAGAGTTTGTGGCCAACGGCACCAGTAAGGCAAGAGTTGCATCTAACTAATATTTATGCAGTGGTATGACACGCTGTTTGTGTTTCTGCAACCATGGTGCTGAAGCAGGTTAAATTCAATAGTAATTACCTTAACTTTAGTGTAATTAATATAAATATTCTTTACATTTGGCTGCAAAGTATGAAGAGAAAAAAGCACCTGTTATAAGCAGTTGGTAACTTGGAAAAAAAACATTGGAAAAAATAATTTACTTTTTAGTCTATGTAATAATATTTTATTTATAACTAATATTTATGATGTGACTATGTGAAGCCTTTCTATGTTGTCAGACTTATGATGCATATAAAGTATGAAGGAACCTTGGGGGTTGCTTAGCTGCATTTGCTGAACATACTAGAAATATTTAGAACTTAAGAAGATGCACTTTTTTTTTTTTAATATTTTAATACACGATTTTGGAATCAGGGTTATCCTTTGTCATCAGTAGTGAGGCTACTAGCAAAAATACTTATCCTTTTTAATGACCCAAGTAACGAATCAAATTTGAGAATAATCTGACTCTGAAATTGACCTCCAAATCAATGCTTGCAATCTGGAATGTATTTTCAGAAAATCCAGTCAAGTTCAGTGAAAATTTCTGTCTGCATTTTGAATACTGGGCAAGCAGCAGGGATAGACAAATTTGAATTCAGACTGCTGGTTTGGAAAATTTATTTTTTCGTATCACCTCTGTGACTGGCAGTAAAATGCACTTGTTTCTTTTCTTTCTTATCATGTGGTTAAATTAATGGTTTAGCAATCCAGAAATTGACTTTTTACCATTACCTTGATTTCTAGTGATGGTTAGCTCTCAGTCATTAATTTGCTCAATTAAATCAGTTTATAACAGTGAAAGGAATACTGGTAAACGCTCTCATTATCAGGCTGTTCTATTACAAGAGTATTGCAAGATACTAGATAATTACTGCTGGTTCAGAGCATGATGCTGTAA
Organism: Pyrocephalus nanus; assembly: GCA_038380795.1. Classification (NCBI taxonomy): domain Eukaryota; kingdom Metazoa; phylum Chordata; class Aves; order Passeriformes; family Tyrannidae; genus Pyrocephalus; species Pyrocephalus nanus. Next base: position 48,979,169 of record CM076264.1, read on the forward strand.
TTTCTATTCAAAAAAGTATATGGTGTTAGACTGTGGATCAGGAAATTAAGACTATTAAATATTACATGTGGTAGCCATATAACACAGCATTCAGGCTTCTAAATAGACTGATAAATTCCTTGATAAAAGGCAAAATGTTTCCTCCATTAAGGCAGTCAGGTGTTGGAACAGGCAGTGATGCTATGCACATTGTGCATATTGGAGGCTTTCAGGACTTGTCCTGATCAAGTCCCGATAACCTCATCTGACCTCATAACTTACCCTGCTTTTGACCAAGAGGTTGGACTATTCCTAAATTATCATGTAGTTCTCTTTTCTGACTATTTGAAAACACTTCTCAGAAAAGGAAGAGTAAACTGCTGCAGGTAAATGAAGTAGATGCTACAAAACTATAAATTCTGATTATTCTGAAAATCAAAACCTTCAAAGCATTAACTTTATTTTGTCTTTTTACTTACATCTGTGTGTCCTACTTGTAGTCAGAATTGGAACAGTTACTTCAGGAGAAAGTTTCTTATAGGTCTTTCTGGCCCAAATTCAAAACAATAAAATGTTAAATAGGCCACAGTTAAGAAAGTATCTGAAGAAATTATCAAAATAGATGTTGGATAGCACTGCGGTTGTTGGTCACATATTGCTTGAAGAAAGAACTCAGATATTTAGCATATCACCACTGTTCAAACCTCTAACCATTTTTATTGTCATTCTTTAGAGAGATTCTGTTTCTATCTGTCACAAAGGTGACAGAAAACTTTGGATTTTTTTCGGTTACTCTCCATTTCAATGTTTTTAATCAGTGTTGAGTTCCTTTAATGTGACATATTTTTTTCTGGAATTTATCAGCCTCTGTACTTTTCCCTTAGCATAGATTGAATCAATTTATGTAGCAACTGCATAAATGATGAACAGGATTACTTTGGCAGCCTGAAAAACTTAAAAAAAATTTCCTAAAGCAAATATGAACAATGCAGAATTATGTTTTAGCAATACTTTACTGGATGGATGCATAGCATAAACAAAGATACTTAATTATTAGGATATTTAAGCAATTTTAATTTTTTTCTTCTTGAAATTTTAATGTAAGAATAGAACATGAGGGATTAGTAACAAGGATTATACAAAAAATTGTTGGCTGTTCCTCTTGCTTTTCCCACATTACTGAAAAGATTTCTGAAGTGATGTGTCTGGAGGCTCTTGGTGCTGTTAAAACTTCTCTTATGACAATAAACTAAAACGGAAGCATTGTTTGCATTGATTGACACCTAATGGATAAATATACATACATAGAAACAGAGAAGCAGCTTAATAAATAGATCTTGAGAAAGTTCTTATGTCAGCTGTAGGTTGTCAAAACACTTTCCGTGTCAATGAAATTGTGTCAATTAGGCCTAGTAATATATTTCTTTCTCTAAAGTTATTCTTTTGGATGGGGAATGTATTGTTAAGGTACAGTGTATTTCCACCAACAGTTATGGTGATGGAGGGATTGGGCAGATTGGTACTGATATCCTTGTTACAAGCTCACCTCCATCTTCTTAGAGAAGGATTGGGTGTATTCATGGCGTGAGCTAGTCTGTCCCTCTGTGTCCACACCTGCGTGAAATAGAAGGTTGTACCAATATAGTTCAGAATCACAGTGACATATCATATATAATTGTTGTTAGTTTGTACATTTTACTAAAGTTACATGAATACCTGGTTGATCCATGTGATTATTAGAATGTTTACAATGTTGCAATGGTTTGTTTTGCACTATGGCTCGCAATGCAAAAAAATTCCTAAATTATTTTGTACAAATTCATGTTACGTGAACTTTGTCGGTGACAGAGCTTTTATTCTAAACAGAGTTTTATTGTGATAAGGATGATACAGAATATCTGCACCAGCCAAGCAGTATGTAACACTGTCTTGCTACAGTTGTAGAAAGAAGTAGACTAGGGTGTTGAGTATTTAAAATTCTCAGTCATCTCAGTGGTAATGTGGAGCTTGCAACCAATTGTAGAAATAGTGAATAATATAAAGGTTTTTATAAATCACTGATCTCTATGAAAGCTCTGCAAGTTTTGTAAAATTATCCTATTTATACTCCACTGGCTCATTTCACGTGCACTTAACTTCATCTGTACAAAGCTGGTCCAGCTAAAACTGGTCAAATCCTTTACATGTTCATAGTGAACAACTGTAGGTAATTTCATAGGATACAAAACAATGGCAACTGGGGCTGCATGGACAAGAATGTTTTTGAAAGACAAGAAAATCTTCAGCTAGTAAAGATGAAGAGGCAAAACTTAAAATTTTCTGATTTTCCGGTCCTGCAGGTTGTTATGTTGCAAACTTTCCATATAACATGATTTAAACAATCAAGTCTTGAAACTGTAAATTTGCAATAAAATATGTGGTAATTAAGAAAAGCTCTTTTCTTCCAAGACATTCCTGACACTAAATACTTTTTAGTTTCACAGAGTTCCACCAAATGAGGATACTGGAACTAAGGGCTCTGCTGAGCCTGTCTGGCATGACACAGTACAGTCTAATGGAATCCATTGCAGCCTATCAAGTAAGGGATTTTCCCTAAAAGTAAGGGCTTATGTGCATAAAGTAGAATGATGAATGTTATGAATATCATGTGTAGGTGTTCAAAATTGGTGGAAGCTAATAGAATTTCATCTACCTTTTAGTAAATACTCTATGTATTTATTATTATTTTTTTTTTCTTCTTTCTTTGTTATATTGATTTTCCACACTAGATGGCAGTGCCTTAGCACTAGTGCGTGATAGGGGAATTGATTTAATTTGTCGGGGGGGGTGTGTGTGAAATCCTTCTGTTTCATGTTTCCTTCTACATACATAAAGAATTACAGATAGGAGACTGTTTTTTGATGAGCCACATATGGATGGGAAAAGGAAGATGCAAATTATTTCCCCTCTTCCTTTGTACAAATGAAAGTCTGTTCAAGCTGATTGAACCAGGCTTGCCTTGGCTGTATGTGGGATGAACTGGGACTGTCTCTCGGTCCTGTCCCCAAGGAATTGGGTTCATACAAACTTCAAGTGAATGCTATATTGAGTTAGAGCTGGAAGTACATCCAGATTCTGAGCAGATTGCCTCACAGTTTTGAGCCATATGTTTTCTATACTGAGAAGTTAGTGAGAGAAAACACAGCTTCCTTCTCTTTCCAAGAAAACCCAAGTGCCACAGACATGGAGATGGAGAGCTGCAAGATGCTGGGGTGCACCAAGATATTGTAGTTTTAGTGCTGTAATACAGCCAGGGCACATTCACCTATGAGCTGGGATGCAGTCCTGGACTGCATGTTACATGAAAGACTGGAAGTTTGCTAACTTGAAGGATTTTAACTAAGTGAAAGGTCTGTGTAACTGATGGTGAGGACTGTAAGGAGACCTTGATTAGAAACAAATGGGCTCTGAAAGTGTAAATGTCGCAGTAACAGGTGAAAGCTAAAAGCTGGAAACTTGTAGTTGAAGTTCAACTTGAAAACTTCAAAATTTATGGGTGAGGTCCTTGGAAACACAAGGTTATTACAGAAAGAAAGTGTCTCTAGTGTTCATATTTTCAACCTTCTTTAGAGAAAACCTCCACCTAATCCTGTGAAAGGAGGAGACAGAGTTTAAAAACCAGCAAATATATATAGATTCTGCAGTTAAAATAGAAGAAGTAGACACACATTATTATCTGGAGAAAGTAAATACCTTAAAAGACAAGTAATGGTAGGAAAAGAATGATTGACTGTATGAGAAACAGCTGAAAGAAAGAAGGCATAAAAGTGCCTGGAAAAAAACCCATATGTCAGGAAATCAAGAATTGCCAAAGAAGTATTTTCTCCTTGTGAAATTCCTGAAGAGTCTTTTCATTGTAGGGTATGCTCAAAAATAAGATCATTGTTTCAAATTTCAGTCCAATTTATGCTTCACAAAGGTAAATTTGACACAATGCCTTCATCTTTTTCTCTGGAAAAACACTGAAAAATCAGGAAAGCTCTTGCCTGAGGCTGGGAAGAATACTGCCGTGAATACATTTTCCTAAAGAAAATTTAGGTAAACTTGGTTTCTCCTGGGACCTCAATGCATGCAGCTTCTGCCTTATTTATTCAGTTTTATTTTTTTGCTACATCCCTACTGAATGAGCTGGATAAAACCAAATTGAAATACAGGAATACAAATTTTTCTCTCACTTTTTTTTTTACTGAATATGCCATAGTAGCTGAAATTTCATTAATACTGCTGGAAGGAAGGCAGGGCAAATAAATGTTTACCTATCTTCTACTGCAGCAGTCACAGAAACTGAATATTTTTGCAAAATACGCTGCTGTTATTTGCTGTCATTTTTTGCATGCCACAAAAAGTGATAGTCCTGCTTATAATTATTACATATCTCTGCCAGAGCAGAAGATGCAGATGGCTTGCTATAAAAATGCAATGCAAATTATGTTTGATAGTACCTCTTAGATGATTTCTTATTAGTTAGGGCAGGCAACAAATGGTGCTAAATTGGAATTTGTCAGGAATTCGATGCTGAGAAGTGAGCCTCATGCTTGGGGCAGTTATGTGGGAGGTGGAAGTTGCCAGTTCTTTAAATTGGAGAGAACAAATGACTGAATGTAGATTTCCCACCTCACTGATGAATTTTCTGATCCCCACGTTAGCTTTTCAAGGGATGTACCTATTCATTTTGCAACAAGGATTTTTTTTTTATTTCTGAATTTGAATATAAATATCTTGTCTCAGAGGTTTTCATAAAACAAACTTGCTTTCCAATTTGGCTTCTTCACATCAGAAGGAAGCATGACACAGAGTTGTTTGAGGAAAAAGGTACAACATGTCTCGAGAAAAAATGAGTATATGGACAATATTATGCTGAAATTTGAACTTGAGATTTCTTGTTCAGAGGGGTTGTTTTTATGTTCTGTTGTGGTTTGATTCTCTTTCGTCTTGTGGTAAGATGATTAAACTGAGGTTTTCCCTTTGTACAAGGAGTTTGTCTTCAGTGTTCCAGAGCACAGTTTCACAGACTGGACGATAGAGGCTATTCAGAAATATAGAGCCCATTGGATACCTGTATCCGTTCTGTAGCTGTTTTCCTTTTTTTTCTTTAACAGCCATGCCCAGCACTTTGCAAAGCAGCAGGAACTTTTTTTTTGGGCATGCAAGCCGAGAGCAATTCACTCTAATGGAAATTTTTATCCTCCTCATGTGGCAGTTCTGATTAAATCTGAAGAACAAATGAGTGACAGGATGCTTCAAATCATCCAAATGACTTGTCTTTACTCATATCCATTATTTAATTGAGAACAGGAGTTTTGCCTTTAAGAAACAGGCTTTGTAAGCATAAGGATTATCCTTGTTTGTTGACACAATTCTAATTCAAACTTTATTTCCTCAAAAAGGCAATGCGATCTTCCAGATTGTTTTCTTGGGTTTACTCTGGCTGTGCTTTTGAAAATCAAACCCAAACAAAGTGCCAAGTCTGTCCAATTTTGATAATCTGACATTCATAAAGAAAACATTCAAGTTGTTCTCTTTTACCAGTGTTACCTATGGATTTGTACTGCTGCTTCCCCTCTCCAGAGTTTTGTTTGCCTTCTCTTGATTCTGAAGTGTCATCTCCACAACAGGAACATCAGAGTTGCCACTCTTGCCAAATTAATGTTACTACTCCTCTTTGCAGCTTTTATGCCATCCACTTGGTCAAATTTTGTAGATTGCACTTGAATTACTCCAATCATCACGTGGAAGATATCCTTCCAATTCATGGGACTTGGGAGAAGCATCTTTATCATAAATGCAGTTTTGAATAGCCTTTCTTGTCATAGATACTCTTGCAAAATATTCATTAAGTACTCCTGCTGTCTTCCTGATTTTTGCCGCTTCTTCCTTACTTGGATATATACAGGTTTTTTTTCTTCTCCTGCAATCATGAAGTAATTTGGGTTGGAAGGGACCTTATAGATCATCTAGTTCCAACACCCTGCCATGGACAGGAACACCTTTCACTAGACTAGTTTGCCCAAAGTCCCATTCAACCTGGCCTTGAACAAATCCAGAGATGGGGCATCCATAACATTTCCAGGCAACCTGTTCAGTGCCTCATCACCCTTTCAATAAAGAATTTCTTCACAATATCTGGTTTAAACATACCCCTCCTTCAGTTTAAAGCCAGTCCCCCTTGCCCTATCACTGCATGCCCTTGTCAAAAGTTCCCCTTTGTCTTTCTTATAGGCCCCCTTTAGGTACTGAAAGGCTGCTCTGAGGTATCCCTGGAGCCTTCTGTTTTCCTGGCTGAACAGCCCCAACTCTCTCAGGTAGTCCTTGTAGGAGAGGTGATACAGCCCTTTGATCACCTTGGTGGTCTTCTCTGCACTGGCTCCAAGAGGCTGATGTCCTTCCCATGCTGGGGGCCCCAGAGCTGGATGCAGCATTCCCGGTCTCAGAAGGGCAGAGAGTAGAGGGGCAGAATCACTTCCCTTGACCTGCTGGCCGTTCTGCTTTGGATGCAGCCCAGGATGCAGTTGGCTTTCTGGTCTGTGAATGCACATTGCCAGGTCATGTTGGTCATATTCCTCTTCAGAGGCTTATAAATTAATTCATTATCCTTTCCACTGGGATACGATTTTCCTTTTACCTTTCTTTTTTGGGTGTTTGGTTGTTTTTTTTTATTATTTTTTTTGGGGGGGTGTTTGTTTGTTTTGTTTTGTGTGTGTTTTTTGTTTGTTTTTGGGTTTTTTTTTTTGTATGTGCATTTTGATTATTTTTGTTGCTGTTACTATTATTGTCCACCAGTGGTTTGTCCTTGCTCTTTTGTTCCCTGTTTATTTAATTACCTTGAAGGGTTTGCTTTTTTAAAATTTTTAATTTAAAAATCTTTATACATTTTTTCTAATTGGAATACATTGTTCTATCAGCAATTGAAGATGTACCCATGTATGTCTTTTTACATGTAGTCCACTCTATCACATTTTATTTCACTTGTAGTGAAGTTAAAACCTTTAGAAGACATTAGCTCTGATTGTTTCTTAATTGTCTTTGTTTTCTCATCTCTATCATGCCACATATATGGAAAACAGCTGGCTCCCTTGTTTGCATTCCTTAACTGTTACTTCCTATGGTCACATGCTGTTCCAAATCAATGCAAGTTCTTTGGGTGGCATAATGGAGATAAGAGATTGGTATTTTCTTTATAAAATGCCCTACTTCCTTCTTTTTCTTTCAATTCCTGTTTTTTAAAAGAGGGGCTGAATTACATAATTTCACGGTTTATGCATTCTTAATTTACTGCATTCACAAGTAAAATTCTGCAACATACTCAAAATCATTTACTACTTTTGGTTACTGCTGTAGATTCAAATCCTCAGTCCAGCTGAAAAAACCAAGTTTTTTACTAGAGAGAAGGTTCAGATGCAAGTGGAGAAGCAAGAAACTTCTGCCGTAGTCTGCAGAGCTCTGTGAATATGTTCTGCTGGAGGATCTACAACAACAGGCAGATTAGCGTTTTTCACGCAATCATTTTAACTGCCCTGGGCTATTCACAGAGTCATAATGCTTAGTCAGAGACTGGTCCCTTGCTGTGTGTTTGAGGACAGTTTCTCATTGGACGCAGCCTCTTTCATAAAAAAATGTGCTAGGGAGCAGATGGGCAGCAAGACCTCTTGGGCTGTCCAAGTTCCCACCACTCCAGGTCTTTGGTGAATGTTTTCCCACTATACAGGCAGATGCCTGCACAAAGTCCATCAAGGCAAGTGTTTGGCCCTCTGATTTCTATGCTTGCTGTGGTTACTACTGAAATCAATGTTTAGGGGACTTTGTTGTTGTTGTTGTTGTTGTGTTTTTTTTGTTTTTTTTGCAAATGCCTGTTTCTTTCAGATGTAGAGTAGTTATGTCACTATCTCTATTTGAAGAACTGAGCACTAACAGGACATAGTCCTCAAAAGCTAGAGCATATGGCAAATTGTGGCTGCTCTTACAGTGCACAAGTAGTAAAGATTTATGCATTTTTATCAAGACAGGCACACATACAAAAAGTAGGCATAAAGATTAAGTAACAGCTAATAAGATGTTGGAGTCTACGTTTTTGTCCATTTTTTTGTTTGTTGTGATTTTTAAACTTTCTGCTTCATTTCAGGTAGTAAGGTAGATTTATGTCCTTCCTGCTGTTAGAGGCAATAATTTATAAAACTACCATGTAATAATATCTGTGCTAGCATTGCTACATCATTACGTAATGAATTTTCTTATCTTTGGAAAAGTTTCTAAGAAATGAAAGGGAAAATGGCCAATTTCACCTAACTTGAAAATTAAAAAAAAAAATAAATTTAGAAGGCATCCTAAAAATTAAATGCCCATCAGCTATTTTTGTTACCCATACTGTATACTGTGGACTTGATTTTCCAGTTTTAGGTGTGTAATTTTAGCATTTCCTCACTGTCATTTTAACTTTGTGAAATTTAATATTGAACCAAGCATTTATGGAAAATACTGTTCTATACAAAGATGACGAGAATCATGAAGCATTAAAATTCAAGAGGAATTGTTTGAGGGGGGAAGGGAACATCATATTCAATGATGCTATTTTTTAAGAAGTCAACAACAAAAGACACAGGATATTTATCCGGAATGATCACAGCGCTGTATATAGGCAGAAGGCAAAAACAGAACTGGCATTTTAATTTAAATATCCAAAACTACTGGTCCTGAGCAACTCGGTTACTACTATTAAAATTTTTTTTTTTCTTATTTTGGAAGCTTATCACGGTTTGGGAAGCTGTGTGTTATCATCGGTTGTTCAGTTCACCACTCCTCCCTTTCTGACCTTTGAATACAGCGAGTGGCTTGAGGCAGTGCTGCTTCTCCTGGGGCTGGGATGAACAAAGCAAGCTGGTGTCCAAGGCAGGGATCTGAGATACTTCATAGAGACAAAAAGTCAGGGCAAACATAAGAGTCTGAAAAAAAGGGCAGGGCAAGGTGAGAGAAAGCTTTTTCAATTTCTAAGTGGCTGAGGATGATTTAATTGATCGAGTGCTAGTACAAACCCTAGAACACAATAGATTCACGAGTACATCCCTGTTGGACTTCGATGAACATGCCTAATGTTTTATTGTTTTGGATCATAGTGCACTCAGTTTCCTATTTGACAATTAAAGTATCAGTGGAGTTAAGAACATTCACCCTGAAACATTCTCTTCTATTAGCTTTAGTCCATAAGTTTTTTTAGTACCAATTGCTGTTTATTTACTGTGTTTCAAAATTGCTAGTATATGCTGCCCATTTGGTGATGTAACAATGGTTGTTATTGATGTTCTGTTCTCTGGGAGTGAAATCTCTGAAAAGTAGTACCTGTGAGGCTGTTGTAATTCCTTCCTGGAAGTACAGCAGTAGGCCCCAAACCTGCACATTTGTGATTGCTTAAGTAGTTCTGCTGAGGATGTATGAAGGATGGAATCCAGCTAAGGTCTGACAGGGAATCAGTTGCAGTCTGATGCATTTTTACTTTAAAGGTTATGTAAATTAATGGGGTACAATAATAATTTTATTTCTGTGAGCTAAAATACAATTGATCACACTCATTATGGTATGGTCTGGAAAGATCAGAGATTCTCAGTTCTTCTAGTGTGGCTGTGTGGGAGCAGAATGACAGTACTTTTATTACTCTTATCACAGGATAGGTCTTCCTTCCTGCAAATTAGTAGTGAACCTTAATGTTGTATATAATCCTGCATCTCCTTTTGTGAAGGGTAAGATAACCCAAATATTATTCACACATTTCATTAAAGAACAAAATATAATTATCAATCAATTACCACAAAGAATTGGGTGAGATGGATTGTTTCTTCTCTCAGTCTTCATTTAGAAATATATTTTGTATCTTAAAAGCAAGGGTAAAGATTAAATAACAAATTTCCTCTAGGAACCCATTGAGATATCTTTAGCTTTCTGTTTAATTTTTCTCTCTGTGCAACTTCCAGCTGTACTGGTTGGCTTGTAGGAAAGTAGGATTCAAGCATGAGAGTGACGTTCCTCATGCTAATGAGCTAGTCTTTTGCATGAATAAATAAATTTAAAGCCCTCTGTATCAATTTAAATGTACATTTGCATCAATTTAAAAACTATCATTCTCTTCACTATCGCTACTTTTATTGATTAGAAAACACTTTAAAATGTCCAGCCTTAGCTTTAGTCAGAGTCAGTTTATTCTTTTTACGTGCTGATAATGCTTCAGTTTAAATAGGTCTTCTTCCATTATAAAGAAAAATAAGATGTTTTTTGGTGTGTTTTGGTTTGCTAGGATGCACAAGATATGATTTTGTTGTTTGCTACTATATGATAGTGTTGCCGTTCCTCTGATCTCTAGTAGCTTTATTTTCTGCATCCAATTCTGTGTAACTGTATTTTCTGAAGAGAGATTTGTATAGATTACATTCAATGGGATTTTATCATTGCAGTGGCTTTAACATGTTTTAGGATAATATTAATTATTTTCACATATCCAAATCATGCAGACAGTAGTTTACCTGATTAAGGTAGTTATATCTTTTCTATCCTTTGTTTTCTCCATCTGAGAAATTTCTTGTTATCAGCCTAGCAATCAGTTCACTTGGTAGTGGTATTGCATTTTAACCCATTACATTTCACACTACTTTGATTCTTCTTTCATGATATTCTGATCTTAGCTTATTGACTTGTCTCAACCCTCTATTTTTGAGAAGCTTTTCCTTGATCTCTGCTATTTCTGTGTTTTTCCTTTTTTGTCTATAAACTGTTGTCTCTCTTTACTATGTTGCAACCATGCTGCAGAGCTCACAACCTAGAGATGGAGGATAGTGTGACCACAGTGAATGCAAAGCTGCTCTTTTTGTTTTTTGAATATAAATTTCACAGAATCACAGAATCTTTTAAGTTGGAAAATACCTCCAAGATCATCAAATCCAGCCTTTGAGTGATGACCACTTTGTCAACTAAACCATAGCACTAAGTGCCACATCCAGTCATTTCTTGAACACCTCCAGGGATGGTGACTCCACCACCTCCCTTGGCAGCCTATTCCAATACTTAACAACCTTTTCTGTGAAGAAATTCCTCCTGATGTCCAACCTGAACTTCCCTTGGTGCAGCTTGCAGCTATGTCCTTTCATCCTGTGTCTAGTTGTCTGCAAGAAGAGACTGACTTCTACCTTTCTACAACTTTCTTTCAAGTAGTTATAGAGAGCCATAAAAAAAGCTTCCTTTTCTCCAAACTAAACTCTGTCTTCCTCCACTGCTCCTTGTAGACCCTTCACCAGCTTTGTTGCCCTCATCTGGACACACTCCAGCACCTCAATGTCTTTCTTACAGTGAGGGGCCCAGAACTGGAGGTGTGACCTCATGAGCGGGATGATCACTTCCCTGGTCCTCCTGACCACACTATTGCTGATACAGGCCAGGATGCCATTGCCCTCCTTGGCCACCTGGGCACTCTGCTGGCTCATGTTCAGCCAGCTGTTGACCGCCACCCCCAGGTCCTTTTCTTCTGGGCAGCTTTCCAGCCACTCTTCCCCCAGCCTGTGGTATTGCATGGGATTTTTGTGACCCAAGTGCAGGACCCAGCACTTCCCTTTCTTTAAACTATTTCTTTGACATGTAACTATAGTGGCAGCTTGAGTGGAGTAGTCCAGATACTTCTTCATATTGCTTTAGATCCAGTGTTGTTTGTCATACTGTGCTGATGCTTTGACAGTCAGTCTTCATTGTTTTGTTTTTGGTTTTTTTTTCAATATTTTTAATAAGAATATAAACCTATATTTGTTAAAGAAATACAGGGAATGTATTTGGGAATAGAGGCTTTAACAATCACTTTTGGTCATCATATACATATATATGCATATATATGTATTTGATCTCAGCATCTGCTAAAATTAGAAAAGAAATTTTGAGAGGAAGGATTCTCTGAAAGGCAACACAGAATCTCTGACTGGATTTTTTTTTGACTGTCCAGCAAAACATCAATATGTTACTACACTTTTCTGTGTTTTGTTTATTCCATCACTAGATAACGCTGGCAGGTGGGACAGCTGACATTCTCATTAATCTCACTTTATTTTATGTAGAATTAAAAGCAAATGTAGATAAGAGCTGCTGACTGTGGAATTTCAAAAGTTTCTTTTTGACTGTTCTGGTGCATAAACTGTTGAGTACTCTAGCTATAAAATCTCCTTGCTCTTTGAAATTGCCAAAGTTACTGTAGAAGCAATTTAAAAGGCACTTAAAAAAAAAAACCAACACAAAACTAAATACTGTAAAAGAAAATTCCTTGCAATATGATCGTTGTAAACATCAGACACAAAATCAGCATTTTTCAAATTTTGAGTGCAGTTTTGTTTTTCCTTGGGAAACACAGGTTTTTATTTTTGATTTTTTTTTTTTTTTTCATTAGGCTAAACCCCTGATCTTGTATGTCAAGTGTTAACAGAAGGGAAGAGGAGCCGTGATAAATGCCAAAATGAGATGTGGGTAAAATTAAGCTGAGAATAAAGAACCACAGAGCAGTTACTGTCATTTATCACAGCTTGCTATTTGACAGTTGTGTTAGGTATGGACTTAAGATAGATACAGTTTATTAGTTTTTTCCAAGAGAATTCCTTAGTTATAGAATTTGGAATAATCTCATAATTGAGCAGAGTGGCCTGCTATGCATCTGTGTTACATTCGAATTTTAGTCAGTTACCAAATAATGTGCTTTTTGTCCACAAGAAAGCCTCTCGTTTTAATGCACACTGAAAGGTGTAGTAGAGTGATTGTGTTACGATCAGTGGTGTTCAAAGGCAAAGAAATGCCTGTGTCAGGCTTTTGCCCTTTTCTAGTCAAAACAGTGTTGCTTTTGTTTAAAGAATCTAGAAAGTTCTTAAGATTGTCACTGATACTTTTTTTTTTTTTTTTTAAAAAGGATGGGTTATAGAATACTAAAATAGTTTGTGTTGTAAAGGACCTTCTAAAGGTCATCTATTCCAACCCCCCTTCAATTAGCAGGGACATCTTCAATTAGATCAGCTTGCTTAGAGCCTCATCCAACCTGACCATGAATGTTTCCAGCGATGAGACATCCACCACCTCTCTGGGCAACCTGTTCCAGTGTTTTATCACCCTCATTGTAATAAACCTCTTTCTTATATCTAATCCAATTACCCCCTTCGTTAGTTTAAAACAATTACCTCTTGTCCCATCTCAACAGGTCCTGCTAAAAGTTTATCTGAGACCATAATATATCATACAGTTCAACTTGGAATCTCAGCATAATCTGAATATATTTACAAGCATTTCCTCACGTTTTTGGGGTTTTTGTTTGTTTGTTTTGTTTGTTTGGTTGGTTTAGTTTTTGGGTTTTTTTGGGTTTTTTTGTTTGGTTCCCCCCCCCCCTTTTTATGTGCTTTTTTTTCTATTACAGGTAACTAACAATCTTGCATCATATGATTGTACATGGCTTGAATACTTTGTTACATTTATGCTTTTCATGATTTAATATTTGCTGCTTAGTAGATTATTTTTCCTTTAGCTTAATAAGAAATTAATTATATGTTAAACTCTACTTGTTCCTCGTACTTGAAGCTAAAGATACCCATTAGATAGGAATCCTACAATTCTTACAAAAATCAAGCAACAAATTTGATCCCTGGAGTGTTCAGAGAACTGCTCCCAGCTGAGATATTAATATTGCATTGTTTATCACAAAGGTAACTTGCAGAGTTATTTCAAGTTAAAGGCCAGAGTTGTCTCCCACTGAGATAATAGCAGCATATTTCTTTGTACAAAAGAATTGGTCTAATTGCATTTTTAACTGTGCTATTAACTGTGGCAGCCATACAACTGCATACATTAGAATTAAAAGTACTTAACACTGAACATTTGGCCCTGAATTATCCTGGGTTTAAAATTTATTTTTAAATTTTCACATGGTAGCTTGTTGCCTTGTTTTTAAATTTTTTGTTACTGAAACATAATGTAGTGATTCAAGAAAATGAGCTGCAGAGAGTTCTTGAACATTTGAATGTTTTAAAAGCAAAGTATGCTTTTTTGGTTTGTTGAAGAAGGGTATTAGTTATTTATTAAACATTAGTAATTTGAAGGGGAAGTTAAAACTTTATCATGTGTTAGAGTGAAAAAAGCATTCTGGATTTTAGTTGTCAGAATTCTACATTTCGCCATAGTAAATAAAAAGCAACATTAAAAGAATATTTAGTCATATTGGCAGAAACTTCAGCAGCAGTCTTCAGTCATATTGTGTGTTTCGTAGCTGTTCCCAAAGTTTTTAGGTAAAATGTGTCTAGATCCTTTGACTGAAGCTAGACAGATATGTTGTCAGCAGCTTGTTCTCCACCAGAGACAATGGCAGTATACCACTATGACAAGGTAAAACCCAGCAATTAGTCTTATTTCTCTAGGTGAGTATTTTTTAAACTGTTGTAGTCCCTCACAGTTGAAGATTTAATGTACTTTAATTATATGATTTAATGCTCATATCACGTGTGGCATTACTATTTCCTTTAAATACAGTGTAATGCAATCAGAGAATAAAATACAAATCTACAAGACATTTTTAAGGACTACAGTAAGCACGTGAGTAACTGGAAATTGTAATGCTTTGCAGAATCAAAATGCAGGTGAGGAATGAATAAATGAATAAATTTAAGTGTTTGATACAGGAAGGAAAGTAGAAGGAAAATACTTCTAGTCTTTTCAGTGCAAACTAGTTCTCCATGCTGAGCTTATGTAAAAAATTGAAAACTAAGAGTAGGAAAATTGCAGGCTAATGCAACATCCATAATAGTGGCTAAAAAGCCATTATGAGAAATGTTAGTCTTTCAACTGAATAAGCATCTAATGCGCTGGAGATCTGGGTATTTGAACCCCATATGGCAAGGAAAACCTTTCCTTTGCTTGTAACCACAGTTACAGATGTCATGTTTAATAAATGGGCTCGGCTCATCCAGCTATGGTAAACTCTTGATTATCCAAGGATGAATTATTCAGACTCAGGCTTAAGTGTGCCGATGGTGCGGAGACACCGGAGCTGGCTCTGCATGAGCTGGTTTCATTTCAGGAGCAACGCAGGCATGCCCAGGCTGAGAGCACAGTATGTTCTTCACTGCTTGCCGGGTGCCAGCTGGGGGATTTCCCTATTCCACAGACATCAGTAATGCTGCCTTTTTCCCACTGCACCACCCTTGCAGTGTGTTCTTACGGCTGAATTTTACATGTATCTTTTATTATATGTAGGTTTGAGTTATCCAGGTTATCCAACCACTTCAGAGTCTGAGTGTGTATACTGAAGAGCCAGTTGTTTCCTCTTTACATTTTTTATGTACCAATTTGCCAGGAAACTATATTAAAAGTAAATAAAATAAAATAAAAAAAATGCTAATTTCAGAATTATAACTTATACGTGACTTCAAAATTAGGCTTGCTGCTGTGTTTTAGTGATAGGATTCATTATCTCTCCTAGTGTCAAAAAGACATTCTTACTACTAACTTAGACATTTTGTTGCCTTAGGCTTTTGGTACACAGTGAATTTAAAGCATTTCTGCAATGTAATTCTTCTGCACAAAATTGATAAGACTGTCCACTTCAGAACTTTGGAGTAGATGCACTTTGCACATAGGAAGTAGCGTGAGATTTAAATTTCACGTGGTTTTATTTCAGATCTTTTTGATGAAGTATTAAGTCTCACTTTATGTTATTTCCACATCTACATACAGAACTTTAAAATTCTCATTGGTTGTTTTCAATGCTTCGCCATAACATGCTATGTGTTTTGGAATGTTAATTGCACATATATATTCACATATGTAATTTTTTGGCTGTAAAATATATTTTATGGTAACAGAAGGCACCATTGGCACTGCCAGACCCATTGATTCTCAACCACAAAGTCCAGTCTGTGTCTTGTGAGTTAGCTTTTTATTTATAAACTATAAGGGACACAGTCATTTGAGAATACTATAATGCAAATCTACTTATAAGAAGTACTTATGTTGCTATTAAATGAAATTGTATATTTTACTACTAATATGTAGATTTCAAACTGTGTCTTTCTAAGGACAATATTTCAAATGATTAGCATAGCCATTCATATTTGAGTTACACTTCAGGATGTAAGATCTAATCAACTTCATGTAAAAAACTTTGTTTTTTGAATACTTCCATGATGGAAATGAAGTGCATTAAAACACTCTTCTCAGGATGACTTTAGCTACCAGGTTAAAGCTTTGAAATATTTCATTTTCTTTCTTTGAAATGTCTATAATTGAATTCCTGGTCAATCAATGGCATGATGTCTGTAATCATAAGATGCCTTTTGTTTAATCAATATCATCAACTTCCTCACAGAGAAATATGACAGTGTAATATTACAATCAGTGAAATCATGTGAAGTACATTTCTGAAAGGTTAAAATCTACATTTTCACCATTTCTGCCAGGGAGTAGCTGAGCAAGAAAAAAAAAAAAAAAGAGTGAGCATTTTGAATAGTAATCTTTTCCTCTGGCCTTTAGTTCCACACAGTATGCTAAAATGATAGCTGCTTTTGAAATACCAAGCGCATTTTTCTTTGAAAAATTTCCAACTTTTTCATCTAATATGTAATGTCAAGCTCCTGTTGAAATGGAAATAAGCTGGTATCAGTATTTTTGCTTATTAGTCCACCTGTAATTCAACCCACCTGCATATGTCCCTCTGGACTTGGCTATAATGTGCAAGCTGGTCTTTTTGTTACACGGCAGGGCATTTTCTTATTAATATATGTAACTGTGTTTGTGATTTATTCCCAAGGGCTTTGAAAAGCCTTCCTCTGTGTCTCTGAGCCAAATGGAAAATGTAAGACTTCCAGAAAATTTTCAAAAGCTTTGATGTTGCTAATAACACCATAGGTAGGATTTGTTTTTGAAACATATGGCAATAAAGATAAGAGGGTGTTTCATGTTTAAATCTTCAGTTTCAGGATTCCTCATTACCAGCACACAACCATCAGTAAAGTCAGTAAAGTTTCTGCCTTTAAAATGAACTATTTGTCTTCAATTTCCTAGACCCTTCCATCGTAATTTTAAGCAAATTATTACAAATAAAAAGAATAATCAAGGGAAGATACAGATACTGACTTTTGTTGTGAGAGCAGTTTCCTGGTAATTGACACTCATACAGCTGCTCAGATTTTAGACTTCTAACTCTCCGCTTTGCAGCAGAACGTGCTCTGCTCGTTTTTCCCATGCTACTTTGGGCTGTCGCAGTTGTGATCCATTTTCACACTTGTTTAAAGCAGCTTTAGTATAAACAATAAATCACTTCAGCTGTGTGTTCACAAAGATTGTCTCTTACAGAGTCGCTTCCAGTTAAATGATCACACTTCCCAGCCATAACTAGCTGCCTTTCATCTATGTCCATTTGTTTAATCTGCCTTTTTAATTCCATCCCTACTTACAGCTTGTCAGCATTGGTGACTACTCTTCCAGCCTCAGCCTTCCCAATCCCGTGCACTGTTGGTAAAAATTGTTTTACTACATATTGCTTCCCTCTGCTCTTCAGTCCACCTATGATCAATCTATCACTGTCCTCAACAGTACCCATCCAACATGTGTATTTACAACTTCTTGTTGTCTGTATAAGTCTGTTGTAAGATGGGAAGTTAGATGTCTAAGATGCAATTAAACACATCCCACAAGACAAGTGCCTACCTTTCATTATTATGCAGCTGCTTCAGACCAGACCAGATGGGCTAATTTCACTGTAGACAAGATGTACTTGAGAGACCTTGGCATCCATCTTGAGTGATACCACGTGCTTTGAGATCACAAAATCCAGAAGCAGCTACAAGCCTGTAAAGTGTGCACAAAACACGCAGGAAGCGAGGACGCAGCTCTCTGTCTGAGCAGTTATTTGGTGAGGGTCAGACTATGTTCTAACTGATCAGCTTCACCTTATGGGCAATGCCCCTGCAGATTGGTGAGCTCCACACCATGAAGGTGTCACCAGAAATGTACAAAACACAGTCAGCTGATAAAAGTAGGAGAAATAGGACAGACAAAGAGCAGGGACAAGGCAGGGTTGGAATAAGAGCTCTAAAGAACCATGGACCATTTTTCCAGTCTTTAGAAGCATTCCAGATAAAATTAATGGAGATGTAATTTTTGTCAAACTCTGCCATCAATGCCAAGCCTTCCACACAATGACTTTTGTTTCTCGTTTCTTGAACTCACTCTCAGTACTGTATCTTCACCTTTAGCTGCAGCTCCTCAAGCCTGACACAGGGTTCTGCACAGGTATCTTGGTTTGCTATTAAGTCTGTTATTTCTGTCTACTTATGCCTGCAATGATCCCTTTCCTGCCAAAGCTGGTAAAAAGACATGAATTCAACTCTGCTCATCCTTCCTGGCTCTGAAACTACATGGGTCTGAAAACTGTGTATCTCTCACACATTTGGTAGGGGCCCCTTACTGAAAGAAAAAGTGTGTGGGAATTGGAAGAGATGACATTCTCTCCTCTCTTTTGTGAAGTATTGCCATGTTCAGCACAAGTACAGAAGAATACAAATCGTCTGGACTGTCTTCAATTCCTCTACATAAAATTATGTGGAAAAAATGACATGTTTTCTAAAATTCTTGTCCTGTATTCTCAGATTCTTTGAAACTGTAGTGCACATGCTGACAGGTTTTCTGCAGTAGTGTGAGTGAAACCTTCCCATCTCTAGACTGTCCTGTCTTAGCCAGGACGTTGCCATTGATGACAGGAGTGTCTCTGCAGCAGATCCACAGAGCTGCTTTACTAGAGCAACTCAATAATTAAGCAACATGCAGTGAGGCTCAAACATCTACACAGAGTAATTTTGTGCGTAGCACCACTACTGAGATGGTCAGCAATTGCACAGTTGCTCACAGCATGCAAAATTATACATACCAGGTATGTATAACTTCCCATTTCCTGCTTCTACTCCCTAGTCTATCAAGGGGGTTTCTGGGACAATCTTTAAATCCAGTTTTCACTCTTTCATCTGTGTTTGTATTATCTCCCTCCATGCTGTGTAAACCTTCATCCTGTCCACCAAAATTGTAATCACCCTTGTACATATATATTCCTTTTCCTTATGTGACATACCCATCTCTGCAACGTGCATATCTAGCACATAATTGCAATACACCTACCTACCTCAACCGGGCAAGTTTCCTGCAAGACTGCAAGTACCCATGTCCCACAAACACAGCAGCAGTGTGTCTCTCTTGAGTAAAAGGAGTAAGGAGAGTTGGGCTGTAAATCGGGGCTGCTTGGTGGTGGAATAAAATCCCACACATTCAGCAGAGACATATTTAGAATCTGTGTTGTAGCACTGCTGCTCAGAGATTGTCCTTGCCCAACTGCAGATGTGACCTGCTACAAGTGAGGGATCTGACAAGCTTTGTTGGCTGCTCTCCTTCAGGAGTTCTTCGTAAGGCACTCTTAAATGTCTATATCATTTATTCAGCCTGATTGTTTGATGTTGATAGCTTAAATGAGTGAGATTTTTGGCAAAGTCCTCAAATTCATTAGAAACACAGGTCTGTAGCTGGATATGACAGGACCTGGTAACTCATTAGTCACACCAGACAAAGAGCAGAAACTGCTGCAGTAGATATTTGTGATCTTGACTCATTTCAAGTAAGAGTCTGCCACAGCCTGGGTGTTCTTTTTGAAAAATACAGAAGCATCAATGCAGATTCGAGACAACAGTTTCTTAGATAGCATCTCACATGTCACACAGCGTAATCTGTCTAGTGATACACTCATTTATCACTTTCTTCTGGATGTGCTTTCAAACTGGAAATTTTTTGGGTATGTTATAAAGTGGCTAAGATCACTCAAAAACTGTCTTCAAGAATAGTGATATGATTTTTTTTCCTTCTGAATAATTTTTCAAAGTTTTTCCTCTTAACATTCAAGGAGAGAATGTTCTGATGGTGGTTATGTGATGGTCATTTCTAGGACTTGGTTGGCCAAGGAGGAAAATGAATATCCAGACTTGCAACAGGTAGAATAGCACAATCTGGCAGCAGGTTGTGGTGGTGTATCACGAGGATGGTGATTGAAATACTGTGCAGATGAAGTGCAGACCCCACATGTGGTTGAAGGAATGGCCAGTGTTGTAGCATTCAGAGATTCATCAGAGCTGAGCGGTGGTGGCAGCAGTACCCCTATCAGTTTGCTGAATTTGTGAAACTGGAATATCCAGTCAGTGACAGCTGATGTAGGCAGAAATGTACCTGTCTGTGATTTCATGTTATGCCTTTTCTTCTACACATCAGGTGCCATAAGTATCTGTAATGGCAAACATAGGCAGTTGAAAGGATAGCATGTTTTGTTTTGGGAATAACCTCTCATTTCAAAATATTCTTGAATTTAGAGAATTCTGAAACGAAATTCCATGATGCAGAGGCACTATATTGAGTTACTCAACCCATCCCAGTTGTGCTGATCCAATTTGCAGACAAGCATGCTGTTTCACTGACTGCAGCAGCCCTTTATATGTGAGTGCTTGCTGCTTGTTCTCAAGACCACTGCTTACTTCTCTGAGGAGCAGTACCAAAGTCCTGCTGGTTCTGCTCATTCTTCTTGAGGATTATACCCTTCCTGACAGAGCTCCAGAATTGTATTTGTGGAGTGGGACATGTCTTGCTGAAGAAGCAGTATCAAACAAGTGTGACTTTTTGTGGTTAGCCTTTCCTTCTTTAACCTTTGCATCTCTTTAGAAACCCAGTTGATAGCCTGACATGGCAAATACTGACTTAGGTTGTTATACCTTTGTCCTCTTTATTGTTCACCTATCCAGTTGCTGGCTAGCAGCCTGTCTGGTTTTGACCATATGTCATTTCTTTGCACTTGTGGCATTTCTGGCTCTGAAAAAGCAGATTTTTTTGCAATAAGTATATTTGCTGATTACTAATTGCCTTTTGTAACTCTTGAAACTTGACTGTAATTTTATAAATTCATGAAAAATTTTAGTGCTATTAATATTAATGACACTGCTTTTTTTAAATGCTTAGCTATCAACACCAGTAAATCATTACCATAGGTGGGCATATGCTCTGCATGAAAAATAACATTATAGAATTAAACAATATAGAAAATACAGCTAAGTTAGTACACTACATGACCATATCACCAACAGTGATCCATATGATAAAGTAGGTAGTTGTCAAGTGTTTCAAAACTGCACCCTGCTCCTAAATAACAATATTTCTGAAGATACTGCACATGCTTTGTTGAATAGTTGCTACTTATTATTCCACCTGGGTATCATGTAGTTATGACTGTTTGAAAATTCTCTGAAATAAACTCAGTTGCCTTTTCCTTTTAGAAAACTAAAACTCAAGGTACTTGGCTAATTTTACTTGGTTATATACAAAATGACAGTCCTAGTTGGGAATAGGTAGTGGTTTCTGTTTCCAAGAGGTCTGTAATGAATAAAAAGGTTCTTGTATGGGAAGTATGAGATACTCAGGGAAATTTGAAAAACATCAGGGCTTAGCAATTTAAGTCCACTCAAGAATTAGTTTAACTTATGGTTTATAAAACTGGAATGCCAAGGACATTTAATTCTGTAGAAGCTTCAGAGATGAAATAAAACTTCTATTGACAAGTGTCACTAAAGAACAATTTACTAAATTGTTTCAACAACAGTTTCTGTTGCCTTCATGAACTGTGTTTATAAAGATTTACTTTTCATTTTATTTACTCTAATACTGTATTGTTTTTAGTGCTGATACAGCTCTCTTTTTCACTTGTGACCTTTTTTGCTATATTTTTCAATATGTAAGTGTGAACCAGAGAATAGGGAGAGAAATGGAAAGTACAAAGGAAATTGAAAGTTCAAAGCTTTCACAGAATGCCTTTAGGTTCTTGAAGTCTTTCAAGTAGAAAAGTGTGATGAAAATTAATTACTTGCTGGTGACAAAACATAATTAAGAAATAATGCAAAGCACAATATACAAAATCTAAACAAAAGTCATAATATATTATTAATATCTAAAATATTTATCTAGAAGCAATTTTTTAACATAACATCTCAGTAATTTGGTTTTTTAGGTACACAGATACAATTTTAATGAACTGAAATAAAGGTTTCCAAGTGAAAATTGGTATATTTGGAGCTATGATATTGTTGCATCTAGATTACTTTTCAAATAAGGCCTTCTTCACTGTAAGATTCACACCATTGAAAGCTGGCTACCCTACTTTAATTTGTCTTTAAAACCTTTTTTTTTTCTTGGTTATGAGCTTGTCCATTCCTCAATTTTTGCTAAATACCAGCAATTGTAACTGTAATAATGTTCAAAGACATGCTTATGTCCTGAATGTGCTTGTGGTGAACCTTCACACTTCAGTCTTTAGGCTACCTGTAAGTATCTAGTCTAGGTAATGTTTAAAACATCTGTGTTTAGTTTTTTATAGTTAATAGAGAGAGACATCTCCAGAGGAACCTGGAGGATTGAAGTCGCACACCTTTGTCATGGTTTAACCCCACCCAGCAACCAAGTCCCATGTAGTTGCTCACTAATCCCCCACCAGTGGGACTGGGGAGAGAATTGGAAGGGTAAAAGCTAGAAAAGATGCAGGTTGAGATAAAGACAGTTTAATAGGGGAAGCAAAAGCCACAAGCAAAAGCAAACCAAGGAATTAATTCCATTCTTCCCATGGGCAGGCAGGTGTTCATCCATCTCCAGGAGAGCAGGGCTCCATCACACATAATGGTGATTTGGGAAGACAAACGCCATCACTCCAAACTCCATTCCCCCCTTCCTCCTTCTTCCCCCCAGCTTTATATACTGAGCATGATGTCATATGGTATGGAATATCCTTTTGGTCAATCTGGGTCACCTGTCTGAGCTGTGTCTCCTCACAGTTTCCCAAGCACCCCCAGCCTCCTCACCAGCGTAGCAGTACAAAAAGCAAAGAAGGCCTTGGCTCTGTGTTAGCCCTGCTCAGCAATAATAGAAACATCTCTGTATTATCAACCCTGTGTTCAGCACAGCCCCACACCAGCCGTTGGGAAGAAAATTAACCCTACCCCACCGAAACCCAGCACAGCCTATTTTAAGATAATGACATGACCTCTTTTAGTGCTAACTTGATTTTAGCTGGTGGTAAGTTCATGCTCTCAAATGTAAAACTTCATCTGAATAAAACTGTAATTTTTTAGTAGGTCTTCAGTGTTTTTAAGAGGTGATACAAAGCTAATCATAATGTTGTAATACAAAATGAGCTCTTTAACCATTTAGAAGAAAAAGAGTTTGGAAGTAGATGAAGAACATGTTAATGAGGAAGATCTGCTGGCAAAAGTGTCATGTAGTTAAATGAAGTACACATTGCCTTCCAGCTTATGCTACAAAAGATGGAGTCAGGAAAAACAGGTAAGAGCAATGTCAAATAGCAAATGCTCAGAAAGGTGTATGAATACTGATGATCCTATAGTGGTACTTTCTCTACCTGTGCATAAAGATACAAAAATATTTTTTGCTGTTAATATTTAAAATGTAGATGTTGGCGTCCCAAAGCATGAGGCCTGAAAATAGATCTCTGGATACGCTTTGAGAAATAATTTTGCAAACTAAGAGTTTTCCCTAAAATTTAATACATTTTGTCTTAAGAAACTGTCTGACCAAGGAAAGGTAGGTAATTTTGTTGTCAAATGATAACCTACTCATTCTAAAGTCAACATTAAACTTTACCTACCTAAAATACTTTTGAAGTAACTATTATTCACAGATCCTTTGTAGTATCTTTATGACTTGATCATTAAATTTTAAAATATGATAATATTTTATGTTTAAAGAAAAGAAAACTTGGAGACACCAAAGCACATCACTTGGTGTCCTGAAAAAGAGATGAGAAAATAATTCATAATTTATTTGCAGGATTTTATTATTTTTTTTCTCTCCTGCATGAATACTTCACATAGAATACTTACCCAGTATCAAAATCTAGGTGTTGAGAACTAGGTTAGTTTAAAGTTAAGTTCATAATTTTGAACTGATATGATTTTTTTGGTCAACCGTTATTGAATTTAGAAATGCTTGACATGTTTGGACTGATAGGATATTTTTGTCCCTTAGCTGCAACTCTGTACAACCATCTTCTAGAAGAAATAGGAATAAATAACTTTTTTTTTTTTTTTTTTTTTTTTTTTTTTTTTTTTTTTTTTTTTTGTAGATGATAGCATCTAAATCTTCAGATATCTCTGTGATTTCCTGTCTGGAGTTCTGAGTTCATGGCCTTTGATACTGAAATTCTTTCACTGAAGAATGTTCATTAAAACCAGAATATATTATCTATTCTGCTAAAAATGGGTAAATGATATAATATTTGTGACAGTGAAAATGAGTGTTAAATGTAGATGTTTATAAACTTATAAAAAGTTTATTGATTGATCAATGACAACAGAAAAGTAGAAGAGAAAAAAATGATACTCAAAGTGCTTTTATAGAATGTAGAAGAGATGTTTTCTTCTTCATGTTTTCTTCATTTTATGAAGCAGTGATGATGGTTAAAGCCTAGTGGTTGTAGGAAAGCATTTGACCTTGAGAATGATAAACACTCTCCTAGTTTTAAATAATACTGCTATGTACTTGCAAGTTTTAAATGGCAATACTATGATGGTTATTAACATCATCTGCATAAGAAAAAAACCTTATAATCCTTTCTGCATTTGATTGTAAAAGTATTTGTAAACTCTCTAGCCTAATATATATTGTTATTTAAATTTTATATATCTTTTTTTCAGGCACCTACTTTTACTTAAAAATAGGTAGAGAGTGTTTGCTCCTGTTCAGTGTTTCCACTAGCCCTGAGTATTTCTTCACTTCACTGCCAGTCAAAGATTGATTTTTATTTGTTTTGTTCTAAATGCTCAGGGGCAAAGTGGAAATAATTGTATCTTGCTTCAGCTAGTTGAAAATCTCTGCCTTCAGGGGAAGCCCATCTGTGCTGGAAGGCTTGCCCAGACCAATAATTTGCACTTTATGCGTTAATGATTATTACAACAGCAGCTCTTGCAAGGACTGTTCTAACATAAACTAACTCTAGTGTTCTTCAACATGTATAAACTTACAACATGAAATATGCTTTATTACTGATGATATGAAATAATAGTAACGTGCTGGGTATTTGTTCCTTTGTTGAAATGCCTTTCATTAAAAACTAAACCTATTTTGAAAAATTCAGCTCTCAAATAGAAGATGCGTAATGGACAAAGGGACTTATGAAGATTAATCAAATTGTTTCCCCTCTCATAGTTAAGAAAACATTTGCCTATGAAAAGTGCATACTGGATTCAAATAAAAAGATATTAAAGTGCAGAATCATATAATCATAGAATGTTAAGGAATTGGAATGAACCTTAAAGATCATCTAGTCCAAATTCCCGCTGCCATGGGCAGGGACATCTCCCACTAGATCAGGTTGCTCAAGGCCTTATCCAACCTGACTTTGAACACTGTTAGGGCTGGGGCATCCACAACCTTCCTGGGCAACCTATTCCAGTGGCTAACCTCCCTCAAAGTAAAATTTTTTTTTCCTAATATCTAACCTAAATTTCCCCTTTTCCAATTTGTACCCGTTACTCGTTGTCCTATCACTACAGTTTCTGATGAAGAGTCCTTTTCCAGCTTCCCTGTAGGCCTCTTTCAGCTGCTGGAAGGTTGCTATGAGGTATCCATGCTACTTTCTCTTCTCCAGGCTGAGCAACCCCAACTTTCTCAAACTCTCATAATAGTGGAGGTGCACCAGTCCTCTTTGATGCATAAAGTGAAAGAAAAGAACTTTCTAGACAATATTAGTATAGATAAAATAGAGAGCAGGTCTTTAATTAAAGCACTTTAGGTACACTAAATACATAAGTGCACGTAAGTGTACAATACAGTATAGGCCTACTACAATTTTATAATACCAAATAATTATCATATCTAATGGATACATCCAACCCCAACATTGCCCACCCCTAGAACCTCCCTCCAGTCTCCCAGAATTGAGTCGGAGGTCTCAAGACGCCTTTCTTCTTCACCATCATCATCTTCAGCATCGCATACCTTCTCTAAGCTTCTTCAAGGTCTCTGGGCCTCCTAGTTTGCTTTGACTACAGTAATATCTTATGTCCTTCCAGGTATGTGTCCCAAGCAAGATGTACTTGCTAAAATCTTTTTCCTTGAAAAGAACATTAAATGAAACTTGAATTTCAAGAATTTGATACAAAGCCTGAGAAAGGGAGTTGAGTAACTGCTAACTGCTATTTTAAAGTGTTAGAAACTATACAGCTGTATTAAAAATGTATATGCTACAAATCTTAAGAATCCTAAGGCATCACTCTTATCAACTTGACCCCCCTGGACTTGCTCTAACAGTTCCATGTCCCAACATAAATGCCAAGTAACATGTGCTTACTCTTGCAGTATTTGAGAGAATAAAACTGAGTACCATTAGAAAGGATAAATATCTGGGATTTAACACTGAGTGGCATCTTTTTTTTTTTTTTTTCTTTTTGGCTAAACTCCCTGTTAAAAGAGTGTTTCTGAGATAAAATGAGACATGAAAAAAAGAATTAGGCAATCTCAAATATTAAAGTGAAATTATTTTCTTTGCAGATACAGGTAAAGAAGTTAACAAGTTACTTTAGAGTAGGTAGCTGAAAAACCTGAAGTAGCTTTTCCTGCTGTTAGTTCTTGTCATGGCCACGCTTATTAGAGTGTGATGAAGATGGTACCAGTGTTTTGCCCCAGCTCTCTGGCTTCAGGCAGTTCTTTTGGACTCTTAGAGTTCTCTATTGTGCTGCAGCCAGCTGTGAACTGGTACCATGCAGACTTTAGTGTGAGGGGCTGTTATTGCCTGTCAGAAACATCTCTGTCCTCTCATTCTGTGCTGAGCATGGTTAGTTTCACAGCTGGTTTAAATGAATAAAAAAAATAAAACCTCATGTTGAATAAAGGTCACAGATATGAAATATGCCTGCTATTACCATACCAGAGTAGTGACCAAGGTTCTGTGCCTGCGTATTTGCCCAGCTATTAAAAACCTCTCTTGAGTACTTACTTCATGAGATCATATGCAAAAGCCCCATTTATGACTTGGATTCTCGTTTTTTTCTTCAAATTTCACTGCAATTTGGTTGGTTTATTTGTTTTTTTCCATATGCTGCTTAATATTGACAGAACAATGCATTTTTTTACCCAAACCTTTTCTTTGATGTAGGTGACAGATTATTCCATCACTAAAGAAACATTCAGGATGTAAAGAAACCCAATACTTTATGCACCTTGCTTCTGTTTTCAGTTCTTTGTTTTTGTTATGGCTTTGCCTGCTGTGACTAAAAACATAGTGTTATTGGCCTAATTATTCCATATACCTCTTTCCATTTTCTTTAATTTTTAAATAAAAGCACATGAAAACTGTGTTTTTCTAGGATTTCATAACACCTCATTTCATGTCCTTAGAGCCAAATTCACCACTGTGAACAAGTTTATCTGCCAGTAATGAATTGTCTACCCGTCTTTCTATCTTGACTGTGTTTCCTAGCTTTATTGCTGTGAGTCAGCAGAAGGAAATTCGAAACATGCTCCATAACAAACGGAAGCTGTTTGTGAATACAGCCTTTTTACAGTGCAGAGCCATT
This sequence comes from Pyrocephalus nanus, assembly GCA_038380795.1. Classification (NCBI taxonomy): domain Eukaryota; kingdom Metazoa; phylum Chordata; class Aves; order Passeriformes; family Tyrannidae; genus Pyrocephalus; species Pyrocephalus nanus. The sequence continues at coordinate 49,006,831 of CM076264.1, forward strand.
ACAAGTATAAGCTGATTTTTATGCTTTATTTTATAGGGCCATGCTTCCTTTCAAATTTTTTTTTCATTTTCAGAATTGAATGGCTTGTCATATGTGATAGGTCAAGACTAGGCAAGGGTTTTAACCTGTAAATAATTAGCCAAATGATCTTATATTTCAAAATCCCTGAGGTTTGTAAACATGAGCTGTAATTCTGAAAATTCTGATTATTTTCACGTCCAGCTTTTTCATGTGAAGTGTTCTTGTGCTGTTTTGGAAATGTTGCCTTGTCAGCCCATATGGTCAGAGTTAGCTTCCCAGATAAAGTTCCTATTCTAAAAATAATAAGAGTGATACTTTATATAGTGATATACTGTTTTATATCACAAGCATTAAATGGATGACTCAGAGGTGATCCGAAGATTTATGACACAATAAACTTTAGGCATTGGACTAAATTTAAATTTGCACATGAGTCCTCCTAGGATTAAATTGTAAAATTTAGGTGCTGATTGCCAAATATTTACACTAAATACTGACAGAAGTGTTCTACTTGGTAAACTATGCTTAATGATACACCATGCCTTAATTTTCCTGTGCTTAAGGCAAGGACAGTGGCATTACCTTGAAATTGTCCTTTCTGCTTTTCCCTTCTTTTTTATACTTTGCCCTTACTTAATTTTTTGGGTGTCAAATACACAGAGTCAAAGCAATTAGATTTTTTTAGGTATGTTTTCACTCTAATTTAAGGAATGAAAGCTTTACATATTCAGAAAGACTACATAAACAGGTGTTTATCTTTAGATCAGATCTGAAGCTTCCAGGAAATGGTTGTTATCAGGTGGTTATACTAAGCATAGAAACAAGATTTTATAAAAATATGGATGAGAAAATTGCAAGATACTGTGCATAATAAGAAGCTGCATTTTGTTTAACTTGGGTAGTTTATTGGCTCTGAGTTAAATCTGTAGAGATGCCTCTTTTGGGATACTGTTGGGTAAGGAATACTTCTGTTGGATTTTTGAGATATAAGGTCAATATGAGGGCTTTGCTGGCTGCTCCCTTTGTCAGGTGGTTTCAGTCCTTTGTGTCCCAGTTTTTCCATCTGTCCTCGTTTTTCCATCTGTAAAGTAATTGTACTGATTCTGATTACTCTCATGAAATGTTTTGATATCTATTTATGAGATGGTGTCTTTAAGAGCCACATACAGTTAGTGCAATGTAACATACATGAATATATCTCTTTATTAAAAAGTCAAATTATGTGACATTTTACCTACCCCAAATTCTATGACAGTTCTCTTGATTTACCAAGAATCCTCACCCCCCACCCCATTTTGGTCTTCTTTCTCCAAAAGTTGCAACTAAGCTTATTATTATTATTGTTATTATTAATAATAATAATTTATTTATTATATCTTAAAATGGTTAATGGCTTTTGTAAGTTAGAAATAAATGATTGACAAGTGCACCTCAGTAGATTGAAATTAAGACAAATCCTATTCCCCTCTTTCTGTCAAGACTTTAAAGCCAGTGTTATGATTGTAGACTTATCTTTTGAATTTAGATGCTTGGAATTAGTATTATTTGTTTAAAAATTCTTTGTCTACCCAGACTAGCCATTAAATACAGTTCACTTTTGTGGACTTATGTCCCTTGATGTTTCATAAATGAGACAGAACCTACAAGTTCAGCTGTTGACTAAGTCCATCTGTTAAAATATACTAGAATCATGTAGGGGCACTATATGGAGAATTTAAATATTCAATAATGTTTTCGTATTCCAAAATGGTTGAACTGCTGTGGAAAACCAGAAGATATTAGGGAGTAGATGCATCTTTAGGGAGAAAGTCACTTTCAGACTACTAGAACTGATGAGGAGGCACATGTGTTCAGTGAGGTGTCTAATTCTGTAAAATTGTCAAACTCTACCTTAAATTGCAACAAAAGTAATAAAAATTTAGAGCTGTTTTTTGTTGTTTCTGAAAAAGTGTCAGGTAATTAATCTTTCTTAGTGCTACAGTTCTGTGGCTTTCAGCCTCCCCCCATCTCCCCCCAGCTCTTTTGGCAATGTGGTGAGCTGTGAGTGGTATCAGCTACCTGTCACCCACTGAAAACCTTGGTGAAATTATACTGAATTACTTGAATGCAACATGAGGCAAAATTTAGCTGCAGCATCTCATTCTCCTTGATCTCTCTTGCTTCTCTTTTTGCTTCTCGCTGTCATGACGGTGGGGATGGGGAACCTAGTTGTGGTTTAATATTTGTTCAGGAGACCAGTGCTGGAAAGTTCAAGTACCCTGCCTCAAGCTGAAACAGTAAACGCTGCTGTGAAAATTTGTAATTCTTACTGAATGGAGAGTTACTTGAAAAGCAACCATATTCATATGACTTACAAAAGTCAGGGTTTCAGGAAGGCTTACATGCACTTGGAAAGAGAACTGGATACTTAGAGAGAGGAGAATTATAAAGAAGAGTTTTTGAAAAGGAAATCCCAAACTGAAAAAATTACATTCCAGAAACCATACTCAAAATCAAGACCATTACACACAATCCTATGAAAGCGCAAAAATGAATGCAAGTTGTCACAAACTCCTGTGATGAGTGAAATTTGCAGTAAAAATAGCAGGTTCTGGTGTCAAAGTAGAACTTTTCCACATTTAATAAAATGTATTTGGATGTTCTGTTAATGTCACAGCATCAGCTCATTTCATTCTAGAGACATATGGGAAAATAAACCAGAATCTGAACTGGCACAAGGCTGATCCTCACATTTTCACCAAGGTGGATGGAACCTAGTTTCATTTTCTTGTCATCTGTTTAGGGCCAGATTCAGAGCTTTATAATGAGGTTTCATAATATGTGCCCTATTACTCTGGCTGGGGTTCAGATCAAAGCATTTACTCTTTCATATTCTGTCCTTGCATGTCTCCAAATGTGTCTGTTTGACTCTACTGGTCTTAATTGGCTCCCTTGACCTTCAGTTGCCTTCAAGTACCACAAATTCGACTTTCTATGGTGAACATATGGAAGATTGAGGCATTAAAAGAAAAGGCTAGTTTCATCTGCTGGCAATTAATGTAATGTTATTCATGCATGTAATCGATTGCTCTTTTTTACTTCCAGCTAATTAAAAAGGTCCATTTTAGCATCAAAGTTCTGAGCATCTCCATTGTGACTGACTTCCCATCCTCACAAGCAATGTTCAGAAGTGCTGAAGGAATTGTCCCAAGGCTTCCATTAAACCTCTTGGAAGAGTGAATCTTCCCTAAAAAGAGAATATACTTTCAGTTCCATTTCTGTATAGGTATGCTTCTGACTTGAGAACTGGTCAGTGTACATCAGAATTGAGCAATGAATAAAAGAACAAGACATATACTACTTTGGGAAGTATTCCAGCCACTGAAAAGAATAAAGTTCCATCTGCTGTCCACTGATAGCAGGCCTTTGGGAGTTATTTCAGAATAAAATACTAGCATAATGGACAACAAAAATACAGTGCATGTACCTAATGTATCGTAAAAAAACATCATTCGCTTCTTTAGAAAGATTATAACAGGAGGAAATGGCTTTATTATCATAAAACAATATTAAAAATAACAGTAAGTGTAGTAAGAATAAATGGTATATGAGATTTGTCATTCTTTAGTATCACTAGAATGTTTGGCTTGTGTTGAGGAACTCTGCAGTAAGATTGCTGTCACTCAGGATTTGATAGGCATTACTGACTGGTACTATAACATTTTTTTTTTCCAATTTCTATTTAATGTGTAAGTTTTCAAACCAGTAGTTGTTCCTAAACTTTGCATCTTACAAATGGAACAAAAGTCTGTTTCAGTTGAATGATTCATGTGAGGGAAAATGTATGTTCTTTTTTACAGTTTTTCCTCTATTGCATACTTGTCATCATCTGTGGAAATACTGCAAAGAACTTGTAGCTATCCTAATTGAAAAATCGAGAAGTTTGTGGCCATTTCAGCTAGTCAAGATATTCCACATGGCAAGTTAAGGATTCTCCTTAACAGAGATTTCCAATCTGATAGGTTGTGGTACAGGAAAAAATTAAGTCTGAATTATTGTAAAAAAGAATTATCTGTAAAATCATGTGTACTTTATTCCTTGGTATTTTTTTTAGAATGTATTGCAAATATTTTTTTAAAAGAAATTGTAAACAATCCTGTGTGTGTTTGTACTATTATGTATAGATATTCCATCAGGTATTTCTGCACGCATGTGGAGACAATGAGGATGAACCAAGAAAAAGAGTTGATTTTGCATTTTCCTATCAATGTGGCCCACAATCATTTTATCTTTCTTCATACAGTGAGTTCATTTGTCTTTTTCTGGTTCCAGTGTGTAGTGTCTTATATTCAGAATACTTTTCCTTTACTATAAAAATTCATAATTTCAGGGAAACAGAGCTATTGTGGAAAATCACCGTGTTTGGAAAGGGAAGAAGAGGAAAGGTGGGAAATGCTCGAATGCTGGGAAACAGCAGATGACTGAGATGCTGTTCAGTGAAGATGGTACACAGGGAGCTCATAATTATCATAGTATCCTTGTAGTCTTGTGTTACAGTACAAAGCTTGTACATTAATTGGGATCACTGTGGGTCTACAACCCACAGCTGTGGTTGGTCACAGTCTGCAATAGATCATGTGATACATAAGCCTTTTGTTACCTGAGCAGTCACGTCTAGAAACGAGCATTTTTTCTTCTTTCATGGATGTCTAGATCTCTTGTTACCATCCTGGAATCCAGAAGACAGAACTAATTGATTTAAAAGTGGATAGGTCAGTCAAAATATATGAATGATTATATTATTAAAACCAATTTTTGTAGTTATTTTTGAAATTAATGAGAACAAGGATATTTGCTTTTTATATAACGCAATATAAAATATATATTACATACCTGCTCTTGAACCTTGTAGAAAAAGCTACTGATTAATGACTTAGAGGAAAGTTATAGGAGATTGGAAGCAGTATAATTGAGGTAAGAAAGTGGTCATAAGATAATATCTTGGTTTATTAGTGTATTAGATTGTTGTCTTTGTAGCAGGAACTATAGCCACTTCACTGTTTACGGGATACCCAGGACAGTATGGTCTAAACTGGGGGGTTCAAAGCCATTACTTTTCAGTGCTGTAGTGACATATTACCAGTTTAAGGCTATTTTAGTGGTCATACAAGTATCACTCCTTCACAGCTGACAGAATACCAGTCTAACATCACATCTGTCCTTCTAACCTCGGGAGTGCTGAGGGCTTTCCTATACCTCATTAGCTGTGAATAATTTATAGTTGCTGACAGCTATCATAATTTGGAGGGATGAACCCAGTTCACACCAAAGCGAACTCTGGGAGAGTTCATGTAAATCTTTGCAGATGCTCTGTAAAATCTTAACTGGGTTTAATGTATAAGATGAGTGACAAAATTTTATATTTAGTATTAGCTTCATGTCCTTCTGTTGTAATTATACAAATGCTCTTCTGTATCAAAACATAGTTAAACTTTTAATCATATATATAAGATGTTCAACAAAACAAATCATGTTAGGACTAGAAGATGTTTCATCTGTAGGAAAAAAAAATCTGTTCAGAAAGCTTGATTGGGCAGGAGAACATTGTACATAGTTGCAAGTTGCTTGCATGAGTAATTTTAAAATCAGACTGCTTTGTATTTTGTTCTGCATCACAGTGAATTCTGTATGGGAGCTCATGGGAGGCTTTCAGTTTATACAGCTTTTTCCTATGGCAGATGCAGCTAAGAAGCATTTTGTACTGAGCAGTGTTGGCCTGTTAGGCAAACACAGTGATGAAGTATCCAGGCATGGCCTCTCCTGAGACATGGAGGTTTGCTAGTATCATCTTCCTAGCATCTGTGGGCCCAGGGTAGATGATGAGTTTATAATGATTTTGTGAGATGGAAAAGAGGAAATACAGAAAATATATAACAGAAAGAAATATAAATACATATGAGAACCTGCTTATTTTTCATTTCTTTGCCTTCATAGCTTCAAGTCACAGCATTTGATAACCTACTGTGACTTATAGCATAGACTGGAGAAATGTTGAGCTGCTACAAGAAAGGAGACATATGCCAAGGGACATGTAAACACCTAGGCAGAGGGAGAATTATTCAACTGGAAACTGTTCACTACAATGATTGCTTTTATTTAAAATATAAAACTAGTACTGCTTTATCCTGGAAAATAAAAAATAAACCTGACTTGTAGGGACAAACCCTTACAAAATATTTCAGTCAAGTGTCATTAGATAAAGTATATTAGTAGCAGAATTGCACGTTAGCAGCACATTTTTAATTCCTCAGGTGCAATTAAGGGAAGTTCATATGCTTTTTAAGTATTTGAGGCTAAGACAAAAAGAACAACTTTAGTTTTAATTATTGATTTGATATTGTTAAGGGAACACTTTTCCCCATCTTCTGATCTCCAGTGTATAATGGTATTAGAGGATAAAGATAATAGAAATAAGAAAATTAAATAGCTATTCTTAACAGGCAGAAAGGCAAAGATGAACAAGTTGGGCAGTCCCAGTTCACCAGTGTATCATGACAGGCTTAGTCCATGGAAGTAGGAATTCTCCTGGTTGTAGCAGCAGCCATGTAAGAGTTACTGAGATTTAGAGCTCCTTAACTACAACTCTTTTTTAGGAATTCATTTAAGCTTTTCAGTTCATTATCTTCTACAGTTAGCAATGGTGCTGTATATTTTTGGTGGTATAACATCAACCTGCGTTATAACTGACAGTGGAAATCTGTCTGGCACTGCACTGTGAATACAAACATAGCAAAGCAATATGGCCAGGGACTCAGCTGAAGGAAATCACTATCTGGCTATTCTGGAAGAAGTGAAGAGAATATGAAAGGGCAGCATTAACTTTTTGCAGTTTGTAGTAAGTGATAAGTGATTAAAAGATGGTACATAGGGAGCTCTGGGATGCACAGGGCATAGTTATATGGTTGGAGATGCAAGTAAGTTTAAAACACCTCCATGAATTAAAGCTATACTGTTTGTGATTTATGTGTAAAAATATTCATTATCTGTGATTGCACACAAACTATCCAGTTGCATGTGAAAATTCCTTGGACTTAAAAATATTTTTTAGAATATTAGTTGCTTAAAATTCATATAAAATCACACTGCTTCTATGTGTTATTCACTATGCAAGGTTTGTACAGTGGAATACACACGTTCAGGACACATTTTGGTTGGTACTTTTTAAAAACTGTATTCTGCTGCTTTATTTTATAATTCCAGGAATTATGCAAAAAATAAGGAGCAAAACCAATCCAGACAGGCTGTTGATGATTTTTTCCAGCAAAAGTATGTTCAGATAAATTGTCTGAATCATGAAAAAAATTAACATGTTTAGAAAACATACACCTGAAAATGGTTCGTTGTTTCAGAAGGGGCTTAGCTACATTTGTAATGCATGTATTTTCTAATGAATATTTAGCTCTGTGATTTCAGCCACCCAAAGTGTCAATCTGCACTGCCTATGAGAATAAAAGCACAAGGTAGCACTTTTTCCTTGTCTCAGCCAGATGTGTCTTTGTTCATTCCCAGCACAGGGTGTATGAACACATTTAGTTTGCTCCTCGTGATTCAATATACTGTTCTTCTGAGGGTCTACAGGAGGTAATTTTATACTCAGCTCATTATGCATTTTTTTTCACTACAGTACAGTCTTTCATTCATTCTTCCTTAATGTTTTGCCATGGCTGGCAGATGCTCTGTGATTGTGAGATTACTTAATAAAAACATTGCCCTAAAATAGCATCCCAAAGTGCCTTGCACTCACTTTCCTTCCTGTATTACATGCTTTGCTGTATTTTCTCATTGTCTTTAAAGTCTATATCTATTCATTGTAAAAGTTTGTATCACAAAATTATTTTTGACATATGCAAGAGTCCATTCAGGAATAAATGAATGTACATTGTTACTTTTATTAGAAAGGTTTGAACATTGTGGGTTTTCACTGGAGTCCTGTATGAGGAAAAAAGCTGCCCTATTAGCAGCTTTGGTAAATTTTTGATGAATCTTGGGTAGGCAGTCCCAGAACCTCTGTCCTAAAAATGCCAAACCTGTATTTACTGGTTGCCGTGGGAGGTTTTTGTTGTCAATCTGAGCTGTCTCATTTGCCTTGAGGGTGAATACTATGCTAATATTTGTAACTTATTTAGAATTGATGAGCTGTCCTTTCTTTCACTTAGTAATGAAATAAAAAATTGCCTCTTTCCTCATCTTCCCAATTTCCTTTCTCTTTTTTAGTGTAGCTGGAGATTTATATTTCTTTCTGATTTCTTTACAGAGGAACATGCTAAATGGGAAGGTCAGGCTTATTTGCACTTGACTGTTACAAGAAACAGTATTTTAACAAACCCAGCATGCCAGTTTACTTCTCTTTCTTTCGAATCCTTTGGAAAAGCCCGTGTCCTTTCAGTGACCTCAAGAAGGCACAGCATGCAGATAACATACACCTCAAGGAACATCTGTTGAAAGAGACCACAAAATTTACTTCCTTCTGCCTTCCCAAGTGTTGTCCAAGCAGTCCAGAAACTTCTCTCAGGGCAAAAATGAGGAAGAACAGCTGTGTTATTCGGTATTGAAGCTGCTGTTCTTCCCAGATGGCAGCACAAGAGAAACTATGGAGAATTTATTCCCTTCTGCAGTTCTATGCAGCTTCACAGAAGTGAGACACCATCTGAACCATAACTGCTTTTTGAAAAACATATAGGTAATGCAAATTTCTAAGAAGCTGGCACATTTTTATTTGGAATGTTCATTTGTGTCTCCTAAAATACATCTAAAACCAACAGGCAATACAAGTCTGTATTAAAGAAAAAGAAAAATCTAGAAGCATTAAGGTGGTTTCATTATCTATTGATAATGATTGTTATGCACAAATTTTCTAATTACTTGTAATGACTAGCAAGTCATTCAGGCTGCCTTGGCCTCACATTGTTTATAGTTCCTTAAAAAAGGAGGAATCTTTCTTACTAATCTATGAAAGTATTCACATGATAAATCATTTCTTCACAAGACTTTCCATTTTATCTCATCATAGGTAAGAGTCACATTTTCTGCTTCAGAAGTAGGGAGAAGGTTGTTGAGTTGAGAAAACCTTACCAGATTAAAAATGTAGAATACACATAGTGGGTGGCCAAGGTTTTAAAAATTAATGGAATTTCAGATATTTATTATTTAAATAAGTGCTGTTAACAGCATGACAGAACTGTTTCTTAAGTAGACATCAGCATGGTAGCATCACTATAGCTGCAAAGAATTTCATCCTGTTGTCTTAACTTCTTGGCTTTTCATGTGCTCCCAAACATCTCCAAATGCCTATTTTTCTTAACCATTCAAGAAGAAAAGGAAAACTTTGTTACTTTACAGCATTTTAAAAGGACTGACAAAACATAAATTCATAAAGATTATGAAGATTGCTCTGAGGTGAGCTCTCCTAGGTGTTTGTGACAAGTCTTGACAGGGACAAAACATGACTGTGAATAAATGTATAATGTACAGGTTCCAAAAATAGCTTTATTTTAAGAATTAGTATAGTTTAAAATGATTTTTTTAATGTCTATGCTTTATATGCTCTTAATAGGAATAGAGAATAGTATTTTGCATAAACAGAGTAATCATAGCATCTTTTTTCTAATATATCATTGACAGATTAAAGGTCTGTGAACATCCAAATAAGTCTCAGACATTATGACATTGAAATCTAACTTTCCAAACTTTGGGATGTTACATAATTACCCAGTAATTTCTAGTAGGTGTGAGATATTTGTTGGCAGTTTTATTTATGGAAAGAGAATGATATCAAAGATTCTTTTGAAAATACTTGTAAAGAGTTTTCTAAGCAGATAAGAGAAAGAAAATTACTGGATTTAAATCAGCTGAATTGCAAGCAAAGTCATCATTTGCAGAGGTCCACCACCCTGCATGATCATGTTCCTGCAGGTTTTCTTTCTGGGTCAAGTTGCTCTGTCCATTTTTGACTCTTCTCTTGAATGAAGATTTCTGCAAGAGCTACAGAAGAGATAATCCTATGTTATTTAAATTCAAGTAGTTGTTCTGAGTGGATTCTGAATCTTCTACATGTTCAAGTCTCTTAAGTGGCATCAAATAGTCATTTATGTGCCTCTGCTCTTTGGTTATTTCCTGGCCTATAACGCTATGTTATGACTTGAATGTTTTTTCTATTTTTTTTTTTTTTTTAATCAATAGGAGAGTCAGAACAGTGGTTTATAATTGATGCCTATGTCCTGAAGACTTTGCTGTCTTCAAACTCAGGACTGATATTTTAATATTTATAAAAACCCCAACAAACTGATTGATCAAAGTCTTAGAACTAAGGTTTAGATACAAGTACACCAAAAATACCAAAATACAAAAATGCCAATAAGGTATACACATACATTTAAATGCCTGTCATAGTAATTTCAAAACAGAGTTCAAACTTAATTGAAGTTATATCTCTTGGATATATATTAATTTTTTACTTCACTTTATGTGACTTTTCCTGTTATTACAATGTTATTTTCTAAGCATTATTTTAATGAAAAAATGTTTAAATCTATACATAGCTGTTTAAAACTTGTAATACTTGTCCCATAATATTATATATGAAATGAAAAAATATTCTTTATAATTCTCATTTATGTTGCTAGATCTGTAATATAGTTCAGGCATGACATTTTACCCATCTCATAGAACTAAGATTTACTTGTCATAAAAGTGTTTTTCATAAGAAAATTGACTAAATCCTTTACTGACCTTCCTTTTAAATATTTTTAAGATTTCAGAAGCTTTAAAGAGTTACAGTTCATCCTGATTTTCCAAGGTCAGATGCATCTGACCTTTACTCTGTTTCACATTACTTTTAGTTCTTTGATTCAAAGAACCCTTTATTGTGAAATACTGTTTTAAGTTTTACATCCTGTAAGTCAAAAGTAGTATCTGCAACCTATATTGATAAGAAAGCAGAGGTCGTTCCACAAAATTAATTTGTTCATGTTCATACTACTATTATGTTCAGATGCTCCAGTGCAATAGTTCTGTATTCTGGTTATGCAGAGTGAAGTGGGGTTTGAAATACTCTGTGTCCTGAAATAACCTGAGATGCAAGAATTGCTTAATCTTACCTTGCATTAGTAAGACAGTCTGACATTACATTACTGATGATCATTTTTCAAATTACTACCTGCGGTTAAATTCCTTGATTGTTTTACTGAGGATAATGAATTCTATCAGACAGCATTTTGATGAATCTTCATTTGAAAACTATAGTCTACTGTATAACAGTGAAGCCCATTCCAAGGTGTGCCACTCACTCCCTCTGTAGCTTTTAACATGAGAATCAAGTAATACAATTTTATGTAAGTATTTATTCATTCAGCTTTCCTTGTTAGCAGTAAAAAAAGGGGTTAATACAGAGTGAGTAAAAGGAATTCATTTCAAGGCAGTTACCACTTCTACTGTTGTCTGTTGCAATAACCTTAAGTGAATCTGCACATAGTAGCTCTGATGAGCCTTTATTTTTAGCCAGTAACTCCTTGTAGTTGTTAGCATGAGTTCAGTTCTCATTCTGCATTACAGTTTTATTCCACAGGCTAAACAATGGTTCCAGGTTAGAAAAAAAGTATCTGTTCATGCGTCTCTCCTCTGGCTGCGTATCTATAGCCACTCTTTCAAAGAGTTCTTGTAGGACAATCACTCCATTATTGTTATTGGTCTTTTAATGAAATAGAGAACCAGTACTCAGTCCTCCATGGCTGTTTACTCTTCCTCAGGCATCCTCAAGCTGTCACAGCCATGTGTTAGTGAGTATGGGAAGGGGAAAGCCAGTCTGTTGCTGGGTCTTGAGCCTGAAATCCAGCAGATGAGTTTTTTAAGGTGCGAAAAAAAAAAAAAAAATGTCCAGTTCGGTATTTTGTTGTTATTACAGGTATTTAGTTCAGCCTGGTGCAGTTTTGTGCATGAGAAGAAGCAGTGGGTCTGAACTCAGAATAGTGAGTTTAGGAATATTCAGTCACCAAAGACAATTTCTGGGATGAAGCTTTGTGTGGAAATACCTCCACTGTGCTCAGTCCCATTCTAGATGTCAATTTTCATGGGACAGGAAAATTCCAGAAGCCAGTCCAGCTCTATCATTATGCATGTATAAGCACACACTAAAACATTCTATTTGCAAGTCAGAAACAAGTATGAACAATTGACAACCCACTAGAATCAGGGAAATGGCAAACAGCAGAACAGGCTTATTAGGGATTTCTGAGAATTGTAATTGTGATTGTCCTCCAAGCCCTCCACATCCAAACTCTCAGATGCTTTCCAGACTATAGAGCTACAGTGTCCTCAGGTTTGTTCCCAAACATCCTGAAGATGTACCTTGGCATTGCTGTATTAGCAGGTGGGGTTGGATCCCTCCTAGCTCCTTGCAGAAGCTAACTTGCTGTCATAAATAAAGTTTATCTAGATAGTGGCCATTTGTGGTGGTAACCCGAATTAGTCTGACTGGGGGCTGCCTTCTCAACATGGCCTTACCATATGTGTCTGCTTCTAGAGGATGTTGACTCCAGTATTTATTTAGCTACACGTTAAGTCAGGAGTGGGAAAGGATTAACTGTAGAAAGCCATTTCAGTTCATGTGTAACCTTAGTGCAACAGCAGCAATTTTTGAATGTAATGCTTGCAGACACAGGTTTAAGAATTACTCAGGGGAAAGCCTTGGAATTGTTTATAAAACAAAGATATACAAATCATCTGCTTTGTTTTAAGAGCAGAGTTGCTGATTTTTTTAATTCTTTGAAATTCAGCCTGATGGTTCCTGGAATTACTTGCAAATGTATTCCACTGTGGTTTAGTATCATCAGTGGGAAGAAGAGTGTGAAGCTGAGCAAATCTCTTGCCATCTGGAATGTAACCCAAGCACCTGATAGTTCCTTTTCCGAGTCCCCTTAGGAAGCCTACAATTATATAAAATGTTTAATCAAAGCTGTTATGCCAAGTATAACTGCAAAGCTGACATCAACATAGGAAAAGAAAAGCTAAATGGCTCCATATGAGCTGTTCTTTTCACTCGAATTTTTGAAAGACAGGAAGAAAAGATAATGCCAACTTTGCTTCCTTTATCTGTGAGTTACCAAAATCACCCTTTTAGTAAACAGTGTCCTTCAACTACTCTACATTGTTATTGTCGCTTATGTTAATTACAGAATTAATGCTCATAGTTATATGGCTTTGTTTCATGAAGACTGAATGTTTATTCAGTTGCTTACAGACATGCTCATTTCTCTATTGTAACACTTAATCGGGTGAAGCTGACTTAAACCCAACTGTCTTAATGTGCTTTTTAAAATATTTTTTATTTCACTTCTTAAGCAGAAAAGACCGACACATTAGAAGAGTGATTAAAAAACGAACACAACTGATCAGCAATCTGCATGTGATCTGTATTTTATAGAAAAGTGATACCATTAGAAATAGTTTATCAGACTTGAAGGGTAAGAAAAAAATCCCACTTGTTAAAAAGCTTCCATGTAAAACCTCCTTTAAAAGTATTTTGTGAAATATTTTTTTTTATTTATGAATGTTTAAGGTGAATTTGCATTCATAAAACTGTTGGAATATAGGCCTGTCATATTTGGGAACAACATTTTTTTCCTAACAGCCTGGAAAAGCAAGTGATATTTTGAACAGATTTAGTTGGAAAATTGCTTCCATAAACAATCTTTCACTAAAGATCAGTTTAAAATTTGTTTACTCAAAAGAATCAATTTAAAAATATTTTTGAACATCACTTTTTTTTTTTTTTTAAGTAACTCAAAGCAAAGCATAAATTAGTGAAGAAAATATTAGCATAAGAGAAGTGATCTTGTGGATTATTGTTCTTTTTGGAATGGAATTCTATGAAGCTTTTAAGTTCACAACATACTAGACACTTCAGAATATATAAAAGTTACTTCCACTTAACTGAAAATGCTTCAAGAAAAATCTGAATCTTTTAAATACTTGCTAAAAAATTATAAAATATAATATATGTTTTCTGCATTTTCTTTATTTTTGTGTTTGCAGTGTATGCCACAGAATCTTGTGCTAAAGTTTTGGTCCTCCAAAGGAAGAGACTGAAAATGCTGAAAAGCTTCTATGTTCAGTAAGATAGATAAATTTCATCTAGGTCATTCAAAGAATTTATTATTTATATAGCTGTTTAAATAATTGTCTTTATGAAAGTTTAAAATAGCGATAAATTTTCCACAAAAGGATAGTGCTATCTTACCAGCTGAGGCTTTGGCTGCTATGTTATATCTAGTAATTTTTAAAATGTGGGTATGTGAAATTCCAATTAAGAAAAACAAAGCTTTTCTGGTACCTTTTTGCAACACATTCTGGCATAGACAATGATTTTAAAAACATGAGAAAGAGATATAGAGCTCATGTTCTCAAAGTCACTAAGGAAGCTACAGATTCCTTAAAGCTAAAGCTTTATTATGCTTGACTGTTTGAAGATTATCAGGACACACTTAAAGGACTTAGAAATAAATCCAGAATCCCAAAGGTCCAACAGGTAAGGAGCAGATTCAAATGCCTTTGTGCCATCTGACAGTTCTACAAATATGGTTCCACATGTTGCCTTAAGGCATCCAGTGTGGCCTCTCTAAGCGTACAGTGCTCACTGAATAAGTATGGGTTGGAAGGAACCTCCCAAGGTCATTGAGCTCAGTGTTCTCCCTGAAGCAGGACAGTCACCAACCTCATAGAAAGTCAGCCCAGCTTTGTTTGACTGAATCTTGAAAACTGCAAAGGAAAGTGTTTCACAGCTTCTCTGAGTGGTGTGTGCCAGTAAAATTTTCTTCCTATGACCAGCATAAACCTTCCAAACTGCAACATGTTGCTGCAAGAGTATATCATTATCTCTTGGGAAGAGTTTTGTTCCATTACATGCATACCTAACCATCAACTAGCTGTGAAGTTAGCCAATCTCTTCTCCTTTACAGGTGTTGGAGGAGTTGGCAGGTATTGCTAAAATCCTTTCTCTCCACAAACTAGCAGTGAAGGCCTAGCACTTTGACTGACTTTTAAAATTCCTTGTAGGAAGGCAGGGAAGGAATCCATTCCAAACTGGGAGAAGATGCAGTAGTGGCTCTGGTTTTGCGGAATGTCCTTTTTTTCCCATCAGGAAAGCTTCTGTTGTTCCAGGCAGCAAGGAAATCTTCACCTTCATCCAGAGGCGATTTGGTTCAGTGGGAAAAGAGCATGGTTAGATCCTACCATGTGGTGGAGGAAGTGTACCATCTCAGCATATTTTGAACAGGAGATTGACTTGAAATTTTCTAAGCCTTACAGCTCTCTGGGAAATTACATTGGCCTAATTCGAGCTGTACCAGGACTTCGCTTACCACCATGTCTTTCTGCCTACTCCCATTTTTTTTTAATAAAGAGGCTGAAATTGCTGTTAAGTTAGTCTAAATAACAAGCTTATCCTGCTGCTTTAAGGATTACTTGCATTTTAGTCAGTGTGAACTTGAAGACAAACTAACAACTTTGAGATCAGCTGGAGAAAGGTACATTACATACATCTGTATTAAAAAGGAAGAGGTCTGCATTAACAGGCTTTCAAAGAAACATACATGCTGAAGCTATGTTAGCACTTACCTGTTATGAAGCTGTATTTGAGAGGTACCAATATTAATAGAAGCTTTTAACCAGAAAGAATTTGAAAAATTAAAGTAGTTAATTAGAAGATACAGAGCAAAGCAAAACCCCTCAATAGTGGCTTGGGAAAGCTTGGGCAAGAAAAGTGAAAAAATCTCAGAGAACTTGAGTGGTTCTCTGTTATTTTTTAAAATGTAAAGCACCTGATCCCCATGCCAGTAAATATCTATCAAATGATGCACAAGGTAAATGCCATAATTTCTCTCTTTCATGTCTCTGTGCCCTTTCAGAAACTCTCCAAAGACTTGTGAAGTGGCCCATTCATCTTCATGAGATACTGCCAGGCAAATGAGAACATCTCAGGGACGTGGGTACAGATAGAAACCATCCCTGGAATGTCTCATGGCTTTATTTCAGTGTGCCTTCTCATTTTTTCTACTCTATTTTCATCTCTTTTGAGCTTGCTGGTAATTAGAGCATAAAGCTTTATCTTTGATAAACAATTTTGCAACATTGTGATATTTTTCTGCTGTTGCAGTGTTTTTAAGGCTGCTGTATGTGTTATATGTGTATGTGCATGCAGTGGAGACAGAAAAGGATTCATTTACCATTAAAAATTCAAATATCTGAAACAATGTTGCTCACAAAAATCATCAAGAAATTAGTGGGAAAAATAATTTAAGCTACTCCATTTTTTCTGCTGCGTGATATTTTTATACAGTATCTTTTTGCTAAGACTTACACAAGACCAGTGAGCTGTATAAGACCCTCTAAATGTTTTCATTAGTAAGAGAACTTCAACCACTAAAAGAACCTCAGCTTACAAATACAGTATGTTTGCAGGCTGCCTCATCATCTTTTCTGAGTCTTTTGGTTCTTCAAGTATAGAACTTTTCATTTTCTTTTTTATTATATTGTTAATAACTATTTTTTCCTAATTGGCATTTAGTTTTTTTACTTGTAAAATACAAGAAATGTGCTAGGCAATCACTACAGTGATTTTACATCTGTCTCTAACTCCTTTCATTTCCATTGCCCTTTCTTTTAACTATGAATTTAATCCTCCTCATTTAGCTCAACCACCTGCAATTGATTCCTTGAATTCTCTTCAATTTACTTCATAGCCTTGTCATACTCCTTGACAGTCCTTTGTATAAAACATGCTGTCATTTAAATTATGAATGCTTCTATTGCTTCTTTGTAGCACTTTTCTGAGTTTTACAGGGTACACCTTCAGGTAAAATAAGTTTGACCTTGTTTCGTGTGATCAAAGAGCAAGCAAGACTTCTAACTGGAATTAAGATCAGCTTTGTCTCTAATGCTGCCAACAGCAAGGTTACACCATCTGGATTGTTCCCTACAAAATAAGGTCACAGAAGTCAACTTCTGAGCCCAATAATGAAATCTCCCATCTGCTAAAGAGCTGAGGTGTTCATAGCAATTAGAAAGAATTATTTATTTCAGGTATATATATATATGTGTGTGTGTGTGTATGTTTAGGAAATAATATCAAAAAACTAAATACCTCTGACAGGCATTCATTTTCATCAAATTCTACCAATCGATGGTGATAGAAGTTGAATCAGCTTTTCTAGACACGCTGGATTCAGTCCTGCAAAGACATACAGCTGAGGTCATAGGATCAGCTCAGTTTTTTAGGCGCTTAAACACTCTCATCGTCTGAATTGGTCATCTACTTATGTGAATTGTAATTAGCACATCACAGCCATTTGTTTCAAGAGATTCCTGGAACTTTATAGAGCAGTTCCTGGCTGAGGAAGCAGTTATTAACTGCTCTCTTCATTTGGTTAGTATAACAGAACTTGAAAATTGGAGTTTATTTATGAGGATTTTGCTATCATAAACTTCAGATCCTGATAAGAATTTGAATTAATCTAAAACTTCCTTGGAAGTTTTTGGAAACACAGAGCCAAATGGTACAGATTGCAAAGCTTGAAAATCTTTTGGCCATGATTTTCAAGCAGTAAATAGTTTTAAAAAAAAATTTACACAGTTGTATTCCATTATATTAAGGATCAATTACCCCTCCTAAAATTACAGCAGAAAACAGGGCCCCTGTTTTATCTTTTGCCTCTATCCGGTGTATACATTTCCCAGGGAAAATCCTGACTTTTCAAGAATGCATCTTGCTTTGTTTTCATGAAATATTTTGCAACTTTAATATGACATCATTGAATGGCAGAGGTTAAAAAGAAATTATATAGGAAATCTCATCAAAAAGGAAATGCAGTTCTAAAAAGGCTATCAGAGGTGGGGCTTTTTTAATACAATGAAATATTATTAAACCTCATATTGCAGAAAAACTGTTTAAAGTGAAATATTCTCCCACTTTAGCATGCAAATAGTTGAAAATGCATTACAGCCTACACTGAACACTGTATAAAGAACAACATCAGAAGTAGTTAACACATTAAAAATATAATGCTTCAGGCCAAATACTTTTAGAAACTCTAATTTTTTTTTCCCATTTTAAGGATTAAGAGATTTTGCACTGCATGAAAGAATTCTTATTTCAGGCCATCTGCCCCTATTGCTTTTTTTGGTTTTGATTTGGTGTCTAGACTAGTATCTCTGCTCTTGTAATTAGGATTTTAAAATTGATTTGTCTTCTGGTTCCAGTAGATAAAGATAGAATTTCTCTGAAAGTGATACTTTTTTTTTCAGGGATGCTCCTATATCTTTTTATAAAATTAAAAGAAACATATTAAGACTTTAGTGAAATAGAACATGAAGACTTCAGGGTTAGCCTCTTGGGCTCCTTCGGCAGCTTTTGCTGCTGTTCATTTCGACTTTTTCATAGTCTTCTATGATGAAATTCTTATATAACTGCTCTGACAGAAGAATCTTTACCAGTGTGTATTTTGGTACTGAAAATTGCACTGGTAGAGCTGCTGATTCTCAGAAGATAAAGGCAGGTGGTGGTGACTCTGGGGTACTTTAAGAAGAGTAAAACCTTGAGGCCCCTGCAAGAAGCATAAAGAGCCTCTAGTCTGCACATCCTATTGTAAGTGGCCTCTGTACCAGGGTAATTTCCCAGCCAGAGGCTGCAGGTTTCAGGCTGATGCAGATGAAACCCACCCAAGTTCTGAGCAAGCTCTGATCCAAGCATTGCTCAGCGTTTGGCATTTTAACATGTGCTAAGCCTGGTTTAACAGAAACCTACGCTCTCAGCAAAGCTCATTGCCTTGAATATGCGTTCCTCTTATGCCACAGTTTCCCACCTAGTTTTGGCTCAAAACACAGATGACAAGTGCTCTGTGTGTGTGCGCACATCTGTGTATCAGTAGAACATTTGCCAGTCCACCATTAGTTGTTCTTGATCTCTTAGCGGGAGGCTTCACGTGAGAAAATTGACAAAGACATAGTGCATTGGAAATCTGTATCTGATACTGTATTTCTATAGCTAGCAAATGTGTAGTGCTTTGACTTTGCTGGAGGCCTACTTACTGTATGTTAAGTTTAGCCTATACTTTAATAAGATACCAATAGATTTTTTTTTTTGCCTTCTTTACAGGCAATAAACTCCAGAATCATCAATTTAATAGTTATGAATATAACACTGTCAAAGTTCCACTTGGATTCCTGTTTTATTGTAATGGTTTGAGGTTTTTTGAATTTTTGATCTTTCTCTTCAGAAAATTCTTTCGTTGTGTGTATGTATATATTGTTCCTATAAAATGTTTTTGCATCTCGTACTACAACAGCAGATGGGAAATATTCCTCATTCCAATTACAGTAAAAATTATTTTCAGACAGACTTCATAGACCCACTAGTTCTAACAAAATGGTATACTATGTTAATCTTTCTCCTTAGAACAAAGTTGCTGGAAAATCAACGCAATATTATTTGATGATACAAAAGAATTATTATTAAGCTTTTTGATAAGGGTACCTGTAAACATCAGGATTTTAAACTGCATAAATTAAAAAATGGAAAGTCTTTCTGAAGTTTACTACCTAATTTCTGGTTTTATGCTTCTTTTAAAGAAACATAATAATAAAATGGGTTACAGAAGGAAATAAGATTCATTTCTTGTGCTGGTAAACATAACTGCTTATGTCAATAATGACTTGGAATTCAGATTTTTTTAATATATATAATTTGATTATGTATTGACTATATTCTTGAAGTGGAAGTGACAGCAATAGACATTTGTGAAGACTGGTTTAGGAGATAAATGTGTTGATGACCTGTTGCTGAAAGACTGTCTTGTGTTTGGCATTGAGGTACAGTGGTGATCAGGAAAATGAAATCTAGAGAGACTCTGGAAACACTGTTTCAGAGTTGTCTACAAGTACTTGATTGTTTTGGGCTAAATATTATATACTAATTATATATAGTTTCTTTATTTAGAATATTATGTAGAAAAATGAATTTATTATCTGTTCTTCAAGACCTGCTAGTATAAACTAGAACTAATGAAATACATTTTTCGTAAGGTGGTTGTACTGCCTGATCAGAGAGGATGCTTCCTCACTGCTTGAATAACAAGAGCCATTTTCAGTAGTACTGGGTTGGAGTGGACAAATAACTATTATTCCTGAATGAATTCTCAAGGGAAAGACAGTCTGAAGCACTAATGAAAGAGAATTATTCCTATTTTATTTTTTTAATTTACTTTTGTTAATTTGAACTTTCTTGATCTATCAATTTTCATCCTAAAGTAAATCTGTTTTGAGTTAGTGTGTTTTGATAAGAACATAAAACTTAACTTACCATCCTTCCAAACACTGCTCCTTGATAGTTAAATGTCTCTGACAGCTCTTTTGCTTCTGACTACAATACAAGTTGGAATTTACTTAAGAATCTGTCATTTCAGGGACTTCAACCAAACTACTCCTTCATTTATCAGCACTCTTAAGTCAATAGTTGTCTCTTATGCACTGGGAAGGAGAATAGTAGGAATTAGTATATTTTTCCTGCCTCTCAAACTGAGAATGTTGAGATTATACTGCAAGATTTATATACCTCTTCATTGCTCTAGTAAACTTAGTGCTTTCTGTCAGGAATAGGGTTTATTTCTTTCGCAATCTTTGCTGGTCTTTGCCCTGGCTGTGATACAGGGTTTGTATCTGTGAAGCTGACAGCATTGCTCAAGGAACAGAATAAATTCCTTGGTGTGAGACTGAGCTGAGCTCTGCTAATGTAATTTGATGTCGACTGGAATATGATCTTGGTAGCTTGAAGTTAACTGAATATAAACTGTGTGCCTCTACATTGACTTTGGTATTGATATGTAATGGTGGCTTTTCCATAACCTTGCGGTGTTTAACACCAGTTTTATATTAAGCAAAGTTGCTTAGGCCAGCCTGATAGCTCAGTCTGTGTCACAAGTTTGCAATGAGGTTATATCTGGTAGAAAACTTTGGAGTTTGGTTTTTTTTTGTTGTTTCTTTTTGCTTTGTTTTTGTTTTTAGGTTTTTTTCAAAGGGATATATATTTACAAATATAGCTAAAGAAGCACATGTTCATCTGTTCTGGAGCTCATGGGATTCATAGAACAGGGAATTGAGCATTTAAAGCTGTCTGCAGAAAATTCAAACTGTCTTTTAGGGACTGCATTTATGATCTGATTTTGAAGAAGGCAAAGTAACTTTTTGCTCTCACTTGTAGCCACTATTCAGGAAGAGATTCAGCATTTGTTTTTTCATTTGTGTTCTTGTTTCCTGACAATTTACTTGCTGCTAGTGAACTGTGGCAACCAGTAGAGTAGAGGGGAGAAATGGGGTCTCTGAAATAAGCATTTTGGTGACACCAAAAAGCATAAGATTATTGTGCTTCAGCTCCCCATCACTGCTCTGATCTAGAAGGTGACTGGTGTTCTCTGATTCTTCATTAATAAAGTCTGTGGTGTCCAAGGACAAGCCTATGCTTCCAAGGACAAGTGAATCTTCTTTTCTTGAGAGGGTAGAAAAGCTTCATCTCTGTTGGGTTGACATGGTTATCAGATGAGAATAAGGTTGTATTTCAAGTAGTCTCATCATACAGGCTGAAAATACTTCTGCATCTAAAGGGAAACAGAAAAAAATATGATTACCTCTGCTGATTACTGGGACAATATAGCGGCAGGTCTGAAATAGGTAAGTGTGTATAAGGGAGATCACCTGAGGATTTTTAATTGCTCTGTTTTATCTAAAAGTGCAATAATTATTTCCAAAATACGTCTTTAGGATATGCTGGTTCTTCTCATGCTACTGAGTTCAGGTGTTTTTAAAGGACTTAGCATTCTTGCCTTTTTATTCATTTTGCTGTATTCAGCATCCAGAATATAATAATAGTTACTGTAAAAGTCCTGAGGAGGATACCAAATTATTATTACTAGACATTAGATTTTTTTCATAGCTAGCATTCACTGTAAAATTGTGTAATTTAAGTTAACTAGGATTTTTTCTGGAATTTTCTATTATCAGACATTTTACTAACCCTTTAAAGGAGATTTAATTATTGGTATTATTAAGTATTGTTTGAAATAAAAGACAAAACTTGAACACGTCTTTCTGGAGTATCATTTTTCTTGATCTCTGTTGTGGGGAATGGAGATTTATTATTTCTTGAGTTTAGCAGTGTTTTAAGGAAAGGCTGTAGCAGAGATCTAAAGACTTCCTCTGCAATATGGCCCTCCCTATCACAATTGGGAAGGGTGTCATTTAGTTCAATAAACAATTAATTTTCCAGAAGTATCTGTAAGCATCCTTTGTGTTATACATTTTCACTTTTCAAAGGTTAGGATATTTAAGCAGGACTAATCTCTACAATTTTAATGCTATATCAAAACTTGCAGCTGTTTGACTTTAAATAGTCAAAATTGGTTTATCCATAGGAGGGAAATTCCAGCTCACATTGTTTCCACAAAATTGAGTTAATAATGAGTCAGCATGTCTATGGGTAATTCGTAAGGCAGAAATAAACACCCATTTCACAAAAAACAGTACTCACTCTGTGATGTTTATTCTTCAGTCGTTGTTGATAAAACTTGGATTGAAGTCCTAGAAGTCAAGAGTGTTGATACCCTAGTCTTGTGACTCCTCCACTCTGTAGTCACTGGGGTAAGTTCTGTAAACAGTAAGGCATTCCATAAGTAGCCTTCTTCCTTCAAGGATCAACTGTCTAAATATTTAGGAATTTAAAAATTTTGCATTTCCAGAGAAAGGCAAAGATGCTGGTGAAGGGTCTTGACCACAGGTCTTATGAGGAGCTGGGGTTTTTTAGTCTGGAGAAAAGAAGGGTCAGGGGGGCCTTATTTCTCTCTCCAGCTATCGGGATGGAAGTTATAACCAGGTACAGGTCAGTCCCTTTTCCCAGGAAGAAGTTATGAGACAAGAGAAAATGGTCTCAAGATGTGGCAGGGGAGGTTTACATTTATTACTGGGAAAAATTTCTTCACCGAAAAGGTTGTCAAGCACTGAAATGGGCTGCCCAGAGAAGTGGTTGAGTTGCAGTCCCTGGGAATATTTAAAAGATATTTAGATGCGACACTTAGGGATATGGTTTAGCGGCGGTCTTTGCAGGGCTGGGCTAAAGGTTGGATTCAGTGATCTTAAAGGTCTTTTGCAGCCTAAATTATTCTATATAAATATTTCCTCATTTACATTGTTGCCCTTTTTTGTTGTAACTTTCTCTGTAGAATTCAGTCTGCTACATCTAGGAAAATATATCTTTAGTTTGTGCTCTTGATTACATGTTTATTCTTTATGTTTTCTCATTTATTTAGAAGACATGAGAAATGAAGACTTTTGTGTTTGATAAACAGATTAAATGAAAATGTCCCCAAACTACAGGGGACAACAAAGAATATGCCTATCAACCTTTTTTGCTCATGTATGTTTGTGTGACTCAAAATAGTTAAAAAATTGAAAGCAGAAAAAGCCAGTCTCAAATATTTCAAAATATTATTTACTCTATAACTAGTACATAGAACTTTGATGTCACAATCAACAGCCTGCTTCATGTCATCCAGCCTAAAAAACCTCTTTTAGGCTTCCTTTACGCTACAATTTTTTTATTAAAAATTTCTTTAAGCTTTAAAATCTTCTGAGCCTCAGAAACTACTAACCTTCAGAATTCTTCAACTTCTTATAAAAAAATCACTATTGGGACATTGATGCCTCATATCTGCAATATTCTGTCACAGATGAAGAACTTCATACCTTGCATGGATAGTATCAATTTCTCATCATGGAATTTGTCTGGATGCTGATACTAGTTAGGTAGAACAAATGAATGAATATGTGCCCCAAAGGAAAATCATTTTCCTTATGAACATTTATAGATTTAAATTTAATTTTATTAGAACATACTCATTCATAGTATCTGGATGAACAGTCAATGAATAAAAGAAATTAACTGTTGTGTGTAACATTCAAAATACTTCCAATAGGCACTGAATTCAGAGTCACTTATTTTCCATTTTATAAATAGACGTTTATTGCCCATGTTCCTCTGTTAGTTATTAAACCACTTTACCATATAGTAGTAATGCCATATAGACAGTGATGCAGTCACACATGGGTACGATAGATAGCAAAAAACGATAGCAAGGGATACTTTGAACTCTTTTCTGAAGCACATGTTTCTGATGAACACAGAAATATAGGGTTAGGGATATACATAATCTTTTGAAAGAAACAATGAATAGTGCTTGGTATGAAGGCTGTCTGCATGCACACTTCCTTATCTTTGTATTTATCAGGTATGGTTGGTAAAAACGGTTTTATATTTTGGCAGAAATGACAATTTGACAGAGTTTTCCTTCATTATAACTGTTAGTTATTAGAAGTATCAATGCATTTTACTTCTTTATCTGAAGGAAAGTTTAAGGAAAGCACAGGTGATGGGGAGTATACTAATAGAAGTACCTAAAACTTTTAAGTAAACACTGTAACTTTGGCAATATATATTAAGTTGTAAAGTTCTTGGGGTAAAAAATGTATTAACCTATTAGGACACTTCTGTATCTTCTTCCCTTTCCCGTGTTCTGTACTAGAAATGGAGACTAAAATAATCTGCTCCTTCCTGCTCTCCCCAAAAGTAACATACATGGTTTGTAAATTTTGATGAACTTCCAGCAGCCTGATAAATGGTAAGAAGCAGCTGCTTTGGTGGCCACTTCTGTTATGAATCTCCATGAGAAAGTAGTCAGTAAAGCTCTTGCTTCTTTCCCCCATCCGAGCTCTTATATTAGTGCCAGATTTGGGTGTATCCTCTGCACTGGAAACACAAAGGATCTCTATCTGTGTGCATTCTGTCTTCTAAGGGTGGTCCCAGTGCTGACTGGAAATCAGTATATGCCACTGGGTTTCGCTACAAGCCTGTAGCAAGGCTACCAGCCACAGCAGTAATCTTCATGCGATTCAAAAGATCAGGCTGGACTCAGGGGTAGTGTGCACCTTCCTCTCACAACAAAGCTCTTTTTTAAAAAGAAGTCACATTCTAATCCAGGAGGTGATGGGAAAGCATTACTGGGATTGTGTGGTTCAGGTGTTACCTGGGTGGCCATAACAGCTCTTCCTTGAGTCCCTTCTGGTTCTCCTCGTGGTTCTCTCTATAAGGATCTTATACAAAACTCTCAATAGAGAAATTGTGCTTACAAGTTATTATCAATTATGAGAAGTTGCTTGTATGATACTTTTAGATTATTCCCAGAAAAGTAGTGCATCACTTGTACCTTTACTGCTTAGTTCAAAGAATCTAAAATTTTACTGTCAGTGTGATACAGAATTTTGGTAACATAGCATAGTACTTTTTTCAGTCATTTAGTTTGAAATTAGTTAAATCAAACTACAAAAAACTGATGAAAGAGCAGGAAATATAATAAAATCTGTTAATGATTGCATCTTCATACTTCCTTGTTTCACGGTCTCCAATGAACCACCTATTATCACCTCTAATATCATGAGATTAAAAAATGTTCTCAAGTAGCAAGCTTCTTTTATTCATGAATGCCCAGGATATATACTGAGCAAATGATTTATTTCACAAAGTGTGACTGTATTAGTAGGTTTTAATAAAACATTTATGAAAAGACATCAACCAACCTAAGCTGCTGTACCTAATTTTAAACTGAGCAAATATCAAGCACTCTATCACAGCAAGGTCAAATCAGAAAATTATTCTCTACTGAACTGGAATTAGACAATCAAACAAATTAAATCCTCAATACTAAAAATATCCTCTCTATATATGTATTCTATGTGAGTCTAAGGATGTGGCTGTATGTGTGGGTTCCAAATCCTAACTAAATAATTTTGAGAGTGGTTTCACTAAATAGTTTTAATAGTAAGTGCTTTAATGCTGCCAAAAGGCTACGCTCTAGCATGTAAATTGCCTCTGAAAGGTAATAATAAAAAAATCCAGCAAATATACTTACATGAAGATTTAAAATCATTACCACATATTTATCCAAGAGATAAAACCCACCAATTTTACAGGTATTGGGCTGAAAAATAGAAGTTTATCAGACCTTATTTATCAGAAAGTGCCAAGTTACCAGCTCTAGTCTTCTAAAAACTGCCCAGTGCTGAAGAAATCATTGAGCAAATTTCCCCACTCTGTATGGACTCACTGGATGCTGTCATAGTAGTGGTGCATTTAAACATAGTAACTGTGCAGAGGTTGCATGGATACACTACCATTTCCAAAAAGTGAAAATATATGACATCTCCATATTAATAAGGACAAAATTAAGAAGAATGAAGGCAGAAGGCATAGGCATAGTGGAGCTTGGACACTCTTTCCCTCCCATCGAACAGGGCTACACAGGGCAGCTAGGGCTGATGAAGCTTTTCCAGTGCCAGGAGTGATACACTTGATGCATGTTAGTATTGCCCTGGTGCTCAGGTGTAGCACTGAAAATATGACATAGATGATTCTTGGTGTAATGTATGAGCTGTCAGTAACTTGATAGTCTCAAACTGAAGCGTAGCACAGAGCCACTGGTTTTTGAATTGGTGAAAGTGTTTTGTACCTAAGTTAAAATAAATCCCTACTCCTGGCTGCCTAACTCCCCCTGCCACTGAACTAATTTCACAGAATATTAATATATAGTTAAAAGTGATGAACAAAAGGTAATACTTAAATCTACAAACACTGGTAAAACTTCTCCTGACACTTTTTTCTTCACTCTGTAGTTTCACAGAGGGCAGATTAGGACCAGAAGTTTAAAAGAATATAGAATTCCTCCTTAAAGCCAAAATCTCAGAAACTTTTCTTCAACCTCCCCATCTCATCAGTCCCATTCTATTTGGACATGCAGACTAAATGCCTGTCTCAGGGCTTAATGCAAACTGTCATAGCATCACTTTTGAATAAATGAACACTATTTATTGCTGTTTACACATGACTAGAGAAGGTCTACTCTGTGGGAAATGGCACTCTTATGTCAGTTTTATTCCAGTTTCATCAGATCCATTTGAAATAGAGTAGAAATGGCAACTATTGTAATGAGTTTGCAAAAGCGAAAAATTAAAAAAATTAGTTGTTACTTTCTGATCAGGTCTGAAAATGTTTCCTTGTAGTCTCTTATTCCTATCATGCTGTGGAAACAGTAACCCAACACCTCCTTTTGCTTCATGTCCTCCATGTTTCATGTGCTTTTAAGGTTTTTTAAAATGTCACATTCTCCTTTTCAGACATCTTTTTAATGAAGAATTGAGAAGAACCGTGGAAATACAAAATCCCATCATTGATCTCAACCTAAAACATAGTTTTTATTTAGGAAACTTCACTAAATTCTATTGTATTTTCACTCTTCCATAGAAGTACTGCTTTTATTTTCTGTCAAATCCCTTTTGTCTTTTTGGTTTTGTGTGTTCAGCCTGTGTGTTTTGCACTTGCTGCTTTTATGCCCTGATTCCACAAATGCAGCTGCCAATTCATTTGCATTTCGTTTTCTATTCATAGCCTGTGAACTACAGGCTGTAATTCAGTTGATAGTGTGTGCAGGGGCAGCTACATGAAGCCCTGCTGAACCCAGGGTGAAGCTTCAGCATCTGAGTGCTGCACACTGTTATCAGTTTTCAGAATGGGGCTGTGCATAAGCAGCCCAGTTTTCCCCTCTAGTGCTTCCCTTCATTTGAATCTTTCTTAATACTTTTTCTATGATATCAATAAATGAGATCATAATTAAAACCAGAATAGATCAGCAGTGCCTTTTTGTAATCTCTTAATCCTGTACTAATATTAGACATTGGGTGTTTGTTTTTTTTCAAATCCTCTGCTTAATATGTCTGTGTTAGTTTCTAATTTACTCAAAGATTAGCCTTGGTAAACCAACCCATGAGTGTTTCCCAGCAGTCAGCTGATTCTTTTTCAATTCTTCTTTTACATGATTTATTACTTGCTGAGGGAGCCTAATTAAATCTATTGGACTGCTGGTATACATCTTTTGGAGTATTGACATATTATCACCAATTAGGCTGTATTCCTTATCTTAATGTGCTGTTAGGTGGCTTTATATCACTTTACCTTACAGGATTAGGAAGTGCTTCTTCCTCTGTTTTTCAACATATTTGTTTTCAATTAAAGTGTTGAGGTGTTTTATTTGGGAAATAGAAGCTTTACATGTCAGAAGATAAGTATACAGGGTGTAAAGATGTATGTAATTGGAAGGCATAATCATCTTAAATATGCTTCTCATTTTCTTCATTTGTATTCTCTCTCCTTCCAAAATACATCCCACAGTTTGATAAATTAAGCTCCCATATGCAAATCTGCTTTCAAGCTAGAATTGCTTTCATTGTTCCAGACAATTTTGCAACAAGAAACTCCTAATGATTTCAACTGTCATATCTTGCTAAACTGTAGTGCAAGCATGTTTCATTTGGAGATACCTCTGCAGAAAAGACTGCCCCCTCACTTTTTGTCCTGAGTGTCTCATACTAGTAGATATCTTTGGACTTCAGAAGGGGGACTATATGGCACTCTGCAGTATTGAAGGCATGGGGAGCTGTTGTGGGAAGTTTAAAACCCAAAGCAATGGTTGCACGTGTCAGAGCTGCTGTAGGATTGCTTAATACCTGTTAATTATCTCTGCAAGCTGGTCATTAGAGAAAAACAGCAGCAAAGCAGGTACAGGCAAATGTACTGGTACAACACCACTTAGATTGCATGTTTTTGATCCCTCATTAACTATTTCTTATGCTCCTCACCAAAGGAATGGAAGACAGAACTGTTTCTGAGATGAAAAGTCCCCATTTATACACCAAATATCTCTTTACCCAAAACCACTGTGGCCATGTGCAACCAACCTTGTGGGAACAGACTCTGAGCCATGCTCTTTCCAAAGCCATGTCCAAACTTTTTCTGAAAAAGGGCTTGTTGGCATTGGATATAACTGTTTAAAGAAGACTGACAGTAGTTACACAGTGTGGCCAATCCTTCACCAGTAGATGAGTTTTCTTATATTTACTAGTATGTATTTATTTATGGAGGTTTTCTTTTCAGGGCTCAGCCTTGTGCTACAATCCAAAGATTTCACTGTATTAGGTGTATTAATTTAGGTTGTAGGGTGAGGAAAATCAACATTGAAATGTCTGTGCAGAGTAGTGGAAGTGAGAGTGGGATACATAAAATTTTGAAAAAGGAAAGTCAGGCCAAACGGCAGGAAACAGTTACGACAGCACTGATATCAGTGAAATCAGTTAAAACTATTTCACCCAGGCACATCCAATACTTAGTGTTCCAATATAAGTCATAATACATATTCTTAACAATAGCTTTCCATAATCTATGTTATGTGGCATTTATTTGAGTTTTTTTGCACATGCTGTGATGCTAGTTAGGTGCCATACATTTTCTCTTTACTTTCAGTGAGTATTAATGATGAAATTAATAGAAAATAAAAAGTGTTCATATTAAATATATTCTGTTATTAGTAAAGTATTTGCTACATGTCAGGAGACCTCAACAAGAATATTATCTATGGACTACAGGATTTTTGAGCAAAATAGTCTGTAAAAAATTACAGAATATAAATGAAAAGACTGCACTGTTGTTTACATTAGAAATACATGGTATCTCAGTGATACAAGGAACATCTCTGATGTATGATGTAGGAAACAAACAAGAATGATATATATTAGTGCAACATTGAAATTGTGATTTGAGGCACCCGAGGTGCCAGCACATTGATTTCTTTACTGTTTTAGGATGCAATAACCTCTTCTAGAGGTACACAGAAAATAAGAGAGAATTTAAGCTTTAGATCTATTGTCCCCCTTCAGCAAGATCTAATGGAGGGTGTCTGCCCTTGTTACTTTTAATATTTCCCTTGAATTCTGCCCCTGTTGATGACCTCTTGTGTGTGCCAGTTATCTGCCTTACAAATATACTATGAAGAAGAGATACATTGCTTTGGCTTCCAAGGGGATTTTAAGTCTAAGTTTCCCCCCTGAAATCACAGCACAGGTGTATAAATATAAATGTAGGTTTTTCAGGATGAATATGGAAGAAACGTTAAAGGTTCCTCTCCCACAAACAGATGTTTAGGGTGCAGTGGCAGTGATTATTCTATTGAGTTGCTGCTGAGACCTTCAGAGGAGCAAGGTATGTTACATTTTGCCCCAAAAGTGGACACAGTATACAATTTTTAAAAATAAAGTAACTGATGCTTCATGCAGATAAACTAGGGAAATATTAACATGACCCCAAAGAAGTAACCTTACTGAATTACAGGAAAGGTTTGTTCATATATGTTTATGAATTAACTTCATAAACTGTAGCAGTAATGACTCTAGATTACAATTATTTGTTTTTGTTTTATACTTATAGGCAGCTCTATGCAGATTGTAGTGATGATGGCAATTAAATGCGCATTAAAAATAACATTACTGAATAGTTCTAATATAATAAGTATCCTGCTTCATAACTCATTATTACTCTCATGATGATTTAGCAACTTGCATCACAGGTGCTTTAGATGAAGTAGCAACAGCAGTGGAGATAGCAGCATAAACATCATGCTCCACTGCCTGCCCTGTGCTGAAGAAATTACAGTGTGGGAGGAAGGAACATAACGTCATGAGTGCTGAGACTGACAGCCATGGAAGTGATGAAGTCTTATGAAATCAACAGCATGTGGGGTACATAATCACCAATTGTGATGACAGGGTTTAACTAAAAGGTGGACCCGCTATCATTTCAAGTAAACAGAGCTCTTAAAACAGTTACCAAAAGATCAAGAGCAGCATACATAGTTTTAAATAGATAATAAAAGTTGGTTGAATCCAGCAGATCTTCTAACACAATCTCATCGTGTCTCCTACCAGTTTAAAGTTTGTGAAATATTTTTTTAGTTTGTATTTTTATTCTCATCTGGCTTAAAAATATTTTGTAGTCCTTTCTTGTCAGGGGTGGCACACTGTCTTCATCCCACATACTCTACTGAGAGCTTCTCTGATACCACCATGACTGTAGCATGATGTGAGCAATACATGTGCTACTGCTAGCTGCAGTGCAAATTGCCCAGGAAGACCTGTTGGGTAGGGTTTGTTTATTTGTTTGTTTGTTTTTATGGGCGGAATTCAGGATTAATAAAAATTACTTTGTTTATAACTGACCGGGTTCGTTGTGAGGCATGACAGAAATCATGCTGCATTTATTTTCTTGCAAGCTCTACACTGTGCTTTTACGTAGTCTGGGCAAAGGGAGAAAAGATTGTTTCTGCCTGGTGCCCTCACTGGGTGTACTGAGAGTAGAAACCGTCTGTAAATCTTCTAGGTGTGCAATTCCCAGAAAAAAAACTAGTTAGCCCTCAGCACAAGCAATTCAAGGAAAACCTGGTTTTGATTTTTTCTTTTCTCTTCTTTATCAAAAGTTTTTGAGAAGTACTTATAAGGAAGTTATTTAGGTAGATCAGTGCCTAACCTGTTGCTGATTTGTGGGTCTCATAGATGTGGCTGGAAGATAATTCTCATTTTACTGAATTTGTACTATCTCAAGTAACCACACATTATCCTGTGTGTAAACTGATCAAACTGCAAAACCTTGTTGTTCTGCGCATTAAAAAGCCTCTGAACTCATAATTGCTTAAAGGCAACTTATTTTTGTTCCAACATTGTAATTTCTGTTTGCCTTGCTTTTTCTTCTTTTGGGCTTTCAAATAAAAAAAAATTATAAAAAAAAAAATAAAAAAGGTGAAAAAAGCTAGAAGCACTTCCTTTAATTTGAAATTGTCTTTTGTAAGCATGGGAAGCCATAATTAAACACTACATTCTGGGTCAGGTCTTACCTGTACCTTGTTGAACAGTACAGTATTTCCTTCTGGGTATGCCTCACTAGTCATGTTGTGGAATTGCATACAACTTTTTCTTTAGTAACTGTATTACTTTGTTTGGAGGAACTTTGATCAATTAGAGCAACCAATTCTTTGCTCTCCATTTCTTACCACTCAGATGCTTAAGAAGGAATTCTTGTTAATAATGACCAAGATGCATTTTGTACCATTACATTCCATCCTGTTTTTATCATTTAGGTCTTCAGAATCACCTCATTTCATCAGTGTGATCTTCCTTCTTAACTGATAACTTTCACCTTTGAGTCACCATATTTTAACAGCATGCTTCTGTGCAAATGTCATTACTATGAATATTAAATGAGACTCAAGTATGATTCTGAACAAAAAAGCCACTTGTGACTTTTCTCTAGCTCAATGATTCGACTTTCAGTGCATTTTTGCCTCCGATTTGCTGAAGTGTGTAGCCACCTTTGTATTCCCATATCAGTCATCTTCTTGCCTGGCTTTTTGCAGATCATTACTGCAGTTTCACAATACTCCTCAAATGAGTGAGAAATTGTACTGGTATCTTAGGAAAATATTTATTGCTCAAAATTCATCTTTTTGCGCCACTGCAGATTCTATTCCTATCAAAGTATTTATAGGAAATTCATCACCAAAGTCCAAGAAACTGGTGGCAAACAGAAAAATATACATATTTACATATAAACCCCCTTAGAGGACTGCAGCATTTAAACAATGAAAGTTCTTCCTTCATGTATATAGTTTTGCAAAGCACTTAAGAATTCTTCATACTTAAATGCCCAGAAAAGTAGGGGATTATTTATATTAATTCTTGTGTAAAACCATAAGAAAATGCAATTAAATCATGGAATATCTCAAGTAGTTTTGTTTAATGCTTGTTCATTCCAAGATACGTGTGAGGTAGTATTCATTTTATGATCAGAGTTAAAATAAGTTCTTTCAAAGAAAACTTTAATAATAACATGAAAGCAAAATGAAGTTTAAGTTTTTTGTTCTATCTAGTATTTTTAATCTCCATGACAAAACTTGTTAGTACCATTTTACAGCACAGAGAATAGCTCTACCACTGCTTTCTGTACAGTCCCAACTGAGAAACAGCTTTTTTTCCCCTTTACTTGGTGACATTTTCCTTTTGGTTATTAAAAATAGAAAAGGACAGCTGCATACTTAGATGTGCATTAACTTCATAAATTGTTAATCCTGAAAAGACATGCTGTTCACAGAGGGGGTTAGTTTAATGTTGTGGGCTGCCATTCAGTGACTATCACTGTTTCTTATATTTGAAGTCAGGCACACCAGACAATATTTGCTTCTCTATAAATTTAGCCTATTCTCAAGGTATCCCTTGATACAAGCAAGAGTTTCATTTGTTTCTGAAAAAATGCTCAAGTAAAAACAATAGGCTTAATTGACATGATTGTCTAGCTGGTATCCCTGAGCAGAAAGGAGGGGAGAAGCAGTTTTGCAGCATGTCTTGAAGGTCAGCACTGATGCTTCTCCTTAGAGAGCATTGGCTCCTAGCTCTTCCCTGGGGGCTCTCTGGGTGCTCTGTCCCAATGCCCAGGCTGTGTAAGCATTAGGGCATCCAGCCACAAGTCACACACAGGCAGGATGTCTGGCCCCACCAGCCACATGGGCACCTCTTTTCAAGAGGCAGGTGCCCATTTTCCTACATGGATGCTTCGAAGTAGTGTTGGACAGGCATCACCAAGTGATGTTAGGAACCTGCAGTGACAGGCAGGGCAGAAAAGGAGCATGGCACATTTTTGTGGGTACTTATGTCCCAGTTAAAAAAGGATTTGTGGTGGCTTTCATCCAATGTTACTTTTGTTAGCTTTGATCAGCTGCTGTATACACCATCTCCAGACCTCTTTCACTCATTCACTTCCCAGCCATAAGCTTTTGCTCAGACTTTATCATTAAACTGAAATGCTCAATGTGCTTAGCAAAGTCTTTATCAAAGAAACTTGAGGGGGATAAACCTTGACATTTTTCATTGCTTACATGACAGGAGAATGGCAAATATCTCTAAGCTGTGTTCCAGTTAGGGGAAAGCTGAAAGCCACATCAAAAAGAGAAGATTTAGGCATATGTGGCCAAACTTCTACAGCTGAGTACAGCGTGTTATCCTAAGAAACTCAACTCATCTATCACTTCATTCTGGAAACACTTGAAATCTCTAGCGGAGTTTCCCAGTTTCTAGGCTTTTAGCTGTCCATATAAGTGTGCCTGGACCGCCTACTGAGGTTGTTCCACAAGGCAGAAAATAATTCATCATCTAAAAGTGATGAATCCATTTCTAGAAGCTATGTTTTAAAAAGCAGGAACAATAAGAAATGAACTGCAAAGGCAACACAACAGTTTCAATACAGAATATAATCCTAACACCTGATCACCATGAAATCATTTCTGAGGTTTTGGAAACCAAGATGTTTTAGCAGGTGATAAGAGGAAGAGGAGCTGAGAACCTCCAGGTCCAGCTGTAACACTGCTGAATATAAGAGCGTGTCTCTCTTGCACATGTTCAGGTTAATATATAAGAATAAAAAAGACAAGCTCACTGAATCTAACTTGTGTTCTGTTGTGAGCATGATGAAAGACCAGAGCACCTTCATCAGCACTGCTAGTGTGATTCTGGATTCACAGAAGTGTAACTGTGTTCAGAATCCAAGCCATGCTATAAGAAACGTAACCATATGAATGTGCTAGAATTGAAATTCTCATTATTGAGTGCAACAATAGCAGTAGGAAGCAAGGGAGGTGATGATTGTGAGATAATTGCTTGCCTCCAGCTGCTGAGGAAATAAGTGACATTTTTTTGTTATAGGGATATATTATGTAACATCTTGCTATTAGTAGAAGTGTTTCTATATCTGTATTTTTAGTACTGCATGTGCATTAACCATAGATGCTGCATAATCCAGAGATACATTTCTTCTAATTACCTTACAATACAGCTTAAAATTGTTGCAATTTTTGTCCCTTTCTCCCTTTTATTCTTTCATATAAAGACATTAAAATAGCTTCTGACAAATATCATAAAAGGGATCAGTGGAACTATTGGTTCAGTTGTGTCACAGACATAGGGTGCTGTAAGATGTGTCAGATATAGCACTAGTTATGTTCACAAAAAACTGCTGAAATATTTTTTCAGTAAAAAATATGGGCTTCATCAGAAGCTGAAATATTTTAAGCACATCGATTTAAATTGTACTTCCAGAAAAAAAAAAAAAGTAGCTTTAAGAAGAAAAATACATTTTCGAAAATTTTGAAAGTTATTAAATAGCTTTGATCCTTTTTTTCTTTTAACTTATATGGATTTTCCCGATTTTTCTACATTATTTTACAGAGATACAGCATGCATCTTACTTGCTGAAATGAAAAAAATTTTGTCTTAAGCCAAAAGATAGAAGTCAAAAAACATCCTGAGCAAGAGAAGAAACAATTGTGTTCTAGACCCTGATTTATTTTAAAAATCCAGTATCTCAACTTTGATTAGATATGACAAAAAAGTGGCTTATTTTTTCTTATTATGAACATCTGCTGAAGAGTGTAAATTATAAAAAGTATCATTGATATAATGTTGAAGAGTACAATCAAAGAAGCTAGTAAGTTTTCTGTGAAGTTTGGTATTTGATTTGATTTTGGTTTTAATACAAGGAACAGTCAATGGTATTTGCGTCAGAAAGTATTTAGTGACTGGTTTAAAGAATCCAGTTTAAACTCTTTTTCTAAATAAACAGAACATATAGCTAAGATCGCACCTCTTACTTGACGTTAGCATAATTAGGAAGAGCACACCCAGCTAGAGAAGTGGAATAGCACCGTATTGCAGTCACTGTTCCCAGTTTGTGGAGCCCTTAAGCTTGGTTGTGGGAAAATAAAAGGATATATCAGAGAAGTGGCTTGTCTCTACACATTTCCCTTTTTTTGTTTTGTTTTAAATGCAGACAGTCTGTTTCAAAGGAAATCTCAAAGTTTTTGTTCTGTCACTATTAGTCCCTGCTAGCATGCATGTCTGTCAGTGACCTTGCCTGGGATACAGGCAGCTCTAACACTCTGCCATTTGCACATACTAAGGGTAATGCAAAAGCTGGATCTGAAGTGTGAAGTTACAGTATCTTGTGAGAAAAATATAGGACTTTATGTCAGCACATTTTTCTTCCTCTTTTCCACATCTATTGACATTAAGTCTAATTTAAAAAAAACAAATAGGAAAGGATAATTTTACAAACTTCTGACTGTGGAGTGAAAAATCAGACAAAGTCAACCAGAAGCAGCAGAAGAACCAATATTGTAGTCACTGGATTTTCATTCATCTTTTCCACTGAGGACTTCCTTTGCTTTCCTAAATTTGTCAATCTACAGTAATACTGTGACATACCACACATTAGCAGACCAGAAACAGTAGTAAGAATATACAAGAGGGACCTTTTCTGAGTCACATAAGATAAACCTGTTACCTAGTTAATGATGTTGATTTTAATTTCACTTGGCCTGCCTGTGCTTTAACCTTTAACCCTGAAATAAATTTGGTATTTAATTTGTAAGAAATCAGTGGGATTTAATCTAGCATATAATTAGTATCCAGTTGTCATACAACATTTTCAGCAGCAGGTCTTGAAGCATTTAACAAAAGGGACAACTTAACATTTTACAGATGGAGAAACTCAGGCACTGAGACTGAAAACCCTGACTTTAATATTGACTTTGAAAAGCAAAAGAAAATTTCATTTTCAGACACAAAAACAATTTTTTCATGGTAACCGCCCTGTTGTATTTGAAAGCTCAGTATACAGCTGAATAGGAAAGATAAACTATCACTGATAAAGTTTGGTTAAATGAATTTATTTTACAGAGGAATCGAAATAGTAGGAAAAACAAGTATGTAGGAAGCAAAATATTTCACTAAAAGAAGCCTAAGACCGATGAATATAATAACAGACAGGTATTTTGATACTGGGTTCCTTTCTGGGAAATACTAAAAGCGAGAAGGGCACAGACAGCCCTTTCCCTGATTAATAAGTGGATAGTTTGAAGATTTGAGTCACTGAATTGACTGGTAGGGGCCATTGTTGGCCCTTAACAGTCTTAATGTATATATATTGGTCTTTTTTGTCACCTCCGGATGGTGACAGAAAAGAAGCACCACCTCAGCTGTAGTGAGACGCAGATTTCAGTTTGAGTTTCTAAATCTGAAACTTCCAAATACAGAACTGCAACTGTTATTGCAGGCTCATGTTGGCATCTGTAAGGCAACAGATGAGTCTTAAATTCTGAATTAATCCTGATTAAATATTCCCAAACCTTATGAGTGTTAGAAGAAAGATGTGTTTTCATATCAACTACCTTTTTTTTTTCAATTTTCACTTTTTGTGTGGTTTAGGCTTTTTGTAAACTAAGAAATTACATCTCTTATTTGAATGCAATTAAAATGCCAATTAATAATAAGATTGTATTCATTATAAATTAATTAATGATAAAATGCATCGAATCCTGCTTTTCTAATTGACCTTTTTTTTTGTGATAATATTCCAAAGTAAAGATTCCGTACGCTCGGTCAGTCCTCCGTTGAACCAGTCAAAGATGGAAGAAGAAAATAAAACAAAGTCAGTTAGTTTAGCTTAAATTAAACTCTAGTAAAAAAATTATTAACTGTGCCTCTGGTCAAACTGAGGAGGAACTATTGGAGATAATCAGAAGGAGGTTATTATTTTCTATGTAATGTTTTTGGTATAAGGTAGGTTGCTGTGATAAAATCAAAATTGCTCAGGTTTGTTTAGCAAATGAAATTTGGTGTGAAAATTTTCAATAGTACTGTCTGTTCACTCTCCCAAGTTGGTTTCTAAATGTATTTTTCTTTCCTGCTCTCATTCTTTTTTTTGCTATGCCAAGCTACAAAAGCCACTCAGCCCCTAATTCTTCAGATAATTTACTGGAATGTAAGATTGTGGCAAATTGAGTATTTCTCCTCTGAAATTCTCATACTTTTTTCTTGTAGGGTGTTTTTTGTTGTTTTCTTTGTCCATTAGGGCTAAATTAGATATTGACTAATAGTACATTTATTTCAGTATTGCTCAGGCATGTTTTGTGAATCTCTCAAGATTATTATATTTAGTTAAAAAAAATTTATAAGAATAATGTAAGAAATTAAATTTTCCCTAAAGAACACTGTTACTCACTCTCTTTGGATAACCTTCTCTACTTATTTGGTATTCAATTTACCAATTATTGGAAATTCAGTCCACATTTTATTATTTTTAATTTTATTATTTAAATACTTCAAAAATATAGTTAGTATCTAAATAAAGAATAAGTTTAAAAAAACCACATTTCAGTCTGTGATTGCCGTAATTTATTCATTTCAAACTCTAGTAAGTGACTAAATATCACAGCTATGTGTATTATGTTTCCTGATAAATATCTGAAACATTTGAAATAAGAGGAGCATGAAGTCTTCCTATTCTTTCCAATGCTGGTTACACCTGGACTAGTAAATCAGATTCTTTGTTATTTGTTCAGGGAGGGAATGTAAATGTAACTATTGGATGTAACCAGTGGTCACCTTGGAGAAAATATGTGAAGTATTTAAGGAATAAATAAATATTGCAGGCAAGAAATCACACGTCATGTTAAATTAGTAAGCAAATTTGAATCTGAAGGGTATATAGTTTCTGTAGGACCAATTTTACAAGCCTAAAGTTGCTCAGAACAGATCTAGTGCTGTTTAACCTTTGAGTTTCCCTGCAAGAAGATGGGAGTTGTTGATTGGGAAGAGCCATGTTGAAGCAAGAGAATGTGGTAGAAAGTATTGAGGAAAGCATGGAAAATTCAGCCAGTAACTAGTTGCTCTAGAGACCTATCTAGCTGCTCAACCAAGGACAGAGGAAAGTTTTCTGGCAGCTGACACTTTTATTTATATGCACATTAAATTCAGATATACTGAAGAAGCAGGGTCTTATATTTGGATGGAAATTGCTTATGGGTGCTTTTGTTAATATTAAAAGCAGCCTAGATTTTAAGCCTTAAATAGGCTTACTTAGAAATCTGAATTAAATTATATTTGTAAAAAACAATCTTTGTTTTCCATCTCTTCCACCCAGACTTCAGTATCTAGCAGTGGAAAACATTACTTTATCTGTTTCCAGAGCATCTGCTTTGTGTTGTTAAAAAAATAATCTTTGTAGTTCATTGTTTTGACCCTTGTTTCTCAGTTCTTACATTGAAGATCTCATTTTATGTCAGATGTGCATTGCTTGTCCTCACACTTTAGACCTTCAGCTGCCTGTCCTCACGTTGTCCCTGTCATTTGCTATTGCAATAGAAACTTGTCTCAACCCAGACCATGGTGACCTTCTCTATTGCTTGTATTCGTGTCCCCTTGGAGGCTGCTTCTTACTTGATGGAGAAGGTACCACTAACATCTGCGAAGTTATTGTGTTATTACCCTTCCAAATCCTCCTTAAAACTCTCTGGTTTTATGCTGCTCATATAAATTTTTACAAAAGATAAGACAATTCTTGGTCTGCGACAACCAGTCTATCGCGATAACCAGTTTTGCAGGTTTTTTGTTCTTTCACATCTCTCTCTCTCTCGCCATCTGTTGTTTCCTGCCGTGTTTTAACCTGATTTTAACAGGTTAAGGCAAAGGTCATCTATTCATTAACGATGATACAGCCCAGCTACATTATGCACAATGTAGTCTACTACTAGAACATAGTCTGCAAGTATTATCTA
The DNA here is from genome assembly GCA_038380795.1 of Pyrocephalus nanus. Lineage (NCBI taxonomy): Eukaryota > Metazoa > Chordata > Aves > Passeriformes > Tyrannidae > Pyrocephalus > Pyrocephalus nanus. The sequence continues at coordinate 49,046,514 of CM076264.1, forward strand.
AGTATTAGTCTTCAAGTATTATTTAAGGAGTGTCTGAAGAAATTTTGCAATTGCTGTTGGAATACCTGTATGCTTTCAGCTTGTAAGTGTGACCAGTGTGGCTGTCCCTGAAATGCTTTTGCTTTTGTCCTGTTAAAAATGTAATTTGTTCTGCAAATACTCAGGATTCTGTTAAGAACTTAATTGTCTTTACTGTGCTGTAGTTTTAATCTCTGTGGTTTCACTGCTTCCCAAAGAAAATTCATCTCATGTGTTCAACCTTCAGGTATTTTATCTGTTTGTGGGTTTATGTCATATAGTAATAATACTTCGTATGCATATATAACACTTTAATGTGCAAAATATTTACAAACTTACTTTTTGCAGAGAACAATATGTTGTGTGCAGAGTGAATTCATTATCCTTTATATACTCAGTAATTTTGGTTTTTACTTAAATGTATAGCATATAAATATGATTTTGTTTTCAGCATGTGTTTTCAGATTTTCTGTAGCTATTTACTTTGAGTTAATGCTTCAAATTGTTCCCTAAGGGTGATCTAAGAATTTGTATCTAAAGATAGTGGGTAATTGGCATGTATTTACATAGTTTAGTAATGCAATGCCCCATAAATTTCATATTGTTTTTTCATACATGTATTTTTCATGTACCCGACCTTAATGATAAAATAGGTGGATGGCACTGCTACACCACTGAAATAAAAGTCTGAAATGTACTTCATGCTGCATACACAGAAATGAGAAAGACTTCGCTGATGACCATCACTTACTTAAAGTTTTCAGCAAACATTTCTGGTCTTTTCACAGAATTCTTGCAGATTGAGACATTTATGTTATCCCAGGGACCAGCAAGGAAAGGCATGAACTCCACAAATATGATCCTGAGTGTATCCTGAATTGTTTCCTCTTAATGTTTGAGTCCCTAGGGTAATTCACTGTGGACTCTTACCCAGTTCATATAATTCACTTCTAGTTCTCAGTAATCAAAATAAAATGCAGACTTGATTAAAGTGTGCATTTTTCATTGTTTTGCACTTGCTTATTGCCTCAAGTGCAATTTTTGCATGTGCTTATTGCCTGAGTATCATGTAAGCCTGCCAAGATGGCTGATGTCCGACATATTTATTTAACATGAGACTTTTTCTAAGGCCAAAGCCAGTGCATGGTATTTTCACAACTTTCTACCAGCATGTTTTATACACATTCTGTAAAGTCACATTAATGTTAATTTGTTTTGCATGCCATTAGGAAAGTACCCTGTACAATTGAGAGAACTGGAAGGAAGAAGTGAAGATTTCATATTTTATCTAAAGGGACTGGCAATCCGATTGACAAGGTCATATGTCATATAGATGATACTAGACAAATAGAAATAGAAATTATTGAGGAAAAATTGTAGTTTAGTATCTGAAATTAAATGGGGAAGCAAGCCACAAAGGTGACATTTGATCCTGTCCCGTTTTTATTGTGTGGGATTTTTTTCGTGTTGCTCATGGCATTAGAACAAAGAAACAGAAGCCACTGACAATCACCAAAGAGGAGAGTTCTTACCAATGAGTTATGATTAATCTTCATTCTGTCAAAGGACATATTCCTGAAATCGCTGTGTTAATCACTCTTCCTCTGCTTTAATTCATGTTGGAGCTTTAAGAGAGAAGCAGTGATTTTGGAAGTGACTGAATTCCTGAAATCCCACTGAAATATGTTTCTGACTGGTAGACCATATTTGAGATGGCATTTTTTTTCATTCCATGTATCCTTTCATTGAAAGTAAACTGTATTTGATGAGGACATTATTAAGTCAATATATTTAATGGATGTGTGTGTCAGAAGGTGGCAAGTAATTGCTTCACGTATGTTTCAGATTGCTGTAAACCATCACTGAGAAGTGCAGTCCTTTCCCTTGAATATGCTCTCCCATCCCTCTGTTGCCTGTTGTTCTGGCATAAACATTTATATGGCCACATAGGGAGCCACATCTGACAGCTGAGAATTTAAAATTAATTTAGGAAAAAAGAAATGTGAGTGGTTCAAAGAAAAGTGTTGCTTATCTGAGTGAAAAGAGATTCAGCTTTACATTGCCTGAAAGTCTGATTAGAGCTTTGCCAAACACAAACCTAGTGGCTAAAAGACTATTTCACACTTGAGCAGATGCCCAACCAATATTAATATTTACAAAGCAGAAGGCAGCAGTCAGTAATGTGGTTGACAACAGACTGAAATTCCTGATTGACTTACAAATAGATATGTTCTTAGAAGAAAAGGAAAGATGAGAAATGAGAATGATAATAACCAGCAACGAGGGACCCCCAGGGAATGGGGCCTATATCAGGTATAAACAGGGATATAGAAGTCCATATCGTTCCCTGGGCCAACAGCTGTTTTCTCTGAATGTTATCTAAGGATACCAAAATAGGATAGGAAATAGAACTGAGCCTTAAAGCCACAGGTTAAGGGAGATGCATTTAGGGTGTGTTTCTGTAATGTGAAGATGGAGTGATTGTCTTTCTTTTCTGTCACTTGTGCCCATGTGTTGGGTCTGGCTAAACTGGAGTTCATTTCCCCACAGCAGCCCTCACAGTGCTGTGCTTTGCATTGGTAGCTAGAAGGGTGTTGATAACACACCAGAGCACAGCATCAGCACTGTAACATTCCTCCTCTAGACAAGGGCAAGATCCTGGTAGGGGACACAACCAGGCCAGCTGACCCAAACTGACCAAAGGGATATTCCATACCATATGATGTCAGCTCAAATATAAAAACTAAGGAAAGGAGGGGCATTCCTTTACAATGGTTGCCTGCTGAGAAACCTCTGCACGTGCTGAAGCCCTGCTTCCTGGGATGTGACAGGCCATCACTCACTAATGGGAAGTAGAGCATAAACCTTATTTTTTTCTGCTTCACTTCTGCACATGTGTAAGCTTTCACTTTTGCTTTAGTAAACTGCCTTATCTCAACCTACGGATCATTTACATCTTATTCTGTTTCCCCTGTCTGGCTGGGAAGGTAAGTGCTAGAGCAGCTTGGTGGGCACCTGGCATCCAGCCAAGGTCAACCTTTAATAGAGCTTTTGCAAGTATGCTGTTGGCTGCTTTTTTTCTTTCTTTCTTTCTTTCTTTTTGTATCTTAATCCTGTATTTGAGGTGATTACAAGAAAATGGTTGAGAAAGAATAGCTTCAAGACATTTAATATCCTTGACACTGAGATTCTTTAGTAGTGCCCAGTACCCTGGGTGTTGAAAGAAGTTAGGGGAAAGAAGCACTGAAATCTTAAGAGAGTTTACAAGAGCAGCATGATCAAATGTCCTGCCTCTGATCATTCCTGTAACTCCTTTTTGTGGTATATTGAGATATCACTCTAGATAAGCCCTACTAACTTTCAAAGGCCAAATTTATAATTTGATGGAGTTAAATATCAATTAACAATTTCTTTTAGAGAAATACTGCATCTAGTAGGTATCTAATAAGTATTTTTCATGGACAGAACAAAATATTTTAGCTCTTAACTGATAACTGCTCAAAAACAACCAGTCAAAAAAGGCAATATCAGAGCTGAGCATGAACTACTTCATGGTTTGTAAATGAATGGCAGGAACATCTACCAGATGTTGCCAAAATGTTACTGAAATAAAGCAATTGGGGCTATTTAGTGTGGCAAGTGAAGTTATGGAAGAAGCATGCTTTTTATAAAAGCTCTATTCATTTGTCAAGTATACCAATGCATTAATTTCTGAGATTTCCTTCAAGCATTGAAATTATTTTAAGTGCCTATATTTTCAGATTTTTGGCAAGGGAAAAATATTTCTGCAGGTAGGGGAGAACAAATTAACCATTCTACATGTAAAATACATTTTTGTCAAATTACTTTCATTCTAAAATAACCAAATCCCTCCAATCTGAAGATCAAGTTCAGTTGTACTGCTGCTTGTATAATATTTGTATTTTATTGCTATTGCTCTGCTGTTAGTGGAGAGTGATGTAGCATATGATCACCACTGAAGAATGTGATGACATCTGGATCTTGCTTCAGGAAGAAAATTCTATACTGCTTCAGTGAGTTCTGTTTCACCAAATAACTTAATATACAAAATGTGACGCATCTGGTTGACTTTGAAAGTTTATGTTGCCTGCTAGGAACTTGTCAGATAACTTTAAAAAAATTCCTTCTAGGATTTTGCGGAAGATTATGCAACTGTTTGCTAAACAGTGCTCTCTTCAAGAGTAATCAGACGGGTTGACATCTTTGGCTGTGAAGTATTAACCTAGTGATATAATCCCCAAAGGGATAAAATCTGTCAGGCATAATACACAGGGGGTAGATACTGGGAGGTGGTTTCCTGACTTTGAATCTTCCGATATTGATTCGGTTTGTTTCTTCTCTATTCCAAACTTTTCGTTTTCTTCTCGTATGTCCAACAGGGCATTAATGTTGTAGCCATTTCTAACTTCACAGAGTAGAAATATCATATTTAATGTTTGACTCTGTTTGTAGCTGGATATAAAAACTATTGGCCTTTCCTGTCATCTTTATCTTACCTACCTAGAAAAGACACTTCTCAGAATGACTTCAAATTTTTCAGATTAATATATTTAATAAAAAGCTACACACTCTTCATTGGTTTTACTGGAATGCAACAAATTGCATGGCAGAATTTCACTCTGTCTCCTATTTAAATACTCTTTGGCCTAGCACGAAACCCAGCTGGTAAAGTAATAAATGAAAGGAACATGGGTTGGTTATTAGTTCAAAACAAGATTCAGGTGAAATATCTAATGAATTCATGCTGGGCACAGATGGTTTATTGTGTATTTTCTGTCATTCCAAATAACAAAAATAGTTCCCTCTCTGTATACTAATTAGTCTTTTGATGTTGTGAATAACTTTAATATTTAAAGTACAACTTTACTGGAAAGCAGCAAAGAAATTTTCCTCCTTGATTTAAGTCATTCATTCTACTGTGTCCTTTCTGGGAGTTAGTTTAGCATCAGGTGATAGTAAATGTGACAGAAAAATATTTTTATGTTGTTGTATTTTTTTTTTTTTTTTTTTTTTTACTTTTGAGACAAAGCACTTATCACTTACAGGCATGTGGTCCTAATCTGAAAGATGAATTGGTTTATTCACTTCAAGTACCACATAACCATTCACACACCATCGAGTTTAACACTATTAAAGGGTAATTTCCCCTGTGGGAGCTAAGCCCAGTACAGCTGCTGTTGCTACACAGTGTCTTTTTATCTTTCCACAGCAGGTAAGGAAGTTTAAATAAAAGGCTTCATCAAGAGTGCAATCACAGACTTATTCTTCCTATTGAAATGTCCATGAAATAGCAAATAAACACTCCTAAAAGTCTTAATATTATGAAACATTACCAAGATAACTTCAGTATACAGTTCAGACTTTGAAATTTTGTGATGGAATCAAAGCATGTGGGATAGGTTTGGCAGTAGAAGACAGGAAATATTATGGGAAAATTTGCATGTCCTATGAAATTCTAAATGTAGTAAAACATTTCCAAATAATCAGTGTACTTTGCCTTCGTCTCTATCTCCATGATTTAAAAAAAAAAAAAAAATCTCATAATTTCTTTAGTTTATCTACATGTCTCATTGAACACCTTATTATTATATGTTCTATATTCTAACAAACTTGATTATTAAGTATATGGTGAAGTTTTCTTTAGAACATGGAATTAATATGTTCTCACTCAAATATTTGGGGGCTAAAGTATTATTTGCAGTAATTTTGCTTGGCTTCATCTAAAAATGAATTGTCTAGGGATGCCAATAAAAATATGCTTTTTGAGTAAAGTACTGTAAAGTTATAGAAGTCATTCTATCTTCTTTTTTTTTTCCCTTTAAGAAGAGACAGTATTTTTTCACCCTTTCTGTTTTCAGCATTAAATTGCTTTGCTTCTAAGATAATTTTTTGCATTCACACTAGAATGAACAGGCTTTATTTTTTAATTAATTTTGTGGAACTTAAGGTCACAGAATGTGACTTTTGACTTCAACGTGGTCAACATTTAAGTCTTAATTTTTTTTTTAAATGAATGCAGTTTTGGACCCAGACTCGCAGCTCAGAATCAGCTTATTAGTGAAGCCAAACCAATTTTCGTGCCCTGTTTTGCCAGAGCATAGGGCATAGTTTACAAAACTGTTTTGATGAAATGTGAGTAACCTAAGTGTTATTCTTCATGTCAAGGAAGCCCTTCTGAGATTCACAAGTCTCTCTGCGGCAGTCTCATTTGCAAACCAACTTGCTTGGCTTTCTTAAATCATGTAAAATTCAGGTTCTTTTCAAAGCACTGAAGTTGATACGTCAACAGTGCTAGCCTTTTACCCAAGAGTTCAGGACTTAGCACAGTAATAAATTAAAGCCTCACAGATACTAATTCTCTCTTGTGCCTCAGGGAAGTTAACTTGCTTCTTCCAAATGAATATTTTACCCTGAAGTAATCGAAAGTGAAAGGGACGACATTCTTCTCTTTTTTTTTTTTTTTTTTAAGCTATTCTGCTTTGCAGTGACTAAACCCAAGCCTCAGTTGGAGCAAAGAGCATGAAAGTGTGAGCATTTGGCTATCCATAGCAATTCATCACTCATCTCAAAGGAGGAAGAAAATAGGAAAGGCTGAATTTCAATCCTCCTTTCTGAAAAATACTTCACTATTATACACTAAGCATTCTTTGGATCAGGCCTTTTAATTCAAAAAGTGGTTTGAAATTTTGTACCGGATGAGACCCAAACTGGAAACTGAATATATTTTTACTTGAAGCGATTTGAAGCCGCACAGCACAAGGACTCCCACACAAAATTTTATACCACATAAAATTTCTATGCTGAACTCCTGAGTTTTTCCCATAAGTGCAGAGCTTGTCAAGAGCACTTAGAAATTTCTCACACTATATACTGAGTATTGTTTGTTTGGAATGTTCATAATGGATAAAATTCATCCATGGGCAGAGGGACAGCTGAGGACTGCATGCTACTTAATTCATGTATAGGCCTCCATATTAGCCTCAAAATAGACATTTAGTGGGACATGGCCTTCCATCTCCCCTCCTCCTTCCACCCCCCCAGAGCTAAGTTAGATGTAAATTGCAATACCTAAAATTAATAGCGAAGTTTCTGTGACAAGCTGTATGGAAGTTAAACTCACATAAACTCTCACTGCTACATCCAAGCAATGGATTTAGCTTGATTTTGTGGTGCATTAAATGGGACAGCGTACAGTGGTCAGGAAGTGCCAGCCCTAAAGCTACAGTTTTAAACCTACAACTCTAGTAGTAAGAGGCAAGCTGAATCCTGTGCTGGTCTCAGGGATTGAATTCATGTGTTGAGCTGAGCTCTAAGAACAGGATTTTCTTCTAAAATACCATTTTTATGCCACTGAAAGTGTCAGGGGTTTAGAGCTATCCTTTTATAGCTTTTAAAAATAATCTTTTTTATAATAAATTTAAAGTGAAATTAGACATAAAAGGTAATCATTTACTACTGAAGTGTGATATTAAGTACTCAGACTTCTGGTAATGAAAGTGCTCCCACAGTAGCCATAACTTGTCATCAGATTTCACAGGTGACTTCTCTCTAAGCATCGTGTAGTTTTGTGTAATACTTCCAGTCGTGGTGGAAGGTAATAAAAACCCTAGATATATTAGATGGATAAGTCCATCATAATGTAATATTTGATTAGGGTTTTTTCCTATGATTGTATCTTAATTATAGCTAATTTTACTTAAATTCTTAGGATTAAATCATACAACATGAAAGATTTCATTTTATTTTCACTCTGTATATAATGTTATGCAGGTAGAGGAGAAGCTCATTCGAGTGTTTAACTTATTTGTGTCCCAGACTAAAGGTCCTCTGTAGCCTATAAAAATAAGGACTTTTCACTATGCAAAACAATGTGGGGAAAATTGCATTTCATGCAAAATCATGTGAAAATCACATAATGTTTTCAAGCGTGCAAAAATTAGGACTCAAACCACAAATAATATTGTTAGATTAGAGATCATTTCTTCTGCAGGTACAAATAAAAATAACCCTTGTTCTCATTGCTGTTATGTTTCTGAGCCATCCAGTAAAATCAGTCAGTTTAAAACCCTGCCCTCCTGTTTTCGTTTTTTAAGAAATCAGTTAGAAACATGAGATTATTTTTAGTGTTTCAGTATTTTACATCATAATTTTATTAACAATTTTGCTTCAATTTTTTGAAGGTGTTCTTGAAAGACAAAACATCTTTTTGAAGATGTTTGTTCAAGTTCTCATAAATATAAAGTATTTACTAAAAATATTTTGCTCATGCAATAATTAGTTTTGTGTATAGCTATATCAGTTCAAAAGAACTGATATAATTAATTGGATTATTTCATTAATTCAATAGGCTGTATTTAGTAAGGCTGGGCTTTGGGTTTTTTCAGTACATTTTAAGAAACAGGAAATTACGAAGATAAAATACCAACAAGAACATTGTTTTCACTAAAATTACATCATAAAAAGACTCAAGATTTTGGGTTTGTTGGTTTGATCTTTTTAATTTGCTTAGGTTTTTATTTAAATCAACAAACAGGCTTTATTTTATAGTGCTGGCAAGGAGATTGATAAAACTCAGTTCACTTTTTTCATGCGTGTATTCTGAAACAACAGTGAAGGATATCATCATCTCTAACAGATTCTATTCTTCTTGATTGAGGTACTGCATATTAAACACATATAAAGTGTTGGTTATGGTGTTTTTTTCCCAGATGACTGTTTTTATATCAGCTTCAACTCTTATCTATGTCTTGCATCCAGCTATAACTGTAGCACTCCAGAGCTAAGATTTTCTATTCTTCATGTCAACACAGTAGTTACTAAAATAGCTAATCGCAGCAATCTATGCATATGTTCACAACTTCTTTTACATTCTGCAGTAAAAATAAACTGAATTATAGACAAAGAAATTATTTTTGAGACACTGTAGGGCTGAGTAGCTGAGTGAGGAAGTTAGTTCATGCAGCTGAGACTGTGCATAGAAGAAACTGGGCATTAGACCTCAAGAGAGGAGAGAATCAATTTGGGTTGAAGGGCATCTTTAAAGGCCATCTAGTCCAACTCCACTCTGCAATGAGCAAGGACATCTTCAGCTAGGTTAGGTTGCTTAGAGCCCCATCCCGCCTGACCTTGAATTTTTCCAGGGATGGAGTTTCCTCTGGGCAAACTGTTCCAGTGCTTCACCACCCTCATTGCAAAATCTTCCTTCCCCATCTCTAGTCTAAATTTACCTTCTTTGAATGTAAAATTGTTATTCCTTCACAACAGGTCCTACTAAAAAGCCTCTCCCAATCTTCCTTGTAGGCCCCTTTTAGGTACTGAAAGGCTGCAATAAGGTGTCCCTGGAACCTTCTGTTCTTTAAGCTGTACAACAACTCCATATGCTGAAGTCAATAACGCGGATTTTATTTAACAAGGAATGTGAGGAAGAGAGAAAGAAAGAAATAGAAAATGGAGGAGTGGAGGAGGGGGTGACAGAGATAGCAGAAGATAGTCACCATCCATGGATCCAGCTACGTCCTATTGGTCCTTCTTCGCCCTACTTTTCTTGGTGGAAGGGTCCTGAGGTCATTCAAAACTTTCCACTATTTATACATTTTACCAAACAAAGGAATTAATGCTCATTGGCTACACAGTTCTCGTATTCTGTTGGTTAATTGATTCCCTCACTTCTAATGCTAATTAGTCCACATGCTCAGTCTTTCTCTTCTTTTGAGTTGGTGGGTTTCTGGGGTCTGTGGGCCTTGAGTTGGTGGTCACGATCTCCCCTTGCAGGAATTACCTTTTACTCAGTCAGAGCAGATTTCAGTAGAGCAACTTTCCTCATAGTAGAGGTGGTAAGCCCAGGTAAAGGGCCAGTTCACTTTCTAACTTTCTAAAACAGATGTAGCCATTTAAGAACATTAAAGCAAAAAGAAGAACTGAGAAGATTAATGTCTACTGGAACTGCCTGGAGGAGAAGTGCTACCTGGATTTTGAAGAACTGAGCAGTAGAGAGGGCAACTGGACATATCTTTGTAGAGGAGAATGAACTGGAGAGGAATAAGATACAGTGACTTAATTCCAGCTTGTCTAAGATGAGGAACCAGCAGCATGTGGGAGATCCCAGAAGGGGCAGGAGTGGAAGAGACAGGTTGTAAATCAGTGATTTTTTTAGTGTTATATGTGGACTTGGCAGTGTCAGGTTATTAGTTAGACTTGATCTAAAAAGTCTTCTCCAACCTATGTGCACAGTGGAACAAATGTACTTTCTCTGTGCTTTTAAGAACTATTCTGCACTCCTGGAAAATGAGTAGTTTCAGGTAGACTGAACTGTTTGAATATCTCCAGTGTTATTCTGAAATGGCTGAGGAGGTACATAGGAGAGTGTGGCAGCATAGAGGGCAATAAAGAGATGTTTTCTGAATTAGAAATGTAGCTAAATTTATCTGATAATCCCTGATTTTGAAAATTAAACAAATCTTTTGATCTTATGTATTTAAAAATTCTTTTGGATTTCAGCAGGCAGAAAATATTGTGAGAAAAACCTCCCCTCTAGCAGAACTGTTACTTCTGTTAATAACACGCTACTGAGAAAGCAGTGCAGAGGCATATAAAGAATTCTTTGTGAGGGAGGGAGGATTTGTTAATTTTTAAAAGGAGATGTGTGGGAGAAACTTGTATTTGGATTAAAGTAATTCTGAATTTAGGAAATTCAGTGAAGCATACAGAGCTCAGTGATGTAAGGTACTGAACCTCAGGGCTGTGATCCAAAAAAGCATTTAAATACCTGCCTATTGTCACACTGCTGAATAATCTTATAGTAGAAAATGGATTTTTTTTTTTTTTGTTCTTGAAGGTATATTTCAATGCTTTTTTGAAATTCATCCATAGTACATTGCAGATTTTAGCCCATGAGAAGCAAGGAATACCAATAAAGAATTAAGTGTAATGAGACCAACAAGAAATAACATCTTGATGTATGAAGTTACAGAAAAAAAAAATAGACAGGAAAGAGAGTTGAAGACTACAGAAGACTTTAGTTTCTTAGTCACAGAGTGTGTTGTTATATTTGAAGAAGCCAATATTGTAAACTAGATTAGATATTGATGTTAATCTTTTTATGGAAAATCAGAGCGACAATACTGAAATCACTGTCTGATTAACTACTCACTTCTGTAATTGCATGCTGCAAAGGCAGAGTAGTTCCACAATGCCAGCTGACTGTCAATTTAGCATATTCATATAATAGTTTGAGGTATGAAATGCCAGATACAACAATAGAAGGAAGTCATGTACATCTATTTAAGAAGGTGAACATATTGCTGGAAGAGAAAGAGAAGGGAAATCGCTGCAGCCATGTGTTAAATATTTGGGTTGAATATAATGAAGTAGAAAACCGCTTGTGTTTTTCACTCTGCATAATGTATACAAGCCCTGATGGATTGTTACCTCTCATTGGCTCTTGGTTATTCATGGGTTTCTTTAGATGGACTACAGAAACATGACATGGCATCCTGGGATGCTGGCTAAAACAAAAGAAAAGCAGGTGGTTCAGTGCTGTTGTTATTAGATTATTCTTTATTTTCCTTTGTGTTTTACTTTGTCTTGTTTTCCCCTGTGTCTCATAAAATATTTCAATCTTCTTAGATTCCTTTGAATCATAGAAGTACACTGTCAAAAAGACACTGGAGTGTTCACATTGCTTTTTCATTCTTTATAATTGTAATTGTGTTTCTAATTTGTAATTCTGAACAAAATACTAAGTGAATCAAAAATCTCCTCCCAGTTCTGTCCCAGTGACTTAAGGTAGAGCTGTCATACCCTGAGTTTTGGTCTAGCTAACCGATGCTGGTAGTGTCTGGGTAATCTAGTTTTCTTAAGATATTGAGATACCTAACCTATTGGGACACTTTCAGGATTTGTAGCAAGCACACAACTGCCATTGAATCCCCACTCTACATTTTCATTTAGATGTTTAAACATCTTTGAAATGTTTCCCTTTGGTCTGATCCAACACCTCTTGAAATCTGTAGATATTTCTGTCAGCTCAAGGTAGTGTCCTAATTAAGATTGTGACGTTTATGTGATGTCAGCATAGCATAATTTCACTTCACAGCTGGAGTGTTGAAATAAGGCTTCAAAAATGAAAATGCTTGCACAGATTTAGTGGCTACCACCCAATTTTCACATTCATATTTTGCTTAAGACTTCAAAGCAAAAATTGTATATGGAGAGAATAACAGCCTAGATTTGATTTTCAGGCGTGTGAAGTGCCTAGCAGTGCCTTCCAAGAGGCTGATGGGCTGTTCCCCCAGCCATGGCAGAGTGCCTCTGTACCCATAACTTCATAACCTCCTATTCCTTGCCAGCTTGTGCAGTAAGAGGTGTATGGCTGAATTCTGAGCTTGCACCAAGGCAAGTCTGGGATAACAACTGACAGGAAGAAGCGTGGTGAAATCACTATAGGATTAAAAAAAAAAAAAGCCTAAAGACTCTGTCGAGAGTGAGTGATCATTCTGTTATTCAGGGTTTGATACTCCTTTTTCCATCCAGGGCTTCTGCAGAGTTGACGTCTGGAGAGAATAGTGTCGGTAGACTGTTCAAGGAAGGTAAATTTTGAGCTTCCAGAAAAAAATAAATCTAAGCCCTTGGAATATTTTTATTCAAGTGAAGACCTTGCAAATTGTATAGTGGTATCTCCCTAATACACCAAAATCTAATTTATCATAATAAAATTCTTGCAGTATAATAGCAAACTAGCTCATTTAAACTTGCCAGCAAGGATTTCAGCTGCAGCTAATCTATGAGCATTATGCACGCTTCATTACCTGGATTCTTAGGCAAGCAGTGAAGTTGTTCTTGCTGTAAACATTTTTAGGAATGAGAATTTTGAGGACCAGACCTTCGACTTGTGTATTAGTTGGGTATAGTTCTTTCGCCTACAAGGAAATGCCACCAATTTATGCCAGCCAAGACTCTGAATCACACTTTTCTAAATGGTATATGATCCGTTTTCTGTGTAAACCAGTGCTTGCTTAATACTTTTTCTCTCCTGCCTTGTATTAGGGCCCCCCCAGCGAACCGTTTCCCCAAAACAAGACCATGAAGAAAGAAAGCATGACAAAGTCTTGGACAAGGGCAGTGAAAGTGGGACTTCCTGTAATGAGTTGTCCACCTCGAGCTGTGACAGCCACTCAGAAGCCAGCACCCCTCAAGAAAATGCCACCAGCACTCAACCATCCACAGCCCACCAGCCAAATACTCTGACTTTGGATCGTCCATCTAAGAAGGCCCCAGTACAGTGGATGCCACCGCCAGACAAACGCAGGAACAGTGAACTCTTTCAAACTCTCATTAGCAAGTCCAGAGAGACAAATCTTTCCAAAAAGAAGGTGTGTGAGAAGCTGAGTGTTGAGGAAGAAATGAGAAAATGTATCCAAGATTTTAAAAAAATCCACATTCCAGATTACTTTCCAGAGCGCAAACGTCCCTGGCAATCCGAACTCTTACAGAAATATGGGTTATAGTAATCAACTCTTTAATGACGCATCTCTGGGGCATTTGATGTTTATTACATTGCCGCTAACTTACTGATGTCCTCCTTCTGGCCAACTCTGCCACCAGAGCTATTCCTGCTGCTTATTTCTTTCTGTAAACAGTGGATGTTGGATAGTACATGTTTTTCCTTAAAAATATATATAAAGAGATAGAAACTTAAAAAATGCAAGAGGCGTCTCACCTAAACCACTTCATAATAGCAAAGAAAAAAGTGCATGGTCAAGGAAGATGGTTTTCTAACTGTAGTCAGTTGGGCTTCATTATTGTTTTGGAACTTACCACATAAAAGTCTTAATCATCAGTTTACACCTCATTTTATATCACCGATAAAGATGACTCAGACTTGCTAAGGATGAAGAGAAACAGGGTTTAAAATTCAATTGAACAGATTTTGGAACTAATTCCCAACATTCTTTCAATGTTAATGCAATAAAGCAAATACCTATTTTGCATGAGCACAATGTTACAAATAAATCACACAAGAACAAGAGGTTGTCTGTTGCTTGGAGAACTATTTGTTTGATACCAAGCCTATAAACGTAAAACGTCTAAGGGATTGAATTTACTTTGTTCTGGACCTGTGATTTTTTTGTGTGTACAGTGTTCTGTATGTAAGGATGGTGTAAATATGCCTTATATTGTTTTATTATTGCACCAATAACGTTCATCTATTAGTGCTTGTCAGGATTATTTCTGTGAAATGCAAATTTACGGCAGATTGTGAAAACTGGTTTGATGGTCTGAAAGTTTTTGTTATGTTAGTCGCTAAAATTGGAGAAAAATAAAAGAGACTTTAATGTATTTATTAAAAGAACCATCTGGTAGAATTTTTTGGCTATTGTTATCTCTTCTCTCTTTTAAAAGTAGAATCAAGCAAATTGTTACTTTCTGTTTAGTGTTCCATAAATACTCTGTTAAAAACAAAACAAAACAAAACAAAACAAAAAACATTTCAAGTGAGGGGAAAAAATATTTAGGGTAATGTTGTTTAATTGGAACCACTGTAGAGATTCTCCAAGAGGAAGAGATAAACTAAGAAGCAGCAGGCACTAAACTGAAAAACTGAGGGGTTTTACTGACAGAGAGGAAAGCAGTTCCAATTTGACAAGTTCACAAGAAGTCAGCTTAGAAATAGAAGATTTAAAGTATCACAGCAGAGTTTGGTACATTGACAAATGAAAAGTTTCTGTGAATAGTCAACTCTGTGACAAACCCATTACCTCAGCCACGATACAGGAAAATAAATACCTTTCTCGATACAAGAACACCAAGAGGGCAACTGTGGTTTGGACATCCATAGCTGACATGGGTAAGGACCACTGAAGTTTGCTAGAGAGCTGTTGAGTTCTTACATAATTGAAATTATTACTGTGAGCACAAAAAAGTACATGTACACATTTAGAAATGTTCATCCCCATACTTGTTCTGTAGCAGAAACACAACAGAAGTTGTGTCAGAAGAGATGTTTTATATCTTATAGTAATTTTAACTCATTTAGCTAAAGTAAAAAGGACATCTTGAATTATAATTTTCAGGGTTATTCCTGATGCCGTTATTACTTTTCAGTCCTCTAAGAGGCCACTTTGAGAAAACTTAGATTAGCAACTTCATTTACTCTTTCTCTTCTTAACCTATCTATTCTCCTGTTCAGTTAATCAGTTGGCTTCAGCATCTTCTGACAACATTTTAAAACCTGAAAGACTGTATCTGGGGTAAGTTTAGTCTGAACTGATGCAGTCCAGTGTGAAATCAGAGCTTCTCAGCTCTGCCCTCATGTTCCTTGCTTGCTTCTCTCTAGTCCAAAAGACCCATTCTTTCTTTTGAAAGTTTACTGATTCTTAGACAAATTTAGCATTTAATTTCTCTTTTCTAATATTTTAATTCTTAATCTTTACCTGATGAAATTTCCTGTTATTTAACCATGACTTACCTCCAGTGGGTACAGTTGTGGTTTTGCTTAGTATAGGGTTAGACAATTACAGAGAGTTTTCTTTCTATCTGGGGTTATACCTTTTGGATGCAGATGGCATCTTGAACCTTCCCATTAAACTTTGCTGTTGAGTCTGGAGATTTGTCTTGCATTCCTAGTTATTCTCAGTACTCCAGGCAGTAACAGCTCTCTGTATGCTTAGGTGATTGTTTGACCTATCTATTGATTTTAACTTGACAGTATATAAATGTTTTTATAAGCTTTTTTTTGTCTTTTATCATACTACCTAAAATTTCTCAGACTATTTTTAGTTCATTCATGAGAAGTATTATCTTAATACATATTTTAATATATGGGTACTGTAATATTTTTCATAATCACTTGCCATGTGTTCATGAGGCATGCGAGTGATGTGGCAGATGGATGACATTGCTGTTACTTAGCAACCATACCAGCATCTTAAGACAAAGTGTTTATGTT
Source organism: Pyrocephalus nanus (assembly GCA_038380795.1). Lineage (NCBI taxonomy): Eukaryota > Metazoa > Chordata > Aves > Passeriformes > Tyrannidae > Pyrocephalus > Pyrocephalus nanus. The sequence goes on from CM076264.1 coordinate 49,062,499, forward strand.
TTGGAATTGGGGAGGTACACTTTCTTTCAGAGTGAAAAATTGGGATGTGTTGTAGTTGGAGAGAGAAGGGAGAAAACAACAACTCACGTGAATCCTTCAGTCATATTCTCTAATTCCTATTACACTTTTCATCCAGTTCACCCAGTTACAGCTCCAATCCTACCCATGTAGTCATTAATCTATAGTTTTCAGATAATTAGCGAGAACATAAGCTGAGACATTTGGTGGAACAGGGGAGCTTGTGGGCATTTAGATGGCTATGGTTGGTAGGAAGTTCCCAGGTGTTATAAATGAATTGTGTAGTAGAAGCGCATGGGGGGTTGATTGCTTCCCATTGTTTTACATTCTTCTTATTTTTCTCTGATAGCTGCTTTTTCTTTTTGCATTTCAGTCTTCTTTTTCTCTTCTTTCCAGTTATTCACTTTGTAACGCATAGGTATGATCTACCATGGAAACCTGCACTTTTTATAGGACTTAAGTGGAGGTGGTCAGTACACTAAAATTCCACTACCTTTGAAGCTGATGATACTAAAACATAACGTTTTTCCAAAAAAAGTCAAAATACTCACATTTTCCAATCTTCAATTAGAATCGTAAAATGGTTTGTGTTGCAAGGGACCTTTTAAAAGTCATCTTGTCCAGTCCTCCTGCAATGACTTCAGACATCTTCAAATAGATCAGGGTGCTCAGAGACCTGTTCCAGTGTCTTACCACCCTCATAATAAAAACTCTCTTCCTCATATATACTCTGAATCTACTTTATTACTTTAAAGCCATTATCACTTTTCATATCACAACAGGCTCTACTAAAAAGTTTTCCTGCGTCATTTTGAGATCGTATAATTTTATATTTTCATATTGTCAAATCTGTATCTGTCCAATTTAGAAGAATGTTGTGGGGACTATGTCAAAGGCCTTACAGAAGTACAGATAGATCTATTGCTCTTCCTTTTTCAATTTTTCAACCTGGTCCATCATAGAAGGCCACTAGGTTGGTCAGGCAGGACTTTCCCTTGGTGAAGCATGCTGGCTGTCTCCTGTCACCTCCCTGTCCTGCGTGTGCTTTACCATAATTTCTAGGAGGATCTGTTCCATGATATTCCCAGGCACAGAGGTGAGGCTGGCAGGTCTCTAGTTCCCAGGGTCTTGCTTTTTACCCTTTTGATTTAGTATCATTAAAGACCAGGTAGTTTTTAGTCATTATGATTATAATAAATTATAAGTGATAATTGCTTAGATAAAATTTATTTAAAAATTAAATAAAAAATTCTAAAGAGTAATAAAACATGTAAATGAAGCCTATTCCTGGAAGGAATTCTTATAAAGCAATGCTTATAAGAAGTTTAATTCTTTTGCAGAATTTTTTTCTAAATCAACACAATCCCTTAAATTATGGTCTTATTGGGAGTTTAACATGGAATACATTTCCCTTTATATTTTTCAGCTGAGTTTAATTCTTAATATGTTCAGAAATATAGAATAATATATTCTAGATTACGTTTAAAGATTTGGGACTGATAAAAATAAAACAAATCTTCCTTCAGAAGTAGTCTCCCAGTTAAACTCATATGTGCACCAATTTTAATACACTTATTGTTCTAACTGAACAGATGGGGAATAGAGATACAGTTTTGCCTTACAATGATGTTTACACCTTAAAAATGTGTGAACAAAGATCAGAATCACATATTGAATTAGTCTATTGATGAAATATTGTTTGTGAGCCCTTCTTCTCCTAACAAATTTAGAAGTCTTAGAATAATTGAAATTAATTCTGAAATTGAATTTTAGAATTCACTTTGATTCCTTTAAATGAGTTAAAAAAAACCCCAAATTGTATAAAAAGCATTATTTTTTTGTCCTCCTTTAAAAAAAAAAAAAAACTTATGCAGAATCTCATTTGACTTGCTAATGCTCTCTTTGTTCAAGCAATGGTATTCAAAAGTATACTTCCTACTGGAGGTGGAAAACCCAATTTAGTATACTTGGTAACAAGGGGGCAATGTTGGGCTCCATCTACAACTGACTCATGTCCTGGACCAATATCTTTGGAATGCTCAGAAATTATCAAACCTTCAGGTTTTTGCAGGATTGCACCACTGATGCGGCTCACCATAAAAACAGCATTCACACATTACTTCAGCTCAGATATTACAGGCCAGCAAGTAGTTTCTTCTTTTGCAGGATCTGTTATGTAGAAGTGATTTTCAGCCTGCTTCGTATTTTCCATTCAAACTTTCTCTTTTCCATTTTACCATGGACATTCATGCAATCACTTTTATTTAAGAGCTTATCCATTCCTTGCTTGAAGATGCGTATTCAAATTCTGAAGAGACTCGACCACACTTTAAAATGATGGGGAAAGCTGGACACACTGCCAGTGTTGATAGTTTGAATAACTTCAGCACTGCTGATGAGGAGATGCCATAAAGCACAAGCTGGAAGGCAAAGTTACATTGCACTACAGCTTATGTTCTCTGTAGGAATGTCAGGTGTCAGAACTCTTTAGCACTGACCAGTCACCCAGTGAAGCAAGCCACAAAGACATTATTCACTGATTAATGAACCGCTGATGCTGTCAGCATCCAGTTGGCCACCTACACCTGCTATGTGTTGGTACTGCATTAAATCGGAAATCCCAGTTCGAAGTTGGTGATGCTGGACTGCATGAGGCTGGGGCAGGTAAGGGCTGTGAGAGCCACTCTTCACACAGTATTCATGGGGATATATGACTTGTGTCATGCTTCTGTGAGTACTTGCCTTCGGAACAGTCTGCATTATTATCTGAACTGAGATTGTCGTTTTATTCTGCTGAGTCATCACCATTTGCACAGAAAACAGCTCTAGAGTGAGACCAAATCCCAACATTCTTATGTGTAGGTCCCCAGCAGAAGGTGGCCATGTCTCCTGCTTTACCATTCCTTCTTAGAAACTGGGCTCATGACAGCATGAAATGGGGTGCTGAGGAAACAGAGCACAAATGGTGCCCAGAAGAGAAACTCAGCCCTTACTGTGTGTCCATCTGTTTGGAGCCTGGCACCCTGGCAGTCCTCAGCTTCAGGCATTAGGTTGTGTAAGACACATCTGGGAAAAGCACAAATTGACTCAATGCAGTTAGCAATGAATATAAGAGAAAAAGGATTTAAGAATTTTTTCCTACCCTAAGGACTCCTCCTCTTCTTACTGGGCCATCTCTTTTCCTCAGATAAGGAAAAGGAATTGTGAAAAACAATAGTAAACCAGATGGAGGATGGAGGTAGTGGAAATATCCATGTCTCTATGTTGCATTGCCTTTTAAAATTTCTCTGTTTCTTCACAAGGTTACTTTATGTTTCTTTATATACAGGAAGAGGAAATGTATAAATAGTTTGGTGGGATTAGTTCTGAGACTCCAGATCCTTCATAAATATATATTAGATGAAGTTCTAGCATTGAGCATATTAAGTGTTTCATTTACAGTACAGTGTAATTTTTAGCAGGGGGTCTCCCCTGGACCGGTGAGTACCAGTCACAAGAAGTAAATTAAATTAACATAAAAGGGAGGGAGGTCATAAATAGGCCATAAATAAACTTTATATATTCTAAAGCAACATTTAATTCTGAAATACTATCACTTTACCTGCTATCTGCTTAACATGCATGCAATTCATTGATTTAATACTGATAATTGATAATGTGCTCCAAACTTAGATTCCTCTTGATACAATGCTGAGAGATTGTTTTCTTCATAACTGTATTCCGTACATAGTAAATGTAAAGTTTTGACAGCAGGCAACACCTGACAGAATATTTTTTATCCCTACTGGATTGCTAGTTTGACCTAGGAGGAATTGTGAAAACCATCAATCAATGACCCTAAAAAGCTTTTTTTCCGTTTCTCTTCCTATTTAGATGAATTGTGCATTTCATATGGTGTCATTTTTATGTCAAAGGTAGCATTTGATTCAATGCAGCACAAAATAGTTCCTGACACTTTGGCCCTGAATTGTTCTGATTTATACCTACCCTTGATTTAAATTACTTTAGTAAGCTTCTGACATCAGCAGTTGACTGCTGAGTGATTGAACACCTGCCATACAGTTAAGAAATCAGCTTAAAGAAGATAGGGTTAAATCCATGCCAGTGTGGATTTGGAGACATTGCAGAAGACTGAAAGCCCGAGCCCCCTCAAGACGGAACATCTGATGCTTCCATCTCTGGACAAGAAGGGACAGGAAGCCCTGGTAAATCCTTTGCCAAGGGAAAGCTTGGTTTCACTGTCTTGCAGAACTAAGACCAGTCTTTGGAGAAAAACAGTTGCTCTTTCACAGGTTTGATGATGCTATTCCTGAATGTCCTCTTGGAAAAATTAAACAGCACCCTCTTGGCCCCTGATGAGAAAGTAGGCTTGGCTTCTATTTTTGTCACTACAGTCACTAAATTTATGTGAATAATTACGTAGGACTTCCCTGGCAAGTTAAAGACTGTTTTTTGAAATATGTCTCATGACTCTCCTTGAACTTCTTCCAACTGTTCAATACTGTTTGGGGAAAGAGAATGCACATATTCTAGTTTTGGTCACTAATGGAAGGATAGAGGTAGGAAAAATGTTACTCACTTCATGCACTGTGATGAGATGTTGCCATCTATATAATTCATTATTGATTTTTTAAATTGGAAACTTAGGTCACTTTTCTTGACTTTTTTCTTTTTTATTACCATTGCTTTTTGCTGGTTATTTCAGCCCTCTGGAAATATACACCCCAGATTTTCAATTATTTCTAACCAGACCACTTTCTTCAAATGTTCAGTTATATTTTACCTTTTTCTATGTTTCTAATTAGTCTTCTAATTACTCATCAGTGTTTCCTTTTCTTTTTTTAGCTGAATTTCATGAATATGCCACTTACTTTACGTTTTGTTTGCCAACTTCTCTAATTATCTAAGTTAAAGAGATTTTCAAAGGCATGCAGAGAGATCCCCAGTTCCCTGTGGCATTAACTGAGACTTGGGCACGTAACTCTTTTTCTTTACTCTCTGAAAAACTCTTGTTATCTCTGCAGTGATCCCTATGCCCTTCCCCTCATCTGAATAAGGCCTGTCTATCATTTTTAGCCACAGCTTCCCATTTCCACTCTAAGTCAATTTGAATTAATTTTACAAGTAAGGTTTCTTGACATTGAGATCAGGAATTTTTATGCTGTCCCATTCCTTTCATCCACTAATTCTGTAGTGCGTATGAAAGGAATAATCAATCAAGTTTTTCTGACAAGAGCTATGTTTTAATACTCCTAGTGAGTCTGTCTTGTTCCCTCACAGTCATAAACAGCAATTGCCTGAGCCAATCTGTGATAGGCATCTCAGCAGGAGGCAAGTAATGGTGCTGCACTATCGGGTACAGAAACAAGAAGAACTCTTATATATACAAGCTTACAATAAATTAGCTATAGATCAGTGTTTTTGAAAACCCACAGAAGTTTTCCAAAGTCTTCTGTACCCCTCTGTAAGTCTACGCACACAGTGAAGCTGTCATGGGGGAAATAGAGGGAAATTAGATCAAGAACAAGACAACAAAACCTCCATGGCTTTGAAAGACATTTGAGTGTTTTTCTCCCATCTTCATGTACCTGGGGAGCAGTGGCATCTTTGGGTGTTTTAAATTCATCATCCTCACATGATTACCTTGATGGTCTGGTGATGGATATCCTGTGGACTGAGGCATTGAATAGTTCCTAGCTGGTGCTCAGGAGCTGAGATCCTGCTTGACTTCACAGCAGCCATCAAGGGCCTGATCTCCAGAACCACTTCAGTACCCCACCTTAGAAAGAATGGCTAAAACTTTATAGATCATGCCTTAACATTGGTGCAAGTTCAATATATTACTCCCATGAATTATGTTTTTGAATGTGTGCACATCCCGTCATGATCTTGATTGCAGAGAATCTCAGTAAAACAGCCATATTATGCAGGACCCATGTCCAGAATTATCATATCTTGTATTTACTGTAACCATAATGGATTAAAGGATTCTTTTCTATTGGTAAGTTACCAGGGTTTTAAGGAGTCACATGCTTATGCAATTATCTGGTTGATGCTTCCTCACAGGTCTGAAGATGTGTTATTTTCTACTGGTTCCTCAGTCATCCACAGATATTCAGTAAGAATGATTATTGATGCAGCAGGTGTGTGCTGATTTACTTAATATCCCAGAATGCCTGTCATGATTCACTTTTATATTTATTTTGCATGAGATGCATGTTTAGTGCTGTACAGTTAAGCAAAAAGACTTGTCTCCTGCCCCAAGACAATTGAAAATAGCAAAACAGGAACTGGGACAATTGAAATGAATGTAACACAAATGCAAAGAGATTGTAATTCCTATAAGTATTCCTCTAGAATGGTTCTGTTTAAATTTTATTACAGTGTGGGGTATTATCACAATCTCTTCATTTGCTTTTAAATCAGTGAAACCCCTTGTGAGTTAAATCAAGTCATATCTAGACCATGCTTTTCTGCACCAAATCTTCCTCTTTGGCACCTTCATATTTTTAAGACTTATCAAATTACTTTGCTCTATTGTTTGCTCATCAGCTGTGTGATCAACTAACTCAGAAATTATATAATGGGAATACAAAATAGAAAAAAAGAAAAAAGCGCACACATACAACCTATTCCCGTACTGAACGTTCTGGTTGGTATGTGATAGCTGAGAAGTTTTATCATGTGCCACTAAGCAGGAAAGTTCCTGAGCGGATGAGGACATTTTTTCATAGGACTGTAGTGTTTAAGTAAGAGGCTTTGGTTTGTCAAAGGTCTGTTGATATGAAGGGGTACTCGTCCTTGGGTATCCAACTGAAGGATTAATGCCTATAAACTGAGTCCTTAAGTTTACCATCTGTTCAAGTGTTAGCAGTGCAGAGCGATATTCTGATGCAACTGATAGCCTGGGGAAGCTGATTACCTCAGGTAAGAGGGGTAGATGGAAGAGCACCATGTTCCTCAGAAAGACTGGTTAGACAATTTTAAAAAAGAACATGCAAGTTCATCTACCTGTAAGAAAAGGAGTCCCAGACCTTTCCAGGGACTCAAGGCAGGTCTCCATCTTAATGCCACATGGCTGCGTTCTCAATGTAAGCCCATCCACCAGGCAGAAGTAGTGAGTGGCTGGAGGGCACTCTTCTGTTCTCTGACTGAAACAGATATTGCACCCAAAGTTCCTCAAAGGCAGAACATGAAAACGGTCTGCCCAGATTCTGTGGAAGGCACTTGAATGAAACAATTTGCTGGCCCATCCTTTCCATTCATTGTTGTGACATTTAACATTTGCAAGTCCACTTACATTACCCAAGTGCGATGCTGCATTGTAGAAAAGGTGTGCTCTCCTCCTTGCAGAGCCACCCTATCTACCTTCTGTGCTCTGCTGTTGTGTATGCAATCCATGTGGGAAAACAAGCTACTTTTTTTGAAATTTTTTTGAGAGAATTATTTCTTTCTGGCTGTGGGAATATTTTCTGGCAGTGGCAGTGTATTCTCTCTAAACCATCACAGCAAATTCCTTTTTTATTTCTCCTTTCTCAGGCTCAAACTCCTGCACTGCACAGCATTGCTAAAAGCATTGCTCCCACCTGGAGCAGTTTATTGGACACCACTGGAGGGGAGAGAACAGTACTGCTGCTTTTCCTATAACGGGAGAAAGTAGTTACAGCCTTAACTTCCTCTCCGTCTCCAATATCTTGTAAGGCTGAATGATGCCAACTACATTCAGCATGGAATTTGGGTTATTTGTTTACTGGTTTGTGGTTTTTCCCTCTGTAAGCTTTCTCCTAGAGACACCAGCTGCAAATCTGGGCATGCAGCCAACTTTGTCTCTCCTTGAATAAAAATAAGACAAAGCTATTGAGAAGTGTGGAGAGGGCAGCAGAAGATCACACAGCAACTTATGTCGACCATGCAGTGCACCCCCAAGATGCAGGAAGCTGCGAGGTGCTGCCCCAGAGGAAGAACCTTAAACAACATTCATATTGACACTTGCTTGCAGATGCGTGGCCCCTCACCAAACAGAGCCTAAGTGGAGATGGCAATAAGCTGATCTTGGTTTTTCCTGAGCTTGCTTGGCACAGAGCTGCAGAAGGACAGGCCTTACAGACCCCTATGCCAGCTGGATCTGGGCTCTCCCTACCCACCACAAATGAGACAGTGGCCGTGGAGGGTCCCAGAGGGAGCAAAGCAGGTGCAGTGTGCTCAGAGAGCATGGTATTCCTAGGCTGAGGTGGGAATCATCAGCTGATTCACTGTGGGAAAGCCAGAAGCATCTCTGTGCCATTTGGGAGAGGCAGTGAAAGGGGACTTCAGGCTGGAGTTAAAGGCATGAAAGTAAGCAGTGAGTGTGCAGTAAGGGCACGATGAGGGTGGAATGGGAAACTGATTTCTTCCCTTGCAAGCTGCATAGGGTACAAACCTTCCTTCCAAAGGAAATGAAATTGAATAGTAGGGCAACATCTGTTCTGGGAGGCAGTAGGGGAACGAAGGCAGGCATTTCTGAGTTCTGCCAACCTTGTCGGGCCCAGAAAACTTTCTCTCTTATTAATACACCCTTTCACTCCCACCACAGATGTTGCCTTTCCCCCCCTTTCCTAACCAACTCATGGTGCTTTCTTCACCAGCTGCCTTACAACCGATTGCATTGTAGCAGTGCTGCATATCAGACACGGATCTGTGGTTGGGGGATGACTGCTCATTTCTAGCATCACTAACAGCCATCCCCAACAGTGTCCCTCAACTCATTAAAAAAATCAAATCAAATAAAATTAGGTTTTCAGGGAAATCCAGAGCAGCAAAGGGGTTCCAGGATGTGACTGATGTGACTGACCAGATGTTCTTCTGGAAGAGCTGGGGACTGTTCCTGTCTGCAAGGCCTGCAGTGTTAACTATTTGGTGTGTACTCAGGTTGCAAAATTTGGGTAGGTAGGTGATGAGGGATGAACAGATTCCTGAAGGTTTAGGCAGCAGGAGAGTTACAGTTCAACCAAAATTTGGGATGCCTGGATTGTAACAAAGCTTACAATCTGCCTCTTTATAAATCCCCCTCCATGGGCTGATGTCCTGGCCTCTGGCCATCTCCATCCCCAGGGAGGTGCACTCTGCCCAGGGCTGGTGCTGTCCCTGGGTCCCAGCTGCCCTGCTCCCTGGCTGGGACAGTGGGACCAGCCCTGGCTGTCCATTCCTGCCCTGCTGCTTCCTAGGGAGCCACCATGATCCCTGATAATGTATATTCATACAAAAGCTATTCATCTAGATATATTCTTAGGAATTAAAATAAGATTGAAATACTAGAATAGTAAAAACAAATAACGGAATAATCACAAAAATGCAGGAACAGCAACAATGTCTCTGTCATTACAGTTGTGGCTGATTAAAAGTAATCACTTTCTTGTAATTTTTCTGTATTTTTCAGGTGAAGGAATAGAAGCTGTGCAAATGCCTGCCTTGGACAGTTGTGCTCACTGCTCATTTCTCCTTCCTTACATTTGAAACAACTCATAATAATTTCATGTGGGATGAAAAGGTTATGTGCTTAAACTAATACAGGACAGGAATGAAGCTGTAACTCTGTGTATTTGAAACAATCACCCACAAAATATAACCCTTCTTCAAGAATACAAGATGATGAAATGTCAGCATGCTTCTGGAAATAGCTGCTTGTCAGAGAAACAAAAAAAAATAACCACATTCTCTACCCCCTCTCCCTCAAATTTATGCAACTGCTAAGACTGGCTTTTGAAAACAATGGAACTGGTAAAAGGAAAAATATGAGCCTTAAAAAGTCTTATCAACAGGAACAGTTAGGCATGTCCCTAGGGTTATGGAGAAAAAAAAATTCTTCCTATTGTAATAAATGAAGAGTTTATAAAAAGAAAAAAAAAGTGTATATACATTTAATGGGTTCTAAATCCTAGAGCTAGCATTTGTCATTCACCATCTAGTCACCTCTCTACTAGCAAAATCTTAAATCTTTGCTTATTTAGACACTGTCAGAACAGCTGTCCATTCTGTCAGTAGAGAGGGATCTTTAGAGCTGGAGACAAAGAATCTTACACTCTTATTAGGCCTCTTCTACTGTCTCTGCTTATGAAGAGCATTAGTGCAAATGAGAATCAGGCACCTTCCTCTTCATAAATATTGACATTTATTAGCAGGTTAAGGTAGAAGAAGAGGAATCCTTTTGATGAGTGGCATAGAAGGTAATTAATTAGATTGTAATTCAGCAGAAAAGTGTTAAATTTAAACTTCAGAAGAATTATGAAACTTATTGAATTGACCTGGGATGTGCTGGAATTTCTAGAAACTTACTAATTGCACTAAATTTAATATCCTAAAATCATTATCGGACATTAAAAAATTGAATTGGTTGACGTGACCCTTTGAGCAGGAAATAAATAGCAAACTGTGGGGGATTGATAATAAATGTGTATTCTGAGAGGAAGAAAGTTCCTCTCTATAGAAAATACAAATAGTTCATTTAATAGTTCCTGACCAATGAAGATTACTGTTTTAAATCTGTTTCTATTCATTTCTAGGAAGACCTAAAGGCTTCAGCAGGGGGGCTTCAAAAAATATTTTGAATGAAGGAGTTCACAATAGCAGCAAATAAATCAGGAGATGCCAAATGGGCGGTTTTCTTTCTGATGCTCTGTTTTCCTTTCTCACTTAACTCCTGTCTCCTTTGTGCTGTGCGTGCTGGCCCAGCGAGCAGTCTGTGAGCTGTCACAAATGTTTGAAGACATGGAATGATGAATGTGCTATATAGAGAGTGTTTCTGATCTTCAGCTTTAAGTGTGTTTTCTAGATATTTAGCAGAGTTCACTAATCGTTTAATGAGATCTATAAAATTAGAGAAGCCACCAGGGACATTTAACGTAATGGTCTATGAGGCTAGTACAGCTGAACCTGAGGGCACATGCAGAAGTCTTATGCATGATTCTTAAAACCAAAAACAATTTCATAAATAAAAGTTTATTAAAACAAAACCATGAACAAAAATTAAAAAAAGAGGTTCTACAGTTCAGTTTTGAGGAGCCCAGTTTCACTCCCCATTTACATGACTGTGGGAAGATGGCTGGAATAAACATTAGAGGAAATTGAGAAGTTATGTTCACATCCTAACACACAAGTCATAACAGTATGGAAATTGTAGGGTAAAATACAGCTGCTACTCCCTGGATGGAATGTGGTTGGCATGCTCAAAACCTATTCCATAATGATTCTCCATATGCAGTCTGCAATCATAAGCACCTGCCAAAGGGGGATGGAACAGAGGGTGGAGCAGAGTGGAGGCACTGTGGCCAGGCTCTGTAGAAATCCTTGCAGAGAGGGGGACCTTGATGGTACTTTGCAGCTGTCAAACGACACAGCACCTGTCAATCATGAGAGACAGGAGAAGGTGTCCCGTTGCTGAGCCAACAATAGTGGCAAAATTGTTCTCCTCAGATGAACTTGGTTCATTAGAGCATAATTGTGATGTTAAAGCACACCTACATCCCAAAGTTACCCACCTCCAAGGTACAACTATATCTCACTGAGCATGCGCTTTTTTTTTTTTTTTTGACTGTACCTTTAAAAGCGAGAGAATTTTACATCAATCAGCAACAAAGGTATTTATGACTAAAGTCACCCAAGCTCCACCTAAACATAAAGAAATAGCATAAAAGGAAGTCAAGAGTGGGCAAAAAATTGGGAAAGACTCCTTTGTAACTACTGGGATTTGTTGATGGGCCGAACCTGTCTTCTCCCCTTTTGGTAAGAATTGTAATCTACCTGTGCTAAGTACTTTTATTGAAGATAAGAGCTTGTCTGCATATTGCTTTAAATAATTTTTTGCACTCAGATACTATCACCACCAATCTTTGAACCTTGGCCTGTCCCAATTTTATATTAAAAGAGAGTATTATTCTATAAACTGTTAGTGGTGGTCCTTCCCAGGCACCAGCAGTTGCAGGTTACACACTCGAATAAAGTGGAAAGACCCTCTGAGGTCTCCCTTATGCTGTTTAGGCAGTTCCCCGAAAAAGGCAGTCAAATCACCCCTTAATCCAGCAGGACTGTTCAGTGAAGGATCCCCATAACGGGATGCTGACAGATTGGTTGGGCACAAGGGTCTCAGCTTTTCTGGGACACTGACAGACAAATCACACACTAAGGGTCAAGGAAATCTCCCCGCACTAAGGGCTGAGGAAATCTTTCACATGACACATGACTATAAACTATGCAGCAGGATGGAATCTGGGCCAGCGTGTAAGTACTGTGACAGACCTAATCATTCCATGTTTGTTTATTTTATCAATTCCTCCCCCACATATGACTAATGGACAATATTCAGGCTTTCCAGGTTGTGAAAAGAGCTGTATCCACGGCATTCCCTGTGGGTGGCATTCAGACTGGATAAAATGCGAGAGGTTGATTTAAACACTCTCCTCCCCACGCAAGGTGTCTTGTAGCCAAAAACTACCTATGCTGGAAAGGTTCACAACCTATTTCACCTGACACTTTAGAGGATATCTGAAACTTCAGAGGATATCTTTAGAAGATATGCTAAAATAAATTTCATCAGCTTAGTATCCCCTCACACTGACCGAAAACAAGCCAACTGCTCCCAAAATGCCAGCATTTTTATTTTTGTTGCCTTTCTCACACTGCTGAAATCATGACGTGTTCACCACAGCAGTAAGTGCTGCCAAATGGCATAAGATCACTGGTGCTACAGGGATAAAACTGTATACAAATCAAAGGGATTGGAAAAGCTTCTCAGAGGCTCAGGTGGCCTTATTCAGTAAAACCTAAGCAAACAGGCCCTGCAACACTGCTTGGCAGGAACCTGAGCATCCTAAGGCAGAAATACTGCAAACATTCTGAGTCAGTGCTGAAGTTCTGGACAAGTTTCAGTGTTTACCAGAATCAGAAAGTCATCTGCCTAATTAAGGATTGATTCTAAACTTATACCTCCCCTTCATTATTATGCACTGCAAGAGCATCCTACAAACACTAGTATCCTGTTATTGGTTCATAATCATAGAATCACAGAACCATAGAATCATCTGGGTTGGAAAAGACTACTGAGATCATGAAGTCCAACCCTTGATCCATCACTACCGTGGTTACTAGAACAGAGCACTCAGTGCCACATCCAGTTGCATCTTAATAACCTCCAGGGACAGTGAATCCACCACCTCCCTGGGCAGCCCATTCCAATGTCTGATTACTCTCTCTGTAAAAAATTTCTTCCTAATTTCCAACCTAAACCTCCCCTGGCAGAGCTAAGACCATGCCCTCTTGTCCTATGGCTCATTGCCTGGGAGAAGAAATCACCCCCCACCTGGCTACAACCTCCTCTCAGGTATTTGTAGAGAGTGATGAGGTCTCCCCTGAGCCTCCTCTTCTTCAGGCTAAACAACCCCAGCTCCCTCAGCCTCTCCTCACAGGACTTGTGTTCGAGTCCCTTCACCAGCCTGGTTGCTCTTCTCTGGACCTGCTCCAGCACCTCAATATCCTTCCTGAACTGAGGGGCCCAGAACTGGACACAGCACTCCAGGTGTGGCCTCAGCAGCTCTCAGTGCTGGGGAAGAATCACTTCCCTGGTCCTGCTGGCCACGCTGTTCCTGATCCAGGCCAGGATGCCATTGGCCTTCTTGGCCACCTGGGCACACTGCTGGCTCATGCTCAGCCTCCTGTCAATCAGCACCCCCAGGTCCCTTTCTGCCTGGCTGCTCTCCAGCCACTCTGTGCCCATCCTGTAGCGCTGCGGGGGTTGTTGTGGCCAAGGAGCAGGACCCAGCACTTGGCCTTGTTGAACCTCATCCTGTTGGAATCAGACCATCTCTCCAGCTTGTCCAGGTCTCTCTGCAGAGCCTTCCTGCCTTCCAGTAGATCAATACTGCCCTCAACTTGGTTTCATCTGCAAATGTGGTGCAATACCATTACTCTGTCCCAGCTCAAATTACCACTGTAACGGCGGTTGGCTTCCAATGTGAGATTCCACAAGGGAGATACAGTTTATGTGAGGTATCACTAAAATGTCCCATAATATGCATAAAAGACCAAACTGCACATAAAAGGTTGAACATCAATGAATGCGGAGCGTCTGTGCTCTCTGCAACAGATGTCTTCTTTCATGCTGCTCAGAAAGGATATATCTTGGGGATTGTTTTAACACAGATATATATTATTGTCTCCATAAACATTTGTCAGTGTCATTTTTGGCCTCTGCTTTCTCACTGAATTCTCCCTAGTTTAGACTGGAATGTAAATACATGGAAAAATGTAGGACTCACCCTTTAGAGGGGAAAGATATCCTCTACAGAGCTGCTGCTTCTTTTCCTGTCACACAGTGTTGATCAGTGTGATTTCAGTTACCTGCACTGCAATTAAGTTCAGTTCCTGTTGCCTGCAGAATCTCCTCTGTCTCGCTTCCCCATATTGGAGTTCCATCCTGTCCAGTGCTCACAACAGTCCTTACAGCAGATGTGCTCTGCCAAATAAACACCATGTATGCTCCGTTTCCCATCTAGTCTCTCCAAGGTTATAATTATTTATTTTGAACTTTGTATTTTTTCAAAATATTTTTATTATAATTCTATGTTCCTATTTTTCTCTATTTACAGCTGCCATCATGCACTAAGTAAACTTTGATTGAGTAATCTTTCAAATATACCCTGAGAAATAAACCATATTTTAAAACAAAAGATAACATATCACTCTAACAGGGACACACAGTTCAGACTACCACTTCTTTTCACACACGATCTATTTACATATATATAAAATGTAGACAACTAGCCAGTCTATCAGAGAAAGTTCTCAATTTAAGTTTTCTTTCATCTCTTTCCCTCTGTGATCTACATCTCACACTCAGTAACTTTTTCTCCCACATTATATCTTCTAACAGCTTTCTTCTCTATGATTTTAAATGAAAAAGGCAGACTTCTATTTTACATCTATGAATGATTTTTCATATTTGTTGATGCAAAAGCATTTTATATTTTATTTTTCAGAAAACTGCTGCTCTCTCATTAAATGTCCATGCCTTTGCCATTCATCATATTAAAAAACTTGCATACTTCATAGCATTAAGGAATACCTTTTCCATTAACAGCAGTAACCTGCAGTCAAATGTTCTCTGCTTTTTCTCTCTTATTCCTATGTGAGGAAAGATGGAAAATTTGCTGTCAAAAAGCCCTTGGGACCATTTCAACTAATTCCCTGATAATAAAGTTCTAATCTTTGACCTAAAGTTAGACTATAGACATATGAATGAAGGAATGTAAAGAGTCTAGCAATGCAAATCATGTTCTCCATTTCTTAAAGGAGGATTAAGAGTTTCCTCTGAGCTCATCCTGACACACTGAAGTTAGCAAGTACTTTGATAGTCAGTCTTCTTGAGTTTTCATTACCTTGGGGACTCTGATAGATAGACAGATGTCTAAGATATTTGTGTGAAAGTTATTGGTTTCCCTTTCTTTAGCAATAATATCTGAATTTGGGGATGCTCTTACTTGCCAGTTTTACCATTATCAAAATTACATGTCCTTATTTCTTTGACAGATTTCTGATAATGTGATATGAAACATTGCTATGAAGTAAAGATTTTTTGTGATTGCATTCAGGAAGCTACCTATTTCCACCAAGAAATTAAAATGTCTTATTTTTTTTATGTATAGGGCAAGTGGACTCTCTACCTGGAATAACAATTTGTGTTTCAGTGAACAATCAGCTATCTTGTACCATATTAAAATCAGAAGAAAATAAATAGAATGTGAATGTAGCAGAAACACAAACCATTTATCATATTAAAATCATGTTTTTGTTTTATAGAAACTTTGATCTCAAATCGTATTAAATTAGAATTAAATTATATTTCTGATTAATTGGAACATATTTATATTGGAAATCATTTAACTTTCAAAAGGCCTTAGAGGTGTCTCTGGAAGAAAACAAAATTGTTGAAGGGGTACATTTCTTTCTTCTTGCTTTGTAATTAACAGTCATTAATGACATAGAATCAATCTGATTAATGGGGCATTGTCTTTGCAAATTTGTTTTCTGTCCTGTAAGGAAAAGACTGAGGAAGAACTGTGAGAAAGGTTATTAAGACAGCACAAACTTTAATAATGAGACTAAGCAAACTGTGCATCACCTCTGATAGAACAAATGAACAATGAACAAAACAAGAGAAAAAAACTATTTGTAAAGACAGTTTACAAAAAAAAGCAGTAGGCTACAAATTTCAAACTAAGACCTTTAGGAATGAAATCTGACCTTAAGCCATCATACGTGACTCAAAGATCCCAAGATTAATGGTCTGTCCCTTTCAAATTACAAGTTTAGCCAAATACCAAGTTAATTTTGTTTTGCAACCAATTGAAATTAGTGGAGACAAGCATAGTAACTTTAGTAAGTTTTAGATCAGATCTTTGCCTTCTAATGAGATTTTGCTGATTTAGATAACAAGTGCAACAACAGATTTAGATGGGAAATTCCCAGTTTTTACTTTGAAAATAACTTGCGATGCAAATCTAGCTGATTTTTTCCCTTTATGAATTCTCTTTGTATTAAAGTTGATAGAAATTGGCTTCCTGATTTGACATGACTGTATTTGAGCTCATATTTTCTCTGCAGGACTCACATCTGCATGTATACTCTGAAATCAAAATAATGCAGTCATTAGTACAGTGGATTTGCTTTGGTGCTGGTAGCTACAATTAGCTAGAAAATTAGCTTTGTCTTCACAGCTAAGACTGCAGCCAGAGCCCTGTTAGCTCTATTGATTTCCATTTACTCACAATTTGAAAAGTCAGTTACCGAAACCGAGCATCTTCAAGAATTGAGGCATCTTCATTTTCAGCTTTCTGAAATTCTTCATCTTCTGTCCAAGCCTTCCCTTCCTCCTGTTCTAGGACAGAAGTTATTTCATTTTACTGAAATCCGTTATTTCTGTGGAATGCACAAGAAAGTATTTCTTTCATCTCAGCTGTCTCTACTGAATATTATTTAAAATTATTCACCTGCCATAATACAAAACCCCATAATTTCAAGTGTCCTACTGCACATGATGAGAACCTGCTGTTATTAGCTATTTCCTACATCAGATAGTTAAATACATCCAGAATTGAAAATGTAACTTTCTCGATCGTAAATATTTGCAAAAGCTATGAAGTGTTGTCTTCTTTATAGATTGGAAAAAATTTAATCTGGAAAAAAAAAAAAAGTGATATAATGATTTAAGAACACCGTGAAATAAATTATGTTGACTAAACAATGCAGCACAAACAAACAGGAAGACAGAAATAATTACACAACCTGGGTGTTATGCGTTTTGCCATAAGAGTTTTTTCCCCCACCTTCCATAAATCATTTGCTTAGGATGTCAGAAAGTTGCTTAGATCGCATGCCTGAACATTTAGAATTAAAGCATTTTTGCAAGCCTTGAAAATTCCATGTGTTCTATTTTCCTTTTTCCTAGGGAGACACCTTATATAAGATCAAATTAAAATCTTTACTTATCCAGAGCCTACAGTGCATTATCCAGTGCATTATGAAAATTCATTTGAAGAAACTATTGCAGGTAAAAGTTTCCCTTTCCTTAACCTTAGTGAGAGTTAAGATGAGCATCACTGTAAAAAAAAAAAAAAAAAAAAAGGAAAAAAGAAATAAAACACAATGGATATATAATCCCTAATGTTTTGAACCTGCATGCTTTTGAGCCAAAACTACAAAACTGCATACTACCTATGTTCTTCTTTTTATGGAGTCAACCTAAAAAAAAAAAGCTCATCATGAGACTATCATGAGTCAACAGCAAAAAAGTTTCTCTTTGAAGATCTGTCAGTGAAAGCAAAATAATCCATCTATTCACGTTTAAAGCCACAGAAAACGATTCAAAATAACATATTTTAAGTAATGCTTTTAAAAAGGTAAAGAGAAATAGCATGAAGACACTAAAATTAAAGCATATAAAGCAAGATGCAATTTCTTTGCTTAAATGTACAAGGCTGATCTAATTCTAGGTTGTCTATAATACTCTATTTTTTTATTATTATTATTAATATTTATTATTACTGTTGGGAGCTCTCTAGTTTCAACAGCTGGTGAAAAATTCTTGAATATAAATTTCATTCAAAAATATTTTTTCTAATATGGATTTTATTTTAGCATAACAGGATTCCATTGTGGAATACCTTTTGTGAACCTTTTCATTGCATAATACTGTTTTATATTTTCTAATATTCTTATTAGAAAAAGAAAGTACAAGGTAAAAATTACAAAATACAATAAACTAAAATAAAAACAAAATAGTACAAAAATATAAGTTTAAAATTCTGTTCCAGAAGGTTATTAAGGACATACCACAGACCTCACCTATTGTATTATTTATGAAAGTGGTTTTATTGGAAGATATTTGTTAAAAGTTTACAAGTTAGTGCAAAGTTAGGAATCTTCAGCTACATTAGGTATTTAAAAAACAGACAAACATCCTTAGTAGTCTCATCTGAATGCATAGTGTTTTTTCTTGAAATTGGTGCTACATTCAGATCATTAAATAAATATTTTAAAATACAATTTTTTTAGCAAATATTCGTTATGCTTGAATTTTTGAAGTTTTGAAAACAAAATCTTTTTTAGATGGGAGCTTTCTTACTCCTGAGTTGAAAGTGTGGCTCCCAGAACTATCTGTCTTTTCCCCATCTTCCCCACTTCCTCCATCATGCATGCATATGTGCCTTTGTTCTTCCACAAGACAGCAGTAGAAATCTGACACCAGATTTTTTTTTAATATACCTTCTGAAAAAACATTTGCAATGTAGTGTATATAAACCTCTGAATGCTTTTCATTGTCTCTTGAATTCACCATGGTTGCTATGTTTTTATTTATTATTTTTAATGTCTTCAGAAGTAATAACAGATGTGAAATCACTTCCAAAATCCTTGAGTCCCCTGGTGCATAATTGAATGTACTGGTAAAATATTGTTTTAAAGCAAATGTTTTGACTACATTACATTTCGGAAAACAGACCATAACCATCCAGAAGTAAGATCCACAAAGAACATGAGGCTATGAAATGATCCTCTAAAGAAAGAAAAGGGTTTTTGAGGTCTAAAGGTATAGAGAGACCACCACAGGCAAAGTCAGCCAGATCTGTGCTAACACACCCCAGGCTGCTCTCAGTTCCCAAGAGGCAAGTGATTTTTCATGGGAGATGCTATAGCAGCCTGTAGGAAGAACTGGACACTGTTTAATTTGTGGGTACCCAGTCAGGTGCACTCATTGCTACTCATATTGAGATGCCGAACTGTTTGAATCAGGAATGCTTCCATCTGGAAGGAGTGCTCAAGGCATGGGGGGCAGTGTACAGATGATACAGTGGTAGGGATGCAGATAAACTGGCAAGCTGCCACTGCCCTTTGCACTCTCCCCAGTTGAACAACAGAGAGCAAACCTTGCTGCCTCAAAAGTGTACAAACAGAGGAAGGGACAAGAGGATGCATTCTCACCTGTGGCATTTTCTGAATGCTCTTCAGCTCTGAACTGAGTGAAAAACCTTTCTCATTATATTTGTAGAAGCTGACATGCAGAGGTGGTATGCTCTCTTGTTCTTCTGCTCCTCTGCACTTAACTGAGAAATCAATACCAATGCAGAGGCTGGCAGAGAGGTACAAGGGACAGCAGGATTCCAGCACAGAGGTATTCAGTTGCAGATTGAAGCACCTTTATTACTTCTGTTTTTTTCTGGGAAATACAGGGGCAGGTGTAGTGATCTGCTTGAGCCATGAGCTCTTGGAAGCAACTGCATGCCATTTTGAACCTACCAAACCCAAGGAGGGCATGAGATATTCTGAGCAATAAGTAATCCTGTTATACTTAGGCAACCCCTACCATGAGTAAGAACACAGGTCTTCCAGAAAGAATTCTGTTGAGGCTTTAACTGAAAGGCCATCTGGGGCTTTGACAGCTCAGGACATGCTGTCAAGGAATCTCTTCAGGACCCTGACAACACCTTTGCACAACCCCTGGAGAGAGTGGAAAGCCACTCTTTTTAAAGTCTGTTTTAGATCTAGTCCAAGAAAGACAGAAGAGAATAAATTTGAATTTTAATTATTTACTTATTTATATAAAAATATGCATTTCCTTTTTTCAGTCAGTCATATGCCTTGGTCATTCTCAGTGCTACTGTGATATCAGAACCCCCAAATTTTCTCTCTTTTTGTGGCATTCTCCCCTAGGATTACCACCTTGTGCCTACCTAGGAACTTGGACCTTCTCCCTCCCATGGCCTCACCTGCTTGCTGAAAAGGCAAAGTGCAAGATCTATTTTGGAGCTGGAAGAGAGGTGCTGAAGGCTTACTTAACCACAGATAATCTTTCTTTTTAGGCAGCTAAAGAATTACTACAAGTCTGTTAATTTCTGTGTCTGTGTGTCTGTGTCTGTGTCTGCCCTATCAGAGGTGATTCCCTAGAAATCTTCCTGGAGATGACTTTCCGCTAC
The DNA here is from genome assembly GCA_038380795.1 of Pyrocephalus nanus. Lineage (NCBI taxonomy): Eukaryota > Metazoa > Chordata > Aves > Passeriformes > Tyrannidae > Pyrocephalus > Pyrocephalus nanus. The sequence goes on from CM076264.1 coordinate 49,083,012, forward strand.
ATCGATTTTTGAAAAATGAAGAACATATTTCTGTGAATCTAGGGATTTATTTTTTTTCCATTTGTTACTAGTTTGAACAAATCTAGCAGTCTGGGACTAAAGAGGAGAACCAACAAAAGAACACACCCTGAACACTATAGCTACAACATATTTGTTTAAAAAGCAGCAGCCTAGCATTTGAGAAAAATGAGATACAAGACTACTGTGAGTGCCCTTGCTTTTGGAATGGCTCTGACATTATAACAACAGTAATCTGGTGTGAACCAAGACCATTAAAATGTCAAGAAACTAACTGTCTTTGGAGGGTTGTGAGGGTGGATTTACTTTATCGGTTTTCCAGACAATGAATCAGAGAAAACAAAAATTTACCAGCTATAGAAAGACTCATGGGAAAAAAGCGGCTCAGAGTATTTACAGAATACCTAATATTGTACTAAAAAATTTAAAGACACTCTTTAAAGAATCTTTTGTTCTTTTTTTTTTCTTTGTAAATTCTGTAAATCCTTAATATCAACATTTCACGATTTAACATTTTTACAACTAGAATGGACAGAAACCCACACACCCATATGTACATGCATATGCTTAACTTTAGTTGCCATTATTGCAGATTTCTGATGCAACTAATTTAAGCTTTTGAATGTACAGTTCACTGAGATAGAAAAGGTTATATTAGGTCCTGAAGAAAAAATGTTATCTAAAAAATCATTGCTATTCATTGTGCTCTTTCATCCAGGATAATATTTATGACAAAAATCTAATTTCCTCAGTGCTTGTATTCTTCTTTTAGGTGTATATTATTATGGCTTCATTTTAATTTATTCTGCCATCCTGAGTATCTTAAATCAATATGTGTCTTAGCCTAAACATCTAAACTATATATGAACAGCTTTCCAGGATCAGAGCAAAACCCATCCAGTCTGATGCTCTGTATTTATAACTGATTCATAATAGGTGCCTAAGGAAACAGTGTAGGAAACAGAACATCCTTATCCTCACACCCCCTCCCACAACTGAGTCTCAGCAGCTGGGTAATTCCTGACCTAAGTGAAGGATCATTATGCCTAATAGGCACTCATACATATATTTTCCAAGACTGCCCATCAAACAATGTATACATTTAGTTGTGAAACATCCTATAGCAACACATTTACAAACTTAGATAACTTAATTTGTCATCCAGAAGCTGGATGCGTGGCCCTGATTTAGGCATCTTGTCTTCCTTTTGCAAAATGTAAAAAAAAATTCAAGGGTTGGGCCTTCTTTTGCATTCAGGATTTCTATGCCCATCTGTGCTTTTTTTTCAAATGAGAAGGTTGCAGTTCCTTTCATGAGCACTGAGGATCTTGGATAACAGGAAGGTAGAGGCGTCGAAACAGCTTAGGCTAGGAGGTGGCCAAGATTCTTTCAGGCTTACAGAATTAAGAGGGATTTCTTGGCAGTTTTGTTACAATAGACAAGTGTCTCTGAGGCTCTAAAACCAAACCACTGGCATATAGAACAAGCACAGTGAGAAAGAAGTTGCCTGTGGAAAAAAGGGGGCATGCTGTGATCATAAAAAACCAGAAACATCATGCACTATGGGAAGGGCCAAGCCATGGAGCAAGCCCAGAGGAGGGCTACCAAGATGATTTAGAGGTATGGAGCAACTCTCCTATGAGGAAAAGCTGAGAGAACTGGGATTTTTCAGCCTGGAGAAGAGAAGGCTTCAGAGTGGCCTAATTACAGCCTTCTGGTACCTGACAGGAAAGATGGAACGGGATTTTTACAAGACATGCAGCAACAGGACAAGGGGAATGGCTTTAACCTGAATGTGAGTAGGTTTTGATGAGATATGAGGAAGAAATTCTCTACTGTGAGTGTGGTGAGGCACTGGAAAAGGTTTCCTAGAGAAGTTTTGGATACCTCATCCCTGGAAGTGTTCAACACCAGGTTGGAAGGAGCTCTGAGCAATTTGATCCAGTCAAAGGTGTTCCTGCCCACAGCAGGTGGGTTGGAATGAGATGATCTTTAAAGTTCCTTCCAACCCAAATCATTCCGTGATTCTATGTGAAGCAGAGATCAGACTGTTAGAGACAGCATGCCAGCTGGGGGACAGTATCAGCACTAAGTGGATGTAGGCATTTATCTAGGCTAATCAGCAGGGCAGAGAAGAGGTTTAATAGAATCCAGGACAACATTCACATGCACCAGAGGGGCTGGAATTCTGGTACCTGATCCTGTGACAGCAGAACTGGAGTCTGCCTAAAAGCTGCCTAAAAGATGAGAAAGATTGATTCGCTGTCTCTTATTTCTTATAGATTCAAAGAATTTGATACATGATGAATCTGATCTTATATTCTGGTGGAACCATTGCACAGCTGATGTGGTATTGTATTCAAAATGACTATGTGCAGCTGGTTTATGTTATCTGAATAGGAGATATGTAAAGGCACAATTAGGTGAGGTAAGGCGTGCATGAAAGTGGACTAAACTCAGCGTGTTAGTTAGATGTGTAGCACTGAGTGAAAAAAAAGGAACAAATTTATGCAAAGCTTGAAAAGTTAAATTATTTAGTAAATTCATTAGGCTACACTGGTGGAAGTGTTGCTGGGGGTATTTTTTGCCTATTGTTTTGGGGTGGTTGTCTTTCTTTTTTTCAGAAGTTGAGACATCTATTTTAGTCCATGACTTGCTTTGAATTTTGTATTTAAAGCAAACTTTTTCCATTCTGTTTTTTTTTTCCACTTTTTTGAGCCTATAATTGTAATTGGACAGTAACGCAGAAATATAAACTACAATGCAAATTATTGCAAAAGGTGCAAATGAATAAACTAAACAAACTATCCATCTCAAATACAGGAGTGCTTCAATACTTCCTTAAATGCACTTACGGAGTATTCTCTGGAACGTGTCTTCCAGGATCAGTGAGAACTGTGCATGTCAACTAGAGAGTAAAAATAGATCACTTAGTGTTCATCTTTCTTCTCATCAAGTTTCACACAAACAAACAACAAAACAACAATTGAATCCATTATAAATCTTATCTAGAATCTGCACCTTTGTTATGCAAACTGCAAAGGAAAGTAATTAAATAGAAGATAAGTTAAAGGAAAGTAATTAAATTGAAGATGTGGCTTCTAATTAAGATGTATAGTATATTAGTGAATTAATTTCTCAGGTTATTAATTGCTATAAAATAAATATCTATATGACTCAACCTTTCAAGCTTCTGACTTTAATGGCAATTCAAAGCCCTTGACATTTCTACAATGTGCTCAGTGCTGCGGATGATCAAGTTCTTAAAAGAAAATGAAGCATTTTTTCCTTTTTACTTAAGGTCAAAGTAATAAACATCCAACTCCTCAGAGACATGTCAAATGTACATATGGATGCATAAAATGTGATCTTCCACTATGATTAAACCAATGATGTGGAAAAATCCTGTAGACTCCTACTGCTTTGGATTTAGTTTTGTATCTGTTAGTCTGTGTAGGTAATCCTGCAGAAATTAGAGTGTTTATTTTGATAACCTGAATCAGGTAATGCTTCATGTGACTGTTTTAAATCTTAGTCTTAACTTGATCTTGGTAGGCCCAATCCGAATGTAAATGGGAGCAGCTCCAGTGATGTTGACAGTTATACTTTTAAAACTTGGTAGAAAGGATACTGGAATCTAGACAATCTTTCTGCTGTATGACTTTCTATCTGAATTTTTTGTGGCCAAAACTTGCCTCTCTGAAAATTAATGTATGTTTTCCAATGACTTCAAGTCCTGCTGGAGCAGGATTGGACCACTGAAAAACTGTGTTAGTACACTCCCCACTGATGTTCATATTCCAGTGAACTCCACTAGAAAAACTAATGTTATTCTAAGTACATATAACACAGCATTTAGGTAGGAAAAAAGTACCATCAGCCACTTGGTGTTATCCAACAGACAACACTACACACATCAGTGATGTGCTCAGAAGGCAAGAAGACCCAGAAGAACTGATGCAGTTTGTCTGTTTTTTTTCAATTTATAAACTGAAGTGTTATAGAAATATAAAACAATGTGTAGCTACTGTTAAAGAGAGGTATATAAAAAGACCTTTTAGGAAAACAAGAAGACTAAACAGCAAAAGAAAGATTTACATAATTTAACAGGAAAATGGATGAGACCAGCCTTAAAAGAATAAAAGTTTATTATGATAGAATTATGATTAGCAGCCAGGCATTAAACTTTAATTTATGTGTTCTGTCTATAGACTTATGTTAGTAATGAAATTTTTCCTTGTATAAAAGAGAACTCTATTTACCTTGTTACACAATGAGTATTTTTTGTATCAGAAACAAAGTGACTCCAGGTTCTAACATGTTAAAGGGAATATAATTAATATGGGGTTTTAATATATTGACTTTCCTGAGAAGGGTAACTAGCCCTGGCTATGTAATTTTCTGAATTCGTAAGACATATTTTAACAATCAAATGTATTTTAAAGTATCTGAAAATCATCAGAAAACAATTATTTTCTGAATTATTCCCAAATACCAGGCTGGTCATTGTCTATTCAGTTACCATCAGTTGAGTAAAACAAATTATGTGAAGTTCTGAGGAAATAGTTGAAAATAGAAATCATGCAAGATAGTGTAAGATAATAAACCTAAAAAAAATTACTAAAAAAAAAATTGATGGAAAAAACACTTTAGAAATTAAAAATTACAACAAAAGATTCAATTTAGTATGTTTTTTTGTGTGTGTGTAGCTTCTGAAAGAATTAAAATAGCTTCTATTTTCACATTATTTATCTTGACAAAATATGTTGACAGTGCTCTTAATGTATGTAATATCATGGAAGGTAATAGTATAAGATATTAAAAATAAAAGAGATGGGTCCATCTTTCTTTGTAACCAAAGCCATAGAATTTTACAAAGCAGTTCTTGCATCCAGCTCAAGAAGCTTCAGATTATTATCTACAGATAGGCTTTTAATACCAATTTAAGATTTCAAAGTAATGATGAAGCCATGTTATTCCTTGAAACAATGTTATCAGTTTGGGTAGCAAAAAGCATTTATTTTTATTTTTTTTTTTTTTTTTAAGAAAGAGAAAACATTCTCATTAATATGTATGCAGCTTAGGGCTATGTAAGCCATTCTTATAAGCTGAGACATTTAAACACTACAGTGGATCATTATTACTTCTTGAACAGAACACAGTGATTTTCATTTTCTATAATAATGACATCAAATCTAAATATGCCTGCTGTCTATATTACATTGCACTACACTGGAAATTATTCTCATTTGTACCAAGTAAGATGGACAAATTTTGATTCTGCTCATCTGGCTTTGGTGTCATAAAAGAGAATCAATCCACCAGAATCAGTTCACCTACATTTTTCCTCCACTGCACTAAGTTTTCATGAGGCAGGTGTAAGTAAAAGGGAATGAAGGTCTTCTTTCATTTCAGTCTTTTAAAATTCTTTGTTCGACATGTTTTTATTATATTCAGCCCCAGCCAATGACAATGCAGCTCTGAAAAAACAACAGAAGTGGCCTTATGACTCCAGCAAAATTATTCTTTTTATGCAATAAAAATAGCATCCCACTTCCTTTCTTTTCTTCAGGACTTGCTTATTTACGACTTAAATGTCAATAACTGCAATATCTTAACCTTTGGTGGTGTTCTAATGGACTTGCAATTAAACAGCAAGATTTTCTTTGGCCTCTGAGTGGAATAGTGCTGGGCACTGCAAAGCAAGCTGCTGTGGAGCGTGTGTAGGAGAAAGGCATTCCATTTGTATGTTTGTGACAACACACTATGGGCTGTGCATCTGCAATACATTATTGATCAAACAGTTTTTATAAATAGGAGCATCTAGCTTTGCTACCAGCGCCAGCCCTCAGATCTCTGAAAGCTAAGATGCAATTAATGTATTCATATAGAAAACATAAACTAGGAGCAGAAAACTTTCTAGAAACAACAGCGTAAAGAAAAAATAAAAACTACAAAAAGACAAAAATAAAAAGACAAAACTCATTAAGAATTATATTATTTATTAGATTAGATTAGATAGCGTTTATGACCTGCACTTTTCTGTAACATGCCCTTCTTCTGTCAACATTGAGAACCTCGTTACAATTTTGCCAAAACAAGTCAGTTCTCAGTTTGATCAGAGAAAGAAAATCATATAATTCCACTAAGCCTTCTGACAGTTCTGCTGTCAGGGTTGTCAAGCTGGGTTATGTACTTTACATTAAATAAGGCAGAATATAGTAGTACAGAAGGGGCCGTAAGGGTCTCCTTACAGCAATGATTTATTTATTTTAGCTTTAAATATGCACTTGAGCTGTCAGATGATGCAAGGTTATCGTTGGGGTTTTTTTACTACTTGTTGCTAATATTATTATCATCTTGCCTCAGAGTAGCCATGGACTATGATCCAATTGTTCTTGCTGCCACACACCATTCTGCCATGAACTTTTAACTGAGAGTACGTTTAAAGAGCAATCAAAGGTGTGACTGCAGCATAGCAGGTTAGCTTTACTCACTCTAGCATGGGTTCCAGGAGCACTGAAATCCCTGTAGTGTGCACCATGGCTTTCTCCGTCCATTCCTCATATGATCTTACCACCACCCTATTCCTTTATGGCCTTAGGCTGGTCCCACTTCAGTCTGTAGTACAATAGTGATGATGGTGGTGGCCAAGCCAGGTGGCTTGATAAGGAAAAGGAGGAGATTTTGCAAAGTGGTTATTCTTGCAGAGCTCTTTCAAGCCTCAGAGGCAATGGTGGAGAAAACCAAGTTGTTCTTGAAAAACAGAAGTATCAAATAGGGTCATTAAGAGGAAAAAGCTTTTGAGAAGAACAAAAGAACGAGCCAAAGAGGTGAGAAGCTAAGGATGGCATATCCAAAGAAATGGGCCACGAGTATGAGCTTTTCAAAAACTGCAGGAGTTCTTAGCTTTACATAAGAAAGAAGAGAGCAATCACAAAAGTTATCACTGGAACCCAGACTATATCCAAGAAGGTTTTTCCTACTGAATAATTCAGGTGGACTATGCCATTTTGTAGAAAAGTAAATCACAGCCTCTGTTTTGTGGGTATGAAGGACTACAAAGAGAACAGCCTAACTGTTATCCATGAAAGAGCTAAACTTCTTTGCCTCCATTTCTATGTATGCTTATAGAGATACTGACATTTGGACAAGCCAAAAGTCTCTCATACCCTTGCTGCACAGCTCAGACTGTACAGTATTACAGAAAGACTCAGAGGAATATCAAATATAGGTATGTGAAAGGAGATATTAGACTTCCAATGTTTTTACCTTAGTACTGAAAAAATTCTTTCTGCCATAGGAACTATTTATACTTAGTATATAAATGTCTATATAAGCCTATCATAGTTACTCTTAATTTTTCCTTCCAAGTAATCATTATAATATAAAAAATTAAGCCTTTTTTTTTTTTTAGCTGGTCTTCCTTGTTGAGGGCTGAAGTGTTATTAAAATTCTGGAAGTATATTCAAAATCATAGAAGACTAGATTAAAAAAAAAATAGAAGTCCTAGTTCTAAAAGGACTGTTTGGAGGAAATTAAATATTTTGTCCATGTATGGCAAAGCAACATCCACTTTGGAAAATGAAATTAATTAAATCTGGCAAATACAGAAGAAAAACAAGCAGGAAAAGGAAAAAAAGACTTGAGATAAACTAGTAAGATATTTTTTTATTACTATATTATACTATATATTAGTAATTTGTCCAAATTTGTTTAACAACTTGAGAAGTCCTTTGCTTGACAGGAAACTGCTGGAGCAGCTGAAAAGAGGCGCAAGATTGAGCAACTGAAAAACCACGTGTTTTGCATATCATAATGAAATGTGGGATGTAAAGGACATGTGGATATCTGGGTGTAAGGACATGTCGTGTGAGAATATCCTGTTAACATAAAAGAAAAAAACTCACATAAAAAAATACATAGCAACATAATATAGAATTAATATAGTAATACATAACAATAGTTAGTATAATAATATCTAATTCTATTACCCATAATGACACCCAGATACACTAATGATCCAGAGATAAGAGATGATAGTGAAAGCTGGATCCCTCAAATAAATGACTGACAGGACCTTGGAAGAACTACTCAAGCACAATTTGGAAGATATTCAGCCAGACTTTGCAAGTGTTAAGAAAAGGTTATTGCAGGTCTTATAGGAAAGAGACACTAAAATCCTTCTAAGGAGGTGTCTTCCATCTTTATTTATTTATATTTGGGCAAGCTTTGAAATATACTACACTGAGATACATTCTGACTTCAAGAAAATATAATTTTGCTCATTTCTTTGGTAAGGCATAGGCTCTATACAACACAGCATTTATAACAGGTAAAACTCGATAGAGAAATTAGAAACAATTTCATTGATCCAGCACTGGTTATCTTTGCCAAGAACAGTATTATTTCATTATACATCAGACTACGTAAGACTTTTTGTAATTAAAGAACATTTTTATTTGCCTAAGTTGGAGACAGGATAGAAAAGTTGTACTCTCTCTTAAGGAAATTATCTGCTTTAGGGAATGCCTTTAAATATATCAAAGTGGAGGGATTATTACCTTGTCTGTGGCTCATTTGCAATATAATCTCATTTTGGCTCCAGCCATTACTGAAGGGTAATGGATATTGATCAGTTGTTTTAGCAGTGGAATAACAGCTTCAATTTAATGACTGTATAATAACATTATAATGGCTGAGACTGTGAGCAGAAAATGTTGAGTATTTCATATGCCATACAAGGCAGCACTAGTGCTTTTAATGTATTTTTGTATGATTTAATTGTGCACCAAGTTGCACTTTTATCCGGGGACCAACAATAGTACACAGGGAACCACAAATTTTTTTAAAATGTGAAGTATGTACAACTTAAGCAAATAGAGCTGATCACATTTCCATTTTTATTCCTAGAAACCTGCCTGCTTTTAAACAAACTTAAAGCATTTAATTTCCTTTCAAAGGTAGTATAAATGTAGTCTTAGCAGAAAAAAACATAAGTGTCTGTGTCCTTTCAGCTGACACATGCCTGCTTCCAGCCAAAACAGGGCTAACCAGTGGATTAAAAAAACTAGGTAGAACTATCAGATATGTTAAAAATCAGCCTCCAAAATTTCTAGATCAGACCACATGACATAAAGTAAAAGTCTTTTTTCAGTGCACTACTGTACCAAGTTTCATTAATCACATCAAAAGCTGTGCTGCAAAATACCTTCTTATACTTTTTTTCCCCTACAAAATTTCTTTAATTTCATCCTCTCCTAGTTGCACTTCCTGGAACCATATCCCTTATATTTTTTGCCTCTGAAAAATGCCAACAGTTTTGAAGCGGCTTCAGCTATTACCTTGACATCTAGTACATTACTACTCTGGTGAAATAGGAATTTTGGGTTTTTTTCACATCACTTCACCCTTTTAGAAAGGTTTCCATTCAATATTGGAATAGAAAAAAATTAAAGAGTCACCTAATCAACTAAAACAGTGACAAATAAACAACTGTGACTTTATAACTAATATTCCAATTTCCATTAGTTGTATATTTGAAAACAAAACATTTTGTTTCATTTAGAAAGTGCAAAAGCAAATCTTATCTTCTAAAAATGTCAAAATACTACCATGTAGTATTATTTGGACAAAACCCCCACTCTGACAGAAGCTGTGGAAAGTTAAGACGTTCTAATTTCACCTTTAAAAAATTACCCTGAAAAAAAATGTGAAAAAGCTAAAAAATTTTTAGAGTTGAATAAGCAAGTGTAGTTTAATCTCAGAGTTACTCAGATGTTTGAGGAAATCTTCAGTTTTTCAAGAATGAAAAATTCTCCATATGTCTTGTAAGATTTTTGAAACTCGTGATGAACTGAAGTGAGCTTCCTTACTCTAACCTGAGAAATAACTGATCTATTTTTCTGTTAGATGATTTAATCACAAATCTGCTTTTTTTAGTGAAGCAACACAACTGTTCTGGTCTACAAAACTGCACAGTAGTGTTTCTGCTCACCAATTCTAAACCTCTGAACTAGTTTTTATCAGTTTCAGAAGGTGCTGAGCTTGAATGTACCTCCCAGCTTACTGCCAGATTTTATGTAGGCACAGAGGTCCATCTTCATAGAACTAATTGTGGACTTAGGACCACAATTTTAAACCTGTGTGAACATTTTTGAAATTATTATTGTTTTAAATTTATCATAATTTTAAAACATAACTTTCCAGGAAAATATCTACCTCTAAATTTTCACTTTTCCCAAAACTTAATCACCTAATGTGTTCTGCTTGTCAAATATTCATGGAACAAGTCAGGAAAAGCAAGAGCACATTTTAGAAGAATTTTGAGGCTGAGAAGACCAACATTATCTTATTTTTTTCATCATCATGTCAACATAATGCTTTTTAGCCAGTGCTATAAAATATGCTGTCAAAGCCCACCACCACTCTGAAAGTGGAGAGATACTATCAATCATACCAAAGATTAGAATGCTACATATCCCATCTCCTGCACAATTGGCTTGACATACACAATTATCTTTCTAGATGCATTAAGTGTACCAGAACCTTCCATTATCAGGAATAAGGCTACTTTCTGATTGTCTTCTTACCAGTGCCCTGTATATGGCTTAAATCTTTCTTGGGTGCTTTGAGTTTTCAGAGGAGTTCAGGTCTAATGGAGCATTTATCTTCAGTGTTCTTCCATACTATTATTTTTCTCCATTTAATTTTTCCTCCTAACTCTGGATGTTCTTCACAGTCTCTTTGAGCCCAAGCTGCAAGAAATTGATTCAGTTTATTTGGGAGCATGAGACTAATCTAACAGGATATGTCCACTTCTTACTCACTCCAGAATAACTTCTTTTGAAGAGATAAAGCACTTACATCACACAGACATTAGAATTACACATGGAACTATTAATTTCAATAACTTAAGCAGAAAAATGCAGTTTATTTTTAAAATATATCTATAGCTTAAAACATTAGCTTTAAAGTGTACGTCTTAAACAGTAGAAATGGAGTTTATGCAATCCTGTGTTTCTTGTTTAAAGATATGCTTTTATACTGGTCGTCCCAACAAAATGCAATTACCTGTTTGTATTTAGTAACTTGCCAATACTGGCCTGACCTTAGTAAATCTCAGCCAGTCTTCACTTACAGCCATTCTGATTTCAGCCCTCAGTGTAGTAGTAGTAGCTCATTTCAGCAGGTGGCACAGCCTTCCTTAAACACATTCGAGATCCCTGGTATAATTTATTCATAAATTAACTCTCTGAACCTCACTTTTACATACTGATCAGTTCATACTTTAATTTCACACATTGACGAGCACTGCATGAATAAGTGTGAGAGGCTTCTAAAAATAGGTAGGGAGATATGGCAGGAAAGGAAAGCTTCTTGTTAACTGCAAGTAAAGACCCAACTCACCACAGCTGGGAATCTGGTGTCTGCCTGGTAAAACCAGCATTTTAAATGCAACTAATAGCACTTCAGTACTTCTATAACTTCTCTTTGTTAATCAGTTCTGAGGTACTAAAGACAATCACATCATTGTGATAATTAATCAATGAAGATGTCTTTGGACACAGATGGAGTATACTTTTTGACCTCCAATGCCACTGTTTATTATGATGTGTTCTCATTTTTTGAGGTCTTTGACTTACTACCTACTATGGTTTTGTTCTTTAGTAACTGTGCAGCAATTTTTTGTGAATGTTATTGAGATAGTTAGGAGCCAGTGATCATCACTGTGACTACCCCATAACATTTAATATATCTATTTTTGTTAAAATAAACACAGGCTATTACTGTAACTTAAAAACAAGGCTACAGCCTTTGCCTTCCTGCGCAGAACACTTTTTCCGTGGACAGCTGCATCATCTAAACTGAGAGTCATCAGTCAATGCTGAGACACGTGAGCAGTCAAGGCCTAACCCCTGTGGAATAGCAGTAATTTGTCTTCTGAATGAATAAAAAACTCCCCAAAACCCCAATACAACAACACAATAGAATGGCTGGAAAATAAGTACCCACCATCATGTCAGGTTCTCATTTCACTCAAAACCCATGGTTTCAGCAAAATGGTTCTAAAAAGTTACCTTAAAATTAGGCTTAGCATTTAAGTTGAGTAGATACATTTGAATTTAGAAATAAATTAATTTCATTCTCTACATTTTTTTATCACACTGTATAATAGGATCAGTATTGCATAAAAAGGCAACTTTGTGTGGAGCTTTCCATGGGAGCATGTTGATGCCAAGCCTGAAATGCATTAGAAACCACATAGGAGGAAGTGTTTTTAATTGGTTTTGCTTCATATACTTCAAATTGATTTTCACTAAAGCTGTTAGAAAATCTTTTATATTGTAAGGGCAACTTAAGATTCTTTTTCACTTTAGCAGTTTTGAAAATGTTATAAATTATCCCTTCTGTTAATTTTTTTTCTAATCTGTCTAGCAGCTGGACTTACTGGTTAACTTATATTTTGTCTTGAGGTTTTGAGCAGGGTTTTAATCTCAAATGTAAATGTGAAAATCTTAGTCATCTCTGTCTCACAAAGTAGACCTTAATGTTTTCTCATATTTTCTTTTTGCCACATAAAATTACAGTTATCTTCTTCATTCTTAACTTGTTTTCAAACATGCCTATGTTTTCTCCCTGATCCAAGCTGCTGTAATCCATTTTTCCCCTCCCTTTCAGGGAAAAAAAAAAAAAATCTAATCAGTAGGTGACCACCAAATTTGTGATTTTTTTTTTTTTGTGTGTGTGTCTGTTACTATAATTACTGTAGTAAATCCCTTGGTCTCCTGGGAGCAGTAAAGCTCTGAGCTTATTGCTCCTATTGTAGCAAATCAAACTATATTTTTCAAGTTGGCCAGAAAATTATATAATAGGATTTTGTGTACTCCTTGCTCATTCTGGGGAACGTTTTCTCACTTAAATGATCTTATTTAGATGATTCGTGTATCCTCTCCTTTCCTGCTGCCCTCAAAGTGTGTGCTCTGGGACTTCCTGGTGGAATTGGACAGATATTTTACACCATGAGTGTAAATGCAGAAAAGAACTATGGCTCTTCCATTTCCAGTGGGAGCAGAATCATTGATTTTGTGTAAGCTGTTTTGTGGTGGTAGTCTTTAGAAGCAAGAGAATGAGCAGAAAGTATGTTAGGTTTTCTTAATATATTCCTCTATGATTACATTTATTGCCTTGGAATAAAGGCAATATCTGAGGATCAGCTGTGAGCAATAGGACAGTATCTGTCTAAAATTTTTCATTGTTGTGAAAGCAGTTCTTAGAGTTGTAAGGTTGTTCAGGCATCAACATTTCTTATACTTCCAATTGTTTGTAGTGCTAGTGAAAACAAAAGAGTACTATCAAGATGACAATCAAATTCCTAATAAAAAAAAACCATCCAAGTTTTGAACTTTAGAGATGCTGGAACAATGCCCACTGTAAGGGCTGTAGGAGGCAGTGGAGAATCACAATTATAGAAGAAGGCAATATAAATATGCCTCTATATCCAGTGACATTACACACTAAGAACCACAAAGCACCAGATTTTTGCTGAAAACAAAGTCTGATCTGTGTGTCCAAGCCCTTGGTGTTTTCTTGGGTTTGTGTCACCCACTAATTGGCTAGGTAACTGAGAATAAAATAAGTAAACTTTTCTTTTTGACATGGTGAGGGCATATTATAAAATGCCTAGTTATAAAAGATCTAGAAAACTTGAAAGTTCTTGTAATCACATTGCTGAAATAACTTTTCTTTGCTGCCTGGGCGTAGAAGAATGGAGATGTCATTAAGATGGCATACACAATCTCAACTACTTGAAAAATGGTTTATAACACTATTTCTGAAGGTAACCCAGGGTCGCAATGAAAATTCGTTAGGTTTTTTGACATATTTCCAATTAATTATGAAATATTTCCATGTTTGTCATTTAAGAACAATTGTAAATTATGACAGACCTTGAGACTGAATTCTTATTTCAAGCATCCAAAGACACTGTTATTGAAAGCTCGCAAGTAGTCACCAAAACTGCCTGGTATTTTTTATGCTTCTGATAGAATATTGAAGTTTTGTAATAGGAGAATAGAAAATTATGAAAACCAAATATGTATTTCACTTCTGAATTTTCGAAACTTCGAAATAGATATCTGAGTGAATGGAAATATTGCAATACATTTAAGGGTGTATGGACTGGGCCCAGTAGGATTGTGTGAATTTGAGGTTAATTGATATTTGCAACCTGACATTTCACCATATGTAATATTATTCTTAAAACTGTTGTGGGGGAAAATTGGACACTATGGATAGACTTTAAAACAATGAAATCAGAAGTGGAGAAGATTAAAAACCTCCCAAAGACTTTTTTTTTTTTTTTATAGCAAGAAATGGAAGCATTATGTAATTAATGAGATTGCATTAATGACACTCTCACAGCCTCCCCTTTTTATTATTTTTTTTTAAGAAAAACATTACAAATCTATATGTCTCATCGTACTGGCTCTGAAGTTGCCTCTTCTTGTTTGGCAGCTGTGGTGTGTATCTAATCTGAGGTTTAGTACATCAGCAAATTTAATCTGGGAGGATCCCAAAGCATCTCTAATGAAGGAAAAGCAAGGCTCCAAAGGCATTGAGAATGATAGTTCAACTGGTAATAGGGAATATTAGTCTGAATAAAGCGTAGTTCTGTGTGGGGTGATGCACTGTGAACATGTATATTACTTTTGGGGTTTCGACCCTGGACAGATTTTAAACACTTATTGAAAACTGCTTTTTCCTTCTCCTCCCCCCTCTGTTCTTCTCAGAGGAGAGAGGAAAAAAACAGTCAGAGAATTCCTGAGTAGAGATAAGAACTGCGAGATACACTTACTAACTAATTTTCATGGGCAAAACAGACTCAAAGGGATAGAACTTAAATTTATTGCTAATAAACTTAAACTAAAAGCTAAATTTATTGCTAACAAAATAAGAAATAAAGAGTAAAAGAATAAAACAGTCTTAAAACACAACATTTTCTCTCCACTCCCCCCTTCCCTCTATGTTCTGTTTCCTCCCCCTAGCAGGACTCTGTTTCATCTCAGGCCTCCAACTGGGTCACAGCCTCCTCATGCACTCCTCTGCTCCGGCGTGGGCTTCTTCATGAGCTGCAGAGGGGAGTCTTTGTTCCTCAGTAGTCTTCCACAGGTGGCAGGGGGCTCGGCTTTCAGTCTTTCCCCTGCTGGAGGGGGAGAGGGAAGCCTCCCCGGACCTCTTCCTCCCCCCTCCTTCTACACCGACCCTGGAGTCAGCATTGCTATCTCATATTCTCCTCTGCTCTCCTCTGGTTTGGAATTTCTTCTGCCACACAGGCTTCTCTTCCTGTGTTCTTAAATATGTTATCACAGAAATGAATATCATTGGCTAGTAGTAGGAAGTCCATCATGGAGCTGTCTATCATTGGCTTTTTCACAGAATAGCAAAAACTTCTAGTAAATTCTAATGGAAATTATCTCTGTGGCCCCCTATTACCAAAAATCCAGCCACTTGAACCCATGACAATTGCAAAAACAGAGATTCAAATGTAAATACTAAAATTAATTTCAAAGTGTCTTGAAACATCATTTTTAAACAGAAAAAGTTCTTATCTTTCAGTAACTAGTCCAGAACTGAAACATGTAAGGGTGCTCTCTTCAAAACGGTGACAAATTTGCTATTTAATATCTTTATCAATGACATAGACAAAGGAACCCTCAGCAAGTTTGCAGATGACACCATAGATGACACCAAGTTAAATGAGTGTGGTTGACCCTCCTGAGGGACAGGATACCATCCAAGAGGACCTGCAATACAACTTGGGGTAATGGTTTTAAACTGAACAGGGTCAATTTAGATTAAATATAAGAAAGAATTTTTTTACAATGAGGTTTCACAAACACTGGAACAGGTTGCCCCATCCCTAGAAATATTCAAGGTCAGGTTGGACTGGGCTCTGAATAACCTAACTTAGCTGAGATGTCCTTGTCCATGGCAGGGGGGATGGACTTTGAAGGTCTCTTCCAACTCAAACTATTCTATTCTATGAAGATACTACTGTAATTTTTGCTCAGGATTTACAATCCCATTCTGCCATTTTGATGGTCTCTCCAGCCTGACTCCTTATCGTATTATTCATCTATTTATCTCCTCTCAGTGAAGATGGGGGACATGGTATGTGAATTATGAGCTCTAATTGAATAAAAAGCATAACTCACAGCAGAAAGTAGTGCTATTTGGGTTGAATTTTTTTTTTTTCTTTCAAATAAAATGTTCCATATTCTCATGCAAGGGTTTCTTTTCTCATTTCCTTGATTTTCTAACAGAATATCAACATGTTTTTTAAAAGTGGATTTTGTTTTCCCAGAAAAATGCAGGGTTTTCATTGGTAAAGAAATTTAACTAGAGTCTGTTGATCAGCCTTTATTATTGGCTATTATACACTCGTGTCTTATGTGATTGAAGGGAAGTAATATCCTTTTCTTTTGTTTCAAAACATCTATCTTTTTGTTTTGTTTTTGTTTTTTTAAGTGAATCAGAATTCCTAGAGAAATCTGTGAAATTTTACATATAAAACTAGAGTAAAAAGTGTCTCCAAATATATACTTAAATAGTTCTCCACTTCATACTGCAGAATGAAGTTCAATATATTAATATTTATCTACTTTGCCTGTTTAAAGTCCTGGTTTAAACATTTTTATTCATGGATTCCAAAATGTATTTTAAAATAGCTCGGATTTCTTTGCAGTGATGGAGCTCAGGTCCTAGTGCTTGTGTGTCTTTATCCTTTCCCCTTTCACTCATGCTTATACTACTTAAAGCCACCATCATTTATCTTCTGCTTTCTCAGATGCATAAAGAGAACAGAAATTTGAATGGTGCCTGTAATTGCAACACTTAGTCAATTCCTCCAGTAGCAGTCAAAAAAAAAAAAGTAATGCAGTGAAGCCTTCCTTAATAAAAAAAAAAAAATGCAGTGTGTCTCCTTGGTGCTGCCCTAATACCAGGTGAAGCCACAGTGGAGCAATATTTTGTTCAGCTCTAATAGGTACTTAGTTCAGATACCAGGTGATCATCTTGGAAAAGAACTGAAAATCAAAATGCTAAAACTACTCACTTTGTTCCCATGACTTGAAAACAAGTACTTATACCAAACAAATAGGATGTATTTTGATTCATCAATGTTTATTTTTCTCTTTTTTCTAGTACAAAATTTGAGTCAGTGATCTAATTATTGTGCTTCTCAGTCTTTTAGAAACTTTTTTAGACACAGTATAATTTGCTTGTTTTACAAAAAGACAAGTGTTATAGCAAAGTAAGAAAAACAAAATATGGTTGTTGTGCATATATAAGAGCACGCGAGGGGCTCCCACAGTAGCTGTTACATATAGGCAGTCTTTTATAGCCTTAATTATATCGTCACTGGAAAATCAGTTGCTGTGTATCTAAATTCATTTGCACACATTATGTTTTTCACCCCTGAGGAGTAATATGGCATATAACTACATCTGAAAACTAAACTAGTGAAATTTATGTCATGCCGGTGTTTATTTTGTTGTAAAATTGACTTTCAACAAGCAATCCAATATCTAGTAAAGGGCTCTGATCAGGCAGGCTTATAATGTCATTAAATGCTGCATTTGTTAATGGCTGCAAATATTTTCTTTCCTACTACTTAAGGGTGTTGAAAAGCTTGTTAATGGGAGTGGAAATGAGCTACAAATGAGTGCATACATATTGTAGTGGAGTAATTCAGCCATTGCTGTCCTATTTAAACTGAAAGAAAAATGTCAGCAGGCACAAAAATGACAGAGAGATCACAGAAACCCCTCAATCCTGGTGGACATCAGTTTCTCCTAGTCTGGAGAAGAGGAGGCTCAGGGGAGACCTCATCAACTACCTGAAAGGAGGTTGTAGCCAGGTGGGAGTTGGTTTCTTCTCCCAGGCAACTATCAGTAAGATAAGGTGGCATGGTCTTAAGCTCTGCCAGGGGAAGTTTAGGTTGGATATTAGGAAGAAATTCTTTACAGAGAGGGTATTTAGGCATTGGAATGGGCTGCCCAGAGAAGTGGTGGATTCTCCGTCCCTGGAGGTTTTTAAGATGATATTGGATGTGGCACTTAGTGCCATGGTCTAGTAACCATGGCGATGTTGGATCAAGGGTTGGACTTGATGATCTCAGAGGTCCTTTCCAAACCGGCTGATTCTATGATTCTATGATTCTGGAATAATTTTCTGAAAGAACTGATGGAAGTTGGATTTTTGAACAATTAAAAATACAATGTGATGAAGTAGTGAAGAACACAAGAAACAGTCTTGACTTTCCATAGGCAGTGACTTTGAGTCTCAGGTCTTAAGATCTAGAAACCAATCCTCAGATACTGAAGGTCTTCCTAACATTAAGCAGATGTTACTTAGGTGCCTAGTACCTTTCCATATGGAAACAACCCAATATTAAACTACTGTGTTAAATCACAGTGTTAAATCCAGAGTTAAACTACTGTAGAACTACATCCATTCCCTCTTGACTGACCACAGTTCTCTCTCATGGCAAGAGCCTAGATGGTTTTCAGCTTCTTCAGGTGTATTGCTCTTTGTTTTCTGTTTTCCTATCTGGTGCTAGTAAAGCATTTTTTTTCAGCTGCAACACAGAAGAGGTGATTCCTTGTGGAAAGAGATCTGTTCCCAGCAACCCTTGCTGAGAGAGACAGCAAAGATGCTTTCTTACCAAAACACCTCTTGGGACCAATGGCATGGAAATCAATGAAATGACCTTCAGACTGTGATTTGAATATAGCAGCATTTGAATATTCCCTATGGTACAACAGGAAGAGAAGGTTGTTTTAACATCTTTATACTTTTAAGCCGTAACATTGTTCAAGGAAAGAGGAAAAAGGCCTTATCGCCTCTTGAAGGAAAAAGCTGATATGGATGTGTGGGTGAGAGCAGTAGCTATCAAAGATCAGGAATTTGGTGGCTATGCAGTTGCATAAGGAGTCCAGTTTGCATTTTCCTGGAGGCCACCATGACTGACATTAAGTGATGTTTTGCACCACTGTAGAGACAGTGAAGTCCATAATCTTCATTTGCACATTTTTATTTGACATGGGAATATATTCTGAGGCAAATTAGAAGTAAAATCTAACTTCATCTCCTGAGATATTACCTGTAATATCAGTGTAAAAGCAACAGCAGAAGAATAAAATTTTCATTGTAGAGTCCAAATTTTTTTCCTGCTTTTGATTCTTTGACCACTATTGCCTTATTGCTTCTGAATCTTAACTTTGAGATGTAAGTTTCTGCTGCTTATAGTATTTTCTTACTGCTTTTATAATTATTTATTGTTAGTTTATCCACAAACCAAATGAAAGATGGCTAAGATAAACTGAGTAAAAAAAAAAATATGTGGAAGACTAATGCCAAGGGAATGAATTTCAAATTTGTGGAAGTGAAAACTCTGTCAGATACCCAAATAGTCATAAACAGATTGCAATCAAAAGCAAAGGAGTCTTTACCATGCAGTGCAGAACTCCAGTATGAATTAATATTTTGAATAATGTTATTGTAGAAATAAATCAATCTTACAGAGACCAGAATCTGTCCATTCCAAAAGATACCAAAATTTACTGTAAGGGAAGGTTAATGAAATGATAAAATATCGGAAAGGAAGTAATTTGCTGCTTCTCAGATGAAATACTTGGGGCCAGTCTTATCTTGACCATAGCAAATTACCAGCATATTTCTTCAGTTACTCTATTTTGAGGTTTGGGGAGGGACTCAAGCCTTTCTCATAGCCTAAGTCTTTCTGGTTCTGTGGCCGTATAAGAGTTAGTACTGGATGCAGAGACCCAGAAAGGGATGAATTGGGGTTGTTCTGTGCAGCTTCTCTACCTATTTTCCGTGGATATTTAAAGTACTTTTTTTTCTCCTGGAAGGAGCAGTCAGATTGCACAACCTTTTCAAGCAGGATGGAGCAGAGGGAGATTTAGATGAAGGTCAAGGGGCAGGTAGGGACAATACAATAAGAGCACAAGCACAAATAGCAAACCTGGTTAGGGGGAGGAAGGTGAGTTTCTGTGCATTTACTTTTGGTTGCATTTTTTTCCCTTTATTTGTGCTTTGGTTTCATTTTCTTATTAGTTTTATTTGTTTGTTGGTTTTTTTTTTAATGAAACATGCCCAAGGTCTTTTGCTGTTGGCTTCATTATTCTCTCTCTAGACTGATTACTGAATTGTTTACCCAAGGCATCAGACATTTTATTATCTTATAAGGTGTAGAAAGCATAAGAACATATGAGGAAAAATATTGGTGGGAAAATTGTGGCAGAATCAGATGAAAGAGAAATGGATAAGCAGGTGGAAGTAGGAGAGAGACAGTTTTATATCTTGATGATGAGCTGTTAAAATCCTATGTACAGCTACAACAAAAATGAAAATGGTCTCAAAATCCACACTAGAAGGAATTACAGTAGGAAAGTGCTAGTCTTTTCTTGTGAAAGTTGGAAATCTCTACACTGCACTATTAATCCTCTTATTCCAAAAGGAAATACCCTTAATGGATTTCTGTCTTCCCAGAGCAGGAACTTAAGCAGTGACTCGTTTACGCTTGGATGGTTACCTAAAAATAAAAAATGCAAATGTTTGCATTTGTAAATGTTAATATGACAAGCTAAAGAAGTCACTGTCTTATCCTGATGTGTGCAGTCAAATGGAGAGGACAGAATAGACTGGGCTTTCACAATCAGAGTGAGACACTGGGGTGCAAGTAGCAAAAGTATAAAGAGACCTTGAAGAACTTAGAAGTTAAGGTGATTTTGAATTCCTTTTTGGATAAAACAGAAATGAAGCAAGTGAAAGGTGGTGAGATAATTGCATATTCCTGAAGATTACTTAGTAAAAGATGCAAGAATAATTACCGTGTTACTGACTCTGGCCCTATTTACTCTGTAACATTAATAGCAATTATGTTATTATTAGACTGACATTACTGGATATTTACTCTCAAAAAAAAAATGACAAGAAATGTGATAAAGAGAAGGAATATGGAAACAGTTATTTGCAACTTTAACCATTACCAAAATAATAATTACAACATATTTTAGGGCATTTCTGACTCAAGAGTGGTTTTCAGAATGGTGTATCTACAAATCACAGACCAAACTAATGTTATTTCTTTTAAGGAGATTGAATTTTAGTCTCAAGATATTTACCCTAATGTTATTTTTGGCCACGCTCCATCGAGCCCAGACAAGCTCCCACTTCTGTGCAGAGCATGAAATAACCCCACTGCAGTAAAGCACTGAGGAGACAGGAATATTATCTCCTCAGATACCCTCCATCACTAGGAAGACAGAAAAGGAGGCATATCTAAAGGAAAACTGTGAAGTTAGATGAGCTAAAGAGTTGTCTAGAGGTGTTGACTTTTTCCATTGACTACTAAAGTAGCCTAGGGTGGTGATAACCCTAACATAAGCACCTCTGCTAATTGCATGAAATTACGTAAATTGCACTCAAGCCTGAATTAAAAAGCCAAATAGATTAAAAATAAATTCACCAGAACCCTGTCTGAGAAGATCAGGCTCTGATTGGAAGATCTCCTGTGTATGCCACATGTTTGTAAAATTACTTGCATCCCCACTCAGCCTAGGTATAAATAACATTCTCTGCCTTCATGTATTTTGCATTTTATCCTAAAAACTCTGGAATAATTACTTAAGAAGTTGTATCTGGTATCTGAGAATGAGGAAAATGTAATAAATGTAGCCTAGTAAGGTACTTACCAACCATGTGTCTTCAATAACTTTGAATTTGGACCCTTAATTTTGATTACATGATAGGCATATCAACAAGTAAAGAGGACAGATATACCGATCATAACACAGCTTCAACAAGTGAAGTTCATCAGTATTACTGGAGATGAAATTATATCTTGCAGACTAGCTTTTATTGAGCTAAAGTCTTTGCTCAAAAAATGACCTTGAAACAAATCAAAAGAAAATCTATTAGTTAACTGGATTCTTAGATCCTAGTTTCAAGAAATATTTAATGAAAAGGTAAGAACTAAACGGGAAAAAAGGGCAAATGTTTATCCTTTCCAAAATCTTTAGAAAAATATATCCACTGAGGATATACAGCTCAGCTTCACAGAGCAGTGAATGAATTCACGGATATATTTGCATATGCATCGCATCCAAGATTTCCATTCCCTTATTCCTGGACGTTATTTTTGGAAAAGCAGAAGTGGGTCTATTATTTCATTCCTTTCACTTAAAAGGCTTCAAATGTGGGAATACAATCTGAAAGAAAGATAATCTGAATCAGTAGAAGAACAGCAGAGTGAAAAACTAGATAAAGCACCTTCCATCCCTTGAAAAAAATATATGATGACAAACTGATGGTCTATATTTCTATATCTTTTTTCCCATCCTAAAAGGGGTAACACTGTATTGAGGTTGACACTGTATTGATGTATTGAGGTTGGTAAAAATGACAACACTGACAAAACATTGATTTCAAGTTTCTTTTTTTTATATATGTGTAATAATAAATTAATTTTAGCCACTATTTTTTTTTTTCAATTTCATATAATGAATACAGGTTTTTGTACTAATAAATCTTCCTCATAACTTTTTTTTTTTTATGCAAAGACCTCATTGAAAACTATTTAAGTTTTATAATCCAGCCTTCATTTCTTTGCTTGATTCAAGAAATCACAGAAGGTTATTTGCTACGTCTGTACAAAGGAAGTCTATTGTAATGAGTCTGATGTTTTCCAGACAATTCTGGTTTTTACAGGTAAGAAAATTAATTTTGTAGTACTCTTTTACTTCTTCCAACTTTACCCATATTTTTAGCATAGTACAGTCAGAGTCAGGCCACCTTTGTGCTTGCTCTCATTGTTGTCTCTCCCCTTGGGCTGATGTGCTGTAAAGTGTTTTTGGACAAGTTTCAGAGGTGCCTGATGTGGAACTGCCTGTAGCACACTTTTATGTGCATTTTCAGAAGACTACTGGGAAAGAAATTTTCAGCCTTGTCTGACATACACCTTGTACCCAGAATGTGTTTAATGTATGTCTTTCCACTTCACTCACCTTATGCAAGGGGATCTATTCACAGCTGCTTAGGAAGTGAGCAAGTGATCACTGCCAGTTCTGCTCCAAAAGCGATAAGAGAATTCTTTGCTGTTTCTTCCGCCCACAGCAGGATATAGAGCTACAACAGGGGATCTGTGGTTTGAATTTCTTGGACAATTCAGATATCTGCATAATGGTGACACCTTTTCAGACTGACACTGTCTAAGGCTGTAGTCAGCAAAGCTAGAAGAGGTCTGTTCAATGGTTGAGACTACAGCTTCACCTAGAAGAATAAAGCAGGATAGCACCACCTCTGAAACCAGAGATGATATAATCAAGCTCATTCAGAATTTGCAAGTTTAAATCTCAAGCGCAATAGTAGCACTCTTCTGGGTTAGAGGAAGCAGAAATCTCATTCCAGATATAAAGGGGAGCTGAAAAGTCAAAGCTCATAAATTTTATTCTCCATGTGTTATCTTCTGACAAAGTCAGATGTGCTTCATAGAAAATTGCAAGAGCAATTTGGGAACTCTTGCTTCTGGGCTTCTTGCTGCAAACAAATATGTGTTTTAAATTATTCATGGAATTTTGAACAATGGTTTCATAGCCAGTAACAATCAAACCCAGAATTCACATGGGCAAGACAAGAGCTTTAACTTTAGATTTAGTTTTGCCAGGCAGAATTCTCTGTATAGCACAGTGGGGACCCAGTCATTGATTGACACTTTTCCATAATTAAATACTAAATCCTAAAAGGGATTAATGGTTTCGAGTAAGGTAAACATCCTGGTTTCCCTTTCACTGTTTGAAATCCTGCCTCTGGTGATACCACTGGCAGGATTACTTTGCTCTGCTTCTATTAACATTCTTTAGAGCTCAGGCTACAGGGTGGTATTCTCAGAAACAATTTAACTTCCTACTCTTCACTGGAGAAGAAACAATATTTTTAGTGTTTGTTTGCAGTAATAAGATAAATGTCAGTAGAACACCATGCCACAGGACAGTAGTTTGAATGATTCATCCTTAAATATAGACACTGCAAAAATTATTATACAACACACAGGGAATGTAGATACAGGAAAAACCTCTATCTCATTTTCCAGGTGGAGCTGAAGTGAAATTATTAATCAGCTAGAAATTAGTTACCCTGTCCAAAGAGACTTAGAAAAATCTGTTGTCTGTCTAAGCATCAGAAAATGTGTGATAGCACTTAAACTTTTTTTACATGCTGTATCATAGATAGTGGATCAGGTACAACATCTACTGCATAATTACCTCCACCCTAGTTAAAACTGGCTTTGTTAGAAATATGTAATTTCAAACTTCTCTAAGGGACTGTTTTCTCATCCTAATGACAGTAGTGTGAGTTAAGGTGGAGGGAGGCCCCATCTGGAGTACTGTGACAAGTTGGTGGCTCCTCAGTACAAGAGAGACATGGAGCTCCTGAAGCAAGTCCGGTGGAGGGTTGCAAGGATGATTAAGGAACTGGAGCACCTCTGTTATGAGGAAAGGATAAGTGAGCTGGACCTGTTCAGCCTTGAAAAGAGACAGCTGAGATGGGACCTCATCAATGTACGGAAGTATCTGAAGGGAGGGTGTTGAGAGGATAGAATCAAACTCATCTCTTCGTGGTGCCAAACCATAGGACCAGAGGCAATGGATAGAAACTGATAAACAGGAAATTCCACCTGAATGTGAGGAAGAACTTCTTTACTGTGTGGGTGATTAAGCACTGGAACAGATTGCCTGAGAGGTTGTGCAGTCTCCTTCACTGAAGTTATTTAAGAACCATCTGGACACAATCCTGTGCAGTGTGCTCTAGAATGGCCCTCCTTGAGTGGGGAGGCTGAAGTAGACAACCTCCCTTCCAACCTTACCCATTCTGTGATTCTGTGAAATAAATCAATGAAGCCTGTAAAATTGTTTTCCAAACAAGCAAGGTTATTTAAGAAGAGAATGCAATTTATGTATGTTCCTTAATGTATTTGCACACCAATAGAAAGAAAATAGCATGGAAGGGTTCCTTTCCATTCATGTAGAAGAAATTTCATAATAAGCAGACATTGTAAAATAATAAAATAATTCCTGCCTCTTTGTAAGTGGACATTTGAATAATTTTTTCACACTTCTCTTGACTGTAAGGAAGACTTTAAGACCCAATTCTGAGCTGTACAGGTAAAATTCTGGTGTCACTGGAGTCAATAGAAATTTACCATTGACTTATATGAGCTAGAAACTTGGTTCTGTGCTAGATAAAAATAAACTCAGATGACTGGTGTCTCTTTGAATGTCCTCAGAACTGAAATGCATGATGAACATATTTTTAGAGAATTTGATACTTTCTTTGGATATGTCCTTGCTGCCTGGAAGAAGTCCAGGAGATTATTTCAGGTTCATGTACTCATAAGAAACTGTAGCTGCTGCCTATACTAGGGAAAGTTGAGGAAAAAAATTAAGTTTGTTTGTGATAAGAGGTTCCTCATAAAATACGTTGGCGTCCTGGTGCGTTGCTTCGAATTTGATACCAGAGCAGTTCTGATTCAAGGGCACAAGGAATGGAGTAAATTGCGCAGAAGAACCCTTCAGAATGCTGATGTAAAGCAAATTTACAGGAGAATAATTTCTCCAATGTATTAAATTGTAGAAGGATCAAATAGTGTATGCTGGAGAGAAACAAGATGTGATAAAGAAATTGAGTATTGGGATAATATAGTTAAGGCAGAATTTTACAGATGGCACTAAAATTACAGGTGACATTTCTTAAATGGAGGTATCTCCTTTGGAGCTCAATGCCATTGCAAAAGATGTAAGCACTGCCCAGATGAGCAAAGCAAGGCACAGAGGTATTAACTCTGTGTCATCTCATAGATAAACAAAGGACAGACCACTCCTGAATTCCAGTTCATAAGCCAGTGTTTCAGAGACAGAGAACTCCGCTGCTTCTGCATTCAGTTATTTTACACACCTGGTGCTTCTTTCATGTCAATGGGTGACAATCGATATGTAAAAATGAAAATAAAATCTTTAAGGCTGTTCTCCCTTGAGAATGACAAGACTTAGCACAGGTGTGGGTGGGGAAGTGAAGGAAAATGTAAATATCCTTGAAGGGTATAATTTTCTCTCTCAAATGACAAAGAAAGCCAATCTTAAGAATTTTTCATGTGTCCTAAGGCTGTCCCTAGTCACAAATCCTCTTTTCTTTTCTTTGAAACCTCTGTGTGAGACATGCAATGAAAATGAAAATACCAGTGGCTTGTTATTATGTTATTCTAAGGAGGACCAGCTTCACTTTCTCTTTCATTGAGTCTAACTGTGGATTATCTTGACCTTTCCCCAGGTCTGGCTGATGTCAGAGTGAGGTATCTGTAAATTAAGCCAGGTAAGGCTAAAATTATGTTGGATAAACTAACTCAAGGAAAATCAACAATTCTTTCATTTATAACAGTTTATGGACTGCTTCTTACTTGTGAGTCTCACTGAATCCTTCAGTGTTAATGAAGTATGGAACCAGTAGCCATGATGAAAAGTGTCAGGATTTAGTCTACTTTAAAAGGGTACTTATGCAAATGCTCCTGTCTCCCTTAGAGCAAATTTAATTTTGCCTGTGCAATTGGGGTGCCTTAAAAGTTCAAAACCATCAAAACAAATGCAGTTTGATGCATGATCAAGCACTGGAATGAGCTTCCCAGGGAAGTGGTTGAGTCACCATCCCTGGAGGTATTGAAATGACATGTAAATATGGCACTTAAGGATATGGTTTAGTGGTGGGCTTCGCAGTGTTAGGTTAACAGCTGGACTTGATCTTGAAGTTCTTTTCCAAATTAATGATTCAATAATTAAATTGCAATTGCAACTGCATTTTTGATTTACGCTTGATTCAGCAGTACAAATAGGACTGTGTACAAATGGGGAAATTACCCACAAAATATCCCTTTTATTTTTCCCTAAAACAGCTGAAAAAAAATGGCCCATGAAGCCATTCATTCTAACTGTCATGGAATGGTGGTATGTGATTTCCATGAGAGTTAGTCATGCATTAATGGTAAAGTGTCCTTGAGCACAAAAGACAACAGTAGATATAGTGGCACTTGTAAATATAGATTCCTGTTTGGAAAAGCAACAAACTCCTTATTGTGCTACTAGGGTCAAACATCTTCCGTGTGACTGGTCACACAGATAATAGCTTCTGACTCCTGTGCTTCCAAACACGCACTGTTTAATGTAGCTTAAAGTGACAAAACCTATATCTCGGATGGAATATATCTTCCTTGACTTTAGCCATCAAAAAGACTGTATAGTCTAAGCTAGCCATAAATTATCTAACTAGACTCCCTCAGTCAAGGAGAAAGGTCTTACTTTATCACCTGAACCACTTCCTGACAAATGTTCATCTTCTGTTGTCTTTCAAGAGATCTAGATGATTAGCATGGATAGATCCTCACCATTCCCACAGTCAAAATGAGACTAAATGAATCCCAGTCTCAAGAGAGACAGACAAATAGGAAGTCACTGTGGAGTGCAAGCCTAAGTTTGGTGAAGACAATTTTATTTAATTGAGATGAGAAGGCGTTCTACAGAAATAACATCGGTTTGACAAACCAATCACTTTGCTGTATTTTTTGCCCAAGTTCAGATGCACTGGCAAGTATTCAAGACAGAAAAGGATGAGTGTAGAATTTAAGAAGAGAATAAATATTGTGTCAGGGTATCCTGGTAGGTGGTGATTTTTTTTTCCTTCCTGATAAGCTTTGTCACCCAGAGCAGAAAGAAGATGGAGAAAGCATTAAACCATAATGCTGTGGATGTGTTTGTGTACATGTATTTAAAATTTCACTGTTCAGTGTGTGGGTGTGTAGATCAATCTGATTTTGCTGTTGAATTCCATATTTTTAAAATCTTATTTTTCTCTGAGACAGTAATAAGTGCTATAGATTCTAATAATTTATTATTTCTTTAATCTTTGTTCATGGTCTCCTAAAAAGGAAATAACTGTTTCTGAAGTTCAAAGCTTCCTGACTACTTTTGAAGTCATGACAGCACGGTTCCTAGGGAGGACTGTGATCTAGGCAGCTGTCCTCCAGGAATAAAAGTAAATTAATAGGAAAAAAAATCATAGATATATAAAATGGTGCTTTCATCAATAGTGCTTTTCAGTTTTGCTTTATATTATGTCATCTGGTGTGGGAGGGGAAGCAAAGTTGCCTGCACTTTGAAGTGGTAGCACGTTCTGAAGCAGTCATTAACGCAGTTCATACCTCTTTTTAGGTGTACCTGATTCATTGAGGTGTTCTGTGCAGTCAGGTTACCTTGCAAAACCTAGGCCTGTGCAAGCAGCCTGAAGGGAAAAAATCTGACAAAGAAAACTATTAACTGGAGAGCTTTGGTGTTGAAAATATAAAATATTTTTCAAATAAGTTTGCACACGCTTGCATAATGTGCTAATGCCTGTCTCATACAGTTATTTCTAATCTTAACAGGGAATTTTTATGACTCCTTCCATGGCATTAGAGTACCCTTAGTGAGTTGCAGAATAAACCCCTCCCTTGCAGAATCACCTTTTAGTTTCTACTGAAGCTTTTTCATTCTTTTATTGGAGGAGACCATGACCATTTCACCAGATTCACTCTTCATTATTTCATACACTTTTCACTCTATTCAAATTTCATGATGAGGTACAGAATTTTTTTACCTCTTACCTTTTCCCTCATATTTTCTTCTTTTCCAGGTTGTTTAAAGATGTTTTAAGACATTTTATAACTTTAATTGATCTTGATGTCCTCTGCTGAAAATTCTCCAATTCTGCTGATTTGGTACATCCCACAAAAAGCAAATATTAAACTTGGATTTCTGACTGTATTGCTGCAGTAAAACTTAGAAGACTGAAAGGTAACACCAATTTGTTATATTACACTGTATTGGGTTTCCATGGCTAGGTTTTCTTAGTGGGGTGCAACTGGGGTGACTTCTGAGAAAAGCTGCCTGAAGCTTCCCGTGTCCAATGTGCCAAATGCCAGACAGCTCCAAGATGAACTCACCATCAGCCAAGGCTGAATCCATCAGCAATGATGGTAGCACTGCTATGATAACATATTTAAGGAGAAAAAATGATGCACAAGTGCAGTCAGAGAGAGGAGTGAGAATATGGAGAGAGAAACAGCTTTGTAGATACCAAGGTCAGTGCAGAAGGAGGGGGTGGATGTGCTCCAGGTGCCAGAACAGAAGTTCCCCTGCATTCCAAGATGAAGACCAAGGTGAGACAGGTTGTCCCTCTGCTGCCCATGGAAGTCCATGGTGGAGAAGAGATCCATATGTGGCACCTGAAGAACCCCATACCAGATCAGGCAGATGTGGAAAGGAGGCTGTGACACTATGAAAAGCCTGCACTAGAGCAGGGTCCTGGAAGGACCTGAGGCCCCATGGAGAGAGGAGCCCACTCTCAAGGAGGTTTACTGGCAGGACTTGTGGCTGCATGGACAACTTATGGAGCAGCCTGTTCCTGAAGGACTGCACCCTATGGAGGATGGTCACCTCATGAACAGGAACAGAGACAAATCAGAGGTGTTTAACACTTTCTTTGCCTCTTTTTTTAACATGGATGATGGACCAAGGGGGTCTCAGTGCCCTGAGCTGGAGGATCATGACTGCAAGAATAATCAACTCCCAGTCAACCCTGAAACTGTGTGGGATCTGCTGCTCTAGCTGTATCCCTACAAATCTATTAGCCTTGATGGGATTCATCACAGAATCCTCAAAGAGATGGTGATGTAATTGTACAACCTCTCTTGATGATTTTTGAGTAGTCTTGGGAATCTGTAGAGGTCCCAGTTGACTGGAAGCTGGTGAATGCTGTTCTGATTTTCAAGGAGGGCAAGAAGGACTACAGAAGAAGAAGAAACCACAGGCCTGCCAGTCTCACTTCAGTGCTGTAAAGTTATGGAAATTATTCTGGGAGGTATTGAAAAACACCTGAAAGACAACACAGTCACTGGTCACAGCCAACACAGCTTCATGAGAGGAAAGTCCTGTTTATCCAACCTGATAACCTTGTCTGTGACAAGGTAACCCTCCTTATTGATTAAGGGAAGCCAGCTGATGAAATACTTTTGGATTTCAGTAAAGCTTTCGATACTGTCTCTCACAGAATCCTCCTGGAGAAAATGTCCAGCACAGCTGGATCAACACATCACGTTGGGGGTGAGCAATTGGCTCACGAGTCGAGCAGAGAGAGTAACAGTGAATGGGGTAACATCAGACTGGTGCCCTGTCACTAGTGGGGTTCCACAGGGCTCCACATTGTGCTCTGTGCTCTTCAACATCTTCATAAATGCAAAGCATTGCCAGACAGTCAAGGTGGGGGGATTGTCCCGCTCTGCTCTGCACTGGGGGGGGAACCTCACCTTGAACACTGTGTGCGGTTTTGGGCAAGTAATATAAGAAAGATACTATCAGAAAGTGTCCAAAGGAAGGCAACAAAGATGCGTAAGAGCCTTGAGGGGAAGCCGTATGAGGAGTGCCTGAGGTCATTTGGTCTGTTCAGCCTGGAGAAGAGGAGTCTGAGGGGAGACCTCAATGCAGTCTGCAACTTCCTCAAGAGAAAGAGAGGGGGCAGACACTGATCTCTTCTCCATGGTGACCAGTGACAGGGCCTGAGTGAACAGCCTGAAGTTGTGTCAGGGGAGGTTTAGGTTGGATATTAGAAAACAGTTCTTCATCTAGAGGATGGTTGGGTACTGGAACAGGCTCTGCAGGGAAGTGGTCAGAGCACCAAGCCTGACAGAGGTCAAGAAGCATTTGGACAATGCTCTTGGGCACATGGTGTGACTCTTGGGGTCGTCCTGTGCAGGGCCAGGAGCTGGACCCAATGATCCTTCTGGGTCCCTTCCAACTCAGCATATTCTGTGATTCTGTAAATCTTCCCCTCTTGTAGCACTGTGGGGAAGGAGTTAGAGAAAATCTGGAATAAACTTGAGCATAGGAAGAAGGGAAGGGTGGGGGAAAGGTGTTTTTTGATTTTATGACTCATACCCTAATCTGACTTGACTGACAAGAAATTAATCTAATTTTCCCCTAGTCAAGTCTGGTTTGGCCATGACAGTAATTGGTGAGTTATCTCTCCCTGTCTGTATCTTGACCCACTAGAATTTTTCTCTCCCTCGTGCAGCTGAGGAGGATAGTGATAGAGAGGCTTTGGTGAGGACTTAGCATCCAGCCAGAGTCATCTCACTGCATACAGTTACCTTCACTTTTGCCTTTAAAGACACATATCACCCTCCATTACATGAAGAGAATATTATGCTCCTGTAATTTTGGCAAATTATTCTTTCTAGGCATTTCAAACTACCAAATACTGAAAAGGACAGATTACTATAGTCCACTAGTGTAATTTATGATATGTCTCATGAATGCTAAGAAAAAAAATGTTCAATGAAAAAAAAATCAAATTAAGCCAAGGGTGTTGTCCATCAAGATGAATCTTAGAGTTTTATTTCCCTATTGCATTTATGTTCCATTTAGATGGGAAAATTACAGCTTCTATTGAAATATTTTACAAATATTGATCCATCTATGTCTTAGTTAAGTAAGTATTCTTATGAGAAAGCAGGGAGTGAGATGATCTTCCAGTCGGAGCATATACTCTTACTTATATTAAATAGTTTACTCTCAGTGATGAAGGAGGCATAAGAAGGAGAAATTAGAATTCAGAACTTAGAAAAATGAAAAGTTTTTTTTCTACTATACAAATTATTATATTATATTTTTAAAACTTTTGTTATGCAACAAGCCTTAGATTTTTGTTACTTCTATATTAAAAACTTCATTGCAGTCCTACTGAAGCTATTGTTCAAACTACTCTAAAAGAAAAGTCAAGTCCCAAATGATACTTTCTGTCATTAAGTGAAACTGCACTTTGCTAATGCAATAAACTAGTACTTAAAGAGACCAGTAAGACTGCAATTGCAATTTCTAATTTGAATCTAATATGTTCTATGACTCAAGTCATGGCTAACTGAGATAACACCCCTTTCTCAGGGGTGTGCTAGTACAGTTGAGCGTAATTAAACACCTTGAGACAGAGGCTTTCTCATGTAGACAAATATGAACTGCTCAAGTGTACTCTGCAAGGGACATTTCCATTCTTACCTCACTTCTCTCCATCAGCTGTAAGCAAGAAATGACTTTTCATGGGCCCCACTGTCTTGGTTCAAGACAGATTAAGATACTTTGGGGAAAAAAGATGTCATATGAAAAGGGGCAGAACAGATGAATTTTCTGTCCAACCTGTATTAATTTTTTTTTTTTTTTTTGGCTATCAGTGTCCTCTAGGAGATCAAAGTCTTTTAATGTCCAAAACATTCTGTTAGCGTCTAACTTAATGAGACTCTTCTTTTAAGAGATTCACTGGGACAGACAGGACATTTGATACCTCTTTATATAAGGACTCCGCTTAATAGTGGTAGAAAAACCCCTCAGCAGGTTTTTCCTATGAGTTATTTTGCCATCAAAGAAACTGCCAGCACCTAAAAAGGGACTCACTTTAACAGTTCATGAAATAACACATTTATTAATACAAATATGTGACAATTTATGGGGTTTGCTGTGTCTGGAATAGGGTCTAACTGCAAAAAATCCACACCTAAACTATGTAGTAATAATAATAATGCAAAGTGCAGGCACACACTAAAGCAAAAGCAACTTACAAATAAGTAAGACAGCTTACAAATAATAAGTAAAGGAAAAATTTAAGCACCCACCCTAAAGCAAAAGAACTAACAAAGAATAAGTAAAAATTTTAGAAGTACTATGGAGTAAAAGTAAAATTAGTATGTATATGTATAAAACAACCACTCACCCCAAGGCACCCTGAGAAACGGAAGGGAGAAAAGGCAGCCCATCAGTTACCTCTGCAGAGCTGATGGAACTTCTCCCCGATTTTTCCTTTGGTCCAATCTCTTTTTATACATTTTTCTTCAGGCAGTTTGAGTGGCTATAGTCAATAAACTAATTTTAGGGTGATAGACAGATGAAATAGGGGGCCTATTAGACAGATTATAGACAGATGAATAGGTCCCACTGCCTGAGTTCCTGGCAGCCTGGACGTTTGCAAAAAAAATAAACTGTATTGTCTTCATATCACTCCTTTCGTCATTTTAATCTTTTTAGCAGTTTCTGGGAATGTCTCCCCATGTGCACAGTTTTTCCAGGAAACCATCAGGAGCCTTTTTCTTCTTTTGTGTGGCCTTATCTATCACCTTACAAAGGGGTTGGAGATATATTAAATTAATGCACCTCAAAATTAACTCATGCCCATGTATCTATCAAGTTAAAAACCAATTACAAAAATATTTTCTATCTATGAAATTAATGAATTAATGAAAAAGAATAAAATATGTCATTCAATTTGAACAGGAATGGACTGCATCAAGTGATAAAATTTTTAATGGCCCTAGAATTCCAAATACAGTTTTTAATGAAATGATATCTGTAAATGTAATCACAGAATCAACACCAACTGTCTATTTCATACCCATGTGTATCCAGTGGAAAATGCAATTTCAATTATTACACTTGACATCTTATTAAACTTTTCTATTCTAATTTATTTTTCCCTAACTTTCCTGTCCTAATACTCATAAGAGAAACTTTTTCTTCCTTGTATTTATTTATTCCTGACAGGATGGAATTCAATTACAATTTTTTATATTGAACCACTCTATCGTTATAAACTACCTTCTTCTTTCCAAGCTCAAAACATGTATTTAGGTGAAACACTCATGTCCTTCAGAGATATTTTTGTGATACTTCATATTTGATTGACAGTGTTGCACAATAGTGGTTGAGCAATATAAATAAACAATAACAATAAATTTCAGTGAAACTGAGTCTCAGTTGTAGCAAAAGTGTATTATTGCAGGTTGATAATTGACAGAATTGATTCATTTTGTCATTCTGGGTTTTTTACACTTTTATATGTATTTTCAATTAAATCTCATTTAAGTTATGCTACAGAAAATAAATCCACTTGCTTATACATACTGTCAGTGCAGTAAGTACCTCAAGAGAGTACTTTTGAATACACATTTAGAAGGACAGATAGAAGCTTTAAAAGACAGAACTATATCTGAAATGCTGCTGTAGTGTTCCACCAGATCAGACTTCAAAGAAATAGCACCAAAGAAGCAAAAAATCTTGTAAACAGACATGTTTTGAAAAAATTAGTAATCTCAGAACCCTTCATGTGAAACTGCTGATAAACAATAACTATTCACTACGTGGGACCCTCACAAGAGAATAGTTGAACTACTTTGCGTCTTTTGTTTCTCTTACTCTCTGGCAGGGTGTTTTGATGGCAGCAGGATTCATGGGAGAGATAGGCCTCCCATATAAGAATGCCCCACAAGAGAGAGAAAGTGCACTATCTCTCACTGCTAAAGGACCTAAGATCTGTCAAAATAACTAAAATAATGACACTTACGGAAAACTCCTGCCATTAGGTCTTGGGCTGAATCTCAGATAGTTTCTTTGCAGGGCACCTTCTAGCTGCTTCACCACATATGACAGAGAGGGAAGAACCTGAACCAAGCTCTGTCTGAGTCAAAGTACCCTCTCTGCCTTGTACTGATGTTAAATTATACCATAAAATCAGGTCATGAATGTTGGTATTGATCCTTTAAATGGGCAGCAGCACCAACACACTTTAAACTATTCGTTCAAGGAAGAAAACACAATGGACTAAACAAAGTTATTCTAACAACAGTTTAGTAGTTTTCATGAAGAGATCCTGGAAGGGGACTACGACATGAAAGTTTTCTACATTTTTCACAGTATTCTACAGAAAAATTTTGTCACCAACCTTAGGGCAGCAAAATAGCAACAAAATGCTCAGTTTGTACTAAAACATGACTTTACTACTGAATTTGAATTTTTTTTGAAAGTCTACAGTTAGAAAATTCATGATTTTATCTTTTGTTCTGAATAATTTTCCCATATGATTAAATCCCTACACAGTCTATACCAGAGAAGAAAGCTCTTTTTTTAATTCTTTTTATAACAGAACTTGTACCCAGACTTGAAGCAGAAAAAAAATTATTTTACCATCAATTAATTTTCTTAAAAACTAAAGTAATAATCAAAGACTTACTTTATTTTATTTTATCAAATTCTGTTTACAAAAAAAGGCAGCAAAAGGTGCCCTACCTAGACTTTGGATCATGTTCTGTAGTCTCCAGAATGTGGGATAGCACAGCAGGGAGCATTGGCCAAATAGCATGAATGGCTAATTTTAAAATTTCCCTTTCTTTAGGTTTTGATATATGTGTCTTGCATCACATTTTTTTTTCAGGAATAAGACCCTTTTAGAGGCTTGCTTAGAGACGTTATCAGAAAGCAGAAAAAGTACACAGAAAATTATAAGATGTTATAGCATGCTATAATAAGATAAAATTAAGCTCTTGTATGTTATGCTTTGAATAAGTGTTACAAGATTACTTGCCCTACACATTTAATAGTACTAGATATCACGCAGGACTATTAATGTTTCCATTTTGACCTCAAAAATAAATTCAGGAAATTATCTGCTATTAACACACCCACTTTCTTTTCCCCACTTCCCAAACAGATTTGGCTTAGTGTAAACGTAGGATGGGATAATTTGACTTTTGCAATCACAGCAGACAGCTGTGAGTGATACATGACATGAAAATGAATTATCCCTGCTCTTGTTCATTGAGAGAAGATAGCACTGTGCAGTTATGATGCTGTGTTTTAGTCTGTGCTTGACAGGTATGGAGTACATGAAGATAAAATAAGCCTTTATACTAAATTTTATTAATTATTCTTATATACAGATAGAAAAATAACTTTATAGAAACATCAAATTTCTTAATTTCCTTTTTATGTCTCCCCTCCCTCCATTCCTTCTCACTGTGAGATTATTCTACCATGCTCCTAGTCACTTAGGCTTAATAACAGACTGCTAAACTCGACACCCTTTTCCCTTTCAACCCACAGCTAGGATGCTGTTAAAAGGCACCAGTTATTCCTCAGCAAGATGTAGAGGCTGTATAATTTCCTTTGTGTTTCAGCTGGTACTATTCGGATAATTTATCAGAACTGTCTTATCGTCTCTCCCCTCATCTGATTCAGCTTTCCTCTTTCCTTCTTGAACTTTACTATGCAAGCCTTCTGTTCAACTTATCAGAGTTTTTTCTTAGCATAACCTCATTATCCCACTTCCTATTCTGAACTCCCATTTCACTGATTTGGAGACTCTGTGCCTTCTTTGTGAGCTACAACCTCTCTATTGCAACTTGTCACTTCTACATATTCTACCCCAAGCTGCCAATGGTTGCTTGGAGTTCAGTTCCTTCTGCTCCCTGGCCTCTTCATCTTTCTTTATCTTTTTCTCATTGGAATAATCTACAATTTTGTAATTAGGCACATTCTCATTTTCTTTTCTTTCTTCTCTAAGCCCTTCAAATCTTGGTTCACTTACAAGAAACACATTAAGTATTTTCTAATGCATTTTATTTAACTTACTCTGTGTCTCAGAGGTACAAATTTGAGCAATTTGGAGGATTTGCCGGTTGTCATGAACACAAAATATGCATAAGGGTAAGCAAGAGTGGTTTTAGGGACTTGTGTGTTTGCACCTGAGTCAGTGAGCCATACTTGGTACTTTTGTTTGAATAAATCATTTTAATTACAGCATGATGAGAACACAAAAGCTTCTTTTTTTCCCCCAGATGCTTTTTGACAACTAGTTTTGGAAAAATCAACAGCTTTGCATAATGTAGGAAATATGACAAATGGATCCCTACCGACACATTAATTTTGAATTTAGGTGGCCATTGGTAGGATCCCATTATCTCATTTTCCCTCTGAGTGCACCCTAAAGATTTTATGTGACCTACCAGTCATCAGAAAGATCAGCCGGCCTTACCAGTCTGTGCCACCATCTGTGTCTGCTCTTGAGAAGTCTCCGGAAAGTATCTGATTTACTCCTTGAGATACTCTACACTGAAAGAGACTTTTGCAAGTGCATGTGAGCCATGTTTTATTTTGTGTATTGCTGTCTTGTGTGTGCTTCTATTTATGACTCTAGAGGGTCAGCCACACAGGAAATGCTGAGGTCCTCTGCATGGTGTGACCCATCCTGTACAGGTCAAAAGAGGGTGGTGGAGGGTAAAGGCTTTGTCTCATCTTTATTTGTTCTGTTTTGTTTAATGGACCACAAAGATGTTGCTTCTAGACTATTTTGCCATCTCCCAAGCTCTTTCTTTCCCTCTTGTATCTGCAGAAGGGAAGATCCTTCTACATATGTTCAACCACATATCCCAATGTGGGGACTTCAGCATCTGCATGGACATGCCATGAGTGGTTTAGGAGGAAGGTGCCAGTCAAATGGAAGTAATTTTTTCCTTTCTTAGAAAGAAAACAAATGACAGATATAGCTGTGTCTGACACCTCCTGAGCACCAGAAACTCTCTCTCCCTCTAGGGAACCTCTGGTTAATGAGATAGAAAATGCAGTCAGCAGAGTCTGTGCCATCAGAAACCACCAAACTTGCACAAACTGCCCCTGTACCTCTGAACTGTGCATTATTTCTAAAGCTAAAGGACCCTTAATACCAGATTCTTAGCTCAGTCCTGACTTGATTTTTAGTATTTTCACTCTGCCCTTCATACTAATAATATTTTTAAAAGGAAAAATAGAGGAGGCTGCCTCGCAGATACAGAAGTCTTTACAGTAATTTTCAGGCAGAAAATCAAATTGCCTGTGGGCTGTAGATTTTCATAGAGTGCATGCATAGCAGAGGTCACCTTTAACATTAAGAGCATGAATCTTGTTTTCCCTCCATCATTTGAGCTTTGGTGTAATGCCATTAATAACTTCAGCAGATTCACACTGACTGATCTGTGGGGTTACTAAGACCATTAGTTTGGCCCAGAACTTGTATTTAAAGGGTAACTAATGGCAACAAAAACTCTTAACTGTGCTTTAGAGAGAAGATACAATAATGAGAAGCTGCTGACAGCTTCTAGGAACCATATCAGACTGCTTATTTAATTTTATACAAAATTCTCTCATTACGAGATCCTGCCATTATGTGTCTGAGAAGAAAATTAACCCATTACCCCCATTTTGCAGACAGAAGTGAGGTTCTAAGAGAGAAAAGGACTGTCAAAAAAATCTCTCAGAGGGCAAAATTGCATGTTTTTTCAATCCCCTTATAGTTCATTACACTCAAAATATGACAAGCTGGATCCTGCAGAGAGGAGGCAGAACAGCAGTAGTACAAGACATTGAGAGAGGGAACAGAAAGAAGTCTGGCTTTTGAGCTTGTTTTCAATTTTGATAATGTAATAATACAATAATACAATACACTTTAGCAAGCTTGCAGTGAGAGAAATCAATTTACCTTTCTAGCTACTTGGCTACTTATAGAGTTACTAAAATCCCAAAATATTAGTCCTTTTGGGTGAAGGAATTGTTATAAAGAGAGGCTGGAACATGAAACAGGCAGAACTTAAAAATTTCCAGGACAAATATGAAGATAAAGGTGCCAAATGTAGTGACTGCTAAAGTCATAGACTCAAAACATGTCCTGCTTTAGCTGCTGTGTTTACACCAAGAAGCCATTGACTCTGACACTGAGGCTTTGTGTTTTGCTGAACAGCTATGAGCTGCACTGGGACACCCCATCTACAGTCATATACCTTTGGAGTTTTCTGGGAGGACTCTGAGTCAAATCTACTGCTGCTGGTAGACGCTGTCTGTTAGCACATTTGCTTGTAAATAAAAAGAGCTATATACAAAAAATAATTACAGCAATGAGTCATTCCAAAATCATGACTCTTTCTCATGATGCTTCCAGGGCCTAAAAAATACAACAGTCATATGCAGAGTTGATTGTGCTCTACAAGAAATCATTTTTTCCCCCTAAAGTGAGCATTGACCCCATACTAAAGCTACCATCTAATTCAAATATATCTGTGCTGACCTTACCATAATACTCAGTGTGCCAAAGCGACTGTGCCTGCACCTTCCTTTCATCTCAAAACTTCAAAACAGAGATGGTCAAATTCTGCTTCAGAAACAGTAGTATATGAATTAAATTTATTTCTGATTCCTCTTTCAGTGGCTGCTTGCTTCCATAGATGAGAGAAACCATTTCTTAGCAGCCTTCCATTGTGTCACATCTTTCATAGATCAGATACCTCCATTTGGCTGTATCCTTTATGGAATACAGTCAGCACCTCTGTGGCTAGACCCCATATATAATTTCTGTGCCTCCAGTTCTTGAGATTTGTTGGCTGCTGAAAAGATTTCCTGCAGTATTGAAAGGTGCTTCTTTGTCTCAACTCCTTTCATCAATGCTTTTCAAACAGTACAGTGACTTGCAAGGATCTATAGACCAAGGTTAAAACCACAGGGTTAAATACCTTGGTGTAGCACTAGGGTACCTGGGTGCCTGCAGTACAGAAAGCAAAGTATGCAAATCTGTGACAGTTTGGTTAATGGCTTTCTATCACAAGCCGTCATTCTTTTATCGAAGGCAATTTAACTGATCTAACTGATATTTATGGTTGCTGTGATATAGCAAAGCATTCATGTGGAGTATATCCACGTATGTGCAAGTGTATGTGGAGTATATCCACATGAGGAATGCATTCATTTGGATGTCTATAAAGTTTTGACCTTTGATACATGATCATGTTTCTATTTGCGCTAGTTGCTGTGACTGACACAACCTATTACTAACCATTTTCTTCCATTTTCTTTAGTATTGTGGTACAAATGATTTTGAGAAATGAATTTCATCCTTTGCACCCAATAAATCACATTGCACAATGTGTTTATACAGCGGCACTGAAATGTACTTTTATAAACAGTAAATTTTATCCAATTCTTACTGAATGTTCCAACAGTGGCGTTTCTAGTACAGACAGGCAAAACCTTTAACATGGACTTGCTTTTTTGGCAGTTCACCTTTAGATCAAAGTCTGTACATTATTTCTTGGTTCATTTTTAGTGCTGGATAATTTTTCTTGGGAGAAAATGTTTATTACTGCACTAAAACTCAGGAAAAAATTATGCACAAAATGTATGAGAACAATTAAGAACATAGCTGTGATCAGTATTAATTGTTGCTGGGTTTTGAGCTACAGTATTGACAGATTTTTCAGAAGCTATTTTTACCCAAGCTGTTTAAGCAAATAACACATGCTACTTCATAAACCTGAATTTATATCTAACTGAATTATCTGAATGCAGCCAAGTTACAATCATATAGCTTCTACTTCTAAGCTTTACAATGATTCAGATCACAAGTTCTGAGAGTTATGATTTTCTGCAAAAACAAAATATGTTCTTTATGGTCTTTTGATTGTTCAGACTGTATTTGAGTTTCCTGAACATGTGTGATGCATTTACATATTTTTAAATAGTAATGTTTTCCCAGCATTGCAGATTATTAAAAAAAAAAACAAAAACAAAAAAACAAAAACAAAAAACCCAAAAACCAAACAGACAAACAAACAAACAAACAAAAACCCAAAAACAAAACAAAATAAAGAAACTCACAAAAAAAAAAAAAAAACATCAGAAACTATGGAGTGAAACAAAAAATAGGATGAGCTTTTACTTTCTTGTAAGGGTTTTACCTTTACTGTGTTTCACCTCCTGCCTTTTTTCCCCAGAGTAATTTCGGAATGGGGTTTGGGTTAACTAGAACTTTATTCAGTGTTTCAAGTGAATGTGCATATCTGTTAATCCTGTCAAAACACATTTTGGCTTACATACTTTTAATGACAGACATTAAAGATTTTGTCAAAGCACATTTCATTGACATTCATCCTAGGAAGAACATTGGGTTAAAGAGGTGCAGGTGAGAACTTCCATTTTAATTTCCTATGATTTAGGCATTCATTTTTGCTCAAAAGCAGAAATTCTAGTATTTCCTGGAAAATGAAATTACTAAAAGAACATTTGGTCAGTCATCAATGTTTGTTATTATCAAGATGAAGCAGTGTTATTGAACTTTTAATCTGAAATGCATTTTGAAAGGTTTCATTTTGCAGAATGTTTGTGAAACATTTCAAAATGATAACAGGAAGTTTGATATCATCAAAAAAACCATTATATACTAGAGACTGCTCCCCTATTATTGCAGAGATAATATTCTACTAGGAGCTTCCTGATACATTGCTGGAAGGAGTATCTCATCAGGCCCTCCTCATTAACGGGGGTGGGTCTTCTAAAAGAAGTTTTGATTACTTTGTTACCCCACCCTGCGACTAAATCCCACATAGACGCTTCGTTGCTCCCTGGCATGTCTACACCGGGGAGAGAATTGGAAGGATAAAAGTGAGAAAACTTGTAGATTGAGGTAAAGACATTTTAATATGTAAAGCGAAAGCTGCTCATGCAAGCAAAGCAAACCGAGGAATTCATTCAACTCTTTCCATGGACACACAGGTGTTCAGCCATCCCAAGGAAAGCCAAGCTCCAGCACGTGTAACAGTTACTTGGGAAAACAAACACCATCACTCCAAACATACCCCTTTCAATCATCATCGCCAAGATATGCTGAACATGATGCATATAGCCATATTCCATATTGTATGGAACATCCATTTGGTCATTATGGGTTAGCTGTTCCTGCTGTGGCCCCTCTTGCATACCCCCAGGCTTCTCCCTGTTGGGGCAATACAAGACACAGAAAAGGCCTTGGCTCTGTGTAAGCACTGCTGTGCAATAACTAAAACATTCTAAAATTATCAATACTGTTTCCAGAACAAATCGAAATATAACCCCATATAACTGGGATCACAGAATCACAGAATTATAATATTATTTAGTCTGTAAAAGACCTCTAAGATCATTGAATCCAACCCAGCACTGTCAAGTCCACCACAGAACTCTGGGCCTAAATGCCATGTCTTCCAAATACCTCCAGGGATGATGACTCAACAGTTTTCCTGGGTAGCCCATCACAATACTTGATAATACCAGTTACTACAATGAAGATTAACTCTACCCCAGCCAAAACCAGCACATAAGTAAAGGCTATGCCAGTATGAAAGCTGCATAAAGAATTCATTTTCTTACTGTATTCATTCCAACACCATTACTCTACTGCCTGTCTGAACCTGCCAAGAATGTTGATTTACACCTATGGTGATATGAAAAGAACATCTATTCAGTTACTGTGCTGAGACTTTCAAGATGCCCTCACTCTCTGATCTTCTCTGCTTTCTTTACTGCATAACCTAAATTTTCTACTTTCTCTTTATAAATGGTAGAAGCACTTACTGCAGGATATTGATTCCTTCTTGTTGATCTTGAAGATAAACAGTACTATTAAACTTATAGTAATAAAAGTAATTTTGCTTTTGCCAATATTGTTAGCAGTTTATGTACTCTTCTATAGGTATACTGGCATACATTTCCTAGCTTCATTACAATATTCGAGTAGTTTCAAATATATGGTGATGACTGAAAAAAATACATACCTTTCGCCAATTTCATCTACCTAAAATATTTGTCTGTGTAGCTGTTTCTTTGTAAATCTTGGCAAAAATAGTCCAGAAGAACTTTTTCAACTGTAGGAAAAAAAAAACAAACAAAAAACCAGCAAAAAACCCCCAAAACAATAGTTCCAGCAGGAACTCTCTAGTCTTTCAATTGCCAAAGTTAATCTGCTAAATTCAGACTTTTTTACAGCCTAAATAAAACTACATAGAAAGTTAAGGAAAATAAGGGTAAACTACCACATACTATGTAAATATTTTGTTTTGCCTAATGTTCTTTTCTTCTGTCTACAGAAAGGGAAGTTTATTGCTCTTTTCATCTGTTTCTTTTCCTCTGTTGTTGCATTGCATTAAGGGATTGCCTGCAAATTCAGCCTAGAATTTTTTTTGGTGCCTACTATACATTTGCACTGATTACTGTAAATGTCTCTGAAATTAATATTGACTAGAAAAATAGTAGTAGGTTAAAAAAAACCTGGAAGGTGACTGTTCAAGTAAAATCCACACCCAGTTTCTTTCAGCTGAGAGCATAATTTAACAGGGATTTTCATCCTGAAGTAAAATCCTGTTTCTAGTACAGTATTTGTTTTCAAACACTCCCTTGTGGAAAGATGTGTTTGATGGCACGGCTGATTTTTTTTTAAATCCACAGCAACACCCTCTTTTACACAGTGGGAGAAAGGCAACTGGTGTCTGTCCATGAAAGGCATTTCAGCACATGCTACAAAACTGGTCCCACGTTAACTGCAGGACATCATTGCCTGTCCTGCTTCTCAATATTTGTACCATACTGCTTCTGGTCTTGAGCCACACTGCTATGTGGTGGTCTAAAAATAAGTCTCGGGATAAAAAAGGAGGTTTTGATCTTCACTGTTGTCAGTCCCCACTAATTTACACGAAGAAAAGGTAATTCATTTTACAATAATGAAACCAGACTTGATTCAGACACAATTTAGGGATTAACAGCAGCTGAACCTGAGGCCATCATCTCCTCTCTTTAATTGCTAATCATCAGGAAGTGCCTCACTTGATCATTATTGCTCTGTTAAATCAAAAATATGCTAAAGGCATAAAACAATAACATTCAACAACTGTCTCATAAAGTTTTGTCTAAATAATTACTTAATGCCCAGGAATCTTTTTTTCTGTAACGCCTTGATGAGCTATGGAGTAAGATATTCTGTATGTTTTCTATATTCTGTTTTTCCTTTTATTTACAGTTTCTTTAATTTGTGTAAAATGTCATGTAACACAAATATACAGTGTGTAGACTTCACAGAAGCAGACTTTCCATTAAACACCTGCATTTCCTAAACTGTCCCCATTGCTGAAAATAGATATATTCTGCCTGTATCGAAAGACAACTTTCTTCAGACAAGGGAAGCACTGCTCTTCCAAGAACACTTATAATAGATCTCACCTTTTTTGTTCACTATCTACTTGCCTTTTTGCATACTCTTTCTGTAACACCAAACAGACAAGATAAACCAATCATTTCTTTCTCAAAGATAATGTGAACCTTAAAAGAAAATACACTTTTGGAAAACTTTGAGTATTGGTATGAACTTACTTCCTGAATTCCTTTAAAATCTATAGGTGGATTAGTTTCCAGATTTCAAAGGGAAAACATAAGAATTTTAGCATAGCTTTCAAAGACTCAAATATGTCATTAAACAAGGGGAAAATTCTCTGTATCAGATTATAACTCCAAGAAGTTAAGTGGGACCACTTAAAGTAAAAAACACTTCTGTGAGAAGTACATTTCAAAACAATGCAACGATCAAAAAGTTAGATCAGTTGCATAAGGGACTCAAAAAGAAAAAAGTCATGTTTTTGTTTACTGCTTGACTGCTGTCGTAAGTTATCAAGCAAGAAACTAATATGTGACAAAAGAGAAAGGTCACTCCCTGCAATAAGTCAGCAAGTGTTCAGAAAGGTTACATATTACACCGACAATTGTGAACACCATACTTATTCCATGGATGAGCAGTGAGGCAGTGAGGTTTAATTAAAACCAGGGTGATGTTATTAAACTATTATAATTTGACTGGGATATG
The DNA here is from genome assembly GCA_038380795.1 of Pyrocephalus nanus. Lineage (NCBI taxonomy): Eukaryota > Metazoa > Chordata > Aves > Passeriformes > Tyrannidae > Pyrocephalus > Pyrocephalus nanus. Next base: position 49,127,691 of record CM076264.1, read on the forward strand.
TGCAGCAGCATTTTTTATAATCTCAAGCTTGTGCAACATGCGGTGAGGGAACCAATAAGGAGCGAATTACAATAATCAATATGTGTAATGACAAAAGCATTAATCAACTTTGCAGCAGTGCCTTGACCCAGGAAGAAATCACTTTTATATAGATCACATAAATACTAGATAAATTACATACTGGGCCAAATAAATGGCTCATGTAACTCAACTGCTGATATATGCAGCTGGTGACACATTTGGATCTAGTGATGAATTTGGATGATTACATTTTGACATGATAGCATACTGAGTCAGGCAATTAGCATAACAACATTTTCACGAGGACTTATTTTGATGTAAAATTTATGTAGATTCAGCTGTGCTCATGCATTTTTCTTGTTTGCGCAGGGCATCATATTGCTCCACAAAAAACATAAGAAAAAGTTACTGAGTTTTGCTGGCATGGTTATCCACAGGTGGGTAAGCTTGGGTGTGTGTATTCCATTACTGGAAACAGGAAAATTATGCTGGGTTATTTTGTTTTGGTTTTGTTTTTTTTTGATTGAGACATCCCTTAATACAGAGCCCTAGACCAAAAGTGATAGGAAGTGATTAAATAAATCAGACAGGGGACTATTTCAAAGTGTTCAAAGTCTTAGTAGCACAGCAAGGGAGAATTAGTCTTATAATTTGTATGTTGCAATTATCCTTTCAGAAACCCTTTTTGTTTGAGTTTTTTGATAGAAGTGACACAAAGGTAGGAGAGAGAGTGTTTCTTACCTCACTATCTACAGTCTCATTCCAAGTACCTAGAGACATGTACGTGTCTATGGTAATTATATGCTATAGATGAAAAGTAAGGGATATATTGGAAAACATTCTTACAGGAATGTTTTCGGGTTGGGTTTAAATGAAAGTAGTCTTTAGCATGTCTCTTAATTAAAAGATAGTACATGATAACACCAGTGATAACTAAACATACATAGCCATTCTAATTTTTTCAGTTCATCATTGGAATGGCTGATAAGACTCTTTCAATGCAAATATTCTCATTTGAGAGATAGGACAAAGTCCACTTGTTATATCCTCCAGTTTTGAGAGAAATGACTTAACACACAGTGTGTTAGTGTGAACTTCTCACAGAAATGAAAGGAGGGGCTGAAAATGAATAGCAGCATGGCTACTTTTCCTAGGTACATCTCTCAGCAAACATAAGCATCTTTTTAAAGGAAGCAAGAGCACAAACACAAACAGTATGTAAGAGAAGATTTTTTGGATAATAAGTAATATACTTATATTGACTTATACATGTTATATTATTATTATATTGAATTATATTATATCATTATATAGATTATACTTATAATAAGTATATTGAGTCAATATACCTATTGTCAAAATTGAGAGAGACTTACCTTGAATACTGCTGGGTGTACTAGCCAGAAGAATAGTTCTGCATGGATACCCAAATGAATTTCCCAGAAACTAAAAAAGCATTTAGAAAGAAAAAGTAAAAGGCTGACACTGAAGCATCTTTAATACACTTTTTTAAAATTCCTCAACAGGAATACAATTCCTGTATTCTCTATATGAAAAAACCATACAAAAACACATAAAAATGACAGGCTGCAGACACTATTCTGGCTGGCATGATATGTGATGATATGTATTGATCCTGCCAATGTCTTAGAGTTCTTTGCTTGCAATGATTGCTTTTTTGACTGTTCATGCAATTCTTGTTAACGAAAAGTTCAGAATAAAATCCACTAGTCTCCTCAAATGTTAGTGACTGTCAATGAAGAGTTTGTTTTCAGTTGGACTAACTCTAACTTTTGTAGATGAGGATACCCACAAGATCACTGGATATTTCAGGAGTGACTCAAAGCCTGACCAACAGCATTAAACTGAATTTATCCTACAACTGAGGCAGAGCTGTTATGACAGAAGTTGATTTAATATTCAAATAAGGAACTGAAAGAACAATGCTTTCCCAATAAATCTGCATACAAGAGGTAGACAGAGAAAAGTCCTTTAAACTTGTTTCTGACCAGAGAACTTGTGGTTCCCACTTGACAAGGAGGAAATATAAGATGGACACTAACTATGTTGTAAAGAAAAAGGCACGTGAACAAACAAAAGTTATATTATCTTTCAGTAACATTATCAGAGTTTTGTTATTTTAGTGTCTGAACACTCACCTTTTTCCACACTTTCTAACACATCAAAAGGACTTCATGTTGTGATACTCATACATCTGTGCAAAATGGGATTGCCTTTCTTTTCATAGCTAATATTGAAATAAAATGCTGTGTCTGAAACAAAGTATGGATGATAATTCAAAAACAGAGCACCTGGGTAGAAGATCCACGCTGCAAGGAAAAAAAAGATAAATCTTTGAAATAGAAAACTGATAGGTCAATTAAGTCCCACTGAACGCTTCCAGCTTCAGCTGTTTTCTGTTTCCACCATTGCGATGACTATGAATACTGAAGCATTAAAAAAAATGAAACAGTAATGGCTGAAAACAGATTGGGACTCATTTTGCATAAGCTATGCAGGCATATACAATAATGGACAATATTAGTCCCAAACCACCAATAATTAAAGCTGTATTACTCAGTTTCTCTAGAATTTTATTCATGATTATTAAAGAGTCATTGATTGAAAGTCTGTCTTTATTCCATTATAATCAAGTTACTTTGACCAGTTTCTCTGTCACTGAAGGGTACATCAGGAGTTATAATGTTGAATGAAATGTTCCTTTTAGGTATCAGAAAGGTGTTGTAGGCAAAATTCTAAAATGTTTACAAATAAGATTGTAATTTGGGGAAGCTTTAACTACATACTCCTTGCTTTTTGCCTCAGTGAGTACTTTGTATGCTGGGCATTAACACGAAGCCTGTCATTATAAATAACACTTCCAGGCAACAAGGAAAATACAAATGAATTTTGGCCCATCTTTATTGTTAGTTACTCCATAGTTGCTTGTTGTATTTCATCAGAAAATATTATGTGTCTATCATTCCTTGAAAAATATAGTTGTTCTATTATCTCAACCTAAAAGTTAGAAGCAGTAAAATATAACATACTTTGACATTGTGATTTATGATACAAAAGTGCAAACAGGGGGAAATGGATATGAAACTAACCTGGCAAAAATAATGTGTACTTTGGCAGCTCTTGGTTTATGAGAAGGTTACATGAAGCAGTTTGCTGGTCTGGAAAAATTTCCTTATTTTTCAGCCCTCTAAAATTTTCCCAGGCAGTTTATTTGTTCAGTCTATCACCAATATGTATGTCAAAAAACTCATTGTACTACTGGAAAGTGGAAATAGTTTTTTGACAAGTTCATGCATGAATTACTGAAAAATCGACATTGTCGCATAAATAACTGCTTGAGAAAGTAAACTAAATGAAGTCTGAGGGGTTTTAGCTTTTGTGTTCCAGGATTTCACCTTCACTAATCCTGAAATGATGGTGAAAATTTGCATGTTATGCTTATAAAGAAGACTTTACAAAAAGTAGGAAAAAAAGGCAGAATTGTTTAAAATAAAATGAAAAAAAAAGGTGTTTTTATTGTCTTGGGCTGTATATACCAGTTGTGGAGGACTTATTTTTCTTTTGAACTGACAGTAACTCCGTAACTCTGCTTTAGAGTAAGCTTTTTCATGCTATAAAAAGAGCTATGTTATTTAAGTAGATTTATTCAACAGGTTCAGGATGTATTTTGTTCATTCTAGGAGCTGATTAGACCACCACAGTACGGCCTTCGAGGCTTCAGATCTTCTTCTATGAGGAGTCCTACAAATTCCCCTCTCCCATTGACTCAGATAAGATGTGAATACAAGAACAAATTTTTGGAGGTTCAGTTCTGTTGTTGCACTTAAATTTCTATAATCTGCTACTATGGCTTTGTTCTTTCTTTGCAAGAGCATTGTTTGTTTGTGGGGGTTTTATTGTTTGTTCATCGTATCAGTCCCCAGCCTTCAAGCACTTCATAGGAGGAAGCACAACAGCCTTTATTACTAGAAGACAGAAACCAGCATTACGATGCAGCCAGTAAATAGCATTTCTCTAAGCTTGAAGAATCCTGATCTCATTTACAAAGTGCATTACTTTGCTTCCCATTCTAAGAGGAATACATTAATGTTTTTGAAAATGACATTTCATGATTAGCTAAGCACGACACCTACACAGTCATTTCAAATAAGATTGCCTGCTCTCAGAATTGTTCTACTATGTCAAAGGAAACAATAGTCTTTCTTGCAAGTCTGTTTAAAATTGAAAAACAATTATTTAAATTCACTTTGACTCACACGCCTGACTTTTCAGTAAAGAAATAAGCTCATATCTATATTTTCTTTTCTAATATTCTGTATTATATCTTATTTTCCATAGAGTTTCAACTCTGTGGATTTGGGAAGCAATTTTCATTACTATAAGCATTAATGTTTCTGGAAAAGAATTATTTAAGAACATTGAAAAGTTAATTGACCAGAGATTCATGGGAAATATTTTGCCTTTTATGTTAAATATTAGTAGAATTTCAATGAATTAATACAGGATGGAAAGAGACACCTTTCCAAGGTTTCATCTGTGATCTTGTGACATTTAAAAACAAAAATGACTGAAGAGAGGGATATTTTCAGTGCAGGGCAACATTTACAGTATCTAAAGAGAGTAGTCTCTAAAGCACTCCACTGAAAATGAAAGGAGCATGCCCTGTGATATGGTGAGATAAAAGTTCAGCAGTGTTCAAAGTGCTGAAGCTCATTGTTTGGCCCACGTCCTCACCTGAAATAAATCATTGTGTCTCCACTGAGTTCAGGGAACTGGGTCATGGTAGTGGGCTGTTTCACTCAGCTCCACTGCCTACTCAGCTACGTGTATTTGATCATTTTGACTGTAAGCATCAGCCTGTCAGAGAAGAAGCAGCTGTGATGCCAATTAGAGGTTCTTTCTCATTTCAGGCACCCTGCTCCAGGCTTTTGATGGTGACAGCACCTACCACGTGTGCTACAGCAACCCAACATGAGAATATTCTGAATAATATTAATTAACTCCCTAGTACGCTGGACTAACCTCTTTTGCAGTTGCACACACTAGTTTGCATCACCATGTCTGAATTTTGTATAGGAATCCAAATGCAAAAATTGCAGAGATGTACTTCCTAAATGGCCACAAATCTGGGAACATACATGTGAAACACATTGCCACAGCATAAGTTCCCAGAGACTAACATGTGAAATGGCAATCTTCTCTGTAGTTTTGTCCAGCCAACTTTCAAAATTACTTGCCAGAACACATACTGAGGTCAGTTAATACATCAAATATAGACATCTGTATCTAAGATACCACTATCTTACTATTACAATGTAAGATATGTGGAAAATATACAGCAGTAGCTGGACCGAGTTCTGTGTTTTTAATACTTAATTCTGTCATATGTGATGTTTCAAAAGGAACATGAAGGAAAAAAAGAAACAGAAAACCCATTAGGCATGCTCCAATGACTGAGGAAAGAATTTTCAAAGATAGATTATTCACTCTTCAATGTCAGAAATTCATTTGTTTCTAAGTTTCATCCCTCAGAGACCTTTGATCTGATCCCATTTCCCATCTTGCAACTTCAATATGTATAATGTTGCTTCATTATTTTCTGACATCTTGCCTCATGGTGAGCAGGTGTGACTTGAAAATACTATATAAAAGCAATCTCTGATGCTGTTTCTGATCCCCGAAAAGCAATCTATGCCTGAACCACTCATTGGGAAAAAAAGCATTTCTTAGATCCTTGAAGCTTGGAACAACTTTCTCTCCTGCTTTGAGATTTTGTGTGTGGAGCTGTTTGGCTCACAGGAACGTTAGATTTGGTGTACCTGTGCTATTTTGATGCAAATGGCTACATGCATGTTCTTAGGGCAATCTCCACACTGGATTAAGGACAGTATAATGAAGGAAAAGGAGCTGAGGAAGGAAACTTGCTCTACTTCCATTGCTGGTCAGATTGTTACAGAACACAGCTGTACATAACATGCACAGAGTTTACAGTATTTTTCCCTGTCTGTGTAGCTGTGACTCTGTTTACTCTGGTAGCACCAGCATTCTGGTGCTCTCAGACCAGGGCTGAAGCACCTGTACTGGCCAACATGTTCCCTTCTTTTGCACCAGTGTGATTCCTATCCTTAATCTATCTCAAGACAGAGAATAAAGTAAAGCAAACTAAAGCAGGGAAGGGAAGGAAAGGAAAAAGGGAAAGGAAAGGAAAAAGAGAAAGGAATTGAAAAAGAGAAAGGAAAGGAAAAAGAGAAAGGAATGGAAAAAGAGAAAGGAATGGAAAAAGAGAAAGGAAAGGAAAAAGAGAAAGGAAACAAAAAAGAGAAAGGAAAAGAAGGAAATAAATGTGTTTATAACTAGGTCATGGATCATTATGACAATGAGAGTTGCTTCTCTGAAGTCATGTATTCTGAAATTGAAAATATTTTGACAACAGTATTGTAGCAGATCTAAAGTACTGAAGCACTCCAAGATTATTAACCTCCAAATAAACTGCATCTTCTCTTCAAGAGGAGTCTTTGATCAAAGCAATCCTTTGTTTTTTAGTTTTTCCCAATTCATATCACCAATATATGAAATATTTTGACCATCATTTGGCAGATGATTATTAAGAACTGATAACAAGGATTTGGAAAGTGGGGAAAGATTTGTTTCATTTGGTGTATTTTGAGCCCAGGAGTTGTATAGGTAATTAAAGCTAGAGTTGTTAGGAACATCAGCAGAATACTTAGAACTTTTTTTTTTTTTTTTAATTTGAAAACTGAACTGATTTCTCCAAATTGTGAGCACAGTGATTCATACTGAGCTGTCATCTTACCTGCAGTGCTTTTTTGATCCTGCTAACATGAGTGATTTCCCTGAGCCAGAATATGTGAAAGGAAAAATGATGCTTAACATCATGTAAATATTATTGGCATATGCAAAATGTCTACATACACTATAATCAGTAAGATACCAACATTACAGATACACTTAGTTCAAATTTAACTATTATTTATTCAGACAGTAAACAGAAAAGACTGAAGAATAAACTGTAATGCTTCACTACTATTCTTTTAAAAATATCTTCTTTTTTAAGTGTTTATGCTTTTGAAGCAGAGTAAATTTTCTGCAAGCATAAAGTAGAAATTCACTCATGTTTTCAAACTTATTTTCAATGTTTGTGTTGATACGTTTCCATGTGTTTATTTTTCACCAATATTTTCTCATGCTGGAAATATTTACCCAATCTGAAAATAACCTTGCAAAATGTGCATGGAAAATTTAGTCAAACTGAATTTTGAAGTTAATTATCAACTTGCCTATAGCAATCTCACAGCTTTATGTATCAAACTATGTGCTAAATGGTTTCTCTATTTTTCCTCCTTGAAGAAAAAATTACTAAGACTGAGGTTTGAAAATGAGAGAGAGTCTTAATGCAACATAAACCAACAGGTATAATACATTTTTTTCAGCAACAGAACAGTTTTAGTTAGTTAAAATAATTTGGGCTTCTAAAACACTACTAGCCATACTATATGGAACATAGCAGGTCATGAAACAAGAACATAGTGTGGTTGCAGTAATTTCTCTTAAAATACCTCTCCAATACCTCATTTACTAAATGTTAGCATGTTTTTCTCTTTAGGATAATTCATGAGTAAGTTATTGGAAGGGTATAAATTGAAAATAAAGGTAATTTAGTCTGCTTCATAAGGTAAATAACCAGTTTTCAGTGAACATATTATTTTTTTATTTTTATGGTTCCACAGTTACATTTCAAGGATGTTTTTTGACTAAAAGGAAATATTATATTAATTTTTTTTTGCAGTTCAACAAGTACACACAGAAGGCCAGTTCTCAGAACTCATTACTGAAGAGTATTTCAAAAGTAACACGAACATTTTCTGCAGAATTAACAGTCTTAAAATTCTTATTAAAATTGTTTGAATTGAGCATTTCAAAGACCATTTTAATATTTCAGAAGTAAGGCAAAGGGTTACATTGCCTTCTTACCAGAGACATTTGGTATAAGTTAATTTGGTTTAAAGAAAAACCTTTGACAAAATCAAAGCTTTTGCATGAAAGGAACCAATATTGCTGAAAATAAACCTCATAAATAAATAAATAAATGTCATGATCTTAGTAATCCAATTTGCTATGTAACTGAAAAGGAATCTTATTAATTATTTTTGCTACAATCAGATGTAGAGATGTAGAGTTTCCACATAAGGGATGCTATTTTGGCTGTGCTGTATGCAGAACTGATAGTCTGCATAAATGAGGCAGGCTAAAGACGAAATGGGAAAGAGGCAGTGTCTAGGTCAGTGGCCATGCCCAAACCTAGCAGGGTGGCATTGATAAAGAAAAGCAGGTCCCAGTGCTAGTTCACTCAAGGCATGTTTGAACAAAGGCTTTTCACCAGGAAAAAGCAAGCAGAGAGCTAAAGTAAAGAAGAACCACCCATTTTAGATGTGATTCACATGCTTGCAGTGAAACCAGATGAGGACTACTAAAGAGAAACTCAGTCAAGGAGGATGATTTGTGCTTGTCTAGGAGGCAACCTCTCGCATTTCCCCTTGGGTCATTTCATACCAGCCATTTTTGAAGACAGGACAGATGTATAAATAGGCAACTGGCCTAATCAAACATGAACATTTCTGCATGGTTATAACCACTGCAGCTAAGCACTTCTCCAGAAAAACTGACAATGTAATAAATGTTGCCCAAACAGCCGGAAACTCTTCTAAATCAGCAGGTATTATAACCACCTGCAAAGTAAGTTTGAGAATCTGATTTTCTACAGATAGGGCAGCTATTTGAAAGGTCTAATTGCCCTAATTATAGTAAGTGTTTCATAATGTTTCATCAGAAACACTGACCCAGTCTGCATAGCAGGTGCTCATTAAATGTGCAAGATCTGCTATTAATAATCATTTACCCCTTGTGGAAACTGTGTAAAGTATATAATAAAGATAAAATTTAACTGCCCAAGAAAGCTAGTCAAGAAAATGATAATTCAATGAAACCAAATTGAAAGTCCCAGTTGTTTCTCCACATTCAGTGAAATGAAGAAAGAATAAAGTGACACTGCACTCTGCTGATCTCTTAGAAACAAAATACTGTTTCTCAATAAAACAGGTATGTACTAATCTATAAGTTACATATACGAAAGCCATGGGATGCTCTGCTGTGACCTATATATGCTTTCAGTATTGTTGTGCATAAAAGCTACATTGTGGATTTGTTCATATAACTGAGCATGTGAAAGACGGAATGTATACACAAGTTCAGGACACTTGGTTAATTCTCTGATAATGTCGGTAGGACAAGTTCTGTCCTACTACAAGGCATCTTGTGGCATGAGGGAGAGGATTTACACTGGTCATACATTTCAGACATAGAGAACTTCTCCAGGGTCCAGTGGTGAAATGTCAGTACTCAAAAACTGACAACATTACTTTATGTGTAACATGGAATTGTACTTATTCCAGCATTTTAACTTAAATGCTCAAGTCAGCAATAACTAAGAATATTGTTAAGACCTTTACATAGGACTCTGGTATGCACAGTATTTTCCATTGGCCTTCTTCCTTCTTCTCTTTCATCCTCACCTTCATGCCTGAGTCTTTTCATTATCAAATGTGGCTCTTCTTAGTTTATCAAATTTTTTACTTTAACGTAGAATTCTTATCAAACCTATGACTCTGATTCCTTGTTTTACAAAATAGTCTCTTTCAGCAGCTGTAGGAAATTGAATAAAATCAAGATTCCATGTAGAAAGATTTTTATTTCTTATATTTCACCTCTCGATAGTTTTTGCATTTCATCATTCTAGAAACAAATAGAAAACTTGCAGAAGAAACAGACACAATGGTGAATACTCATGAGCACAGGGCAGTCATATGGAATAATATAGATCTCTCCTTTAAACTGAAGCTATTCAAACAAAGTGAATTTAGTTTAATACATAAAGAACAAAGAATAGAAGTCATGCCAATAGACACATATCCTGTAGCCTGGAGAGGAATGACACTGACAGAGTTATACAATATTAACTTCCAGTTAGAAAAAGTCTAGTTAAAAAAGGTTGCTTTGGTTTCATTTTTTATTGGTAGAGGTGACTAAAAATTTGGAAAAAAATAAAAAAGAAAGCATTAAATTCTTTACCCCTTTTTATTTTAATATCAAGACAGAATATTTTGCTAAAATATTTACTGAGATACAGTCTATTGCACTCCATACATGTCTGTATTATCCAATGAACTGTATTATACAGAAAATAGTATCAATACTACTTGTAGTTAATTGATTTCAGCACCTTCTACCTGCTGCAGATATGATTAAGTTGGAAGCAGTGTTAAATATTCTGGCAGAGTTATTCTGTCTTAATCTTTATTTCTTAGCTTGTCAGGTCTCATTTTTTCCTCCATTTAATCTTTTTCTTGTTAGTTTATAAATATTTGAACCAGTTCTCAATTCATTCAAGAAGTTCCATTCATTCATGGAAGACATTTGAGTTCTAAAACAAATAAGACAAAGCTTTAGTCCAGGGTAAATTAATTTATAGCTAAAGCCCTGTTTTCTGCTTTCCAATTAAAGAAACATCTCTCTTCTCAGTTATTTTTAACCACGAACAAGGACAGACCCAGCGTCCTGTTTCAGAGGATCAAATATAGCTGTAGTGTGCTTAGCCCCAGCCACAAAATCACAAAATGAAAAGGCAACAGCCTGTGCAAGGTGAACTACCTTGTGCTCCCATCATGAGTAAGCACTACCCTCCAACTGTAAGCACCACTAAACTTAAAGTTCATAAAAAGGGCTGATTAATAAAGTGCCACAAAACATTCTTTTTAATTTTTATTTTTTTTGCCTTTGTAGTTGGAAACCTGGAGATATTACCACAGCAGAAGAAACAGGTACTGTCAGGACGCATTTCCTGTAGCTTATAAATATCAATGCTCATGATTCCCAGAAGCTATCCTTTTGCTTGAGACCAGATGAAGGTGGGTAAACTGAGTTGTAAGTATTACAAACTCACCCTTTGAGCATGCATTTTTCTGATAGGCAATTTCAAAGAAATGCACTCACTTTCTTGAAACACATTTAATACACTTTAAAAATTCTACAACAAGCCCAGGTGGCTAATGCAGCTAACAGATGTGCAAATTTTGTCTGGGGATTACGAAAAATGCAGTTTATTAAATTGTGTCATATGGCAGATGGGTAGGAGCTCTGTGGAGTATTCGGTTGATTACTCCATAGTTTCTGCAGTCAGAGGAAAAGCCCTAGCCTCATTTTTGCATACACACAGTTACTGGAGAATGACAGTTTGCATTTGTTAAAGAAAGGGAATTGAAACAAAGCACCTCAGGACTTCACCAAGACAATGTACTCTGTACTGGTTAATGCTGAACATCGTCTTCTTGCGCCCCGTAAAAGAAATGAAGTAGGGATACAAACCCTTTCAGCTAAACAGCTACTTCCTCTGATAAACCTGGGGTTTATATCTTACTATTTCATCTGCTCGGTCCAAATAGCCCTTTAAACTTTGTCTATTAACTGTAATTACATTACAATAGTTATATGAAGGCTTGAACAATGCTTCTGGTTTTATAACAGCTTCCAGAACTAAATGGAAAAGCTCTCACAAATCTAATTTCCTATTCTTAGTTTACAAAGGTCTGCTGCTTGCTGACTCATAATCTTCCTATGAGTCGCAGCAGTTAAGAGACAGAGAAAGCAGATTTATGTTGAACCCATAAACAATTATTTTAAAAATAATAACCTGCTTTTTCCTGGTAACACAAATTTTCTACATTGGTGCTTGCACATTTATATGTGTGAAAACAAACAATATCAAAAGTAGTAAAACCATAGAACTTGAATACCAAAAATAGCACATAATCATCATAACTTAAAAAATTATCGTGCGTATGGATTCTATTGATTTCAGTCCAAACTAATGTTATGCATATTATCATTAAGGTCTACATAAGAATATCCAGAAATCATCAATACATTTTATGTGAAAAGTTCCATACCCCTAATAATGTAATTATTTAATTTGTAATTGCAAGAAAATTATGAAAAGTTGGATAATATTTTTCTCATCCACTGTTCTAGTAATGGGAATGTAGTTATATAGCAAGTGGCACATTGCAAATGGAGCAAAGAAACAATACGAGTATAAAAATGGCTGCCATTTAAAACTTCCTGTATAAGATCCTGTATTCAATTATCAGTTTGTCAGATTTCAGCTGTTGAAGCTAAAATACACTTCAGACAGAATTTCTATGGAAAAAGTTTCTAAAAAAAAAATGCTTCCAACAATAGCAGCAAAGACTAGTAATTGGTTTATGTTACATTGAAATCAAGAGTCTGTGGAATAAGGCCTTCAAATATATCCCTGATTTTGACTCAGGAAAGCACCTGTTTCACTGAATGCCTATAAAAACATGGTCAACTTACTAACCTGTGAAAAAAGCCCTATTGTTTTTCATGTTTTCAGTCTTCCTTCTTCTGATGAGTGTGCCAATTGCCTCTGAAACAGATGAACAATTTCTTCCATGAAAATATTACTTGTGACTACTATGAGCAATGGGTCTCTGAAAATGCACTTTCCACTGCTGTGTCTGCTGCTGGAGCCCAGGAGAAACCATGACAGCCTGCAACATGGGCAAATGCAGCCTTACAAGGCAAAAGGTCCAGATGGACAAGAAGTGTGCTGGGAGAGGGGAATATGCAGTGAAACTAGGACAGTAAGGCTGAAAGTAGGTGAAAGCATGCAAAGAGCTGAATAAAGGATGCCAAGAGTTGAATAAAGACCTGAAGAAGATGGTATGGCATTCAGGGTTGACAGAGCTAAAGGGACAGGGAGATGCAGGCCTGAAGGAGGGAGAGGCATCTCTCCAAGTGCAGAAGTCCATCCACATGCGCCAGATCAGAGCTTGAAAAGTTTTTGCCAACATGTGAATCTCACCCTCCACTGGTACTGGTTCATACAGAGAATGAAAATGCTGTAATGTTTATTACAGCTACTGCTCCAGCCACAGCAGTTCTGCTCGTTCATGGCTCAATGTGTTTATAGCTTTTTCTTTCATGACTGTAATCTCACTGCCCTTCATGTCCTGTTTAGTAAAAGGGGAACAATCTTACCCTCTCATCTCACAGGCAGATTGGAAAATGATGTGTTTACTGCCCTCAGAGCAGGATCCTAACAGTTGGCAGTAAATAAAGCAAAAGACCACAGGTTGACAGAGAGGCTGGCAGGAAAAATAAATAAGTACTGACACAGCCTGTTCTTCCTTTCAGTGCACCCAACAAGGCAGAAATCTGTGAAACAGAAAGTAGGTGATTATTCAGTAAAGACACGGGAGGGAAGAGAAGTGTCCACAAAGGCTAGCTTTAATTCTGGAGTTTTTAACCCCCAGTCTTGTTATCAACTGGCAGAGACAGCTCCTCAGGAGAGGATTTATATGACTTAAAATGGGTTCTTATTATAGAGTTGCTTTCCAGCCAAGTCTACCTCTCCCCCTCAACTGACCCAGGGCAGGTAGCACCTCTAGAAGTGAGCTATGTTTTGTGAATTTTCCTCTGTGCCATACTGCAAGTGTATACACTTGTTATGGAGGGAAAAGAACAATCAATTATTAAAAACAAGAGAAAACAACCCCACCAGTAACACTGAAATAAATCTTTTAATGGTTCTTCTTCCATAAATGCTCTGTGAATTTTAATGATACAGGAAGTTTGAAGAGCTGTCTTGCTGTTTCTGAACTCAGCTGAGACAAGTACATGATTTGAAACAGCATGAAAATCCCTAAAGGATTGATTTTCAAATGAAAGACTAATTAATTTATTTGCAAAAGAAATCCAGTACTTGCTAAAACTTCGGGTAAAACAAAATAATTATTTTTATATAAGGGTGTTTGAATCTTCCTTTACAGACAAAACCATCTCGAAATATGAAACAAGCATAATTTAGTATTTTGAGAGCTAACAGTGGAAGCTTTTTGAATGTGTTAGAACAGCTTCAGGGAAAGAGCTGAAAGTATCAAACTGATCTGAAAGCTATTGTCCACAGGCAGCTCAGCAGAGAAACTTGAGACATGCTTGAGACAAACAGCAAGTCACAAGTTGGCATAACAGACCAAGCAGGGTCTGTAGCCACATCCCGCTACAAGGCATGTGGCAAAAGGCAAAGCTCCAGCTCTGCAGTTCATGGCACAGTGTTTGTGTTGGGTATAGTTTTAGAAATGAAATAAGTGGAGAGGCTTTAAAGAGACTTGCATGATCAAATCGACAAGTCCACCCAGTTAGCAGTATGTAAGCACAGGTTTTATATCAGTGTAGGGCAAAAGCACTTCGGACAATTAAATTCAGCAGACATATTGTTGTAATGGCAGCGTCCTTGCTTACAGATTCACCACTAGGAGGAGAATTTTTGAGTGAACATCCTCAGACTATATTTTGAACTATGACAAAGCCACTTCACTGGGCTCCCTAACTCCTCGCTATATTACTGGTGACCATGTTCTATGGCAAAGGTCTTCATTTAGATGGTGTAAAGGGGAGCTTATCCAGGCACTTCCTCTTTTCCAAGTGCTTAGGAGGAGGGATGTCTCACTGACTGAAATACAGGAACTGAACAGTTTTAAAAAGAGGATTGTTGCTCTGTTTCTCTATGGGTCTCAAGTCCATGACTCCATAAAAGTAAAGAATTCAACATGTACAATGTACAGCCGCTGGAGAATGAGCAGGAGGGCTCATGTGGATGAAGCTCTCTGTTAACTAATTTTTTACCCTCTGTTGTTGCAAGTTTTGCACTGACTGAACCAGCTCTGCAGGCTCTAACCTTTTCCATCAACAGAACCAGAAAGGAACAATAGCAAGCTGAGCTATGGATACGAAGCCAAGGACTCACCATATGGTGTTTTTGTTACACACAAGGGGAAAGATTGCCTTAAAGACCAAGGGCTGAATTCATCCCTGGTGTAAGACTATTAAATTCAGCAGTGTTAGATCAAGCATAGAGTCAAACTAATTCTATGTGATAGGGAACAGGAGTCAAGTTTGGGGTTTTTTTTAATAGCCCAAGGATTTCTATAAGGTAAACTCAGTTGAGCCAAGTTTATTTTTTTTATGTTTAACTGACATCTGTTCTCAGAGAGCCTGCAGCACACTGGAACTGTTTCCCAACCTTTTTCCACTGTATAACCACCACGTACTTCTGTGACAGCCAGAGAGGGTGAAAATGGCCCAGCAGATATTATGCTAAAATATCCTGACACTGCTGTAGTGATTCTGCATTCAAGAAAGAAATATGACAAGAAAACTTTCCAACAACTAGTTGTTAATTTTTGTTGAAATTTATTGACATTAACAGCAGATGAATTTTAGACATTGTTATCACCCTGCCTGTTAAAAGAAATTAGACTGGAGACAATACACTGCCAGCTAGCCAAGCTACTGACAGTCTAAGCCCCTCTTTTACATTTTCATAGCATTTGATATGCAGATCAATTAAAGGGCTTATTTCAAGTCATCTTCAAATAGCACAGCAGCTATGACACACAGAACCCCCATAATGCAGACGTTCAGCAAAGTGCACGTTGGTACACTTTTATCTTTACAGCATGTTATCTCATTTTTACAGGGAGACGTTACCAGAATGAATTGGTTGAAATGCAAAAAGTAAATGAGGAACCTGGCTTTTAAACTTCATGAGCTATTAAATAGATGGGAAAAAAAATTGGTTGTTAACATGAGTCAGGTTGTCTAACCTGTCTACCGCTGTGGGTTAACTTTGCAATAATACCTGAGAGAGATTTTAGGAGATATTCTTGAAGCCTGGGATAATGGCTGGTGAAGCTGTATTCAAGGTAATGTAAATCAGCACTTATAAAACAGAAGAAAGTTAACAGTATAAATCCAAAAGAAATATGACTGGAATCAGGTCAAATATATATTTTGTTTCATGTAGCATAAGATGTTACATAGGTATTTTAGAAATTAATTTAAGGGGGAAAGTGAGAAGAAAAATAATGTTGCTAAACCTTCTACAGTATCTATGAATGATAAGACCCATCTGCAGAATCAATTTTTTATTGACTGAGCAAAGACAGCTGAGATGCAGGTTTGAAGAAGTATAGCTGTCCTGGGATTCTGACTGTTATGAAGCAGCAGAGAGAGTACACAAAGCTGAGGGTTGAGTTTACAAAAGGGTCACTCTCATGGGTTCCCATTAGAGACTAAAACCGATCCTGGTGGATATAAATTATTCAAGCCTTATCTGTGTTACTGATTCTGGTCTGAACTAAGTGTAACCAGAAAGGTAGGACTGACTGAGAACAGAAAGGGGATCCCCTGAAGATGCAGTCTGGTGGAGCAGGACATGCTGCTAGTGTAAGGAGTGAGGCCAAAGGATGCAAGCAGGAAGAGAGTTCATATAAAACCTGGTATCTTGCTGGGATAAGGAAGAGAAGCTCAAAGCATTTTAGCTGTTATTTTAGGGGTTACTTTGCAACTTCCAGGCATCCCTTATATTCAGCTTCCAGCTGACCACCCATGGCAATAAGCAACCAGCAGAGCTGTCTGTCTCTGAAGCTAGCACTCTTGCCAAATGAAAAATCAGTATTGATGGTCCTCTATATGTTGCTTCACCCTCTGGAGCTCCATTGCTCCCGTCTGCCACTGTAGAAGTCCTAGGTTTCACACAGCCCTTTCCCCTTCTCCTGGAGCTGTTTTTTTTCTCACAGGCTCTGTTCCAGAAGGTGGCTGTGGCTCCCAGTACTGGAACTGCTTGACTGGAATCCACAGTCCACCTTTGTCAACTGCATTGTTCACTCAAAGAAAATATGAAGCATCCCCTTGTAGTTGGTTGGCCTTGGCTGGATGCCAGGTTCCCCCCCCCCACCAGCTGCTCTATCACTCCCTTTTCCAGCCATAAAGGGGAGAGAGAATAAAATGAAAAATGACTCATGGGTTGGGATAAGGCAGTTTACTATGGAAAAAGCAAAGCAAAATCTTGTGTACACAAAAGCAAAGTGAAAAGTAACAAGGTTTGTTGTCCCCATCAGCAGTGATGGCTGGCCACCCCCGAGAAGCAGGGCTTCAGCACTGTGTAATGATTCCTTAGCAGGCAGCATTGGAAACAACAAATGCATCCCTTCCTGCTCCTTTCCTTAGCTTTTATATCTGAGTAAAGTCATATGGTATGGAATATTCCTTTGGTTAGTTTGGGTCAGCTGGCCTATTTGGGTCCCCTCCCTCTTGATGTTGCCCTCAGCTGGGGAAGGAATGTTACAGTGTTGATTCTGTGCTCAGCAATAGCCAAAACACTGGTGTGTTATCAACACCCTCCTAGCTACCAATGCAAAGCACAGCACTGTGAGAGCTGCTGTGGTGAAATAAACTCTGTCTCTGCCTAAATTTTTTAAGTCTTTAGCAGTTGTGCATCAGGAAACACCTGTGAGGTTCAGGACCCAGGTGGCCCATACCGTATTGCTAATTGAGACTGTTGCAGCATTCTTGAGCTGACAGCACTGATATCTGTTTGCAGGCTGTTTCCCTGGGCAGCAGTTGCAGCAATAAGTCCATATTTTGTCTCATCCTAGGTCAAGTGATTTTTATCAGACTGACATCTCATGCATTTTGCTCAAGTCCTCTTTTGTCAGATACTCTAACAAGTGTATCTGCAACTAGAAACTCTTCCAGTCTTGCATTCAGTTTGCAGACTGTATGTTTGCAGCTGAAATATTATTATTGAAAGGTAATGAATACACTTGACAGGCACCTAAAGGCACTACAAATAAAGATGTTAGTTTTCTTTCACACTCAAGGACTTAGTTAAGCCTCCTCTTTTGTCTTAGCTTATTAACACTATGCTTCTCTTTAACCTGTAACACATAAGATTGCAGGAAACAAGGTCAGACAGATGCATCAGCAGTAGCTCTCTTTGCTGGAGTCTATCTGTATTCCTTTCCATATTTTTTTCCCCCTTGATATGTTATTTTCCTCTAGGAAATTTATATTTTTGTCTGTCTAGCTTTATTTTTGAGTATTTTCCAAAGTTTTGGTGTTTCAGTTGTACCCTTCTCTTTTTCCTCCCATTGCTATATTTTCTATGTTTTCTTTTCATCGTAAAGGTGTTGGAGTTGCTGATAAATTATCACATGTATAGAACATAACCTAGATGGCACTCTTGAGAAACTGCCTCTAAACAGGAAAGCTGAGAGCAGTGGGGAAAGAGGAAATTAAGCAAAGGTTTTGGGATTGCTTATCAGATGAAAAAGTATATTCTGCTTCCTTGATGGCATCTGGTGAGACATAAAAAGATTAGAAAAATGTAGAAAAAGTCCATGCAGACACACAGACAAAACCATTACATTTCAAAGGAAAAATTTTCATAGCCTACAAGGAGGAGAAGGAGGAAATTATTCAAGAAATATTCTGTATATTCTTTAATCTGTGCCTAACTCCTCTTTCTCCCTCTCTTTTTCCTTTATCTCACTGTAACCCAGTGACACAATGCACAACACTAAAGCCCATGACTAGGGATCCACGCCAACTCTCCTGTGAATGCATCACTAATAATTTGGAAATACTTTTTCTTTCTTGGATGCCTTGGCATCTATGCAGAGCAGAGGCTCTAGCTACCAGAGACTTGTTTTGATGACTGAGCATGCACTGAAATGAATAAACAGAATTGTTCCTAGGAAACTCTCATAAATCTGTAGGGCTGTGGTACAGCTAGCTAAACCCCATAAAATAGCTGGACATTTCCTAGGTCAGGCAAGGGCTGCACCTGCATTTCATCAGCATCTGTCACAGCATCTCAAAATTTGTCTTCATGAAAGCTTTTCCAGGAAAACTTTGCTACAGCACAAATCCAGTGACAGTTATTAAAGAAAAAAAAGTGCAAGGTGTTCTGAAGCCATTTATTGCCACACATGAAGGACTAATAATATATTTTATTTTCTGATATCATCAGGTACCCTATTCTAATTAATCATTGAGCTGATTCAGAACTGCAGAAGCTGAAAAGCCCGTTCAGGTTTCATATCTTACGTGATACTACTGAAAACCTGTCACCTAATTAATATTATCTGTGGAGGCCTAAGTAAAGTATCTCCTGTTAAAGGAACAATATGACCAGGGTTGTGCGTTTACCATAACATTGTATTTTTAATACAGCATCTCTATCATGTAAAATATAGATGTGGATTAAGAAATTGAACAAGTAATCAGTAATCACCCCACAAATGAAGCTTGGAAATCACCTTTTTTCGTGCCCCTTTCTTCCATCATGAATCCTCTGGCTCAGTTTCAGCCACCTGGGCAATCCTGAAGAAGTGAAATTTGAGGAGAAAGTTTCTCTTCAGATTGAAGGGGCATTATCAGTTAGGGTGGAGAACATGCATACCTCTCTGTTTTATAACAATAGGTAGCTGCCAGATCTCCTTTTTCTACTTTAGTGTAATCAGTAAGATGCTAGAATTTAAAAATAACCATATTAGGATGGTATCTACTGTGCATGTGCTGGCCCATATGAAAGGATCTATTTAGGTACCTACCTGGAAATTTCTATGTATTTCAATATGTGATTTGTCATTTTTTTATGGTTTATTGTGACTGCTTCTGATTCTCATTTTTATTAATAGTGTACCACTTGAAAGAATTATGCTTTTATATATATGTATATATATATATGTTTCACTGAGTAAATGGTCATTTACATTCATCCTCATTAATGGAAGAGGTTGACATAGGCATTTTTTATCAGCCCATGATTAAGCTACAAGCATTCTATTTAATTCACTTTGTTTCAATTTATTGAGAAACCCATCCTAGACAAATAACTCATTCTTGAAAACCTAAAGAAAATAAATTTACTGTAGTGCCATTATTTAATATCCAATTGTACTGATTTTGGCTGGGGTAGAGTTAATTTTCTTCACAGTGGCTGGTATGCTCTACTATGGAATGATGCTATTTTCACTGGATGTCTCTAAAGTGAATGAAAAAAGGCTGTGAAATCAGATATCCTCATCGTTAACTGAGAAACTGAATCCTTTTTATAGGTTTTCATCTACTGATAGTCATTGGTTCCGGATCATTTAATCATGACCTAAATCTTTTTAGCTTCTTAGCTCTGGCTAGAGAATGAATCTGCTTTACCAAGAGCAAAGAGAAGGGAAAAAAAAAAGAAGAGAAATTAAGTAGGAGATTATAAAAAGTGTAAGGTGGAGTTAATCAACTGTTCTCTCGTACAAATTAATGCAATATATGTACCTTCAGCAACTTCTGCTTTGTCCTTTATGTAATTGCTTTTATTTCTATACCCTATATACATAAACTAGATTCTAGGTGAGGAAAAATAACTGGCACACATCCACAAAATTCATCTCTGTTCCACAGGTTAATGTTTAAAAAGTGACAAAAGTTCTGCTTCAAAAGATTACACCAATTACAATGGTATTTTGTTAAATGAAAATTTTAAAGGAGAAGTAACATGAATATACTTCCGTGGAAAAAAAAAAAAATCTTTCCTTCAGTCTTTGCTTATGTTGCTTTAAATACAGTGGTGGCCACTCAGACTTGAGTGCTACATGAGTGTTGAATTTTGTCTCCAGTACCTGGTCCAAGTCATATTTTATGGAGTTGTTTGATACAAAAAAAATATGTTCTTTTCACTTTCTATACAACTCCTCTTTTGTCTACAGTTTTCCTATTGGCAAACATTATGCATATGATCAAATGGCCTGTGGGATTAAAAACTCACAATACTATGGAAATGTTACCTACGTGAATTCACATTATAGAGAAAGAAGATAACATTTATTACAGTATTACCAAGCCCAGTTATGCTCATTTTCAGATTCTGGTGAATTGTTTATCACTCCTACATCACAATCTACCATAAACTCCAGCTTTTATCTCCATTACTTGGTAGTTGAATAATTATTTGTTGTGATTTTCACTACTAGTTATGAATCTTGCCTTCTTTAACACCATTTTTCAGCCTTATCTGCATTTCCATTGTCTATTTTCTTCACACAGTAAACAGTTTGTATGTCTTTATTACCATACAGTGTTTACTGTAAATAGTGTCTCTTCCCTCATATAAGTCATAGATCCCCTGAAATTTTGTTTTCCTTCCAGTCTGCAATGTTCTCTGCTTTGAATCAAAGAAAATCTGTATATCGGAAAAACACATCTTCCTGTTATATTTGTTGCCAAAAGCACTGTTTTTGTCTATATACAAGAAAGTGAATTGTCTGACTGAAAAGAGTCTTTAAAAATATTATTTGAAGTGCTTTAATATTCCCACTTGTGTTGTCTTCATCTGAAATGCTACCTCAGCTGCTATATCCCACTAGCCTGATGAAATAAAAATTGAAAGACAGGAAATACTGCTGTAGTACTCTTCTCTGAAAGAAAATAGATTAGAAAAATCATAGAATCACAGAGTCATAGAATGGTAAAGGTTGGAAGAGACCATAAAGAATATCTAGTTCCACTTACCCCAAGACCAGGTTACTCAGAGACCCATCTTCAGGAAAGATTCTTAAGGGAACTGTCAAGCTGCTGTTTCTTCTCATCCTAACTTAGATTTAGGGAGAAAACAAACCATTATGAAATGACACCTGCAAATGAACGTTTTCTGTTTGGTCTGGAGGCAGAGTTTATAGAATACCCACTTTTAGATACCTGGGCTATAAGAATTAAGGTAATATAGAAGCCTGAGGACTTCAGGGGAAGTATCTAGAAATAAAAACTGATGTTTCAACAGTGAGTTACAAAGCAAGACTATTAAGAACCATCAAAGATAGAATCAGCTGTGTAGACAGATATAACAGTCCCATATAGAATATTTCAGATAAACACTACAAATTGTGTCAAGTTTATCACTAGCTAATATGCTGTTATAGTACTGCCTAGAGAAATAAACTACTGGTTCCAGAAAGTTCATCTAAATTGCAGTCAGACAAGATTGTTTTCTAACTCCTTGCAAAAGTTTTGTGTGACTTAATTTATTTTTTCATAGGTTTGGAACCACATGCCAAATTACATAATAATCTATTTTACAACTTTCCTTGTAATACTGTGCACAAGCCAAAAACTCCTAAGGTACTTGCCAGGCCACTGTGCAGAGAGTCTGTCCATCAGCAAAGAAAATGGGTTAGTAGGTTGAAAAAGAAGACAAAACCTGGCTAAAATAAACCCCACATATTTCAGGAACACATAGAATTTCTAGTAGTCAAAACTGCATATCAAGTATAGGAAATGACAAGAATCCTAGCAAAGAGCTGAATACATAGGGGTGGCTTGGAACTGGTATTTTACTTTCACCGTCAAGTATATATTGTCTTATATCTTCAGACCAGACTGACCTGTGCTACAAACCAACCCTATTATTCACTGAGCATATATATATATATACACACATACAGAATCATTTGTTCTTCAGCACATAACATTCTCGCAGGACTCCAGCTGCCCTAACAAGTGGCTGAACCAACAGTGCTGATGGGACCATAAAGTTTGTTGTATATAAAAATCCATGCTGCTGCTCCTTAAAAGCCTCTACCTGCAACAGTTTGCATGACAATTGACAAGGACTGGTCAGGCTTTTGTAGGATGCTGGCACTTTTGCATGCCAAGCAAGTCAGCTAACAATACAGCCAAGTGTCTTTGGTTGCTAATGCCTGTTCCGTTCAGGCTACAACTTGTCAACTCCCCACTACTCTGCCAAGCTACAATTCTATCAGTAAGTCTATCTTCTGAGTCATGTCTAAGTTGACATGTCTAAGTTGTGTATGCTAATTTCTGACAAAATTGCTTACTGTCTACCAACAATTATACTATGTATCACTTGTATTTATATCTTTGAAATGTTGATGAATCAGAAAGAAAAGTCTTGCAGAGAGATGGCATAGTGACTTCTATACTACAGATTAGCAGTACTACGCATCTGTATAATTTATTTTTTCAAGTATAAGTTAATTTCTCCTGCATCAGTTTGCCCCTGTTGTGTGATGTGTTTGTTGTTAATTGGTTTCTTTTGGAGTTTTCTTGTGTAATCCCCAAACCACAGTTTTAACAAAGCCTACTGCTGCTTATCTTTATGAATCATTTCAAAGAATGCCATATAATTATTAATTTTTTTTTAAATCCTACTGGATCTTCACAGTGAAACAAATTATTTTTTCATTTTTGTATTTATTTCCCTCTGGTCTGACAAATATCTTAATGAAATTCTGTTTCAGACGTCTCTGCGTCTTTCCCACCTGCTTTCCTCTCTGTGTTCTATAGATCCCACTTACTACCATCTACCACTATCAAAGGATACTTTTCATAAGATAGTAAAAGATTTTGCTTGTATTTTCCCAAATATATGGACTTAACTTGAGATGACATTAAATCTCCTTTACCTCCTTTTTCTGAGTGACATAAAAGTGAAAGGGTCTCATCAGGTCCTGATTTACTTATGAATGCAGTCTAAATCATGTAATCCTTGGCAAATTGCTGAGCCCAAGATTAAAACAGACTAGTCTGCTCAGCAAGACTCTGTCTGCCATGGGAATTTGAAAAGTACAAGCCAGATATCTCCAGACACACACATCGTAAAAATCTTCATCAACATAAAATTTACATATCTGCTGAATAAAAATCTCTGCCTCCCTTACAATCAGGTGTTTCTGTTGTTTGGAGGAATGCTGCTGTCGTGGACAAGAACACAGATGAAGGGTCTTGGGAGGCAATGGAGTAAGAAATGTTTTAAATTAAGTTTTACATAGAAGTCTTGTCTTTTCTTTCACCAAAGGGGCTGATGGTACTGTTCATATGTTATGATCCACCCTTCCTTTATAATAGCTTAACCATGTGGCCATTCCAGTCTACTTATTCACATATAATTTATATAATCACCAAAGAAAGAAAGACTCTGCCTTATTTATTCCCTCCAGCCCTACCAGCTACTTACACAGAGGTAAGATCCCTGCAATTTTTTTCTTCTCCACGCAGAACAGGCCCAAGTTCTCAGTCTCTTCTTGAAGCATCCTCAGATGCTGAATGAGGCTGAGATGCTCAGTTCTTTCTTTGCTTTAGTCTTCATCAACAAGGTCTTCCAGGACCCTGTGCTGAGGGAAAAAATATTCCAGGAGAAGAACAACTAGCAGTGGATAAGGATATATTTGGAAATTACTTGGAAAAAAATGACATACACTAGTCTATGGCACTCAATGGAATAAAACCAGAGTGCAAAAAGAGTTGGTCCTTTAAGACCAATTTCTATAATTTTTAAAAGGTGATGGAGAATAGAGGAGATCCCTGACAGCTGGAAAAAGTCATCACCATAAATCTTCAAAATCATGATTTAAAAATGAAAGGATTCCTTTGAAACTTTTAATTTTTTTCTCTGTGGTGCTTATGAATTGCTTTATAGCAAGTAAAATCTTTCTATTTTACTCATTGTTCTAACATTGATTTAGATATAAGGTGAACATTTGCAGCTGCTTGTGTTCAAACGCTCACCTGAAGACATTATTAGGTACTAAATAAAAGATTTTTCATATGTTGGCAAAAAATTTCTGTGGTTACATAAATCTTCTCTGTAGGTCTAGCATTTGCCATTTCTCATATGCAACGAATTGGAATATTTTAGGAAAATAACAAACTGCATTTGTTTAATGCAATTTGTTTTCCTCAGAGTCCTCATATTTTTTCACATTCTTTTATCAGTTTTGCATGCGATTGAAAATAAAGGGGTTTTTTCGTACTGACATTTATTAATGACCTACCTATTTGTTTAAAAGAAAGGGGATGATTGAAAATTTGACTGAAAATAATTTGAATTCTGAGTCCTGAGATCTTTGTACATTACAACTGTTTGATAAAGGTCTGAGATGTTTCTTTCCAGATCTTCCCCTAAATGTAGTTTTGAAACACTCTCTGAAGAATAATCTTGAAGATGTTTAAAATGTATGAAGCTTCTCTTATTAAAAATATGTAAAATTTAAATATTCTAGCTTTAATCTGTTTCCCCAATACATCATTTATTTCTAGATGATGAGTATTTTTTTAATAACTTCAGAGGTCTCCTTTTCTGAATGGAATTTTCCAGTCTCCAGAAGTTAATTTCAAGGTATTCAGGAGTATGTTAACATCACTGCAGCTTTTCTTAGATTTTGCTACATTCACAAAAGAACTTTTAATTCCATGAACCTAGATATTAAACCAAATTTTTAACTCAGGGTTTAGTAACATTTTCTCGCTGCTTAGTTCATGCTTGTGAACCTTTTCAAGGGAATCATTGCAAACAGAATGGCAGGATGGAGCAGATAAAATAGGCAACCACGAATGAAGGAATACTTGATTTTAAGAATTTGAGGATGAGAGATTTGAAGATCCATGGCAGATTGGGATTCACTGGCCAAACCTTGTGCTTAATTCCTTCCAAAGAGGAACAAGAACAGTTATTTTTGGTGGTGCTCTCCCTTTGCAAAAGCTTGTGGATTTTAAGCGGGAGTAGGTGAGAAATTTGAGAATAGAGGGCAGGAGTCAAACCTGCCTCTCGTCCCCCTGTGTTCAACTATCTGATCAGGGTATAGATTTGTTCAGCTGGGAGGGGAGAACTGTAGGGCAGACAAACAATTTTCATTTTTCCTGCTGACAGCATAGCAGAATACACTTCAGGATGAAGTTGGTTCATACATGGGGATTGCACTATGTTAGACCAAAGACTATGACATTCAGCTGGAGGAGCGGAAAGCTAGGAAGCACTAGATAGTCTAAAACTGTGTCTAATGAACTGACTTCTTTGGTAAAATTTATGTGGGAGGTCCCCATTTTAAGGCTCCTGATGTTCTAGTTAGCTACAACCTAGCCCTATTATGATGGTGTGGCATTAAAACAGAGTTATAGTTTCCTGAGGAGCTTAGCTGATTAAAAAACTATAGTAATTATGGATGGAAGTTTGTGGATTATGTTTTTGAATCATTACCTAAATTCTGCTCATATTCTACCTCCAAAGCATAAAACTTAATTTACTTTAAATTTCTAACCCGTGATTAACATTCTATCTTTTTAAGTTAGGTTTATTTGAAGGAAAGCATTTGACTTTCCTTGTTTTCTCTCCAAACATATTGTAACCCTTCCTAAGGCTACTAAATGGAACATTTTCCCTCACAGTAGAAGAAAGCAAACTGCTCTGTTTTGTTGATTAGTAATCTGTAGAGAGCAGCAGGCAGCCATTACTTGCTGTTCATGCATTTTACAGGCCCTTGTGGATTTAGACTCCATGTTGTTCGCTTTGCTATCCTGCCTAGAACTGATGGTGATATTCCAGTATAAATACCAGTGTTTGCCATTTCTGGTGGCCATCTATGACTCAATATTTAATTAAAAATTCCTTCACATCATTATTATGTGTATTACGCAGTGTAGCACTGTAACATGGACAGCTACTGCCAAAGACATTGAAGGATCATTATACAACATTTGTTTTTTGGCAGAAATGTATCCTCTTTTGGTTCTTCCTTGATGTCAGAGAAATTGGTTTACTGACTGTGTTGAAAAGTTGCTGAAGAGACAACTTCACATCTGTTATAAAGTAAATTGAAACCAAAAAACAAAAGAAAACAAAATTACTGATATGTTCAATGAACATTTCAAAACAAAGATATTTCTGTTCACATACAATCATACATCTACACAACTTTCTAACACTGTAGTGCCAGTACATACTTTATTCTATGTATATATATTTTTGAGGTACACTGAGGATGAATAGGCTCTAGGTAAGTGATAGGATTCAGAAAGTCAAGTTATTCTTTTCATATTCCTCTGAAAAATTCAACCATCCTCAGTAAAAGTCAGCTTAAAATGCCTTTGAAAATTAGAGCACTTTGGGGTTTCAAATGAGATGAGGAACATCTCTTGGATTTACACAGCAGTAGCCTGTTTCCAAAACAGCTGCAGATATCTAACAGAATATAATTAGGATGAATTAAATCATTCTAGGGCAATAATACCCATTCCATTGATGAAGAAACTAACTATTTTAAAATTGTTTTCCTAATGAGTTATTTTTCTGCACTGATTCTCTAAGATACCTATTTAGGGACCATTTATGTTGCAATATGGTGTGCAGTGTTTTACCCAGAAATCATTTTAAAGGCTTTATATTTCTTTGATGAACTTATTTGCAAGATCAATAGAAGATAACCTTAACAGGTAAGGGGTTTTACGGTTGCTACTTTCTTTTTCTTTATATGAAGACTATTATAAAGACTCCCCTTGGGATGCTCAGTTTAAAAATTACAGAAACATAGTAGTATTTTGTGAGGTGCAGTTCTGGTTTTATTCCTTTACATGGTTTGCAGATTCATAGGAAAAAAAGTTGAAAGGGTTTATCAGGTTCTAAATAACTAAAAAGAGATTTGCAAATTTCTGCAATAATAAAAATAATGAAATATTTGTTTTGAGTGGTCAAAAAAAAAGAGTATGGAGAAAAAACAGACTGAGGAGACAGTAAAATGGCTGTCCCTCATTAACAGTGTAAGTTTTTTATTGTACAACATGTTGATGTTGTTCGAGACACAGTTTCTGTATAGCTCAACTCTCTATCTTGCTATACTTTGCCACAAAGAGGCAAGGTTTGTACTGATGTACTCATAATTTGTCATGATATCCTCAGCTTTTTTTTGTTGCTCTTCTCTCACTCTGAAATTGTATCTGCCCTATGAGGTGAGTGAGGGTAACTTGAGAGAAGGCTCAAACCTGCTAAGGTCTTGTGTAAGCAAATTCTCATTCCATGTGGCCAGCTTGTTGTAGCTGTGATTTGAAATGTGCACCTGGGCTTGAGGCTATGCTCAGGACACACGCTGATGAGCCCTGGGGAAGTGCAATCTGCCCCGCCAGTACTGGCTCACAGTCCACAGTGGGACAGCTAAAAGGCAAATCTAGCACTAAAAGCTTGAGCTTTTCCCCTGGTGCTTGGTTTAAGCCCACAGTGAGAAAAAACATCAGCATGTTTTTGATCCACCCTGAAATAACCACGTGCACAGACTTCTACTGAGTCTCCACACAATAACCTATTCCAAGGATCTGGTTTAACCTGTATTCCCCAGCAGCTCACCTGAGTACTGGCATAGTATTTAGTCAGCAGCAGTGAGTTTTCAGGCACTCAGGGGAAAAGTGGCTTTTCCTAACTCACAAGTTTCTCAGACAAAGAACAAAACAGGCCAGCAATTCCCAAGGTGCCCCTTAAAAAGACCAGTACTAGGTCAGAGTATGCATTCTTCAGATTCTCAGTAGCCTCTTTTGCCTGTTCACTGCATGTCACTGGAAGCATTAGGAGACTAAAACACTTCTCTGTGTGCAGGTAATATAGATGGATATTCATAGAAATAAAGAATAGTTACTGCAGCTTTCCAGAGGTCAATTTTGAAAAAACAGTTTCTTAAGAGACAATCAACTCCATGTAATTTTCTTTCTTTTTTTTTTTTTTTTTTTTTTTTTTTTGCTTTGCTTTCTTTTGATTAAAATATTTGATGTAAAACAGTAGGGATAGAAAGTTATGGATGAACCTTCTTCAATTATTGGTTTGTACTGTTGCTTCTAAATTGTCTTAATATTTAGGCTATTTGACAGATTCTTAAAATGACTCTGTGCTTTCTTAGTCTTACCAAACTTCCTTTTCCAGCATTCTTCACAATATCTTGTAAACTATGGTTACTTTAGCTTCCTCTCTGATTTTCCACTACACAGAAATAATAGTAGATCAGCATTAGAAAAAACAGCATTTACCACTTGCCTCCCCACAAGATAATCTGAAGATTCAGATCAAGCACTGGCTCGTGACAAAATCCAGTGAGCAGTATGATCAATTGAATATAATCAAGATTTTCTTTTTAACAAGATTATTCTAATAGAATAATTTTATTTGGGAAATCATTATTTTCACAACATTTATTTTTCTTCCTTTAGTTCCTTGCACATGTCTAGTCCTCTATAGGAGTGAGGCCTAGACTTTGTTTCTCCTCAGAGAAACAAATGAGCAATAATTTACCTAACAATACCCTTCTAACACAGAAAACTGATACTGCTTGACCAAAACTGGCTTTCACTGACCTGTAGTGACTTAAGAATAATCAATCTGCTTGTGAAAATTGAGGTTTTGGGTTTGTTTTATTTTTTTTTTTTAATTTTTAGCCTGTCCCTATTAAGCCAAATCTGTTAGATTTTAAACGAATAATTTCTTTTTTTTTTTTTTTAGGAAAACTACGGAAACCCAACCCCCCCTAAAACAAGAAATGCATTCATACAAATCATTCTAGCTATGGAAGGACAATTAAGCTTTATTTAGTTGAAGTGTTTAGAAAACTGGGAAACATTAGTGAGTTTAAGATAAAATCAATTCCCATTTTTTACTCAGAAATGTATTCCAGAAGTATCTGATGGGTAGTAAGAACAAGAATTGCCTCAAAGAGCTATAGAACATTTCTCATACTCAGAAATACCCATTTTCCTCTACTTGCATTAATAATACCCTTGTGAAATGGCACTTGCACTTCACAGAATATATTTCAGTGTCATAACCTGACTAGAGACATTTATGATTCATCTGCACCAATTTATGTTGATTTTACCTATGCTTGATATTTTCATGATCATTATGTAAACTGATGGATTATTTCCTGTGTCACTGCTAGAACATCAGGTGTTGTTGTTGAAGGTAATACCTGATGTGATAAAGCATCAGACCACAGCTCAAGAGGCAGTGGGAAATGTCAGAGCAAGGCCATAAAATGGTGCATCTACAGAGACATAACTATGATCAATATGCAGGTTTTCAGCAAGGGAGTTTTCATCCTGTGACCTCACTGAATGAGAATGACAGTCTGAAAACCAAAGAGCTGCAAAAATGAAGATTTTTTGACTTCTTAGGGGGAAGTGACCCCAGAAATTATACACTTCATGTTCAATTTCCAGGCACAGTCAATCTAGGGTGAAGAATTTTTTTAATGATATGAGTGACACCTCATTCCCAAAACGTGCACTTAAGAGCAGAGGGAAAGGCCTAGAAGTGTGATATAAATAGCCAATAAAAGGGCCAAGAGTTTTTTCCAAAGGAAAAAGACTGTTCATTTCACACAAAGTTTCACGACTTCAAAAAGGGTCACAGTGAATAGCTGACTAATTGAAAAGTATTACATTTTAATCATGGTCAAGTCAGTTCTGGGATTCAGTTATGCAGCAACTCTGAATACAGCAAGTGTAAAATATACACAAACATAAATATACGGGCATAGAAATAAACAGGACAAACTAGTTCAAGAGTTACACTTGCAACAACTAGAATAAAAATATTAGACTTTCACTGAACAGCTATTTGTCCATCTTTGTCATATCAACGTATACATGCAGATTGCTTTAGAAATCACCTGTCTATGGAAGAAAAAATTTGCAATAGCAGTGGAAAAAGAGTGAAGCAATCTAAAGAACAAAGAAACAGCAAGAGAAAAGAACACTTAGCTTCAGTCATTGTTTCAGTCCAAACTACGTGTCTGCTTCACTCTGTTTTGCACAAATGAATAGACATTTTTTGAGATTTGGGAGTCATCAGCAGCACTGTCACTTCCCTCTGTGTTCTCTTTTTGTCTTCTCCAGATTCCCTCCTTTATATACATCTCAAACAGGTCCAAAAGTAAACCTAAGGTTTTTATAACCATTCATCTACTCTACAAAGAGGTTTAATCACCTTTTCTCCCCACTTGTGCCGCAATTTGTGAAGAACCCCATCTCAGCATACCAGGTGTGCCCTGGGAGTGCCTGGGGCCTCAAGCTCCGCAGATAGTGAATGGCAGACACTCTGCAACAGCAGATAACATGTCCTGCTGGAGACACCTGTGGAGCTGGGGTGATGGTGGTGGTGAGGAAGTCATTAAGGACTGAATAGACAGATTTGTGCATGTCTTAGGTAAAACTAAGATGCAATAAAGTCAGTAGTGCCTGCTTGTCAGTCTCTTACCTTTGAATACCTGATGTTAGAAAATACTAAAACCTGTGGAACTGTTACAATAGGAGCACAGGAATTAATTAGGTCAAATCTACTAATTGTCTACCACTTTTTAAGGATTAATAAGCTTGTTATTTAGAAGAAATGCAATGTCAGACCATAAAATATTATTACAAGCCATTACACAAATTACCATTCTGTGAATATCACCATCATCATCGTGGCTAGGCTTTGTGAACGAAGATTTGAGAAGGGCTCTACCCACACTTGCTACAAGTGCACTGATGAAGATAAGGTGAAGATAAGGTTTGGCTAATATCATTGTTTGATTTTCAAGTAATCCTTATTTCCTGTACCAGCTCAGTATGCTAGTATCAGACCTGAAAAAAACCACAATGTTTAAATGTTTAGATCTGAATTTGTGAGTCATGTTTTTTACTTTTGTTTCTTCATTTCTCGTTCACTTTTCCTCTCTGAGATTTCTGACATAACCCTTGAGATGGAAGTATTTCTGCTAAGCTTATAAATTAGTTATTACCTTCATCAGGCCTCACTTCTTTTTATCTGTTCCAGAAGCAACTTGAGTGTGGTGTACTGAGAGGTGTATTGCATTAGATTTAGAAATGCCACAGAGCACCGTAGACTACATTTCTGTGACTATCTGACCTGTCTGCCTAAATTTAACCAGATGAAACACAGTATATCTCTGCACTTCATAACTGGAGATAGGAAAGGAAGAAACTTCAAGTACAAATAAATCATAATGCAGCCTTCAATTTTATGAGTGTCACCAACAGAGAGGCACAAGTGCAGTTAAATGATGTCAGTTGTTTTTCCCTGATCCACCAATGCTGTAACTCCATTGTAGAATCCCCCTAGATTTTTCAGGCACAATTTCTCCTTTGTGAAGCCATGTTTGCTGTCACCAATCACCTCCTTGTTTTCCAAGTGCCTTAGCACAGTTCCCGGGAGGATCTGTCTATGATCTTGCCATGCACAGAGGTGAGATTTATCAGCCTGTAGAAGCCAGGTCTTCTTCATTTCTCTTTTTAAAAATGAGGGTTATAGTTCCACTTAGTTCACTACTTGATTATAGCATTCTTCATAATAATGCATAATAATTTTCTGGTTTATATTTAAATTGATAATCTCTAAGCTTTTCCAGCTGTAATTCAGGGGGCTTTTCTAGGATAAATTCTTTTAAAATTACCACCCTGTTTTACTGGAATTGTAGATAGAGGACATCTCAGACCCCCTGTTAGTGATTTTAATTAATCCTCTGCATGCCAGAGAAAATACAAATGAATGAAGTATGCCATTGCAAACATTCAGACAGCATGTGCTGGCTGACCCACATGACTACTGGCAGGTTAGCTAGACACCAGCCCCGGGGAAAATAATGAGAGAGCTCATAAAGAATTCAAAAAATAATTAATATAAAGGACTGTAATTAATACAAGACAAAGAGTAAAAATATAATGCAAACAACTGGTATGCTTTCCTCGGAAATGTATCTTGTCAAATGATTCAGTTTAATTATCTGAGAAAATTACAGGTTTCATTTTTAGAGGTAATAGCACCAGGCATTTGACTTACAAGAACCCTGTGTTCTGATATTAAAAATAGGGCTGTATTTCAGATTTTTAAATGCTGTTGTTGGATGGAACCATCAGGGAATATGGGCAAGGTTCCCCACAGGCTCAACAGCCTTCAGTACTTGGGTTGTCATTCAGAGGAAATTTTGAACTAACACTTATTTTTAGTTATAAAATAAATAGACCACACTGGAAATGTAACAATTCTCCATAAATTCAGAGCAACCATACAGATAAACTTGAATCTTGAATAATTTGTTGAGCAAAATGTATGTTTAATGTAGCCAACTGCAAACTTTCACCTCCAGAAAGACATGACAATTATGTGAGAAGAGACAGTGAGAGAAAGGTGTGAGTCTAAAACAGATTTGCTAATCTCATGGGCCAAAGGAGAGAACATCAACTTCCAAGATGTGGAATGGACAAAAATGGCATAAGAAAGTTTTCACTATAAAAACAGACAGCAGTGGATAGGTTGAGGGAGGTAATTAGTAAGTATGGTATGGAAAATATGCAACAGCTTTAATGCTGTATTTCAAAAGCATATTGACAGATGGAAGATAATTACAACACACACATACACACACCAGTTTCTAAGAAATAGTTTAAAGTAACAAAATAAAATATAAAATAAATATATAATAAATAATAATAAATATAAAATAAATGCAAGGATTACAAGTTCCGAGGAGTTTCCTTAAGCAATAATCAATGGTTACAAATTGACAGCTATTTCTTTATTTTGTAACTGCAAATGTGACTTAGTACTGTACAATATACTGAAAAAAATGGATTTGCTTATTCAATGGAACAATTATTTCATACACAACCAGTAAGTTTTACACCAGTGGAAAAATATACAACCCCAAGTATACAGGAGATCAGAGTAAGTTATCTAAGTGTTCCTTCCTGAGTTAAATTCCATGAATCAGTATGTAAAATTAGCCTCACTGACTGTACCTACCAAAATGCAACTATCCATTAATTTTAAGAAGAACTATAATCCTCTTAGTGGAAGGGAAAATGAACTAGAGATAGCATAATTGAAATGACAGAAACAAAATCCATAGCCTAGTGAACAGTTGAAGAAATTATTAGCAATGGGTATTGTGCCTGTTTTGTTGCTGTTGCTTTGATTCTTACATTATTTTTATCTAGAATGTTCAGTATAATAATGTGGATTATTATCTGACAAAAAATTAGAGATACAGCAATTTAAACAATACAGACTTCTGCAGAATAACTATTCACAGACCAAGTATATTATTTCAAGACATAAAAGGAAAGCTCATTCCAAAGTAGGTAACATTCATGAACTCATCCTACTTTCTTCTACAACTATTTTCTGACAAGGAAAGAAAGAATCTGCCTCCTTCTGTTTTGCTAATGCTTATTTTAGTGCATGTATGTGGCAGGTTTATTTTTCCAAGAGCACCAAGTTTAAAGATTTGCTACTTTTGTGAATGTTTGTTGACATCACTAAAAAGTAATGACCATGATTAGCAGCTACCAAACAAACATTTAGGATTATGTATTTAAAGCACTCCACTACTGAATTTATTATTAGTAAATGGATTTGCAGTGTGTCTCTGGGCTGTATCACAAGGGCAAATAAATGTCTATTTCTACTTTACTGGCTGTCCTGATTGCATCACTGTGGTGCTTTTTACTATGTTTTCTTTTTTGTCTTACTCCAAAAGAAAAATGTGATGGTTCCCAGCTGCAGAACTGAGAACTAGTGGGTTAGACCCATATCCAGTGTACCTTACTGATGCATCTGTTTCCTACCACATGCAAGAAAAACATTTTTTGTTGGCTAAGGTGCACTGTACATATAGCAGATGAATGATTTTCAGTGTCAGTTTCCTGAAACTTATGTAAAAAAAAAAAAAAAAAAAAAATCACTCAGGCCATGTCTATGTTGTTTATTTTTTGTGTTTGTTCACTGTTCTTCTCTTTATGGATAATTTTGGTCTTTTTCCCCCCTTTCTCTTCTTTTAAAAAGAAAGCAACACTCGTACAGATGTCAAGAGAAAAACATGCTCTACTTGAACAGGAAAATGCAGTATATTTAGGCTGTTACAAATAGTAAAAAATATCTGTTATGCACTGTTTCTGGCATGATTATTCAATTTCTTGGCAAGATTGCAGTTTTCACTTCTTATGAGCTTTGCCTCTAAAAAAACAGCAACAACAAAAACCAAACCAAACCAAAAATCCCCACCCACCACCAGGAAAAGAAAAGGAAAAAAATAAAAGACAAAAAAAAGCAAAGAACAGAAAAGAGACAAAAAGCAAAGCAAAGAAAAGAAGAAAGCAAAGCAAAGAAAGGAAAGGAAAGGAAAACAAAGCAAAGCAAAGAAAAAAGGAAAGGGAAAGGGAAAGGGAAAGGGAAAGGGAAAGGGAAAGGGAAAGGGAAAGGGAAAGGGAAAGGGAAAGGGAAAGGGAAAGGGAAAGGGAAAGGGAAAGGGAAAGGGAAAGGGAAAGGGAAAGGGGAGGACTTAAACTTAACAATGACAAGAACAATAACAGAAGGAATGTTTTGAAATAAGGACACTTATTACCATCCCTTGTGACCATAGAATAAGAGCCATTACACCATTTTCCCTATCTTACTTCCACTGGCTCTTAGATTTTCTACATTTCTGTGTAAGTTATGTAGATGGTCTGAGTACTACTGAGGAATTGAAGAATAAATGAAAATGTTAAAGTATTATGCAGTGTTAATTTAGACACAAATAGATTACATTCATAGAGTATGAGATAAAAAAAGAACTTTCTTCTTCAACTGCTTTTTAGTTGAAAATCTTCCATTTTTCTTTAAGAACTTTTTGTCAGCATAGAAGACGAAACACTGGAGAGAAAGGGAGCCAACATGAATAGGAAGGTATAGCAGGGTTAAGGTTCTGAAGTATTCCTTAACTTAGCATGCTAGCAAATAGGATGCAAGAACATCTTTTCTTGTTTCTAAGGATATCTTACCCTTTCACAACTTTTCAACCTTCAGATTACTACTGATAACTATATTTCTACTGTTAATGTCACCCATATATCTCTCTTACATCTGAGAAATGTAAACTTTACATTGAGTTTATTTTTTAATTACTACAGAGGTAAAATATTGTTCTTTCTGTCCTGCTGGTCTCCAGGTTCAAAAACACATCTTTCAATGTTCAACAAGTGGCATGGCAAAAAATCCCATTTTCCCACATCCAGATATTACATTTTATTCATAATGGGCAGTTTCATCAAAATTAACATTTGCAAAATGCAGCACTATTTTTATTAACATGGAAAAAGTAAATCTTCCAATTCATTATTGGAAGATCCACTTTAGGAGTGTAAAGTCAGATTGATGTGTAATAAATGCATATTAAATAAAATTAATTTCTTCATAGTATCTTATTATACAAAGCAGCCAGAATTTAATGGTTTGCATAAGTTTGGGTCTCTTACAACATCCCATAGAACAAAGCACTACCAACTACCAATAATAAAGGAAATATTACTTTAGAATCATTCAAAGGAAGACAGAGGTGTACCATCTTCTGTTTTCAAATGGTAGACATCAGCATATTATTTAAATGGTAACAATCTCACCTTTATTGTCACATTTCTTCAGCTTTTTTTGGAATAATGAGATTGCTTTAAAGTGTCAGGCGCAAAGTTAACTTTATCAAATATTTTCAAAATTTCCAATGCATTGTTCTATCAATTTTTTTTCTGAATCTCTCTGTTAATTAAGGATATTGTATAGATACAAGAAAATGACATTCAACAGTACTAATTACCTAAATGCTGTTTAAAGAATTGTTAAAACCTCCCTGAGGAGCTCAAGAGATGTGTATAATTACTCCTACCATGGATCCCCTAATTGACAGGATTTTCACCTCCTATGGATTGTGTTGTGTATCTTAACTAATGAGTCCTGAATCCAGAAGTCCAAATCATGGCTTGAGGGAATATGAATACAACAGCATTTTTTTTTAATTAGCAATTGATTATAAAATTGATTATAAAATACTTCATAAAATAAAAAACATTTGTATCACAGTTGGCTTTTCCTGGGATTCTGATAATTCTGCAATATAAAAAACCCAAATATTAAAAACAATTCTTATAATATGAGAGATGGTTGATATAGCATCTATTTGGCATGCCTGAAAATAGATCTGATAACAACAAATCCTTTTCCCAGACTAATTATGGGTCAGGACACCCTGCAGGAAGTAGAAAATTGGAAGTAGTTATCTCTGAAACAGAAGAAATAACATTAAATTATTAATTAGGCAAGTTGATTTCTTTTTCATGATTATGTTTACAAATAAAACCTCTAGCCTACAACTAGAGAGAAAACACAGTCAAATCTTGTGAAGAAAACAGTGGATATTATTTCAAAGAATAATAATATTAAATGCTCACCAGCTTAGAAGTGTGATCTACTTACATACCTGTGGAGTACAAATGTCTGAACTGTCCAAAGTGAAACTCTCTTTTCTTTACTGAAATTTTTAACAGAAGGTCCAGGAAGATTAAATTTGCCTTTCCTTGTTTTGTTCCCACGAAATTTCTCGTCTACACCTTAATGGAAAAGCAGCTACGTTGGCAGTACATCCCCCATTTCAGGATGATTGCAGGACCTGTTAGAGTAAATGTCATTCAGTTCTGACACAACAACCTCCCTCCAATAAAAACAGAGATAAAGGAGCTGATATGTGCAAAGCCCTTCCATGCATGGCATGGAACAAGTCTGCAGTCAGCAAGTCCAACCAGATCTGGGAGCTTTCAGGCACTCAGTATACATAACAGCCAAGATTTAATATACACTTACCATTAGCTCTGCATAGTATTTATTGTCTCTATGCTTATAACTGATACCCCATCAATACGGCAACATAGTCCTGAGACACTGTCTTTTTGATCAATGTGAAATCTCCATAGTTTTCAGAAATACATAGAAGCAATCAGATGTTTTCTTCATACGAAATAACTAAACCCAGGTAGCTCCACTTTGCACAAAGCAGACATCTTAATGGCTAAAGTTGTGTCCCAGGACTGAAGGTAAAACCCTAATACCTTTTGCTACATTTCTCAGACCAAGCTAATGCTAAAACCCCAGTGGCTGTGACGTTCACTGAGATACAGAACTGTGATGCTGTAAGCAGTGACTGACATGCCACAAGGCAACTTCTCAGACAGAACAAATTGCCATTGGTCCTCCACTCTTAGCAGACTTACCTGTCCAACTGAATGAGCTGACCCAAGAAAATATGAATCAATTTCTCCACTTCTGACTCATCTTTACAACGTACTGCAGTCAAGGAATACAATACAATAAACCTCTTTGAAGATAATTTAGTTGCTCTGCTAATGTTTTTTCATTTGCTATTCTATTACTGTTAGTGGAGAACTAATGTGAGAAATCCTCTCATTGCACTGAACTTTGGAATGTGGACCTCTAGGATGTAGGAGCATAGCCAAATGCATCAGCAAAGGTACGGGAACAGAGCAAGTATACAGACACGTTTCTAGTACCTTTAGCACCCAACAGGTTGGAAGTTAAGGACTTCCTAAGCTAGAGGTTGTATATCTGGGTTTATACTGCCTTTGTTTTTTGTTTTTTTTTTTTTCTAATTTATTCCAAGAGCATGTCTAATCACCTTTCAGAAACATACAAGCTTTTAGAAACTACATCCTCTGGCAATAGGTCAGTAGTCAGATACTTTATGGAAAAGTATGGAGTTTGCTTTTAAACTTTCTATATCGATATTATCATTACTGCCTCTATATTGTTCAAGTTATACTGCTCGAAATGCTGGTTGAGTATTTCCTGTGACCTCTATTTTGCTCAGGATTTGAGAGATTTCTGTCATATCTGAGTTATTCCTTTTCCTTGACCAAGGGATTAGATCCATTTCAGTCTTCTTGAGCTGGTATTGTTCTATAACTCTGTCCATCTTTCCTGCTTGCCTTTCTACCTTTTTCAGTTCTGCTATATTTTTTTACCTGAGTTAGAAAAGTGCATGTATAAAGATATGACCATATCAAAGAGCTATTCAGTGGCATAACCACTTCTTGTTTTCTCTAAGTCGTTTACTTTAGGCATTTTACTACTGTTTTTCTACAACTTTTCAAGGGTGGAGATAATGTTTTAGAATCCTATCCAAAATGTCTTAAAGATTTTCTTTCAAAGTTGTAATGGTTTAGTTAAAATCTCTCATTAGGTATGTATAGTTTGGTTTATTCTTCTGTGAGAGAACTACTTTGTGCTTGTCAGTGTTGAATTTCATCTGCTACTTTACCACCTAGTCAGTCAACATCAGGAGATGAATCAATATTTCATTAATTTAATGACATATAATAAAGTGTTGTAACAAGAAGATCAATCTAAATACCATAAAAAAACAGGGCAAAACTACTTGATGATTCCACTGAAGCAAAATGAAATCTGTTTCCCCATTTAGTGGCTTTTCACACAAAAAACCAATTATCAGTGCATTCAAACTTCAATGAAGTTTTAGGGTGTTAAGGAGATTATCTTTGAAATATTCCTCACTTTATATTTTAATGCAAGAGATTATGTCAGCTGGGATGTTTCATTAGCAGTTGCTGGGTTTGAAAGTAAAGGCACCTCATGCAGGATTCCCAAAGAGACCCAGTTTTTCCTTGTCTTGGTGGAACCCAAGTGATGTGCCTCAGAACACATTCCTACATCTATGGCAGATTTCATTGCAAAGGGAAAAATAAGTTGGGACAGGTCCTTTGATGATTAGGAAAGTTTTTTTATTTCTATTCTGTTTCACAAATTCTATTTTGTCTCTTGCTGTTCTGTGTACTTTGTTTTGTGCAATGACACAGAAACAAACCATAAATAATTATGCCAGAAATCTAAAAGCAATGTGGTAACAATTGCATACAAATTGACAGGCAAGATAACTGACTTCTGGTTTATTCATTAGCATAAAGAAAGATTAGGATGGTTCAAAAAAAAAATAAAGTTGTCTGCCTTTGAGAGCAATTCTCTTCATAGCCACAAAATCATCCTCTCCCAGTATTATATTAGTACATTAATAGTATGCTTTGAATATTGAGTTTATTATAAATCCATAATGCATACGTTTCTGAGGAGATCTAAGGCTTTTTTTTCTTCAGTCCAGTAGGAACATGCTTCAACATCTCTCATGAGGTTTCCAGTAATTCATAAAATTGGGATTTGATGATCTTAAATAAGGAGCTCAATTTTTGTCAAGGAAACTCAGTGCCTGTAAAAATTAGTATTCAACATAGCTGTCAACTGCACAGATGGGGAAAAAAATGAGAAACTTGAGAAGAAAACTATGATCGATCATTTCAATCTTTCTAATTCTCCTTTAAGCAGATTTTATTTTTGCTAGCCTCATATTTTGTAGGTTAAGGAAGACACTGTTCTGACAAAATGTTCATGGTATGTGATTCCCCAGGCT
Source organism: Pyrocephalus nanus (assembly GCA_038380795.1). Taxonomy (NCBI): domain Eukaryota; kingdom Metazoa; phylum Chordata; class Aves; order Passeriformes; family Tyrannidae; genus Pyrocephalus; species Pyrocephalus nanus. The sequence continues at coordinate 49,167,794 of CM076264.1, forward strand.
TAGCCTGCAACTCTGACTGCTAAGTGAGCCAGCAGACAGGTGCTGAGCACTCAAAGCTACTGAAAAATACCCCTCTGAATACATTTCCTGTCAAGAACTTCAGGGCTTAGAAGAAAAGCAGGATGTCATTTCATGTAAAAGCAGTAATTTCTGTAATTTATGTCATAAAATCCAAGGTCAAAATCATCATGGCAGTGAAGGATCCTTGATCATGTAGTTTATAAATTTTAAACTAAAAAACAACAATTCCGCTCACCAGGATGATGCAGTAAGACACACGTTTTAATCACTCCATTGTGACAATAAAAATTTGAATCAATTAAGTAAATATTTACAATAAGAATCATTTAAAAGCATGGTTTGATGATAAAATCCTGGTCAAAGTCCAGGATGAAAAAGAAGCAGAGTTGCAACCACAAAGAACAAAAGAGAAGAGAAGGACTGGATCAGCAAAAGCTGCCTGTTCCACAACTTCTGTTTGCAGAAGTACATTGTATGTTGTTGACATGAAAAATCCTGTTTAGAATATGTGCAAAAGCAGTTGGGACCTGGGCCCTGCTGTATATAATGAAGTTGCTGAAAGGCAATACTGAAAGGAATTATAAGAAGTCCCCAGGTTCTTTCTAGTGCCAGTGATATCAAAAAGGGATTTTATCAGTGGACCCATTTGAGTAACAGGTAAGAAGCAGCAATAATAAGAATCAAGTATATTGGCAATGCTAGCCCTTATTTCTGTTGCATCCAAAAAATAGTGACTGAAAACATTAAGTACAAAAGAAAACATCCATGTTAAATATATAAAAAGTCTCCCCTATCAAAGCATCTTGGAAGGAAATTTCATACAACTTTACAAAACAATTTTAAGAAAATGTACTTTCCAAAACACAAATTAATGTTCATGAAGACATATGTTAATCAAAAGCAAATGCTTTGACAACATAACAAGCTCAAAATTCTGAGATAAATGGGAACTTCAAAAAACAGCAGAGGTCTTAGAAAATAAAAAAATGAATTGGATTTTATTTAATGCTTTTTCCTAGTAATCATTTTAGTGCTTTCAAATTGTTGTTATTTATTTTAAAAAATACTGGTTATGCAAATTTAATATCACAGACCTTGCAAAATCTGTTATGAAAATTTGCAACATATATTGAACGGCATATAAAATTTTTCAGCAATCATTTGTCAAGTGTCAATCTGAATTGCATTAAAATCCCACAAGAAAGCTTTAAAATAACTTTTTCCATCAAACTCTGCTGAGAAATACTGAGTTTTTATGCTTAGCCCTGTTCTGATTTCATTTATATAATTTCCTGTATTGTTCTTAACACTATAGTATTGAGCATATTTTGTTAGTTTGTCAAGTATGTGGGACACTTGCCACATGGTATTTGTTTTCTATCCTGTTCTGTCATAGTATGTGTGATTTTATGTACGTAGAGAATCACAGAATCTGCCAAGCTGGAAGGGACCCACAAGGATCATCAAGTTCAACTCTCAGCCCTGCACAGGTCCATCCCCGAGAGTCGCATCATGTGTCTGAGGGCATTATCCAAATAATTCTTGAACTCTGACAGGCTCGGTGTTGTGACCACTTCTTTGGGACTAGATAAAGCTGAGTAAAAGCTTTTCTGAGACAGAGATTTGTAATGGTGCTCTCTTCCTGCAAAGGTTTCTCTTCCCTCTTAAGGAGGGTTACAGTATGGGCTCCTCCTGAAATAGTTCTGTTTGCCATGAGCCTAATGATGGAGGTTCTTTAAGAAAAAATAAATTGTCCAGAAAATAGCTGTTCACACTCTCTTTGCTAAGGAAATGAGGCATTGATGACTTGGGAAGGACCTTGAATGCAGAGAAAGAAATCTCAGATAAGGCCCCAGGAGAATCCCAGTAACTTTCTCTCCTTCTCCACTTCTATTCCTGTGAAATAAGATGCTCCAGGGTGTAAGACTGGCCTTGAGGTGCAAATTGCAGAGCTGCAGAAGGATTTCCCCTTCCTTTTAGCTGCTTCTCCTGCACCTTCCCTTTACAGTTTGCCCATATTGAAGCAGGTCTTCAGCGTTCAGGTTTAGTCTCTGTGCTAGCCTGGTTCAGAGTGGAAGCCTATCCATGGTGCTGGCTGGCTTACAATCCTCTTTAAAAGCTTCAGAGGCAGAATATCACTGAATGGTTTGGGATGGTTTCTTCGTGAACCAACGCTTTCAAATAAAATTGTACACTTGGCACATCCTGCTGCATATGTTTTTTCTCAAAGTGTTGTGACTGGGTTTTGCTCATGCTGTCTAAACTAACCGGAAGTCCTGAGGAAGTGTTTAGTTTCACCCAGATGAAACCTACTGATGCTGACCTTCTGAACAGAGGGCTAGCAGAGATCAGCACTGCTCCAGCACGGTGTCAGACTGTACTAGATGCAGGCAGCAGGGTCAGAGATCGCCCTGTCAAGTTTTCTGCCACTGTTACCCTTTGCTTCCTTACTTGCAGAAGGACTGGAGTTTAGAAAGTACAGAGGTAACTGCTTCAGCATAGGAATATTGGTTCATAGGCTGTTCAGCAGATGCCACCCAGGTGTTGGAAGAAGTATCCTTTTAGCTATAAACTTTATTTGTGGAATAAACTATTTGAAAATTTGACATTGTTTACTGCACTTCTCCCTGCATGTCTATGAAGAGCTTTCCCATCTTTTTCTTTCTTTTTCCTTCTCCCCCAACCCCGCCTTTAACAGAGGAGTCAATTAAAAAGAAAGAAGCTCACAAGCTTCATTCCCTGCTAGAGCTGCAACTCTCTCAGAAGCTCTCAGTGATGTCCTACTCCCACTGGAACCAGCAGAAGTTTCTCTCCATCACACTCCAGAGATCATCTTCCCACAGCTGGTTTGGAAAGGAACCAAAGAGCTTGTTCACAGATACATCCTCTTAGTGAAGAACATTTAACCATCAGACCCTATTCAACATGAAGGGAATCTAGCAAGAGCATCTTGCCACTGCAGTGGTGCCCTTAGGAGAAACCTCATATGACAGGGTGAAAATGTCTGTCCTTTTCTTCTTCTATTGAACCACACTGGCAAAAGTCGTGGAAAGTGTATATAAAATAGCTGCAACATTTGTCGTGTTCTGACAAACATCCTAGGGAGCTCCAACAAATTAACTCATACAAGAATGATGGAAAATTAACAAGTTAGAAAAAAATCCCAAAAAACCACAAAAATGTCTCTCTGTGTCAATACAGTGAATAGTAACATAAATGCTCATTATATTTGTTTTAACAAATTCTCTCAGAAGAGTGGAATGATGCTATTTAAATTACTGAAGGATAGGACTAGTGATATTTCCAGAACGTTTTATACAGGCAAATGTTTATGCAGGACTATTTGAGTAGCTAAAAGCTAAAGGTTAAGTTCAACAGATGTGCATGTGAAAATTCCTAGTGCCACCTATTGGCAGAGACTACAGACAGGAGTTAGCATAGTACTACATGCCCTCCCCTTTGAAAAATGGGGAGAATAAATGTTTACATTTCATATTTAAAATACTGTACCACATTAGAATTAGACTCTTAAGAGGCACACATATAAATGTTCATTTCTGATTAATGCCTTTACTTCCCAAGTGCTTGCTGCTACCTGTGAGCCCAAGGCAGTGATAGACGATACCCCCTACAACCAGCATAGAACAAGCCACCCTGAGAGGGCTTCTGATATTTGTCTCATTTTGAAGCAAACATAGCATCCTTTCTATTTTCCTGGGATAATTAATAAATGAAGGGCTTTAATGATGGCCTGAACAACAGATAGTCCTTGCCAGGAACCTTTTAAAAAACTCTGCCGATTGTTTGCCTTTTCAAGACAACATATTTAAGTAATCAAAATGTCTGCATGAAAGTCTATTACAATCTATTTACCTCAGTACTTTGACATTTGAATAGGAATTTTCCTATTTAATATTTTATGCCTCAAAAAACAAACAAACAAACAAACAAAAATAAAAAAGCCCACCAAAAAAAAAAAAAAACACACCAAAAACAAAAGCAAAAAAACACCAAAATAAACCCCCAAAAATCCTGAAAAAAAACCCCTAACCAATGAAAACTAAAAAGGAAATAATTTTGCCTTGTTAGCAGTGCTTATATACTTACAACAAGAATGTAGAAAAATAAATTATGGTAAGGAAAACTTTTAAGTTTGGTTATTTCTTGTCCTAAATCCTACTTTTTCTTCTGCTGATGCTCAGTGGAGAGCCTTGACAGCTAGAGGTGGCAAATTGCCCTGCCGAGGACGCTAGGAGCCCTTGCTGTGGCAAAAGAAAATGTAGAAGCAAATACTCACAGTATACAGGGGTGGCAGAGCCTGGTGAGACTTGCTTACCAAATCTGCAACAAATACACTTCACTCAAAATAATTCAGCAGTTGCTTAGCATCTGCAAACATGAGGACTGAATGTTTTAGTCGGTGTAGTCCAGAAGAACAACTCATTACCGAGGGAACATGAGGAAAAGCAAATCAGCAGTGAGCATCTGGCAAAGCACGGGGACTTGCTGAAGCAGCTGTGCCCCAGAGTAGCTGTAAGGGGTCATGTGTATCCTAGAGGGTGGGGGAAACTAAATGCTCACAAACCAAAATTTGCTTTGAAAATAGGGACAACGTACTCATACCACCACCTTTTATTAGCTTAGTAATTTCCAGTTCAGGTTTTAATTAAACTTGCTAAAAAATTCCACAAAAAATGGAGAAAACAGGACAGTTGTGGAGGTGAAGTCACAAGGATTTGCAGAGATCTCATTCAGAAATGCTATTTTTCAAGTAATCCAGCAGCAAGTGTAGTCAGTTCTAATGATCATACAAGTTAAAAATACTTCAAAACTTCCAACAGTAAATAAACTAGGACACACAATTAATTGTGGAAAAACATGCTGAAATTGAATTTAATACGTAAAGACAAGTACCATACAACATATTTTTAAATTTTGTCAATAATGTATTCATTATTTTCAAATATATGAATGTGAATTAAAATTGTATATTTTTTATTCAAAGTAATTTTTAAGACATTTCTATTGCTGTGCATGCAAGAACAAAATCTCACACTATTTTTCGACTTTGCTGTTAGAAAACCAACCCTCTGCATGACAGGGAAAGGAAAGTTAGTTCTAGAAGAACTTAAAAAAAAAATAGATATCAGATGACTTCAATGATTATAAGAATGCAAAAGCTTTTCAGTAGCATTAATGAGTTCACCTTTAAATACAAAATCCTAAACTCCAAACATTGGTGGAAGCAATTAACGAGAAATGCATATTAATAAATATTTGCATGATGATTCATTTTATTTTTTAAAAATATAACAGCTAGGAAAGCATATATCTTTAAAACAGACTTCTCAAAATGAAGGCTTGAATGTCAACCTCATTAATTACTTGCGCTTACTCTGAATGTAACCTCTTTGACACCTGAAAGGGTTTCAATATAGCCCTGAGGTTAATGTGAATATACATAATTTTTTCCAAATTATATTTTAACGAGTATTAAATTAGAGATCATTTTATTATTTTTCTAGATTTGCATGAGTTTCCAGATCCAATATAAAGGAAATATAATGAGAAAGTCCAGAGTTTTTGGAGCCTGCAGAACAAAGATAAAAGATTAATGATAAGGTGTTGACATGCCCTATTTAAGCTAGGGCAAAAATTTGCATGTAGTGAACAACATACACATACAAAATCCACATCTGTTGATAATCTGCATGCTATTTCATTCTTAAATAAATTTATTCTGAATGCCATGGGAAGTACCTGTGATTGTACATTTAGCTGAGATGCACGGGTATTGAGTAACCTCACACAGCAGCCTCATGATCCACGTAGATGCAAGGTATTAATGAAGGATTAATGCTGCTGTATATGTGCTATGCCCTGTTTGTCACAGCATCCTCAGAGATGACGACATTTCCCAGCCATTGGTGCTGATACTTGTTATCTGCTGATACTAAAATGAAAAATAGTTATTCACTTAGTTCTCATCACTTAATGATTGTAAACACTAATAAAAAGTGTGACTGCAATCCTTGATATTTGTCTTACCTCTAATAGCCTCAAAGCAGTAAGATGGAGAAATCTAAGACATTTCTGTATGAAAACTATAACTTGTAGGTATAACAGTGAGCATTGCTACATTTTTTGGGGGGACTGCCTAATCATGATTTTGGGGGTTTTTTTTAGAGTCTGCTCATCCATCAACCACATCACAAAATCTTTGTCATCACCTGCTAGAGAAACCTCTTGAAGCATTCTGCAGTTCATATCAATACCGCCATCAACAACAACAATAAAAAACATCCCAGAAGCACTCCCAAGTTTGAATGGAATTGTAGATCTTTTAAGCTGATAATTAAACCTCTGGGGAAAAAAGAATAGTATTTGCAGATTATTTGGAAAGGGAACAGGTGAGAAGCAGCCAAATAAGCAGGCTGCTACAGTTCTAGCCATAGCTATGGGCTTTGCAGTGGCAGTCTCAGCTCCTTTCTGCCTAATATAGGAGAGTGTAGACAGTGCATTAAACTATATATTATCATCCATTTGAGGAAGAAGAAATGGGCAAGACTAATCTGGAAAGATTCTAGAATAATCTAGAATTTTCACTTGACCTGGGAAAAATTATTATATAGGGTATTTTAGCTTTTTGGGGGGGTTTTGTTGTGTTTTTGTTTTGTGTTTTTGTTTGTTTGGTTTTTGTTTGTTTTTGGTTTTTTGTTTGTTTGGTTGGTTGATTTTTTTTTGTTTGTGGGGGGTTTTTTTGTCTTAATGACTTTTGCATTTTTAACTGGCAAATAATTGTCCCTCAATACCTCTGAGTTTTTTCCTATGATCTGACATGGACACATTTCTTTATGCACCTGGCACTGAATAAAGTGTAAAGGGCATTGGCAGTGCTACAGGAGAGCAGAGCTTCACCTGACTCTCAGTGCTCAGCTGGGAATAGGGCTCCAGTACACACCTACTTCTAAGCATCCTGCATAGACATGTGCTTTGTTGGGCTGCTCTGTTTATTTTCCACTGTCATTTTCCAAGCCAAACTGGACATGGGAAGCTCACTGCCTATGTATAGCCTTCTGCTACCATTAATATGTCCCTTTTTTAACCTTTTGACTTTCCCGCATCCATTCACTTTTGCCTGGTGTTTTTTTCTTCTTATGTAATTACAAAGTGCTAAATTAACTGTGGACTTTAAGGAGTAAGAAGTCCATACACTGTAAGAACATGCATTTTTCACCATTCTGATGGGAGAAATTATTTCCAAATGATCACATAACACATAAACATACATAGCACAAAATAACAAAACATTCAGTGAAGAGAACTTGTACTACAGAACATGATCTGGTAATATTTCACTGACTCATTATGTTTTTTAAAATTCTGATGAATAAAATAATTTACAGACATAGCAAAAATGACAGTCTTTTTTCTATTACTTACATGTTACAGACATATCAATATTTTAAATTTAAATTATTAATTTGAAAAAAACTCTTTTAGGAAAATTCCCCTGGCATTTTATGTGATTTGGAAAGCTTGGACTCCCACCTGCAGCTTATCATCACTTTGGCACTGAATTTGTTTTTTGACCTTTCCAGATCTAGATAATTCTGCCAGGCCATCAGCCAAGAATTACATTGGACGGAGATAAGCTACTGTTCAAAATCACAAGCAACTTTGGTGGGTTATGACACTTAAAAATGTTTATAGATTTTATAAAAATACCTTATAGTGAGGGAGTTTTTAGTGAAGAGGAATCACTGTGTGCCAAGAGAAATGTCTGATGCTCCTTGCCTTACTGGAACTAAAAAAAACAAGTACATGAGGAGAGCTTCTCTAGTCATTAAAGTAATGACCAGGGATCCTTGTCCATGAAGGAAAAGAAGCAAAAAAAGACAATGATGACTCATATTACAGCAAGTAGACTATTTTGACAGCAACTTGTGAGACACCAAACTGTTATATTACTGGGTTGGAACCAACTCGAGTGTGTCTGTCTGTGTCCCAGGGTGGGGTCAGGTCCAATCTCACAGCAGTGAGGTCAGGCTGTAGCCTTGACAGCAGTCCCTGCAGCCTCATGGGACAGCCCCAGACCAGCTGTCAGTCAACAGACAGCCAAGGAACATGCCCACACCACATCTCCTGAAGCCTAAACCAGCCTCTGATGGACTACAATGCCCCTCACTCCACACTGCAGCCCCAGAGTGGCTGGTGGTCTGGAAGTCCTGCCTGGGAGGGGTGGCCACAGGCATCAGAGCACATAAACTCAACAGCTCGTGGTCTCCCAGTCTCTTCAGACCTGCCTCCACCCTGTGGAAGCTGGGCTTGCTCAGGACTCTCTGGAAGTGGCTGTGATCTTATCTTAATCTCTTTTCTCTCTCTTTATTCTTTTTTCTTCTTATAATCTCTTTTCTTAATAGTTTTGGTAACATAAAACTGGTGGGTTGTGTGGCTTAGTGTGTGATGGGTCAGAGCTTTGTGGAATGCTTTGTTTTGATTTAAACTTTTGCCTAGCTCTCTTATTTTCTCCCTTACTTTCTAAAATTATCAGTAAAAGTATCTCCTGAGAAAATGTGTGCATTATCTTTACCTCAAGGTATCAAAGAACTGAAAGGTTCTTCAAAACATTTGGTGGGTGAATTTTTGGAGCCTTGTATATTTTTAAAAGTAAAACTCCTAGCTGAGCTTCTTTCTCCAGGGCTGTTGTCTTAAATGTCCATTAAATGGATTTTCTGAGATACTCAAAGGAAAATTCAAACTGGGACTTGACTACCTACCATAAGAGTGATTCAAACTAAGGCTTGGCTTGAAAAAACCTGTATTGTTTTATTGTTGAAAAAAACTGTATCTGTTGAGATAGAGCACAAATCTAGAAGGTAAGCTGCAAAATAGAGAATTTTGCTGAGCCAGAAGAGCAGGGAACCAAGTTTTTACTGAATGTGATCAAGTGTTTCCGTCATAAAAACAAAAAGGTGGTGGGATCAATGAAGTTCATCTCCACCAATGCATGCAGCATGGTCAACAAAGAGGAGGAGCTGGAAGCTGTTGCTCTGAGAGTACTGGGATTATTCATCCTGGAGAAAAGGAGACTCCAGGCAGACCCTATGACTTCCTGCAACTACCTGAAAGAAAGTTAGATGTAGGTGTGGGTCAGTCCTTCTAGCAAGTAACAGGCAATGAGACAAAAGGAAATGGCCTCAGGTTGCATCAGGGGAGGTTTAGGTTAGATATTAGGAAAAATTTCTTCACCAAAAGAGTGGGACAGGCTGCCTAAGGAAGGATTTGAGTCACCATTCCTGGAGGTATTTAAAAGGCATTTATGGGCATTCTTCAGTGGTTGACTTTACAGAGCAAGATTAATAGTTGGAATTAATGATCTTAAAGGTCTTTTTGTATCCTAAATGATCCTATGATTTTGCATTTTTGTGATATAAATTTGTTTAAGTACCTTCTTGCAGTTATCCTATCAAAAACCTACAACTTTCAGAAGAATTCTCCCTGATCTTGAATACATTTTGCTCTTGATGCTTAAAATAAAGGTTTAAAATAAAATTTCATAATTTAGGATAATGTTTGAACATATTTAATAAATAAAAGGAAAAATTTGTAAAGGATTTCAAACTTGATAATCCTAGGTTAGTTCTAAATAAGAACAGAAATCCAAACTTGCAGAGTTACTTGGGAAGACAAAAAAATCCCTGCTTACAATTTTAGCCAGTCCCAATCTTTATTTGTTAGATTTTCACCAGGAATTTGTTTAGTTAAAGGAGAATTTCAAGAAGTTGTATTACAGGTCAATTTTAGTTTGGGGACTTGCTTTTCTCAACCCCAGTCATGCTTTATTTTCTGATGTGCACACACTATTAGCTCAGCATGCTTTTTGCTGTGGTAATGTCAAGTGCCAAAAGCAGAACAGCAGCAGTGCTCCTCATGGTGTTGCATCTGCAAATGCTTAATGAATAGTGCAGCTTGCACATTTCAATACATTTTTAATTATATTTGGCAGAAAAGAGAATGGATGACCTAGCTTAAAATGTTTCTCAGTCAGATCCCTGGTATTTAAGCAAGAAATTGCCTCACTGGAATACAAAACCTGCCTAATTGTTTTAGATAATTCACACTAGGATTAAGCTTTCTAAATGTGCTCATTGTAGATACTGTGGTTTGTTTTCTTATATTTTCCCGAAGGACTTTTGCAGTCACAGCCTCTGAAGTCTCCACTGGTAATGAGAATGTTGCTGGTTATTTGCCAGTGAAAGTGATTGTGTCAGTCAGGGAAAGTGAAGGTATAGTCCATGACAGCCATACTGTGACTGTGACATGGCTCTGACCAGTAGTGGGCTGGCTTTAATGATGTTTTTTTCATAGGTTGAAAAATTTTACCTCCTACCTTTGGCTCAGTCTTCAGTCACCATTGACAGGAGCATTATTTCCAGAATGTCAGCAAGAGGTTTTTCAGGAAAAGGTACCAAAAATGACTTTTCTTGCTCGAGTAGATGGTTTTGGCTACAGAATAAAACAGAACTGCACATTTGTCCTGAGGAACTGATTTCTAATGTACAAAGCTCCTCTTCCAGAAGCCCAAAGCCAGCAGCCCAGAAGCCAAATGTTCTTCACAGCATCTGTCCCATAAAGTATTCTCAGTGCTCTGGAGCAGAGAACCTCACCTACTGCCTAGAGAGGTTTTCTCCAGAACTTTTTCCTGCTTCCAGATTTTCCAGAAATTAAGCTTAATCTGCATTTAAAACTTTCATCAGCAGCAATTCAGAGCAGTGTAATACATATCCAGCACACATTGCTACGATACACTAATGACCAGAGCACACAGCGGTCCATCTGGCCAGTGGTTGAAATGCAGAAAATCTGAACTACAACATCCCCTTTACAGTTTTAATTAGTTCCTCATATATTATATCATTCTTTTACTGGTTATTGTCTTCAATTATGTATCTACCTACAAGGCACTTTTGAAGCTAATTAATTATTCATATGCTAACTTTAGATAAGCCTTATTGGAAGTTCTGTAGATCCTGTTTCATGTATTGCCATATCAGTGATGTTTCTGTAGATTTACACATGATGTACTCTAATGAACTGCAGGACATCCTACTTGTTACTTTGTCATCACTGGTGCTTAAACACCCCTGTTACCTGCTTGGCATTGCTGCAGAAATTAGAATTTTCATGTAGAGCTTGTGGCCTATATCTAAGCCTATTTCCCCCTATTCTCTGAAAAACTCCCTCCTGCCCCACAATGTTCCTCAAAGCAGACCAGCTACCAATCCTTAACTTTCATTATCAACTTGTATTCAACTTTTTTATGCTTGTCTTCTAGGAAGCTGAAGTATCATGACAAGCCCATCTAACAAAATGTAAATGCAGTTGAAGTGTATACTTTTAATAATTCAGATAAATATGTTCTCCCATGTTTGCTCTTTCCTTTTCATGTTTTTACTCCTTTGCTGCATTTATAGACAGGAATTATAATCCCTATGAACTTTTTTTTTGCTTTTTTAGTCCCCAGTCACACAGAGAGCTCTTATTCTTTAACTGCACCTGCTTAATTCCGTATTTTCTCAAAATATGAGGGTAAAATTGTAATCTGTGTTATGTCCAGCCTATTATATCTTAATACTAATACTTTACTGTCATTAGCACTTTACATTGGAAATAACTCTTAAAACTTTATCTGCCAAACACATGGCCACTGTGTATTAGTGGGCTGTATTTATTTATAATTTTTGATCTAGACAGTTCCCACTTTCTCAAGAATCCTATGTGTACTTTGCATATTGTGCTGCTATTGGCTCTATTTCTCTGAGGTCTTGTTCTTTTTCTCCAGGCTTTGGAGTCATCCAGCTCTTCCAGTGTAACATTATAATCTTCATTTTAACAGTGTTTTTGAACCCAGCATCTCTGGCAACTTTTAAGTGTTCTCTTGCTTTTTGTGATGGAGTCATTAATACTAATTGCCTGCTTTTCATGGGAAAACAGATTTATTATGCAACCGCTGTTCTCTAAATAGAATGCACAGGGCTCTTGATTTTAACAACCTGCAGCCAGCTTTCAGAGTTGATAACAATTTGCAGATAAAAATCAATCAGCCATACTTGACTGGGCTGTATAACTGTCCTACCATGCTTAACTAGGCTTGTAAAATAACCCCTTATCCAAAATTCCTGCTGTTTTTATTTACATAATCCTTTTCCCTTCTCTCTTTTTTTTTTTTTTAGTGATTTGAATACTCATGAAAGTCAGCAATTCCTTAAACCAGTATTATGATCAAAGTTAACCTTGTGGTATACGTCAAATTTTCAATCTTCATCCCTAAAAAAAAAAAACATAAAAATGAGTTTGTTTCCTTTCAGAGAGGGATACTTCTAAGATTTTAAAATATTTTGATAATTGTTATAAAAAAACTTACCAGATGTTATTTTAAAACTCCTTTCAAAATTAACTTCCTGATTATTTTATTAAGTCATTCTATGTACATGAAACTCATATATTGAAAAAGTCTGAGCTTGTAGTGGACTTTACTGTGATAAGAAACAGTTTTTAGTACTTTGTTTCTGGAATGTGACACTGAAGATTTTAAAAATCTATAAAATCAATCATGATTTCTATGAAAGTGTTATGAGATACACAGCTGAAAATAGCTGTACAACAGTCAGTAAGTTTATATAAACTCCATACGGCTGCAAGGAGAAAAGACATTAATTTAGCATTTTTATTAGAACAAGAAGGTGGGAAAAATTCATGGAAGAAAATCCATAAAGGCCTTGAGTTCAAGGACTAACTATTTTTCCCGAGATCCATCAGGAAGCAAAAAGCATTGGAAAGAAAAAATTCATCCTGATATCTTGTAAATTAAGGCTTACTTGCTGAGTTTTAGCTTTCTTATACACTTTGTGGAGAAAGTCAAAAAAAAAAAAAAGGTTGCCTTCTGTGAGGTGTTACTAGGGAATGGCATTGCTGAGCTCTGCTGTCTCTGAAGTGAATGGATACAGATACATCCATTTTCTTTCTTCTCTTTCTCTGTAGTTACCTCTAGATTCAAGGGTTAAGACTTGTGCAGAAAGAAAAAAGTATAAACGCTCAAGTTAAGCATAAGTTTCAGTACCCTGATGGATATGAATCAACATATACAACACTTAGCATAATGGGATTTTTAAAAAACTCCTTTTAGAGGAGAAGTACCACTGCAGGGAAGTGCTCAGTTACCTGAAGCTTATTTCTCCTGTACTGGCAATGAAAACTAGGAATTTATGGTTCTCCCACTCTGGGGTCCTTAGCCAGGTACTGAAGCAGAACTTGACACAGCTCTTAACACCAAGTCTCTGATTATATACTGTAACTGATGCTTCAGAGGAAACTGTAATCCATAATACTAGATATTTTGGGAACCATTACTCTTACTTGTCAAGGGAAGTGAGGAGTTAATATCCTAAACAATAAGGAAGAATGATATGTTTCACAGGGACTTTTGCAGGTAAGTTGCACTTTGCATGAAAAAGCATTCCACTGAACCATTTCAAATACATTAATCTTACTGTCTGTGAATGCTTTCCCACATTTATATTATGGGAAGGGCATGGACTAACATTCTTTTTATAATTTCTGATTTAATATATATCTTTACTATAGCAGCTTCCACTCTCTTATAATAAAACTGCTCCCCCCTCCCTTTAAACTAATTAGTCCTGCTGCTTTCGGTCTTTCTTTTTAGGGAAGTTCTTAATCTTGCAGACTTCAATAATTTTAATTGCCCTTCTCAGGACTTTTTGTATATGTGAGAAGTTTTAAATTGGTCCCTCTGATATGTAGTGCTCTGCATTTGTCCATGTTGAATTTTAGCTGCCATTATGTAATTACGTAACAGCTTTAGAAAGTCTTTCTTTTTCTGCCCAAATCTTGCCAAACCTAAATAGTTTCATCCTTATAAAACCTCATGACAAGATTGTTTCTGTTTGATTTAATCAATGGAGAGCATTAGAGAATTAGAAGGAAAACCATGGCATTGATTATAGAGTAGAAAAGAATCAGAGGATAGTAATTTCTTTGTATTACGTTGCTACACAAGAGAATATGAATTAACTGAGAGATAATACAAGCTGTGCCAGTTTTGTCTGGTATAGAGTTAATTTTCTTCAGCATAGCTGTATTGATTTAAATACTTTAAATAAATTTTGGGTTTTTCTGGAAGCAGTGCTGATAACACAGTGATGGTATTTTTCCTGCTGAGCAGTGCTTACACAGAACCAAGGACTTCTTTGCACCTCATCCCACCCCACCAGCAAGGAGGCTTGGGAGGCATGAGAACTGGGAGGAGACACACCTGGGACACCTGATCCCAACTAAACCAAGGGATACTCCACACCATAAAACATCATGCTCAGCGTACAGAGCTGGCATATGAAGAAGGAAGAGGAGGACTTTCAGAATAATGGTGTTTATGTTCTCAAGTCACCATTACATGTGATGGAGCCCTGCTTTCCTGGGGATAGCTGAACACCTGCCTGTCCATGAAAAGTGGTGAATTATTTGCTTGGGTTTCTTTGCTTGTGTGTGCATATTTTGCTTTACCTATTAAACTGCTTTTATCTCAACCCATGAGTTTTCTCAATTTTACACCTTTTGACTCTCTCCCCCATTTAACAAATAAAGAATAAGTGAGTGCCTGCGTGGGGGTCAGTTTATGGCTGCAGTAGAAGAACAATTTTCCCTTCCTGCCCCTTTGAATTTAGAAGAACACACCTGTTGTTATTGCAAGAAAGATGGAACTTTGTTCGTCCAGTGACACTTGATCACACCAAAACTGAAAATGTTCTTCATACATCTATATATATAAAATATAATAAGTATGCTTACTTATAGGTGCACACAAGAGGAAGGAGGAAACAAAGCTAATTAGTTAATTTATCTAGAGAAATGGCACAAAGCAATCCCACAGTAGGTGTACAGAAATTCTCTTTTCATACCTTGACAAAAAGCACAGGGAAAATGTTTTGAATACATGAAATACCTCCAAACTTGTCAAAACAAAGCAGCTTTGCAATTAAAATATTTAGATCAGATTATGAATTCAGAAGTAAATGCAGTTTCTTATTGGGCCAGACAGGTTTTCTGTGACTTGCCATTGAAGAAAGTCAGCATCTCTACAATGAATTTTAAGGATAGATAGACCTGATATTGTATTTGAACCTATAATCTCCTATAAAATCTTAGGTTGACAACTGTGTATCAAACTTATTGATAAGTTCTGCTTTGAAATTTAAGGTTAGTTTGAGTGGTCTCTCCTCAGACAAAAGTTGTAGAGAAAGAATGTACTGGCAAATGTTCTAACTGCAACAGCTTATATCAGAAATGTTTCAGAGAACTTAGTGATGTGTTCAGAAACTACTACTGTTTATTAGTAGCTTGATTTGCTAAAAATTATGACTCTACTTGAGCCAAGGTACTCCCAAGAATGTTTAAAGGTTGTAAGGAAGCTGAACCCCTTTATAAATAACTAATGCTTAAAAATTCAGTCTAATTTGCTTGATTTGATTCTGTTAAAAAATCATTGGTAAAAGCATTCCTCCTCAGTTAGGAGGCGCTAACAGTGTGTGTGTTTTCTTTGTCTATATATATCTTGGGTTTCTTTATAATTTATATTATATAATAGAAATACTAAATACTTTAAATCATAATGGAAATCTGACTAGTTTACATCAAGGAAGTTATCTAAGCTTCACATTTTGAAAAAAATCAAACTCATTTCTATTGTAAGGACCAAAGGAATGTTAGAATTTGTCTTCTGTAGAAAAGAAATGACTGCAGAAAAGAAATTATCATTACATAGATACTTTGTCTCATGTACCTGCACAGCTGGAATATCTCAGCAGCATTTTTCTTGTTCAACCAAGCATCCCTTGAGCTCTGACTTCAGAGCCCTTGCCTCATTCCGTTTGCCTCCTGATAGACTTCCACTACCTTTGCGAATTAGTTAACTTCTGGAAACCACTTCCTCTGATAAAGCAGAAAGGGAGTTTTACAGGATGGACTGGAAGATCTCATTTGAATGTTGGCAAATGAAGCTGTCAGAGGAACTAGAATACTAGCTAGACTGCTAAGCATTTATTTATTTGAGAATCTCGATCAATAATTAGGGTGGTACTGCCAATATCTATGCATATATGTAATTTTAGCTTCTGAGCTCACAGCCAGGCTCTTTTTCTGCAAGAAAATTGCCTTTAGTTCCTTGAAGTTCCTATCAGCGCAATGAAGGAGACATCCTCTACTGGCCATGGCCAGTAGATGCAGTTGCCAGTGTTGGATGAGTCTATTTGCCTTCCATGGCTGTGCCTAAATCACTAACCAGAAAACAGCTGCTAAAAAATCATGTCCCTGAAGCAGAGCAAGGACAGGTTTGGGTTATTTTCTGCAGACACTTCTGAAATGCAGCCTGGATATTATAGCAGATGTCTCAGAGCAAAGGACTGCCTAGCAGGGAGGGTATGTACAAGGGATTGCTGCGAAAAGAACACAGAGGGGAAAAGTAGATCTATCCTGCAGTGCTCAGCACAGAGGCTGTGAACTGCAAGTCATGGGAGTGTGGGACTGGTTTCCTTGGGAATATGTAGTGTTTTCACCTTGCCTGAAGCCCACAGTGTGGAGAGATCCCAGACTGGGCAAAAGGGCATCTGGGATCAGGGGCATAACATTGACTTCTCTAAAGTTGTGCCCATAACTACAAAGTTATGCCCAAGACAGTATTCTGCCCAAGTGCAAGTTCAGGCATAGTTGCTCTTGGTCTTCCCAAATCAGCATTCTTTAAAAGCCAATTTAAAAGAGAAAAATCTCACATATTTGATATCTGGGCCATGTAGAAACATTTGTGGTATCTGAATAATTTCAGTGCAGCTTTCACCTCACCCAGATTTTGCTGAGGCTGCCATGGTGTCACATTATTGAGACTTTCAAAAAAGACTTATCTATTCTGTAAATTAATACTTTTTTTTAACCTAAATTAATAGAGTTGTTTCTGTTGTTTTTTTGTTGCTGTTGTTGTTTGGGATTTTTTTAAATACAGCAATTCAAATACAACTAAATATGCAAACCAATACTTTTCAGGAAGGGCCATACTATGCCCTGTTCTGTTTTTATTCATGGAGACAATATTTTCGGTGATCAGATTCTATGCCTGAAAAATGGGAGCTACAAACACGCTTGAATACTGCTTGAATTATAGTCTTGGAAATACATGTTTTGCATGGTATAGGAAGAGGTTAAAATTAGGATATGTAATAAAAGGGTTATCTAGCAAACAGGTTACTAACTAGCTGTCTCTGCCTACAGAACCTCTCCCTCCTTCACCTTCCAATCCTGTAAAGGAGCTTTTATTTAAGTTTCCACATTGCTTTGAGATTATATTTCAGACTTTTTAAAAAATCTATATAATTGCTGTCCTTTGAAAATTTTGTCTTTGGAAACTGTTTCCTAGCAACAATGTATTTATCATTCTCAGGCAAGGAAATGACATCTTGCCATTCAGATACACTAATTGTGAACCTTTTTTTTTTTTTTTTCCAGACAAGGAAATAGCATGCACTCAATGCAGCATTAAATTAGAAGGAGAAGAATTACGAAGAAATAATGGCAAACATGATTGGAAAAAAGCCCCTAATCATATCTATTTGCATGTGATGATTGAGTTTCTTCCTACTGAAGCTGTTGCTGACACATAAAAGCAAACTAATAGTTCCCAGACACCTAAAATGGACTATTTTAAAAAAGCAAGGAGTTAGAATAAGGTAAACTTAATGAATCTTTGCTATCACATCGAAGATATTTTGTAATGGAAGTATAATTCCTCTCCCTTTGTTAACATCAACAATGCATCCTCTGCTTGTATCTGATGCATATAAAGAGAAGACCTATGCATATTGCCAACTGGTGACTATAGGTCCTTGATTCTAATGATAGTCATACAGTACTATCAGAGATTAACCTGCCAGTAGTCTTGTGTGGAAGGTCATTAGGATGGCATTTTATCACATTTTGCTCTGTGCTTCTAATGCATCTATTTTAAAATATTTTCTTGGCGTGAACTTGAGAGACTAAATGAGTTAGACTTTAAAAATATATGAGACTATTCATCATGCTTCATTACTAAACAGGTGAAATAGTATTATCACGATGGGTTATCTTAAACCAGACCATTTTCCCTTTCTGATAAATGAGGATGCTCAGCAGAATGGCTGTCCTAAACAGTTTTGCAAATCTCTGTGTTTGTATGTGGCTGAGGACAAATTTTTTCTGAAGACACAGTGGAGTGCAATTCCTCTAATGCAAAATTACTATTAGAATCAATAACATGTTCATCTAGAAATCTAGAGATATGCATGGTTTATTGTGCTTTGTATGTACACTTTTCTGTATATTGACAACAGATTGGATTTATATTGTCTGAAATGATTTGGTCTTCAGTGTTCAGCTGTATCATACTGGACTTTGAGGTTTATATTTTCTCTTTTTTTTTTTTTTTTTCCCTGAGCTTCCCTGTCCTTTTAGTGATCAATGAGGCAAACAATTTTAAGTGTGCAGACACTGAAGGCAAAATATATTGTGGTACTTTTGGGAGAAAACAAATTGATTTTACATGAGAAGGCAAAATTCATTATTGGTAGAAAAACAAAGACTATTTCTATATTTCCTTTAAATTACACAAATTATCACTTACAAACTGTCCTCAGAATAACAGTTTGATTGCCATAGATAGAAAACTAAGTAAATAATATTAAATAACTTGTTTTTAACACTAAAATTTTGTATTTAAAAATGCCCCTAAGTATTTTCATCAACCTCCTTTGTCGTGATACTTTCAGTCAGAGAAGCAGGAAGAAAAAGTAGGATTCAGCTGTGAATTTTGAACCCTGAGAGTTTTGCTATCCATGAATTGCCCAATTTAAAAAATTAGTAGAGAAAAAATATTTATTTTATGTTTAAACTAGAGCAGCTTTGTAAAATACGGAAAATACTTCACAATGGCAGTCCTCTCCTGACTGAGCAATAGTTGTCTGTAAAAAAACAGAGTTTAAAGTCCAGCTTTTAGCATATTTTCAGGGCTTTATGGGGAAGCAGCCTTCTCAAACAAAAATACATTTTATTAATAAGCAGATGCAGTGATGCTGTGAAAGGCAGCTCCACATATTCAATGGTGTTTATTTGGAAATCAGTAAAAATGTACTGATGCAAACTATTTTTTGTGTAAGCATAACATAACAGCAGCAAGACAGAAATTTAGTTTTGATCTGGTGTAACAGCATGACCAAATGCCCCTGAGCTTGAGGAGTGGGGCAGAGTGGAGAACCAAAAATGGTGCCCCTGCAGAACCCCTCCATGTCTGTGGACTCAATGGTGCCCAGATTTGAGGCCAGACTGTGCTGTCTCTGGGTGCACAGAACTGATTTTTCAGCAACTTGTCACATAGTTTTGCCACTGCTGCACAGCAAGGTTCAGGTTATTCCCTGTTCCCTTCCTCTGTGGCCTCAGATCCACAATTTTTCTTTTTTATGTCCACATATTTTTTTCATGGTGATCTCTTCTCCCTGATATCCATCGATAGGATGTGTGGGAATGGTTCAGAACTGCATGAGGGGAGGTTTAGACTGGACATTAGGAAGCATTTCTTTACTGACAGGATGGTCAAAGACAGGAATAGTCTTCCTAGACAGATGCTCCAAGCCTGTCAGTGTTCAAGAGGCATTTGGACGATGGCCTCCACTAAGGAAAAATCATGCCTGACCAATCTGGTGGCCTTCTATGACGGAGTGATGACAATGATCGACAAGGAAAGACCGACAGATGTCATCTGTCTGGACTTCTATAAGGCCTTCAGTATAATCCCACATCATATCCTTATCTCCGGATGGGAGAGATGTGGATTTGATGGATGAACTGTTCAGTGGATAAGGAATTGGCTGGATGGATGCAACCAGAAAGTTGTGGTCAATGGCTCTGTGTCCAGGTAGAGGCTAGCGACCAGTGGTGTCCCACAGGGCTCAGTCTTGGGACCATTGTTCATCAATAACTTCATCAGTGACACAGACAGTGAGATCAAGTGCATCTTCAGCAGGTTTGCTGGAGACACAAAGCTGAGTGGTAATGTGACAAAACAGAAAGACAGGATGTCATTCAGAGGGACCTGGACAAATTTGAAAAGAGGGCCTGTGGGAACCTCATGAAGTTCAACAACTCCAAGTACAAGCTGCTACACCTGGGTAGGGGCAATCCCAGACATGTGTATACACTGGGAGAAAAAGTCATTGAGAGCAGTCCTGCAGAGAAGGACTTGCGCATTCTTGTGGATGAAAAGCTGGGCATGAGCCAACAGTGTGCGCTCACAGCCTAGAGGGCCAATGGCATAAAGGGCTGCATCAAAAGAGGAGTGGTCAAGGGAGGTCAAGGGAGATGATTCTGTCCCTCCACTCTACTCTTGTGAGACCCCACCTGGAGTGGGGCATCCAGATCTGGGGTACTAAAAATGAGACGGGTATGGACGTTTTAGGGTGGGTCCAAGGGAGGCCATGAAGATGATCAGAGGGATGCCTCTTAAGACAGGCTGCGAGAGCTGGGATTGTTCAGCCTAGAGAAGAGAAGGCTTCAGGGAGACCTAATTGCTGCCTTCCAGTGTCTAAAGGGGGTTTATAAAATGGAGGGAGAGGAACATTCTGTACAAGCATATAGTGACAGGACAAGGGGCAAAGGTTTTAAACTGAAAGAGGGGAGGTCTAGATTAGATGTCAGTAAGAAATTTTTTTACTGTGAAGGTGGGAGACACTGGAAAAGATTGTCCAGAGAAGCTGTGGATGCCCCATCCCTGGAAATGTTCCAGGCCAGGTAGAATAAGGCCTTGATCAACCTCCTCCAGTGAATGACATCCCGGTCCATGAGAGAGGAGTTGAAACTAGATGATTCTTAGGATCCCTTTCAACCCAAACCATTTTATGATTTTATAATTCTATGATTTAATAACATGCTTTAACATTTGGTCATCCCTGAAGTGGTCAGACATTTGGACTAGATGATTGTTGAAGATTCCTTCCAACCTTAAGAGTTCTATTCTTTTCTACTATATTCTACTAATCTTTTCAGTCATCTTCTCACAAAGAGAAACATGTAAATTTTGTACATCCTATAAGGATGACCAAAATAAGGCAATGATACTAACACCTGTAACTTCTTACCATTAGTCACCTGTCTGCTTTGGAATAAAATGGAGCCTCAGCAATAAATTTCACAAAGCAGATGCTAAGAAGTGACCTGAAGACTGCCAGGACATTTATTTAAAGAGGTAGTAAAGGGAAATTTGCATTTCATTGGGTATATTTATTTCATATCTAGTGTTATTCACCAGATAAAGATAATTTATGACATATATTTGTTCAACATACAGTCTTTCTATTTGAAAGTTGCCTTGACATCCCACACTTCAATTTTTTGTCTGCAAAGGCTAACTCTTAGTGTAAAGTCTCTGACTGAAATCCTTAAGGTTTCAATTTTGAAATTATCTTTCTGGCTTTGCAGTGCTTGCCAACAACCTGTTCTTTTGACAAGTGTTATTTGATTTATCTATTAGAAAATTCATGGGAAGGGGAAGACCTAGGCAGAGTCCAAGTGAATAATTTAAAAACTGAAGATGGTCACAGAATATGTTCTGCAGTGCTCCCCCAGCTCCACCTGAGATGCTGCTTTAGTGTTTTTAGGACAATGTTGGATGATAGTGTGGAAAAAAAGCAGAGCTGTTTGCAAAATCAATGAAAAGAGACATGAAAACTGCATAAAAGGAAGATGGTTTTGAATTTTAATTATTTGGTAGCAATGTTTAAAGTGGTTTGATGAACAGAGCGAAAAAGACTTAAGAAAACCCACTTGTTCTGGCTATGTAAAGTTGGAATTCAACACTTGACAAAACATTGCAAAAATTACAATGTTGAAATAATCAGCAGTTCAGTTTATAAAATCTTATATGAACCAAATAAACTAATAAAAATTACAAGCTCCAAATCACATATTATCAAGTTTATGGGTTTATCTGTGAAGAGGAAAAAACAATGGTTGAATATAATCTTAGTTTATGTAATTGAATGATCTTCATTGACATGTATGCATAAGCATACGAGTGCAGAATAAAGTGAGCTAAAAATACAGACAATATAATTTAATGGAAATTGCAATCTTCACAATCCCAAGTGATTACTAACAGAATGATATTTGATGTCAAGATGAAGCTAGAACCAAAAAGGATTTGGCAAGGTAACCTGTTTTAACTTTACCCCAAACTTAGGATGGAATGTCCATCTTTTTTTCAGCTGATGCCAAAATTACAATGTATTGTCTTTCTCCATTCATTTTCATGGCAGATGACAGGAAAAAAAAAAAGAAAAAAAAAAACAACCATGTTTTTTTCCACAATTAAAATACACCAGGAAATCTCTCCTTTAGTTGAAATATTTTCATAATAAGTATTCTAGAAGTGATGGGTCTCTGAGACTAGAATTCAACTCTCACTTCTTTCCTGGGTGCACGAAAAGGAAAAAGCCATGCAGGAGGTGCCTGAGCCAACCTATGTTCAGAGTGCTTCAAGGATGGCTGATGAGGGATTCTATGTCTTGAACAATCTCTTTCAAAAATCTTCTGTGCTGCTGACAAAGCGTCTACCAGTAACTAACTGCAGGCACAGGAGAGACTAGAAGGAATCCCTGTGAGAAGATGATCCCATCAAGTCTCGCCTTGCAATTGTCAATGGATAACAGGACTCAAAAAATGTTTTCTCCAAGACTCAAAGGAAAGATTACAACAGTTTTGAATTTTATTGACCTTGTTCATTATGATTTTTTTCTAGGACCTATTGTGGTAAAGATGGTAGGAGACCAAAGCTAATTGAAGAAAGAAGACCACATGTTTGAAAATATTCATAGTCAAGATAAAACATTTCATAATGTAAATACAAATTTACTTTCATTGTGCTGTTGAGTACAGTTGCATTTTTGTGGCATCCATTCTGCACCTAATTTTTTTCTCATGATACCTACTCACTCTAAGTTACTGTATTTTATCTCCCTTTCTTAAGTTCTAGTTACTTCACTGAGTTCACTTCAAGCCTTCAAATGAACTTTAAAGTCCTTTCATGGCCTGCCATAATTAAAGGTTTTTTTCTGTCAAGGACACTAGAGAAGAAAATAATGCAAAATCAGTGCTCCATACCATGATCATCTCGTATGCAGGAGTAAGAAACACTATGAATACTTTACTTTAATGCACAAGATTATTTTCAGAAAGTGAGCTTTCAGAGAAGAAACTAGATGGAAGTTCCAGTGATGCTCAGAGGGAACATATCTGCAAAGTAAAGTGCTTCCCCTCAGTTGTGCTTGACTTTGAAGATCATGTTCAAGAGTGAAACAACTGACAGAGTTGGCTGGAGTCTTTTATTTCTTGAGTCTTATTCATGATAGAGCTTTCCCTGACTTACATGTTTTTTTCAGGAAAGCAGAAGTTGTAAGTAGCTGCAAGGGTAATACAACAGTATGCTGGTGGAAATGGTTTGTATCCCCTCTGCAAGAAGCTGAGCATTGTTTAGGAGGTATCAGCTGCCATTAGCAGGGAGGATTCTTCTGAAATGTAAAGAAAATCTCTTAGAATGAAATTCCCTTATGGACTAGCGCTAGTAATTACATGTCTTGAGGGCTAAAAATACCACTTTGATAGTATCTAACCTGCTTGCTAGCATAGTGGGTACTTAATTCAATTTCTCACAACACTTTAAACATAAATTAGGTGATTGGTCCCAGTAGACTGGAGGCTATGGTTTTAATTTGCAAAATTATCATGTCCCTTTCAGAAACAAAGCACGAGCTAAGCAAACCATGCCAGACTGAGCTGGAATAAGTAGAATTTCACAGGATTGGACTTGCTGACTTTTCATGAAATAGTTACTGCTTTGGGGAAAGTTTATGTTTTTCTCATCACCTTCTGACTAGATCAGTTCTTACCTCCAAAAACAGCTCATTTATCTAATTGTTATTTTATCTATCTTATTTTCTATCATAATCCAGTTTTCTTGTGCTATGCAGACAAAGTTATGAGCATTTTTTCTGTTCACTGATAGTTTTCCATTTCCATGTAAATCAGTTTTAGTTTAGTATAAACTATACAATTATACAAGAGAAATGAGCACCAAAACTTTGGCATACGTTTTCTGCATAATGATTTGGAGTAAAGCTTACAAACTATAAAAACACCTGAAATACTAACATGGTAATAACCTAATCTACACTAAAACTTCATCAGCTTGGTGCCTCCCAGAAGGACTTGCAGCCATGAGCTATCTCAGACTTTTGAAAGCCTGATATTAAAGCTGGCAAGTACTTTACTTTTGGAGTGATGCTTTTCCAACTGAAAAGAACCCTAATTTCCTCATGTTTTGAATCTTGCATGTCCCAAACACATAGATAAATACATCAAGGAAATAAGCTCTGTGTGTATTTGGCCAAGATGCTGTGGATACTTTTTCCCTACCTATGTACTCTAATGAATTTCATCAAATCTTTCTCACCACAGTCTGACTTACTTCAACATAATCTTTCTAGATATGACACCTGGAAACCACACAAACGTTTGAACTGACATTGAATTTGTTAGGGAGCACTCTTGGACAATATGCATTTATATCAAAATGTGAATGAAAATATTTCCTTTGAACCGCTGATTCAGTCAGTATATGTTAAATATTTTGGACTTCACACAATTTAAAGTATTTCTGCAGACATACTAACTGATTTGACACAAAGTGTAAACTGGTTGAAGAAGAAAATTGAGACATGCATTAAAATCCCCGGTAGATAATTTTTAATGGTGAACTACTGTTAAGAGTGGCTTTGTAACAGATATTTTGTTCCTTATGTGTATGAGATAGATGTCTTGACTGTGCAGAAAAAGAGGCAGTTAAACATATTTTTTTGATAGTAGGGTACTCAGCTGAATTCTGGATCATTAGAAGCAAATTCTATATATATAAGCATATGGAAGACACATCCTCTTTGAGGATGAAAATATCAATTAATATGTGTTAGAAAACTCTCATTCTAAAGTTGAAATAAGTATTCAGCAAAGGAGAATAATGATGAGTAAAGCAAGCGTTAATAATTGCTGAAAAAAGTAAAATGCAACATAGTAAAAAAGTAGTCAGAACAAACTGCAAGGGTGACTTGCTGAAGACTACTGGCCTACAGATGTATGCGGAACTATTTATTTCAATAGAGTTTTCTACTACTGCAGTACATGCACATGTATATGTATACATGTGTGTGTGTGAATGAGTTTCTATATATTTATACAGTAGAACACTTCCATCAGCGCTGCCTCCGTACAATCCTAAACATCCACTGGACTGACTATGTGACCATCACGTCTGTCCTTGAACAAGTGGCAGTCACAAGCATTGAGGCCGTGCTGCTGAGAACACAGCTGTGCTGGGCAGGGCACGTCTCCAGGATGCAGGACCACCGCCTCCTTAAGATCGTGCTCTGTGGGGAACTTGCCACTGGCTGCCGCAAGAGAGGAGCCCCGAAGGGGAGATACAAGGACTGCCTGAAACAATCCCTCAGCCTTGGCCATATTGATCACCACCACTGGTCTACTCTGGCCTCCAACTGGAGGCCTGGAGACACACCATCTATAACGCTGCTGCTGCTTTTGAGAACACACGCAGGATCACTCTCGAGGAGAAAAGACAACACAGAAGGAATCGCGTCTCATCGATATCACCTAGGGAGTCTTTCTGCTATGCCTTCTGCAACCGGACTTGTCTATCTCGCATTGGCCTTTTTAGCCATCAGCAAGCTTGTAGCAGGGTAGAGCCCTTCTCAAATCTTCATTTGCAAAGCCTAGTCATGATATATGTTTACTAAACTAAGTAACATTCTTTACAGGCCTCTGGTCCTGGAAGCAAGCCCCCACATGAAAACTTGGTCATAGGTGTGACTTAAAGTTACAACTGAAGTTTTATTAAATGCTGACACCCTTTATGGTTCTATTTGACTTATTGTGAGGTGTATGGGCTCACATCCTCTTCACAAAATGAGAGATCTCAGTATACCTGGATCATAGTCAGCTGATGAGTATCTTTACTGGGACTCAACTATTTGCAGCAACAGGCAGCACTATTGGTTTTGCATGTTTTTAATATCATTACATTGTTATACAAGTGGCATATGAGTGTCACAGAAAGGAAGGAATTCAGGCAAAGATTTATTAAGAACAATTAACACCAGAATTAGAAATGAGACCTCCTCATCCTGAGTCATTTCTCTCCATACCATCTCCAGTATTTGCATATTAGAAAGCAACAGGTTTTCAAATCCATTTTTAAATTAAACTTTGCTGAATATCCTGAATTAAGCACCTGTGCGGTGCTGCACAGCTTATTTTCTTGGAGTTCAGGATTGATCTTCATTTCAGCACTACAGGACTGAATGAATCCATGTTTGAAATCTGTAACTCATTCTCATAGGGTTTTCTCTAACAATTTGATAGCAGTAATAATTTACCTAAGTTAAATTCTACAGCTGAAATTCCAGAGTAGTGTAGATTACTTCCATTTGTTACAAATTATTGCTCCTGTTACTGCACAAATCCTCCAGTAATATCAGCTGTTTATTGTTAATGAAAGATATTACTACATTAAGAAAGCAATTAATTTAGTTTCTTTTGCAAGTTTGCCATTAAAAAATGACTAATTGGTATTAGAGACAACGAATCAAAATCATTTGACATAATTCGCTATCTCCTGTGAGTCTAGTGTTAAGTAATTTTCATTTCACTAGGAAAGTTTAAGATTCTTCTAGGGACCTGTTCTGCTGCTAACTCACATCATTAATTATGTTCAGTGTTGAGAGAATTGTACCTGCATGTAACAGGCAAATAAATATTATCCTTAAATTTCTAGCACAGTAACTTGAATATTCTTTCATGACATTGTTGAAAAAGCTTGTATTTTCTATGCTAATTTTCCCATCTCTTTAATAAAAAACATTCTTTTAAATAGAACGTTATTATTAAATTTTACTATCTCATCAGCTTTCTGGTGGATATTAGCACTTTGTTTACTCATGTACTGTGAGTCCTCTGAAACTTACCTTCACTGATATTGACTTTTTGTAACACAGCACAGGATGGTTTTAGCATAATTAACACCAAGACAACACCTTGGCACCAGCAAATGATCTTGCATGATAGCTTGATAGCTTGCATAATGGCTTTGCACAGTACGCACACTCTGATTGGATTTTAGGTCTTATCAGGGTGGACTTTCCTACCACAACAAAATAACTTGTAATTTTATAGTCTTTTTGCCTGCAAAAAAAAAAAAAAAAAAAAAACAAAAACCAAAACCCACAACAACAACAAAACCAAACCAAACCAAACCAAACCAAAACAAAACAAAACAAACAAAAACAAAAACAAAAACAACAAAAAAAAAACCAAAAAAAAATCAGAAACATTAGTACTAATGATATATCATATTAGTACCTGTAGAAAAAGATACATGAAACTTTAAAATTTTTGAGAGCTTGAAAAAAATCTGTTCAATACTGTGTAATTCTATCAGTGGGAAATCCATGTAAATAAGGTAAACCACTTTTATGAATCAGGCCCCTAAGAGCAAATATGCTTCTCTGACACTGAAGAGCAGTGTTGACTCACAAGTTATGGAAAAATGGCAAGATAGTAAAGTACTAGTGTTTTGTCAGCAGCCTGACAACCTTTGACTAGAGTCAATAAAAAGCACATGGTGTATTGGGAAAAGAAAGTCAGGAAGATGGCTGAAAAAATGCCCCCCTCTCTTGCACAAACCCCATGTCAGGAAGAGGACTAAACTACTAAAAAAACCATGAGTAGAGTAAACAATATGGGCACTTACAGTAAAGTGACTTTATTATTATCTCTTTATGTATCAGTTTTTCAGTAGTCTCACTGAGAAATGAATTTCTGATCTACTATGGATAGCACAAACCAGGCATAGATTATTAAGATTAGATTTTTGGTTTTTAAAGGTATTCAAGCATTTGCTGAGTTTGTTTCAGCCACAAGGTTTTCCATGCCTGAAGCATCAATTTACACCATGAGAAAAGATATATATGACAGAGAATCATTCAGTTGGTGACTACAGGCCTTGGAGCAAGCCCAGAGGTATGTAATAAAGACAAAACATGTAATAATTTCTAAGAGCAAGAAGAAAAGTAACTGCACAAGATTCAACTGCTTAAAATACTCAACTGTTCCGTTTAAGGTGAAAAAATATGAAGGATTTTAAATCTACAAGTATAAGATATAATAGCCATAAATTTTAGGGAAGAAAAGAAGAGAAATATCTCATTTATACTTTTCATCACAAAGAATCAAAGCCAAGAATAAAGATTAATACTTATTTAAGTTTTTTTTGGAAAAAAAAAATTTCAAATAATAACAGGAAAAGAAGAAAAATTTTTGTTTCCCACAAATATAAAAGCCACCAGCAAAAGAGCAGTGATGAAATATTTTTCTTGACCTGTTAAGTTTTGCTTTTTGGGTCCATTTTATGTCCACGTATTCTGCAGTTATATAAAGTGCCTTGTGTCAATAAATTTTTCCTTTTTTTTTTTTTTTTACATAAAGTTTAATTTAAAGCAAAGGCAATTAACATTTAAAAGGAGTGTTTCTATTTAATAATGTGATGGGTAAACTCAGTTCATAAGCCTTTAGATTCCATCGCTATTGGAATTTCCTGTGACATGGTATAGAAAATTAAACGTCAATGCTCTATACCACTAAATAGAGACATCTTAAAAAATCCCCAACATAATCATATGAGTGAAAATAAGGGATCACCTTTACTGAAAACAGAAAAAGTTTAATGCGATTTTTTCAAAATAAAGGAAAATAAACAAGCATCATATTACTTGCAGAAGCAGCAGAGAGATAGATATAGGAAGGAGGTTCTGGAAATGCTATATTTACTAATAATAGCAAAAAAAGAAATTTCTACTAAATTATCATCTAAAGAAAATCAGGAAAATACTCAAAAAATAATTTTAGCATTTCCTTTAAAAAAACGAAGTGGAAAAGATATTTTCTGGAAAAAAAAAAAAAAAAGAAAGAAAAAAAAAAGAAGTCTATCAAATAACCTTTGCTGAAAAAAAGTCAGTTAACACATTCTGTGGGAGTCTGTGACAGGGGGTTAAATTTGCATAGGCTGTAAGAAGCATATTTATGCTCACTTTTCATGAAACAGTTGACACACAGCAACTTGTCAGGGTGCCTAAGCCCTTGTGGCTAAACCTTACTGCACAATTCATTAGTTTTATTACTGCATGGGAGTAGTTTATTCATTCCAGTTAGTGCTCATACGTGAATAATAGAAGAAGTTCTTGTGAACTATACCGGGGTAAAAAGTTGTTTGATTATATGCACTATGAGACAAGCAGAATGTTTGACATTTTATAGGATGATGAGATGTTCCTATCATACAGACTTACATCATTATTATTGGTGGTCTAGAGTACATGAGATTTTTATTGCACTGCTAGCATCTCTTTTATCATCATCTTCTTAGAACAGTATGTCTTTGATCCACTGCATTTGTCAAGAGAATGGGAAAGCCTCCATGTTCCAAGCACTCTCTTTAGCTGAAAGAGGAGCAGACAAAAGGTTGAGTCAGTGCAGGATCAGAGACCCTTCACCAGTGAAACTGTTTGTAAAGTAACAGATTTCTTCACAATTAAAAAGCAAATTGTTTGCCATGAGAGATTATAGCAATTTTTCACTTGATAATTGGGTTAAAAGACAAAAGCTGAACAACAATGCAACACCAGCTGTAAAGGATTTTGAAGGCACAGAGACAATTACTTTGGGCAGCAACTAAATGAAGTGAAAGAAACAAGGGAGATTTTTAGGATGGTCAAAGCAGGATCTGGGCATGGAGATAGGTGCCCCTATTTTTAACCAAGAACAAAATTTGGACTACGTAATAGAGATGTTTCTCAAACCCTTGAAGAAAGGAACATTCTGAATTTAGGAGGATGATTAGCAATCATAATTATGTAGCTAGAATATACACGGCTAAGCTGTAGTATGCAGTGGATATACATATTTGATTTATTGAATGTTTCTGCTGCCAGTCTCAAACTTTCCCACTTATTTCAGAATTTCTGAAACAAATTTAAATCAGTGATGATTTTCATTCATCTTTAAAGACAAATTTCCTCATTGCTTCTAATAGTGGCAGAGAAATTCTGCTCAAAATTCCAGAATCCAGATCAGGACTACAGAGTCCGGTATGTGATGTAGGCTTGCTACTAAGCCAGGTTCTTGTTGTCTTTACAGAAGAGTGGTAAAGACTAGAGGCATACTATTCATTGAAGTATGAAATGAAGGTAGAAGCTCTTTTTAGGATAAAAGCAGCCCTAGACTTTACCAAAGTTCCAGGAAGAGTTTTTAAAAGGACAAATGTAATAAATTAATTTCTTCCATACAGTTCCTGAGTCCCAGTTCAGGTATACTTTTAAGTTGAAAGTATTAAACTTCCATAAAAACTATTGTAGATGCTGTCACTCTGATTATATAGCTTTTTATTAATTTCTAGGTATTACAAAATTCTTCAGTTATCTTTTCAAGGGCCTGTCATCTTAAATTACTTTGTCGCTCAGCACGCTAAAACTGAATATGTATGCTTAGACTCACTCCTGTTTGCAGTTTGAGCCTGAGGTCAGCAAGGGTGGTTGCTGACAATCTGTGTGGGATATGAGAGCTACATTTGAGCATCCAGTGGGATGATGAAAAGAGCTACTGGAAGCATTGCCACTGAGAGGCACTGCAGGGCAGGATGGTACAGTATTGCTCGTCCTCTGTTTTCCTCTTTTTCTATACTTTTCGAAATGAAACTATGGATCTTATGCATTGATCTAAGAGTTATAGCCTACTTCTTGCATAACTTCCATTTCCAGCAAAGTCATTAACTTCCCAGAAAAATAAACCTGAATCATCCTCATTCTTAGAGCAGAATGGATTTTACCTTCCCTCAGCAAAGTGTGGTCCCTGGAGTTGCCCCAGACCACACTACCGGAGTATTTAGAGCTTACTCCTGCTCTCCTAAGAACAAATTATATGTTAAACATCTCCACATCTCTCTTGACTATCTGTTCTCACATTTTCAAATGCCATTTTGAAGATAATCCAGGCCCAGGGGCAGAGCAGAAATCTTAAGTCCACTCCAAGACTAAACTCACCAAGAGAAAGAGGATAGTTTTCTGCTCTCACAGCATGGACATAGCCAGCTTTGCTGTCCTGGTCCTCTCGATTACAACTGGGCTGTGCACATGTTCCTCTCTTCAAAGCCAAGCATGTTTGAAAAGGATGCTCACTGATTTCACCACAGCTTTCAAGAGGCCCACAATGAGCAACCCACTCCACATTTGTAAAAAAGCACCCATCATTTACACTCTCACTGAAAGCACAGGCTGCACAACAGCTGAGTGTCATATGCCTGTCACTGGGCTTTTCTTTCCAGTAGATATGCATGATGAAAAAAATAAAGTTAATTTTTGAATGGCAGTTTGATGCTATTTTTGCAAAATTCTCCAAAAATTTCACCTATGTTTAGCTTATTTTCTCACAGATAATTGCTGTGGTTATGTGCTTTTTTCAATTGCCAAATGTGGCCAATGCAACCATCAGTCTCAACAGAGCACAAATCACTGACACAAATCTGAGAACCTATAAATATTCTGCAGACATGGTTCCAACTCTTATAGTTCATGTGTGGTGTCTTATCTTTAAAGATTATAGACACACTTCTTGAAAAATTGCAGTCAAATTAAAAAAATAATAAAAAACCCTGAACATGCTGTATTTTTCAAGCGCCTGAACTGAAGACAGCTCTGGGCTAACATCTTCCCCCTACCACAATTCTCACTCTTGAAAGTATCTCTTGCCTTTTTTTTTCTTGTTTGATGTTGTAAATCAGACACCCAAGAGACAGAGGGGAACTAGGACAGGCTTTTCTGGCGCAACAAACAACAAACGTAACTGGGTGGCCCAAAAGCAGTTCTCCGTGTCTCAAAGATTAGAAAGCAACACTTTTTCTGAACTGGCACAGAGAGGAGGGGGAGTCGGGGGGCAGGGGAGAAAAAAATTTAATATCCATCTGTAATTTTTTTTACTTCAGCTAAAGGCGTTGCCATGGGAACTCCCTGCAGAGGAGATGGGGCCCTGGACCTGACAGTTTCTGGGAGCTGTTTCAGGCACAGTTGACTTGTTTCTTGCGATATTCTTAAGGGGAATTAAAATATAAGAAATGTTTTAATTACTTGTACTTCCAAACAAAAACTCCTTAAAACCATAAGTTGCCAGCTTCGCCTGCCATGTCTATTGTCTTCATTCATTATTACTAGGTCAGTGTCTCTAGAAGAAAAATGGAGTGGAAAAATCATTGGACAGATAGCAATTGAAAGCTTTTATGCTGCTGCTCATTCAGTACACACCAAACAGAATTCCTGAACACACAGTAAATATTGGTATTCCTGAGAACTGGCACATGGTCCTGCTATGGTAGTTGTTAGATTACCTGAAAGATGATTTGACACTGGAAGGTTTATATAATACAGCCTGTCAGAAATGAACATGTACATATTTTCTGAGTAATGAGGAGAAAAAAGCTCATCATTGTTCCTAGGGACATTCTGCAGTGGTACACCAGCTCTGAATACAATCCAATCAAAAATGCAAGCAGCAATAGGCTTACTTGTGGTTCAAGAAACATTCCTACCTTGCCATATGAATTAAAGTGTGAGAAGAAGTCTTGAAATTATTAATTCATAAGATCAATGGGAGATGGAGCCTCTAACCATTAATACCAAATATTGTAATAGCCCATCTAGGCTTCAAAATAAATTAAATATGTAATGTGAAAATCGCTTTAGTGAAAACTAGTAAGAAAGCATGACACTGAATGTGACACCTAGAATCAGCTGCAGTCTGAAAAATAGGCTACTTAAGCATATTCCAAGGACATAAAAATTCTGGTAATTTTATAAAAGACCTGATGATATCCCTACTACAAAGAAACAGCCTGCTCATTCACAGATTTAATCTGATTCTTCTTATGCTCCTTCAGATTAATTTTAAAATATAACAGAATTGCTTCAGAGAAGTAGAACAGGTTTTGTCAGACTGTTTCACTTAGTGGCTTCTCAATGGTAACAGTATGGCCTACTAAAGGGACATTTAATATTTATATATCTAATTAGTTTTTGCTGTTAATGACCTGGTGGAAGATTTTGAAATTTTATTCTTTTGCAGAGGGTGGTCTCTAATATTTGAGCTCTAAAACTTCAAAGGCTCTTAAAAGGATCTCAGAGTGAATTATAAATACGGACCTCACTTTTTCCCATTAACTACTATAAGAGGTGGGAAGGGGTCCTGGGTATACACCAGGGTATCCAGGAATAGCTGCCTTTATTCCAGAAGAAAAACTTTTAAGAAAAATAGAAGTTGTATTATGAATTTTCAAAGTATCTATATTTTCCATTTTTACTTCCGTGATGCTCACAGATCTGGCAGGAGGAGTAAGTAATTTCCTAGTGGGAAGAAATTGCTCTGCCATGATATTTATCAGGTTTCTTTAGCTCAAGGTTTATTAGCAGTAATTGTCGTACTAGGAATCACTGCTATGGAAGTATTCAACCTACCTCCTGTCTATAAAGGATGTATTATGCTGCTGCTTAATTAATTTAGTACGTTTCTTTACCTCCAAATCAAAATAGAAGCTCAAGCACAAAAAAAAAATCATGTGAGGAGCAATTAATGTATATACTTGACTCCAGATTCTCAGCCTCATATTTCCATATCCCACAAATTAATGCAGTTTATTTCTCATGTATATAAAATTTTTTAGAAGTTTTAAAAAATAAATCTCTACACCTCTACCGCAGTACAGACTTTGAACTTAGTACTTCATATTTCTCAACCCTTTTTGAGCATTTCCAGGTTTTTAATTTTTTGTTGGTTTTGTTTGGGTTTTTTTGTTGGTTGGGTTTTTTTGTAACATGAAATAACAAGTCTTGAGTAGTAAAGGAAATAAGGAGAAACTGTATTTCACACAGTTTTGACATATCTTTTTAAATGTCTTGTAAGTGCTGAATCATAGAATAATTTGGCTTGGTAAGGGACGCTGAACATGATCTAGTTCCAACTCCCCTGCCATGGGCAGGGACATCTTCAAGTAGACCAGGTTTTTCAGAGCCCCATCCAACCTGGCCTTAAACAACTTCAGGGGTGGGACATTGACAACTTCCCTGGGCAACCTGTTCCAGTGCCTCGCCACCCTCGCAGTAAAGGATTTTCTGCCCAATATCTAATCTAAACCAACTGTCTTTCAATATGAACCCATCCTCCCTTGTCTCGTCACTACATGCCTTTGTAAATAATCCTGCCCCATCTTTCTGTAAGTTTCCTTGAGGTACTGGAAGGCTGCGATTAGGTCACCCAGAAGCCTTCTCTTTCCAGGCTGAACAATCCCAGTTCCCTCAGCCTTTTCTCATAGGAGAGGTTCTCTATCCCTTTGATCAATTTGGTGGTCCTCCTCTGGACTTGCTCCCATAGGCCAACGTCCCTCCTGTGCTGGGGACCCAGAGGTGTATGCAGTGCTGCAGGGGGGGTCTCACCAGAGCAGAGTAGAGAGGCAGAATCACCTCCCTCAACCTGCTCCCCACGCTGCTTTTGATGCAGCCCAGGATACAATTGGCTTTCTGGGCTGCAAGGGCACATTGCTGAGTCATGTCCAGCCTCTCATCCACCAGCACTCCCAAGTCCTTCTCGTCAGGGCTGATCTCGATCTGTTCATTCCCCAGTCGGTACTGATATCTGAGATTACTCTGACCCTTGCACTTAGTATTGCCAAACTGCATGAGATTTCCATGGACCACTTCTCAAGCCTGTTTAGGTCCCTCTGGATGGCATCCCATCCTTCAGCTGTATCAACAGCACCACTCAGATTGGGGTCATCTGCAGATTTGCTGAGGATGCTCTCAATCATTCTATGTAGTTAATGAAGACATTAAATAACACAATACCCTTGAGGCATAAAATCTAAGTGGCTAGAACAAAATTTAGGATGACTTTGAATTGTAAGATAGATGCTTACTTTAAGCCGCAAAGGAAATCTTTGTCCCTAGTATTATTACTACAAAGAAAAGATAAATGAAAACCAGAAAAAATAAAAAGGAGAAAATGCCTACAGCATTCATAATTAATAGATTAATATTCTGATACTTACACTGCTTTACCAATATCAGAGTTATGTTAAAGTCACAGCTCCACAAATACAGTGACCACCTGGTGAAGACCAGTGTTTGACAATAAATCAATCCTTAACATTTTTCGCAGAGGTGGCAAATTCTATTAAAAAAATATTGGTTGCATGTCATATTCTACTGGAGTGCAACTGTGAGGTTATGGCTCTATGTACTTATCATCATCAATTATCTACCCATACTATTTCCAACTAAAAATAATATTCTTTGATTATTAGATAGATCTGAGCAAAAAGATAGATACCTAATCTCACATCTTTTATTTTCATTCTGTAACTAGACCAATCTTGCTTTATGGAGAATGATCACATGTTCCCACATGCAGTTTTATTATTCTCCCTCACACTGTGTCAGAGCTTCCTGAGAATAGTACTTATTGGATCTACATGAAGAAATTGATGCAGACTGCAATCAAAACCTAGTATAAATAAAATGTATCTGTAATAATCTCAATAACTACCTTTTTGAATTCATCTTTAATAAATAAATCTGTATAGGAAACACATAGTATTTCATTCTACACGTTACTAGGGTTGTTCATGAGTATTTCACAGAAGCAACAGGAAAAGAGTTAAATACCTTCCATAGAAAACTGCAGTATTTAGGGAAACAGCCTTAAGATCACCTGTAGAATGGATTAAAAAAAAAAGAAAAAAGAAAAAAGAAAAAAGAAAAAAGAAAAAAGAAAAAAGAAAAAAAAAGAAAAAAGAAAAAAAAAAGAAAAAAGAAAAAAACAAAAGGAAAAAAGAAAAAAAAAAAAAAGAAAAAAGACAAAAGAAAAAACCCCACACTGTTTCTAAAGAAAGAACACTTTTGAATTATTAAAGGTTTAGAGGTTTGGCTCAAGTGTCTTTTGTCTTTGCACTAAGTGAGAGAAGCATTTACTTCACCCAAATCTCCAGCATCAGTGAGAGCTTTTAACGGTGGAAGTTATTTATTATGAGAAAGTTTCTTTAAAGGGTTTTAGCTACAGAACAATGCTACACAGAGCAGAAACTGAAAGATTTTTTCTTCTCTGGAGGAATCAATCTAATTCTCTGTTTTAATTTCTAATGTCTTGCTGCACTGTTATTCTTACATTACCTCACACATAATTGACAACAACCTTATGAGTTGCTGACTGCACAATTGTTGCCCCTTCAGTGCTGATATTTGTCATCTAATGAGGTTCTGACTTTTACAATTTGCTACTAGTTCTAAGAAATATTTTTAGTACACGGCTAACATAGGAGATAAAGATTTCACTGCATTCTTTTTAAACTATCATAAGCAGAAAAAGGAAAGCAAGCTTTGGAAAATGGTTTAAATTTATGTAGTCTCCAAAAGATTAAGACATCTCAAATTAAACACACCCACAAAATATATGAGCAAGAGGAAACAAATGAAATGTACACATGTCGACTACATGTTTTTTTATTGATGCTATTGTAGCTTCCCTGACTTTTGGATGTACACCAATCCTCACAGT
This sequence comes from Pyrocephalus nanus, assembly GCA_038380795.1. Classification (NCBI taxonomy): domain Eukaryota; kingdom Metazoa; phylum Chordata; class Aves; order Passeriformes; family Tyrannidae; genus Pyrocephalus; species Pyrocephalus nanus. The sequence goes on from CM076264.1 coordinate 49,204,673, forward strand.
GATCATTACCGTAAATATAAAGTTGGTGTTGTTATAGACAATTACAAGGTATGGAAAAATAAAATATTTTACACATAAATATAAATGAATGAAAAATACATATAAATAAGTTTTTCAAATGCAGTTATTAAAATACAGGAACTCCAGAATTTAAATCCATTTAATCTGGTCTCTTCATCTGCTGTGTGGTACAGCCTTCAGCTGTAAGATTGATATATTTTTTTACAGTTCCCCCTAGAACAGTACAAGTCTCTTTCAAAGAATGCAAGTTTTTTTATTTGGAATGGTCTACTTTTTCATGTCTTTAAAACTGATAGTTAATTTTTTTCAACCTAGTTCTCCTTCATTAAAGATAACAGAGAAAATCATATTTGAAACTTCTTCATTCCTGAATTGAGGAATCCATCATTCCTGAATGGGGAATTCCATCATTTGCAAGCCAAACTTTTCTGGTCTGGAAACCAGGTCTGTCACAAATGAGACGATTTACAATTCATAACAGATTATTCCATTAATTCATTCAGACTCAGTAAAATACTTCATTCAATGACTGAACACCAGATTTTAATAAACAAAAAGGCTGTAATTGGTTCTAATTTTCTGAACCAAGCTTTGGCTTAGTTTAGTTTAAAGACCTGTTTTAATGTGTGCTGATGAATTGTTCTTATATAAAATGTAAAGTACAATCAGAAATGCGCTTTTTAGGTGAGAATCACAAGTGCACTTGCTAGGAATGCCATGTCACAGTACTCTATAATACAAATATTACTGAGCATAGCAGAAATTACTTTAGAAGAGTGAAAAGTTAAAAAAACAGCAAAAGGAAGTGCAGTGGCATCAGTATGGGGTTGATGATTATCTGCATCCATTTCTCGACGAGACTTAGGTGGGCTTACCCTTAGCCTTCAGAATTTGGACGAAAAAGACAAAATTGGTTGCTCAGTTTGCAATATTTCCCTATGCTTGCTACTGTAATACCTAATTCTAGAATCTGTGTTTGTGTCAGGAACTGTTAAGCTTCCAGCAGCAATAAATAATCAGGAACCTAGCTTTTCTTGTTTGGGAGTTTACCCGGTCATATCTAATCAAGCATAAGTGCCAGGAGAAATGTCTTGCATAAGCAAGCACTTTGGTAAGCTCAGTTGATCTTGAGGTCGGATAGGTAAGTGAAGGTCAGAATGAAAAGCAAGACTTGTGAGAAAGAATGTATTTGTGTAAATTTGCTCAGAATCAGCCCTGTGTGGATATTTGTTTCTTTTTCTATGTCGCAGTCAGGTTTGATTCCAGAACAGTCTTAATCCCTCAGAATACAGATTTATATTCAGGAAAAACGAACATTTAGGATTACTTATGTCATAAACATGCCAAATTTCCCCTTTATTGTTTATTTTCACATATTTCAGGATCTTATTTCAAGAATGTTCATTTAAAAATTCTCTCCATTTATAACTGCTGCTGTGTCTGGCTGGGTAGAGTTAAAGTCCTTCACAGAAGCCCATATGATGCTGTGTTTTGGCTTTGTGGCTAAGACTGTGCTGATAACACACTAGTGCTTTGGCTGTTACTGAACTGTGCTTGTGCAGCGTTGAGGTCTTTTCTTTCTCCCACTCTGTACCCTGAACGAGTAGGCTGGGGCTGGGAAGGAGGTTGGAAGGGATAAAGCCAGGACCCAAGTGAACTAAAGAGCTGTCCCATTACATCCCATATGATGTTGTCCCTCACAATAAAAGCTCAAGGAAAGGAGTGCATGTGTGGTTATGGTTTCTTCCCACACAAGCATTGCTAATACTGAGGTCCAGCTTTCCAGGATGTGGCTGGACAGCTGGAAGTAGTGAGAAGTGACTTTTTTTAATTCTTTGCTCAAATGCACATCTTTTGCTTCATTTTATCTTGGTCTATGAGTTTTCTCTCCTTCCTTTTCTTTTCTCCCCCTCCTGCAGCAGAGGGAAGTGAGTGAGTTCTCAGTCAGTTCTGGGCTCCCCACGGTTCAGAGACAGGAAGCTACTGTAAATAGTCCATCAAAAGGCCACTAAGATGCTTAAGAGGTTGGAGCATCTCTTGTATAAGGAAAGGCTAGGAGAGCTGGAACTATTCAGACTGGAGAAGACCAGGTTCAGTGAGGAATTTTACCAGTGTATGTAAATACCTGAAGGAAAGATGTGAAGAGGAAGCCAGGCTCTTTTCAGTGGTGCCCAAGCACTATGGACAAGCAGCAATGAGCACAAACTGAAACACAGGAGATTCCCTCTGAGCACCAGTAAACACTTTTTAACTGTGAGGCTGACTGAGCATGGTTTGCCCATGAGAGGCTGTAGTCTCCCTTCTTAGAGATATTCAAAAGCCATCCGGAGAAACTGGTTCTAGGTGGCCCTGCTTGAGGAGGGTGTTTGTACCAGATTTCCTCCATAAGTCTCCTCCAGCCTCAAATAGTCTGTGATTCTGTGAGTGGCTGTATTGGTATTTGTCCAGTGGCTGGCTCAACCCAGCACACCTGACTTGAATTATTAAATGCACATAGAAAATATAGGAATCAATGAGGGCTGAAAGAAGCTATCCATCATCAGGAGTTTCAGAGAAAATTCTGATGTCATAGAACATGATTCTTTATGAAATAAGGCAGGAGAAAGGAGCCTTTCCTTAGCTCCCCAGCTAACCTTACGTGCATACTTGGATTCCTATTAATTACCTTTTTTTTTTTTTTTTTGATTACAATGAAATATCCTGTTTTAGTGTGGGATAATATTTTCTTTTTCTGTTCAGTTGTGTGTATCTTGTCTAATCAGTTCCCTGCTGTGAGCAGATCTTCAGGTCTCATCCCCTGCTTATGATTCACAGTTCAGTTTCACAAAATTACTTATTCTAACTAAAATATTTAGCCTTCTTATTTTTTATATGGATGGAATTTAATATCTTGTGGCATATGAGATCTAACTAGATCTCTGTCCCCTTACAGCCCTAGGCTCGAAGCCATAATTTTCTGGCATTAAGTCTCAGAGAAATATTGGAGAATTATTTTCAATTTAAAAAAAAAATTATTATAAACATTTAGAATCAATTACAATCAGCTGGTTTTGTGACTGTGTATGGTTAATAATAGTATTGACACAGATATGAGGCATTACTATTATGCTGTTACTGCTCTTTGCAAAAGGGATGGGGATAGATTGAGGAGATGGAAATGTCTCTGCTTTCTTGGCAAAAAATTATTGCACCTACATCAGAAATAACTGTTTCCTCATTTTACTCTATTTAGTTCTCTGTTGTAATTGCCCACTTTCCTGATTTTCCTGCCCTCTTGCTCTTACGTGCATAAAGTTAGTTTGGGAAAACCTGTCTCTTCCACTGGGAAATCAGCAGTGGCAAATTAACCACTATTTGGCAACCCTTCACAGATGGTGCCAGCAGAATTTCAGCCTAAGTCAGTAAGAACAAGGCAATTTAAAAACATTAAAAATGCATTGACAGCAAAGAAATAAAAGCAGCCACTAAGGTACAAGCCAGAATAGTTAAAAAGCTTTTGGAAAAAACCAAGGTTCTTCTTTTCTATTAAATACTTATTTTGCACAGGGAACTTTGTAGGTAGTGTATTGTCTACTCAAGATTCTTTTGGAGAAAGAGAAGTGTAATATTTTTGTCTGATAAAAAGGAGGATCAAAATAAACACTAAAACCTAGTGAATACATTACTAATTTTTATTTTATTTATGATGATTTCAGGTCTCTTCTATCATTTAACAGCCTTCCAAAAGCTATTGTTTCACACACACAGACATGAATTTCATTTGCATTTGCAAAGCCATCCATTATACATGAAGAGCTATGCTGTGACTGCTATTGGGGAAGGAATCAGCAAGCATATAAGGCAGTTCTATAAATATTTGTCCTGAACTGGGACCTCATTACAGTGTTTACTGGAAGAAAGTGAAATACTAGGATTTCTGTCCATTGATTCCTTTAGGAATCTGATGGTTTTAAAATGGTTTACTGATGGTCTTAAAAAGTCCTAATTTCTTTAGATTATTATTACTTTAGGGTGGATTTTTGATAGTCCCCATCTTTTTGAAATGATGGCATTCTATCAGCTAAAATTATGCAAATATATGAATATGTACAAGCCAGAAAAATTATTTAATATCTATAATAAATGTGATAGACTAAGATTTGATGAATCATTTATAAATAAATGTTGCTTACTTGACAACTTAGGTGATTTCAGTGTTTCCAAGTGCAGTAATTTTTTAAATGGTTGCTGGCAGGCAATTTATTAGGATGTTTACTTGGTATTTAAAATTTCCATATTTAGCTGGGTCATCTGCTATCTTTGGTTTGACACATAGAGTGAATAGGTAACAGATTAAAATTGCTCATCTCTAATCTTTTGAGAGGTGTGTCAGTTCCTGATGAGATATATGAATTTTCTAATTCATAACTCTATGCCCTTAATGGTACCTCAGTGCAACCTGATCGTGCATTGTAAGCTAAAATATTCTGTGTGAATAAATCAGAAAAAGATCAGAAATCTTAGGTGTGGGAGGAAACATTATAACTAACAGATACCATGTCCCACAGTCCTCTTTTGTTCTTGTATTCTGCTGCTAAGACTTTTTTAGGTTACTCTTTCTGAAGTTGGTTCCTATGTTGATTGAAGAGGATGCTCATACACTTACTTGACCTTAATTTCACCAAGATAAGCCAATTGGGCATTTTTAGTTTTGCCTCTCCATGCCACAGAACACTATTCTAGGTCTTCTTACCAGCAGTTCCTTATGAGGTCCATCTTTCTTTAGGTATCATGATCAATTTTTCATCAAATTTTCTCAATAAGCCCCTCTACTACTTTTTAAGGTAGGTTACCATCATATGGTAGGCCACAGAAAAGCTAAACTGTCAGAATGAGAGGAAATATTCCTGTCTACCTTTTTCACAGCCTGCACATAGCAATAGGTAATAGTTCCACTGACAAATCAGTTACAGTCATCTTGTAATGTTCCTCTGACATTTTCTGCTGGCTAACGATGACTTTATTGCAGAAATTCCTATCAGTCATTGAATGTATGACCTTTTAATTGTGATACTTGATTTGTATAATTCTGGCATACAAGACATCCAATTTTTCCTGTAGGACATTTTCACCTTCTTTTGTACCAGTTGTACTGCTACTGTTCAATTTTAAGAACACTTCAGAGTCCTTCTACACAATTTTTAATTTAATTACTTCCTCCAGTTTCCACCAGTACTAAGCAGGATTGCCATTCATCCCTAGCTTTAAGGAGCACCCTTTCATGGATATATTAAATTAACTATGGAAAAGCTATATCAAATAGTCAAGCCTAGAACCACCAAATAATGTAAAAATTAATTAATCTTTTTGTGTGTTGAATTTAGTTTAAATAACCTTCATCTTTTAGTAAAAACTAACCGCAGGTCACCAGAAAAAATCTCTTTCTGTTTTTTGAAAACTCTGTTCCATTGCACATCCAAATTAAATCTGTTATTTCCCTTCTAAAACTTTTTAAATTACAAAAATTACCAAGGACTTTTTTTCTGACACTCATAAGCAAGGTGAAAAAATAGCATCCAGAAATCAGTTTTACACAATTTATCTAAATCATGATTCTATGATTCTATTACAGGAAGATTTTGGGGTTTTTCCCCAAACCAACATGTTTAGAGAATTTTATTGAAGGTGAGTAATAAGAATATTTAAATCCCATTTTGTCATGGCAGCAACAGTCTTTCCAGTTCACAGGAGAGATTTGATTCTGTTCATCCCAAGCACATGGAAACAATAAGACATGTATCCTAAAGAATCACTATATCCTGATGACTGTATGTGCCTATAACCTGCAGATTATGCCACAGCTTTGAAGTTCTTCTTTTCTAACTGATAGTCATTATTTTGCCTTTAGTTTAGGATCTCGCAGTGGACAAGCCAATTCCCTCTCTTCAAGGAGCAAATCCTTGAAGGGTGTCAGAGAGAAAGAAGCTGCCCAGGTCAGAGTACCGATTAAGTTTTCTAACAAGGTGCAAATACTTTTTATGATAAAAGTCTTAGCATTAGAACACAATCTCGTTTTGTATAAGATAATCTTACTTTTGAGATAGTGAAATATTTGAAAGGTATATTAAAACACCAGGAAAGTTTCTGCTCAGAAATTTAACTTTGACATAAAATCATAAGGGAAAAATACAGAACTTTGAAAGGGACTGCATCCAGAAATACATGTGTTCTAAAACTCTTAATATCATATTTTTGGGGGGGAGAAAAATATGTTAATTTAGCCTAATTCATCCACTTTCTATAGAAAAAATATTGAATTTACAGACAGCCTATAGTTACAGAAGGATTAAAACTTCAGAACGGAATGGAAAGAGTTTTTTTGTTTTGTGAAGGAAATCATGTAAAATGGGTTTAGACTAGACTATGGATGCTTCAGGAATTCCGTCAGCCCTGCTCCAAATCTTAGTTTCATTAGGAGCTTTAAAATTTGGGAATTGGTCATGTCCATCTCAAAAGAAGCTGGGGTGTTTTCTCTGTGTAAGAAAAAAAAAGTTGTAGAACCCTGTGAGATATTATATGTGTTATGCTTGAACCTCAGAGTTACTGAATTTGCATAGACTATTATTACTTGAAATAAGAACAAAATTTATTGAAACATATTAGAACTTATTTACACTCTTAAAAATTATAAATATCAAATGCACATAGGAAGGCAGTATAAGCATGCCTCTAAGAAAAAATTAGATTATAGGGAAAATTAAATGTCTTTAAAGCACATATTTTACTTAAAATCTCTCTATTTTTTATATGAATGTCCCCTACATTTATCTAGAAAAACTAGTTACCATCTATCTTTGCCTGAAAGGAAATTAGGATCCATTTTGCTGTTAGTTTTACAGGGAGTGAGTCTTTCATCCTAATTTTCTGTGCAGTGCAATTTTTGGTATCATATCTACAACCAAATTGCACTAAAGAGAAAATGAGTTTTTTCAGATGTTTGCTTAATAAGATGTAGGTTTTTTTGTTTCTGAAGATGTTTGTATCTCTCTCCTATTCCCCTCTATAATCACATGCATTGGCTTTGTCATGGTCTAACCCCAGCTGGCAACTAAGCCCCACTCAGGTACTTGCTAACTCCCCTACGTCAGGAAGGGAGAGGGAATCAGGAGGGTAAAAGTGAGAAAACTTGTGGATTGGGGGAAAGACAGTTTGACAGGGAAAACAAAAGCCATACATGAAAACAAGTGCCTGATCCATTTCTCATGGACAGGCCATCTCTAGGAAAGCAGGGCTTCTTCACATATGACATAGGCTTGGGAAAAGAAATGCCATGGCTCCAAACATCCTCCCTTTCTTCTTCATCCCCCAGTTTTATATGCTGAGAATGACTATATGGTATGGATTACCCTTTGGGTCAGTTGGAGTCTCCTATCCTAGCTGTGTCCCACCCCACGTTCTTGTGCAACCTCACCTTTCTCTTGGTGGACTGGGGTGCGGTGAAGAGCAGAAATGGCCTTGATGCTGTGCAAGGACTGCTAAACAGTAATGAAAACAGCTCTGTGTTACCAACCCTGTTTTAGTGTAAATCCAAAACCCAGACCCATATTAGTGACTATGAAGAAAATAGATTATATCCCAGCCAAAACCAACACAGCCTCCATCTCAGGGCATCTGAAAGTCTGATGAAATCTAGATTGAGATGCAAACTATCTGAAGGAACATTTATTTTTTTGTAGATGCTTTTTAGGGGAAGCACTAGGCAATTCAGGTGATTGGTTCTGGTTAATATTGATGTCTTCCCCTTCCTTCTGAGATTGTACCAGAACAGAGTGGGTACAATTAGAAATTAACAAATAGACATAATAAATGCCCACCTGATAAGAAAGAAACTTTCAGACCTTAAAATTGTAATGAGCAAGACCATCAATTCTTCAAGTGCTATTTACTTAGCATGAAATCACCAGAGCACAAAACTATTCTGATCTAATTCCAAAGTGTCCTCTGACTCGTTTTACTTTTGATTAGTCTCAGAAAAATTTCTACAATTATTGGAAATGACATAATTAAGAGCTCCTCCAATATAATTAAGAGTCCTCATGCCTAGATTAAATTAAATTTATTTTCTGGTGAAAGCACTCAAATCCAGATAGTGAAAGGGTCAATGGAAAAGAAAATTAAATCAAAATAACCCCACCCTTTAGAGGCTTTTTTTCCCATCACTGTGATTCATTGTAAGGCTTTAGAAAGATGCTAAAGTCTTGAAAAAGAGCATTAAATCTTCTGTTGACTACACTGAGCTCTTTTTTCCACTTTTAAAAAGAAAATATATAAAATTCACAATACATCAGGGAAGACAAAAAAAAATAATGGAGTGTCATCCATACAATGACATCACCAGCTAGTATTCATGTATTTTCCTTAAATGAGATGTCTAATGGCTAGCACAGTGATTGCATTCGGGATCATTTCAAAGTCTGATCCTTTGACCTCTGAGAATACAGAATTCTTTAAAGTATTTCTCCTACTAATCAGAATATGCCCTTATCCTCATTTAATGAAAAGCAAACCAGTGTTGTAGGGCACTGTCTTTTCCTCCCTTTCTCTTGAAACTCTTCTGCCACTGAATCTTAAAACCAAAATCATCAAAACACTCAGTGAAATTTCTCTCCTTCAGTCTAGAAAATTCATGTAGTTTAATGCCTTTATTCCTCACCCTGATCATTTTGACTATTACCGTTTTATTTTGACATGAATATATTTTGTATTCTGTTAAAGATCAATCAAGATCTTCATACAGTGTTTCAACATGGAAAGTGAATGAAGGCTACATCAGATCAGTACACTTCCATTTAGAATCTCCTTTCTCTGTTCAAAGATGGTAAAAATTAACTTTTTCTAATGTGTTACATCCTTCCAGATTAAAACCTTCAAGAACACACTGTGAAATGGGAGAAAATACTACAAAATTATACTAGATATGCACAGTGATTAGAGCATATTTCTCCCCACCTTCTCTTTGCTTTTCACCTTCTCAATAGGTCACAATTTACGGGTTCTTTTTCTTTGGTTACAGAAATTTACACTTCAGGAATATATCTGCTTTTTGTGAATGTTGCTGACTTTAGGATTATTTGTTGAAATAAAAGAAAGTTTCCATGCCTTTTCATGCATCATTCATGATCTAGAATAATGTAAGTTTTGAAAATTAATAGCTTTCCTTTTCAGTAGCTTTTCCCTCCTAAGTCATACATGAAGATCAACAGGTTTTATCAAGTGCTGTATATAGCTATGAATGGGACAGATTTATGTCAACGGTTATCTAAGTGGTTTGAGTTTGATGCTTTTTTTTTTTTATCTTCAAATTACATTTATAGCATTAGTCATCCTTTTGTAGTTTCAGGCAAATGTTACAATGAACTTGGGGGTGTACATGTCTTTCACATCGCAGCAGAGTTCTGCAAAGGATCTTACCCTTTTTTGTGTACTGATAAGTATGCGAGTCATTCATGCCATTTTGATTCAGTCAGGGACTGAAATTCAAAAGAAAAATCCCAAAAAGCTCACTGAAAGCTGGCTCATCGTGTGTGCTCCTGCACCATAACTGGGCCAAGGATGCGCAGCACCCCTTACCTGACGTCTCAGCTCAGATTGCCCCAGTCCTTGGAGATAATGGGAGCAGTTTAAACCACCTAAGTTAAATGCTGAACACAAGAGAGGGCATGTTTTCCCCAGGGTGAGCAAGCTGTGACTCCCGATAAGCAAAACAATTAGTTTCTCATCATGGAGTCATTAGACTGAAAGGGTTTTGATGGATTCTTGTACACACTTAAGCCCAAAAAAGCAAAGCATTTTCCTACCCAATTCCAATGTATGTCAAAAGCATTACATATCACTTCGACTGCTTTTATGTTAGCAGAAAAGTTTACCTTCTGTTTTCTTCACTAGCAGTACAAATGATGGAAATTTTCAATCCTTTTTCTTTTTTAAAAATAAAAATTATGAATATCCAATATTTGTTATGGAAGAATTGTGACTTGAAATCGTATCTCTAGGTTCATACCATTTTCTATAAAAGAGCTTCCTTTTTTGTGTTTCACCAAAGCTTTTCAGACACAAAAGGCAGTAGAAAGCAATGCTCTTGTTTTTCTCTCTTCCATGGCAACAAAAACAAGACAAGCAGACAAAATAATTAGGAAGAAAACAGTTTGAGGTACCTCTGTTCATAAAACCATACTGTAGCTAATTCAATTTACCTGAGTTTCACAAAACTCATGCCACAAATTATCTATCGCCTTCCAGAAGCAATATTAATTTACCTAGTGTGAGACACGGAATCAATATTTTATTACTGGGTCAGAAAAAACCCTGTGTTTTGGGGTGGGGGGGTGGGTGGCAACCTCGGAATTCACTTGGCCAGGCTGCAGCATGGAGCCCACATGGAGCAGCAATCAGTCAAAAGGGCGGCCTGGTGGCCCACCCACACCACGGCTGTGGAACTCCTAATGCAGCCTGTGATGGGCTACACCATCCATCACTCCCACCTGGGATGCACTGAGCGCCCGGTGAGCCAGACATCCCACCTGGCAGGGGTGGGTGGTCACAGTGGCCAAAGCACATAAATACAGGAGCACACGGACTCCTTCTCACCTTTTCTCTTAGGACCTTTCATTGCCATGTGGCGCCAGGCCTCCATGGAATTCTTTGGTGGTGGCTATTTTTCTCTTAATATCTTTCCTTAATCTCTTTTCTCTCCCTTTCTTTACTCCCTCCTCCATGCTTCCTCAACTCACCTTATTACACCACTTAGGTGAGAAAGCAAAAATTATTTCTAAGACTAAATAACAATTAATGAACTATTCCCAGATGACTCCCAAAAGTGATTGATATGCTTGACCTACCACTTGGAGGATAGAATTTGTCTGTGAGACAAGCTTTTACCTAGATGAACAACCATGTGGAATTGTACCTGGAATTATTTTACCTGAGCTCTAGCAGGCTACTTAGGATCTCAGAAGCTGTCATGTGCCATAAAAAGACCATCTACCTTTTTCTCCACTTGTCCAAAACAAGGAATCTAACTTGTATTGGTTTTTTCTCGTTGCATCCCAATGTAAAAAATTGTAAACTTGTGGTAATAATCTGTATTTCAATAATTTTTCCAAATTTACTGCAATGATATTTTCCACTAGCCAAGGTTTTATATGATTTTCTATTTTCCCTGTATTCCTCTCATTTCTCTTGTACAGATCTTACTTTTTTGTCACTTCCTTAATAATAAACTTCCCAGAGCTTGAGGTTGAAATACTTATTTAAGCAATGCCACCTACTCAGGCTACACTGGTTGGTTGTTCAAGGACCATACTTGAAAACAGGCATTTTATATTCATCAGATCTACCACAGCTTTTCTATAGGGTCAGTCCTGGAAAGCTTGCAATCCTGCCACTGTGGTCCAGGGAAACAGACTCTGTACATGTCACAAATTTAGCTCAAGGCTTACTCTTACACTTCACAGGAGCGTTGCAAGGATTAATTAGTTAGTGTTTAGAAAGTGCTTCATAAAAGTAAAGTATTAAACATTATTGTCACATTAAAGACAAGCTGGAGCTCCTTGGACTGAGTTACTGTATTATATGGGCTCTTTGTGCAGATAATTATACATTATAAGATACTCATACTTGTATCAGTAATTCATGTTACTCAATCCACATTACGCATGTCTTCTATAAAGCTCCAGCTGTTATGTGACCCATTAAAGGTATGTGTTCTGAACAGTTTCAAATTAGTGTAATGCTTGAAAAATATCTGACCTTAGAATTGGGATGTCTTCATGAGACTTCAGGTGTGGCTGTATGAGTACCACCGCTCATAATTTGTCAGATCATTTCCTAAGGAATTGGAGCTATTTCCTTACAGGTTTTTTATGACAGGTATTCAGAGATACCAATAGCTTAGGTTGAAAATCATAAAAATACTGGCAGAACGTGTGCAAGATTTTTTTATTAGTATTATTATTAGTTGGTTGTTTTTTGGCTTTAGGTTTGGTTTGGTTTTGGTTGTGTGTTTTGGTGGGTTTTTTTCAATTTTTGAGTGTCTCATTGCTTTCTCTGTTCCATTTAGAAGCAGGGGTTTTTTTTATTCTTTAGCCTTTAAACTGTCAACTTTTCATGACACAACACTGAAGTTGTTTCAAGGAGTCTGTAGATGCAGGAGAATGAGAAAACTTGAATGAGTTCTTAGAATAAATTTTTTCTTTAGTTTTTTGTTTCCAGTATGTATTTACAGGTTTTCAAATCTGGCAAATGTTGGCTTGAAATCAGCATTTTTTTAAAGAGTTTAATAATTTTTAATCATGTTTGCAAAGGATCAGGCTAGTGAGATTTCTAAAAGCATCTGTTATTTTAAGCATAATGTCATAAGCTACCTTGAATTAATAATTTATTCAAGCAGCAGGTAAATATTTCACCATCTTTGCTCAGGAGTTAAAATTATCATAGGGAATACTATTCACACCATGAAAATCTTATTTTCTTCCTTGCAACCCATATGTTTATAATTACAGGTATTACTTTGGTACACTGCAGATCTTAAAATAGTATGTGATAGGAAGTATATAATTATCTGACACTTTACAGAATGTAGAAAGTGTATTTATTTGTTTTCATTTAGTTCCTACAATGTTTAAACCACTTCTGCAAGTACTGGAAGCCAACACTATAGAACTGTAAACTTTGGGCTTACTCTTGTACTTCCTGCCTTGTTCATAAAAGAAGCAAATATCAATCTCAGCTGGTCAGCAAGAAAGACCAGAATGCAAGGGAAGATCCTCAGCATATCTGAATAATTGGAACACCTGGGAAAGGGACAACAAGCTGGCCATGAGTCAGCAATGTGCCTTTGTGGCCAAAGAGGTTAATGGAATCCTGGGTGCATTAGGAAGACCACTGCCAGCAGATTGAGAGAGGTGATCCTGCCTCTCTACTCAGCCCTAGTGAGGCCTCATCTGGACAGTTTGGTCCAGTTCTGGGCTCCTCAGGACAGGAGAGACATGGAGCTCATGCAGTGGGTCCAGTGGAAGGGCAACAAAGATGATAAGGGGACTGGAGCAGCTTTATGAGGAAAATCTAAGGGAGTTGGACCTGCTCAGTCTCTAGAAGAGAAATCAGAGGAGGGATCTCATCGATGTGTATGTGTTAGAAAGGAGGGTGTCAAGAGGATGGAGCCAGGCTCTTCTTAGTGGTGCCAAGCAATAGGAGAAGAGGCAATGGGCAGAAACTGATGCACAGGAAGTTCCACTTGAATATGAGAAAGAACTTCTTTACTGTGCAGTGATCAAGCACTGGAACAGGTTGCCCAGAATGGCTGTGGAGTTTCCCTCACTGGAGATACTCAAGAACCACCTGGATGCAAACCTGTGCCATGTGCTCTAGGATGGCCTTGCTTGAGCAGGGAGGTTGGACCAGATGACCCAATGTAGTCCCTCCAACATTAACCATTCTGCAATTCTGTGATACACTGAAAGGACGTTTCCAGAGATAAACCTAATTTTCAGAAGTAAGAACAACTTACAGAAACACAGATATTTGGTATTTGCCCATCACATTAAGATCACAGGGGAAAGTCACCCAGATAATCTGAAAAATGCCTAGCTCTGAACACAATTTAGCTGAACTCTAGGCTGTGTGAGGAGCAAAAGTTATTAGAGCTGAGCCACAGTAGTTTTATTCTTAATTTCCAAATTTTTTTCATTCTACATAGGAAATTATATGTAGGTTTTCTGCAATCTTTACAAGCATAAAAGTGTAAAATTCTAATTGTAATATTTTTGTCCATCCATTTATTTTGACAGTCAACAATTACAAAAAAAAAAAAAAAAAAAAAAAAAAAAAAAAAAAAAAGTAAGTATTCCTTATCAGGAAACAGCGGTGAGAAACAGCTGCAGAAAACTTTACAGAAGGCAATGTATGTTAAATTGCACTAAAATTACAACACATGGGTAGATCCTCAAAATATTTAGATTTTCTCAACTTTTATGGAAAAATTTGTAGCAGAACAATTGCTACTATGTTTTCAGAGTATTAAATGGGTCAATAGTGCTATGGATCTATAAGGGAAAAATGGATTTATAAAAGGAAATTTTACAAATTACTTTGTGCCTTAAATTTGCTTCATTGAAAGTCATAGAACTTGTATATGCTCTTTGCTGGAAGGAGATATGATTTAATGCTGAATTCTTAATTAAAAATCCTCCTTTTTATTCTAGAGTAATTCAAAATAGAGCAAAAAGGAGCCTTCCAAGTTTTAGCATGCACGGTATTTCCTTGAGCCTGCAGCATGAGGTAGGGGGAGGCAGAAAGAGTCTCATATTCCTGCCATCACTTTACCACAAACACATGAAGGCTTACAGTAACTGGAGAACTGGATTAATTTCAGGAAGCAAGGACTGTCCAAACAAGTATAAATATACCTTTTTGCCATCAAGAAGGAAATCTTAGTTTTTAGTTTACTGTTGTTTTAGCTGTAGGGAGGCAGGAGTGAGCCAAGAGCAGAACATGTTTTGGGAGCATGCTTTGCTTATTCATCATGAATAACAGCTTTCTAAATTATGGTGAATAAGCAAAAGTTTCCAAAATTCTGCCACTTTTTCCCTGAGATATGGAAAGAAGAAGGCTTTCTTCCTTTATCAGTTTTAATTCTGAATCCAAAATACTTTAAAAAGAAGAATTTCAGCTACACCCATCTTACTCTGATTTCTTTTGAATGTCAATCAGAGACAATCTTTCCTGGATGAAAGACTGAGTACATCATAGAAGATGGAGTTTGATTCTTATATGAGCTTGATGAAAAAAGTACTTAAATATACCTAATCAACATAAGTAGAGGAGATTTTTTTGGGGAAAAAAGTCCAGAACAGGGAAAGAATAGTAATGTATGCTGAATGAAAGACATAATAATTTGGGTTCTCATCCCAGATCCTGGAAGCTGCAGAGAAAATGGAATTAGAACTGCCCTTCTGAACACCTTGGGATTTTTCCAAATAATGACATGTTGAAAAAATTGATTTCAGCTCTTTTGTTTAGAAGACAAGATAAAAATGTCTCATTAAAAATGTTGACAAGTATCCATGATGCATTTCCTTTTCCCCAACCTCTGTTCTTTTGAACTACTGTTCCCAAATATGACTATTGAGATGATATATTTTTCTCATCAGATCATTAACAGCAATACAGAATAGCTCCTCTTTATTATTAAGAAAGATATATTTACTGAACTTCTCACACTGTTAATTTGTATTTCACAAAAAATGGCTGCAAGAAGAATCAATGGTTTGTTTGATCAACACTTCAGCAAAAAAAATTTATTCACTCCTTCTTTTTGGTCACTTTATCAAGAAGATACTTTACAAATTCCTACGATAAGCATCAATTAACATCCAGCATCAGTTCACTCTTAAAACCATGAACATAATTTATTTGGTAGCTTCTGTAAATGGGAGTAATAAAATCTAATGAACAAAAGTTCAAGTAATATCAGAAGATACTTCATCAGCATTTTTCTGATTATCTACCATAACCTCTAGATGAATAGCCACGATTAGCATCTCTAAGATCACTTACTATAGAAATAGTCCAGATGCATATTAATATTACTCATTGCTATTAACATGGAGAAAGATAAGATAAAATCCATCAAGATAATGTTACTTCTTATAATTTGCACAGGAGTGATTAATGAAAGTCTGATAAAGGTTTTACAGGGTGGTACTAGGCTACTACTAAGGACAGATGTACTCTCTTATAGTTCTACCCCCATAATTCTGCATTGATTGTAATGATTAACCACTGAATGGTATAGTGTGGGGTTTGTGTGTAGAAGGGACGCTATACACAAAGAGGTATTATTTGCTAGGCTGTTACACTGTTAAAAGAAAAATCTATACATAACAAGCAAAATTCAATAACTACACTCTTTCAGGCAGCACTTTTGTATCCCTCTGCTGGGAATTGTGTTTCCACTCAGCCACTTCCCATAGTCTTACAGATTTTTTTTCAGACACCAAGTATCTAGGATGTTTTCTCAGATAACTGTTGTTTGGTTTACCATAGCTTTAGCGTGGCAAGCTCAAAGCAAAAGCCAAGCTCTGCTCCTGGCCTTCCTTTTGAGAGCTGGTCTAAAAAGGGATACAAACATTTAGAGGTGTAGAACATTTTCCTGAAAATAACCAAACTTTATCCTCTTTTCCCCAGAGCAAGGGGGACTGTTCAGGAGTAATACTGACAGCACAGTACTAGAGTTGTTTAATGAGAAAATGCTGCAGAACTGTTGTTGGAGATGAGCACCACTCTGAGGCCAGCTAGTAAAGATTAAAATACTTGGCACAAATACTGTTGTAGAACAATTTTTCTTTCCTGCTGTATGGCAGAAAATGAAGTAATCAAGTCTGTAAAAGGTGAAGACATCAAGGCTGTATTAGTAGGTACTTAATCTGCTGGCATGGAAGAATAGGTGGAAGCAGCCTCTAGGCAGATTTCTTCTTACACATTTGAAGAAAAAATGAGATGGTGAAAGAGAATATAACAGGATAAACCCAAAGAGATACAAACAAAGAAGAAAGGTGGATTTCAGATAGATAATTTGCATAAGGCAAGATGACAGATACTAAACCAGAAGAGTAACTAAAATATCTGAAGACCAAAGGAGTGTAAGACATGTTGGCATAAAACCCTCATACTTTGTAGTACAGATCTGTCACTGAGAGGAAATTGAACATGGGTGAGTGCTGTAAAAAGGGATGGGAATAAGCACGGTCATGTTCTCTTGCTTCTCATATGATTTACGATAAATACTAATTCATATGTGCACCAATCTTCATTTGAACAATGACCAATCTTTTATTTATAAAAAGACTAGAATATTTTCAATACACAGAAAATAAGGAGAAAGGGTCTAATAGACACCAAAGTATGATGTACATATACTTTGCACAAACTAAGCCTTAGTATTCAAAATTCAAAACAGTTTATTTCCCAAGTTAAAAACTTTACATGGTAAATCTTTCTTTTTACAGAACAGCGAGGAAGGAGAGAGTAAGAGGGGGGAAAGTATGCTCTGGTCAGTCATTTTTTTCTCATTTCTTTCTAAAATTGATACAGTTGAAGCTGCTGTTTTGAAACCATGACAATGAAAGTAAATGCTTTTTATGGATTCATTTCCAAGAATTTTTCTTAAGAGTTGCAGGTGGGGTACTGTAATCCAGCTTTTGGGACAGCAAGCTTTTTATCTGGAGACACAGAATACAGAAAAAAACACAAAAATGTGGCAATAACATCATCTGTAGAACTTGAGCTTGATAACAGCAACCAGTTAGGCAACTGACATAATCTTCTCATTATGAATAAATATTGGTGTGGTTATTACATAGACAGAACTTTTTATGGAAGTCAAAGTCTTAAAAAGAATAGATTATGTGCTCCAGAGGTAATATCATATAATCCATTGTGATTAGGAGAAAACAATAATTATATCCTTAACCAAGATCCTTAAGTGTCATGTTAGAGGTACAACCTATAGAACAACGATTGAATGTTTACTGCAGTCAGTGAAGAGACTTAGATTAGTCTCAAAGGACTTTGAGTTAGGTAAATCAAAAACACACCTTCCCTGGGAAGATAAGAATTGCAACTGATCCCAGTGGTGAGACATCTCATAGCTATGAGCTTGAACCTGAGTTTGGTGTCAGGCATTATTTTCAGCAACCTTGGGACTTTAGGAAATTTGCTTCAGAACTATAGCCCTGACTACTATCTTCAAGACAGAAAGACAAAGTGATTCAGAGGTGACATAGGAATTACTATTTCTTTTAAATCACGTGAGAAGCAAGAGAACATAAAAATGCTTCTTCCCATCCCTTTTTGTAGCACTTACCCAAGTTCAATTTCCTCCCAGTGACAGATCTTTATTTCCAGCAGCTGGGTCAATACAGCCTCACACAACCTACAAGTTCATGTTAAAATCCTGACACTTTGTTGGAAATAATGCAGGATTTATGTGACCAAGAAGTACTTGAAAGAATAAGATCTGGTGACCTCTCAGTGAAGACACTTACTGGAAAGAAGGTATTAATTTCTGGTCCATACTTCTAGGACTGTTTATGTATTTAGCATGAAATATTCATTAGATAAAACGCACGATATTGTTTCCTGATTTTGTCCAACCTACAATTAAAATTCATCCTAATAAAGCTATGTAGATTCACACTGCATACATAAAGCTGAATGTATTGTTTTTGTAAATCTAACATGCTTTTGAATGTTAATCACAACTGAGAGTTTTACCTAAAAACCCCCTTCCTTCAGGTAACAGTAGTGTATCTTGATGAACAAAACCTCTACAGATCTGCTCAAAGAAGCAGGGAAGTGTGAAAATTTATCTCCAAGAAATTTCTAAAAACTACTTTTGTCAAAAGTGTTTTGAATTCCAAATTTCAGTCAGCTTCTAATGGGCAGAACAGTAAGGCTGGTGAGGCTCCCAGCAACCATTTAGACAAGACATTGCAAATTCCCTTCCCTGGGTCTGAGCTCCAAAAATATATCAAAACACAAACCAAGTAGCTAGGGCATGATTATAATTTTAAAACGTTCCATATTCAAACTTCTTGCTTTATTTGAATGCATAGTACGGATGAGCTGTTCAGAACAGCAGGCCTCTTGTAAGGCAATGTTTATATCGGGAAACAACTAGCTTTAAGGAAAGGTTAGTATGAATACTCTCTCCTATTATCCCTCTGAGCATTCTCAAACTCCACAGAGGGAATTTGGCAGTAAGTAACAGGAGCTTTTAGGAGCTTTGTTTCCTTGTCAGGTAGCGTAGAAATATTATTTTCAAAGCATCATTCAGTGTATTAAAATTAGCAAAAAATTTTAAGATGCCTAAGACATATCAAAATTTTAAGTTAGACACCAGCCAACAAAATTCATACAGCCAGAGCAAAGTGATAGCAGACGGATGTTTTTTGTCATGCTCTGTCAAGCAACTGACCTCGTGAAAAAAATATAGATTGCTCTGTGTCTAGTACAAATGTAGATGCTTCCCTCGGGGGCCTTGTCCCCATTCAAGCTGTTGTGTCATAGAGAAAGACATGAATCTTTCTACTAATAGTGGTAATACATTATCAGAAACACAAGTAAAACTTTATCTTTCTTTGTCAAGTAAAGGACATGGCCACTGGAAAATTCACACCCACACACGCACACACCCCGACACACACAAAAGTGTTTTCTTACTGATCATGCTCCTGACACTAGTTTGGATGTGGAGAGAGGTGGCAGGTCTGTTAGTTCCAAAATCAAACATAATTTCAGTACAGTCAAATACAAACATGCAGCTTAAGGCAGACTAAGGTCTCTTTATTTTCATTAAAGATGTAAGTATTACAATTGCATACACAATCAATGTTGACCTCAGAAAGAAGCTGAGGCTGTGGGATACTTAAGATAGATTAATTTAAAGCAATATATTCTATGAATGTACAACCAAAATGTACTATCCAAATAGAGACTGAAACTTAGAGACCAGGGCCTTCAAAAAAATGACCCTGATTTTCAGTAAAACCAAGTAATTCTTTAAATAGACTGTAAAATGTATTTGACAGTATTGGACTGACTACTTTACAGTTCAAAGAATACAGCCAGCAGAAAAGTTACACGTGAATGAAGACGTACCTCTTCTAACCAATAAAACCTGAGAGAAATCCAAGTAAAATATATTAAAGTAGGAATAGGTTATTCTGCAGTTTGTTTGCTACTAGACAGCACACTGTGTGTTAAAGATCATCTGTTCTGTGATATTCTGATTCATTCTATAATCCTACACATTTTATTCAAATACTTTTCATAGATATTTCACATGTAATACAAGGATTTGAAGGCTGGAGACAAATGCCAAAAGGGAACACTCAAAACTCCGTTTTTTCAGAGCTGCGAACATGTGGTTGTTCATATTGTTGTAATGCAAGAAGAGAGAAGACGCAACACTGATTTTTAAAACCATGTGCAAACAGCCAAGCTCAGGCAGACTCTGTGCAGCTTTACTGCAGCTCAGATAATAATTTTGCCTGGGAAGCAACAGTGCTTGGGAAATGAATAAGGACAATCAAGGTCATTTAGCTTTAATTAAACTACAGTTGTGAACAAGGTTTCAAAGTTACGGTTATTGTAATGTACAGAAAAGTTAAAGGCTTAACTAAAGACTAAAGAGTTTAGACTTCACTGGAAAGTACTTTAAATATTTTTATGCAAATGAACAGATTGAATAGTCTGAGGAACACAATACATTTAAATACATACTCACAATTCACAAGATACCAGCAGATTTGACTTACCTATTTTGCTCTGAAAAGACATGTTTTAACTTCATGGTAATATATCTCAAATGCACAAAACAACAACACGAAAAATGCACTATTAACACTTTAGGTGAAAATTTATGTATTAAAATATTATTAATGTTTTCAAGGGACTTATATGGATCTTGATTCTGACATCACATCTTCATGAACTGTAGCTGTGAGATGTACTCAGAGCCAAATAGTAAGAGAATATTTAGTAAGTATGGGTGCATTCTTAAATTCCTATGTCACAACTGAGGCATTTAATTTTGATGTTAAGACCTGAAAGGAAAAAATCAGATTACAATTCTTTATTGTAGAAATCTATCTTCTGACTTCATCAGTGCAAGAGTAATGTTCCAGGATCTGACTCCTTTTTCTCATTAAGTTCTGCCTTTTCCACAAAAATTAGCATTGCCACACTTAATTGGCATTACTTAAGCTAGCAAGACATCACTTTTCTGACAGCGGATACCACTGTTCCCATTACTACAGTAATATTGTCATATCTCATGGCCCTTGAGCTCTGCTTTGGAAGGTATCATCTCTTTCAGATTTTCCTTGTGCATAGTTTGATTTATTGCACTATTATGAATGCAGATGGCTAAGTGGATGAAGAAGAACTGGGACTAAGGCCTTTCCCTCTGCTCAGCTTCAGGAGCAGCCCTTGCCCATCAGCCAAAGAGACACTGCTGGATGCATCAGTTCCCAGGCAAAATGAATGGTCACAGACCCCAGCAAGACATGAGGAATACTGGGAGAGGTGAATCCATAGAGTCCCTGGTAAGAGGTCAAGTAAGCAGAGGGTCTCTCCACTCAGTGCTATGATAAAGCAAGGTTTTCTGCTCACTGCTGTTCCTGATGTTCACCCCTGAGGTTTCACGTTTAAAACTGAAATAAATAAGCTCCTTCCATGATGTGTTCATACCATTGCATGTGATGCACTGATGTTCATTTTGCAATTTTCATTCAACAAGACATGCTGGACACTCCATCCTATAAAAACTCCATCCCAGAAATGTTGGAAATTACTCTGTGTATCATAGTCCCCTTTCATCTACACAAAGGTGCTATCTCTGCTTTTCCACAGAACCCCAAAACTATCAAATAACTGCTTCCTTGAAGTTTATTTTCTTGTCCAGTGAAAGAAAATGATAAGGCTTTTTTCCAGCTCCGTGTGAAAAGAATGCCTTCATTTTTGCTCTGCTCTTAAAAGTCAGACTCGTTTTCAGCTCTTTCTTGGTGTCTGAGATTAACTCTTTCCTTGAAGGCTCTGTCACATTATTTTGAGTTATATGCTGTACAGTAATCATCTTTTTCCCTGTACCTTGTTTTTGGCAGAGATGAAACATGCCTCTTGAAGCTTATTCTTCTGAAAAAAACAGAATGCCACTAAGTGACATGAAATTACTGTTAATTTGAAAGTATTATAATAGGGAAACCTGCAATGTTTGGAGTCACTTTTACAATCAGTGGTGGTATCAGATGTACAGAACAATTATTGCAAAACCCATCTAAAACTAACTTTGGTGAGTAACTGCAGGCTTCAGAACATAATGCTCACTGTGATATTACAGATATTGAATGTATAAAGCGGAATGTATAAAGATTGAATATATGAAAATATGAATGTATTAAATCATGTAGAGAATATACTACTGTAAATTCAAAAGCCTTTTTGTAACCTATTTAAAATGGTGGTACACAGAAAATGTATTCACTGTAATAGCAAAGTTAGGACAGACGGAAAAAAAGAAACTGAATAGATGCAATTCTAAAACAAGTGAGGTAAAACTCTATAAATGTTGTGCTAAACACACTTATTTTTACCTTCAAGTGACTAACATGACAGAGAAATAAAGAACTGCGTATAAATCCAAATACACTGAAGACTGTTTCAAATGCACAAATAATGCAAAGGTATTTCCGCATCACAGAAGTTACCATGTTTACTTTTATTGCCGATAGAAGGTTTTCCCTCTGCGTAAGGTTCTCTGTCAGACTGGGGGGAAAAAAATTATATCTGCTTTTTTACCGTTATTATTCTCTCTCATATTGTTTGTAGCACTCTTTTATGAGAGTACCTCACTGCTGCATTTCCACATCTGAGCAAGCTTTTACTGCTGTTTAACTTTATCAGAGAGGTACAAAGTTAGACTCTGACCTACTAGCACAAGCATGCCATTCCAAGACAGGTGTTTTAATAAACAGCTACAAACTGCAAATTTATGTGAGACTACAACCACCACTTGCAGCTGAGATTAAAACTGTAAGTGTTTGGGGCAACTTCTACAGTACAGCCACCATATACTGTACAGGTGACTAGCACATCACCATATATGGCTGTGATCAACAGCTTGGAATGTTTATTTAACCATACTTCCCTATATAACTATCTCTGACAACACACTTCATTTTTTGAGGTAAGGTCACATCGACCTCAGAAACCTTTGTTACAGAAGATATTTCCTCCCTCCATTATGGAAATTGAACTCCAACAATTTTCTCATCATTTCTAATTCAGTTGGTCAATAAGAAGTATTGTGCCTTATGACACTTTAAGTACTGTACTCATCCCTTTCTGTTGTTCATGAAAGCATCCAGCTAAGTTAGGGATTAATATCAGCCTAAAAAACATATAGTCTGGCCTCTTTCCAGCTCCACAGGTAATTTCTTTTAGATATTTGGAATAAGATGTGTAATCTTGATGACCTGGGAGTCAATCTTCTGTTGATGCCTTCCCTGGGTTGCTCACTGTTGCTTGGTCTTCCTAAGATGCTCACAGGATTCAGACACTACTCAGAGCTTAGGAAGCAGATGAAAAGGAAAGAAAACCCAGCCCAATGATCATGGATTGATAGTCTTTACTGTCAGGTACTGGCAGTTCATGCTGCAGTCTCTGTAGTGATATAGAAATCCATTACATATGATCATGCTAAATTTGTGCTGTTACCTAGTTATGAAGGTCTCTTGCAAGGCTATACCCTAATAGGGCAAAATCGTCAAACCGTGTCATTCACAAATAAATTGGTGTTGTTTCCTGCAATGAATGTAGGTTCAGAGCAAAAAAATCAACTTTTCTTCTATGTTTGTCTTACAGTGGCCATTCCTATGCTGAAATAAAACTGCTTGACTGAGAGTTTTTAAGTAGTGAATGCTCCATGGGTTAGTGCCATGAGCAGGAGCATGTGGTAAGGCTTCTTCTCTTTTATTCATTACCCAATGGAGTTGTTCATAGCCCAGAGAAAAACTCTGACATTGTGGGAAAATGGACTGAAGAAAAGTGAAGTTTGAGTGAAAGTGAGTGACAAAGGAGGAACTAAAGGAGCTTAGAGGGCTATAGGCAAGAGAAGAGGTCTTGCTCTTCCTCTTTGCAGTTCCCTCAGCCTCTTGGCACAACTCATCTAAGCAAGAGACCAGGATATACCTCTAATGTGTGCGTTGGAAGACTGGTCTTTGTTTCATCTCTTCTACCATTGGTTTTCCCTTCCCCCTTGCACTTCCCCCCAGTTTTCCCCTTTCCCCCCACACTTCCTCTCAGGACTCTCATGCTTTCTCTCATGTTCCTGCCTCAAAGCCCTTGCTCAGCCCCTGCCCAGCAACCCTTCGGCACTCCCTGTCCAGGCCCTCATATTCAGCCTGGTTTCAGGCTCCAGGCAGCTCTGTTGAATAAATCTGTCACACAGCTGGTAAAATCTCACTTCAACGATGTTATTGGATATATATTACTTTCTAAGGAACTCTTCCTATCATCTCCATCACAGACTTTCCAAACCTCTCATCACAACTTCAAATAATTTTGTATGGGTATGACGTGTGGTTTAACTATTTCCACTCCTCTTTGCCATTAGCCAAGTATTTGCTTGAATATTGCATTAGGAAATGGTATAGATACAATCAATGACAACACCTTGTAAGAAGAAAAACCCCATGGCCTAATCACTTCTGCCTGATTTGCACATCAATATTTTCTGAAAACATGGAACTTGTCAAAGCTTATGAAATTATTTTTTTTAATAATAAGTCAATATAAAATATGTAATTTAGAGCCCCCTAAGATTGTCTGTTACCTAAATCACAAGAATTTTCAACTCAACACAAGGACGAACTTCTTTATATTGAGGGTGGCACAGCACTGGAGCAGGCTGCTCAGGGCAGCCTGTTTTTCAGCCTTTCAGTCTTCCTCCCTGGAGTCATTCCCAACCCACCTGTATGCTTTCCTGTGTCACCTGCTCTAGGTGACCCTGCCTCGGCAGGTGATTGGACTAGATGATCTCCAGAAGTCCCTTCCAACTCTTACAATTCTGTGATTCTGCAATTTGGGTAATCTTTGAAATGTTTTGATAATTTGGAGTTTGATTACCATTACTTCTTACCTTACATTTGCACTGACTACTTTCTTTGCTATTGAAACAATATATAATTATTAAATTAAAAAATAATTGTTGGCTTTTAGTTGTGATTGATAGCACTATTGCTGTTTTATAGAAATAAGTCAAATACAGTATGTATTCTACAGAAATATTTTAAACACATAAACCCACAAAACATTCTTGCAAAGCAGAGCTGTAATGTAAATTATAACATTCTTGCAACAAATTCTTAGGCTATTTCTGATTAAGGATCATCACAAGTTTTATTGCAGACTTTAGGTGCTTCATAAAAGTTTAAGGGAACATATTGTATGAATTCTCTAGACACATAAAATACTTCTTCTCAGTAAATTAGTTTGAAGAAAACAATACCTCTGTCTCAGATGCAAGTCTTGAAATGAGCATCCATTTTCTGGTGTGATCTCAACATGGCTTTACCAGTTGCTCTGTATCATTGAAAGATTTGACACAAATCAACAAAAAATTATTTCCTGTTGTTTAGCAAGGTACAGAGGTCATTAGGTAACAGTTAATGGACCTTTCTGTAAACATCTAAGTGGTTCATATTAGTGAAACTGTGGTTGTGTGCCCTTGAAACTGGTAAGCTGCACAGTCAGGGTGGTGTGAGGTGGGCATCAATTGAGTCAGTTAGTGGAATGAGAGAGAAATATTCTCTGGATAAAATCAGTGTACAGGGAGAAGAAAAATAGTCAGATGTTTGGGGAAGAGGTTAGCCCAATATCAGAGCATGGAAGGCCATTGTTTGAGCTTGTTCCTTCAAAAGACTGCAGAAGTGAGAACTGAGACTGCTCTTCCAAGTGGGGAGCTGACTGGATAACAGAGATGAAAGAACTGACTTCACTAAGAGCAAAAGAGACTCTGTAGGGAAATAAAAGGTGTCTCCTAGTGAAGGAGAGAGTGCCAAAAGTGACAGTTGAAAGGGAAGGACTTCACAGAGGTGACCAGCAGGAAAGGAAGGCTCAGTGACTGCAGCATGACAATAGAGTGATGGTGTGGGTAGAAACTGTATAAGGAATGTGAGGAATCATGGAAAATTAGATGCCAGACACTGGGGCAGCAGAGTAAAAAAGAGCTGCAGAGTTTGAAAGCTGAGAAGTAAAGAGGAGAAAAAGAACTGAATACAGAGTGTTATCAAAGAGTTTGCCATCCACTAAAATCCTATGTAGCTCAGACAAGCCAGTAACAAAACTCGGGATGTTTGAGTAATTTTGTATATGTATTATCCACAAGTTAAAACTGGTTTTATTGAAAGCTTGTCATTGCTGTTTATTAAAACAGTAGTAATGCTTTTAGACCTGAAACTTACACAGTTAAAGGCACTTTCTTTTCTCCTTGGGCAAAAAGAATACACAAAAGAGATTCATAATACAGTGCATGGAGAACTATTTTCAACCCTGTAGAGGAAGCCTCAGCCAAATAAAAATGAAAGAAAGGACAGACCACACTCTTTCTGCAGTAACCATCGAGCACTCAGCTAACTTCTTGTATAATTAATTCAGTGAAACATAATTGCCTTGCCCAGCACAACGAGAGAGTCTCTGTGGATGCCCAGGGGCTTATAGCAGCATTGAACCCAATGACATCTTCCGCAAAAGCAGGTAGCAGGGACTGACTGCAGTTCACAGGGACTTCGCCAGTCCCTGGAGTATGCCACCACCCACAGGGAGCTCCAGCTTGAAGGGTGAAGAATAAGATCAGAGGGTCAGTACAGATGGCAGAAGGATTATGATGTTCCAAAGAGTTAGAAAGTTTGTATGGATGAAAAGATGAAAAGAGGATATGAAAAAAACTACAAAACTTGCTCTCTAGTTTTTCAGTGCTTTTTTTTTCTTTCAATTTCAGCTAAAAGCCAGGTTTTTCCCTCTCATTTTTTCTGTGTGTCAAATTCCTTCAGTTTTTCAGCTTTTTAAGGTATATAATATACTTACATTATAATGTATATGTATCATACAGAACTTTAGAATAAAAATATTTTGTTCAATGTGTTTTGTATTTTTAGATAATGGCAAATTTTTTCAGTTCTTTCCACTTTTTCTGACGGCTTGTGTTCTCAACTGAGATTACACAAAGAAACGAGGTTTAAGCTAAACTGACTTTATGAAGTTGATGTATTGCTCCAGGATGTGTTACTGTTACTGTGCAACTGATTTCTTCCTATTATAATACAACTACAGTTAGACCTACCTAGGAAACTTCTACGTACCTAATTTATGCAGCTGCTTGCAATGAGATGACTCAGGGTTGTACTGATAAGTACATACGTGTTCACTGGGATCTTCAGGGACCTTGAACATAAAGCCAGATTCTCCCAAACTCTTCAAAAATATCTAAAAAACCCAAGCCATAGAGAAATGATGACTGTTTCTTCACTAAACTAGGAATTTTTCCTCATTCTGCTGAAGTGAAAATCCTTCACTCAGCAAATGAATCCACGGGAGACAGACTTTGTCCAAGCAGAACTCTCTTGTAACTTTATTACTCCATTTATATACAGAATAAGGGTCTGAGCTATCAAGCAGGCCAGGTGTTACTTATCTGTACACAAACCATACAGACACTCCCGTGGCCACCTTCAGTCACAAAGAACAATTATGCTTCAAGTGGCTTTCCAGCTTGACCTTGCAATTCTTTTCACACACACACTAATCTGAGCTCTGACTCACTCAGGATCACAATATTTTTGCTTTAATATTTTCTTCTTGTTCTGCCATCATCCTGGCTGGTGTTGTCTTGTTTAGCTGCTCCTACATTCTGCTGTGCTACCGGGGATGATAAGCATAGTAATAGAATATGCCATGACAGACTAAGCCTTTTTGTGTTGATTCACAAATGTCATTAATGACAGCTTCTTCCTCAGAGAATTCCCTCCATAGGTTTGCAGTGCGTGGGCATATGAAAAGTCAGCTGTATTTTTAATAGTCTTAAAAGAAAGACTAAATAGGTGCTTGCAAGAACCATTTGCCACACACAACATAGTCAAAGCCATTAGCCCTTTTATTCCTTATTTGCACAATAAGAACTTTAGACTATTCAAGAAATCAATGTCTGTTTCCAGTACTGCTGCAATGTCAATAAAAATAGTATGCCATAGGAGATGCAGTTAACCCAATTTTAATTATTTGATCCTCAAAGATCACATAACATCACTTAACAGGCTAATTACATATTATCAGATATGAAATGCAATTTTTCATGCTGTGCTGGAGAGCCCAGTCCCACATCTAGTGAGTACTCAGAATTGAGAGGAAAGAGGCCACCAACCTCTTTTCCTAACTTCCCCTTGAAATCAAACAATGCTGAGGAGGAACTGGCACAGTATAAATGCTGAGAGAACAACCCTGCACATGTAGTCAGGGAGAGAGAATTCAGAAAAGGACTTGGAATGAGAAAACTTTTGGGTTGACTTCAACTGGGGACATCACTTATGTGATATAAAAGAAGGGCAGTGACAAATGGGCAGTTGATGGATATGGCAGAGATAAATCATGGAAATCAAGATATTTCATACGAAACACTTTGGAAGAATATCATAAGAGAAAATTAAAGCAAAACATTTAATTCTGCTGATTATGAACTCTACCAGCATAGGTAGTCGCTGCAATGCTTCTTTTCTACTTTTTTTCCATGAAGGCTTACAGTCTATTTCTCTGCCAATTGTTGAAAATTTCATTATTGCCTTCAGAAGTTTCAGTCAGAGTTTCAGTCTAAATTTCATATAAGTAAGGAAAATTATGCTTTGGCACTGAACAGTGTGTGGAAGGGGATAGAGCTTAAAGGACTGTTTGTCATATGCTTGCTACTGCAGGCTTCCTCTACCTTCAGAAAACTCCTGTGTTGGCCAGCATTAGAGGCAAAGCACCAAGTCAAATGGGCAATGTATATAATTTCCTTTACTACTGACAATCTTCCAAGTAATGACAACAAATTAACAATAGAACTGGGCAAAAATCTCTATAAATAAATTAGATAAATGAAGAGCTTGTCATGCTGTAAATAAAATTTCTTGGCAGATATGTAACTTCAGTGATAAAATATATCAATAAATGGCTGCACCCTTTTTTTTTGAGATCTTCATGGTTCTTATAATTTTTTTTTTATCAACACAGAAAAAAATAAATTATACTTAATAATAAAATTAGAAAGCAAGTTTCCAATTCAAGGTTCATACTGGAAATCTAAGAATTATGTTCAACCAATCAGCAAGCAAAGAAGTAAAAATAAACTAGGTGACACATTTTGAAGATGAACCACACAAATTTTGAATAATGAATACTTCCAATAAACTTCTAACAGACAATCTTCAACGCAAGAACTGCTCAGAGAAATAGTATAGTGAATAATGAATATATTGAGGAAATAAAAGCCTGTGTATGGACAAATCTTGCACAGAAAAGAAATAAAATATAATAAATAAATAAATTATTTGTTATGAATTATTCACCTGCATTCCTTTCCTCTCACTTCTCTCACCATAAATCTAGAATTAACCCTTTCTTTTATCTATCCTATTTCACAACTATACCCTCACAGGGTTACCTGGCACCAGTGTCCCTGAGAGACTGGTGTCCTGAATGAGTTAACACCAATTTACAGTCATTGTATTTCTTGCTCACTGTTTATACTGGTGTTCTCATTTAGGCCCACTAAAACTGATGAATTAAGCCTTTTTATCTCAGTAAACTACAAAATTATTCATATATTCATAATATATTCATAGATCTGAAAGTTGGAAAAATTATGAGATCACCCTACTGGGTCTCCCGTAAGGAAAGGACCATAAGATTTGCCAGTTCCCGCTGCGGATTTTTGGAGCTCATAAACAAAGTCATAGGTATGAAATTTTTTTTAATTTTATTCTAACTCCAAAATAAAAATAAAAAATGAGAGGATGGGGAGCACAGGGAAACAACAACTCAGAGTTTAAATAGTTACCCTAGGCCACAGAATTTACTCTAAAGCAGAAGTGGTAATACCTTCCTGTTATGAAGCTACAGCATTCTTCAGTGGATTTCCCAAAATCAGAGGCTGAAGGGAGAAAATTTAGTTAATGTTTGTGATCTAGAAAGCATATAGATTCGAAAATGCAATTTCATGTTTAACACTGTTGAAGCCTTTTTGTTTCTAGACACAGAAGGTCACTGCAACTGTTAACATCCCTAATTTGCCACTGCCTGAAAAATGGAGTAAGATGAAGAACATTTTCAAAACTGAGTTTGGGTTCCAAAAGGGTTGGGGCTTAGGGAAAGGAGGAAATATATGTAAAGTTAGAAAAGATAAACATATTTCATGTAAAGTTCCTGAAAAGTCTACTGTATGATTTTAACTTCTTGCTGCATTGTAATATTGTATAATTCCACAATTGTGCATGAGAGACTCAGAGAATACTTGCATTGACAGTGAAGGATGTTTAAATACTCAATGTACAATACTATAAAGGTTTATGTCATGAAAGTATTTATGTATTAATAACACTTGAATTACAGGGTATCTACCATGTGAACAGTGCTATTATAAAATGATGGATTTTCTAGAACGACACTAAATGAGAAATTCAGTGCAGACCCAAGGAGACAGATGAGACAAACAGGTACAATATCTGTCACTTTCCAATCATGTCTGTTTTCACATCAAAAGATGTGACTGTACACACCTGAAGAAACCAATTTCATACACATACATTCCAGTGATTCAGCTCCCCTTCTGTAACTGAGCTCTCTATTTACTTTTTTTTCTACTGTTAGTGCTGAACCAGATATGTTCCCTGAGAAGTCAGGTTTAAAGAAACAAGTTATTTTTTGCACATAAAATTTGCTTTGGAAAAATGTTAACTATTTCAAACCTCAGTGATTGGTAGTGCTAATTTAAGCAAACACATTCATCTTGTTCTACTCTTTCATTTATTAGACACAATAAATTAGACATTTATTATGACATATTTGTGTGTCATACTGACTACCTGCTCCATATGAGCTCATATTAATGCCTTGAAAGCAGCCAGCAGCTTGCAACTCCAGAAACTTTTACCAGTCTAACTAATATCACATGTGTTTTAGATAAGAAAATATCAACACGTATTTAACATAGACTTACAGCAAGGCTTATATTGTCTCTTTTCAGTGTGTTCTTTGTGAAGGTCTCTCGTACATTTCCTCTTGCAAAAATGAGTGCACTGTGCTGCTGGCTAATCTTAGCCAGCTTGGGGAGTTCTTATCATCCAAGAAAGATATGTATTCGTAGAATTTACTAATGTTAAAAGAAGCTCAATGAATAATTTTCAGAATGAACCTGGAAATGTTGCCTAGACTCTTCCAGCCTTATCCTCATTACATAATACTTTAATCTGAAATTAATCCCTTATAACCAGAAATAGTAATATAAGTAATAAAAGTGTCAAAAGGAGAACCTGTATTAAGGAACTTCTGTAGCTCTGGGATATCTGATACTACAGCAAGCAAGAACATAGAGCTACGGTTTAGTCAAGGAAATGTCAATGTGATACCAAACCACGCTTAACATCACTTATTCTGAATCATTTTACCCAATGGGTATCTTAGCATGTTGAACCATTACTCAACCATTTTGCTTTTTTTTGTGACAATGGTAAGTGCATATCTCTTGTACCCAGCACATTCATCTAAGATATTTACACATGTAGACCATACAGCATAACCTTCTCCTGTAAATTATTAAAAGAGCAGATTTTTTTTTTTCCTTAAGTTTTGCAAAATTTTTGAGCATCCTAAGGAAAGAACCCAGAGTGGTACCCCCATTCTAATCTGAATGTGAGATAAAAAATTTAGGAAAGTAAAAGGTAACTGATTTATGTCTTGCACTTATTTAGAGAAGTATGATGTAGGCATTTATGCAGAAGTTTATCTGCATAATTGGAAATCATTCTAGTAGAAAACATTAAAGCCTTTCCATAAATTTAATGGTCAAGATATACTGTCTGAGTTCTACTCCATCTCTTAATATTCATATTGGATATGTTACAGAGTATCTTCACAGCTCAGCACCTGAGATAGGCTTGCCCATCTTATTTGTGGACAGCACAGGTCTCTCCAGTGTAATTAGCTATATTCCTGAATACCTTCTCCTGTAGAAATATTTAATGATTACTCTCAGGTTGATGTAGAAAAGTTGTCAGTGTCCATGTGTGCAACTATTGTCACAGAATCTCTGTAGATTGCTTGTTTTCAAAGGCCACATAATGCCATATCGTTAATATTGTTAGTATTAATTTTGTTTCTGTAGATGGTTTTTAGTTCTTCATGCTCACAAATATGTAGTCTCCTTTTCAAAACTGGATTTCCTTCTCTCTCTCTGCTCTTAATTTTGGCATATATTGATAAAAACATGGTTACAAAATAAAAAACAAGGTAATTCACCATTGTAGGTAGGTCTATCATTATATTTTAGATGCCAGACTGGGAATGAAAATACCAGGCAGCAATGAAATATCCTATTGCCAGATATCTCCAGCTACCTCAGGGAGGAGATTTGTTTTGAATAATTTTGGCCTTGCTATGAAGGATAACACATTTCAAGCATACACTTTTTGCGCTGCTTGTATATTTTTGTTTAGCCCCTTTTTAGTAGAAAATTACTCTGTTTTCTTAATATCACTTTTTAGAGTGCATTTCTATTTTGCAACCTTTCTTGAGATTGCACACGTCTAGTACCCCCAATTTTAACTTTGTGTTAATTCATTCTTAACCTTTAGAAGTGGATTGGTTAAAACAAATACAAGAAGTAAAATGCCGAGTGTATCTTTTTTTATCATTGCCTGGATTTGCCAGGACTGAGCAGCATTTGGAAAATTCTGTACTGTGCAAAACAGTACAGTACAGCAAACAAGTGACCCTAACTGATTCTGATTTTTTTTTATTCCGAGGACTTTGATTTCTTCCTTGTGTTCAAATTCAGTGATAAATACCAGTTGCACACACAATGTTGGCCTTCTAAAAGCAAAAATTATCCTAAATGCAAGAGCAGACTTTTGATGTTGGAATGTTTTTTCCTAGGTTGGTCAGGCTTCCCTAACATGCTGAGGGATTTTTCATATCCTGGAGTCAGCAATGACTCAATCTGGTGGGGAAATCTGGATATATATCTCCTATGACTGGAAATACTATGTCCCATCCTAAAAGAATGCAGAAATGTACATAAGTTTTAGACTGAATGTAGATTTGTGTGTGTAAGTGTGCACATTCACAAGGGTAGGTGGGTGAGTGTCTGTGAGTATGAAGGAAGAGATCACAAGAGATTGCGTGTAACCCCAAAATCTGGATCTCCATGAAAAAAGAAACCTAAAGTACTTTATTAAATTTTTTGTACTTTGAAACTTTTTAATCTAAAACTGGGTGATAATACCAAAGTTCACATTTTTTTGTCTTCAAATGACCTTATAGAGGCAAAAGTTAATAGACTATGTCGGTGCAAGGAAAGTTATTTTTAAAACTAGGTTAAACTAAATGTATGAGATAAGAACTGCTAAGTTCCCGAGGAAGGGAGGGGAAAGTACCCCATCGTTATTACAGAGGCTCTGGTTGCAACTGCTAGTTCTCTGTGCAGAGAGGGAGGATACCTGGAAAAAATTTTGTCTGTGAGATCTCCCTTACTGTTTTTTATAAAATGGTCTTATCAGGATCTACCAAGTAACAGGTAATGTGTTCTGGGAGGATGACTGACCTCTGTAACCTCTGTTTCCCTTGCCAGGAGTAGAGTGACAGCAGGCAGGACTCAACCTAGTGGCACCAACACTGGAGCAGAAAACTCCGGAGAATAAAGTGAAAGAAGCAAAAGCCAAAATTGGAGATGAGACACACAGGTAAAAAATAGAAGAAACATTAGATTTCAGCCGTTTAGTGGCTTGAAGATTTTACCCTGATAGCTGTTGATCAACGTGCTTAAACAGTTTGTGACAACAGACAACCCTTCCTACTACAAACACACTTTTCGGTTTCCCAGTCTTTTTGTTTTGTCTTGTATATTTAATTTAAGAATTCAAGTCAGATCTGTATGTTAGTAAACGTTTGTAGAAAGTTTGCTGTGACAGCTGGAGGATCTGAGTGAGGATATTGCAGCATATAGAATAACAGGTAACATGAAATCAACGTTAGTAATTTTTTATATTTTATTGAGTAATGATCTCTCTGGTTCCAAAATTGTTAGTGTTCTGTGCACAACTCTATTTCTTAAAATTCTTTACATTAGAACTAAATAATAGCCTAGAAGTGATGAAAAGAGACCAGCAGTTGTTTAAACTAAGCAAATGAATCCCATAACATCCTTCATTAAATATTTTATACCCTGCTGGTAGGATACTTGTTGCATTTTGCTGCAGTCTGCATGAAGCAGTGTAACTAATTGTTAGCATAGTAACTAATTCCTATTTCACTAAAAATTAGTTTAAATTTCTTAGCTAAATGTGTTGAGCAAAGAAGACTTTGCAGGTCAGTGGAGACTCTTCTGCTTTTGGAGTAGAATTTTTCTGATTTTATGTTAGACGTAAAAACTTACAAATCTGCCAGAAGAATAAAAATGGCATAGTATGTTGCATAACAGTAGTTGCAGAACATTTAAAAAATGTACTATTAATCCAGGAAAAAAATTGACAATTCAAATCAACTTAATTTGCATTTAGAGATAATCAGTTCCAAGAATGAAATGGTACTTGATCAGGTAATGGCTTCATTAACAGCAGTTAATCACATACTACCTTCAACTAATTTTCAGAACTTGGAATTAGTTATTCAAATTATAGCAATTAAAATATCTCAGACAAGGACTTGATTCATTTGAGAAAAATACATACACAAACTCATCACAAATTTATCGATCATTTATAAGAGCCAGAATGTGAGCTGAATATCTAATTCTAGAAGAAAAACCATGGTATTGGCTAGATAAATATATCATTTTGCATGTAAAATAAATGAAGACAAGAAAATAATAGTATTTCTTTCTATTTATAGGTAGCTTAAGTCTGTGACTTCTTCAAAGATGGGGAGGCCCTGCAGAGGGAGCTCAGCAAATTCAAGGACTGGGCAATCACCAGCTAGAGGAAGTTCAGCAAAGGCAAGTGCCAGATTCTGCACCTGGGATGTACATACAGACTGAGGAATTAGACACTGGAAATCAGTACCACAGAAAGGGACCTGGGGGTCCTGGTCAATGGCAAGTTGAATATGAGTCAGCAGTGCTCTGGCAGCCAGGAGGGCCAACCACGTCCTGGGAGGCATCAGGCAAAGCATCATCAGCCAGTTGGGAGGGGATTGTCCCGCTCTGCTCTGCACTGGTGCGGCCTCACCTTGAATATTGTGTGCAGTTTTGGGCACCACAATATAAGAAAGACATTAAGCTTTTAGAGAGTGTCCAAAGCAGGGCAACGAAGATGGTGAAGGGCCTTGAGGGGAAGCCGTATGAGGAGTGGCTGAGGTCACTTGATCTGTTCAGCCTGGAGAAGAGGAGACTGAGGGGAGACCTCACTGTAGCCTCAACTTTCTTGTGAGGGGAAGAGGAGGAGCAAGCGCTGATCTCTTCTCTGTGATGACCAGTCACAGGACCTGAGGGAATGGTCTCAAGTTGTCAGGGGAGGTTTAGGCTGGATATTAGGAAAAGGTTCTTCACTGAGAGGGTGGTTGGGCACTAGAACAGGCTCCACAGAGAATGGTCACAGCACCAAGCCTGCCACAATTCAAGAAGCGTTTGGACGATACTCTCAGGTGCATACTGTGACTATTGGGATGGTCCCATGCAGGACTAAGGCTTGGACTTGATTATCCTTGTGTGTCCCTTCCAACTCAGAATATTCTGTATTTCTTTGAATTTTACTGTCACTTCATTAATGTGGAAAATTCAGAATCTCCTATTTTCATGAACCCAAATAGCATACTAGAGCTACTAGCAAATTTGTTTG
Source organism: Pyrocephalus nanus (assembly GCA_038380795.1). Taxonomy (NCBI): domain Eukaryota; kingdom Metazoa; phylum Chordata; class Aves; order Passeriformes; family Tyrannidae; genus Pyrocephalus; species Pyrocephalus nanus. Next base: position 49,240,372 of record CM076264.1, read on the forward strand.
AGTTACAACAGTGATCCTTGAAAATGGACTTCAAAAATAATTAACAATCACAACAAAAATATCTCCTCAGAGCTTTCCTTTTTTTTCTGAGTTTTGGATGTAATCCAGTGGAACAAGTCACCTATTTGCTATTTAGACACAGCATGAATAAGCAGAGAAAGTGAATGAAGAAAAGTTGTGATTTCCTTAAGTGTTATGTGATTTATGGATACTGTGATTTTGAATGCTTGGTATAATATTATATATTAATAGCTACACCTTTAGAAATAATATTCACCCTAGCTGGGTGCTGGGGTGAAAAATAATTTTTTATTTCTGAGCATTGAGGATTTTCAAGGGTGGAACAGGTGAACTGTATCATGTTCTCATGTATGACCAAAATAGTTTCACTGGTTGTGTACAATGCAATGCAGAGTCTTCTATTGTGCAAGCAGCACATAACATATGATCATATTATGTTGCAGCATACAACATATGTGATAATTCCTAAATGATGCTGACTGATAGATTTTTTTTTTCTTTTCTCTCTCAGGAACAAAACTATAAGGGATAATAGTATGTTCACAGCTCTCAGGTACAGTCTGAGAGAAATGTAGCAGACTAAATTTGTTTAAAATTAATTCATAGTATCCCAAGAGCTGCTTAAAATATTTTTGCTATTCAATATTTGTTGTACAAATAGAACAGTATATGTCTCCAAAAATTCCCTGACACCACTGGTATCTGCTTTTCCAAGTTTTACATAAATAGATCAAATTCTTAAAATGCCCAATCCCAATCCCCAGCACAGGATTGAAAAGCAGTAAGAGACCAATGGGATATAAAATTCATACCTAATACATGGTCAGCATTTCTGTGCCTCCTTACTTTCCACTACCAAGGAAACCTTTGCAGCTGGCACATGAGAGGCAGTTTCTCTTCCTGGTAATGTAAGGATGTTAAACATGGATTCGTCGGATCCAAATCATTCCTGGGAGTGCAGCTGTAAGTGTTGCTCTTCTCCATTAATTCCATGGTTTACAAGAAAAGTTAGGTGAAAGGGATTGATGAGAACTCTTCTCATGACTAATATAAAGTACAATTAAATTGACATACTTCTTCAAATTAAAGAAAACTATATTAAAAGGAAACTGTCATAGCATTTGCACTAGCCTAAGGTGCTTTCTTAGTCTTGAACCCAGTTTGCTAGGAATCAGACAAGTCAGGTCTTTTCACTGCTCTATACCAGTGGCTTTTGTATCAAGAGATGAAAATTGATTTTTAAAAAGAAGTCATGGCTACTTTCCTCATTAGCATAATGAACAGCTGTTTCATAATTAATACACTGCTTAGGTGCTATTAGTGAAAGCATGCAGTGCCCGTATTCAGTGAAACTTGAAAGCACAATGAAATCAGGAAACATTCCCATATGTTGTCCCTTCCATGGACCTTACTTTTGCTAACACATGTTTGAGCTGAATACCTCCCTGAGGTGAAGGACCACAATGCGCTTGGTCTCAAAAACCAAAGATACATAAAATTTTCATAGAGTACTGCTGGATTAATTTATGAGAGGTAAATACTGACATGACCATTCCTTTGCTGCTGGACAGAGTTGTATGTGTTACCCTCTTGCCTGCCCCAGTCAAGTTGCCAGTTGAGCAACCTACCACACTGTGTGAGCTCCATATGCTTGGCCAATAACATAATCTTACTCAAGCATTTCTACTCTCCTAGCTTACCTTAAGGAGTTTTCATCTCTTTTAAACAGATGAACAGACACAACTTGATTCTGTCTTTTTAGCCCAAGAAATAATTTGATCTCCAGCCTAAGAAAAATTGTAGAAATTAATTTTGCTTATGGTAGGAATTCCCAGAGGCAGGAAATCTTTCCTTTTAGCATTGTGGGCCAGACACTAGAAATATTCAGGTGTTTGAATAATTGGATGGATATCTGAATTTTCAGGCAGGGATAATCATAACACTTAAATATTTTAGAAAAATACAGATTGAAATATCAGCTAAATACCTTTTGAGAAGTTAGCACTGACAGAAAGGTTTAAAACATTCATCAATAAGCTGAAGAACTTTTGTTCTTGATTTCACTGTTTAAGGAACCTAACAAAGCCACAGCACTCTCAGAATTCAGTGTGGTGAAGCACTTTGAACTGACTTAAACTCTTGCATCTACTTACAGTAAGTATACCAAGATCTTACTGTAGTCTGCTTTTCTAATATTTGTTACTACAACTTTATTCAGACATTTAAAAAAAAAATCTAATTTTAACACATGTAGAAAAATTACCACAAATTACTATAATTACCATACTTTTTATCACAATATTCAATTTATGAAAAAGCAAAAGAGGATTATGTCTTGTTCATGTTTCTATATTGTATTAACTACCTATAAAGCTCTGAAGAACTACAGTTAAGCTGACTTGAGAAACATACATTTCCAGTTTGGTTTTTGTCTCATATGGATGTGAAAGAACTGTCATATGAGTGACCATTATAAGTCTTAGTCCTTCCTTTAAACAAGATAAAAAAATCTGCTGCTCTTCTAGACCACAGAAAAAGACTACAGGCATTTGGATTTCCTCCTATACATCACTTGTCATTACATATTTTCTCCGAGTAACAGCTGGTGACAGAGACACTGTGCCTCTAGGAAAGTTCTCTTTTCTCTCTTCCATCTGTTTCAGCCCATTTACCACAGGGATAAAACTCTGATTTAGTTGGTCTGTTCACAACATCTTATCCAGATCGTAATTTAAATCCCTTCAGATTAGGATACATATCATGCTTTTTTTTTTTTTTTTTTTTTTTTTTTTTTTTTTTTTTTTTTTTTCCTGAAAAATGGCTGAAAATCATGGTTCCTACATTTCTGGAATTCCATGCAGCAGTCATGTTCAAAATAAAACAAAACAAAAATTGAGAAACGTTTATCTTTCATTATCATTCCTTGTGCTAAATAAAGAAATTTGTCCAGACATACAAATTCTCTGCTGAATTACTCTGCTTCCTGTACAGCAAGTATACTTTTTAATTGAGCTCCACGTAAAAAATTGAATGTGCCATAGTAAGGTAGCACCTCCTTCTCTAACCCTGTAAGTGCCTTATAACCTCCTACAGCCTTCCTGGGCACCTTAATAGTGTTGTTCTGGATATTAACAACTGCAATCTACAACTGTAGCACTTCCGAGGATGAAATTCATTTACACACTCTTTCATTTTTAGTTCCCTGCATTTTGAACTCTTTCCAGAGGTTTAAATGCCACTTTTGTTATTCTAAATATCATACAACTGTCCTTTTTTGGGATGATTTCTCTGAAATTGTAGTATTGACTTTTTCTCTATCATCAATATTGTATACACCTTGATTGGTTTTTTAATCTTAGCATAAAAAAAATCAATTGGCATATTGATGTTGCTAAGGTTCCAAGAGTTTTTCAGAAAATGCATATTTAGTAAATTGTGTACTTTACATTCTAGGGAAATCTTGTGAAAATTTGACAGTCCAACAATGGCTTATGTTTAATTTCTTTCTTTTCTACTTTCTGATACTTTATTTTTTTATTTAGTGCCTTTGTTTTTTAAATGCACTGAAAGAGCTGCTGGATTCCCAGAAAGAAAGAGACAGTTCTTCTATTACAAGCAAATTTCATAAACATAGTAAGTGGGGATATATGGAAAATTAAAGATTGTTTACAAATTGCAGTAAGTTTCTCCTGGCATATTTTTCAGTGTCTTGATATTTTGGAGGTGGTTAGAGTAGTCTTTTTAACAAATAGAAACTATTTGCCTCAACCTTTCCTCTAAGTAGTTTTTGACACTTTAAATGTAAAATTACCACTGCTCCTACTGCTATTGAGCAATGACAAATCTTAAATTCATTGGAAGCATGATGAGATACTAAACAAAGGCAGTTTTTTTCCCAGCAATCAATTTTTCAGAAAGCTGAAAATGAAGAAAATCTATCTCCTAAAAAGCAAGAAAAGTTGCTACTACAGCACCTACAATAAATGTCATAATTTCCAAATTCTAACTTTTCAAATTGAGTGTGCTTTATAAATGTATCATTAAATGACAGAAGCTGCTATTTGTCTCACCATCCTGGGCAGAATAGATAATAGATGACAAAGAATATGAAAGTTTTTTCTCAGAACACACTTATTTATTCAAAACGTGTTTTTCTGGGGGCCGCCATGTGTGAGCAGTCTCATTTTTTTAAGAACCTAGCAGGGCACCATTCATGCAGTGCTACTCAGACGTGCTCAGTGCACATAGGAGCAGTGAATTCTTGGTGCCTGGGAACAAAGGCAGACATTTCCAGGCACATTTTAAAATTTATTATATTCTGACAAGCTGATGGGTGATACTTCTTAAATCTAAACATTACGTGTATTAGAGACCAGGAATGATTTTCCCATTTAACTTATGGCATCTGCAGTCTGGATGTTTACATTAGACATTGACAAGAAGTGATTGTTATTAGTGAAAGGACAGAATATTTGCTTCACAAGAGTTGGGAGGCACACCCTCTTTTGTGCCAGGACCCTGAGGTATAGCATCTGATACTGTTAATAAAGACCCAACTAAGATGAAGAGCTGCACAGCCCGCCCTTCCCACAACTGCTGCAACTTCAATACCTAAAACAAGTAGGACAAAGCAAGATCCAATCCTTTCCTAAAACATCTTCCTTGAAAACATGTTTTATCCAAGTTATGCTTTTGCCAAGTTGAACTTATGCATGTTCACCAGAGTAGTAAAGTGTGAGTTAAGGGCCCATGATATGCAGTTACTCATAAGAGGTCATCTTGAGCAGCAGAAACCCATGAAGATAATTTGTCTGCTCCTGTCAAGCTTCAAATACTTTTCAGTTGCTCAATAGGATTCTGTTCTTCAGAAAGTTATGATCTATTTCATACAACTTTTTACTCCTGCAGACTTGCCACTGTTTTATATGGCTTGTCTTTATGGCTTACAGCATCCTTCTGAAGGTCACCAAGTCTTTATTTTCCCTGGAGTCAATGCAGTACAAGAGAGACCCTCTCTTCTGCAGGCAGCTTGCTATATCTGCAAAACATTAAACAAATAAAGTAATCAAGGACAGATTTTGTATCTCTGTGGAGAGCATCCAGCTGACTGTTTGACCAGCATATCCCTCAGGGGTATTCCCTTCAGTTTAACCCTAGGCAACATTTTGCTCTGTTGTAGGATTCACCCCCCTAGTTCCAAAGCAAATTTGAAAAATAAATAAATAAATAAATACAAAGTCAAAATAGTTTTCAGAGACACAAGGAGAAATGAAATTTATATATTTACTCTATCAGTTTCCCTGTGATTTCTAAGGTCTGGTTGCTTTCTGGTGTAAGGTATAAAAAATCTAGGCTTCTAAAAATTACATTTACAATGCTTTTTCAAAATAAATCTGTAAGAGATTTCTATTAATTAAAATTAGAACACAGAAAATAAAAACATAAATCTGTTTATATGAATTATGAACATTTAGACTCAGTTCTGTGTTTCTGCTACAGAGATCGCAGTCCCATATTCCATGGGGATTATGACTAAAATTATATTAATTCCTGCAACTTCAAGCATACACCAGTTAGTATCACTGAAACTCATGACTCCTGGCACAGTTACCTTGAAGGTGCAATTGTGGCCTGAAGCTTTTGTTTGGATTGAGCTTTAAAGAAGATACTAATCAAATGACTCTATGCATAGAGTAGTTTCTAGGAAGCAGAATGGGTTTTGCTCAAAGTTCATTTTGTAGGAACAAACTTTTCAGGCTTAATACATCTAGAAAAAAATGAGGAAAAATCTGCCATTAAAAAATGCCTACTACTGGAAATAAGACTAATCTTGAAATGCTTTGGAGATCAATATCAAGAACTCCACTCTAGCAGATGATCATGAGGTATGAGAAGTGTGTTTAGTCTGACTAGTGAAGTCATGCCAGCTTTAATTAAACAGTCCTGAAGTTTAATATCAATCCAGCTGCAGCAGCATAAAGCTACTGAAAGGTGATAAAATCTTTGAAACATCTTTCTGTCTCCCCCTTAGGACAAAACTAAGTACTGTAGAGCTCCTCATTCCAGGAAGGGGCCAACAGAATGGTCAGACAGTGGGCATATGAATTATCCCTTTCTTATGATAGAACTGCCCAGTGGTACCCAGTGAAAGTACCAAGCTCCAGACTTAAGTGATACAATATCTGCTCACAATTTACGTTAAACTGGCAAATTAGGATCTTGTGTGTTAAAAATCAGAAAACTGCTGGAAGATTGATCTGTCAGGAAACATTAAATGCAAAACAGTCTGGATGCAGCAGCACAGGGAGCCCTTAACCTTCTACAAGGAGTCCTTTACCTTCTAAAGGGGTGTAATTAGAGAGAGATCAGCTTGTACAGGCCATATTTCTTAGACTCCTTTCCTAGATTCCCACATTTGGGCATTGTTGGAGACAAGATACGTGAAAACATCTGGGGTAAAAAAATTTGATCCAACTGTAACATCCTCATGTGTGATATTTATTCGGCTTTCTGAGCCCACAAACTGGTTCACCACACATTCCACTACCAGCTGCGATGTCTCTCTGAAAGCATGATTCTTGAAAAAAAAAAAAAAATTTTAATTTTTTAATTCTGTTGGATAGCATTGAATCTGCGTTCATTCACTGTGACCGCAGAGTAAATTTTTGGTTTGCAAAAAAATACTTATAAATCAATTTGTCTACATACAGACTAAATAATATCCATATGAAGAAATAGTCTAGTGTCCTTATGTGTGACATAAAAGCTATTTGTCACTTGAGAGTCTTGAGTAAAAAGTTAAAGGAGATATCAGCTTTAGGCAGCTACAAGTGCAAGAAAAAAAATCTTCAAAGTTCTGGGTTTTTTCTGTCTCAAGCAATTCTTTATTAAAATTTAGATATGATTTCTCCTTCAAAATGATGTGTTTATAACTGGGTGGAGAACATATTACTTGGGCAGGCTCGGTCAGTGTAATGAAAGCCCATACATCATAGGAGTGGGGAAAGAACACAGATCCTAAAGAAAATCGCTTTAACAAACAAATTTGAACAGATTTCTCCAGAGACTGATGAAGGAATGATCTCAGATACTTTTTAGAGGTATAGCATATTCCTACCCTTCTTTTTCTTTATTTAGTTGTAAGGGTGACTGAGAAAAAGTATGGGATAAATTATTTTTAAAGAAACATTTTCAAGAAACACAAGTAATTTTTCTTGATGTTGATTGTATTTTTTTCTCAGTTAAACATTTCTACTCCTTTCAGTTATCATGAACTTCAAAAAAATTCAATGATGATAATGATTTCAATAAATCTGATACTTTTTCATAAACCAATTCATACAATTCATAAACCAATTCATACAGTTACAACTGGAATTTATTTGGAACTTTACCTTAACAGAATCAATATTTATCAGGTTTCTGAAATTCTTCCAAGCTTATTTACTCAAGAAAATATTTTTCTACTGCTGCATTTAAATTCAAATAAAGAAAGAAACTCCACAAGCTTGGGCTTTATTTTTTTATTAAAAAGGTATAGAATGAGAATGCTAAAAAATGTAATGCTTTTCCGATATAGAATTCCTGAATAATAAACACTTCACCAAATACCTCGAAGTACAGTATTTCTCCTGAACTTATACTGTGCTCAGTCTTCTGTCAAATATCAGCCCATCAAGAATGCTTAGCAGACTTGGAGAAGTAAACAGTTTTCAGAATGATCAGATAATTTTAATCAATCACTTTTTATACTTTATCATAAAATGTACATATTTTTTGTAAACACTAGTACCTATAATTTCAGGTGGTCCTAAATTTAGGACTTAAAAAAAATAACAAAACTAAGAGGACTCTAGAACATAATAATACACTTTACTAATCAGCTAGACTGCTAAAAAGAAAGGAGACTATTTCAGATCATTTTAGTAACATAATATAGGGATAATTACCTTGTGCAGAAATGCTTCAGTCTTGGATTGACTTCAAGAATGCTGAACAAAAGATCAACTGTAATTCTAAAATCCTTTCATAAATACAGAAAACTGAACCCACCTGTGAAATCTTTAAGAGAAAATGACGTTTTAGCTCTAGCCTGTCCTGTGGTACCATGCAGTATATGAACTGGGCAAATGGTCACTCTTTTTCTGGCTTCTGTTAAACTGTGCAGTCTGGTATCTCCTTCGGCATCACATCATCAGTCACAAAAAAGAATGAACTTCTAAAGTTCAGATAATTCCTGTTTCTGGACATTCTTCATAGTTCTCTGAAGTAGTCTCAAAAAAAAAATAACATAGGCAAAAAATTCATTTTGAACAGAATGATAATGATACAAAACCAATATTGAGTGACTAACATAACAAGTAAGAATAATGGTAAGGCACATTAGTGCTGTTTCTTTATCACCCATATTATATAAGCAGTTATATTCATATTGACTGCAAATAATTTTTCAAGAGTTTCAATAAATTTCAGGAGTTTTACTTGAAAATTACATTCTAAATATATGTTTATGACATTTTATATCACTGAGGTAAAAAGAAAACATCTTAAAGCTACAGCAAACTTTATATTTCACTGATGCTTGCAAAAGCATTTCACTCTCAGTTCTGGAGAGTGCAAGGTCTGCTCTAATTCAGAAGTGACTTGACTTACTGATGAGTGCCACTAGTACAGTCATTCCCAATATCACAAGCCACACATCTGTGTAAAAACAACTAAGTAGTGATTATACGTATCCTTAAGATCTTGATAGCTTTTGTGTTCCTTCATTGACAGTTCATATAATAATAATGAGTATATAGCTCTAAAGCTATAAAAGCATATGACATAAAATGTTTGAATTCCAGAAGGATGAGTGCCTAAGGGTATTCCAGATATTTCTTTCTGGCAAGCTGGAGTTATTCTGAAACATGTATTTCAAACTCATTACTCACTGAGGTTTTTCATTAGTAGAGAAAACTTATTTACTCAGAGACACTGCTGGACAATATTTTTTTTCCTTTCATGACATTTTCTTGATCAGGGGACAAGAAGAAAAACTGAATCTTGAGGTACTACTTTGTTTAAACAAATTCTCAAAAATTAAACTGTGAGCATGATTTTAGTTCACATTAAAATTCAGCGCTGTTTTAGGAGAATGATATGTGGTGACTCAGTAGTTACTTCACAGTTTCTGGAGTCACGTATTTTAAAGGCTGGTTTTCTCTGACCAAATTCAAAATCAAACCCAGTGTTTAGTCAATATCCACATTGCATGGGGTTTTCAAAAGTTAAGTGAAAAGATCTTCTAATTAAACTGACATCTTCAGAGTGGAAAAGATGAGTGCAAATAGCAAAGAAATGATAAAATGGAAGATGAAATTCCAGGAAAAGGGATTTAATGTTCTTCAGGGGAAAAAAATTAATTTGCATTTTAAAGAAATATGACCTTGAGATAAAGTAGAGATAACTACAAAACTATAATTTCAGTCCTCATTAGCCCCTTAAAAAACAAACAAACAAACAAACAAAAAAAATTCTGGAATTTTAGGAATTATTGGAAAACTAGAAAAAAGACGGAAAAATATTATACCTCTGTATAAAATCCACAATGAATATCTTGTATATTACTTTGTTTCCATGAAGACATAGCAGAGCTGGGGTAGTGCAGAAGAAAAAGAAATAGCTATGTCTAAAGGTATGGACTGAACTTTTTGTAATAAGCCACTAAATTTATTAAGACTAAGACCAGAATACTTCAGGCTGAGAAGAGCAACTGGAGGGCAATGCAACAGAGGTTCACAAAATCATTAAAGACACTGAGCAGGTGAGTAGGGACCCACTTACTCTCTTCCAATACACAAATTCATGGCCATCAATAAACTACCAAGAGGCAGCTTCAAAGCAAAACAAAGAAGTATTTCTTCCCATAGTGTGATGACTGGCTATGAAACCTCCATGGCACATTTTATATAGTAAATGTACACAGGCTTAAAAATAACAGAGTACATTCAGGGAAGAAAAGTCCACTGAGGACTGTTAAATATGAAGTTATTATGTCTCACTCAAGAAGTCCCTGATCCATAAATCACAGTGGGCTGTGGACATATCGCTGTTCCCTAGCCACGTGTTATTAGTTTTCCCTTCAGAACAGTGGTGGAGGCACTCCTGGTTGAAACCTGGCAGGAATTCTTTCACCTGTCCTAGCTTTTGTATACAGAAGTACTACAGAATGACGCAGTGGCTCTTTGTGGTGTCACTGCAGACACGGCTTTATATCCAAGACTGAAAAACTAAATATCACCTATAATTTTAAAATTCTTTAAAAAGCTATCCCAATGATCTTTGTGGAGGTTTCACATGATCCCTTAAAAGATGCCTAGTACGGTCACTGACAGCATGGCCCAAATTAGTTTTGAGTGGACCCAAGTATTTGGGTCTTTGCCACATGTCCAAAAGTTTCTATCCAACTTGCTAAGTGATTTATCTAAAAACTGTACCTTCAGTGGATTTATATCTGCATATGATGGACACAAAGCAAATACAAACACTGTGTGCTTAAATTCAAAATGCAACATGGATTAGTATAGTCACATGTTTAGTTACATATATATATACGTAGAGCAAGGCAATAATAAGGTTGCTTAGTCTTCTTCAGGCTGGAGATTGAAATGCCAGCAAGCACTACAGGAAAATGGAGATCAGACCAGTGTGAGTGAGGTGAGAAAGAGGGCTACAATCATCAAACATAACTTGAAAGAAAGCACATGCAAAGAACAAAAAAGAATATTACATTATTTCCTACTTTTCTCACTTGAAGAAAGTGGAATGTAGAGAGTAGAAATGCAAAGTGAGCTGAAAGTCAGTGCGAGGTGCAGAGTCAAAGAGCTGTTGTGCAAAGAAATAAAATCAGTAGTCAATGGAGCCAGCAAGAGTCACTGGGTGAATGATGAAGGGCTGGATATAGGCAAGAGAAGAATAGCTAGAAGAAGGCAAGGGATATGACTTGCAGTCTTGTATTCTGAACAAATGGAAGAGCAGCTGAGCAAATGATATGCACTTCTTTTGGTAACAGGAATGAAAGAGATTTTATAGTTGAACCCAAATAAAAGAAAATAAAAAAAGGAATCCAGAGACAGAGAATAATCAAAGGTAGCCACTGCCTAAGCCTCTTGCAGTATTAAATAAAAAGATGGCATTTCCTGATAGATTTAATATATAAGATATCCTTTTGGGAGACTTAGGGTTGAACTGACTTACTTATATATTTGTTTGTTTGTTTCTAGTATTGCCACTGTTGTGGCAATATTAGATGTTCAATATTCCACAGCATTTCTTTTTTTATGGTGTGCTTGTTACTTCAGAGGTGTGATATTTCAGCATCATGATTCTTTGCATCAAGAGCAGAAGGGAAACCATACTTCTCTTCCGTTAAAAATATCAAAACAACCTTTACAGTAGGATCTTGAATGCCTTGTAAAATAACCCTGATTCTTTAATCCTAAAACAAGAGCAGGCTTATATTTGAAAAAATATACAGAATTTAACTAACAAGGAGAAATAATTACAAATATCGCTATAGATCTCTCTCAACACTGAAGACCATTAACATTTAAAGGACAAATATTGTAAAAAAACACTTAAAGGAAATATTACATATAAAGTATTTAATATTGGCTTTAGAATACAATTCCATCTTTTGCTTACTAACAAAGTATAAAAAATTAGGTTCATCAACTGTCAGAAACTTACAGACACCCTGTAAGTGCAGACAATACAAATAGAATTAAAATTTACATTTAACTGAGGTCTTAGTTTTTAGAAATACACAAAAAAATGTTTGACATTGAAATTACAAGGGTTTTTAGAAAAGAATGTTTCTTTTGTAGAAAACATGTGACTTTGCATTAGTTTGAATCTCATAAAGCATCTCTTACATTGTTATGAAAATGCATAATCTTAAAAAATAATTATAAACAAAGTTCAATCCAAAGATGGCTTAGTGCAGACTCTTAACTATTTCTTAACCTCACTGTTGTCCAGAATAAACCCATTTTGAAATCTCTTGAGCATGGAAAAGTGGATTCTTCTTTTCCTGCACTATGTAGTCTGGAATTTAACTGAGGTTGTTTCCCCAAAGTGTAGAAAATTTGAGGAAGGAGTTATTCTATCAGATAAATGAATGTAAAGATATGTTTAAGGCATGGAAGAAAGAGTCACTGACAGTAGGCTCAAGCTGTGGAAATAGGGTGAGGAAAGGGGAGTAGCACTGAGCTGAATGTTGAACAGGGTCAGGCCCCTGATAAAGGGTGACAGATTTGCCTTCAGATAGAATCTGCAGTAGATAAACTGATTAAATTGTTCTAAATTTTTCTAAAGCAAAAAAAGAACTACACTTGGAATAAATCAGAGAGAAGCAGAGACAAAACTAAGAGCTAAAAATAAAGATGCTGTTGAAAAGCTGGAGTTAATTAACATTATTGCAAGGATTCATGACATTAGGAAAAAATCTGTCTGATGATGAAGGATTGGGTCTTCTTATTCTGACCAGGAAGTCATTGTCCTTCAAAAAAATCTTTGGTATTGCATCTTACCTTAATGGATATATTTCTGCCCTTACTTTCGTGTGGATCTTCTGCTATCATGATAAAATTCTCAATAGACTCTAATGAGAGCTCAGAGGAGGTCAGAACTGGGTAAGTTCTGAGATGAGCAGCATTTGGCATCCTACAGAGGAGTTCATGTTCTTAGAGCTAGCACTGGGCTCACAGGAGTGGGAGAACAGGGAAGAAAAGAAGTCCAAGTGGACTCATGCAGCTTAGTGAAAAGAGTGGATGGTTCCTGCTGTAGCTGTGTGGGAGGAACTGGATCCTTACAAATTATTTCAGTATGAAGGAATGAGCTACAATATGTTTCACCCTTCACATGATGTGAAGAGCCTGTGCCAGATCAAGTGGTGCCACTGGGAAGAGCCCCTTGAGGTACAATAAGGGACACTCTATTGTGAAAGTTGTATTAAAGGAACAGAAGAATGTTTTCCTAAAGTCACTAGAAGAATTCTTTAGATTATTTCTCACTAATCCTTCTTATTCAGTGGTTAAGAGATTGTGATAATATCAAAATACCAAATGAGAGGCTAAGAAATGGACAAAGGGGCAAAGTGCCCTGCAATATTTGCTGATTTCCTCAGACCTTAAGTTTTTTATGTACCTAATGATTTTATGTATGAAATTGTATGGGATAGTAGATTATTTTGATTATTATCAATAAATATCTCAGAATTAATTTCAGAGAAATAAAAAGTAATTCAGACAATTAACCAGAAAGCTAATATAGAACATATGTCTAATAAATTACTTACCCTTGCTATGAAAAAGAATAGCACAGAAATAATGGAAATGCATTATTTTTCAGGAACAATGCTTGTCTTTAGCCATTTGGAATACTATTATTCTCACTTTCCAGCTTGCAAAGTACCATTAAAAACAGGCACTATGTAGTGGTATAGTCATGACACTTATGACCAAATTGTCTAACATATAGGGCTTTCAGCTTCATAAACTTGTATGAGACTATCTTGGTGAAGGACAGAGGAGGAGGTCTTTATATTTTATAAAAGAAAATAATAAGGTTTTAATGACACTAGCAAAATGTTGAGGGGACTACTGCTAGCTGTTGCAAACTATTTGTATAAATGTCAGACGCAGGAACGTGAGCATGAATAGAATGAAAGGCAACTCTAAGATCTACAGAGTATTAAACCAAGAACAAACAAAGATACCAATAAGATTTAAATTTAGATTCTAGGATAAAAAAAAAAAAAAAAAGGAATTAAATCTTAGGTGTTAAAGTTTCATTCTCATCCTTGCAATACTCTGTATTTCTGTTCATTCTTATCTCATAGTAAATGAGATGTACTGCCTCTCCAAAAATAGCTTTATCTTTATAAACTGGAAGAATAAAGAACCAAAGCAGAAGATTACCAGATCATCAGAGCTATGGTACAGAACATTTTCAAAGAGAAGGAGCAAGGCTGCACTGGTGCACCACTTATTTTCATATACTTATTTCAACCTTGTAGCAACATGGATGTTGAATCACTCATCCAGCATGTTAGGAAGCAAGTCTTCCTGCTGAACCAAATTATAACAGACAAGGACTTTAGCAACTCTGCTTAGTAGATTTAGGAGGCAGAGAGAGTGTGATGAAGAATGGCAACACATCTATAGACCGAAACCTGTTTAATAGATCCCTCTCAGAACAAGACCTGAATTCCTAGGTTTGAGTTCTGGTTATGTTTCAGAACAAAGCTTTAGAGGTACCTGAGAGAGGTAGGTGCCCATTTCTCATCTGAGCATAGGGGGAAAGCATGCAGACATTCAGAGGTAGGATGCTCTTCTTTCAGTGCCATTCTCTTGCAGTTCAATACCTTCAGCGCAAGTATATCCTGCCTTTCATGGTTTCTGTGGTTTTAGAATAGAAACCTCACAATGAGCACACGGTTTGAAAAATTCAAATATAATGATATAAAATAGCTAATCAAAAGCTAGGCTATAGCATGTCTTTCATTGTTGAGAAAAATGCCTCATAAATGTAAAAAGTAAAAGAAAATTTGAAAAAACTCCAAACAAGTGAGATAAGAAAAAAAATCCCCACACCAGTGTTCAAGAATGACCAGAGGCTGTTTCATGATTTATTTCTTGAAAAAAAAACCTAAACTGTCATTGTAGGGTTAAGAATGAACCTGAAAACCTTTAGTCTTATTAAAAAATTTTGATCGTGGGTAAATATTAAAAGCAGAATCTTCATGTGATACCAGTTATAGGAGAACTAATCTTACCATGCTCTATGTAGAAAATTTAATTAATTGCAGTGCAGCAACTGTGTTATAGCTAAGATTTATTTTACACTGAAATAAATATTTATTTCTTAAGCAGGTGAATTTATACTTTTGAAAATAAATGCTTTCACATCCATTATCCAGGAAATCTCCATGGAGTCTAAGTCCAGTTGAGGTCTTCCCATGAGACGTATTTAAAATATAACGTGTATCAAATGTAAATAGAGAGTAGTTTTCATCGAAGCATCCCACTGGTGTCAAAGAACTGGACTTGTCATAAACTGTGTTGCATGCATATTAAGTATGCTGATACAGGCAAAATTCACCTTTTTTCACCTTGAAATTGCTCACCGGTAAAAAACACCAAAGGTTACTTGCTGCACGTGGAGGACAGGGAGGTCCTTCAAGGATTGGAAGACCCAAGTTTTTGCAGCTTTTCTATATTTTCAAATGCACCTCATTTATCAAGCTGATTATGATAAAACTGTTTTTAAGAGGCTCACAAGCACAGTAGGGAACTGCACATTCCATGATGAATCAGATGGGTTTATGTACTTGAGACAATACGAACTAGGTCTGTCTCAGTAACGCCGAAAAGGGAGCAGGCTGGGCAGAAGCACAGAGGACACATTATTTGCCCTCCTTGCTGCTGCTGTCTGGGAAACTTCACACTTCTGCAGCTTTCCAACTGCCACAAGCATTACTGCCCCTGTGAGACCGTGGATGTGGCTTTTTTTGCAGTGCTGGTGCCAGAGGGACTGTAACGTCCACATACTCTTTCCTTTTAGTTGTCTCCTGGCCCTTCTTGGGAACAGTTATCCATGGGTACTTTTTTAACTTTTTCCTTCTTTTCTCAGAAAGAAATTGCATGGGTACATTGCACAGCTACAGTTAGTTTACTGTATCCAAACCTTTTTCCCATTTTGGAAAGATCACAGACATCTGTAAGTTGTCTTTTGTTGTGGGGGGTACCCCTGACATATCAGTCAGCTCTTGATTCACTTCCTCAGTAAGGACCAGAGCTTACAGGCTAAAAATTTTAAAAGTCGTTTGCAGCAGTAGATGTCATGTTTCCCAGAGCCTCTTTTAAGTTGCTCTTTTTACTGTTGGATATAATTTTCCCCATGTTCTTTCCCTAGATTCTGCTAGAAAAGTAAGGGCAGTAAAATATACTCTGTCTTGCTCCAGAGACCTCTGCAGCAGCATTCTTAGATATTTCTCATTTTCGTATTACTTTACATTAAAATATTAAAGGTCTGTCACCAAGTTGCCTTGCATGCTTTTACATTACCTTACGTGATTTTACCATGGAAGTTGTTTTGTCTGCCTCTTAGTGTTTTGTTTATTCATTATATGCTGTAATTATTAGTCCTTTTCCATGGTGTCAATTCTTGCTAAACTTGTGACTTAATAATTAATTACCTGTCTTAAATAATTAAAATTCAAGGAACACACCAAAGTATCACTTGCTGTTTATTGGTGTCTTTGAAGCTACAGTCTGAAATTACCCAGGTCAAGTTGTTCTATAGTCTTTGTATGATAAAGATATGTCTGTGAATATTCTCTTGTGGCTTTTGGATATCATACTGGGCACAATGTTGAGGAAAGTTGTGCTACAAAGCAAATAAAAGCAGCAACATGTAGTCTCCATGCTGCCATCCTCCTCAACTCCTGTAGTTGGATCTACATTAGCTCTAGCAATAATTATCTCCTTTTCTCAGTCTTTCTCTCTCTTTTTCAACTTCTTCTTCTAATCTGCTTTCTTAATATTTTGGATAATTTAGGACTGGATGGGTTGGATTTTGCTAAGTTGTATGGGTTAGCATGCGCTAAGTCTGTGAAATGCTTTATTTTGGTAGAATGTTGCCCTTTAAACTTTTGCAAGTTCCCTTATTTTCTAAAGTGTACCAGTGAAAGTACCTCCTGAGAAAATATTTGCAGCATTTTCCCTTTGCACTCTCTCTTAAGGTTTTGAAAGAACTGAAGGCTCTTCTAATAAATTCAGCTGGCAAATTTTTGGAGCCTTGTATATTTTTAAAGAAAAACCCCTTTGGTGAGCTTGTAGCTCAGAGCTTGGGAAATTACAGCTACTGAATTCAGTTCTGTTTCAGTCAAATTCCTACACTTTTCTCATCACTTTAATATTTAGGCTTCTTACATATTCAAGTGCTTTGTAAGTAGCATACCAGAACGTACCAGAAGGGAGAAAAGGCTTTTTCTGTTGTTTTTAATTTACACAGGAGGAGTAGATAAAGGGATTAAAGATCCCAGAGAATTTATAGTGAACATACTTCACATCCAGGCCTCTATTTAAACTTCTGTGATTTGCTCTCACACCTTCCTTTCATGCTGGGTGATAAAATAAAGCAAGAGGTGACCAGAAGGCATTTTGGATTTGTTTACATGATGTCATATGGCTTATGCCATTTCTATGCATTATAAAATTCACATATCACTGCCTAAGAGGATTTTTTGTAACATATTTGGTGTTGCTAAATGCAGTTTTTCATCTATAGATCAAATATGACTATATTACTGGCTTATAAGACTGTTTTCTTTCTCTGACATATTTTCTTTGCCTTTAAGATATGTTATTTCCTTTTAATGCAAAATGCCTTTCAAAAATAGAAAGGCCAGTCTTGAAAATGCTGAGGTTCTTCAAGGGAAGTTTAGGATGCTTAAAATTTTTCCAGTTAAATTACAAAATTTACCCTCACTGAATAACTGACCATACACAGAAATTTTAACAGGGTAAATGTTCACCTTGACATCAGTTAATTAGAACTTTCTATCCACGGTATTCATTACCACTTGTGCAAAAACGATCATTAAAGCAACCAAAAAAAAAATCCATGGCACGTGTTTTCGGTCTCTATACCATACTCTTAACAAAATTTAAGGTTTAAATCATTCCTGTTTTGCTGAAGAGAGCTAGGTAATGTTGCACCAGCTTTCATAATGTTCTGTGTACAATTCAGTATATAAGTTCAGTTTAAATTTCCTATGTTTATGAGTTCAGGAATAACGGTTGACTTTCATGAAAATGTGTCTTCAAATGATTTATGAGTTTTGCAAAGGTTTATATTCATTCTAAACTTCACTAAATTCATACATGATAAACCTAAATAACTACTTTATATTTGCAGAGCTCAAAGAATTGCTTCACTTCAATTCCACGTGCTCCTTACGTAGTGGAACATAGGAGATCAATATTTTTTTCATTCAAGGATATGTAGTTTTTCTTTCCAGTTTTTCCAGTGAGTTTGAAAATACTAAAAGAAAGACTGTACATGTATATTAGGGAAACAATCTTCAAAATTACAGTTGTAGATGGGTATATGGTATACATTTTTTCCATGGTGACTTTATTTTCATTTATATTCATTACTCTCTTATTAGTGTAACTGAGATTATGCTTACATTTCATGGCTGCCAAGCAGGTCTCCCCCAGGAAGCTGTAACTAGGAGAAACTTGTTAAATCACCCTCTGCTTGAGACTCGCTGAGTACACTGCAAATTCCTAAACCTAGAATGCATTTCCTCAGTTTGGGGCTTGAAATCTGCATCAAGGGCTGTAGCTCAGAGATGACACAGCCTCCTGGGCAAGACTGTGTGATCTCCAGTGCTTAACTGGGGGGATGGAAGAAAGTTACACAAAACTGAGCTAGAAGGGGAACTGTTGAGCAACTTAATTGCTGGGCTGTGTGACCTCACTTCCAGCTCCAGCTGGAGGAAACCAACCCCTTTGGCTTTGTGCAGATGAACCCTAAGGCAGAAGGACTCAGGCAGGTGCCTACTGCTTTTGGCTACAAGGTGACAGCCGACAGCCTGCTGGCTTTCAGCTCCTGGTTCCTGTTTGACAGCTCCTGGAACACAGCTATATGAGTACAAACTGGGGAGGAACCAGCAGTGGCTTATGTGTTTTGCCCACCCTGAGCCCAGGCCGTGGCCAAAAGCACAGTATAGGAGCCGCCAATGCAAGATATTGCTCTTGCCTTGTTTTATTTCTTGCTACTCTCCTCTGTTGACACTTATTTTACTGCCTACCCTATCCCTGCTATTTCATTTTCCAGTTGGTCTTAAGAAGAATGTAAGCCTATTAATTTTGTGTTAGTAGGACTCCAATCCAGGCCACTCATTTGCATGTTTATTGATTCATTAGATTAAAAAATTTAAGCTTATTGAAATAAGTGTAGCGGTCATCTCATGCCTACTGGTTTAAATTGAGGAATAAGAGAAGAGACCTACAATTTCTTGTTTTAAGTTTCTAAGCTGAAAGCTAGCTGATTCACTTTCTTGAGGTTAAATTACTTTTTAAAAAACAAAACTATTCCTATTATTTTCAACATATTTTTTCATTTTAATATTTTAATTCCTTTCAATATTGAACAACAAAAGATAAAAATTCTTTTGTCCTTTTCAGTACTTTCCTTGCTAAGACTGTCAGTGAAAATAATTCTCTAGTAAGTGCAAGCAGGTGCTGACATTAAAATTGCCAACTACCACAAGCAGATGTACAAAAGAAAGATGTCAGTGAGCTCTGAGTAAAGTAATGGTGAACTCATAACTCTGTGTGAACAAACAACATTATATTTGAGCATATGAGACAAAAGAGCAGAGTTTGGCACTGGAGTGTAAAAGATTTCATTCAGAGAAGTGGGAGAAAATCAGCAATAGTCTGCAGGAGGCAGCCTATACATCATCTGTAGAGCTTTTTGTAGGATGCAGCTGGAAGAGAATTTTGGGACTACATAAAATTTATTTTGAGATATTGTAAGGATATTGTAGCAATATGAAATGAGATGCTTAGGGAAGGGACCAAAGGCAGTGAAAGGGAGGGGTCAGTGTGAATCAAGGAGGAATAAGAGAAGGAAAAGAGAGGGAAGAGGTACAAAAGGGGCCAGTCAAGTGTATATGAGTCAGCATACTTGCCTGACTGAGGACCCTGCTTGATGTTCTTATTAAACCCTCTTTATCACTGTGGATAATGTGTGTGCTTTTTGGTTCTGTAGGGGAGCAGGAAGGGAGGCTGAAGTGGCAGCTGGTCAGAGGAGCCCTCAGGGTTAAGTGCCAGTGCCAGTGGGAGAGTGCAGCTAAACAAGAGGGACAGGAGAGAGCCCCTGTGTCCATGGTAGCTGTGGGAATGGTTTGTGTTTGTATGGTGGTGGGTAGAGGCATTTCTTTCTGTCTCACTGGAGCTCTTGGTTCCCTGATGCTTTTGGGAACACAGTGCTCAGCCTCAGTTGTGTCTGGACCTGGCAAAGTGCAGCTGCCTCAGCCTGCATGGAAAACATACTACTGGATTCAGCCATAGAGCGAGCAGTGGTATCCAACTGCGCAACCTGTGCTGTGTCCTTCTCCATACATCCAAACTATCAGTTGCCCTTCATGTTTTATACTATGTCCTTTTGATGATAATGAGATATCTAAAGCATGTTTTTTTATGAGCCAGACACTATTGTTTTTGTTCATTTTAAGCAGAATGTTATTTAAGTTTCTCTGTTGACAACAGTAAGACTTCCAGTGAAAAAGATACCAAACAAACAGAAAAATCTGGCTCTTTGGGAATATTTCAGTTTAATTACTTCCATTATCCCATGAACAGAGCATAATGGAGGGTCTGGGAGCAGAGTGGTGGTGGTGGTGGTGGGTGTCCTCCACTGGAGCTGTGATTCTACAGGAACATATAGAGGAAACTGAAAGATTAGGGTCTATATTTATTTCCTAGTAGTGCTGAAAGTAATTCTGAAATTCAGTCACTGATGCCCACAGCCTGTGGTCAAAGGAATAATATCTTTGCTTTAGAGGCCCACAAAGTGCTAAGGTTAATGTGCCAGGTCTAAAACAATAGGCTATAGCCATATGATATCTTGCCATCACCAAAGGAAGGATTCAATCAATCAATACAAGCAGTGTTCTTGAACTACTGTAAAACATCATTAAGTGCGTATGTAGAATATTTAAAATTATGGAAGTCATCTCACTACGGCAGAACAATTACCTAATGTCCTCCTGGGGATGGGAATGTATCTTTTACATACTATTACTTTTATAAAGGAAATATACAAAGCTGTGTTATTAGTAAATCACCTACCTTCTGCTCTTTATTTTCATTCTAATGGTGGTGCACCTGTTCAAAAGATTTTACTGCTCTCACAGGTTCTTCTAAAATGAGCAGCTATTTTTGTATGAAGTTTCTGTGATATTTATGACTCTCTCCAACAAAGTATGTTTTTTCATCCTCTGTGGTACCTGAAAGGCAGACAACTAGTACAACTTCAAAGACCAAATGAGGAAAAGAATTATGAGAGTTCCACTCTCTGATGTGGAAATGAAAGGAACATTTTTGCTGCTCTCATTCCTAGATGAGGAGCAGGATTATAATCATGAGTACTTTGTAGTAACCCCACTATGTCATGGCATTAGCTATGTTAGCTTATACTCAGCCTCATTACAATCTAAATTATTTTGGCCTTCAGATGGATTGTAAACCATTTTGCAAGAGAGCAAAAGACCACATAGTTGCAGGACTTCAGTTCTTCTCATAACATGTCTCATACAGAAGATCAATGAAGTGCTTACATGGACACCATAATAGCAGCTCTAAGGAGTGGAAAAGAAAAGTAGCTGACGCTGTCTCCATTGGAGACTGAGGTAAGGCAAAAAAAAATGATAAAGGAAAAGCAGCTTCCTTTCTGTAACTATAATTGTTAATGCTCATTTTGTGAAAAAACATGAGCTCTCTGAGCTTGAATATTTAACAAGAGAACTGCTTGTGAGGGAAGCCATACATGGAAATTTTGGATTTGTTTGATGTCATGCGATTTGTTTCTTGGAACAACAGATGTGGCTTCAAACAAAGGACTACTGAACGTCAAGTGAGCTGTACATCTTTGCAAACTTCAGTTGCAGTTGTTTGGTGATAAGTGTAGTTTGCAGCAAAGAAAAGCAAAGTTCTGCCATACATTTCAAGAGTAATATTTTGAACAATACATTGTTCTGTCAGCTTTTTAGGACTTTTGCGTAGGAGGATTTCTTCTACTTTGCAGCCATTTCTATTATTAATTAACTGAAGTAGTTTATATGTAGTAGGAAAAGAGAAATATTTCTCATTCTCCTTTTGACAAGACTAATACATCATCTCAAAGGAAAGGCAAGCATGTAAATCCTTGATAAAACACCTAAATAATTTTAGTCTGATATTTAAAGCACTTTAAGTCCTTCTGCCACCAGTAGAAGCTGTGGATGGATAATATCTCAGTATGTACTTGAGCTGTGTAGCTACAGGTACTGAAACTGAAATTTTTGGCCTTTGTTTTTCTGATGTAACTGACGTATAGTCTGACATTGGCAAAAATACGTGCCCTATCTAATCAGTGTTATCTAATGGCATGATAATAGCTAGCACTGGGTCTCAGCTTAATAAGCCTCATCTGAAGTCTCACCTTCAGCTGGGATCTAAGTGCCTATTTCAAACTTACCAGAATTGCAGGCGGGATTTAAAAGGCTGGCAAGCAGCCAGGTATTCTGGGAAACAGACTCTTAACTCAGTGTAGATTCATCTTGGAACGAACAGAGTTCCGTCTCTAAGAGCAGAGAGGCAGAAATTAGCTTTGTCACAAATGAACCAGGATGAGCTATCAGATGAAAACTTGGCTTGTCTCTCCATTAGTAAAGTAGCAGAAATAAGGAACTCATTGTATTTGTGGCTTTATTACCTGTGTGTTCTCCATCCACAATGCCGCCAGGTCATAGCCAGAGTCCCAAGCACCCTCCTGGTGCTTAGGAACAGCTAAGCTTGGCATCACTGCTTGCAACTTACTGGAGTATGGTCAGATTGGCCTGAGCTCTCCAGATTGCAGGGCTTAGTGTACTAGTTTCTGCTTTCTTCCACAGAAGGGCTTGAGCACTTGCTGAGCCCCCAGCCTGGGCCTGCTATTGCTGTGTGTGCATGGTGGGCAGCAGGCCCTGAGTGCACATCTGGAACCCCTGTTTGTTCTGTAAAACAGCTCAGATATGTGAGCCTGACACAGTTAGAGAAATCCTGAAAAATTCCTCCTTTTGTCTATTGACATGCTTGCAGTATGCTGAAGGAAAATATTTTAATTCGTACAGTTTCAGGAAACACAGACAGTTTCATATAACTAAAAAGGTAAAGCAGCCACTGAGTCTAGAGGGCTGTTTGGGAGGCTTAGTTGGAACCTAATATTCTGCTGACCCTCTCCAAATAACATCACCAAATGTCTTGAAGCAAGATAATCCTTGTCGTCCTGGTGGCTGCCATTCCAAGGAAGTGACAAGGTGTGCCTGATGCCAGATTTCTCCACCTATGAAGCTCAGAAAGTGCCACAGAAATCTGGACCACCAATCCTACCCCGAGAGACCACTGATATTATGGATAATCTCTCCTGTAGGATCATTTTAAACAAGTCAACATATTGGATAACAAGTATTATAAAAAAAAAAAAAAGAATTAAATTATTTTGGTCAATCAGGAGATTGACACCTGTGCTTACTATAATGCAGGGCATGCCTTAAGACAAGGCTCATCTCTCTCAGTGATATCAGTGGTGTTAACCATTAGGAAACCTGTTTCTGCCAAATACCCACACTGCTGTGTCGTTTAGATTGCTAAATAAATTCTTCTTCAGGGTGTTGGATCCCAAATATCGTATCTGCAGAGAGGGACTTAGCAGAAAGCCATGGGCTACAACAGTTACAGAAAAAACCTCAGTTTGAGAAACAAATGAGATATCATCAGATGTTGATTGCCCTGCTCCAGCCCAGAAAGTCCACACCTTGATTTCATCAAGCCTATGCAGAAGACTATTTGTACCTTATCTCTCCCTCTGTGTTCCCTGAATCCCTGCATCCTGTAAACCTGAATACCTGTTCCCCCCTGTAAAATCCCCTAAGATAAAGTGAGTTTTTCCCCACGAGGTAATTGCTAAGATCCCAAATTTGTTAACCTGGGTTTTCCCCTTATTCATCACCTAATACTCCCTATTTGTAATAAATTGCGATAATTGCAAGCCCTTGTTGAATTTGTAAACCCTAAACCCTTTAAAATGAACTTGTAAGTCCAATAAACAATTCCAGTTTCTTGCCTCCCCTGGGATTGTCTTAGTTTTATTGACCTCCACACAGGGAGGAGCAAAAAGGTGACAGATTTGGACAAAAGCTCGCAAATGTGGTTTGTAAGGCAGATACTTTATAGTCTAACAGTGTTGTAATCAACTTAAGAATATCAGGGACCAAGGTTGTTATTCTTCTATTTTGAAATGGCTGGATGTGACATTGGTAGTATTGCTGTAACAAGATAAAGGAATGATATTACATGTTAGGTACCACAGAATGCTCAAATCAGTAAGTTGCCATTTAAAATCACTAACACTCCAAGTATCTATATCAACCTGCACTCCTAATTAGTCAGTATTATAAAGAGCTCTTAACTTCTTAATTTCTTTCCTTCTAGCCCTTGTTTCTGCTGTTCCCACTGAGGTAATTTTAAAATCCTGTCAAAGACTTCTGAATGTGACTCTCCAAAGTGGCTCAGGTAATGAACTTCTGATCTGACTGCTTTTTTTTCTGAGAACTATGATACAAAGCAAGATCATTTCATTACTGCATGGTGTGCTGTAAGCCAATATGATAATTTGCCATACACTTAAGCACTGAGCTTTTTTTTTTTTTTTGATAAAGAAATTTTTATTAATTACATATGGCTGGATAATGGAGGATGATGAAGGTTTTCCTTTTGCATCATGCTACAAATACTCAATGCAGAAGCAATAACTAAAATTATGTTAGTACTGCTAACTTTTTACAATTTAAATCATTAGAATCTCAGTTGAAGTCCAAAGTGCAGAGACTGTTTCTCTGGTGTATTCTCTCATAGACTATCAGATGTCATGTCACATAATTTGTCATATCCTTATTGCATTGCTTGGAAAGATGAGTGGTGATCAAATCCCTTGATTCACCTTATGTATAAATAAATACATTCGTTATATTTATTTTGAAAGAGGAATGCCATTATCTTGCATTAGTTTCTAGGCACTAGAAATTCCATTATATTGTGGATTTTTATTAGGTTTTTTTTTAGAGACTTAGAGAATAATATTTTTTTTCCTGATCTTAAGCAGACCAAGAAATGAGGTAGTATCTAGCTGAAACAGCCTCTCTTAACCAGGTTTAAACATATTTCCTGAGTTATAGCAAAGTTTTCCCCTAGGGCAAATGGAAAAAATGTAGAGCCATATCACTTTCAGGACTCTGTCCTAAGATCCATGTGGCCCAGGATTAAAATTCCCTCTATCCTATCTAGAGTCATCTGGAATAAAAACTGCTGGACTGCAATCTGTGTAATTTTATCCCTGATCAAACAAGAAGCACAACTCATCTGGTAGCACAGATGTATTGGGAAGTGGTGCCAGAGCAGCAGGATGAGATCTGCCTTACGCCCTTCAGTGATGTCTGGTGCTGACTCAACCCGTGAGGATATCGTTGTTCAGTCTATGGAAAGGCACACCCTGAAGGGAGCTGAAGCTGAGCTGAGCAAGAAGAAAAAACAAAGCATCAGTCCTGAGTTTCCTGGAGCAGGTACCCTGGGGAGGCTAATTTTGCTTCAAAGTTACCTTCAAGAACATTGTAAGAGCATTGAAGTTACCTCCAAGAACATTGTTTGGACACAGCCCTTAAATTTCAGTCACAAATTTTAGTCCCCTCTTAATTGTTACACACTGTAAGAGCTAATTACAGCCCCTGAGGTGTCTTCAGCAGAAGCTGTCAGTGCAGCAGTCTAGCAGTACTTTTCTTTCCACTGCCATATTTTCTGTTTCTGTTCCCTCCCTAACCTAATCCCTAGGGTCCCAACTCTACAAAGTTTTTCAGTGGCCCCATTTAATATGATCTCAGAGTACCTTTTACTGCTCTGGCAGTAGCCAGGATCAGATCCAATAACAATAAATACTGAAAGTTGTGCACAATAGGTATTCCTTTTCTAAAACACATTAACTGCCAATGATTCAAAAAGCATTCAAATTCAGGTAATGCTGAATGAGATAATTTGTCATATGATCCATTTGCTCCATTCTCAGCATACACAGATTTATTACTAGTCTGAGTAAACCAGAGGACCTTTGCATCATGATAATCATAAAGCACTTTCTTTTGTCATTAATTAGGCACAACTGGGCAGGAAGTAACACAGAGGCCATAAAACCAAGTGATGTATAGTCAGCTCAAGGCAATAGATTTTTCATTAGATTTCCAGAATCTTTTGATAGAGCAGGAATAAGGCCTGCTCTTTTTTTTGCAACAAATGCTTCTTTTTATACCTCTTTGCTCTACCTTTCTTACAGCCTTCTCTATGCATGAAGTGAGCCACTCAGCTGTGACAAGGAAGGCAGGTAGCTGCAGGCAGTAACTTATTTTAAAGGCAGTTCCCATACCAGAAGTCGCAGGGACAGCATAAAAAGTGCATAAAATATGTCAATTTATCAGGCCTTTCCATTTACAAATTACCTCACATTCAAGGGTGATGTAGGTGGTCATGCATGGAGAAATCTGCATAATTTGATGAATTCAGCTTCATGCTTGCATTTAACAAGACAGCTTAATGTGGCTTCTCGGTTGCAATTGGCTAGATAACATCGGGACAAGAAGGTGTAGGGGGGTAAGAAGGCAAAGGTGTAGGGGGCAAGAAGTAAAATCCTCAGTAGAGGCTGTTCTACACTGTTTTTTAGAATAGCTGCCATTTGGTACATTGCAAAGTAATGTACGAAATGATTCAGTCAGGAAAATTTTACTCTTCTCCTTGTGCTTGGATATCTCGCAGTGTTGGCAGAATGTAGTTTTGCTACAGAAAGCAGGATTTCTTTTCCTGGCCAGGCTGCCAAATTTGGGGGCATAATTTTTGATAGATGTGAGTATGCATGTGCTATCAGGAATTATACCAGAACACATAAAACAATAATTCAACATTGCCATAGGTATATGAAGTCTATGAATACAGTCAGGACAAGTGAAAAGCCCTTCACAGAATAGGGAAGCATTCACATCTCATTCAAATAAATATATCATGTGCATGCACACAAAAAAGTTAACAATTACACCTTAGATGCTTCACATACGTAGAGCCACCAGTATTTTCCCTAAAGAAAAAACATTCTTATTATTCTTTTTTAACCCAAAAATTTCCCGTGTAAGGAAAATAGTACAATTAAGATCTTTAAGAGTACAGCACAAACCCAGATCATAATTTTGATGAATTACTTTAAGTTAGAAGCTTTAAAGAATCAGATGAGAGGACACAGAGTGTCTGCTATTCTTTGGCCAGCCCTTGGTGCTTACTCCTTGGAGAACTCATTTTTACTGTATGTCTTCTTGAACAATACACACAATTTTTTTTTAATTTTTCTTTTCCAGCAGGATCAGAGACAATAGAATTGAGTACAGTGTGATTAGGGAATACTTTCGATACTTTGCATTGGACAAATATGTACCAACAAGAGTCTGTTGAGAGATACAATGTGATAGAAAAAAAGGCTAAATACAGAAATCAGCATTTCACAGTAATACATAATGGATCATTTTACACAGATTGTTACTGCCAGTGATTCTTTGACTATTGACTGTTTATTGTATGCAATTGGTTCCTAGTGTCACTGAACATCGGTCCTGGTCAGACCAAACAAGTGAAAACTGTATGAATATGGGAAAGGAAATTTTGTTTTCTGTCAATTCTTAACATATATTTTTCAAAATGGAAAACAGAAATAGATTAATATCCTTCTTTCTATTTCAAATATTTAAAAGTATTTTTTCCAAATTATTTTCAAAATAATTGTATTTCAAAGTTAGTTTTTAGACAGTAATCAGTCTTAGGATTTGAAATAGCATTGCAAAATTATGGATCCCTCATAACTTCTATAATTCTAATGGTATACATTTTCTCTATCAGTTTGGTTTACACTAGAATAGGAGATAGATTATGAGAATGTTTGCATGTTCTATTTCTAAAGTAATTCCTTTGTTATTAGTTTTGATAATACATGAATTACAGTGCCAGCTAACAAAAGAGAAGCATGAACAATGGTAGTGGTACATTCTGCCCTGGTAGTGTCTTGGCTATTGCACTGGACCACACATTTATATCCTATATTGAGAGGCTGTGTTGTTTTCCCATGGATGTTTTTAATCGACACACTTCCTTCTCCTTAATTGGAATTACCACCTGATTGAGCATTGTGGGTGTGATTTTATCATAAAATTCAGAAAAATAAAGACAACAAAGTAGCAGAAAGATTTGCAAACATTGTGCTAATTGAGACATGACATTTCATACTTATAGTTGGTCAGTATATATTTCCAACTGTCACTGAGGTGAGGAAATTAGTTCATTTTGTTAAATATATCATAGCTTATCTCAAGCATTTAAAACTTTTAAAATATAAGAATGAAGGAAGAAATGAGAGGAAGTGACTTGAAAAAAACACGTAAGATTCAGTTTAGGAAGTAACAAATCTCCTTGTACTAATGATAATATAAAAATGTTTAGCTAAGATGATAAAAATGTCTGGCTTGCTACCATAACTTATTTTGATGACCTACAATAACTGTTATGAATGTTTCCCATCAGTACACATATATCTTTTATCAGTCCAGAATATATGAACAATGTTTGCCAGACGAAGCAATTAAAAGAAACTATAATAATAGAGAACAACTTGTATCAACAACTAAACTTACAAAAAAAACAATGTAAGGAAATGCAGAGAAAATTCAAATGCGAAGCAAGTGAACATTCCCACCAAGAAATAAAAATAAGAATTCGAGACAATTACCCAGTTTGTCATATTCAGTACCTGGTTTTATCCAACAATATTTTCAGAAAACAAATTGAAAAACTTATTAAAAAAAAAAAAAAAAAAGAAGAAAAAGAAACAAAAAAAGAGATCATTTGGCACCAAGAGGTTTTCTCACAAAATCAAGTCACCCAAAGAAGTTTGGTGTTGCCAAGAAAGGTTAAAAAGTATGCACTTTGTTTCTAATTGGTTTCAAACTGTGGAATGTAAACAAAACAAAACAAAACAAAGAAATAAATTCTATTAATGTGGTGTACAGAAAAGGTTAAAAAAATTATGTGGTTTCTTTCTCTGTATAGAAGTGATTGAGAATAATTTTTAAAGCACAGCTGATGTGTTTCTTTTAGTTCTTCCAATATTAGCACCGATCTACACTCAGTTTAGGATGACAAATGAGCAGTTTTACCTTCAAGTGATGTTATACCATCTCTCATTTTTGTCATGTAAATGTCAACTGATAGCATTGACAGCATTGAAAGACACTGGTCAGGGTATTAAGCATGTGAGAATCATGCTCAGTAAGTCAAAATGGAATTCTGCTTAAATGCAGATATGTGAATGCAAACAGGAGTAAGACCTGCAAAATAATCTTTGTGAAAACAACAAAAAAAAATGGAAAAGCTTCAGCTGCACTTGAACTGTGTTTGGTTTAAGACAGAGATAGAATATTGGAAAATTCAATATAAGGAGAAAAACAAAAGTGATATTTTTTAATTTTTTAATTAAGAAAGCTTGAAAGAGGAACAAAAAGACCTTTCTTTTTGGGAAGAGTTTTATAAAGACAATACTGATCTTATCTCTTTTAGAGATAAGATGGCTGATTGACTTACTTGCACAAAATAAGTGTTACATTGGATTTTAAAAAATTTCAAAAGGAGTGATACCTGAATCCCAGGTGAGGCTCTGTAGAGATATTATGGAGTGTCAGTTGTTTGAAGCTGCAAGAACAGGTATAATAAACATCTGCTGGATATGAGCAAGGAATATTTGTCCTTTCCAAGAGATAAAATGTGTATGCATACACTCATAAATAAAAAAGTGATTCTCCAAATTAAGCATGTCATAATATCTTATAAACCCCAGACATTAGGAGCTAAAACTGTCAGCCTCTTTTCTCCCTCATTAATCTCAAAATATAACTCAGCTTCCTGCACAAAATTACATGCAATAGATTCAAGTAATGATTTCTGTCTAGTTAAAGAGAACAATAACATATATTTCATGCTTGTCAGGCATAGTTTCGAAACAAAGCAGATATATTTTAAAACTGAATTCAGACTTATTTTATGACTGATCAAATCTTATGTTTATCTTCAACAAGATAGACTAATTCAGGATCTATTAAAAAATTAATTGTGTTAGTTTATTTATTGGAATTTTTTACTATCATTTAAAATACATTCTGCAAGGCTAGCTTATTTTGCAGTTATTTAGCCACTAAGCAAAACAAACCTTAAAAAGTAGGAATAAGGCTTGTATCACGTTAGCCAGCTTT
This sequence comes from Pyrocephalus nanus, assembly GCA_038380795.1. Classification (NCBI taxonomy): domain Eukaryota; kingdom Metazoa; phylum Chordata; class Aves; order Passeriformes; family Tyrannidae; genus Pyrocephalus; species Pyrocephalus nanus. Next base: position 49,270,574 of record CM076264.1, read on the forward strand.
GGTGATGATCGTGTCAATATGGTTAAGAAGGAAAGACTGATATTCTTAGTGCTGGAGAATACCAGAGGAGCCCTGTAGAGATTCGTCTTAAAACTTGTGCTATGATTAACAAATCATATTTTTGAAAAAGGTACGGACTACAGAGGCCACAAAGTTTATAAGCAACACAAAAATAATTAGGATAGTGAAGAAATGAAGGTTTTGAGAAGTGTTGTAAAATGTTCTTTTGGCACTGTACAAATGGCGTGGGGGGGAGAAAAATGGCCAAAATGGCAGACTTGAAACTGTTAAATGTAGAGAGAAATACACTGACTAAAAGAAATACATACACACCTGGTCAATTCTTAGTGGCAACCCACCAAGGAAATAAAATCTAAAATATATTAAGAAAAGAGTTGAGAATAATTCCTTCCACTGTTAGGTCACAGGTGAAATGTTGTTCACCCACAGCCTCAGGGCTTCTAGCTTTTCTTATCTCATCTGCAAAATAGCAGAGAACTAAAAAATGGATTTATAAAGGCTACAAAGGTGACCAGAGGTATACAGCAGTTTAGGTATCTGAAAAAATTATTTAGTACTCTTCAGCTTGGAAAGGAGAAGATATTAAAAAGATGGCTAGCACAGCAATTTTCTATGACTTCTTTGAGTTTCTCATGATGAAAGAACTGAGGACACGCATTGAAATTATCATTCAGATTGTAATTAAATTAATTAACTCATTGCCACAAGGTGTTGCAGAGGCCAGATTATAAGTAGGGTCAGAAGGAAAATTTTAAAACAAATTAATGGAAGAAAGGACCACTAGAGACTATTAAGTTCCCCAATGAAAATGCAGTCTGTCTATAGAAGTCTCTAAACTGTAGATTGCTGAAAGCTGGAAAGACACACGAGGGGAAGTGTCAATGTGTAATTGTCCTATTCTTGTCCTTTTTTGCTAAGTATTCACAAATGATTGCTGCCAGAGACAGGAAACTTACCTAAATGGATCTTTGATTTCATCAGGAAATCTGTTTCGAAAATCTTATCTTAACAGTGTTGCAGAGAAGATACAGTAAGTCATAGCCTAAAAAAAGTATACCTTAAAAAGTATACTTAAAACACTGGAAAATTACCTTATTAATAACTTATATTAACATTCAATAATAATAATACACTGTTTAATTATCAAGTTTATTACATTTGTTTAAGCATATGGCAAATATTTTCTATATTTGAAACCATGTCATCCACCAGAAACTGCAAAATTCCTAACCCTGAAATTCTTTAACAAACCACAGGAGTTTTATATTTCCCTAAGTTTTGGTTCCTCCTGTGTGAATGATAACTTCTGCCAGTTGCTTCCTCTTTCCCCTTCAGGGAATTTTTCTCATTAAAGTAGTGATTTAGGAAACACATAATGCCTGATACACCTTCAAATGCAAACCCAGTTCTATCTACAAAATGAATATGATAAATGTATATGCCAGGTTTAAATATAAACTAAAAAGATAAGATGATATTTTCACAGAGAGCAGAAAGAATCTGAGAGTTATTTGAGATCAAATATTATGAAAAATTTCAGTTCCTTTATCTGATCTTCTAGAAAATCCTTTGAGAGTGTTTATTTTTCTTCCAAAGGCAGCCTAACAAACTTCTATCTTCAGCAGGCAGGAGACACATTTCTTTTATATAAAAATAGAAATGTTCAGTTCTTAATATCTCACCTATTTCCTACCAGAATCACTTGTTACTGAAGTTTACGAAGTGTCCAAAGGTCTCTTGTCAGTGGCTATTTTCTCATTAGACAACGATGTCTGCTTTGGTTTTTCCAGTATGATTTCATGTCCAAGCAATCAGTTCCTGGGAAAGTACAGCCAGGAGCAGATTTCTTCTTTCTGAGGGCCCCATACTGGTGCCAGCAGAGGACAAGGTGTTTTCTGTCCTTCAAGGTGTCTTCTATCCTAAGAATTTGGGATATGGTCCTTTGACCCTGCTGTGGACTCCATTGAGAGTTGTTATTTCTAAAAAGGACCAAGTAGGTAACTGTGGCCACTGTATAGCACATGCCCAGATGTCCATTCATGGTGTCAGCCAGCCCGGATGACAGCCAGGCACTCATCTGTAATTGGGGCTGTTATTTGAAGGCTTTCTCACACCCCAGAATAGAAGCCAAAAGAAGTGTCACCTTGAGCTAGGTTGCAGAAGGGGAAAATACAGCTGCAATAAAGCCCCATGGTTAAATAAGACATGTACCACCATAGCTTGGTATGGGGAATGGGGACAGGAAAATCACCAGCACACCATACATGAAAGGTAATCCCATTAAATAAAGTTGGTAAATTCTGAGTGTCTGAAATATAAGTAAAAAGAAAATAGCTTTTGCTAAAGAGCTGACCATCCTCCTCTCAAAGAAACTAACTGTTCTTCCAGTAGAAAAAATAAGACGATCATTAAAACTTGTAAAAAAAAAAAAATCAGAAATTGCTGAAATAATAAGCTGCAATTTATATGAAAATAATCCTTTTTTTGCTTCTCCAGGGCACTAGAATTCCTCATCCATTTCTCTAGACTACATTTGTTAACACTGAAATAGCTCAAAAGACTAGGAGAATTTTAAAGGCATTTACAACTCTGCAAGGAGAAAAGTGAAACAGCATTTTTATCTCTTTCCCACCTGCTTTTAGCAGGTGTGTGCAATCAGATTACGTAGCTTTTATGCATTGTGAAGCTTGTATAATTTAGAACTTCACGCTCTACACATTTCAAATTGATCTGACCCCTTCCTCTCCCAGGCACACAAAAGCACAAAATGGCAGTTTTACTGTATTTTTCAAATCAGTGTATCATCTCATTTATTCAGGGTTGTCTTTTAGAGTGGTTAAAGAACATTTTAATTAATGTTTTGGTCAGAAACCTTCCTCCCAATTCTGTGATGAAGAACCAACTGTAAAAATGACTCCGTGAGGATATTGCATACTTCGTTTTAATGCTCATATTTTAAGACATAAAATGCCTGAAAATATGTTCACACCTCAGTGACTGAATGGCAAAAATGGATGTATTTAATTATTAAATTCTACTTTATTTGTTGACTTTAAACAACATCCTTGTAAATAAGAGGCCACAAAGGAATTTGAGGTTCTTTATGCCTTTCCAAGCAATTTCTTTGTCCAGCTACCATTTTCCTATGTGCAAGGGGAATTCTGAGCTGATTAGACCAGCTGAGGACTGTGCCATCTTCCTCATTACTAATCTGACATAAAGGAAAAATAAGAAGAAGAACAGAAAGCAGACACACTCCAAGAATTCCTGGCTAATCTAAGATTTATGCAGTTAAACTGAAGCTGAGAAATCCCAGGGCTCTTGCATGCCATTTTGAACTAACTTGGTGAGTATTTCCCTGTAAAGGAAAAAAAAATGTAATCTGTTTCTAATTATTCTGTCATTTGCTCTTTGGAACCAATCTGTTTCTGAAAAGAATTTGGACTGATAATTGTGCAGGTGGCCTTGAAACACCTTACATCAAAAAAGAATATTTCCCATTTATTTGGATCAACAATTACTTTAAATAAAAAGGACATACCTAACAAGTGGAAATTGCTCTATGGTTATCCGTATCCACACCTCTGAATAGAATCATAGAACCACAGAATCCTATAATGGTTTGTGTTGGAAGGGAGATTAAAAATTATCCAGTTTGACACTCTCCATAATAATCACTTACAATCAGTAACACATTATTTTTTTTCTGCTATGAGATAAACAGGGGAGTAACAGTAAGTAACAGTTTGAGACTTTATGACATATAGGTGTCTTTTTCAAGTTGGTAGCATTGTAAAAGGTCTGGTTTGACTGAGGAGACAAATATCTAAGTCTTTTTCATCAGTGTTTGGTAGAAAGGGATGTACCTAAAAAGTCCCATTTTTCTTTCTGTCACATTAGCTTCCAGTATAAAACTGAAAGAAAAATAAAAGAGAAGTTAAAGAAATTCAAGTTGGAAGGAATCTGTGTGGGTCCAGCTCCCTTGTCAAAGCATTTCCAAAGTTAGTTTTAACTTCAAGGTTTTATCACATACCTCAGGGTTGTATCCTCTCAAGTTCTAAATATTTTTAAGAACAGACACTCTAAAACCTTTTTGAGCAGATTTAATGAGAATTTATAATCAGTCAATGCAAATGCAGATAAATTGGTCAATACAAAACTACTCTAGAGAAGAAACTGCCTTAGCTTTAAGACTGGACTCGGTCAGCTTTGCTTTTGAAGTGACAGATCAGAGTCAAACGCAAAAAGAATGTTTCATCTCAATTAATTTATCAAGTTTTAGATTTAGGCAGGAGATTACTCAGCAACAATTTTGTGAAGTCCTCTATGTATATAATCACAGAAAGTTTGAGGTTGGAAGGGATCTCTGCATGTGATGCAGTTCAATTCCTTTGCTTAGGAAGGGACACCTGCTGTCATGGCTAGTTGACAGATAGAAATGAACTTTATACTTATTGTGGAGAGACTTCTGTTAGAGACAAAAGAAATGGATAATAAATCTGGTTTTTAATGTTAATGAGAATCTTATATCTAGATGCATTCTCCAGAAAAATCATTTGAAAAACTTCCATTATATTCCAAGACAATGGATTCAGATTCCAAGCAAGAGGAAATCTGAGCTTAGATTCCTATATAGGGGCAGTGGTACTTCATCTTAGACTTTTGGTCAGAATCGTTTTGCAGTTTGAAGCAGATAGATACTGTGGTTATAAAGACATAATTTTTAACTTGAAAACAGAAAATGTTCTGATAACTTTTGCAAGAGGTTCCATACCACCTTGTAAAAGAAATAGGATGGTTGAGAAACCTAACTAGTTTTCAGATGGGGTTTGGTGAGCTTATTAATGTGATTTTACAGTCTATGGATTCCAGTTGTAAATCCCTATCAGGCTGTGAAGGAGTTGATTCAAGTTCAAAAAACATGAATAAAACATTACTGAAATAATGAAAAAATATCATTTTGGCATTGTTTAAAGAAAACATCATGAGGTTTAGTTTTATTCTCAATTAATTCATTTCAGGAAAGAGATTTCTGAAAGATCTGAACTGAAAGATCATACCAAAATAAGATGTTCCATAGTTACAAAAACAAGAAAAAAATTTGAATAATCTTGACCTGGATTCTGATTTGAGTTTTGTTTTATTTTATTTGTGACTTCCATCTCAACCAAGAGACTACTTTGAAATTCTATGAAACTTTTCTGAATGCCTCTCCTTCTGGACAGATGGCCAGAACTTCCCCAAATTTTAGCAAATGTAAGTACTACAGATTCCCTGCTGACAGATTAGCAGAAGCAGAGCATATGTGGCCTGCAATGTCAGAGCTAGAGGGAGAGTTGTTGTGAGCAAGCTAAGTGAACTGCATCAAGGATAAGGGGAGCAGCACACAGTAATCAGTAGCACACAGAAGGAGACATAGGCATTGTTAATAGGAAATGTTACACATCTTTTGCAGTACCTACTTTTTGAGATGGACTTTGTTACAAAAATAGTTTGTGTTAACAATCCTACTATGAATTTCAGAACAAAATTAAAATATTGAAAAGATTTCTCAGGCGTTCCTTAATACTTTCCACCAAAGTATTCGTTAAAAGAAATATGAGACAATATGCTACAAGAAATAACATTGGTGTATTGACTGGCAATGTATTTCATTGCATTTAGAAATATTAATGATACTTTTTTTTTAGATTTGGAAGTTTCTCTGCTACTTCTACGGAAATTATTTTATTCTCAAACCCAGTTTTGTGGGTTTTGAAGATTCTAAGTGCAGATGAAAACTGCCAGCTTGTGTGAAGACACAGTCTGGGGCAGTGAAAACTCTCTCATTATGAATTTGTGCCTGTAGCATTCTCTGCTCATTCCTTGAGTTTCTAAAGGCTGGTATTGGCCAGATCCCTACCGTTTACATTTGACAGAGCTCTGTCTAGCTTACTTTGGAGGCTGTGAGCGAAGGTCTCACAGCTCTTCCTGTGAGGAGCCGCAGTTCTGGCTGCCCAGTGTCAGAACAGAAGCCTGCTCGCTTCTGTCCATTAAGCTAACCTTCTGCTAACCTTGCAGCAGGGGATGTCGGAAAGGCACCTTTTCATGGTGGTTTTGCATGTTTGCTAATGAAAGAAGTTATCTGAAGTCTCTGTACTATTTCTTGTTTTCCTGAACCACCTACCGTGAATGCACTGTATGAAATGAAAAATATTTAATTACCCAAGCTATATAATTGCAACATAATGAACTTCAGTATTTTTAGGGCAGATTAATGTAGTATATAATTTTACTAACAGAAGAACATTTAAATTGTTAAATAATGGCTTGGGGGGAGGGAAGACAATAAAATAATTTAAGTAGTCTATTCTGATTTAAAATTATGTTAAATCATCCATTAAACAAATTTGCATAAAACCTTGTTGTTCCCTCAGTTTTAAAAAAGTTTAACCAGGTGTATCTATGTAGGGGTAATTCAGGGATGCTTCCTTCCTACTAGTTCTGGAGATTCATTCTGGAATATGATCTTGCTAAACATCAGCTGTCTCCCATTTAACACTGGGACTCCTCCTGAGTTCACAAGAAAGAAGAAACCAGAGGTGTATTCCCACGGATCTCAGAACTACATGACAAGGGGCACAGAGCTGGGCAGACATAAGCCTCACAATCAAAAAATAAGAACGAATGTTTGTATTCATCGTGATGGGAAGTGAGCACATTTAAGAAAGTGTCACACTGGAGAAAAACAAGAACCCCTATTTTAACTGTCTTTAAACAAATGATTCAATCTTTTCTGGTTCTGACTGTTGATCATATCCCACATTGCTGAAATACTCAACCATTGCTCAGATTTTAATTTTCAACAAACATAAGTTTGTTGAACTTCAATTGTTTTCCTTTTTTCAAGCACTGTTTTTCATTGTGTGTTTCTTTATTACAACTCCTATTTGAAAACGAAGCATTTAAAATACTTGCTATTTGCACATAAAAATATTTTAAATGAGTCATGTAGAAATCAATAAAGCCAATTAAGTTAGAAAGTTAATATTCATTATGCAAAATAAAAAAGGGAAAATTGAACAGAAGAAAAGGCTACTAAAACCTTAACGTTTTATTAGGTGTCACATCTTAATAAAAAACTCAATAAAGTCAGAGAATGCAATCTACAGCTTCCTATATATCTCCTTTGCCTACAGAGAATGTAATTGTTTAGTACTCTGGATATATGATTCCAGAGCAGATAAGGCACATAGTAGGTGTGGGGCTGTATATGTTGGCTGCAACTGAGGAACACATCATGGAGATACGTAACGCAATGTCATACTGGGGAAGTTCTCCATGTGTTGCACCTCAGAGATGGGGAAATGTTGTGGCTTAGGACAAGCAGATGAAATCATCCAAGCTTTAAAGTCTTTAAAAGAGCTAAAAAGGGAAGGAAGAGTACAGATAGATGTGTACTGAATTTCAGTCACTGTAGTGACTGAATTTACTAATAGGTGTTAATGGACATAGTGGTATGGCACTACCCATATGTAAGTTCAGTGTAAGGTCATACTCCTCACATCACTAGGTATTACAGTCAGTATGTCTTTCTGAGCCTTTTTTTCAAGGCAGTCTCAAAAAAAAAATCAAGATTTAATATATTCTGTGGCTTCTATAGCTTTGATTTCTGCTAATCTCCTGTGACTGTGTGTGACATGAAAGGAATTTTATCTCTTAGTAGACAAAGATGCAGCAGCTAGATATTGCTGGGTGACATTACAAAAAAACACTAACTGCAAAAGGAACTAAATAACCAGGTGCAACATTTCTTCCCACACCTTAATTCAAGCAAAGATCTTGGTGGGTCATTATATGGTCAAGCTTTAACCTATGTACTGATGAAAATAATTGGAAAAAAAATAAAAAAGTGTTGCATAAAGTTCAGCTAGATTCCCTCAAATAAATATCATCTTCTTCTACTTACCAAACAGAGATCTGCCAAAGAAGTTGTTAAACCTGTATGATGAAGATTTCTTCAGATCTCTCTTGTGTAGGCCCTATACAAAATAGTGTAAGACAGGCCTTCTGGTAGTGTTTCTGCATGGAGACATCTCTCAGACACAGCTCCAGCATGGAGAACAAATCCACAGAGCTGATAACACAGATGCAATCCTGGAGGAGAAGACAGGTGGTCAGTTACTTTGCCCGGGTTGAATGGCACACAATCGCACTCAGAAGCAGATGCCTCTGTGAAGGAAGATCCCTCTTTCACCACTAGTCACATGCAGAGATGTGCAATAGTCAGATATTCACAGAAGAAAAACGAATGGCTAAAAGGGGAAGAAAAGTCCAAGAGAAACGATAATTTGGTGTTAACTTTGTAGGATTCTTACATCGAAATTCAAAATACGCCATGACTGGCCACATATCAGAAAAAGGCATTAAATACTCTAATGCTTTACCTTAATATACTGCAATAATCATATAATAGTTTCTTAGGAATATAATTGGTACATTCAGGTGGGGTTATTTGGAGAGTTTTTGTTTCATTTTGGTTTTGTGGGTGTGATGGTTTTAGTCTAGGCCTTCCTGGTGACCAGTTTGTAACCAAGGAAGTGGCCAAGTACCCAGTATTCCATACGATTTTTACGTAAACCGGAGTATAAATGAGTTGGAGATTAGAGGTCTCGCTCTCTTTTCTTCCGGCGAGGTTCGGGAACAGTGGGTCCCTGCGCTGGTCTCGCTTATCTAAGGCTGAGGCCTGCAAAGTCCACTGTCCTGCCACGTGGAGGTTTGGAGAGTGCTGGCCGTGTCTGCCAACCCTGCTGTTTTAAGGGACGTGGTGAGATTTGTTTTACTAGTTATTTTACTAGTTCTCGGGTTTGATTGTGCATATCTATTCGGTGTCCCTTTTTGTTCCCTCTTGTCCCTTTTTTCCCCTTTCCCTATCCCTTCGGGGGGGTGATTCCCTTTTACTGTGTATACAGCATCTTAACTGTAAATATATATATATTTATATAAGCAGCTTGACTTTGGGTTCTTTAATTTTTATAGTTTTTTTTCCTTTTCTTTCTTTACCCTAAGGGAAGAAAGAAGGGGAAAGGGGGGGGGCCCGCTAACTGGAAGTTTGGGCATTTGGCAGGGAGCCAAGGTCCAAACTATCACAGTGGGTTTTGATTTTTTTTTAAAGTTCATTTCTTTAATTCTCAGTTCAGTTACTGACAGTATCTACAGAAGGAAAATTGTGGGAACTTGCAAGTGTCGTAAACTCCAAGCTGTTAAAACTTCTTTCTCCTTATGGTAGTGACTTCCCAGTTACTCACCCTTTCATCAGGTACTGTGTCAGGACCTGAAGTATTGCTTGCATCCCTCATGGAATTTGAAGCATAAATCCATATTTAGTCATTGTAAAATAAGTAGAACTGAGATAAGAACCTGGACAGAAACAGATGAATTTTCTTTCTGTTCTCTGCAGAGACAGATAATGATTGAAGAAAAGGTATTATGTTGTAATTTTCCTGATGCTTTAAGTTGGCAATACATTATGTGACTTATTTTACTTATTTAGTCAGAAGACTTTTGTCCTCAAACTGGCATAGATCGGTGTTATAGTAGTAGAATATTTAGCATTAGAGTAAAGTAACACTAGCACAGCAAGGTGGCTGGATGGAAATAAGTAGGGATGTGTGGAATCTTTAATATCATTCTGCTAAAATGAACTTTGGTGGAAGTGACTTGTTTGAATTCTTGGTAAATCATTTGATCCAGGAGACTGAAAGGTAGACAAGCCCTTACTGAAATCAGTATAAACATCAACCATTTAAGATAAATTGCAAAGAGGGCTATCACCAATGTAGCCTTAGAGCACCAAGGAGGCAGCCTGAGCATACTGCTCATGAAACTGAAACCTAAGAGCAATCCTTGGAACACTTCCTCAGGCTGAAGTAGCCCTTTCAACTGTTACTGTATTCTGGTATTACAGCCGAGAGAATGCAGCTTCACTGCTGATATCTGAATTGTTTAGATTTATTATTATGTAATCCCAGATGCTTGTTTAAAAATTAAATTGCCCTCTCCTGAAAGAGAATCAGCTCCCTTGGACTTTTTAAATTTCTTTTGTTTTTTCCTAGGAGGTAGCTTAACTTGAAACACAGTTATCTTTCCTATCCCATGGGATGCATTGCAAGAGTCCCATAGCAAGTTTCCCCCATCATCACTTTACCTCTTGCAGTTTCTCTTTGTCTATTTTGACCTTGTTGGTTTATAAACACATGAAAACAAGTGGTACTGTAACAGCATGTGTGACTGAAAAGTAAAGGAGAGGGAAGAGCAGATTTCCATGCATGATATCAATTTTGTCAAGCTTGAAAATTTGCCCTAAAATATAGTTTCTAAAATTGTTTGAAAAATCATATTCCATTGAATAAACAAAGAAATGCAGAATAGAAAAAAATAATTAAGAATAATGAAAAAAATAATTAAAAAAGAAAGGATAAAGTGAAAGCATATTCTTAAATTAGTTTTAAGGGTATTTTGAATTTTCCTAACTTGTAATTTCATAATCATAATCAAACATTTCCTTTATTTTTCAAAACTGAGGCTTTTAAGACTAAAAGTAAAAACTAACCATGAAACATTGTAGAGAAATATTTGTTTCTAGTGGAACAAAAATTTCATGTTGACTTCTATAAAACATGTTAACATTTCAGGTTGGCCCAGCAAAATACTTCATTTTGTGTGTAAAGTTGCTACATCCAAATCCTATAATTTAATATGTGTAAGTAAACCTCCTGCCTCTTGCTGTCTTCTTGAGGTCTATTGATCAATAAAAGCATTTCTTAACTGTCTTGTTGCCAGTTTTCCTAGGTAACATTACAGAAATCAATTAAATAAATAGTATTCAATAAAATAAATATAGTATCATCATCTTTATTCGTATATTTTCTTCTAGAAATTTTAGGGATTCTGTAAACTATGAGTGGCTTTTATGGGAAAAAAATAGAAATTTTAATTATTTTTGCTTTCCTTTTTTTTGCTAGATTTTTAATAGAAATAGCAATCAATAGCAGTATTTTAAAAACAAAATAAACCAGCTATCTTATAATGGTTGGAAACTGTTGCAAATGGTTTTCAGCCGTGAGATACACATCAAAAAAAAAGAAGAGTAGCTGTTTAGGCTATAGGCAAATTTTATTTCACCATAGCAGAGAGCTAATAGCCCATATTTTGGCCTTCTACATTTAATCTTTTCTAAGTCAAGTACTTATCTTGTTTGATTTAGTTATAAATGAATTTAATAGAAGTAAATGTTTACAAATTCCAAATAATGTTCCTTAGAAATACACATTAAAAAAAATCAATCTTGTATCAACAAATCAGAAGTCTGCAAAGTGAAAGGTCTGTAACTAAAGACAGCAATGAGGAAAGGGAGACAGAACAGAGGTAAAAGTTAGATCAACCTTCCTCCTGCCAGCCCTTCACAATTTTGACAGAAAGTTAGACAGTGATCCTATTATCTCTTTCCAGAGTATCCAGAGAGGCATATGAAGGGAAAACAAGTTATTTTTGGCCAGGGATTATATGGAGCAAAAAATAAAGTCATACCTCTTTCTGCAGCTGACAAGTGAAAGACAAATGTAGAAACTACAGGTAGAAAATCCCCTAACCCAGTGTTTTGAAGTGTTGATTACAAGGGAGAGTCACAGGTGTTCAGGTGACTTCTGATCTGTCTGCTGAAGTGCTCTTTCAAGTTTGTTTTTACCCTTAAAGGTGTTTTCTGCAGCAAGCTTTTTATCAAGATTTCGGGTCAACACAGCTGAGTAACACACATATTCCCCAATCATAGCACTATGAAAGGAAAAGGTTCACGTAAACTTTTCCCTTAATGCAAGAGAGAAAGCTGAGACAGAAACAAAACCAACTTTTTTTCTTGATTATTCATACTGTGACCTTCATGAGAACATTTCAGCTCTGGTCTTCCTCTATGAAGCAGCGATAACCTTCACCAGAAACCCAAAACTTACTTCTAATTCACTTGCCATGAGTTACTGAAAAAACTGTGGTAATGAAAGTGGTAAATTTAACAGGAGTGAATGGAAAGAGAACTAAGTCATTAAGGGGATTGTGCCCATCCACTAATGCTACCCAACTTGGCGCAGTCTGCCAATGGCACAGCTGGACTGCCTGCATCATGCATCCCTGAAGGGGCAGCACTGAACTGATACCTGCTTACAGAAGCACATACAGCAATGTAATGATGTTGAGGGAGGACATTAGACCTTACATTCACATTAATTCTATCATACCAATATAAGGTAGTTTCAAATGAGTGCAATTAGGACATAAGGGGAAAAAAATCTATCTAAAGCATAGCATTAAATTTGAATAGGGAGTTACACTTGTCTGCATTTTATAGTGAAAAGCTATTACTGCAAAGGGACTGCTTGCTTTTAGTTTCCTTTAGGTCTCTGAGCAAAATATGAGTCTATATCATGAACGAACTAACTTGGAAGCAAAAGTGTGTTGTCACGACCCTTGCACTTTTATTTAGGAGCCTGAAAATGTATGCCTCAAAAACAAGTATTTTCATTTTTTATCAACAGGAGGAGAAATACTAAAAATGTGAAAGGTGTTTGTGCCACTGACAGTCCACAGTCATTTTGAAAAGCAGCATCCATTTCTGGGGGAGCTTCTGTCTGTAGTTCATCATATTAACTTTTGTCAGATTCAGTTGACAAGTGGAATATTTGAATTAAATTGTCAGGAAGAAATTGGAAAGGAAAGCCTACAGGAGACAATTTCTTTACCTCCTTTGATGATTTTAAAGCAAACTAGACTGCCCTTGAAAGCAGACAGCCCACAGACAACTGTCTTCTTGTGAAATTAGAGCTAGTCAAGTGATGCTCCCTCTGCACTCAGCATTATCCAAGTGGGATCTGATTCTGTGCTCAAGCCCACATTCATCTTTAATCCATGTTCCTTAACTAAAATTTCATTTATGAACGTAGGCACAGGGCAGACTTCAGAGTATTTCCCAGTGAAAAAAGTTCACACTCTAACATGGTATTTTAACATAATCACAAATTTGACTTCATACAGTCTGAATAGATCTCATATGGGTGAAGAGAAGTTGAAAGTCAAATCATTAAGTCACCAGTACATATATTTGGGAGTTTTTTTCCCTTTAAGGTTGTAATGCAGGCTAGCCAACAATACTGCCTCTACCCAATCTCCAAAATATCCTTTACTTTTTTCCCCTGAACTTCAGTATCAGCATATATATAGTCAGAAGTTCACAAAGTTTGCAGTGTCTCTAAAAAGGACGATGTGGAACATAAATCTGGAGCAAAGTCCAAGCTTCTCCCAGTCAGGTGTCCTGCTTGCCACTCAGACACTTCAGTGAGCCTTTATAACCTCTTCTCACAATACAGAATTTATAACCACAATAACCAGTTCATGTTCCAAACATGTCAGTTCAGAAAGCTTTGCAATCACGCTATCATTTTGACAACTCTGTGTCAGCTTCTCTTCCAGCAGGTCACAGACACTCTGTATATTTTTTCCTGCCTGAATATCACCCTCCATTCCTATTTCCCATTTAGTGAAAATCCTTGAAGGAGATCACTTGGAAGCCCAGTATACAATGCCAATAAATAAAAGGATGCCCAGAGCAGACTAAAAGTCTGGGATCCAAGTCACAGTTTGAACCTTTCCTAGCTATGTGTGTTCAAACGTCATTCAAATGTTGAGACTAACACAGTAAGCACATATATTCCTAAATGAATCACAAGTGAAGCATCATTCTTCAACTGGAAAAGCCATTTACTGATCTGAAGAGGGAAGATAAGGCAGTAGGAACCTCTCAGCTACAGTTTTTAAGTCTTCTCTATGACATTTAACATGTAGCCTTGCCTTGCCATCTCCCAAACCTCAAATTCCATCCTTTTACTAAGAAACCATAGAAAAGAAAGGCAACTGGAAGGAAGAATAATCCCTTTTCTGCCTCAAAGTAGGTAATATCTTCGCATCCTGGTATTCCTTCATTCGGTCTTCCGAATTTCACACATAAACAGTAATACACATAACACCAAAGTTCCATCTGTTAGCATGGCTGTTAGCAGCTGGCAAGTATTTCATGTAAGAAAAAATGTGGCTGTCACATGTTCTTAAACAAAAAAGTCAGATGAGAAAAGAATATTTTGTTTTATTCATCTCTGTTTTGTCTTTATCTGTTGAAATAGAACTGTTTCTGTTTTCTCAGCCTCTAGCAATTAATCATTATCTGAAACGCTGAAGATGGTTTTCCTCAAACCTTTTATTGCATTTTCTACTATTTTTCTATCAACAGCCACTTTTCTTGCACAATCCTTTTTGTAAATATAGAATAATCTTAGGATTTTAGAGGAAGCAATTCTGCACTTATCATGTATATTTTAGTTTATAGACCAATTTGAGGAAGCAGGAAAAAGCACTTGTTTTGAAATATAACAATTCTCCCATAGATAGTAAAAGATATCTAATTTAAAACACATTGATTTCTTTTTTTATAGTTTCACAAGACAAACATAAAATTTAAAATTCCTGATCTAAATGTCTCATGTAGACATATTCTGCCTTTTTAATTATAAAATCATTATCATTTTGTCTCAAACTGTTTTATTACATTTTTTAGGTAACATAGTAAAAAAATAGAGAAATTTTTTGTTGTTGTAGAAAAGTTAACTTTTCAGTAAGTTTCAAAGAAGATCAAGATATATGTGGAGAATATTTTCTCTCATGAAAAGAGAGAGTACTTTTTGGATCTTAAGCACCTTCTTCAAATTTAGCAATTTCAAATACAGATGGGCAATCTTGTCATTTTCCATGGTGTCTGCATGTATTGTACTGATGTTTTTCTTCTTGTTTTTTAAATATATTCTCATCCTTTGTGCCTTCATAAATTTTATGCCTTTGTCCCTTGTTATCTAAAACCAGATGGTCTCAGAACTCAGACAGAAATTGATTAGTCTGTGGTAGTGGAGTTACTTCCACTTTATTTCCCTTTTTTTTTCTGCCCATGTCAAAAGACAAAGCTAAAACAGAAAACTATGTTTTATTTTCACCTGTTTCTGAGCAGATTGTTATATTTTAAAACCAATTATAATTTAACTCTCCTCACCCTGCTTCTCTTAGTTAAAATAACCAAACATATTTTGATTTTAATTCAAATAAGAAATTTAAAATAATGCAAATAGCCAAGTTCTTTGCACCATCCAGCTTATTTTTAGAAAGGAAATGCATGTCTCTTCTCATTTTTAGCATCAGGCAGAATAGTAGAAGCTTATACCGTATCGTCCATTTTTGTAAGTACTTCACTTTGGTAGGGAAAAACTTTCTGGACTGGTTATGTTTATTGCCCTCCAATTTTTGATCTTTTATAAGACTGCCATTTAAAAATACAGCTGTAATATGCTTGTAAAAATATTGGGTACTTCGTGGATACTTTAGATCAAAAATTCACAGTTTGATCTCTGGATATCTGGGTCTAGCTATCACATGTGGGATAGAATCTGAAGGTGCCAATGGTGTTCCTCATCCAAGTCAATAAACTGGTTTTGAAAACTGTATGAAGTAAAAGAAACAGCCGTTTTCTGTTTTAAAGATCATCAAGAATTCAAAGAACAAAACCAGGAATTAATGACACAAACTAAGAAATGAAATTATGACATCATTCCACCCCATCACTCCACCCTACAAAGACTTTAAAACTTACAGAATATCTGACAACAATAAAAGTATCCTCAGTCTGGACAACTATTTCACTGAAAACCATAAAAGCCCTCACACCATGTAGACAATTCACCCAGTAATATCCTTGACTTTGGGGAAAATCTTAATTACTTTTTAAAAAAACTCATAGCAGTTGAGGACACAGTTATTGACACAGTTGAGGACACAGTTATTGATTTGATAGCATTTATTGTTTTTTCCTATTATTAAAAGAAAGTACATAAGCATTCAGGAATATTCATAGTACAGAGAGGAAGATCCCCTGGGTCAAGACCTAGCTGTGTAGTTGGTTTCAGCAACAGGGATTTGATTTTTATGACCTCTGAGGGTTGAGGCCTGAGAGGGAGAGACACCCAACTGCATGGAACAAAAGCATCTTTGCCAAACAGATGGCTAGCCTGGTGAATAATGCAGGAGGAAAACAATAACCTACAGTCAGAAGAGAAAGCAGTGGACCTAGCTGGCAAGCAACAACTGTTCATGTTCCTCAAGACAGGTAATCAGTCATGACATTTATGGCAATTCTTTCTCTAGATTGAGATGAAAACTATATTTGTTTAAATGAACATTAATAAAACACCACCAGATAATTTCTAGTAAATGCTGATAACTTTTTGAGTTTTTCCTGTCAGCCTGAGGTGGAAATGAGAAGCCATGCCAACAGACCTCAGGACAGCTTGTTTCACCACTTGAAAAACCATGCCTGTAACACAGTGCTGCAAGCCCTCACAATCATTTCATAGTCATGCTGTAGCCAAGGACCGAAAGTTCTAGAGAAATGTACTAGATTAGGTACATATCTTGTCCACAAGCTTGCACTTCAAACACTACTATGCAGTCTTCAGGTCTTATGAACCCAGATACAAGATAGTAAAGTACATTAAACCCACACTAATTTTACTTCCAGTAAATTGAGAGCTTTGCATTTTAGAAATTTCAAAGCCTCTTGTAGGGCGTTGACCCTGGCTGGATGCCAGGTACTCACTACAGCCACTCTATCATTCCCCTCTGCAACAGGACAGAGGAGAGAAAAGGAACAGCAAAAGATTCACGAGTTAAGAGCTGGGAGACATCACCCACTGATCACCATCACGCCCAAAACAGACTCAAAGGGGGGATATTAATTGAATTTATTACTAACAGGATCAGAGCAAAAGAGTGAAAAGTAAAATAATCTTAAATACACCTTCCTGCCATCGCGTCTTCCTTCCATGTTCCTCCTCCCCCCTCCCAGCAGTGCAGGGGGTGGGGAATGGGGGTTACAGTCAGTTGTTGTTTCTGCCACTCCTCATGGAGAGGAGTCCTTCCCCTGCTCCCGTGGGCTCCCTCCCATGGGAGACAGTCCTTGACGGACCTCTCCGTCATGAGTCCATCGCTCGGGCAACAGTTCTTCCCAAACTGCTGTCCTATGGGTCACTCCTCCATGGGGTGCAGTCCTTCACAAACGAGTTGTGCCAATGTGGGTCCCCCACAAGGCCCACAAGTCCTACCTGGGAAAAGCTTGTTCCTGCGTGGGCTCCTTTCTCCATGGGCTGCAGGTCCCCGGCAAGACCTTGATACATCTTGGGCCTCCCACAGGGTCATAGCCTCCGGCTGGAATTCTTGTCTGCACAATAACTTTCTGTTCTTAAATATATTATCACAGAGGCATTACTATTACTCCTGATTGGTTCAGCCTTGGCCAGCATCAGGAAGCTCACCCTGGTGCTGGCTGGCATTGGCTCCACCAGACAGGAGAAGCTTCTAGCAGCTTCTAACAGAAGCCACCCCTATATCCCCCCCACTACCAAAACCCAGCCATAGAAACCCACTACACCTCTACATATTAACACAGCTATGCCTGAAAACCGAATAAGACCTTATATAAGAACACTTAAACATAACACGCAATTAAGCAGTTTCATCTCTCCCTTCAAAACTCAGTTTGACCATTTGCTTATTCTCTTAGTGTTGAAGTGCCAAACTCAGGGAAAGGATCAGTTAGTTCACTATGTTTAGAGGAAAACAGTGGAGGAAACAAAGGTTTATGTACAATTCCAAAAGCTCCAGGTTAGAGTGCTGGCTCCTTTCCTATCACTGACAAAACTAACCCAAAGGACATACTGTATTTACTTACATAGACACAGAAATTACTGCATGTATTTCTCATACCAATGCTGATACTCAAACTTTTTTGTACGTTTAACTTTGGTAAATCTAAGGAATATGTAAAGACGAAGAACTAATCTAGGGATGTAGCCTAAGGCTGTGATTTACAGGTGGTCCAAGAGGGGAAGCTTTTGTTTAGCCCGTGATCTTCTTTGGTACACATAATTTTAAAATATTTTTTTAACACAGGTCACATTTTGAAATGCTGTATTGTAGGCAATAGGTACATGGCTTTGGGAAATTTAACTTTTGTTCATCAATAAATGTCTATTTGTCATGCCACTCTTCACTCTGCCTCACAGAGTCACAAGGTGCTCTCTGGAAAACAGTCAACATGCAGTGGAAAAGATTGATGTTTGCCTCCTTTCCTGCAGACTTTCAACAGGAAATGAGGAAAAAAAGCCCTGAATGGACAGGAGAAAATAAAGATATAGCTTTATGGTCAGGGTGACAGAACACTGCTTAAGGGAATTATATTTGCTGGGCAAGTCACTTCAACTAAAGGTTTTGCAGGTGCACTCTTTATTTTTCATGTTTTTGACTTGTAATATTTGCCTTTCTACCCCCTGACAGCATTTGAAACCTAGCTCTTGTCACCTTGTCATTTCAGTAAGATCATCTCCCATTCTAAGCAACATGTGTGTTATTCAGGGAAATTATTGAGATCACAGGAGAGATAAACTCCCTGTTAAGACGTGCCATATGAAAGTCCAGTTTTACACTTGTAACCCTGGGCTTGCCTTAATTGTTCTGTGAGATGGCAGATGGGCAATCCAGTCACAGGCATAAACCTTGTTCATTACTTGAGGTTATGAATAGCTCAAGTTTCCTTAGTGAAATCTGATTTTTTTGGCTCTTTAACTGCACAAGCATTCATAACCTGGAATTTATAAAGGCTAGAAATATTTTAAACTTGATGAAGAGCACTATGGTAAAGAGGCCAAACTGTAATGGAAGCAGACGTGCCCAAGCTGTTTAATTGTATTAGCCTCCAAAACAGGGCAGATGCCCTTTGTCATGGTCCCTGCTCTGTGCTAGTCGAAACAAGCCAAAATCATTACAGAGACTTTTCTGTTTTGAGTTTACAGGATTGAGTTGGGGATGTCTCCTGATAAAGTTTAAGTTACTGGCATTGCAGGAACCTCCAGTGCCCAGATTTGGACCATTATTTCCAGGACAGCTGGAAAGACAAACTGGCACCAGCCTACCTCCCAGATCATGACCTATACAAGAATCCCAAATTCTTCAAATCAGAACTGATCGGCTTTATTTCTAACATTGCTAAACATAACTATATTTTTTAGCTTCTTTCTCAGAAGTGAAGAAACTATTTATATGCAGGTTTTCCATCAGGGCCACTGAAGAACTCTGGAGGATACAACCAGCATGCACATATTTAAAATTGCCAATAGAATGATCAAGTGAAAACAAAGAGCTATAATAGACAGGGTCAGGCAAATAATGAGCTGTGCTGCAGTTCTGTAACTTACATTATTATTTATAAATCAATTATGATCATTATATTTAACAATTTTCCTAGACTACTAATATTGCAAAGATAGCGTGTGTTGACAGATGTCAATAATGCTGTCATTTTATCACAAAGATGAGATCTAAATTATTTACAAATCCCTTGACTTCTATTAACTCACCAATAAGAAACAGACTTCGACACCATCACCTGGTATTCACCATTCCCTTGCGGTCCATTCAGATAGGTAAATTGATTAACCTTGATGGAAACCTGTATGCATTGTCTTCACATGAAATAGTAAATTAATGAGTTTCATTTCTTCAATTAATTCCGATTATCGCTTCAGATGTGTCCTCAGAAGCAGCTTTGACCTTTATTCTTATATTGTTGACACATTGTGAAATGTTGTATTCAGGGAGTCCAGAAAAAAAAGCAAGTCAAAACAGAGCCATGAACTGGCCCTCAAATCTTCTCCTTAGAATTTCCATTAAGTACAATGAGTCTTCCATGTTACATCCATTTGACACATTTATTTTCAATTGTACCATATTAAACAATCATATATTTGTTTTTTTAAATTTTTAAGACTGGTATCTCCAGTGTTTTTTCTTTTCTCTTCAAGCTGATACATTTAATAAGTGTTTTGTTCTCATAATTATTTTTCAAAGCAAAGCCAGATCCTGGAAAATATTTATTTCAATAGGAACATACTCAGGGAAATAAATTAGAAAATAAATTTTTATATGGAAAATAATGCAATCAAAACCTTAAGATGTCAACTTATTTTAGAATATTATTACTCATAATTTTGGTTTCTGAGTCTATATAACTCGCACTTTGTGCTTTTATAGCTCCCAGAATTTTAAGTATCTTCTACTCTGTGGGAAAGAGTTTCTGGTAAGCTGTAAGCACTTTTTATCCATAGTGCCATCCACCGTGACAGAGAAAGTTCAGCACATAGTGGGACCTTCTCTGAAATTGTATTTGAAGATTATCACATCAGCAAAATATTACTAATGTTTCTTTACATACAGACCTATGGGGTGACATGGATAGATGTGCATATGAGCCAGGTCCTGCACTTTGTCCACAACAACCCCCTGCAGTGCTACAGGCTGGGCACAGAGTGGCTGGAGAGCAGCCAGGCAGAAAGGGACCTGGGAATTTGGATTGACAGGAAGCCGAACATGAGGCAGCAGTGTGTTCAAATGGCTAAGAAGGCCAATGGCATCCTGGCCTGGATCAGGAACAGTGTGGCCAGCAGGATCAGGGATGTGATCCTTCCCCTGTACTCGGAGCTGGTGAGGCCACACCTCGAGTACTCTGTCCAGTTCTGGGCCCCTCAGTTCAGGAAGGACATTGAGGTGCTGGAGCGGGTCCAGAGAAGAGCAATCAGGCTGGTGAAGGGACTTGAACACAAGTTCTATGAGGAGAGGCTGAGGGAGCTGGAGTTGTTTAGCCTGGAGAAGAGAAGGCTCAAGAGAGACCTCATCACTTTCTACAACTACCTGAAAGGAGGTTGTAGCCAGGTGGAGGTTGGTCTCTTTTCCCAGGCAGCAAGAAATGAGAGCATGGTTCCAAACTCTGCCAGAGGAGGTTTAAGTTAGATATTAGGAAGAAATTCTTTACGCAGAGTGTAATCAGGCATTGGAATGTGCTTCCAAGGGAGGCGGTGGATTCTCCGTCCCTGGAGGTATTTAAGAACAGACTGAACGTAGCACTTAGTGCCATAGTCTAGTAACTGTGGTGGTAGGGGATCGAGGGTTGGACTTGATGATCTCAGAGGTCCTTTCCAACCCGTCTGATTCTATAATTCTATAATTCTATGATTCTATGATTCCATGATTTTATGTTGTCTGAGCAATTAATGATGTTGTTTTCAACTGCAGCCTTAAACCATAATAGATCAACATATGAATAGTAGTTCTCAGTAAATCTGAGATGAGTATGCATACACATGATACATGAAAAACCTTTTAAATTAAATATAGACTCTGTATAGGTGTATAATTAAGTGTATAGGTATATAATTAACTTAAGCACATAACTGTTGGGTATGCACATGCCCCTTTCAGTCTTTGCAATAGCTATTCAAACTAATGTCACCATTGCCATGTCTTTTAGTCTATTAGATTATAAATGTCATAAATTCCTATTTTACACTATTAAATTCTGCAAGAAAAAGCAAAGGCATCATTTTAAACTCTATCACTTCCTGAGGAACAGAATATCAACAGATTGGTTTTCCATGTCATTCTCAAAGAACATCAGGTTGGACATGGTGGGCTAGCCTGAGAGCACACAACATATGAGTTATGACAGAGAAACCCAAAGATATACTTTTCACTTAATTGGAAAGACTATAGGATGTGCCTTCACTCACTGCCTTTAGACCAGGAGCCAGGCATCCATGTTCTATTCTTGTCTGTCACACCCTCTAGGACTGAGTGGGAAAAGAGACTTTCTTCAATTAAAAATAGTACTTTGGAAGAAAGAAAAGTTTTCTTGAAACATTAAATAAGGATAAAGGCAGAAGAGATTGGGAAAGTGACCCAAAACAGAATAATCTCTGTAGCAATAGCACTCACTTAAGGTCTGGATGGGGACCGTTGAGCTCAGCTTCAAGATTTGGCTATAGGTGAGACAAAGTAGAAATGAAAATCTGAAGCTGTTAGCTAACAGCACTGATTGGACTGTGCGCCAAAATTTCTTTATAGACTTGAGAAAGCTTCCCAGTAAAATTCATAAGTTATTGCTGACATGAATACAAATACAGGAAAAAACTCATTTCTGGCAAAAAGGCCATTTAAATAAATTCTTAACTTTGTTATAACATTATTTATGAAGTGATCTTACACCTTTTTTCACATTTGTCAGCCTATCACACAGTTCAAGGAAAATCTCTGATGTTTAAGAAGGTTTCTAGATGAAAAAAAAAAAAAAAAGGTAAAATTCTGCAATTATTTTTAATCCTTTCTTTTTGGAAAGCACAACCATAGTTGTTCAAATTTTCATCTGAGTTTTGAGACTCAAAAGGTGTTTATGAGTCATATAAAGTGCAAAAGTTAAACTATCAAATGACAATCTGGAGACAGATCTACAATTCAAAACTTCTTAGAGCCTGTGTGAATCACCTACTGAACTTTATCTTTCATTGAGATTTTACTTTTTATCTCTTGTTGGTACTCCTCATATAACACATGAGGAGTGTGTAGATGAGTATGGAGTTGGAGAAAATGAACTATCAGCCTTATTTCTAAAACTGTCTACAGATTGTTTCCATCTGCGTTCTGTCAAAATTGCTTAGTAAGAAGAATTTGCTGCCAGATGACCATGTAAAACTTTACTGAAATATTAAAAGTCTCTTTCAGAGACCACTGTGTAAGTAATAATGAGTTAGGCAGAAACTGAGACAGCACAAAATGTCCTCCCTTCAACCGCTTAACTGAAAATCAATTTTTTTGACAAAAACATTGATTACAACAAGATAAATCACTTATCATTAAAAATGCGAAATACTAAAAATGCTAAACATATTCTTATGTTGCTTGGGCCTTCATGGCTGGATATGAGCTTGCTGAGCATGTCCACTCAACATTTCAGCTAATTTTATTGTTTTGCAGAAAACCCATTATTTTTTAATGTTCAAAACTTTTACTGCTCCTATGCCTTGTTACCTTGCCAACTGAAACTTACACCAAAGCTCTGAATTCTGCTCTCTGAAATGGAGAGATATGCAGCATAATCTGTGTTGATCCATCACAATTCATGTTTAACACCACAATGCAAAAGCAGAGGCAGCAG
Source organism: Pyrocephalus nanus (assembly GCA_038380795.1). Taxonomy (NCBI): domain Eukaryota; kingdom Metazoa; phylum Chordata; class Aves; order Passeriformes; family Tyrannidae; genus Pyrocephalus; species Pyrocephalus nanus. The sequence continues at coordinate 49,293,753 of CM076264.1, forward strand.
AGCAGGAGGGAAGGGATATTGCAGAATATCAGACAGGAGAAAAGCCTTTGTTTCTGAGCAGCAGCTCATTCATCAAAAAGTACCTACTCACTACAAGGTCTGGAAGTTAACACCTAATTTTCACTGTATTCCTGACCAAGTCTTATTTCTTCACCAGCAAGGTGATTATGTCTTTCATTCCCAATGTGCATTCAGCTTTCATTGTATGAAATGTCATGACCTCTTGTCTATCACATCAGGTTTATGTTAGGCTACATGTAAATACAATTCACATAAATAAAAAAGAAACAGAGGATGCCCTATCCCTGGAAATGTTAAGGCCAGGTTGGATGCAGCTCTGAGCAACCTGGTCTAATGAAAGGTGTTTCTGCCCATGGCAGAGAGGATTGAAACTAAATTATCTTTACAGTCCCTTCCAACCTAGGCCATTACATATAGTGAATCTACATTCTTAACATACAGGCTGGACAATGTACAGTAAACAAAATGAAAATCTGCACACAGGAACAGACCTTGTATAGTACATTCACTTTATTCATTAGGATCTAAGACTTTCAACTAGTTAGAATTAGTTTACAGTACTGAATGACAGAAAAAAAATTATAAGGAGGTCTTTATGCTTTCTTTATGAGTGAAAACAGTATGTTTTGATGGCTAATATATTTAAATTTTCTTGCTACTGAAGTATGATGGTGTCTCTAACAGCTCCACTGTAGACAGCTCAAAAATTTACCTATTTGCCATATCTGATAATGAGCACAGTCAAATGAAAAATGCATATTTATAAATCTGAAAATGGCCAATTGTATACACTCAAGAAAAGCTGTAAAACCAAAGCATACTAAAATTTCACATCATAAAGCTTTCTAGCTGCTAGCAACCTACGGGGCTGGGTTCTCCACAATTAATTTTCCTTGAAATTCCTTTATTCCCATATTTTTAATTTTCAAACTCCAGCATACAATAGCAGTCAGTGTATTCTATTAATGCCTCTCATGCATATATTAATTACCCAAACATATTGAGGTAAACTGGAACAGGACTCCAATCTCATCTGGATTCAGAAAGCAGATAAATTGGTCTGATTCAGTTTTGGATAGGAAAATCTTCAACAAGAAAGTCTCTTGCTGGTTCTTAGTTTCTCCATTCTTGCTTCCCTAAGGCATGGAAAACACCATCAACCCAAATAATAGAAAACAGGACATTTCTGCATTAAGTTTTGACCCTTGCAGCCAGTAACTCAGAAAACTATGTCCCACAGATGTATGAATGACATAAAAGAGTCACATTTCACTTCTAATCTACAGACTTGTACAGAAACAGCAACTAGTTTCACAACGAAGTCATGGAGATATCTCCAGAGAGGAAAAGCCCCCAGAGAAAAGGCTTTTAAAGTCCTTAGAAACCAAAGAAACATACCGAGCCAGTTAAGCCTTTGTAAAGAACTTCAATCCCTCCATGCTTCTCGAAAGTGTGCATGTTTAAACATGCTAAAAGCTTTTTTAATTATCAGGAAGCAAATCTCTAATTTTCTCAGTCTATTTATGTATACTTACTTTTATATATATAAAATAATATGTCCAGTGAATGTTTATAATAGAATTCATGGGTGCTTAAAAGACTTAAGACAGACCTATAAGTGTTTGCTAGAAAACAGCTGGGAGGAACTGAGGTGCATGACTGATGGGTAAGTATCTAAACAGGAATCAGGCAGAAATGTTTGCAGCAGACTCCTGAATGGGAAGCTGTAGGAGTGCCAAAAAGCAGAATAGAGCCTGGGTGTGCCCTAACTCGTGGTAAAGACATTTTTGGCAGCTTTGGGATTACATTTTATGGTTTTTTAGGGGTTGCATCTGTGACTTCATACATTTATTTTTCGGAGGATGTGCTAAAAAAGTGCTGCCACTTCCTGGGACAATGAGTGATGATAATGTGAAGCACATACAGCCTCCAGACTTTTTTATGCATATATGTTGCCCTAGAAAAAGGAGGTTCAGATCTCTAGCATGACCCTTTATCATAGGCCTGTATTTGTTTCCTTCTCCTCATCACTCACTCTTGTAGATCAAAGATACTGCTTACAATTAACACCATTTTCACTGCGTAATTGCATTCTGAAAGTATGTTTTGAACTTCCTCAAGGAGTTTTCTTTTTTCCTCAAATAATGTGCCCTTTCTTGAAGGGCAATGCAAAGCAGGAAAGAAAAAGATTACTTTGAGGTGATAGGGTCCAAAAGAGCTCCTGGCACGAAGGCTTTCAAAATAGCTGTTTTATGCACTGAGAGAAAGCAGCTTAAAACTTTAAGGCTCTTTTTCATCTCAGTAAAATATGTCTATTTCTCTGTCTGCTGCTGATTTATGAATAGTAATAGTGAGAGCATTATAGTGGCAATGAAACATACGTGATGAGTTATTGACAGGAAACTCTCCATAGACAAAATCAAATTTTGAGACTCTTCTTTAATGTGTATCATTAGCAAGAGGAGACAAAACTCAGGAACAGTTGAGATTTTCTTTTGTTTGCGTGGGGACTCAGGTGCTTGCATGGGGACTCAGGTGCTCCCATGGCCTCTAGCTGTCATTAAGAAAACTGACGATATGCTTTGTATTACAAAAAAAAAGCTGGGAGAAAAAGAGGATTAGGATTCCAGGCCCAAAATGATTGATCTGGTTAGAAATTTTGTGTTCCCGTAGGTATGAGGCACCAAATATGGGCTGAGGGTTTTCACCAGTGAAAAGAGAAAGGCCATTGAGCTTCATTCACTAAGGAGGAAAAGCCACTCTCCACTGCCCTTTCTGAGAGTTTCTATAAACAGGATTATGCCTTTCTAACTTTGCTGCTGTTTTCAACACAAACAAACCAAGTGAATGCACACTGAGTCTTGTAATGATGAACTGACCCACTTCTAAGCCTACACACTTCTCTTTCTCAGCAGCACTCATGAAACAAGAAACCCTCGAGTGTTGTTTACATCAACCAGTCACAAAACACACAGTCATACAACACACACAGTCATATAAGAGTTATTTGCAATTCCTTTTTTTTCCTTCCAAAGAATACAAACAGAAAATCCCAAACAAACCAAAGCTAAATAATATTTGCTTATTTAATTCATCAGCAAAAGAGTTTTAATATGAAGGTGATAGAGAATGAAAGCTCAAGAAGCAAAACTTTAACACTATTTCTTTTTGGCTGAAGGGTTGCATTTTAGTTCTGTCATACCATGGTGAATTTTGTGAAGAAAATCCAAAGGTTTTGAAAAGCCTGCGAATGTAGTCAGTTATTACATATTGTCATCCCTGAATCTCCAATCTTTAAAATCCAAAACAATGGGTTTTGCAAGAGGAGGATGGATGCTGCATATGCTGTATGAGTGTGTTTTAATAGGAAACATCAATAAATGACAGAATGAGAAAATGATGACTGAGAAGCCTAGAAAAATGCTTAGATGAGTTTGCACGGTAATTGCATCCTGCTATAGCTAAAGTATTCCTTGTGAAAGAAATCTCTCTGCATTTACATTGAATGTGGAAATAGCTAGATATTTTCCCACTTTATGGTGTCGTGGGTACACTACTCTGATTAATGTAAAGTAGAACCAATCTTACTCCTTTTGCGACTTCTCACAGGATAGTTTTGACTGTTTAATCTCAGAGTCCACCTTCATAACCTGATGAAACAAATATTGAAAGACAGAGGCAAGTCAAAGTCTCTGCCCTAAGAATGAAGAACTAGTGTAAATGCTGTTTCACAGATGCTTATTGTAATAAACTATACATTTTGTTAGAAGGGATTTTCTTAGCTTAGTAAAACTTAGGGACATTAATGTATGATTGCTGTGTGTTCTTCCCACATAGCTGTTAAATGCTCTTAACAAGCTGCTGTTTGTTCTCGGGACTGATAACAGGGGGAGGGAAGTCTGAAAGCAGACAGACTGGAGATACCGAGAAGTTCTCCTCTAACAAAGGGATCAAAGTGATTTATAGGTGCGATAAGCCTGGAAGGACGGCAATTGACCACTGAATGCGCATGCCCCAAACCTGGGTTCATCTTGCGGGCACCGAGGAAGACGAAGGATCTTCATCGCAGAGACCCCGGCCCACAGGGAAGACCCCAGACCACAACCGCCGATAACACAGCCCAGGAACATGGATGAGGGAAAACTGTGCAACTGAGCATGTGCAAACAGCACATGCCCCGGACTATGTCTGAATAAGAATGTAAGCACTGAGCATGTCTGGACTGGAACCCGGGGGGTTCAAAAGGGGAAATTTGAGAGCTCAAGGCGAGCGGCGGCGAGCTGTGAAAGAACTTTCTGTTCTAAACGGCCCCCCCTCCCGGCATGCCGATTGTTCATTTACCACTTACTAATAAATTTGCTTACTATTGTAAGTTGGCCTTTGCAATTTATTTAAGGCATCTCTGGTAACCTATAACACTTATCATCTTTCCTGACTTGCTACAAAGCAATATAGGAAAGGCACACCAGTGTTGACCTATGTGACCTCATTTGTATGCAGTTTAACAAATAAGCCTAATTTTCTCCACCATTTGACCCTTTCTCTGCCCTGCAGCTACTTTCAATATTTCTTTACTCTCCTTCATTACAACTCCCAACAATCACAGCTAAAAAATTGTTTCATGTATACTGATAATGATTTTGGACAGCATAGAGTAACCAATCCTTCAAAATTGCCAGTTGCTGAAAGTCTGAAGCACTTTAAGTCTCTCAGCTGTTTATCAATGTTATAAAAACATTGACATTTTAACAATACGTGTGTGGTTGTGTAATGTTTATATAGAAACAATAAGAAAAGAGAGTTTCTTTTCTTTTTTTGTGAAAAAATATCTTTCGAGTTGTTTTGCAAGGCCTTAACATCTCCAAAAAGTCATGTATGACTCCTTAAGTGTCTCAAAAACCTATCATGTATTTCCTGAGTGTAAACAAGGAATCAGCATTTGTCCTTTGCTAAGTCAATAAAACAGAGGGAAGTGTTATCACAAACTGTGCTTGATGTCAGGTTGCTACAAGTCTCTCTTTGAACCAAATTACATTACCCAGGGAATGTAGGAAAGGGTTCCATTCATTCTCCAGCATGAATGAGAACAAGCTTCTCCATTTATATTCCTGAAGTGTTCTGAACCAAACTGGCCCTGCAGCCACTGTCTCTCATGGCTGCAAAATACGGCTGATGAGCTGACTGGCGTCATCTCACTGGTAGGACGATTGGTGCTCCTGAACAACATGTCCCAGGGAGCTCTACGATCTGGGCTTTATCCATTCTGACCACAGCAGGGTATCTGTGACGCCGTTTGTGCACTAGAGATTTAGGACTGGCTTTGGACAAGGAGAGACACCTGATTTTCATTCAGCGCCAAGTCCCTTGCTTCCCCATCAATCTAAGTCCCTGAAAGAAACTGCCTCCCCAGGATGTTGTCAGTAACTTGAGAGTGGGTACAAAAAATGTGTTTGTCCCCTCCATGGGGACATTTTCAGTGACTGTAGCTGAGTGATTTTGTGGAATATCTTCTCTTATTTATTTCTTCTCCTTGTTTAATTAGAAACTGTATATTCATAATTTCTCTATAAAATTTAATGTTCTCTGGAGGTAATTGTGGTTTATGTAAATTTTTATTACATACTAATGGCTTGAATAGAGCTGAAACTGAAGACTATTTCATAAAGGAAAGCAAAGGCTGTTAATGAAAGGCCTCTCTAGAGTCAGCATGGAGACAGGTAAGACTGACTTTCAGCAGTATAATACTTAGATGACTTAGTCTAGTCTCAAATACAACATTTAAACCCTTGGCCACTATAAAAGAATATAGTGTATGTCTATACTCTCCCCTACAATATCTGAGTTGGATTGCTGGTAGGAGGAAATACTTCAATAAATTAATTTTTGATAACATTCTGAACTTTTTCTGTCACAATATGCTCAGACCATTTGGAATTTTAATGCCTGGAAATTATGCCTTTTAAAAGTGCCATGTAATTTTGGGGAATAAATTCCTGCTAGAGCAATGAGAATACAGTACCCTTGGGAAATAAAATTTATAACAGTTCTTTGCCTTTGGACTCAACTCTTCATAAGAAATCCAGCTGATCACCATCTTAATATTTTATTATATAGTAACCAGTCACAGAAATTCTTATTTCTATGCTTCATATTGCTACTGAACCGAGCAAGGATCAAAACCAATCACTTTTAAAGGAGCTGCAGTCATTACACTCCCACAATATTTTATCCTCTCTGCTTTCTCTTTCTCCTTTCATTTCCCATTAAAACGCTGCTATTGTTGGGGTTTAGAGTCATCAGGTTTCAACTAAGTAAAACCATGTCTTTTATAGCAGAGAACTATTCTCTTTTTTGATGATTTATCCATCAGAAGAGGGGGAAGAGGAAGGAAAAGGGTATTCATCTAGTTCTGTAGAAATGATGATACAGTATTCTGGCCACCCTTCTCTCTTAAAAAATATTTCTCAAAAAAAGATTTCCTTTCTTTTTATTTCAACAACCTTTGACTAAAGCCCCACATCAGTAACAAACATGTACTGTATTTAGTTATTTTCTAATCCAAGTCTTGCTGGAACCAAGAACCTTTCTGCCTCTCCTTAGGATAACATTTATAGGGAATGAGAAGTTTTCTCTTTTGCACTTCAAAGATTTAGTTCACTTTTCCACACAGCCTTCAGTCTGTGATGAGAGTTGATAATGCTGGCATTGACTCCAAGAAGAAGGAAGACTTGAGAACTGTCAGAGCACTTAGGAACTGTAGAGGTAAGATAAAGATAAAACACAGAAAGTAGAAACAGTCATTCAAGGAGCAATAGTAGTTTTGCAAACTAGCTAGATTTCTCCCTCTACTGGAAAAATTCCCTTTGAAGCTGAAGGAAGCCATGTGTATTCACAGGATGGAGGGGGAGAAAATGCTTTGAGTGTCCGAGAGACCTCTGAATCAATCACTGAGTATTTGCGACCATTACAGGGCCAGTTAGCACACTGGAACTGTAATGGAGCTCGGTGTTTCAGATCAGAGCACTCCCAGGTGGTGTTAAAAACCCATCGAGAGGCTTTTCTGCTTCTCCATAGTTAAGTTATTTCCCCTTTGATAACTGACATGGAACATTGAAACATATAATTTCTTTGCAAATGCATGCAGCCAGAGGAAATGTCAACATTTTACTACAGAAAAAAATCTATTCAAAATAGAGATAAACAAAATAATTAAAATACTGCAAAACAATATCAGGTAAGAGCTCAGGGATTTGCAGTGTTCAGGACTTCTAAATATATATGTGTGTGCGCGTCTTGGTTTAAAGAAAAATATTGGGGAGGGAACTCCAATAAAATGAACTCCCTCCCCTTAAATTCCTGCCAATAAAGAGAAACAAAATGAGAGAAGGTACAAGTGAAAATTAACAGCTTACTGACAAGGAAACAGCAGCAACCACAAAGATGCAAAGGAAAATGGCTTACCCACAAAGAGGGGAATTCACCACTCCATGTTGGCCCCCCCGGGGAACAAAAGGGGGAAAAAAATGGCAGAGCGTCCTCCTCACCAACCACCCCACTCTGCCCAACTAAACAGAAGAAACAATGGGAAACAGGGGCAAAAGAGAAAACTGGAGTTTTCACAAGGAGTTATACTATTAAACTGCCTACTCTACACCACCTGGTCAAGTTCAGGTCTTGTTGGGCATAACTAAAACTTTCAATGTTGTTTCTAAAGCTCTGTTAATTCTTTTTAGTCCAGTGACATAACTAAAACTTCTAATTTTGTTTCTGAATTCTTTTTAGTCTGTTTGCCCCTAGCATCAGTTGCCATTTTCTTCATGGTTATCTATTCAAAGCAGAACTATCTGCCTCCAAACTTGTTCTGTGTGAACAGAAATCTCTAGGATTTCAGATAACCCACCCCAGTTTATGTGCCCTTGTTGCGGTATATAAAAGGATGTAGAAGTTTTAATGTTGTTTAAGTGAACATGCTTCCAAAATAGCTTTGTAACTCTTTGTGTAAACTCACCTTTCTTTTTCCCAAGGTTCCTCAGTCTTATCTCTAGTTTGGAATGTCTAAGAGATAACTGAGAGCTTACCTATTGGTTGTTAACCCCTTATTGTAATTGGCTAGTTTTAAGACCTCCTGAACTCCCAGTGGTCACCTTGTAATCCCCCCAGGAGGTATTTAAGTCGCTATCCAGATCAACAAACTCTCTCACTACCTCTCTCCCTGCTGCTGCAGTCCTGTGGTCTCTGTGGGGGCCATGGGGGACCATGGGGGGTGGGGGTGGGGAGGGAACATCTGCCCCTCCAGGACTAGAGGTAAAAGGGAAAGCCTCTAGCCTGGAGTTCCCCTCTCTATCCCACTTCAACGTTTGTCATGCCCTCATTATAATGGTCTGCTAGGAATTATCAGAGAAAAAAAGGCCTTGTTGCCCTAAAATTTCCAAGGCTGGCTGCAGGAGACACAGGACAGTTATCAGTCTAAAAGAACCCTTTATGTAGGAAAAGAGAAAGTAAATGCAGTTTAAAAGCTGTCATAAGAGATTCTCTGAAGTGTTTATGGATGACAATGTAATAACATCACCTGCCTCTTGGTGACAATGAAGTGGATTGGCCTTTTATAGAATAATGCAGTGCATGCTAAAAAGATACAAGTTTGCAGCTCAATTAGAAAAGCATTAGCTGCATAGTTGTTCAATATGTGATAACCTGTAGGATACATAGGGAGAGATTATGTTCTCTATACACAGCTTCTGTTGAAAAATAGTTATTTCTGCTTCTACAATACAAGAGCTGAAGCACTTTCATTAACCATGCTAGGAAGTACTGAAGCAGAATTACCAGGAGCAGCCCACCAAATGGGGGAAAAGGTGGAAGACTTAAAATGATCAGCTGACAACACAGCAGACAGTTTTGATGCAAGAAAGAGCAGGACATTCATGAAGATTTTGGGAACAGGAGAAAGAGCAGACTGTGCAATGACTTACAGAGGAGCAAGGGCTTGGAAAGTCCTCTAGCTGAGGTGTCTTGCTGACTTACCAGGTAAGTTTCAGCCTTTCTTCTGGAAATTAGGTGATGTATGTGATTATGGGCTTGCTTTGGAGTGGATGGAGGAATCATGGGATGTTTCTTTGACCTGTTTGGATAAAGAAAGCCATTGGGCCATCTCTTACTGGGGATGTGATTTAGATGCTGACTGAGAGAGATATACAAATATAGCTTAGCTGTTGATAATTTTTTAATCCCTGTTGCTTGCAGCATTCAGACATCATAAACAATACTCTATAATCTCTGCTGAAACCCTGGTAAAGTTCATCATTCTCATAGTCTGGTAGGTCTTGGATAAAAGAACATCAGTGAATTACACAAAAAAGAATTAAGAAGTCATCAACATAAATTACAGGTTATGTGTAAATGCATGCTGGAAATCCCCTTCATTAACCCTTATTCAGATATCCTGGCCAGGAGCTTAATAGAGTACAGAGAAAGAAAGGAATTAGAAACCCATAAGATTGTAGCAGACAATAGTTTCTTTCCAGTCAGAAAAAAACAAAACAAAACAAAACAATAGACTATTCACTATATAGGGGTGATGTGTTTCTTTCCAGCAATTGGTTGTCTTTTTGGACGAATATCAGATTCCAATATATAATTACAAGTTTCCTGAAGGGGGAGTTTCTGCAAAGAATTATTTAATGTTGGGTCTAAAGTTAAGTGTGGAATGAAAGTACACTGACAACTCTTAGACTTTGAAACTCAAAACAATTTTGGCACAAAAGTCTTAATTCTCATTTTAGGTGTTATTTGGAGATATATTATATTATATTATTGCAAAAGAATTCTGCAGCATGCACTTTGCTACTTTAGAGTCAATAATTTTTAATGAATATTTGAGTACCTAGATACAAAACAGCATAGCAACATTTTAAAGATCTTTTGATAAATTTGCATATCCTGCCTCCTGCTGCATAGGTAAAACTTATAGGAGTCCACAATAAACAATCAGATAGAAAAGAGCAGTGGCCAGAATACTGAATAGCCTTACAATGCTACAAAGTGATTTTTAAAATTTATATTACGTTTTGCCAGTTTGGGGAGGAAAAAATGGAATTTTGTTTAGTTGACATTTGTGTGTCCTTGGTGACTACTTGGTACTTGGGGGTTTTTTTCCACTTTTTCAGACTAGCATGAAAAATTAACTCCCTTGGGTGGGGGACGGGGGAAAGAAAGGTCAATAAAACAGAGCTATATTGTACTCTCAGCAGCAAAGACAGCAAAGAGTTCAAGTATCATGGTATTTTAATTTGCTCATTAAACCAAAGCATCTAAAGACACCATTTCAGAGTTCTTCGTGGTGTTTATGAGCAAGATAGTTTATTCATGTTGAATGCTCTGCATGAAGAATGTAAGCACTATGTTACCTCACTCAGGAACTCTGAGTTTATGCACAATAGAAATGTGCACAGCAGACGTGCAGTCATGGAAACTGCAAGTGTCAGTCTGGGATGAAATTACCATTTTATGTGGGGATGGGTAAGTTTTGCATTCAAATGGAGACCAAAACACTTTATCAATGGTACAGGACATACTCTTGCAAAGCATTTATGTTGGTTCTTCATTATAATTGCTTTGTTTGCCCAAAGTAATTGCTTTTCATTTTGAAGTTTCCAGAAAATATTTAGTATGTATGTATTACAAAAGAGTTGGGTATTATTTTTCTTATTTGTTTTTCTTTTCATAGGGTTAGCATAGTTTCCATAGGCTGATGCAACAAGGACAATTGTACTTGCAAAAGGAAGGTTGAACTAATAAGACATTCAGCAAAGATTTGAAAGGACTGAATTAAAACATAAATCTGAATTTGACAAAGGTACAGTACTAGCTTGGACAATAAAATAGCATAGGGATGTCTTCCAGGGGCCACAGAGATGCAAACATTGTGTTTTAAACCAATTGCCACTTCCTTGAAATAGAACCTCATGTTTTGTCAGTGGGAAAGTGGCAGAGATTATGTTCCTCAACAGCAGAATGTTAAACACCACCTCAGATTTCCTGGGAGAGGAGAAAAGGGATAAGCCTCCCAAGAGCTCTCATAGGTCTGAGGTGACACTGACCCTGGGCAACCTGGCCAAGTATCTTCCATTCATGGGATCATGCCTGTCTTTAGAAAAGTAGCGGGAAGAGGGTTGGAAAGTAAACACTGGAAAATTTCACCAGAGAACTGCATTTCTTTCAGTAAGGTCTGTCTTCTCCAGAAGTAATCGGGCATGGAATAAATACCAAGTACTTCCTTATTTTTTTCTTTCCATTTAATATGAAAGACAAAATATTGAGGAAGCTTGAGAACTTCAAATGGTTTGGATTGCATGTCTTGAAAACTATTTTTTCCATCTGTGAGAGACTGAAATGTTAAGGGTTAATGACTCAAACAATCAGCCATTTGCAAAAGCAGCAGAGTGCTTTGTTGACAGAGTGCAAGGTACCAGTCCAGGGGTAGACAGGGTGCACACCAATACCAGAAGCTGCAAGCTGAGTTTTGAGCCAGACAGGGGAAGAGGCCAATAAGAAACAGATCCTGCTAGGTGGGATAATGCTTTTTATCATGTCAATATGCTTACACAACTGGCTCAGGCAAAAAACTCCCCCACATCCAGAGAAGTACCAGGGCATTCACATATAGGCTTGAAGGTATTCCTCCCATCTGATGGGGAATAATTGGCTCAACTACACTGATGTGAGAGGCACCTGACATATCTTAGAAGGTGTCATAAACCATCTAAGACTCCCCAAGTGCCCCCAGACTTATTTTTGGGGCCTTCACAGAGGACTGCACATGATCCATGGTGTCGCAACAGATCTGCAGTGTTGTGACAGTGTAAAACTACACCCACCTAGGGAGAGGTACCCGGGTGTTCCCACCTGAACCTAAACATATATTAACTCATTGAACTTTGTGTTTCACTGGCTTCCCCCACTCCTGACAGATCAAGACTGCAACCATTACTTCAACAAATGGACACTGAAATTGCAACTATCAAGTCTCATTGCTGGATCCACGAGTGTTGACATCTTTGCACTCATATCCTTTCTTTCTTTCTTTTCCTTATGCATTTTCTTAAGTGTTATTTTTATGCTTTTATATTGCCATATTTCTACAGATAATAACCAAAATAGCTATATAACTCCTTTCCACTGCAACCAAATTGTTCTGAAATAAACCTGCCATGTAATATATTTATAAGCACCAGTCATGCAGTGTCATTTTACTCTAATCTGCCCCAAGGGATCTATTATTAACAAAAAACTCAGTTACTCCACCTTTAGAGGTGGGCCATAACACCATCTCCTTTTCTGGAGGTAGATTCTTTTCCTACCTTTTTTTTCTTTTACCATGGAAAGCACTGTAACAGCACAGACACTTCATCATATTAACACTTCAGAGTTGACACTTAAGCATAGTCTAGAGCCTATGCTTTCATAAAGGTGGTACATGCTCAGCAAGTACCCTCCAGAACAATTGATCTCTCAGCAGGACAAATTAGAAGTTGAAGAGGCTGCTACACTTAATTAGCTATAGAAATTGAGTTAATTTGCACTGTGCAGGGGAAAAGACTAAGACCTGACAGTGGTCTGAGTGCATGAAATTCTGCTCCAAAAAGCTCTACCTGGAGCAGGTTATTATCACTAGTTATTGCTGATACTTATTAGGTACAATATTCCTGCGGTTTGAAGGTTTAGGAGCAGAAGCGCATTGCTCCCACCTCAGCCACTTGGGAGTTACCTGTGGAAGTAACTCTCCTACTGGTTCACTAGAGAAGAGAAGGAGCTGGATGGCTCATAAACCTGTTTCTTTAAAATACCATTAGGGCTTGAATGCTGTACCTCATGCTGGATGTTGAGTCAAAGTCCTGTGTTCAGGACTGGAGCCACTATTGCAACCTTGGCAATAAGCAGAGAGTAGCCTTTCATACCAAGGATGCAATGGGGTGTGTGTACAATGGTTCTTATGCAATAAACAGTGTAAAAGGCTGCTGAAGCAAGAAGGCAATGGGGAAGGGGGGTGGGGGCAGAGGGAGGGAAGGCATGTTAGAAGCAGAATCTTCATGTGGTAAATTTTCTCATAAGGAGTTACTTTGAGTTAGTTTTTATAGAATAACAAATATTTCATAGAAAATATACATTACTTTAAGATATAAATTACTTCAAGACTCTGCGGATAACATTACTATTTCTCCCCTAATGGTTTTATTCATGATGAAGTGTTTCCTTTAAAACTTTAATACATTATTTTCTCAATTTTGCTACACCTATGTGTGCTGATTTTGGCTGGGGTGGAGTTAGCTTCCTGCACAGTGGCTAATATGGGGCTGGTTTTGGATTTATGCTGAAAACAGAGTTGGTAATATGGAGATCTTTTTGTTACTGCTAAGCAGTGCTTACACCGAACCAAGGTCTTTTCTTTTTGTACTGCCCTTCTGGTGAGGAGACTTGGAGGTGCATGGGAAACTGGGAGTAGACACAGATGGGGCAGCTGGCCCCAACTGGCCAGAGGAATATTTCATACCATATGGGGTCAAGCTAAGTATAAAAAGACAGGGAAGAAGGGGAGAACATTCTTAGTGATGGTGTTTGTCTTCCCAGGCCACTCTCACATGTGAGGCCGACCTACTCTCCTGGAGCTGGCTGAACACCTGCCTGCCTACAGGAAGGGGGGATTGAATTCTTTGTTTTCCTTTGTTTTGCATGCACAGCTTTTACTTTACCTATTAAACTGTATTTAACTCAATCCATGAGTTTTCTCACTTTTATTCTTCTGATTCTCTCCCTGATACCTCTAGCGATGGAGTGAGTGGCTGCATGGTTGCCAGCTAGGGTTAAACCATAACACTAGGTTATAGCTGCATAACTGAAAAAGCTGTGGTTACTTCATATGTCAGTTGAAATAATGAAATATTTAAATTCAGCTAGCCTAGTGACAATAGTAACAATGCTAGCTTTAGCTCACTGGAGCATCCAGAGAGCATTTTTGAGGTCCATGCAGTTTGTGTCCCACACATGCTTTTGAATATATGAAAGCTGATGCTGCTGTACCTTCACTGCTGTGGCTGTCTTCCCCTATGCTGTATTGGGATTCCATTATGTGATTCACAGCCCAAATGACACCCAAGCAACCAGACCATGTTCTACTACAAACTCTGCCCCTGCACCTGTATATTGGCACAAGTTTACAGGTGGGAGATGATTCAGAATCAAAGTTTTTAACCTGTCAGGCTAAGCTCTATTATTCTAGGATGACTTCCTTTGCTTTAGCTATAAAATGTCTCCAAGAAGGTGGCTACATTGGTTGCACTGAGAAAATCGATGGATTCATTTGTTTGGGTTGCAATTTAAGATTTCTACTATATAAATGTTGCTAATCAAGGACTGTTATCTACTATATTTATACTAATACATAATGTAAGTAGGGATAATTTGTCTAAGAATCTTACTTATTTCTTTCACACAGATTTTCAATCACTGCAGCCTCACCAAACACAGCACTGTTTATTCTGTTCATTCTCTCCAGGCTGTGTAAAATCTCTCGAAGTCATGGCTTCTCTTTATCTGAAATAAGAATAACAGCTTAGTATTGTCAGAAAAAAAAAAATTTAGAGGCCTCATTTCTCTTGGAGGTGAACCTTTTAAAAACATTTAGCCACTCATTTATGCTGATGGATATTATACTCAGAATTTAACACTCAACTGAGAAACTGAATACAGATATGCTACACAATAAATGGGATGATACCAAACTAAAATACAGTCACTTCAAGAAAATTACTATAAAGTATTTTCAGGGGCTTTATTTTTGAATGCTACTACCAATTTTTCTGGTATTATTATTTATTATTATTGTGCTTTTGTGTCATTTTCTTAGTTTTAAACATTCTCCTCACTCCTGCATCTTGGTGAAAAACTCTAGCAAATAAGGCAGAATATTGACTGACAGACCACATATGTAAGAGAGAAATTGATGGCATTAGATAGTTCAGTTGATTGCTTAAGTGAACAAAGTGAAATAATAGACTTGTAATGTTGTGAGTGGTGTGGTATGGAGAAGAAAAATATTTCAGAAGAAAAATAACAATTGTTAAGTTGACAGATCACGATGGGTATGGTTTATTCAGCTTTGAAAAAACATTCTTGTTTCAATACCATACAAGGAAGACTAGGAAAGGAGAACTGTAATTATTAAAAAGCCAGGCAATGGCAGCTAACCATTTTGAAATATGGATGGATATACTTATGGTTTTCTTGAATGGACAGAAAGTAAATTGCAATAGTGGGTTATTTATATTAATTTGATTTCTTAAAATTTGTGTCCATGGTATTGATGTATTATTCCGTTTATCCTTTCCTTGTATGTGCTTGGTTACTGCTTATACTTTTTCTCTATTTTATTTTCCTGTGCCCTTTAGTCTATGCTTTGTTTTGTTGTTCAGACCACATTATTCTTCTCGGAAGCATGTTGCTCTGGGACCTGTTAGAGCAGGGATATACATCTGAACTTCAGTGTCACATGTCAAAGTACTATGACCTGAAAAGAAGGGACGTAATTTACCTTGTTTTAGTTGAAATCTGTTCTAAAACTGGATCTTTTTCACACCCGTTCTTTATTCCATTGGTTGTTAAAAAAGGTAAATGTTCTTTCTAAACTTCCCCTTATTTAGATCTCAGCATAGATACAATTAAATACATGGAAGCAAGTTTATGAACTTTCTACCCTTTTATTTTTTATGCTTCCGCCTTTGTGTTATGCCAAACACCGTGAAAAGAGCACTTTTTCTGAGCAAGAGCAAAATGTACCATATGACATATAGAAGTTTCGAACACTGGGTGATTACCAGGCCATGATAACATGGAGGTTAAATGATCAAACATTATTGACACATAAGGATTCTTAATTATTTAATTTCCCCATTTAGGGATCTGCTCAGCAGTTAAAGAACCCAACTTCCTTATGCTTATGAACCCTGTAAATGTATATCCTAAGCATAGTTAATGCATCTCTATATCCTAATGGAAGAAGAAAATTCCTTCCTTTAAAAACGTTCTTCTTATTCCCCTGAATTAATACCAACTATTCCCTAGGTTCTCATGCTGAATCTCTGAGTCATATTGCAAAAGTCAAAAGAAAAAAAAATTCAAGCCCTTTGCTGTAATTTGAGAAACAATTTTGAAACCCACCTAAACCTCAAGATTATTTCATGTATTGCCAAAAGATTTTTGTAGCTTCTATCTATTTTTTTGACTTGATGTAGACTCCAAAGTCTATGCAGAGTTATTAGATTCAATCTCCGTGTCTGAATAGGTGTTAAACTCTCCAGGGTCATTGAGAGAGCTTTAAACTAGATTTGAAGGGGGACAGGGACACAGTCAGGCTCAACAGAGCGTGGGAAGGATAGAATTATAGAATGACCCAAGCAGCAAAAGGAGTCTTAAAATGGGATACCTCCAGCAAGTAAAAGCATCCAAAGATTTAATCACAAGACAGGACTCTGGAGCATCCCTTTGCACCCCCTCAGGGATATTGACACAATCAAATACTTCTATAAAGTCCTGTACACCAATGTCACATTATGGAGAACAAACAGAGGGAACTAAAGGTCTGTGTGCAGTCACACAACTTTGATCTCTTTGTGATTACATAGACATAGTGGGAGAACTGGCATGATTGGAATGTGATTGTGAGGGGCTACATGCTGTTTAGGAGAGACAGACCAGGAAGGCTCAGTAGTGGAGCTGCCATCCATGTAAGGGAAGACAAGCTCTGTCTTGAGGTGGAAGACAAGCATATAGAGAGCTTATGGGTTAGGCTAAAAAGGCAGACTAATAAGGGTGACATTGCTGTGCCCGTCTGATCAGGAGGAAGAAGTGGATAAGGCCTTCTACAGACAGCTTGAAGCAGCCTCAAAATCACAGATTCTTGTAGGAGACTACAGGAGTCGGAAGCAGGTTCAGACTGCTTGGAATGAATATAGAAAGGTTGTCAAAGTACAAATGAGGCAAGGAAGGTCAAGGCCCATCTGGAATTAAACCCGGCTAAGGATGCCAAGGAAAACCAGAAGAATTTCTTCAAATACATCAGTAAAATAAGGAATAATGTGGGCCTATTGCTGAATGGAAAGGGGACCTTGGTAACAGGGGATGCAGAAAAGGCAGAGATACTGGACACCTTCTTTGCATGGGTTTTCACTAACCCGTGAACCAAAGGTAAAGGAATGTTGGAAGGAACACTTTCCATTGTTCAAGGAGGATTGGTTAGAGAATAGATAGGCAAGTTTGACATCCTCAAGTCCGTGGGCCCTGGCAGGATGCATCCATGAGTGCTGAGAGAGCTGGCAGACACCATAACTGGGACACTCACAATCATCTTCGAAATGTCATGGAGATCAAGAGCGGTGCCTGAGGACTGGAAGAAAGGAAATGTCACCCCAGTCATCTAAGACGGCAAGAAGGAGTACCCATGGAACTACTGCCCAGTTCACTCTCATCTCAATCCCTAGAAAGGGTATGGGCCACCTCATTCTAGGGGCCATCTCTATCCACATGAAAGACAATAAGATGATCAGGAGTAGCCAGCATGGTTTCACTAAAGGTAAACCATGCTTGACCAACCTTGCCCTCTACAATGAAACAGCTACCTGTATGGATGAGAGTAGAGCAGTGGGTATTGTCTACACTGACTTCAACAAGGCTTTCGACACTGTCTCTCACAACATCCTCACAGGAAAACTTAGGAAGTTTGGACTAGATGAGTGGACAGCAAGGTGGATTGATAATTGGCTGAACAGAGGGCCATAACCCACAGGGTCTAGTTGGAGGCCTGTCATTAGTGGTGTTCCCCAAGGTTCAATACTTAGCCCAAGATTGTTTAATTTATTCATCAGTAGCTTGGACAAGTTTACTGATGGCACAAAGCTGGCAGGAGTGAATGGTACCCCAGAAGGTGTGCAGCCTTTCAGAAGAACCTTGACAGGTAGGAGAGATGGAGAGAGAGGAACCATTCAAAATTCAACAAAGACAAGTGCACAGTCCTGCACCTGGAGAAGAATAACCCCAGACACCAGTACAGGCTAGGGGCTGACCTGCTGGAAAGCAGCTCTGCAGAGAAGGACCTTCCTAGGGAACAACAAGCTGTCTGTGAACCAGCAGTGTGCCCTTGTGGCCAAGGCCAATGGTATCCTTGGGAGCATTACAAAGAGCAGGGCCAGCGGGTCAAGGCAAGTGATCCTGTCCCTCTACTCAGCTCTAGTGATATACATCTGGAGTGCTGTGTCCCCTTCTGGGCTCCTCAGTACAGGAGAGACATGGAGATCCCAGAGTGGGTCCAGTGGAGAGCAACAAGAATGTTTAAGGGACTAGATCATCTCTCTTATGAGGCAAGACTGAGAGAATCTGTTTAGCCTCGAGAAGAGATGACTGAGAAGGGAATGTTATGGATGTATCTGAAGAGAGGATGTTAAGACAAAGCCCAGCTCTCCTCAGTGATGCCAACCAATAGGACAAGAGGCAATGGGCAGAAACTGATGCACAGGAAGTTCCACTTGAATATGAGGAAGAACATTGGTTTGAGACCAATCTGTCTAATGACTTGAAGGATGCTATGAGCTTCTTGACAAAAACAAAACCAAAAAATTACGAATATGTTTAGGTGCTGTCTAAAAATATTATTTCACTTAAAAAAAGTTGGAAGACCTTGACAGTTCATAAGAATATTGGAGACAGAAAAGCAGAAAGGCATGCAAGAAAGAACAGGATCTGTTTCTGATAAAGCCAATATCTTATTCTGAAGGACTGTACCTGGGTCTCTGCTCCAACAGAGACTGTTCCAACAGCTCACATCCATCTTTAAATTTCTAGTCTGTTTTATATCAGTTTAAAACAATTGGCCTAATGCAAAAAAAGTCTGATAATCAAATAGTTCTTTTTTCCCACTAGCATTTATTTCTCCCAGTTATTTAAAGGGACTAATCTCCTTCTGGTTTTGTTTTTGATGGACTAAGAGACCGTTCACTTTAAGGATCATCTCACAGTTTTCTGCGGTTGAAAGTTCACTCTGTCCTTTACTGACTGTAGGCAACTAAAATCTGTTGCAGTGAATGAGGTTTGCACCATTGGAGAGTACTTTAATATGTCCATTATTTCTGCTGAGATACCTCAGCTGTTATATTCTAGGATAACATTTGCCTTTCTCACAGCTGTACTGCGTTGAGAGCTCATAACAATCATCTGATCAGACAACACATGTGGATCCTCTTTCTCTGGAGATCACTAAAATGCTGAGAAATAGCCTAAGTAGAACACTGTAGCAGCCCAGTGATTTTATGATATGTATCTGTAGCTAGGGACCAGAGAAAATTTTATTAAGACAATTTCTATGAAAATGTAAACATTAATGAAAGCACTATGGAATGCAGGGTTTCAAACCATATGCCCTAGTTTTTTAAGTGACTTTTCTCCAATAATTATTTCTAGATGTAGATATAGTAAATTATGCCTAGTTGTTTGGTCATTTTATTTTTTTTTTAATTACAGCTGAGTAATACTGAATTTCCATCCCCAGTGTTTCAAAGCATGGCAAACTACCTTGTTTGGAAGGCTGGAATAATATGCAGATTGTGCAAGTGAAACTACCTTCAGCTTTATGGAGTGGAGCCAAAGGGAAGAGGTTGCCTGGGGAAGTTGTGGATGCCCCATTCTTGGAAATTTTTAAGGGTGGGTTGTATGAAGCTCTGAGCCACCCGATCTAGTGTAAGGTGTCCACAGGGGTACTGGAACTAGATCATCTTTAAGGTCCCTTATGACCCAAATAATTCTATGATTCTATGACACTGGTTTTACAGGTAATGATAAATGGCATCACGTAACCTTTATGTCTCCTGGTTAACAGAAGTCAGGAAATCAGTAGCATTTTTTATTACGTACATTTAGGGTGTCTATAACAAACTACATTCTTGTCAGGCTGGAACTATAGTTCCTAGAATCTCTGCATTTCAAAAGGAATTCACAGAAAGCTTGAAGAAAGTGTGCAGCTTTTTCCTGTGAGCATGTGAAACTGCAGAAAAAAACAGAAAGGTTGAAATAGAGGATGAAAGGTACAGAATCAGGACTGTCTTTCTGCAGTCCCCAAAGGACCTCCTGCCTTGAGTATTTTGAAATTTTCTTCATTCACAGTAAGGTTAGTAGTGAGGCTCTGTCCAAGTGGCCAAAACATTCAATCTAAAGAATTCAAGCTTCATCCTCTTTATAAAAATGTCAGGATCCTTCCTGCTGTGTTCAATCTGGATTCACAGAGAGGCTGTAATGTATAACTTGCATTCAAGGCAGAAGGAATTTTGAAAGATTTGTGTGGGTAACTATGGATTCGTGCATTCCAGACAGGTGACAACATCAGAGACCTCTGGATTATTAGAACAAAACCTATCTTCTCAATAACTCTCCAAAGAGTTCAGTATAGTAGACAATATTACGTTCATCAGATATTGTGGAATATGACGATATTTTGGTTTGGCATTTGTTGGTTAAACCATTACCTCCTTGTCTTTACATAAAGATTCAGTGAGATTTATGTTCTTCTATTTCTTCTATTTCTCTCTTTCTCCTCAGCATTTTAGTAGGTAGAGATGATTGATGAAAAACTGATTGACTGACAGTTTCTCTGAGTATGTTACATTATTGGGATAATTGTAAGAGATACCTAACTGTAAAAGAATCAATAACAGGTTGAGATTTTAGGAATAGAAAAGCTGGACTGTAACAGTTTCATTTTGGCATTTCACAGGGTTTCAATGGATGAAACCAGATTCAAAATCCTACCAGAGTACAGACCATCTGCAGCAATAAGCCAATAGGAATCACTAGAAAATTACTTTATTGATAGACCTCTTAACAACAGCTCAAATTGAGAAGAAAGTAATGTTTTTAAAATCTACTTACAGCTGAGCAGGGAAAAAAAAATCTTTATTTTGTTAAATATGTCTTCTACTTCGTAATCAGAAAAAAGTGACATAGGAGTTCAATTACATAATAATATCAGGATGATCAAATGAGACATGTAATCAAAAAAGAGAAAACAGGATAATGTAGCCAGGGCAAGTGTTTAGCAGAAGTGAATGGGAAAATAACAATTAATAAATGAATTAATACTTTTCTTCCCTTCCAAGAAATTAAACATAAATCCCCTCAAAATTATATCTATGAACAATTTATCTAATTTGATGAAATTAATCACTTCCTGAACTGTCTGCAGCCATAATGTGTTACGGTGATTTCTCAAATATGCTTGGTTTTCAAAACTTAGTGAGTCTCCTTTCATCTCAATAATATTTTCATTTTTCTAATTTGTCTACAACTTTAGTGTTTCTTAATTCCAAGCTGTTTATAATGGATTGCTTCCTCTTCTCATTTATTTGCTTAAGTTCAGGATTTAGGTTTATAATCAATTTAAGAATAATTACAAAAGACATGAGGAAAATAGTAGGTCTTAAATAAACTTCTCTATAATTAAAAAGTTATACTTTCATCAGGGTCAATTATATACCTTTTACTTGTAGATACTATACAAAATATTTAAAGCATCATACCTGGTTTCATACATAAATATAAAAAGGGCCCCTAAAGTAACCTAAACTTATAATTCAAAGTCCCATAAAGTGCAAAAAGACAGTGAGGAATCTGCTTAAAGACTTTAAGGAATCTCTTAACTGTTTTATCTGCTTTTAAAAGCCCTGGATTTTACTCTATTCATTGCTGTGCACTATCTAGTTCTGGGTGAATTTGATACTGAAAGATGTCGATATGATAGAATCACATGAAAGTTGCAGAAACCCAGGTATTAAGAATTTCCTCTTGCATCCTGAGAAGTTTGTCTCCCTCCCTGAGAAGCAGCCTCAACTGCCTTCAGAGTAAGGCAGAAGATGCTCACAAAAATTTTTTCCAAAGACAGTGTAGATTTTCTGTTTTAAAACTTTTGCTTTAAAGATGACACATGCGATATCTTCACCGCGTTTTCGTAAGAAATTTTAGCCAAGATATAAGAAAAAGGGCAAAGAGTGGGCCAGTGTTGTCAGTCACATGTTAAGAGAACGATATCTCAGCCTCTTTGAAAAATACTTTATAATGCAAGCAAAGGCAGATGTAATTATAAATAAGTATCCAGTCTTTAGGATATGGAGGTTTTTTTAAATCCCTTTATGATTGTAATTGCATTTTAACCTTCATGTTGTCCTTGTATCTTAAACATTGTACTTATTCTTGCTCCCAGAGCAAGAGTTGGACATCTGTAAAAAAATCTAATTCTGCAGTTTTGGCATATGGCTCACAGTGCAGAGCTAGCAATGACTGTCTGCTTCCCTTTAGAGCCTGGTACAATTCCTGTTAACACATTGCAGCCTTAAAACAACTGTCTCACGAGCTGTGTTTGTTTAAACAGCTGCTGGTACAGAGCTTGTAAATACATCCCTAGTGACTTTCAGACAGGGAGAGAGGGATCGGCAGCACCTGTGTTACTCTTATGACCAAAAGATTCAGCAACAGAGTTTTATAAGCAGGCAGAGGACTCTTTCTGTTAACAAATGTTCATGGATGGATGGAGAACCAGTAGTTTCTTAACTTTACTGAGGACAGGTAATACTGGTAATCACATTTATCACTTCTAACATCATTTCATGCATAAAGACCAACTAAAACCAGATTTATATTACAAAAAACAACAATACTAATAAATAATTAAAAACCAACCAATCAAACAAACAACTAACCACAACAAAAAATCCCCAAAAAGAGTGTGTCCCTTGCCACTGGCTTAATGTGAAAGGGTAAATGCAGCCACAATTGCAGAAAAAGAGTAATTAGGTTATTAAGAAAAGGAGGATTTGTCAGAAGCTCCATAGTATGTTTCCCCATCCATTGTCATCTGCAATCTCTGTGGAGTAGGTCTGGTTTAATGACCTTTTGCAATCCTGAATTGCAATAGTTTTTGCCTGAAAAGTTAGATGATGTTTTCCTTTGGCTAAGAAAATAAATTAACCTACCTGACTTGGAACGACTGTCTTTGCCAGGAAAAATAGAGATGTGGGAGAGCTAAAACATACAGTCCTACCTCAGGAACCCACAAGCTGTGTTGCACACAAAAATTGCATTTGAAAATAAAATTTAAAAAAAACCCAACCAAAACATAATATGAGGCTTTCATGTGTAAATATATTACAAATTTTTAGTAAACCAGCATGTACACTGTCCTGAGGGACCACCTAGTTCATTTCTACAATGTTAACAATGGGCAAAAGTGAATTTGATACACTAGAATAAAACACTAAAGTTGTATGAGCTGAGTAAAACTGTGGGTGATGGCAGCAGCAGGAGTCTGCTGGCTGCCAGGGAAGCTATACAGACAAGAGCTTGGAAGGCAACTGTCCTTTCCCCATGGTGTTTAGAACTACTGATTAATGGAGAATAAGGCTAGTGTTCTTCAGCTAACATTTTCCAAGGGAATAAAAAGTCACTTTCAAACTGTTCTCTGTCCAGCTCATTGTTGATGAATTCTTCAGGCCTGGGGATCTCCATTAGCAATTCTGTTTAGACAGTTTGGTTTATTAAACATATGCACCAAGGGAAATTATTTTCTTTTATTTTCAGACTAGACTCAAGGCACTGTAAAATGATATCTTGTTTTAAATTCAGTATGTAAAAATGAGGTTTCTTTATCTTAGGAGCAAGAAAGTCACATTATTTTCAGATGACATGCTCATAACTTACTTCTATTTCTTTTTTCTTTTTTCAAAATACAATATACTCAGCATCCCTTTGAAACCCATTAGGGAAGGCCTTTCCATACACCAAAAAATTACCTTAAACATCCTAAATTTAATGAGGGTTTTTATGCAAGCATCTGTATCACTAAAGTAACAACAGCCAGTGTCTGCTAAGCTACAGATAAATAAAGATGGGGACACTGCTGTGAGTAGTCCTAGAAAACTCTAAAACAGAATTTAATCATGTGTGGCTGATGTGTTCATTCTGTATTCCTGCAATCTGTTCCCCTATATTTGATTAACCTTTCTAGTTGAAAGTCTCTGGCCAAGTGAAACATTTAGTTCTTTGGAATGAAAGCAATACAGATATGCAGAGTATCAGACAACCAGCAAGGTGTTCTGCTGAACTATTCTGCAGTTACAGCTGATGATTTTTTTTTTTTTTTGGCAACTAGAATTTGGCAGGAAAATGTGTTTTTGCTGAAGGAAATGTGTTTTTCAATGGCTAGAAATGTTATCCATACCATCAAAATTTGGAAACTGTTGGTGTACTATTTAATCACAAATAATGTTTAGATGCTCACATTTCCTCTTTATTTGTATTCATCAGACCTCTCACTCTGAATACTTTCCTCATGAGACATTGTAACTGGAGCACTGATGAAATATTCTGATGGCTTACCAAGGATGGAGCCCACTGTATAACTTACGGAGAGCCATAAGCGAGGGCCATGCAGAGCTATTTCCTAATGGATAGTTCTGGGTTTAGACTGAAATTTTTAGTAAAAAATTGTTTATTTCCTTAGGGAAAGGGATCCTCTATATCTGGATGCCAGTACCACACATATCAGGGTTATTAAAAACTCTTCTAGTGAGGATGCACAGGTTTAAGTATGCAATTCCTCTGGAGAGTTTTGCTAATAAGTGCCAGTATCATTCACTTCACAAATTTAACAAATTAAAATTAAATTAAGCTACTGATGTTTCTCAACATCTCCATTATTAGCCGTTAGAAGACATAACCATCCTTTTATTAAAAAGTATGAATGCATTGGGTTATAAGAGCTTTTTGTAGAGCACCTGGGATATTGGAGTGTACACCTGTACTGTATTTTTTTATAGTCTCTTATGCTCTTTGCTATCACCTTGCAGATGTGTTTTCCTTCCAAGGTCATAATCACTGTTTCACGGTGTGGTGAATAAATCCTAAGTCTTTAAAGTGTGTCTGTGAACCTTAACTGGTTCTCCTGCCACTTTTCTCTCTCATTTCCCTGTGCACAAGCCACTTGGATGTGCTAAAAGGCAAATCTTGTCCTCACTTCAGCATGTGTGAAGGACTCCAAATATAGCAGAACAGTGGGATAGTGCACTGAAGCAGTGGTGTTTCAGCAAGACATTTATGAGGATTTCTTTGTCCTTGTTCACTTTAGAGCAGTGTTGGTGATCAATGTATCATGCAGTTTGCAGGAACTTGGTGTCACTGCCCAGGGCACTGTTGTTTTTTGGAGAGAGAGCATCACCCACTCAGTGCATCTATAGGACACTGCTCCCTAGTGTATTTGCATAATGAGTCTTTGTCACTGTACTGATATAGTAGGTACCTCAGCAAATATCCCCACCAAAAACCTTTATAAATATTTCCATTTCCAAAATTTTGCACTTGGCTAGAAATAGATTTAAGCTATAAAGACAATTAAATTGCATTAATTCTACTCTGTTTTGAGTCCTGTACTCCAAGGATAGCAACTATGCCCATTTATGGATTTCATCAGGGAAAGAGATCTCTAAAGAAATAATCTTTTTGTGGCATCAGTTTCACAACCCTTCTTTTAGGACAGCCTGCTCTGCTCCTCAATGCACTTTCAGTGAGGTACCCTGAAACAGAATAATAGAATAATTTTGGTTGAAAAAAGATCCTTAAGATCATCAGTCCGACCGTTTACCTGATATTACCAAGTCCTCCACTAAACAATGCACCTAAGCACCACGTTAAAACCTAGTGGCCAAGCACCTCCAAAATGTGAGGAGCACATGGTCCCTGCCTGCTTGCCTGAATTAGTGACTAGACTTGAGCCCCACCCTCTTATGGCCCAGGCAAGGCAGTACTCAGCAGCAGTTTGGCTGCTCAGAGGGGATCTTTCCAATCCCCCACATCAGAGCTGCTGGGCCGGAGAGAGTGAGTAGCTGTGGACACTTCCTAGGACATGACAGGCAAACATCCCTATCTCGAGGCTGCAGTAATTAAGTAATCTTACATATATTTCACTTCATATAAATAATTAATGTAACTGCTGGATCTGGATCTTTATTTCAGGTATCCTACAACCTCTGGACCGTCTTCACCTTCAGGCCTTGTCAAATCTTGCTGAACTGATTTCCAATAGGACTAATCAAAACATGGCCTGAGAATTTAGCCTTTTTTCAGAAAGACATCACTATTTTGATACTTAAAAAAAAAGAAAAATACTGCTGAATAGAACAGTTCCTTTTTTTAAGATCCATTTTGTGTGGGTGGGTATATTTTTTATTACAGAAATCATATGTAATGTTCTTCCTTTCATGCAAGCAATGAGAAAATATCCTCAGGCAAGTTGTTTTCCAAAATAATCAGCTCAGGCATTCCCCCATCTGGAAAAATATTGTTATGGCACTGTGGCTTGAAACCAAGTGAGTGATGGAATATGACTGATGTGAGTTAGTGTACCAGAAAATGTTTTTGTTTCAAACCTTATACCTGGTCTTGAATGCAATCCTTGGTTTAGTGGTTTAGTTACTCAAGGGCAGACATCAAACACCTGCTCTGTCCACTCTCCTTTACTGCCAACACTATCAATTTTCCAAATGAGTCAGCACATCTCTGTTTATTCTTTAATTGATTGGGAATACAGAGTTCTAATTGAGATTGCAAAATGAAAGTTGCAGATTTGATTGTCTGCTCAGAGTTCAGAACACTTCAGTGATCAGAGCTATCAGTCACACAAATGGTATAAGCAAATGCAAAACAACAAAGAAAAAATCAAATTCACAAGTTTGCAAAATAAGTTAACTCATGTTCTTACTTCCTATTCACACTGTAACACAGGCAAGAGCAAAATGTATCTGGAAGAATAAAACAAAACAAAACAAAGTCAAGGTGAAAACAAAATCTTTCCAACTTTATTTCTGAGGTGGCAAATCATCCTGAAGAGAACAGCAGATTAAATACTGCCACAGCAGAACCCGTGACTGACTTGCTGAAATCAAATTAGAATTTATTTCCAGACTCTGACAAACGAATATGCGTATATAATTTTGTGGAAATGTAATGGAAATATGTATTCAGTGAGAGGCAAGCAGTATGGAGCATTAGCTTTCATTGCCCCTTATTCTGGTATGAATAGTTGATTCAAAGTCTCTTTCTTGAGGACAACAGTAAATGGAAGCACAGTTTTGCCTTCATTCAAGCCAGTTGTATAATTGTAGAAGAAATTCAAATATTAAGAAAATAAGATAGCAATATTAGGTAACAATAAAATTCAAATTCCCTTTCGAAAGATAGTATGTAATATCACCTCCTCTGGCACACAATTTTTGGAAGGCAGGAAGTATGAAAGGGCAGTCAGGACCTGTATCAACCCCTGAAGGAGGGAAGGCTCAGTTGCCCAGTATTCTAAAACAGTGGACCTCATCTGAAAAAAAAATATTTTTTTTCATATAATATTCTGGGTTTGAATCTCCTCAGATAAGGACCGGGAATCTTTGCCTTTTAATGAAATGATTTCATTCTTTTCAATGACTCACTCTAATTTTTTTCTCTGTGCTCTGTGATTCAGACCATCCAGCCCTCCTGGTTTTCAATGTAATTTTTTTCCTTTGTCTCTATGTAACCTTTTTTCTGTGTGAGATTTTTGTGCACATTTTTCATGTTGCATCAACTACTTTCCAAAACATGAACAAAACTCTGCCCTTGACTAATAATGGGATTGTGAAAGAGATTCCTTTTGGCTTCATATAATTCATGAAGCACATTCAAAAGTACTGAGGAAAGAATCATCCTACAGAATTTTAGACAGAGCTGCAGCACTGCATTTGAGGGCAGCATGCATGAAGGATTATAGAATCATAGAATGATTTGCATAAGGAAGGACCTTAAAGATCATCTACGTCCAATCTCTCTGCCATAAACAAAGACACCCTCCAGCTAGGAGGATGTTGTTCAAAGGTTGTTCATAGCCCCATCCAACATGGCCTTGAACACTTCCACACCTTCTCTGGGCAACCTAGTCCAGTGGCTTACCACTGTCACAGGAAAGAATTTCATCCTAATATCTAATCTAAACCTACCCTCCTTAAGCTTAAGGCCATTCCCCTTTGTCCTATGCTCTTGTAAATAGTCCCTTTCCAAGTTTCCTGTAGGCCCCCTTCAGGTACTGGAAGGCTGCTGTAAGAACTCCCCAGAGCCTTCTCTTCTCCAGGCTGGACAGCCCTAACTCTCTCAGCCTGTCTACATAAGAGAGGTGTTTCAATCCTTTGAACATCACCTCCCTTGACCTGCTGGTCACACTTCTTTTGATGCAGTGCAGGACGTAGTTGGTTTTCTGGGCTATGAGTACACATTGCCGAGATCTGCTGAGCTTGTCGTCAATCAACAACCCCAAGTCCTTCTTGGCAGGGCTGCTCTCGATTTTTTGCCCATCCTGTATTTTTGCTTGGGATTGCCCTGACCCCAGTGCAGGACCTTGCACTTGGCCTTGTTAAACAAGGCCCACCTCTCAAGACTGTCAAGGTCCCTCCTAGGTTCCATCCCTTCCCTCCAGCCTATCAACTGCACCACACTGATTGGTGTTGTAGTCAAACTTGCTGAGTATGCACTCAATCCCACTCTCCATGTCACCAACAAAGATATGAAACAGTGCCAGTTCCAATACTGATCCGCGAGAATGGTATTGGACATTTTCTTGTAAAAAATGTCTTACATGCTCTTAGATATCTATAGATCCAACTGCTAAGTTTAAATTCACAAGAGAGTGTAATGGTTTAATTTTATAAAACTCTATACTCTTTCTTAAAATTGCACTAAATATTGCCGGTTGAGCCAGCAGAATTTTATGCATGAGACGCAGTGCTGTACAGGCTACAAAAGTGCTCACTTCCAGCTAAACCCAAGTGTGAATCGTCCTTAGAGTACATGAAATAGGAGCATGGGGTCATGTCTTACATGGTGGAGCAGGTACTCTCTGCAGCCCTCAGAGAGCCCACACTAGAGCAGAAGGAAAGGGTATGGAGAAAAGCAGCAGAGAGGAACCCCTGCTGGACCACCAACCAGTGCTGCTCTTTTTGCACTGGATGTGCTAACCAGGATGCGCTGAATTCCTCCCTTCTGTACTTATCTCAACTTTCTACTGTGATGGCTTATCTTATGGCAAGTTCCTTCTGTGGTTTTGACAGTGTTTTGAGACAGGCAACTGTATTCTTTAAGTTCTTCATTAGTACTTACCAAGGAGTAAGTGAGCCACTGGATGAGGGTTTGTCTGCTATCCAGGGCCAACCCACCACAGTAATGTATTCAGGTCATTCATAGTTAAAGCATGTTATTGAATGGCTGGGTGATAAAAATTAAAGATGAAATTCAGTGTTAGCAGTTCTAATTAATGATCGCAGCAAAAAGACCAAAAAAAAAAAAAAGACCTGATAACAATGTTGGAAGTGTTCACTTCTGCTGTTCAGTATCAGATCCAAAGAAATGATTAACACAAAATTTTTACAGCATATTCTGATGATTTATGACTGACTCTATTTCAAAAAAAGTTGAGTCATGTCAACAGGTCAGCTCTCCCAAATTGTGACCACAGGTGGAAGTTCCAAAATTAAATTCAATTCAGGATTTCTACAAGCAAGTTTTTCCTAAACAAGGACAGCATTAGTTGTGTTTCTGATGCAACAATACCCTTGTATGGGTGTGAGGCCAGTTTTCTATCTGGGCCAGACTATATGGTGAAATTGTCTCTTCTGAAATGCATCAATAGTGATGAGATTCTTACGATTCACAATGCAGAGCTTGGGCAGAGCAAAAACAAACTTCATAATGCAAAATATAGTGCTTCAGGCAGTATGGCTGATAAGGGAGACAGGGACACAAACTATATCTAAGTCAGCAATAAACCAAAGAAAAATACCTATGAATATTTTCTTAAACCCATTTGAATTTAAATATTTTAATTTATTTCATTTACAATATTCATTTTGCTTCAGATTGGACTAGATATAGCATACTTTTTCTTTTTAAACACTGAATTTATTAAATTAAATATTGAATTTAATACATATCGTTCATTAGATATTAGAAAGTGCCAAAACCAAGATTTTACAGAGAGGCAAATAATTGATTTTTCCATTAATTGTTTATAGTCAATAAAGTATCACTAGAAAACATCAGACCAGCTTTGTAATTTGGTGTGTTAATAAAAGCAGTTTAGTATTCTGTGAATTTGCAGGCTAAACTACCCTATCTATTTCTGATTCAAGGTAAATCACTACTATCTCCAGGTGTGTATCACTACCCCTATACTGAGAATTATGCCTCCTTACCCACCCTACATGCTAGTTTACCTGTGTGACTACTGTCTTACTAGTTCTGCAAAAAATTATTTAGGTCAAAGATAGATGGAAGAAGCAGTCATATGAATTCAAAGAGGAAAATATCCACTTGGAAGCAGAAAATAGAAGAGAGAATTTTGTATGGGGTAGTTAATCAGATTAAATGGGTTAGTCCATCTGATTGTGTCCGAAACCTCTTCAAGTGCTGCATTTCTTTTCAAAGACCAAACATCACTTACTGAATCATGCAGGTACATTTTTATATTTACTTATCGTCCAGATTCTAGACTGCTAATTAGAGGCATTAAAAAATAACTCCCTGGAGTTAGACATTCATTTAGTTTAGAGACTGCTATTCCCAAACAAATAATAATTTGTTCCTTGCTGTATTTACTATTGTAAAGTGTCTCACTTTCGAGCGAAAGTTTCCAGTAGGAAAAAAAACAACCCAGATCCCATGAGAAAGGAATTTTAAGCAAAGAAATATTGTTCTGTGAGAGAAAAAGGTACGAAGGTCAGGCTGTGTGAATTAATGTAGTATCAGAATGACAGGTGTTTAGGAAACCCTTAAAGACAACAGAAGTAAATGACAGCTGTGAATGTAACAGAAAGCAGACCCTGAGTCTTTTAACATTTTCAGAATTTAAAGGTGCTATCTGTCTCCATAGCATTCTACAACATGCAAAGGGACAGAGTCATTGTAACCAAATATTGTCACAATATGGCTAGTTACACAGCACCTCTCCTGTGGCTGAGACACACCACTTGGAGCCCACCCAGTGTTTGGTAACACCAGTAACCTCAGTGTTGATGGGAGAACCAGCTCTGTGCCAGCCTTTTATCATAATGGTCCTACAAAGGTAAATTATTTATCCTGCATGGTTTGGGTGTGAGTGGAGAGGATGGGACAGGACCCAGCCGTGGACTGAGACCTTTTCAGGGACTCCAGGGAAACTACCACACTGCACAGAAGAAGGTACATGTCCTACATCAGGGACACAAAAATAAGGTCTAAGAAGGGTAGCAGAGATAAAAGCCAGCTTTGAGAAATCTATATTTACTGGGAAACACGTCCCTTCTCAACGTGCATTTGACCATAGCTATGTAGTTTTTGTGGTGAACAGAGATATAGGGCATTATTTATGTTTTACACATGAGTGCTCTCCAATTGCTGTAAAAACTCTTTAATTGGTTTCTCAGTTGAGTCCTTGGAAGCCCTGTCTTGCACAAGAACTGAGTAACAAGCAGACAAGAAGCTTCTTTAATTTTTCCTTTAATTCTACTATTTTGTTTAAAATGCATTTTTTCAGTGCAGGGGAATAAAGTCTGTTAGGTGGCTTTCAAATGTGGTTGCTAGAAACACAAATGTAAACAAAATTTAAAAATAAAATCCACCTTCCACCAGTAATGAAGCCATCAAAAAGTGTAACACCGCGCACAGAAATAGGTCCCATTATGCAAATGCATTGCAGAAGATCTTAATAGATGGGAGCCCCTCTGTCTCAGTCTGTGTAATTATAATGTACTGTATATAATTAAAATTAATGTAATTAAAACAGTCTCAGTACTAAGTTCAATTATGTCACTCAAATGTTGCCTCTAGACACACCCGAACTGGCACATCAGTATTATGGAGAAGATAATCCCTATATTTCTTTAGACTAATAAACAGCTGGGATCAAAAGAGATTTAAAGGGTAAAAAAGCAACGTTGAGATTCTTCTTTTCTTAAAATAATAAAAAAAAAAAGGTACTTTTACTCTTAAGAGAAACACAACATCAGAGATCTCTCTTTTAATGAATATATACAATAAGTAGCAAATTAAACACCTAACAGGGCAAAAACCAACAGTTTAATTCTCTGATGTAATTCTGTATCAGTAATAAAGACGAGAAATAGTATTCCAACAGTTAGTCCTGTGAGTAGAAAAGCTAGCAAAACCTATAGCTTTATGATCTTAGATGAACCTCAGTATCATCAGTTTTACATCACTGTCATTCTCAGCTCTCACTCATGTCCCCTATCTCTCTTGCTCCTTGGCAGGGCAAAAAGCCCATGCAGCCCAGGACTGGAGGTTTCCTGCCAGCCACCTCCTGCAGCATCACCCAGAACCTTCTGGCACTCAGCAGGAGACCAGACATTCAAGGTGAAAATTTAGGGTATGAGACATGAACCCTCCAAGCCTTCTAACATTCTTTCCAAGTAGGTTAAGTTGTCCATCAGACTATAGGATGCAGATTCAAAGTGATACCACAGTTCTGTAAGCATCTTTCCTTTGGAAACAAAGCTAAGAGCATAGCCAAGGTGGCAAACAGAAAGTTTGTGTTTGTGGGAGGGGGGGAAAAAAAAAAACCCTGTTGTTTTACAGAATAAACCAGAGGCTATTAGGACACATACAGATTATACTGAGAATTGTAGATGTTTCAAATTTCAATGCAAATGGTAAATGGATGACCCAGATCTTAATAAAAATCTTAATATGTTTATAAAATATTCCTGAAATGGTTACTGTATATAGCATTGCAAATGTCTTCTTTGACATTGTCTAAAATGTTTCTGAGGTTAGAAGGTGATGCTATAAGAATACCCAAGTTTTCACAGAAATAATGCTGATCTTGAATGTCCCAAGTCCCAAATCTAAAGTTGTCTTTTAAAGAAGATCAAAGTTATGTACTAGTCTCTCAGCAATCATGAAAGACTGCATCCTATTAGCCCCTCAAACACCATCAGTTTATGCAGATCCTATTCTTATATTACAGTGATAAACTTCACCGTTTCTGAAGTCCTTTACATAGTCAAAGCCTTTTGCAGTTTTTTCCTTGTTAAGAGTGGGGCAATAATTCTGCTTTCTGTCTATCTTTGAGGATTCTGTGTAATACCTTCTATCTACAAGTTAACTGGAAATGGATTAATAGGATAAGGCTGAACCTTACTAACACTAAAACAATATTTCAGTTCAGCAGTGTTGCCCTCTTATTGTGATGAGTGCATTCCTGAGTGTGAAATGGAACAATTTCACAGGAACTCATCATTTCACAGCTATTTTGCCACATGTTTTATATCTGAAAATTATCTTAAATTACTAATACAGATTAATAATAATAAAGGTTCCAATTTGCACAGAGCAATAGAAATGCAATATATGGAATGTTTGGTCTTTGTTATAAATATATACACATTTCCATATTGGGGTTTTGTTTTGTTGTGAGATGGGTTAAAAAATCCCATTCTAAAGGAATGAAAAAAAAATTAGCAGGAGAGACAAAAAATAGGGCAGCTCCAGACTACAAGATATTTGTACAGCTTAGTTGATTTTGAATGGCTAAACCTGGAGAATTTCACCACATAAACTCAAGAAATAGAGTTAGGCAATCTCAGACACATTAACAGTTATTTTGCAGAAAAGTGAGGCACCAGGTGACACAGTCTTATCTCTACAGAGAGTAGTGGGGTGGGAGCTGAGGAACCGTCAACCCTGAAATTATCCCAATTGGTTAGAGCATGGTGCTAATAACACCAAGGTCGTAGGTTCAGTATCTTACAGGCCATTCATTAATAATCCTTGTGGGTCCCTTTCAGTGAAGAATATTCTGTGATTCAGAGAAACTTTAGTCCAGGAATGGAAAGCCAAACCAGTTGAAAGAACTGTGCAGAGGACAGTAAGGAAGAGGAGCAAAGATGGGTTTGTCAGAGGTAAAACGCGTGAAATCAATTTTTCCTGTAATCTGCAAAGATTTCCCAGAAACATTTTTCACAGTAATCAATCTCCTCTCTTTCCCAAGACTAGTAATATTTTGACACTTTCTCATGTGACCTTCCTACAAATAGGCTAAGGGAAATCTGGTCCAGAGAAAACTATTACATAAAAGCTATTAGAGGTTGCAAAACTGGCTGGAAAACTCTTAGAAGAGATTGAATATCATTAGTTTATCATCAAAATGGAAAGACATACTAAATGTGGTTTTGCAGGGTTCTTTATTTGGTCTTAATTTATATATTTGTATTAGTTAATATACATGTTAAAAGACCTGAAAGGTAGAAGAGAGATTATTCTCAATCAGTACGTCATGTCACCCTGGAACATACCACTACTATGACAGAGAGCAGCATTAGAATTCAATACCATCTTGATAAATAGGCAAACAGACTGAAAAAAGTAATACAGTTCGGTAGGGAAGGGCACACAAATAGAGCCAAGAATAATAAATTGCATGACATAGGATCAGGAATGATTGCCTAGACAGCAGTTCTGCAGGAAAGATATGCAGTTTATGATGGATTACAAGGGGAACATAAGCCAACATTGTCACTCATTGCAAAAAGACAAACATCTATACTAGAACAAG
This sequence comes from Pyrocephalus nanus, assembly GCA_038380795.1. Lineage (NCBI taxonomy): Eukaryota > Metazoa > Chordata > Aves > Passeriformes > Tyrannidae > Pyrocephalus > Pyrocephalus nanus. Next base: position 49,328,476 of record CM076264.1, read on the forward strand.
CCCTCAAAGCTTCAGCTTGGCAAACACATGAATTTCTTTGTTGTAAAGCACTTTTTATTGCATTTGTGAACAGTATTTTTAATCTCTATGAATTCCAGTGGAAAAAATAAGTAACTTTTTTAATCACAACACATAAAATTTGTACACAGATGTAAAATCCGTGGATTATTTTCTGGCTCATGCAGCATCAATGTATTTATTCACAAAATCTCTTTTAAAAAACTACTACAAATAATGTGTTGAAAATTATAAGATATTCCCCTGTTGATTTCCATACATGATTAAATTTGCATAGTTGGATACTTTAAGAATTCATTTTCCTGATATGGTTTATACAGAATTCATTAAGACACCAGGAAATAAAATAACAACAATAATTGTGATTGTCCCCTCCCAAACTCATTAGGAGTAATTTGTTAGAGTATTATTGCAATCTAATTAGAATTCTGTAAAATACAGATTAGTTTAAAAGACTAGAATATATATGCAATCCATAAGACTGATTAGAATTCCTGTTATTTGTTCCTGATAATCACAGAATATGACAATTTGGAAGGGATCCATAAGGATCATCAAGTCCAACCCTTAGCCCTGCACAGGACCATCCCCAAGGCACACCATGTGCCTGAGAGTATTGTCCAAATGCTTCTTGAACTCTGTCAGGCTTGGTGCTGTGACCACTTCCCTGGGGAGCCTGTTCCAGTGCCCAAGCACCCTCTGGGTGAAAAACCTTTTTCTAATATCCAACCTAAACCTCCCCTGACACAACTTCAGGCCATTGCCTTGGGTCCTGTCACTGATCACCACAGACATGAGATCAGTGCCTGAGACTCCTCTTCCCCTCATGAGGAAGCTGTAAGACTGCAATGAGGTGTCCCCTCAGTGCCCTCCATGCAACAGGCACTGCTTGAAAAGCACAGGAAAAATCTTATTTCATTTTTTTCTGTTCTTTGCTTAGAAACAAAAAGAGAAATAAACACCTCCTGAGATGGGAATGACAAATAGTGTCTTTACTGGAAAATATGTCAATCAAAGGCAAAGTACTTTAAGTTCTTGACAGTAGTTACTCAGCTCACCATTTCAAATGCTAAATCCAAATTCCATTACAGAACAGGTGGTTTATGGACATTCTGATCATCAGTACAGCAAAACACTGTCACTAATAGAGGTTGGTAAATTCTGATGGTAAGCAAAATACGTTTTTTCTGCAACCTTGGTTGTTCATCATTATAATCTACAGATATGAATTCTGTGAACTACACAGAACAGAAGGCCAGGGAGTGAAGCCTGAGGAATATCAACCAATTATCATTATGCTTAATGTGCATTTATTTATATTGTCCACTGAGTAGACAGTGAGGTGGATTATGAACTGGCTGAATGGTAGATCTCAGAGGGCCATAATCAGAGGCACAGGGTATAGTTGGAGGCCTGTCTCTAGTGGTATCTACCAAGGTTGAATACTGGGCTCACGACTGTTTGACTTATTCATCAATGATTTGGATGAAGGGACCGATGCCTCCTCAGCAAGTTCAAAGCTGAGAGGAGTGGCCGATACCCCAGAGTGCTGGGCAGCACTTCAGAAGAACCTTGACAGGTTGGAGAGATGGACAGAGAGGAACATTATGAAATTCAACAAAGGCAAATGCAGGGTCCTGCAACTGGGGAAGAATAACCCCAGGCACCAGTATAGGCTGGGGACCGACCTGCTGAAAGCAGCTCTGCAGAGAAGGACCTGGGGATCCTGGTGAGCAACAAGCTGTCCATGAGCCAGCATGTGCCCTTGTGGCCAAGAAGGCCAATGGCATCCTAGGGAGCATTACAAAGAGCTGTGCCAGCAGGTCAAGGTACATGATCCGGTCCCTCTACTCAGCCCTAGTGAGGCCACGTCTGGACTGCTGTGTCCACTTCTGGGCTCCTCAGTACAGGAGAGACATGGAGCTCCTGGAGTGAGTCCAATGGAAGGGCAACAGTGATTAAGGGACTGGAGAATCTCTCTCACAAGGAAAAACTGAGGGAGCTGGGCCTGTTCATCCTTGAGAAGAGACGACTGAGAGGGCATTTCAACAATGTCTATAAGTATCTGAAGGGAGAGTACCAAGAAGATGGAACCAGGCTCTTCTCAGTGGTGCCAACCAATAGGACAAGAGGCAACGGGCAGAAACTCATGCACAGGAAGTTCCACTTGAATATGAGGAAGAACATCTTTACTGTGCAGTTGACCACACACTGGAACAGAGTGGCCAGAGAGGCTGTAGAATCTCCCTCACTGGAGATATTCAAGAACCATCTGGACACAATCCTGTGCAATGTGCTCTAGGATGGCCCTGCTTGAGCAAGGAGGCTGGACCAGATGACCCCCTGTGGTACCTTCCAATCTTACCCATTCTGTGATTTAACTGATGTGGTCAAGACAACACTTAGGAGCAATAAATCACATTCTAAGTTGTTATTTATGAAAATCTATCAACAGAAGAAACTTAGGTGTAAAAACAGCTACCAGAATATAAGCAAATCTGTTGGCAGGATCACTTAAGTAAAATCTGTTGTTAGGATCACTAAAGTATACTCAGAAATTCTGCTTGTCCCACTACGATAGAGCAACAAAGGCTCAAAAATATGTAATTGCTCACATTGTGATTTTTCTTTAGATCAAGTTATGCCTGTGCTTGTTGAGGATGAAAGATGAAGAAATAAAGCACAAAGAAAACCCCTCTTTGCCCAGAGTTACCATGTAGGACAACTCAACAGAAGACAGGCCTTATCATCCCAGACCAATGCAGAAAAAATCACAACCGCTGGAGTAAAACTCATGCATCAAGGTGGTCATGGACATCAAAAGACACCTCTCTAGGGTTAAGCAAAGAGACTCCAGCTGTGTTAACACCTTCACATGAACAAGTGGGTCCTGAACAGAAAAACTACTCTGAGCCCTCACAGCAGAACCTCTTTTTTGCTGGAACCTCCTGAAGCTGCAAGACTGTGATTCAAACCTCATGCCCAATGGATGATGAAAACACCTGCACTAATTAGCCACATGGAAAAGAGACTTCAGGTGGAACTTGGTAAACAGCCTGGCCCTGGTATCTCAAGCTACCTAGCTAACAAATCAGAGACTCTCAAGTCCACACTGGTAACAGGATGCACGTGGCTATGTGCTAATACCAGAGAGAGCAAAGTTCAGAGGAGCTTCGTTCAACAAGGGCAGAGAGAGACACCTTATTTAGGAATTAGGTCCTCCTCTTCTTCTAGGAGGAAAGAGTAAGCCGCTCATTTCTGACAGCAGGCATAGACCAGAGACACTTCATCAGCTGAGTGCATTCTCAGCCTCTGGGCATATGCAATGTCAGGAAGAGAAAGCACCAGAGAAGCTTCCCTTCCCCCTGGTCTTCCCTTCATAGAAAATGGTGATACAAGGATACAGAGGTATCTTTGTGCAGCTTCAGCTTCTGAAGTTGCACGCCTGTGTGGTTTGCACCTTTTGGTATTCCTAAGGAAAATCATGACTACTTCATACACCATCTCTGCAAAGTGTGAGTCACTTATCTCCACCCCTATCCAGATGACAGATGCATTTCTTAACAGACAATAGAGCAGAGCAATGTAGCTATGGGCATCAGGCAAAAAGCTATCTTGAATTGTCCTATTCTCCCTCCTGGTATCTGCTGAAATTTTGAAAGGTCCTTGATTCAGTTTCCCAAAGTAGGAATCAAATGATTGTGAAAAAGTCATGGGCAATTTGCTCAAAAGATAAAGGAAACTGAAAGGATTGATGATCACACCCAAGGTAGCACAGAGATTCCAAGCAAAACGAGAGTGATCTAGTCCAATTACTAGTTATCAAATACATAAACTCTTTCATAAACTAAATAGGATCCACCTTATAAAGAATTTGACTTTCAGCCCTACAAGGAGTCCTGGAAAGTTTCTCTGGAATGTCATTTTGTATGGTTTCATGAGCCCACATCTGTAAGCCAATAGGCAATTGCATATAGAAGAGCCATAAGGAAATACATAAAGGACTTCCCTTTGAAACTGCCATTTTTGCAGCAACCTTTTCAAGGACATTATTTCATAGAGCCAGTAAATGCGTATGTTAGTTAGTAAAGGCTTCATTTCAATACTGCTTTCCAATTAATTAACTTTCTTTCCCTAGTGTCTACATAATTACCTTCTAGTTGTATCCCTGGAGTGGTGCCTAAGGCATAAATGAGGGCAGAGTCACCTGAAAAAAACACTGAGGTCAATTCCCCTTGGTGTCCTGAGAACAGAGATCTCATACCCATGTAATCCAAATGACTAGAGGAGAAAAAAGATAATATAAAGGCTGAATAAATATGCTTTCTACTGATTGAATGGTAGAGGAGTAATTTATTAATATTGTTTTTATGCAAGAATTTCTTCCAGAAAGAAAAACACAAAACCACTCAATAAGTAAACCTCATATTGTTCTATTTCTTAGGAGGTGCGTATTTTTTAATGTTTTTAGCAATATAACCTCTTATCATAAAATATGATCCTCTCATTAAAGTATAATATGTAATATCTACCCCCTCAAGAACATTTTTTCAGAGATAAAGGGGGTCAAAAATTCATGTCAAGTTATCATTTTGTTGCTGTTATAGGAATGATTTGCCAAGATATATTCTGCCTTGAGCCGCCAGCACACTGATAGAGTTAATTCATTCCCTAGCCTTATACTTGCCAAAACATGTATACTCAGATCTAGTTCTCCCAGGAAAAGGACTTTACTGACAAAATAATGGTTGTTACCTGTCTGAATGAAGCTCTGGCATAAAGATTATACTGCACTAGGGAAGGAGTAGGAAGATCTTGTATGAAAGTTGTGTTCCGCAGAAATAATTGATAGTTTTGCTACAGACTTCACTGCAGCAAAATTTTATTGGAAGTCTCTTCATGCTATTTCTACCCTTTTCCCAAATTTCTGACTAAGATATTCAGGAAGGTAACAGTGCTCTTGTGATAAACCATGTCTTTTACTAAGGACTTTAACATCAGGGGACTTGAAGATCATTTAATTTTTCTGAAGAGGTAAACTGTGCTTCACTAGATTGTTTATCAGACCTGATCATTAATAATCTAGAGGTAACTTCACCAATTTCCATGAAATTCATTTAGTCATGTGGGTTAGGTTTCTTCCCACCAATCTGCCACTATTTAAGATGACTTTTAATGGATATTTTCTAACCTCTCTGAATCAATCCCCTCAATAGCTGTGTTTATAATTTGTCCTCCAGATGACAGCAAAGGTCAATTCCCTATCATGTCATTAAAGGTGTGTTTAATTTAGCCTCTTTCCCCTACACAGCTAACAAAGCCCTGATAAATCAGCTATATAGCAAGAATAAACACACTGCTTCACTTAATTAAAAATTAAATTCCTCTTGAGGGATCATTATAGTAGTGAGCTGCTACATGCCTTTGTTAAATAGGTGTTTCTTCGAGGACACAACCAGAGGTATACTACTGGGAACTCTGTATCAATGTAAACAGGAATTCGTTCAGACATTCAATTAGAACACTACACGTGTTCATCCTCTAAAAAGATGTGTGTCTAGAAAAGCTAAGGGTTTTTTGAAGAACCTAGAGAACTGTACTACTATCTGGTTCAGATTGGTACCTGGTACACTTATGGATCATGTAATCTCAGTATTTGGAAGAAAAAGAAAAAATATTGCTTTGCATAATTATGCTGGCCAAGAAACCCTTGTAATAGAAGAAGGCTGGAGAAGAAGGGCAAGGGGGCCGTGCCTGTGTGGTTCAGGGAGTAATGCTGACTGTGACTGACCACAGCTGTTGCATAGAAGACTTTATTGAAACACAAAAGGGACTGGAAGGCAGCCTTTATTTTAGAAAAACAGCTACCAAGAGGTGAGTAGATGAATTGGTGTGAATGTTTCTTCCTGAGTTACTAAAAGACTGTAAATGTCTCCCTGAGTTAGCCAGACCAGCATGGGGGCTGGAGAGTGAATAAGTGATGAATAAGGCCTTGTGAATTCAGGAGTCTGGTCTGGCACATTCCCACAAAACCAATGCTCAGCTAAAGACCACAGTAACTTCCACATATAAGTCCCAGTGCACTGCTGGATGCAGGTGTATCTATCCTTTCTTCCTACTCATTAGCATTAAAACTTCACACTACTCAAGCAAATAGAGTGGCAAGAAGTCGATCTTTTACTGACTTTCACATGTGTACTTTTCACGACAAAAGAAAATAACTCTTCACTCAAATTTTCTTTCATTTCAGTGAGTTGACAGCCATAGCAGTCAGCCAAAACACAATGATACTATGTAATACTGTAGATTTATACTACAGTTTCCTGTTAAAAAAGAGGCTCAAGATTTCCTCTAAAGGCAGTTCCAGGAGCATAATAATTTCTCTTTTTCACCTTTTAGAACTGCAGATTAGAGTAGGTCTGTCTGAGGTCTGGTACTCTGGGTCTAAAAGCAGACATTCACGTGGGAGCATTATACACTTTACACATGGTACCAAGGACTTACCTCTGCTTGGTAATACATTCCCATGATCCAGAAATGCAAAAGTGAGCTTCTCTGTGACATAATTGTTAACATGGGGACTCTTATTTATTTTCTCAGCTACAATGCATGTAAAGCAAATAGACCATAGAAATACCATTACACACACTCCTGCACTCACTTTAGAGACAATCAATATCAATTATCAAATTCTCAACATGAGAGAAAGGCTGTGAAATTGCCCATAAAATAAATTTACAAAGTCATCCCAATATCTTCTATGTTCTGTTCTAAAAATGATACGTAAATAATTATTTCAAAGGTACTTTCACTTCATTACCATACCAGAGCCTATTCATGACCATACTGATGGTGACTATACCATCCTGTGTTTCACAGAACTGAGGAAAATAAGTCAGACTCTCGTTTCACTGAAGGTTCTTGCTTTGTAATGGATTGTGCCCCTTGGAGCAGGGTCACTCTCTTTCACTAGCTTCTCAAGCTCCCTAACACACCCGTATCTTTTATTCAAATAAAGGTGATGTTTGCTTTTTAACAAATTACTGAAACTCTTGATCTATTTTAAGAGCTCAGGACGAGACTTTCAACCCTAGAGGAACTCTTTATTGGTAATATTACAGTTTCTTTTAGGAAGGTAGCCTATAGCTTTTTTAACATTCATGCAAGTCTTGTTGTTGTCTCTTGTGGAAGACCCACTAAGTAGGATCAGAGTTTTCCTATAACTCTCTAAAAATCCCAGACTCTCCTGTGAGTTTCTCCTCTCTTTTCCCTTGAGAAAAAGAGCTACAAAAATTCCTCTTTCTATTTTATGGTACAAGTGATGATAGTAGCTTGCAAGGGACTGGTGGATCAATACGCAGATGATGTTACTTCTATGCTGAATCACCTTTGGAAACACAGAAGAGAAGGAAAAGGAAATTTGCATTTTTAATATATACAGTTTAATTGCCACTAGTGCCCAGACATACTTGGCATATCTTCCTGACCCATTTGACATTTGCTATTACTCACATCCAGGTGATAGGAAAGTGCCCAGCATTAGTCCATGGTCAGATTTTATCCTATAGTCCCTCAAAAAACTCAGATCAGACTCCTGGCAGCTGAAGTGCATTCCAGTCTAAGTGGCAGCACAGTGTATTTCAAACAACAAAAGTAACATTGCTGTAAGCTGTTTAATGTATCATTTTCTGCCTCTCCAAGTGGAGGAATTGCTCTCTCCATCAGTATATTATGCCAGTGGCCCCCACCCACTGTAGTGAAAACATGCCACAATGAGCATGTTGCAAAACTTCAATGCATTGCAGCCTTTCCTATCTGTTACTTTCTAAGGTGATTATGTGTATCACGTCTGGGCATCATTTAATACTGTGTGCTCAGGGTTTGTCCACACAAAGTACAAATGAATCTGTTATTTTACAGTGTGCTACCAACTTAAAAGTGCCATGTTTGTTCTTTTGAATATTTCAGATATTTATTCTGTTTGATCCTATAAATGTCTCATCCTTAATCCTTTATCTCTAATTTAGACAACTAATTGCTGTAGACAAATTACATAACTCCCTTTCATATTTCCCTATATGCTAAATACTGATAGCCTTCATTTATCAATGATACTCAGCTTTACAATAATTATATTTCAAGGCACAAAAAATTGTTGTGCAGTAGCACTCTTTAGTGATGCACAAATGAATCACATACTGAATATGAACCAAATACAAAGAATTTGTGAAACCAAGGGAAATGTTGAATCCTGAGCAGAGATGAAAATAATACATTCAAATTAATTCAGGCACTTTTGAATACCATCACTTTTGCTACATCTTATGCTCTCAACAATCACTCTCTTTGAACTGCAGCAACTGGGATTAAATATTAGAATGTATGGAGCCTACCTGAATCTTTCTGAATAGCCACAACTATCCTATGATTTGTAATGCTGTGCTCGTGCTCTCTAATGCTAACACCAGGCACTGGTTTTATTATGAAAATCACAAATTTACTAATGCCTTTTTTGAACATTATTTCAGCTGGTTTTATGTGCCAAGTTAAACTGACTACACATGCAGCATAAAATTAGGGATAAAATATGCTCTAATATAACTGTAATTAGGATAGAAATTAAAGGACATTGGCGAGTATAGCACAAAAACCTCAAAAAATTATCACCTCAGATATATTTGGAACCTTAAGCTTTGAGGCTTAACAAGCAATTTGAAAGCAAGTCAAACAGCCTGAGTATGATGCTAATAGATAACCACCTGTGTCCTTCCAGTGCTCTGGAAAGCCTTATTAATCATGCAGGGCCATGGATCCTGGCTCCTTTTCCACTTAAGTAAATTTAGCACTATGAAGAACCACGACCGAGTGGGTATTTCATGTTAATGAACTCTTTGCTTCACATGGTACTCTCTTCCTATTTGAAAAAATAACTATTTGTAAGGAAATTCAATTTTTTTAGCATAAAATATTAGTCAATCAGTAGTTTGAACAATTCCCTGTGATGACCCAAGGAAAAAGAATCAGCTAGAACTGTTTTCCAACTCAGACATGTCTGTTAAATAGAACTCTGTGTGGATGTAGTCCTTTGTTTAAGAACAATAGAAACTGGATCAAATTTTTTTTATTTTAACTGTATCAGACTCAGCAAGGTTGCTGCAAAACAAGATTAAAAACATACCTGGGAAATGATTGCACAGACCTCTAGTGGACTGAAATTGAGGTACTCAGACTTATGTGTTGCTTAACACAGCAACAAATTCCCATAGTTTAGTGTCTTCTTGCAGAAACTAAATACTGCTGACAAGTTTTATTCTCCAGCTACTCCAGTAGTGTTTTCTGCCTTCCATATATAAAGATTTCTGGTACAAATATCAGCCAGAGCGTGTCCCAGAAATACAAAATCTTACTAAAAGGCAATTTTGAAAGACATCCAGTATTATCACGTATAGTTTGCAGAGCAGAAAATCAGATTTCAAAAGGCTCATGAAGGTTCATGAAGGTAACTTCTGGAGCTCCACAGATTGTATTAAAACAGGGCTGTTTTCCACTTTTTCATCTTCCACTACCAGCTTCTGAGCTAAATAAATCTCCACAGTTCTCACAGGTCTGGACTGAGTGGAAGATCCCATATTTCAGGTCTGATGACAGGATTAGGTTTGGATCTGCACCATTCAGAACACCAAGTGACATCCTGAATTTTCAGGTGTTTTATCCCAGACTGGTAGCAGAATATGTTTGGGGTATTACACACATGTTCTTGTAGATCTCTAAATAATTAGGCTTTTTAAAACAAAACCTAGAGAGATGAAGCTGCTGATGTCTGTCAGGTCTAGAAATTACACTTACCTCTCCAGTGAAATGGTCCTGAGCAAGACAAATCCTTATACCATCCCCTCAAGAATTGTTTTTAAAAAGTCTCCCAGTTAACGCTATTCATTAAATGAGTCTCACATCACACATCTTGAAGAGAAGACAGAATTATCAAAAATAAATTAAATAAGGAAAGAGTCATAATAATGGTTGAACAGGTCACAAAAGCCTATCCCTGCTTTTGACTTCGGCATTTCTATTGGATTCAGAAAGAATTAAATAACCAAAACAAACAAAAAAACAAACAAATAAAATTTAATACACACACACCCCCCCAAAAAAAACAAACCACAACCTCCCAAGCAGATGCTGTAGAACATAGGAAAATGCAAAATAAAACTTGTAAGAGACATTTTAGCAGATAATAACTTATTGTGTATCTTTGCATGAATGCATTTTCCAAAATTAAGTATCTCTGCTGTCCAGAGATGAACATCAATGGAATTAGACGCCTAATATATAGAGGTATACATGCATCATTTGCTCAGAGCTGCTCCTAATTGAGAACAAGTAGTCTCAGAAAAGGGTCATATCTCAGCAAACCAAAAGCAATCTTCAAAAACCTATAATCTGCTTCAGTTTCATTATGGCTGAGAGAAATATGGAATATGGCTTGTATGGTTTCACCTAACGGTGTCAGTTAATCAAAGGTGGAGAACAGTTCACCTAAGAAGAACATTGACATCAAAGGCAGAAAGGGAGGAGTGCAAACAAATACATCTACATTTATGCATCTTCTCATCATCTTGTAAATGGAAAAATATATACTACTACAAACCCATTCGTGGGTTTTCATACACCTACTGGAAGAGTAAGCATTGATGAGAGTACTAGACAGGAACACAGTGTATTGCAGGTAGAATCAGGTAACATCACTGTTACAAAGATAAAATGTATGTAAAAATAATGAAGAAAGAAGTACATCTCTTCTCTGCAAATACAATTGCTATTTAGGAATAGTACTAACCACAGGAGATGCCATTTCTGGATACTTACGTTGCCAGACTGCTGTATTGGAACAAGTAGAAATATGCACTACTGAGAAGCATAGCCTTTTAATAAGGGAATACAGAGAAATAATTAGGTATTAGGAAAGCTGGGGAGATGCCTCTTGAGATTTTCAAAAGTATTGCACTTCGACGGCAGTTAGGCACTCAGCTTCTGTTGCAGCCTTTCTAGGTACTAAAAAGTGCAGTTCTAAAGCAAAATCCTTGCACTCCACACCCTCACCTTGTATTAAAGCAAATGAAATAACAGTTGAGATAGGTCTGGAAGCATTAACCTTGCCTTGCATTACTGCATACAGTTTTACAGAAAGCCACTGCTGTGAGATTTGAGAGGCTTTGCTGTCCACCAAGTGCTGCCTCCTTATCAGTGCCGTGGCTGGAAACATGTGATGCTTGTGCAGCACTTTTCGCTCAGTTCCCAGTTATTTGTGTTACTTTTTCAAGAATGGAAGCTCTTGGAAGTCACGTGAAACCCCAAGTGAATGGATCTCTGACCATGCCTGGCCATGTTGCAGCTAGGCAGGTCACAAAATGTGAAGAAGACAACCAGAAAACATTCAGAGTTAGAAAGGGTTAGTAATGCAATCAGCTTTCAGAAATACCCGACCACCATCAGGATGCATGCCAAAATATATTCTCCAACAAAGCTTTTCTACTACAAACAGCGTGAGGAAGCCCTAGCAAAGAAGAAAAGTGGAGAGGGGGGAATCTAAGCATTGTCTCTCTACTGAGACAAGAAGAGATGATTCAACTGAACTGCATTAAGACGTCCACAGAACAGAACTAAATTACTTGGAGAACACTCAGGCATTATAGTAATAAGCACTACAGGAAATAATGCAGCTGTATAAAACATTAAATAGTTTAAGTTATTTCTAATAACTGGTTTTTTCCTGCTACCTTATTCCAACCTTTCTACCACATTTAGGGCAAGCAGTAAAATAACAGCAAATACAGCTGCATAAACATTTCTTCTGCTTTTCTCCTATCTCATTAACTCCAATATATCCAGCTCTTCAGTGAGTCTCACTGTAGCTGCTCCTCAGAGATATCAGAATCATGGAAATACTTGGAATTTCAGTTTGCATTAACTATGTAAAAAAAGCTTCTTCATTCTGGGGGTCAGAATGACGAGTCCCTAATATATCAGCATCAAAAGGAAATAAAGAGTGCTCCCAAATTTAGTGGTTTAAACTATTTTTTTCTTTTCTTTCTTTCTTTTTTTTTTTTTAATTACTCTGATACTTCATTAGTCTGGTTTATGACTTCTGAATGCCTGCAATTCAAAATCCTGGAAGAGAAAGGGGGGGGGGGGGGTTAGTAGGTGACACCAATCATTGCAGAGCAGTTACTGATGCCATTACAGAGATCTGAACTAAGATAACAGACAGTTAAGATTTAGATTTTCTACAGGAAAATAGCAGGGCTTAAGGAGCCTGTGCCCTAAGCACCTCATAGATCATGAGATGTTACAGGGGAGAGCACCTAAACATCATACTGTTGCTGTAGCCTTGTTGTGGTTTCAGGCAGAGAGAAAGCTGTCTGCTTACACCACTGCTTGAAAGTTTCTATATGCATCTTTATATAGAGCTTATGTAAATGCTGAAACACCCATTTTGAGATTAGCAAAGGAAACATACCTCAGAAAAAATTTAGTCAGGTATTAATTACTGTGAAAGAGAAGTATTTGTTTGTGAGTTGTGATAGAGCTGGTAATCTCCTTAATCACAGAGAAGAGTGAGAAGTGAGATACTGAATCCTTCAAGGATTTTATAATGTTTAATGAGGCTTAAAAGAGAAATTTGTGAGCTAAAAAGTAGCAGTTATCAAGCAAGGACTTGTCATTTACCTCAATAAGAAAAAAAATTTAAAAAAGATAGTTTTAAAGTATTTTAGAGCCTTTACCTAAAGTTGTGGATTGATTTGTTTTCAGCTACTTTGTTGCTTTGTTTTTGCAACTGTAGAAAATTAAGTAGTGTTAAGGTGGTTGAAGATGTAGATCAGAGGTCTGACAAAATGGACGTATAGAATATCAGTTAATAGCAATGTCTCTTTCTTGTCAATATTTATTCATACAAAATAAAGCCCTTTTAGGTCTTCATTTTGCAAGAAGCATGACACATCATATAACATAATACTTTTGCATTGGCTGTGCTGAAAATTTTAGTCCTCAATGCTACGCATCACTGGCCTTGGAGAGATAGTCTTAGCAGGCTCTGAGAGAGAAAATTTAAAGAACTCTCTTGAGATGGTACTTTGCATCTTTCCTTGAGTAAAATGTGCTGCCAGTACAATCCCCCTAAGCAAAGTCGCAGCACTGAGACTCTCTCAAGCTCCACATATTAGCACCATCCTGGCCCAACAGAAATGTTATCCTTTTATTTTATAGAAACATGAAAAACACTGCAGCTCTTCAGTGTATTTAAACTCTGTTTCTCTAGGTATCTTTGTTTGGGGCTTTTCATTGGTTTGTTCTTTTGTTGTTTATTTTTTCCCATTTACTTACTGGATTTTTGTATTTGCTTTGCACAGTGTAAGTGTAAAGTAGGAGAGCTCATCTTCTCCTTATGAGACACTTGATTCAGTGACAGATATGAATATTTGACATTAGATCATGAATCACCCCTTTGCTCTGACTTTATTCCTCTTTTGAGGTTTGTTTGGAGTGAAGCTGAGATAAATAAGGTAGCTGCAAATTTTCCAGCAAGGACTGTGAAACAGGAGTAGCCCTAAGAAACCTAGAGCTCAGCTCCTTTAATCTGCCAGAACAACAGGTACTCAGACAAAATCCTTTAGGGACATTATTCCCTGTAATTCTCCAACAGTATGTAAACTCATGTTATCCAAGGACCAAACAGGTGCTAATTTATTCCACTTACCCTCTAGCTTTTGTTTCACTATGTTACAAACTCCATTGAAGAATATTTAGCAAATACACTGTTTAAAGGTAAGGCAGGGGAGCTGAAACTTGCTGTGTACTTTAATTAGTTGTCTCTTCATTGCAAAGATGCTCTTGTCCCTGCAGCCACATGCAAACATAACAAGTACTGCATACTGCAGTTTTAAGTACTACCTACTTGCTCTTCCCACTTTTGAGAAAACTCAGGCTAAAAGAATATCATTGTTTTAGGATGATGAGACAAGGAAGAAGAGGGCCTATTTCTGAAAGAAAAAGAAAAAAAAATTGAAAAATAAACAGAAACAAAACAAAAATTATAACAACAACAAAACCACAAACTGGAAATAAAAATTAAATTGTCTCTTAAAGCAATACTTTAGGGTCATAATACTTAAAGTAAAAATGTTATGACAACTCACTATTCACATATTTGTGTATTTGTTATAAACTACTGTCAAGCCATTTCCTAGAGCCAAAACTAACATCACAACTTGAACTTGTTCCATTGTTACTTTATTTTTCATGAAAGACTAGTGGACACATATGACTTAAAATTATTTCTGCTTTTAGTATTTTCCAGGGTGGAAGCACAATCAAGACTTACTATGCTCTTTACAGGAAAAACGTGAGTGGTGAGGCTCTCAAATGCTTAATCCAAAAACTTCTAGCTGTTTATCTTTCAAACTGACAAAGGGATCTCTTCTTGATTGAGTGGGTAAAATACAAGAGTAAACTAGAGTTACGTATATACGTATATACATGGTATGAAAATATAAAGTCTACACACATATCCACACATATTTTTCTAGATGTATGTTAAAAAAACCCTGATGTTTGGTCACAGCTATTGGGATAACTGACAAAACGATATGTTAGACATAAAATAGTATCTGCTCTCCCTGATTTTCACACTTCAGCTTGCCAGACACAGCTTTCCACAGGCTGTGTTTAAGCCTGTGTTTAATGTGTTTACATACAGTGGACTTTATTCACTATTGAGAAGCCTGAAGTTTGCAGAATCTGCAAAATTAAGAACTGTCTGTATGCCTTATGTCTTACTTAATTGTAAAGCAAAAGGAAATAGCAAAGTGGAAAGACATTTTCAGAAAGACAAACATCATACAGCCCCCACCCCTAGACTGCACTGTTAAACTGAAAACAACCACAACAAAAAAGCAGCAGAAGGCCTGGACAGCAGGGCCACCACAGCTCTGCTGGCTAAGGGAAATATAAACTGTGAAGCCAGCAATTCTGAAAAGGTGAAAGAAAGATGGATGTATTCAAACTGAGCCAACTGAAGCTGTGTCAGGCAAACTACAAACTCCTTGTAACTCCAGATAAGAAGCTAGCCAGAAAACTGTTGGTCCACATTTAGAGAAAAAGAGGCAGACATGTAAACAAAGAGCAGCACTGAATGAGGGAAGAGAAAAAACAAGTCCCTCCCTTAATGTGTTATCTCAGAAGAATAAAGAGAAACTTATTTTCAAGATCTGATTTAAGCAAAGGCCTCTCTTCCACATGCAGAAGGAGGAGAGACACTGGCAGGAGCTAGTAAAAATTGATCTGTAGACAATACTCTATATTTGAAGTAAATGTTTTCAACAAGTCCTGCACAGTGTCAGCATTACTGAATAACATATACTAAAGCTTTTGTAGAACAGCTGCATTCATCTATGTCTAGAAGTGGCATTCTTTGTAGCAGACATTAATTTTTGCCATTAATAAAAGCTAGAGTCTTTCCAGAGAGTCAGTAACTCCATGTGCTAAAAATCACGGAGTGGGCCTCCAGGATGTTCTTAGGAACATTCGGAAAGGTTTTTCCTATTTTGATACACATTACTTTGTCCTTAGAGTAGTTAATTGGTGGTAGAATCACTGCTGTGAGAAACAGTTCCAGGACAAAATGAGGTGAATCCTGATGATAGCTCACTCTGTGTTAATCAGATCCACTTTTTTTTTTTTTTTTTTTTTTTTTTTTTTAAATCTGGAGCACTTAAAAAAGATGAAGGAGCCAGAATCATAAAATCTGACTGTTATCATGAAAGCATCTATTTCAGGTGTTCCCCCCACAAATTTATTCAGGGCAGATATACTGAATGGGTATCAGAAGCTGAGACATAGAAAAATTTCCCTTCTGCAAAGCAAGGCTTCGGAAAGTTTCATAGCTGTAGTATGATACATACACAAAGATTGTATATGGAGAATTCAGTGCTGTTATTCAATTTATTGCTGACTAGGACTTCCAAAGCAGATTTTTATTGGTGATTATTAGCAGTACCATGATTTTAAAACTTGATGTAATAAAGAGCACTGATATAAGGTGATCATCCCAAAGTAAATTTATTAATACTTCTATTGAAGGATATTTGCTCACATCTGGGTATACTTTGAAAAGTAAAGATAATCTTGTAGGAGTGCCAGATTCACTAAGAAGGCTCATAATTTAAGTTTTTGTAGAAAACAGCCAGACATCATTCATGTTATATTATTTTTATTTTTACAGACCATTTCAAGTCAACAGTGTAACAAAGATGTATCTGCACATTTTCTGGAGCATTTCTTAGGTCACATGAGAAAGGAAAAAATGCTTGTTTCTAGATTCAAGAATTACTCATGGAAGAACTTTAAGATCTGTAAGGGTTTGGATAAAAACCACTGGTTCTCACATTCTGAAGGAAAAAGATTTTGTTCCACTAGTTCCTCCTTTGTCACTATGCTTCTGATGTTTCTGCGATGCTTTGAGATTTCCCTTCAAAGTTTTCATACAGTCAATTAGGGCAGATGGAAACTTCTGGCACTACAAAGCTTCTGACTCACTTCACCAAGATATGAAAAAAGCTGAAATGGCTTTTGCAGTCCCAGCCTCGCAGGCATTGCTATCCTTATTTCTCTGTTGCAGAAATACATCAATGTTCTCCAACAAAACAAAACAAACAAGCCCAAATGTGCTGAATGGCTTTGAATACACATCATCTCTAAATTCTTCCTCATAGTCTTCCACAGAGGACTAGCCTTTTGGGCGTGGAGACTTTCATACATTTAACATCAATGTGTACGTGTATGAGATGCTCTGTTTTAAGGAGGTTTGCAACAAGAGTTTGCTAATGAATAAAACAGTGTCTTCAGCTTCATACTCTACAACATTTTTTGTCCCTAAGTTCTGCAACACCCCTAATCTCTTCCCATGATAAAGGAGGCACCATCTATTGTTAAGCAAGAAATGAACTTTAGATGTGTTGTTTTCATCAATAGTGTGGCACTCAGAATAGTTTGGGGGATTTTTTTAATCAATGCAGTCCTTGAGATTCTAAAGAGCAGCAAGGCCCTCTGAGACTGTTTCTGCCAGTCCACAAATGAAAATAGTATTCCTGTCATCAGTAGGCTCTTCTGCACTACAGTAAGTCTAATGTGTTTTCTTTTCTCCTGTGGAACATGCTTTTTAACATTATTGCTGATGCCTTATATCCAGCATGACATTTTTGTAAGGTTGACTTCCCAAAATGTAAGACAGCAAAGATGGCCTTGAATTTCTACAAGGCATTTTATTTTCTACCTATGCAGTCCTATACATCTCCATCCCTGCCCTGTAAAACTGGCCAGAGGAAGATGAATGTTCAGTTTCTATACATTACATAGGTCCTTACCTCTAAAGAGGCATGTGGAAAGTCCTTAAGCAGAGCATGCAAGATGTCTGAGGGTACGAAGCTTTCTGACACAGACCTGGAGGACTGCAGAGAGGGGAGGGAGAAAAACCTGGTGTAGTCCCATCCATCCTGCCTTCCTGAGTGGTTGCAGAGTTTCTATCCTTGCAGACATTCAAAAATCGTCTGGGTACAGTCTTATCACCCAGTTCCAAGTCACTCTGCTTGGGCAAGGAGGTTGGATCAGATGGCATCCAGAGGTCCCCAAGCTTCCAATCCCATGCTTTCTGTGATTCTATGATTCTGTCCTGCTGGACAAAAGGATACAAGTAATTTGTGAGCTACATACAAGGGTTTAATGAGTCATAAATGTCTTGTTAGCTGTGTCTTGTTGAGCCTTGACCTAAGAAAAAAAGCATCTGTGCATGTGTGTTAATCTCCAGACAAAATAGTATATAAGTGAAAATTATTCAAAATCCCCCAAACTTTTAAAGAAGACATACACCCAAGGAATAGTTATCCAGATTAAAGAATCCAGATGAAATATATTCCATAGGACACTTTCCATCTGTTCCACACATAGTTGCTGAGTTATGTACCAACAGTAAAAGTTAAAAAGCATTTCTCTTGCCTGTGTTCACATCGGTGAAGGTAATGGGAGAATGATAAGAAATCAAGTATGCAAAGGGGAAAAAAGCATAAACACAGGGGGAGAGAATGTTTAAAAATTATTGCAGCAAAGTTTTCAGCTAACTTCAAAAGAAACATTACATAAAACTCAAAGCACATTTGGCTGAGGGGATTTATTAGGTCCAGTATTAATAATTGTTTATACTAACATAGCTAATAAATGCCAAATGCTACTATGCTAGATCCTAGAATTCACAGGACAGAGGAAGATCCTTTTACATTGTAATAATCTATCTTTGTAATTGACAACTTTTTGAGCATTATATGATTAGAGCACCTAAATAATTTAAGAGTAGGTTCCTTATTAAAGAAGAAGCAAAACAACAAAATCTTTTGCTTCTTCTTTCCCTTCCTGCCCTTCCAACATATCTCTTTTAGAAAGACTTCTCCACTTACTGCGAATCTCTTTCCTGTTGTTTTACAGAACTGTTTAAGATCTCATTCATCACTGTGATTGTTCATGAATTTGTGTGCAGGGATAATTCAAAGGAAAACATTATTTCATGATGTTTTAAGTTTTGCTCAATACTCATTAATTGTTGACATAACTGATGCAATAATGAAGCTCTTTCCTTTCATGTATGTGCTTCAGTACTCCAGTCCTTGATGACTGCTTTACCAACACTGTCAAGAACATAAGATGAACCTGATGGAAATCATTTATCAGCAAATTCTGCAATTTCTTCTTCATGGCATGCACTGTCTTTGGAGCTTCTTCAAGGTTCTAGGATTGAAGGTTGCTCTCACTATGATGGTATCTTGTTGTTCAGGCCTGGGGTGTGTATATTCTTAAACAGAATGTGTTTACTATAGTTCTGCCTTGAAAGGAGCCTGAATAAGCCTAAAGAATTTAGAAAATTCAATATGGAATGGGGGAATGGGATTTGGTAAGTGTAAACTACTATTCTAAAGTGTGAGATGATACAATTATACTAAAAACCTATATTTACTACACAGATACTTTAAAATCTACAAAAAGCTAAAAATCCTAAAAATTCTGAGCCATCATATGCCCCTTTTCCTTTAAAGTTATTTTTCTGCATAATACAGTTTCGGTGGGTCCCACGGGGTTGAAAACTGTGGCATCAGTAAGACAACAATATTTCATTCCAATAGTCATATCAGCTGTAAATGCAGAGTACCTTATTTCACAATGGTAAAGAGTCAAAAGTACTTTTAGATTCATTAAGTATTACCACTGGGAAAATAATACTGTATGTTGCTTATTTAAGTATTCCACTGGCAATACCTGGAATACTAGCAACTCCAGGAGCAGATGTGGAATCCTTGCCCTTGGGACCCTGATTCACTTTCTGGGAGTTTCTATAAAGACGACATTTTTGTTATGAACCTGTATATCACTTTTGCTTGGCAACACAGCAAAGTTAGTAAATGCTGTGAATTGGGGAGGGTGTGAATTCTCAGTTTCTTCAAGTCATCTCCTTATCTCTCATCAGGAAGGTTAACTTCATGTTTGGGAGGATAGTGAGAAAGAGAGAAGCAGAGGCATGTCTGCTATACCAGTGGCAGTCTCCTACTTTTAATTAATTTCTAGATAAGTTTACTTTTTTTTATCCTGCTTGGTTGTAGAGGGATTCTGGGCCCCATGAGTATACCACTTAGAGCATGTACAATTAATTCCAAAATAAATGTGAAAGAATTTGTCTCGCAGACAATGGTAAGAGGCAAAGCAGGTAAGAAGGAAAGATATCACATCACTTGAAGTTGATCTTCCTATAGTTGTTGTGGGGGGAGAGAGAGAAGTTTCTACAGAATGGAGATCATGACACATGTCTAACTTACATGCTCTGAGCCTCTCCCTTTGCAGGACACTCACCACTGGCCGTGCAGAAGCCTGGGAACAGCTGCAATTGTGTGAGATGAAGAGTTATGGTGAGAATACCCTCACCTGGAGCAAGCGCAGAGAAAATCACATACTGTAAATTCACACTGTAATGTATTCTGTACCAGCTTTTCACAAAGACAAGTCATTCATGACAGGAAAGTAAAGTGTGGACATGTTCATTTGTAGATAATGCTGCAATTTTATGCCACGCTTTTGATCCACTGATTTCAAGGAATTAACAAAAGCAGATGAACACAAACACGGTTTTAGAAACTGAGATCACAACTGGTATAAGTACTAGTCATTCAGAAATTCTGTCAGAGACCTGGGACAACTCCCAGATCTCTGCATTTCCAGCCAAGATTTATTGTCATTATTTAGCTAACTCATTGTTACATGGAAAATTAAGCCACATGAAAATCCAGAGGAGATTGTCCTATATGATGAATTCCTTTGCTTACATTTTTATTCTACATTGCTGGTATCTGAGAGCAGTATCAGCAGTAAAGGTTCTGGATTTATAATGTTTATGGAATAAAGTTTTGAAATACTAAAAACAGACTCTAATTTGCAGAGGACAATCTCTTAAAGTCAATTAAATTCCATTTAGATCATGAAATAAAACCAACATGAAATAAAAACCAGAAGAAAAATTTTATATATGCAGGTGCGAAAACCATGGCCCTGTTTGTCGTTGCAGTAGCTAATTTACAGTAAAGTAAAATTGTCCTTTCAGTATCAGACATGCACAAAGCAAAATAATGCCTTACTTTATACCCACTGAAACTTTGTTCAAGAATTCAGCAGCGTATGGAGTCACTAAAGTGCCAGAGCTGAAAACCTAAATAGCCACGAAGAAGGGAACAGGGCGGCAATAAAACCTTTCTTTCCATCAGTTGCTTGTCAGTGTTATGCTGCTGTAACAATGACCAATGATGGCTTTGAAACTTTCACACACTGCTCTTGTAATGTTCTACACTAAATCACAATGTAGGAACTGAAGAACTGCAGAGAAGGTACAAAGTGATAGCACTGATATCGTATATTAACTTCTGAAACAGCACATAACTCTCCTCAGCATCTGCATATTTTGCTGTTGGAAACTAACAGAAAATCCTGTTTTGTTTTCTTGCCTTCCCTACCCTTTCCTGGTTTGGATGTATGGATACGCATATTGAATCACGAGTCTTTCAGGTGCTCTTCCCATGGCAGGACAACTCCAAAAATTGGCTAACAACTCTGAGCATTTTCTTTTCCCTGCTGTTAGCCTCCAGCACTATACTGAAGCAGGGTTTTGTGAGAAGCTTCCACCCTCTGTGCCCTCTGCGCATGCCAAATGCAATCATAGAGCTCTACATGGATTATAGGCACTATATACCTGCACATTATATCCAAGAACCTGTCCTTTCCTCCTAAACTTTTGATCTATGGGCCTTCATGCAGTAAAAGCTCCTACTGCAAGAACAGGTCTGCAGGAGAGGACCCATTAAATTAGCTTGGAGGTAAAAAGGAGAAAACCTTAGTCTGAATGTGAACAGTTGATGAGATCTGACTGCAGTCTGTACCCTGACTGCTGGGAAGGTTGGAGGTACCTCTGTAGCTAGGAGGCCTAGACATCAGTGTGGAAATTCATGGTTTAAAAAATGGAGAACAGGTTTAATTTTTACTAATTGGCAGGCATTTTATGACCACTCTCTGGGGTTTCTAGCATCTCCCTACTTTAAAATCTCTGTATCTGTCAATGACTGTACAAAGACCCTGTTAAAGAAAACAACTGAAGTACGTTCTTCAGGTCAGTATAGGCTTGAATTAAGTGATTGCATCTCCACGGAGACATTTTCTTTCTTACTGTAGTCCAATATGACAAAAAAAACATGTCCCTTAAGACCTAAACAATTTGCCACAGGTTTTCTGAATACTGTAATATTTTTTGGCACTTTATAAGCACAGTGTTACTGTGTGAGACTAACAGTACAAAATAGTGAGATATCGTAAAAAAATTTTGGAGACAAATGCAATACTCATTAGTCTCAAGGGTTTTTTCCATGTTATGGTACATCACTGACATATGAATTGCAAAGCTGCATTCCTCTTTAACCACCGGTACTTGATAAAGGACAGGTAATTTCCCCTTATGTTTGCCACTTTTTCACTAAGCCAAATGAATATCTTTACCAGTAACCCTGACATTTCCCTAGCCACAGTTCTGTATACTAATCTGCTCATCTTTTTCTACAGTGAGCACAGCTGTCAGGGATAGGAAGCACACTAGCTCCATCTGCTGAAACTGCTTCTGCAGAGCTTTTTCTTATCCTACTGTTGAATAAAGATTTATTTGCATCATCCAGTTGATTGAGAAATGAGTATTGAAAGCACATAAGATTGCAATGAAAGTCCCTTTGTCAAAGTTGACTCAATAAAAACATAATATATTAGCAATGTTGTCTCAAAATCTACTTTGTAGAAATGCATTGTCTTTCACAGTAAGAATAAACATCTGAATTACAAAAATGAATCACTGGTCTTTCAAAATTCTGGTTTTGCTGTCCTCCATTTATTTCAAAGCTCCTATTATCACTATGCAATTTTTAAAACAGATTTAGAAGATTTTAATCTCAAAATTAACCTTTATATTGTGATCACGGAGGGGCAGTTAATAAATGTTGAATTAAACTATAATTCAGAAGACTGTATCTTTTCTATATAAAATAGATTTTATGTAAAAATGGATATTTTTCTTGTTACTCATGAAAAATTTGTAAATCAACCATAAAGGAAAAGTGACAATTTTTCCTCTCCTATCCCCACCAGAGAAAATCATGTGTAGCACTGTTACAATGGGAATTCTACATAGAAATCATTGAAACCTGTATTTTTACAGCTTATGTCAAGAAAAGTTGGGGGAAAAAATTCAAGAAAATAAAGAAAAATACAAGAAGTAAATACAACAAAAAAAAGAATTCCTTTTCAGGAGACCTTGTAGCCTGAAATGTAGCCACTAACTCATCTGACACTGAATCCAGTTCAAGAGCTAGAACAGCAGAGGTGAGGCAAGTATTTTTCTAACTGGTAAGTCCTGACAGTTTACAGGACCGTTAAACCATGTATTTCCTCCACTAGTAAACTTTAAGAGACCAAACTGAAAAACAGAATGGTTTAAATCCTAGAGCAAGGCTTCCAAGTGCCTCTAAATCACAGCATGAATCAACTGAAGGATACCTCAGTCAGGTAAAGCAACCCTACTAACACATTGTTTTCACATGCAATTGTTAATGAAACAAGATTTGTGATAGTCTTTCTATGGACAGAAGACCCCAAGTTCTCTTTCAGGTGTGGAAAAACTTAAAGTTGCCTGGACCAGCAGGTTACTGGTCAGTGCAAAACAATCCAAGTCCTTGCTGTGGGTTTTCTGCATCCAAGCCCTGTCTGGTTGCTGCCTCCAAGGGCAGCAAGAAAGATCAAAAGGGGTATAGACCTACAGGGAGGGATTTAAAAAAAAAAAAAAAAAAAAAAAGGCAAAGAAAGTAGAATATGCACAGAAACTGAACAGCAAAGTTTTCTACTACTTCTGAGCAACATGCTCTTAACCACAGACTCTTTTGATGCAGAATTCCAAAGCTTTACCCTCACTAAGGTACATGAAATGCTTTGTTCCAACGTCATCCACTGGTGCATCTGCAGACTCACAGAGGTTATTAATATTAAACACATTCCACATGTAGGATTAGCTTAATACTTCCTGCTGTACTTACTCAGGCTTTTAATTATCAACATCCCTACTTAGTGTATTTTGTGTTAGCTGTGAGGGTTGTGTCCCACAAGGGGTGATGAGAAACTCCTTCCTGTGCTTGATCTTATCAACCTAGTTTTAAGTATGTGTTTGTAAGTCAAAAAAGGAAAAAAAAAATTTAGATGTATTCTAGTGAAATGTTTGCTATTCTGTGAAGAAGAAGTCTAGAAGAAACTTTTTACAGACATTGACTTCAGCATCTCTGGGACTACATGCATATTTGTCACGCCCCAGCTGTTAATCTGGTGGAAAATCTAGGGCATTCAGTTACACAGCAACTTAGCATATTTTACTTAGGCATTGTGCTAATTTTAATACCAAGGAAGCTGCATCTGGGGTTGTGGTGAAGCTTCTCGGTAACATCTGGGTGTTTCCTTTCATGAATATCTCATATGTAAGATAGAAAAAGATTCCACACAGCAGGAGAGACAGCCACTCCTGAAAACACAATACTGATCCCTTAGGCTGCAGTGAAGGGAAAGGGACAGGAAAAAAGGAAGTGAAAAGGAAAAAAAATTTCAACCAGACATGAAATAAGAATACAGTAAGTGCTTTAAATATTCCTTCTGTAACTAGAGTTTTCTAAGGTTCACGTATGAAGCCCAAAGTCTCTCCCATCTTCCATGATTGTAAAGGTGACAACAGTTCCATACCATTACCAAAGGGACTGCTTTCACCCTAGAAATGGGTTCTGAGCTGTAAGGTGTTCCAAAGGCATAACGTAATTCCCTGCCATAATCCACAGCCTGCAGAGGCTACATCCATCCCACAGACCAGCAGGCCCGCAAGATGAGGGATGAGAAAGCAATTTTATTCCTACATCACTTTTGGGAAGATACACATGGGTTTAGCAGCTCTCAGCAACACAGCCTTTCTCCTGGGGGAATGGCTTTTCTTTGTTAGACTGTGAGTAGCTATCTAATGAGTTAAGTCAACAATTATTCTTGGCAGTACCTTAGTTGGGAAGTAAGTGGTTTCAGTTGAATATATTTGACTCAAAACTTTTGTTAAATAAAAGCTCTGGATACACAATGAAAAGGGAAAATAAAAGACAAAAAAAAAAAAAAAAAGAAGAAGGCAGAGGAGAGAGAGGGGCAAGAGCATTAGATAGGCTCTATTAAGAGGAGTGGTGTCTTCTCCTTGTTTTCAATAATGTTCAAGCTATATGTAGGTTACTAGGCTGTAACTGGTTTTTTTGGAATGCTTGTTTAAGTAGAACAAGCTTTTAGTCAGGTAAAAATAAACCTGTCCAAGCAGTGTGGTCTAGTTGTTAATTTTATGTTTTACCTCGAGCTTTCTTTTATGTTTGTTGAGTATATTTATGTCCTAGGCCTTACCAGACATTTGTGTGGCCTTTATGTTCTTGAAGATTTTTGTAGGATCACTAGAATTTTTTCAGTAAAAATATCTAAAGGCATAGCTTTTTAGGAAAGGACAGACAAGATCTAGTCACTCTGCCTCTGTCTCCCCAAACTGATTAAAATTATGACTAAGACAAAAAAGCAAGAATTATGCAGGAAACAAAATGAAGACCCTTTTCCTAGAATGTTTAAAAAAACCTCAATACATAAAAGTAAGGAAGAAAATCTTATTTAGAAGACTACTTGCTTCAGTACTGAAGTCAAGGCAGCAGTTTGGATGGGGTAAGTAATCAGTATCTGGCAAATGCACGTGAATGGGGGAAAAATCCCATGGAATCAATAAAGCTTACTCTATGGCTCTATCAAATAAAATTAAGGTTTATAAAAAGGACTTTAAAATTATAATAAAAAAATATGCTAGAAACTTAAGAAAATGGCAGCATAGCCAGTCAAGATGTGGAAGTGCAAATAGATTCACAAGTAATCTTTTTGTTTATTTTTTCTTTACTGTTACTATTTTTTTTCTTGTGATAGTATTTTCTGCTTCTGCCTCAAGCATCAGAGAATGCTTTTGTCCATTAACAATCAAAATATTTATCCATAGTGAATAGGTAAGTAAAAGCATGGAGAGCACAGGGACAATGGGGGAAAAAAAACCCACTGAATAGATTAGCAAGATGAGTGAAGTAGATTAGTATTTGAGTGAATACGCAAAAAAAACCCATCTAAGCAAGGTTTCAGTGTCAGAAACCAAGTGCAGGCTTCAAAGGAATACACCTGGTATCATATTACTAATAAAAAAAAAACTCCACATAAGCTGCCATGTGATGCACCACTAAAAAGGGTTGGCAGTCACTTGATACTTAAATTAGTAATAGGTGTATGAGAAATGAATTTATTTTTAGCTATGCCAAGACGTACACTAATATTATGAAACTGTGTACAGTATAAATGTCTGCATAGTAAAAAGGTAGCTGGGAAATCTCTAGATGAAAGAAACATAAATGATTTAATGGCTGCAGAAATTGCCTTGCAGTGAGTGTTTGAGAGCCCAATCTGTTCAGCCCAAAAACAGGGGCTTAAGAAGTGGCTTGATTACTACTTGCAAGTGCCTTCACAGCAATAAATTATGTATTAAGGAGATATTTAATATAGTAGGGTCATAATAAGAACATATGGACAGGAAGTAATGCCAGACATTTCTGGCATGATATTTTTCCAGCGATGAAGATAACTAATCATTATAGGGAAATCCCAAGGGAAATGGCGAATTTTTAATTGTTTCATGTCTTTGTATGAAGATTAAATGTCTCTCCTGAAGATATAAATTCACTAAATGCCACCTGTTTAGTGTCAACTAGGTGAAAGAAAATTATTCAAGATCATGTAATGTCTATAAATCCCGGAGATCTATACACTAGGACAAAACCTGTACAATGTCATTAAGGCACAGAGTTCTTTATGCATTGCAAAATTAATTCTTTTCTATCCTGAAACTACTAACCTACATGGAAGGATGTATATGGCTTTACTCACACATTCTTGAGGATCTCCAAGAACAACTGCCAACGCTAACAATTCACATACAGTACCAATGTAACATTTTCTGTTAGAGTGAAGTCCCCTTTTCCATTTGTGATCCTCTAACTCACGCTTTTTATCATAACAGAACAGGTCTGGAGTTTTAGTAAGCCTTGAGCCTCAACAGATGGAGATAGATCATAAAAAAAAAAAAAAATCTTCATTCCTAGCTACATGAACTTTATGGAGAGTTAGTAGCTCTCCCTTATAGCTGTCATTTTTACATGTGCATGTTTCTTCTGTTTCACAGTGAAGTCTTGCTCTAGGATTGCTGCAAAGACCAGGAACCACTCTGCTTCTTCAAGACCTCTGAATTCTGCAGATGAAGTTAGCACTATAAATTTGCATTTTCAAGTCATCTAGAACTCTAGTGAAAACTTGATATTGACTGTGTGTTGATAATCAGTCTTCAAATGCATATCTTCACATCTTGTTGCCATGATAAAAGGGTTATAAAATTAATTTCCAGTATGGATCCTGTGTTAACGGGCAACATTCTCTAAAATAGTCCAGTCTTTTCAGTGAGAAGTATCTTTGCAGTATCTTTGGCAATGCACAATCTTACCTGGAAAAGAATTACTCGTGGTTGAACTCAATATAATGTAACTGTTACCAATGAGAACAATCACCTTCTTTCAGACCACCAATGGCAAGATATTCAAGTAAATGTCTTGGAGAAAGGTATGAGAAAACTAGGAGGCTATTTTTCTGAAAATAAGAGGAAGAATGTAAGTCTTCTATTGTCAGATTTGTTTTTTCATAGATGCAGTGTTCAACCCATTTCTGTCCATGTGAAAGAGGTAGAGTATACATAGCAAACTGCAACTCACAGTGCACCTCTGGTGTCTTTCCTGAACAATTTGAAGAATATAAATTTTCTGTATGTGGAATGGGCTGTAGTATACCTGATTTTGGTAGAAATAAGGGGAACAGGAGAATCCAGGGAACAAAAGTAAGCAGAATCACCTAGATGAGATGACTAAGGTACTGAAAAGAACGATCATAAAGCTGTACAGCTAAAGAAAGAGTGTGTTTTGCAAATGGCTTGAAGAGGGGAAGATTGAGTCAGATACAAAGCTATATTGTGTCCAGCCAAAGGGACAAAAAATCCTGAGTGTGTAATTTTGAAAGGAAAACATTGGAGTGCTCTGGAAATATGAGACATTGTGAATATACAGAATAGCTTCTTTTTAAAGCCTTACTGGTAGGAAGTGCTGGTGTTCTGGCTCAGTTAACTGAAAAAGATGACTTTTTATTTTTCCTTGCGTGCATAAAACAAAAAAGTAGCTGCCTGGAGGAAAACTAGAGCATTCTTAGTTCTGCTTGCTGCAAACAAAGCTAAGTTGGCTAATTGGGCTTCCGAGGATGTGAAACACACCAGCGGGAAATTACACAATGACAATGATGCTGCAGGAACACAGCCAGCCCTGCAACATCTGTCTTTTCCCAAATTTTGCCGAAGCCAATTAAATTCCCTCATAACCAGCTGGTCCCAGTGTGATCACTGACTCAGTCAAAGCAAGCTGAGCTTTTTGTGCTGGGACAAGGCAGTTTTCATTTCCACCTCTCTTGCACAGCTTGCACACAACAACATCAGCCTTGCTCCTGTGGACTTCCTTCACCAAAATGCCATTGCCTCTAGGGTAAG
The DNA here is from genome assembly GCA_038380795.1 of Pyrocephalus nanus. Lineage (NCBI taxonomy): Eukaryota > Metazoa > Chordata > Aves > Passeriformes > Tyrannidae > Pyrocephalus > Pyrocephalus nanus. The sequence continues at coordinate 49,356,827 of CM076264.1, forward strand.
GCCACAAACTGTACTCAAAATGTCTTCAGTCTTCCTTTGTGTTTTGTGATCCAGATAACTTAATGTACACAGCCAAAAACACCTGGTTCTTCCTGTGCTGCAGTTGTGGTTCTCTTATTCGACGTCGTATCCCCCAGAAAACAATAGACTGAAAGTGCTTTCCCACTGCTCAGAGCCCGCAAAACCTTATTTTTCAAAGCAGTCCCTGGCATGTGAGCCCACCTACTCATGAAAACAAGGGCTGGACTGACTGAACAACCCCAGCCCCAAAAACTTTTCACCTCAGGTGTGGTATCTTTGTGGATTTCTGCTCGTTAAGGTCACTTGCCCTTTGACTTACTATCTGTTCAAAGGCAGGTAAAAACCATTTCCAAAGGTGCTGCCTGTCATTTTCTTTCCTAGCAGACAGCAAAATCATTGGTATAATGTCACTGTTGTCTTTCTGCTCCTGTGTATCAATCAATTAAAATCACATAGTATAGAAAGTTTCATAGCACAGCAATTTTCATTAAGGTCATAGTCTTACACTGATGAGACTGTTGACAGAAATGTAAGTGAATTATAGTTTGGCAAGGGATGAAGCTATTAAAGGCAAAATGTCCTCCCAGTCATTCCTAAGGATCAGCAGGTTTTACACCCAACAGGTTTTCTCTAGTTAAGGGTGTTTAAGTGGGAATTGTAGGAGCCCAGTATACCTTACAGTACTTTTTTGTTGTTACAGTGGGAAAATAGAAATTACCATAAATATGTTATTCCATACAAGCACATTTTATTCTACCTTTTAATCTGCAATTCGTAATATCATCATGATCAATATATTTTCGTGCTTTCTCTGTATTACAATAATTATTTTTTATGTAGAGACAGATCTAACTTGGTAACTTCCTACCTGAACTCATCAAGTCCTTTTTTAATCTGCCATCTCTTGCCAGAATGCAGAAATGCCCTGTAAAGATAATGTTTTAGTTTGGTTCTGTTTAATAACCAAGTCTGGAGGGAAAGTAATCTCTGTCTTACTACACTATGATCGGTCTTGATAATTGAACTCTTAGAGTGCTGGAAGATCTCAGAAAACTGATAAGCTCATATAAACATAACATTATTTGTAAATATTCTTGTTACTTATTGCACTTCCCCAATAAATATATTTCACAGAAAATATAAGGGATGATTCAGTCTCCTAAAGAGCATGCACTCTAAATACGAGCATGATGAATAGTCAATGATGCATATCAAATGATTAAAGGGAAGGCTTAAAGAGGCCCATATGTTTGCTCATGGTGCAAATGTCATTGCTTATATTTTTGTTTACACATATAGAAGTTATATCAATAATATATTCATTATATATGTATGTACACATATATATATATTACATATTTGTCTGTAGTTAACATACCCATGACCTACTTAAGATATTCTGAGGCATAGTTTAATTTTCGGAAGAGATTATCTGCCTACATTTACAATTGTCTAAACAGTATGGATCCACTCTTAACCTGCTTCTCAAACCTGTTTATATCCTCCAAATAATCATGAGTTTTTAAAAAAAATATTTTAAAGCATTTTTTCTAGCTTAACTGCAGTAATATTTTCAAGAAGAGAAAACACCACAACAACAATCTAATTGTTTGTTTCTCTGGGTTGGAAAAGGCTGACTTGCTGAAGAAGATTATTTCTCTGAAGCAGATTCTTTTAAGCTACAGTTTAGAGACATTATAGCAAAAGAAGTGGCTCCCTTTTGTGTTTGTTCATTATTTGTTCCTTAATCTCAGCCTGGGGTGCCTCTCTTTCTGTGTAACTTCTTATGAATGAAGGTCCTCAGCTTCTGCTGATGCTCACCAGACATATCCTTGTCCAGCGGCAATGCTGTTTGGATTGTCTCTGTGTAATGTATTTCCTGTGAAAAAGAGCAGCCCTTTTACACAGGCAGCTAATTATTCTTGTGGCAACATAAACCCACCGTTCCAGAACTGTAGGCTTTGTCCTTTACTTTTAACCTTACAGTGTCCTGAAGATTTTGGTAACTACAGTGATTCTGTTTCTTATTCAAACAGAAATTGTTTCTCTCATATTACTCACCTTTTTTCTTACGATTCATTTTTTATTAAAGCAACAGAAGCTTTATGAGCAACAGAATAGGGAAACGGGGACTTGTGCTACCAGTGGAGAAAGCAGCAGGCAAGTAAACAGATCTTCCCCTCTTACATCAGAGTACACAGCTTTAGCCCTCAAGAAGCAAGAGCAGCTCGGGGAAAAACAATGACAGTTTTGCCATCATGATAAAAGAGCTTGAGGCTAAGCTTACAGACCTGAATTGCCTGGGACAGAAACAACCGGGACTGCTGAAAATAATCCCAAACAACAATCGAGTTCAGCCAGCTTCTTGTGGGTTTTTTGTTCTTCTGCATTTTTTTATTATCAAAAAAGATAACATATGACAAAAGTGTACTGTAACACTGTGTAACAATATGTCCGTGGTATCACTAGTTTTCTCAATGGGACTACAAATGTCACCCAACTTGAACAATATAATCATTAGGGAGCTTCCCAACCATTTTGAATTGCTTCTGGCATGTTGTAAAACTGATGACAATAAAATGCTTGGAGGAAAAAAGTCCACTGATAATAAACAGCATATCCCACATGGACTTCTACCTGCTCTGCTGGGTTCTCATTTACAGCAATAGTAAGAAGAACATTTTCCTCTGCTGTTCTCCAGGTGCTATTTTCATTAAAGTTGTGGTATCACTGCTTTCTTGTGTGCAATTGGCAATATTTCTTCTAATCCCTGCAGTTCATTGCCAGCACTACAAATAGTGCACCTCATACTTTCAGAAATGGCTGTCATTGTGATTTGAAAGTTCAGAGCACAAACCACACAAAGCAGGTTTTGATTGTATCTCCACCTATTCATAAATGTGTGCTTCCCAAATGAGGAACACCAAACATGAGGCACTCATAAGGAAAAGTGCAGATCTAAAGGAGGCATTAAACTCCATCCTGCCAAAAGCAGGTTATTTCCTATCTTTTATCCACCTTTGTATTGGGTCTGGCTGAGCTGGAGTTCATTTCACCATAGTATCCCTCACAGTGCTGTGCTCTGCATTGGTAGCTGGAAGGGTGTTGATAACACACCGTTCTTTTGGCTGCTGCTGAGCACAGCATTAGCACTGTAATATTCCTTCCTCAGTTGAGGGCAAGGTCCTGGGAGGGGACCCAAGTAGGTCAGCTGACCCAAACTAACCAAAGGGATAATCCATACCATATGCCGTCAGCTCAAGTATAAAAGCTAAGGCAAGGAGCAGGAGGGCAGGCATTCATTGTCTGCAACAGCTGCTGGCTGAGAAACTGTCACACATGCTGCAGCCCTGCTCCTCGGGAGTGCCCGACCATCACTGCTCATGGGAAGTAGAGAATAAACCCTGCCATCTTTTGCTTCACTTTGCTTTTGTGTGTACAAGCTTCCACTTTGCTCCTGCTTTAAATAAACTGCCTTATCCCAACCCCAGAGTTGTTTTCCACCTTACTCTCTCCCCTGTCCATCTGGGGAGTGATAGAGTGGCTGGGTGGGCACCTGGTGTCCAGCCAAGGTCTACCCACCACAATAGCAATTCAGAACAGTGATAAGAAAGCAAAGGAAAGCACTTCAGTTCTCTTAGACCCCACTTTGCACCTTTCTGGAAGGTGCTTCAAGAGATCCTTTGAGAGGTGTTCAAGCTAAAGGCACTCAACTGCTCTGCCAGGATTTGTCAAATGAGGATAAAGACGTGAGAAGGAAATAGCAGCCTCAGCTTTGGGCTTTTGGAGTTCATTAGGGAGGAAGTTTACTAGTTTTCACTTTGTTCAAGCATGTGTACTGATATGATATATTCTAAATAATCATTTTAATTCCAAAATGAAATCTGATCTTCTGGAAATGCTGGCAGAATATATATGCTCTCCTTCTTCCTGTGAACAAGCAATCTCTTATATTGCCCTACCAGTAAAATCCAGTGTCTTTGTTTATTATTATTATTCAAGTTGGGAAGACTTTACTTTTAATATCTGCTTATTTCACAGTGTTTCAAGGATTTAGCAAAAGGCAATTTATTTATCTTCATTCCCTGATTGGTACTATCTTATCTCTGAGGATGGAAAACCAGTCCAATCCCCAAAATATTATAAAACATTCTTGCTGATTTCCGTGTCTGTAATAAATGTGTGCCAAAGCTGACAAGATACCTTTCAAAATGAGGCCACGAGCAGCTTGTGGTTTTTTGTTTTGTTTTGTTTTGGGGTTTTTTGGGGGTTTTTTTGTGTGTTTTTTTTGTTTGTGTTTTGTTGTTGTTGTTGTTGTTGTTGTTTTGTGGGGACTTTTTGGCATTCAATATTTTATTGGCCTTCCACAGGCATGAGTTGCTGATGTAATGGCTCCAATGTGTGTCATATTACAGAGGCTACATAGTTCCCCTGGGTCAAATTTCAGACTGAAACACTGAATAAGGTAATAGGCCTGGGGCCTGTTGTTAATGCAGATACTATGGTCACATGTGACATGAGGTGTGAAAGATGTAAGCAGAAAATAGTTTCTTCAAAGAAAAAGGGACAAGTAATGCTAAGGAATATTTGCACAGCTTTAGCATCTGAGCTATTGCAGTGGGTCACCAGGAACCCTCATAAAAGGGGATTTCTTCTACTACATCATTAAAATTCAGTCAACTCATCTAACTGATCTCTTGTGATAAATGGATGTGCACTTAAGTCATGAGCTTAGAGCAGCTGAAATTGGTGTGAATAACCCTCTGGAGTAAGAAGGGTGCAATCAGCATTTACTTTTCATCAGGAACTTAAAATCCAAAGGAAATCAACATCTCTTATGAAACAGGAATGGTTTCACTGTTTGTTCTCTCCTGCTCATCATATTTCTCTTTTATGTCAATCTCCATCCTATTAACATCATATAGCAAGGTTAGAGATGCAATGACACCTCTTGGGTAATCTCTGTTTCTCAAAAATATTTCTACTTTCCCTAGCATTAAATAATACTTCTGCCCCTCTGTTTGTAATACCAATTACTTTAGGATTGCTCTAAAAGTCCTTCATCATTCCTTGTGCTGTGCCACAATTTCTATTCCATTCAATCAGGAAGAAATGTCTTCTTTGCATGATTAGTTTGTGCAGGCTGCCATTTTTCATGAATATTTTTCAGGATTACAAGACCTTTCCCCATGAAGTAAAAATAGACCTGCAAATTGCTAGCTCCAGATCAAATAACTTTGAACACATCTAGGGAACATTTCTGCCCAGTCTCTATCTTATCGACAGATATTACTGTGTAGAGGTCTAAAGTCCTTTCTCTTTTTAAAGAAATCAGTGCTGAGAAAAATTTATCCTAAAAACGCATTTACAAGTTCAATTGCTGTAGAGGATCTCCTTCAGTAATATAGAGTAATATAGAGTTTGCAGCAGAAGAATTCTAAAAATGCCAGAAGCTCAATAGAAGGCCACATGGCATAACTAAAGGAAATCAGAAGATCACGTGTCATAGTTTTTTTCTCTGTTACAAGTCTCACAGTCTCACTGTCTATTCTGGTTTGTCTAAAAGACTACTTCTAGTTAAGGAATATTCTACTCAGTCCTTTTGCTCCCCAGAAATACAAAATCCAAAACACATACTCACCGTGACACCCCACAAATGGGCTGCAGAAGGCACGGCTGTATGTGGGCCACAGTGCAACAGCCAAAGCCTCTGCTGAAGTGCTGCAATCTTTCGGCAAGTCTCACACACGAATTTGAGCTATTTTCTTCAGAAATAAAGAAATTAAAATAGGCCTTTATTATTCCAAGTTTTGGTTTTAGCTATATAGGAGTTTAGGCAATAGCTGATGTAACTTGTGGTAAATAAAATACTTCCAGTTTTTCATGACCATTCTGAACCGATTGCACATACATTACTTTCTAGAACAAAAGTGCATGAGAGTAGAAAGCTAAAATGTAGACGGTTAATTAATATTAATTTGGTATTTCATTTAATAGCAAAACGTATCAACTATTTCATCCCTGAAGAGTGGTAGATATTTTTCTCTCAATTAGATGAAATGTCCAGCTAATGAATGTGTCATCATTAAGCTCTTTCTCTTGCAATTAAGGTGGTAGTTGTCCTTCAAGGATAAGATGCATTTTCCAGTATTTGGTCAATAGAAAAAAAGCACTGAAAAATTGTCCTAGTTCTGTGTGAAACGACAAAATATTGTCAGCTGGCTTCAATTGCAACTTACTTACTGGAGGGGAAAAAAACTATCACAAGTGCAATGTTCAAAAGTGAAAAAGTTTTCAAAGAAATTGTGATGACCTCTCTTACTATGAAACGTAAATCCTTGCTTCTGCAGACATAATCTGATCTTTTTGAGCTATCACATAAAAACCACTTAGAATGTAATGACTGCTGAAAATATTATTAGTAATTTAATGTCGTAGAATCAAATACTGATAAAGACAAAAAAAGTTACCAAACTTGCTACCAATGTGCCACTATTAACATCTGCCTCTAATGAGCAGTGATGACGTGGGAAATCTGCTGCTCAGTGTTAGAAGTAAATTCACAACAGTAAGTTCAATTTTTTATATACTTTATAGCACATTGAATTTTTATACACAATCAGATTTTAAAAGTTAAAGCAGATGTTAGAGCTATGTTTAACAATTTAATTATCTCTAGATATCTAATAATATCAACAAATGAAGAAAAGAAGGAAGGACAGAAATTACTACTTTTTAGGTGTAAAGCTTTTGTAAAACTTCATACTCGAAAAAAAAAAAAAAGACAAATACTTCGAAGAAAATGTTTTTTAGGGGGAGTAGACTGTGTTCCAATTTATGCCTGATAGCATCTACATGAATCTGGGCATCAGTAAAAATTTTTTAATCTGGAGATTTAGATTACATTTCATTCCCTCTGCCCTTGAGGCAGGCAGAGATGTTAAAATGGGGATGGTAAATCTGATTTACCATTCAGAATTGCTGTGCTGATCTTCTCTGTTTATGAAATACTTTCAGATTCACAGCCAAGTCCTTTATCAGTTTGTAATTATTACTGTCATTATCAATAAGAAATACCACTTGGGAAAAAGTTCTTTGGGGATTTAATATAACTGTTGGAAAACAAAACTCACTATGAAGTTAAGAATAAAGATATTGTCTGCTTTGGCTTTATGCTCATTCTCTGCAGGTATGCATAGGATGAAGAGAGTTGGTTACAGTAGGTTAATAGCCCCACTCAAGGTGGCTGTCAGGAGAGGTGGAGGACAAAAGTGACACCATTTGAGGATTTCAGAGAGCAAGGTGGAAGAAGCTACCTCTATTAAGCAGGGCAGATAAACAGTCTGAAGTAGGGACTATGCAATCAGTGGATCTGGGATCAAATTCTAAAACCATGTTATGGTATAGCAAGGTATTGCGGACCATAATTCATGGTACAGCAACAGATGGAAGGAGTCCCCCAGAGAGGACAACAGGATTTGTAGGTAGGCCCTGAGGCTATAAATTGTACAGTAAGTAGATATACTGAGTTGGCTGAAGGGAAGCATAAAGTGTGGCATGACATACTTGGCATTATTGAGCATTAGATGCTCTGCAAGAAGTATAGGCTGCAATAGAAAAGACTGATTGCCATCCTAGACCTGATAAAGGAATGGAAAATAAATGTAGAAAAATATTACAGGGTTTTTCAAACGGTATTGCTCATGAATTATGTCCTGGAAGATGAGATATGGTGGCTATAAAAAGGAAAGGATTTTATTGTTAACTTTTCTTTGATACAGGATGTGTACATTTGGTTGAGAATATGAGAAAAGACTGAAAAATTTAAGATCGTTATGTTCCAAACTGGTAAAAGAACATGGAATGTAGAAAAAGGAAGCCCAGCACCAGCCATCTCACAGTGTCCCACTCTCAGGGATATCACAAGAATACAATATCAAATAGCAAGGAGTCCTATTGTGAAACAAATTAATGGATCTCTCTAAAACACTGAGGAAGAGGATTACAGACTAAACTTTCTGACAGATTTGTCTGCTAATCTTGATTTAGTTATTCTGGCTTTTCCTGAGAGAGATCCTAAATGATGGAGGTAATAGCAATGATGATAACATCCTACTTATGTTTAAAAGTATGGTTCTGTTGCTTGATAGTATTCTAGGAAATTTTATTCTGAGATTATGTTGAAAAGGAAAACTTATCAGCGCCAGCTATTACCATCAAGTTGTAATGACAGACAACATGATTTTCCTATAATACTGAAAACAATGATTGTGATATCTCAAATATATGAGTAACGATGATGACTGTTTATTATTTTTGTGCTTATACTTAAAAAAAGTGACAATTTTTTACTGAGTCATTTAATTTTGCAGACTGAGGTATTGATCTTATGTTTTGTCTGTCTGATTAGATCCCTGAGGCAGTATAAAGCATTCATTGCCCATGCAGCTCTATTGATGCATAAGGATTAACAGAAATACATCATCCCACAGGTTTGGAGGATTTTTGTTGAAGTACATCTCTGTCCTCCTGTGTGCTATTCCTACCTGCCATATGATGAGAAAATTATTGTACAAATTAAATTTGAGGGCAAGACAGAGTCGAGATGTTCTTCACAGTCTCAGTAGCTGGCTCAAATCAGGGGTACAGTCCCAAGCAAATAGAGTAGTGTTGTTACTAGGAGTTAGCTCAAAGAGGATTCACATTTAGATAATGTTTCATAGCTTTGTCATCCTCACTTACTTGTAACTTATCTGACCTGAAATCAAAGGGAACTTCTCCCATATCTGACAGACAAGAATGCATCCACCAGATTTGATATTTAAAAAGTAAAACATCCCCTTTTAAGTGTTCACATTTAAATTATGACATTTGATGAATTTTATTGATCATTATTTCCTAATCTGAACAGCTCATGATCAATAATAAAAATAATAACTTTCAGTCAACCCTTCTGACTGGTCAAAAAACCCTCGCTTGTTTTGTGTCGTCACAACAGGCTTTTTCTCCAGGTCAAAATTTAACTCTGTCAGCTATCAAGGGGCATTACCTTGCAGCGTATTTCTTTGACATATAATTCCAAATTTCAGGTCACTAAAGGATAATGTTTTCTGTTGAACTTAATATCTGATTGTTGGGAAGGAGGAGAGTGTTTTAAATAAACCTTTGTTTTCCCTTAGATGATTTTTCCATCAGTGGAGAAAATATGAGACCTCAAAGAGACACAGGCAGTATGTGACTTATTGCATCGAGGCTTTTCTGGAGTGGAAAACTTATTGGTTTTCATAAATCTTTTAACTCATTTGAACACAATTTTTCAAAGTAGAGCTGGTAAGCTAGAAGCTTAAACTGCAAGAGTTTTTTCCCCAGCCATTTCTTTCTAATGCAATTGTTTCCTGATTCATCATTTCTAAGTAAATTCATACCAGAAGAAATAAAAATTGGGTTAAGCATAAAGATTAATTTCAAATAATTTTTACTTTTCAAGACATTGTTGGATTACAATGTCTTTGCTATCATCTCTAAATTATTTAAAGTAAGCTAAGCAGTCTAAATTCTTCTCCTTACTAAATTATTTAGGGCGTAAATGTTTCCTGTTGAATGCTTTTGTGGTCAAATAATGTATCTCAGGCTAAGAGAATAAAATTAATTTTAATGCAATAATACAAAGGCAATAGCTAGGAGAAGTACCTGACTTGTCTTCCATGACGTATTTACTCACAAAAATTCTGAAACTCATGTCAGTCCAACTCAGTTCTTATTTTCATTAATAAAAGCCCAAAACTCTCAAGAATTTATTGGTTTTTTTTTCACAGAACACTAGGGTCAAAAGTAGTAAGTTTTCTTACACTACACATTTACTTGCAGCTGAATTAACTTCTCTTCTTTCAAGACCTATCAGATTCTCTTCATTCATTATTATGAGTTCCCAGGCACAGCAGAAATAAACAGTGAGTGAACACCTTGGAGGGTTTCAAGACACATCACATTCTTACTTTAAAAGAGGAAATTATACTCTACACAATATAGCATTAAAACATAATTCTATATTTCACAGTGCTTCCCTTGTAAAGGGAAGATACGCTAGACCCAGCTGACCAGGAATTTAAATCAGTAGAATGGTTCTCATTGATTTGAGAGGACTTTGTTTGAGGTTGGAAGGCTTCAGAGTTAAGTACAGAAGTCAGTAATCTCTATGTCTGATTTAGTTTTCAGATTTAAATAAAAGGACAAGATTGTTTTGTACTATTGCCTGCAGAAACTCTAACCATTCCAAATTAATATAAAATATTTTATTACACTAGGCTGTTGACACGTAAGGCACACTATATGTTTAAGTATTTTTAGAAAGAATACACCAAGGAAACAACAAGAGATTGAATGGAAATCAACTCCCAGATGCACTATTTCGTATTGAAAATGCCTGGATTTTTCCCACAGAGCATTAATAATACCCATTGATGTGTTAAAAGAGCAAGCTACTCCCTAGCAGAGCAAACCCAAAGATGTTTGATAAATAGTGTAATAATAAATAATATTCATAATCCCTAGGCTTTTAGTGCAAGTGAGAAGTACATTACTCTGAAATAACCCAGTGTTATTCCAAAGAAAATAAAGTGAAGAGGATGAACATCCCACTTTATGTGGTCCTCACTATTAGACTAAGAAATTTGCTTAGCCTCTATGCCCATGACAGCAAAATTCTCTACAGAGTAAAAGGCTAATCTTGTGCTCAGATGCCAACCCAAGACTACATAAAATGTAAGGACATGAAGATTTGTCAATGTGTAATCATCTTTTGAAATTTAGTATAAGTTTCTTCCGTATGACATGGCTTTTTACTCAGAAAGAAGTGTCAAATGCTTTAAGGACATTCATCCCTTTCCTAAAAATCATCAAATCTAGTTGGAACTAGATGATCTTTAAGGTTCCTTCCAACCACAACAATTCTGTGACTCCTCTACAGGAAGAGAAGGAGAAGGGTTTAGGTCAAAACTTGTAGAGGAAAATCTGCTCTTGCAACCTTGAACACAAACTTCAGGCAAGAAAAGCTCAAAAAAAAAAAAAGAGAAAGAAAGCTCAAAAGAAGCTCCTAACCAAGATCTAGTCACTGAAAATTCACACACACATCTTCTCAGAGTACTTTTTCATCTCAAATGAGTTTGAACTCACATGAGTCAATCTGTGTAGAGGCTGAACAGGCATCTGCCTTCAGCAGAGATCTCGGGCCAGGTGTGAATTTGGTTGCTAGTCCCACATCAGCAGTTGATCTTATTTTAGAAAATACTCCTATATGTCTTCCTCTTTCTCATAATGGGCAGTTGCTCCCCTACCAAAAATTAACTAGAAAAAATTATCCATAGACATCTAGTATTTTCTGTCTTACTCTTCCTAATTTTTTGTTTTGCTCTAAACACTCTTTTTGCTTCTTTTAAAGTTTCTCTTAAGGTAAGTTTAGTTCAAAAGTTTTCTTTTTTTCAAAATTTTCAGGAAATCACAAAAGCATGTGCATTCTGACTAGCCTGTTAGTTAGAATTATGTATGTATAATTCCCAGAGCAACATCCACAGTCTTTGTTGCTTATACCTGAAATTATTCCATTATTCATCAGTCAGTAGGAGCCTTTGCCATAGGAAGGCCTCCATTCATCCATTAAGTTTCAAGTACAAGAAACCTCAGATGGCCCTGATGTGGAAGCTAGTTTCCTGCAGAGTTTCAGTTTCTACTTTTCAGTTCTTTTCAAGAAAAGTGATCAGTAGATAAAGCCCATGAAAAAAATGAAATAAAATTTAAATTTCTAGAAAAATCAAAGAACAACTTGTATCACGTCATGTCCTAGGATGTGAATCCTAGTAAAGCCAAGCCACTTGAAGGCTGTAGCATATCAGTATGGGGAATATTGAGTCCCCTGGAAAGCATGCTGCAACCTACTGGACTGAAAACTCCAAACCATTCTCCTTCTCAGAATCAAAACCACTATTTTGCAGAGCAGGCAGACTAAGGATTACCTTGGTCTTTGATAGTCACTCTCAAGTATGTTAATATTCTGAGCTGTCAGGCAGAGAACATTTACTTAGATCCTTACCTCAGCATAGCAATGAGGGCCAGAAACAGGAGGAGCATAGCCTAATGCATTTATAAATAGAAAATTTCCTACACAAAGATGCATCTGGATGAGTCTTACTTGTCATACCATAGAAGATGGCTGCTGACTCCTTGAAAGTAGAGATGCTCTACTGGTATAAATTAGAACAGAGCTGCATTCCTCCTTTTTTTTCAGACTGACTTAAAAGCCATATTGCTAGCTGCCTGATATATCTCTTATACTAGTAAGCATCACATCCCTAAACTGGCTCCTGGGCTTGCCTTAGTAAGGATGTCATTCTGTCACAGTTAGTGTTTCTAGGATGGCTGAAGCAAGCTGAGAAGCCATACCCCAAACCCTAGCAATAAAAATATCTTCTGAGGGAGAAAAAAAAAGTTTTCCTTTTTCATTCAGGCTGTTACAAGGAAAATATAGCTAGAGAGAAAAAGCTAGTAATTCATTTGATGACAGAGGAGAAAGGATAGAAAGGATCTTTTTCTAGTATTGGAAATTTGTCATAGTTTTTTTTGAAAAATAAGCAGTGCCTGAAGAATGCTCTATTTGTCAGCATTATGTGTCCTGTGTTTTATTTTACTATCTTCTAGTCTCCCATAAAAAAGCTCTGGAAAAAAAAAAAAAAGATTCTGCCAAATGAATTTCTGTTTTCATCATTTCTTCTAAGAAGAAGAAAAATGAGGAGGTTTTTGCCTTATCTTTGCTTCTAGGTACTTAATGTGCCTCTGTTAGAAGGGTAGTGCCTTGGCTAGGACAGTCTCTCTAGGTTCCTTGCATGCCCCTTGGAGATAAGAAAGAAACAGGATTTAGTGTATTTGTCTCACTGAAGAGAAGTCATTTTCTGAATGCCTGAAAGGCAGAAAAACCAGCTTCCAAACCTTATTCCAGGTCAGTGAAGAAATTTCATTTTCAGTGAAACAGAAAATATTTAACATATTTTGAAAAGTTATAGTAATTCAGTCATACAGTGCTTCAATGGGAGAATGGTGATATGGACTATGTCATCAAGCAACATGTCTTTTTGGGGGTGAAGACTGTGGAATTACAGTATCACAAATACACTGGCCTTTTCTTCACTAGTAATTTCCTTCAAGGATTAATTTGTTCATGCCATCTTAGGTTCAGTATTCACTACTATGAAGGTTCTCAGTCTCTAGATCCATAGCATGTAAACAGCTAAAAGGTATGTTTTCACATACCAGAAATAATAATGTTCTAAGCATCAGTATTCTGCCTTATGCTGCCTTTCTGTATTGTGCAATTATGGCTGCAATACTAGCCAGAAATGGAGGGTACAGGACTATTAAATAAAAGAAAGGAAATGTATTTTCTTTCTTTTCATTTTACCTGTGCAGTAAAAAGGTAGGCACATCTTCAATTCAGAGTTTTATAGCTCAGGTGCAGCTAAGCATTTTGGATGGCCTCTGTACAAAATTTAATCTATCTCATGTTATGCAGAAGATCCAGACACTCCCTCTGAGCCTCACAGTAGAAACTCTAGAGGCAGCAGGATCTTACAAGCACTTTCAAGCCTGCACATTCAATACATCACAGAATGTGCATAAGTCCCTTAGATTCAAATGTTAAAGAAGATAGGTAAGCCCAACTCATCCAACTCTTCATTACTAGCTACCATCTCTAGACACAACAAGTGGAATGGAGATGGAGGAACTATGGTTTTCTGATGAATCAGGTGAGGAAAATAAGGCATCAGAAAGAAAAATGTTATAGAAAAGGCTTAATTTGCAAGCTACACTTTGTGCAGCTGTGGCTATCCTACCTTATACCACAGCTGTGCTGTGCCCAAAACAGTGAAAGAAAATTTGAGTTTCTCATCACAGAGAAATTAAGGAACATTGCATGGTTCCCAGCTCGATAAAGCAATACCTTGTAAAGCCAATTGCACTTACCCAAACTCCAGTCAGCACAGCTTTACAAAGAATGAGGCAAGAAGCAAAAAGTGACATGGCTTAACATTTGCTAAAGCAGTTTGGGCAAGATGAAATGACTACCATGGAAGCCTTTTCAAGCCAACACCAATTTCAACAAGGTGGTAAACTTTCTACTACTTGTGCCAGTACAGACAGATAGCAGAAACAGAAGGAAGATTTGCAACATCGACATAAGCAGATGGTGCTGGTTTGCTAAAGTTATCCTGTTAAAAAGTATTCTGTGGAAGTGCATGAACGGTAATGCACTTCCAAACTGGAACATAGTCAATATGGAGAACTCACAGTCCATTCAGACTAAATACTGAATGAATTCTCTTGTGCTTGTGTTGGGAAAGGTATACACAGTGCTGGAGTTGTGTGGGCATAGACCAGTGGCCTTCCTGGAGAGAATGGACGTTCTAAAACACTCATGCCAGGCTGGACATCAAACCACACGAGTTACTAAGATTAAAAAGCTGAAATCTCATCCTCAGTTACTTTATATGCAATTTATAAAACTGTCCGGTGTTCTCACTTGATCACTATAAGATCATAGGATCTTATAGGATCTTATATAGGTCATATACAGGATAATAAAGCTCTGAGATACTACAACAAGGCTAGTAACATCTACCATGTTAAATGTTTATGTAACTTTGTCTAACAACAATAATTTTGTACCAGACAGAAAGCAGTACTGAGAGAGCTGATTTATGAGGCTTTCAAGAAATGTTTCTCTTCTTTGTTTACACATACAATTCAGGCTAGAATTCAGCCATAGTGACTTTTCAGGGAAGTGCTAAGTGGAATGGTCTTGGGGTAGTCGACATCATAGTCTTTATTCTCAACTTAGAAGCAGCACGACTCATAATCTGAAGTATAAGTCATTTTGCTCTAATATGAAGTGCATGACTCAGAAATACATACTACTGCTGTAATCCCCCATAGGAAAAGGGAAAAATTCACTAAATGCAGTAAGTTTTCCAGAGTACAAGTCTCTCTATAAAGAAACTAGAAAGATATATTTTCAGAGATCATGATATGGTTGGCAACTGAAGTTTACAAAGTTCAAATGATCAAACCAGAAGAAGTATACTACAAATGGACTTTTATTGACTAAATTGGATAAACAGATTAATTTAAAAAAAAATCATATTACAAACTGGTGCAGTACCATAAAATTAGTTTGAACATGTAGACATGCCATCTTTAGCCTGCACAGCTCCTGCAGCGCTGTAGCCCATTCTCATTGCATGCAGTGCACTTGAGGGCTTTGAATGAGTCCGTAAAGCAGTTCCGAAACACAGACATCTTGCTCCCATGGCACGCTGAACACGGCAGGAAACCAAAGCCCCCGCAAGAGAGGCACTCATGAGGATGCTGGACTCTCTGCTCAAAGAATATGAGAAAGACAAAGATGTTACCTCATCAACCACCACAAGCTCTAGGACAATGAGGACTCTAGAAGAGCTGAGAATACACATTTTTGTTTTCATTTTCGCAATACCCTCCGCCCATCCCATGGCAAACCACCATGAAAGACCATTACATCTACATTTTCCTTTGGTGAGATCCACATGCAATGGTTAGATAGGCTCACTGCAGGTACAGTGGTCATTTTATACCTTAATAGCCTGTATTTGTACTTGCCAAAATAGCTAGCTAAAGGATAGCTTGCATACATTACTCAGATGTTGTTTAGGTCTAGATTAATTCTAGAAAGTATTGCAATTGATTGAATCCAAACTCCAGGCAGTTTATGCTGATGTTTTATTGTCTACACTGTATGTTAAGATATTATGACTTTCAGCATTTGCATGCTCATGCTGAACATACTATACCTATTACAGTTTAAGCTGATGATATAAAAAAGCAATTCATAGCTTCTGACAACTAGTGCTCAAGGAAATAAGCAGTGTATTCAAATTTATGGATGTAGAATGCTGAAGCTTTTAGTCTAAAGAGGAAAGGTCATCAATGTTCAACGGTTATACCCAGAGGAAATTGCTGCAAGCAAGGTTTGGGGCAGCTCAGTTGTCCCAATTCCCAAGCAAAACAGTAAATTTACTTTATTCTGTATTGGATTAAAGACAATGGAGAACACAAGAAGAGATTTCAAAGACGTTTTCAAGTTTCACTTGCTGAAAATGCGGCTAGTTTGCTTAATGATTGCTTTAAAGTTCTATATCAGAGAAATGAAAGGTATGCCACTTTGGGTACTTACCACCACACGGTTTAACATTGCACTGTTGAGCAAACACTTTACAGGTTTACTCACAAAGAAAGAACAAAAATCCATACACTTCCTGATAGTGTTAACCTGAAGAATTAGGTACCACTAAAAATTAGTGACAAATTACTACCAGGGTATAATAAAATACCTACAGATAATGTAGTACCTGGAGTTTCATCAAGAAAAATGAAAAGATTCCTGCAAAACCATTTAGCATTTATCTACTGAACACTCAGATGCACATGCAAAAAAAAGCTTTTTTTTTTTTGTCCTGTAGTTCATAAACTTGCCATTCTTCTTCATCAGGCAAACAGCTCCTATTACTATTGGATTCTCTAGGGACAATGTTTGGAAGTACTTAATGTAAAATTAGCATTCTTTTTATCTCAGGTGTGCTCACATCTTTCATAATTTATGATGATGTTTTACTTCATTGGACATTATAGCAAATAATCTCAAAATTTTAAAATACTAATATCTTTAATCTTTACATTCATTATTATTTGTTAGGTTTATAAATATACAGATACCTTTTCACATAGTTAAGGGAGCTAACAAAAAAAAACAAAACAGTTAGTTCTTTGAACAATAAACTTTTTTTTTCTTGAACAGATGACAATTTCTGTAACCACTTTCTGCATCTTCAGAAATGAAAAAACCTGACTGCCCCTTTCAACTGTAGCAAACCCATTTGGGGGGAAAAAAAAAAAAAAAAAAAAAAAAGGGAAAAAGCCAAACAAACAAACAAACCATACAAACCAAAACCACAACAAACATGGAAAAGTAGTGAAGCAGTGATTGTACTCAGTGAGCAGTTAGAGGTCTGCTGTACTCTGACACTATATATCTTATATATATATATATATCTTATATATATATCTTATATATCTTATAACATTATAGGACCCCCAAAAACAGGACATTTCATTCCAAATAAAAATGTTAAGGAGCTATATTAGCTAACCTTTCTAGTCAGACAACAAGAAGGCTGCATGCTTTAATCATACGTGTCATTTTTTAATAATTTCTGGTTAGATATTCCATATAGTTAAGGCCAACAGGTTCTTCTGCATTTTATACAGAAATACATACACTGATTCTTGAGGCAAGGAAAGTTATGCTGAGTTAAGGAACAGGCTGGACATATTCAGAAGGTACCATCTATAGTGCAAAGGTTTAGGGCAGTTCATGATTTACTGGATAACGTTAAATCCACCTCCTGAAAATGACAGAGGTGAATAACCCTTGGGCTCAGCCTGACTGGAACTTTTGTAGGAGTGCCAGGAGACTGGCTATAAAAAACCAATATGCTTCACAAAAAGAGAAACTCATTTAGTGTCAAACTCAAAGATATATGGGATACAGTTACTCAAATCATGTGCTGTAGTTTCACTAAATGAAGGGAAAGAAAAACCTTGGGGTTAAATCAACTAGTAAGTAGATTCTATTTGTTCTTTCACAATGTCTTTCACAAATATCATATCTTCAGAACTACTTTTAATTTTTATGTTACACACTTCTGAAGTTTATGTATTATCTTAATTTGGCTAGGTGTGATTTCAAAATAGCAAGATAAATAATAGCAATACATTCCTTTTCTTAGGACTCAGCTATCCCTATAACCCAGACATTATGAGACACATCTCTGCAAAATTTTCTTTGTTGCAGGATATCCAAAGGAAAAAAGAAAATGCTTTCAGCAGCCAATAGCACAAGACTAGCAGAAAAGTCATGACCAGCAGAGATGCCAGCTTACAGCAAAGCTGTGAGAGCAGACTCACAATTCAAGTGTTCTCAGGGAGTGTGCATCAACTGTTTGGGGTAAAAAGGCAAACTTGCCCCAGAGAACTTCAATGGACACAGCAAAACAAGTGCTGGAGAAAGACATGATAACCTGTAACTTGAAATTTGTGCAAATTGGTGTAATTGGAAACTTCCAGCATTTGCCCAGGTTTTGTAGATGGCCAGCTATAGGTCTAGCCAGAATACAGATATACAGATTTCCAGTACGTTCACTGTAGCACACAGAGAACTGGTGCAAAATCCACAAAAGAAACCTTCCTCCCCCTGGCCAGGGTGAAGGTTAAATACCAAAGATGATTTAAAAAGTTTTGGGAAAGAGAAAATTGTTTGGCTCTTCCCCATGACAAAATCAAGAGAAAAGAGAGATGGACATTTTGGGTTGATGTCATCACCATTTGTGCTTTCTCAAATTTAATGGGGTGTGATGCTATGATATCATTCATTCAGAGAGAAAAACAGAAAAGCATTTGGGATCATGAGTTTATAACAGAAGAAAAGAAAATGGTAAAAGAAGAAAATCTACTCAATTGCAAGTAGTCAATGTACATTCCCTATATTTATTAGCAGAAATACAATTACCTCAATTTTGGTTAAGAGATCCTGAAGTTCCCCAGATTCATTCATTAGTAAAATTTTCTCAGCACCCTATTAAGAAAAAGCAGAAGAAAAACGTCAGCCATCTTAGTATGAAAAAACAGAGATGATTAGAAGATTTGGTCTTGAAATTTTAAACAGTCTGAGGACAAGTTTGACTCACATTAAGTATACTGCAATTAGGTCAACCTTAGGAAAGCCAGAAGGAGAGAAGAATCTAATCGCAGGTCTGATAGCAATGCCTGGAGCTCATTACCAGGTGACATATCACACTGCCTTTTTTGTAAAAGGTGACACAGCTTGGGAATTCTGATTGTGTTCCCTTTATTTCACAAGGGTGTGTTTCCTGACAGAATAAAAAATTTCTAGTTACCATGTCAAAAAATTACAATTACATAAATATACAGCATATCAGAGAATGCAGCAAAATGAGAGGAGGAAATTGTATTTCAAGTATTCTGGCTGTTAAGCTTTGAATTAAGACATAATGTGCCTAATGTATAACACAGGTAGAAAAAGAGTAATGAAAATACGGTAACAACATTAAAGTCAGACACAACAATGAATAATAATAATTTAGTCTGACTGCATTAGGCCTCCAAGGGGTTCTGTGTCCTGAATCAAGGCAGTACTGAAGTGTTGGGGTTTTTTTCCTTCTGAAAATAAGTGCTAAGAGATCACCGCAGACAAAATTAAAGTGTCAGGGATGATATAAAAATTTTTTGTTCCCTTTTCTTCTAATTAAAGGGCCACATTCTATACTTCACTGGTGAAACCAAATCCATTGAATACTGCATATTGCCAAACAAAACAACCTTTAATCAGTGGTTTACAAGAAACCAATAACAGTTGAGGAAACTGAGGCACAGATGCACAGACCTTACTTGCTGCTAAGAGCAATGGGCCACATCTTGACCACGAGGTGAGTTTGTGCTGTTGTTCTGCCCCAGTTAGCTAGTAACTGCATATCCAGATTCCTAAATTTCATCTCTGAGGTTGCTTCCAGTGTTAACCAGAAGGTGTGGTGGGATAATAGCATAGGGCTGAGGGATGTGATGGGATGCTGGCGCACATCTCAGGTATGGCCATTACTTTGAACTCCCCATGAGCACCTCTCTCCTCATTTCTGGGAGGACTAGGAAAAGCTGCTGGTGAGCACAGGGAACACTTATGTGTCTCATATATCTCTAAGTGTCCAATCATTCACAGTGCCTTGCTGGGGACTACAAAGGCTACAAGTGTGTAGTGCAAAAGCCAACTAAGGATGACCAAATATTACAAAGGATTTTGTATTACACTCTACTGAGGTTATTTTCCCTGTAGAAATTTTTTTTGCTCTAGCTTTGTAAAAACAGAAGCACTTTTGACTCTGTGTTTCATGATTTTCATTTTAGTTAAAAAGGAAAATATTAATATTTTGGTAAAAAGGAGAATATCAATATTTTAGTTAAAAGAAAAGATCAGTATTTTAGTTAAAAGGAAAGTATTAATATTTTAGTGGATGTTGAGTGCCATTTTTTCAATGAACACTACTCAGTGTGTTACCCTTTCAAAGAGTTTTTTTTTTTAAAACTATCACACAAGATAATTAGTTGTGGTTAATTAATCACAGAAGACAGGAGGCTGATCAGCTAGCCTTCCTTGTGCTGACTCTTCCACTGAAATCTATTATAGATCATGGGCGCAGAGTGTACAAGTTTCAACATATGCATTAGGCTCTCTGAGCCCTCAAGAGAGCAGCTTTTAGCAGTCTGTCGGCCTCTTTCGCGTTTGTCCTCTTATCTTTCTCTGTTTTCGCACAGAACAGGCAAGGGAAGTGATTGGCACAACAAAGTGAGGATTTGCCAAGGCAGCCCATGGAGTATTAGCTCTGGGCCTGAATACGGTGCAGCAGCTTAAGACAAAGTCTGTGCTGCCCATCTGATGCAGAAACATTAAAGATTTGCAACTTTATTGATGGAACTGCAGCATGGCAAATTCCTTAAACAAGACAAGCCCTAGTTTACCCTCATTTAGGAAAGAATTTCTTCTCTGCGGCAACAATTGGCAAAAACATTCCCGTGACTTCTGCTCCTTGCTACAGTGATGTTGTATGATAACGCTGCCTGGCTTTTACACCAGTGTAGTTAAAAGTCTAACAAGTTTCCTATTATAGATTTATATTTTAAAGGATTTATAAGGCCAGTGACATTCAGCTGTGTTCCTTTCAAAGTACAAAGCTATAGTTTTTAATTTACAAACCAAACATCCAAATAGCTATCAATGTTTTTAAGTGTTTCAGTGTGTCTCTCCTGATAAACAGCTGCCCCAAGTGAAGTATAAATAAAGGACAGTTTGCAAAGGTTAACCTTCCCTTTAGTGTGTGAGTCTTAAAACACAGTTTGTAATTAATAGAGCAATTAAAGTAGCTGTTAAATAAGTCCAATAACTGTTTTCTGACCAAAAAGTGATGCCTTTCTTTTTCTTCCAAGGTTGTGCTCAGTGCACAATTACCCACAAAAGGATGCAAAACATTAAATAGTCTGTCTCTCCTGAGATTAACATAAGGAGCATGAGGGACAGTAACCTAATGTTTAGAGAATCATCAGGAAGAAATGAGTTTTCAGTTTTGTTAACCAGTTAACTTCTGAAGCAGCAGCCTGTGAATCCCTTATCTACTAACTTTGCTAGCTGTCTATCATGGGAGTCCAGGGTCTGCGGTCAAATTTTTGCCCTTCTTTTGGCAAGGAAATGACAGATTTGTCTAAAATATTCCACAGGTTTTCTAGACCACTTTAAGTAATAAGATTATTTTCCCAATTATCTCTTGAGAACATCCAGAAATTAATAACATGTTTCAGGTATTACATTCCTATATATAGTTCCCATTAATTGCAGAACTAGGACAAATCCAAAGTCCAGTAAGTTTTCTACTGCCCCAGCTCTGTCCTCACCTGTCTACTGCTCACCTCTTTTGGATATAACCCATTTCCATTTTTGTGAAGTAATTCCTCATCAAGGAATAAACACAGATACATGGCTCTGCATTTAGCTCTACTAGAGTACCTGCTGGTTTTGCGAAGCAGTCGCACTTCCACATCCTTCCTTAGCATTGCACTGCAACATCCCTCTTTTGGACACGTTTCCTGTGCAAATAAATCGCACACCCTATCTCCTTAAAAACAAACTTTTGCTAAGTATATAAGCAAGGTCTCTTGCTAAGGCAGCAAAAATGCCCTCAAGCATTTCAACATCACTGGACCTGCCACGTTTTTCACTGTGACTTATCAAGAAGATGGGCTTTATGTACCCCTGTCTCCACCCAGAACTCACACGCTCTTCAGTCTGCAACACTACACCTCTCACAGCAAGGTGCCCCTTGGCAGCAGATACACATGGGGTATGGAAATCTGGAAATCTGCCCTTAAACTGAAAATTGCAGTAGAGTACCAGCACCAGAAATGCTGGATTTGGTCTGCAAAGAACAGGAAAGGGTTATGTGTAAAAAATCATCAGAGAAACTGAACCCTGCAGTTCCTGATATATTAAGCTGCAAAATCGGGGAAACAAGTGGGAAAATGTTAGGTGACTCAATGCAATAATTACATCATAATTTTACTGTCACAGAGCCTTTCATATGCACCCCATCAAGTGAACACCAGGACCACATGTTTAACAAAACTTGGAGTATATAGAGATGTACTAATCATATATGGCCACTGGAAAGCAACTACAAAGAAACTGTTAATTCCTATTTAACAAAAAAAATATGTTACACATGTATTTTCTAGAAGTTAGTTACAAAAATAGCCTCATCATTCTTTGGAAATAATCATAACCAATGTGTCGAACAAAATAATTTTACTGTAAATTTCATGCTGCTGTGGATTAAGTACAGTGGGGAAAACTAAACAGGAAACATTTTCTTCAGAAAAAAAATATTAAGTTCACATATCTGAAAAAACATGAAGTAGGTTTGCATGGCAAGTGAATGCTGGAATTTAATCACATATTTCAAGTGGGAAAAAACCCCAGTATTTTTAAACTATTTTGCTGTGAGTTAACATGTTTACTAAGGATGACTGTATTTGTCCTTTTTTATATCTATCCCTTTTCCAGGGTTTTTGCATAACTTAAACCTTTAACAATTCTGAATGTCTTTATAAGAGTGAATGAATGCTCCATTATTTTTTTTTTTCTGTGTAGCTTTCTGTTTTCTAGAAGTAATTTTTTATTCTGCATTGGTATCCCAGCAGATGGCATAATTCCATTTCAGATGGAGACAACCTCAGGTGAAAAGGAGGGATTAGATCAGCCAGTAAAGACCACGCTGCAGAAAGAAACTGCAGTTTCCTGACAGACTGATATTTAGACAGTGTGTGTCAAGAAACACAATGATTCAATCCTGAAAAAAATGAGAAGATTAAAAATCCTGCTGTATTGCAGCATCAGGACTTTGCTTGACAGGGACTAAATATGATTTTTCTGTTGCTTCCATCCAACTCACGGATTTGTTTCACTGCCCCTTTGCAGGCAGTGATAAATTCCACAGTACTGTGAATATTTATCCACACAGCCTGCAGTGTTCTAACAACTTTATCCGTGCTTCTGAATGGCTTGGGTATCATAAATGCACATACGCTGTTTTCTGGTTACTTTTTTTATTATATCTCATTAAGAATAATCTAGTCACCTCTCAAAAGAGTTCATATTTTAATTAGGGGAAGGGATACTTTTTCTCCTTATGACTCACATAATACTGAGTGTGGCTCAATATGGATTCTTTTTTATATTGCTACACTGCATTTCAGCAAATAAATAGTCAAAATATTCAAAATTAGAAAAAAAAGAAAGAGGAAAATATTGCATGATTAATTTACTGACACACCAAGCTTCATGATTTCTGTGTTTCATTAGCATATCAGAAGTTAATTATCATAAAAGGAATTATAGAAATGTCCACTGTTACTAATGAGACCGAATTCTATAATTAGTTCTCCAACATATTTTAATGAAAACAAGCCTAGCACAGTTTTCAGCCAGTATACTGCCTTTGGGGGTCACTGACCAGGAGGTCACTGTCTTGGGAGGGTAAATTGACAGATCTGGGGGGTGAATACTTCATTGCCAGACCTTCTCCATACACAAAGTGCCCCCTTCTTTTTTCTCTTCCTAAATGAATGAATGCCAGCTTCTCTCGTGAAGCCATATTAAGAGAGATAAATAAAAACTGCCATACAATAATGGGGTTTGCCACATTTACCAACCAGAGTGTGTGCACACAGTTCCCTTGCCAGGCTCACCCTCGTGCTCTCCCTTCCCACCGCCCTGCCAGCCAGGGATGCTCTGTTCGCAGCCACAGAGGGCTGCCCAAATTAGCTCTGCTCACGTTGGACTTAGTTTTGTCATTGTAGTTAATATCTCAACTAAAGCACTTCAGAGAATAATGGCGTAACAGGCAGCAATGCCCCCAGTATGCACATAATTAGTGGAGAGCCGTGGGGGGCAGAAACCTCCTCTAGGAGTAGATGTGAGGCACACCCACAGTGGCAGAGGGAAGGGCTGCTGCCGTCCCGTGTTCTCTGCGGGCAGAACAGGCATTTCAGGGACTGTTCCCTCCCTGAAAAGCTGTTTTTTTACAAATAATGTCACTCTTACATGGAATGACTTTAATCCTCTCTTGAAGGGGGGGGGGGGGGTGGGGGGGGAAGAAGGAAAGAAAAATAAGTAAGAGAACACATACCAAAGCTGATTATTTCAATTTTTTTTTTTTACCTATAGGAGGTAGATTTGTTTCTCCCACAGAAAGCTATCTTCCTGATTCACTTACTTGCTTTTCTGTACCTCTCCAAAGTATCTTATACAGTAAATTGAGAGCTTTAATGAGATTATATTTATTTGGTATACTGTTGGTCCTCTGTTAAAAGACGAGTTTCTCACTCTGTTCCA
The DNA here is from genome assembly GCA_038380795.1 of Pyrocephalus nanus. Taxonomy (NCBI): domain Eukaryota; kingdom Metazoa; phylum Chordata; class Aves; order Passeriformes; family Tyrannidae; genus Pyrocephalus; species Pyrocephalus nanus. The sequence goes on from CM076264.1 coordinate 49,381,437, forward strand.
AAGAAAAAAAAAAATAAATAAAACCAGTAGTGATTTAATAGGCCATCCATCATACTGAAATGACTGTAGCCAGGCTTCTCCTATAGCTAAGCAAATAATTTATTCAATCAATTTGAGTATTTTATCTGAATTGTTTTGAAAAATTGATGACACATGGACTGAGATTTTCTTGGAGTTGGTCATAGCTCACTACTTCCATTTTTAACGTGGTTATTAGGTGAGAAAATCGTAGTCTGAAGCCTGTTGAATTTTAAACTTCTATCGAATGAAGCACTTCTGCTCCTGGCTGGCTGGAAAACTCTCCAATTCAGGGTTTTGATAAAAGCACATGCTACTATGAAGTAAAAATCACTGTCTGCAGTGATATTCCACACACAGACAATTTTGCAGCTGCTTTTGTGGTCTGGCAGGCCCTGTGCCAGCAAATGCATTTGTTATAGTGGTCAGGGAAACCTAACCCATGCAGAACACAAGCAAAGATAGGAAAGGGATGGGGAAAAAGACAAGAAAGGGTAGTTGACTGTTCATACAGGCCCAATATCAATTATGCCTGAATGTTGATTACATTGCACTTTGTTACTTAAATGTTTTGTGCAAATGAAAATGTTAAGTGATGCAAACACAATAACCCCACTGTGTTTAAATATAGTTTATGCCTTCACAAGTCACAGTCTCACAGTTGGTGATAATTGCTAGCTTTTTACCACTTGAGATGAATACCTTCTCTGAACTCTCAAGCTGTTTCCTTTGTGCCATTTTCCAGAATCTTTCTTCTGATTTTTTTCCATTTTTGAGGAATACATTTCAAAAGAACAGGTTGGTTTTAATGAAAAGGTGATTTCAATTATCAACAAGATTCTAGACCTAGAGTCCTAGGGTACAAATGGGGATTATAGTTTTCCATTTGGAGTTTATGTCTTGCAGTAGGGCACAGTTGGGCTGTTTTTCTCTCTCTTCCGCAGGTAGACTTTTTTTAAAAGTAATTATTAACTAATTCTGTACCTAAAAGAATGTTCAGTTGATTGGAGATACTGACACAGATTACATCATCTAAAATACAATGAATATTTAAATTCTGACACACCAAGCTGTTAGTTTCATATTCAACACAGATATTACTAAGTAACACATTTATGCTCTGTGTGTTCATCTTCCTGGGTCAATCATAAATACAGGTTCTCATGAATTAAACAAAAAAAATCCATCTGTATAGATTATCATGGTTTCAGCTACAAAGATGAGCTATTTTTTTAAGAAACAGAAGACAGCTTAGATTGTATTACTGCCTCTTATTGCCTTCCTGACAGCCTCTACCCAGCTATTTTTTGCATCTTCAGATGAAACCTACCAGTGTGGATCTGTGCAGCATATACCACAGAAGGATCTTTGTCTTTGATTGTTCCCATCATTTCAGCATTGTAGACAATTTTCTAAAAACCCTGCTTCTCATTCATCAAGATTTTCATCTGTTTTTCCCGACTGTAAAATAAAACATAGGCTCATGCTTTACTTACCCCAAGATAATGGCCATCGATAAACACAACAGGGAGTGAGGGAACTTCACAGACCCTCCTGCATCTTTCATCTAGTTCTTTTCCATAATCGCTGTTCAGAGCAATGTTTTTTTCTTCAAATTTAACTCTATGGTTTTGAAAGATCTTTCTAACCAGTTCACATCTCTCAAAAGTGGTTCTCACCACACGGAGACTGGTGGTATAAATTACTATGCGGCCAAACTCGGGGACTGTTGATACCTGGGAAAAAAAAAAAGTTTCCCATTACATTAAGCAAGATGTTAATAGCTTCCAAGTATTGAGTAATTTTATGTTAAATAGTATTTAAGAAAAAAAAACAACCAGCATATCTAAAACAATCAAACACTCAGCTTTTTTCAAATGTGAAGATGGAAGGGAAGGAATTAAATTCTTGACACACCAGCTCAAGGCAATTTAAGCTTTTTAGCTAAGTAAGGTGCAACTTGACTTTTTATGGAAAGTTTTAGAGATGGTGAGTCAAGTTATACATTTTCAAGAAACATATTTTAGATCCTGGTGGACTTCCAACTATGAATAAATTGACACTGTTTTGCTGATGTCTGATTCTGTCAATACAGTCACTCATGTTTGCACAAAGAGAGTCTGGTAGTAACCAGATAAGACTAAACCTGCAGATCAGATGTTGTTGACAGCCTGCTTTAAGCAGGATAGGAGCCTAAGCTAAGCTTCAACTTAGCCATGAGCCAAAATTACTTAGAATACTTTGTGTCTCCACACTAAACTTCAGAGGGGACAGAAGTATCCCTAATTTTTCGTGTGGTTCCACACAAAAATTAACAACCAACCAAAAATAATAAAAAAAAAGTATACTTTGTGTGTATTCAGTGCTCAATCCAGAGCCTACTGCAGCTAGGGGAGGCAATTCCCTTGGCTGGAAAAAGTTTCACACTACAATTCATGTTTGACTTTTTACCCCACTTTTTCATGTGTGTATACTGCAAGTTTATACTGCATCTTTCCTTTTGGGAACAAAAACAATTAGATAGGGTAAACACTACAGGGATTAGTTTGCCCAAGTGAGTGATACACTTTCAAGAAGCCTGAGAATCAAAGATTCTATGTTCAAATATATAGCGAAGTTTTTTAAAATGTGGCAAGGCATGTCCAAGGTTTCCTAATTATCCATTATCTTCAGCAAGCTATATTTAATTATTTCATCAGTACTCCAGGAATAAGAAATGTAAGTTAGAAGATAAAAAGCAGGGATACCTGTAATGCACTGTAGGAAAAATGAACCTTGTCACAATGTTCTTCCTACAGTACAGAGGTCTCAGGGAAAACATTTGCATGTCACAGATCACTTACAGAGCATTGGAAGTGTAATTGCAAACATATGTAACAACGTCTTTCATCTCCCATTCTGGGAAGGAAGCATGTTGTGATAGGTCAATATTTATTTCTCTTTGAATGGATGTCAGAAATTCAATTTTAGGAACAAATGTTATAAGACGTGGGCTACTTTTCTACAGCCTGTTTTTTAGGTTGAAAATCTGTTATATTGCTACTGTAGCATTGACTCTTCTCCAGCATATTGTTCACACATTCCAAGTGAGAGAATTAGCTCGCCCTCTGCTTAAAAGACAAGTACTCTAAATAAACACTGCCAAATATTTTAGTAACCACACCTGGGTTGCTCAAAGGAAGAGGAGTTAATTGTTTTAGAAGTAACCAAAAGGAGTTCTTAAAATATTCCTTAAAAAGAAAATTTCACATATTCTTTGTTTCTTTCTCTTTGGAGTGGTAATACATTTTGAAGTGCAAAACTATTCAACAGGATGGAAACTTGTTCCTCCATAGCTCTAATCTCTAATGCTGTTTGTTCCCAGACATCAGAGGCTGGCAGCGTAGGTACAGACAGTCATTATCTAGTGAAGCATCAGGGCTGCGGTGTCCCTACAGCATACAAATAAGCAGCTGAAGAGACGGAAAAATGGAAAGTTGTAAAGTGATCTGGAAAGATATCAAATGGAAGGTGTGTGCACAGAGTCCCTTTTGTGTTTATTCCTTTATTTTTTTCTAATGTGGCAGGGAAGAAGTACCCTTGTTCGCTCTGCAAAGAGGTATCAAGATCACTGATTAAATAATTCTTTAGGGACATTTTAGTAAAAACCTTGTTTTCTGGGATACAAATGCGCACAACTTGTCCTTGGCAGGAATTTATCGTAAAGATTCTTCTTGTCACCCACCTAGAACCACACTCATAATTAAAAACAGTGTTTCTCTTAGTACAAGTCTATGCTACTTCTTATTCTGCTATCCAATTAAATGGCTATAGCCTGTAATATTTAATTACCAGAACACACTTTTGAAGTAAACCAGTAAGCATTGTGCTTTTCTTTCCTAGGTTTGTAACTGTGACAAAAACATAATAAATGACGAGGAATGTAAACAAATTAATAGAAAGACACTTTAGAAAATGAACTTTACACCTGAGCTTAGCAAACTTGAAATTAGTCATGTAATTCACAAATGCACATAAAAACAAAAGGCAGTTCTCTTGTTAATAGGCATGACAAAACTTCAGTAGAGCTTTTAACTTTAATAAAGTGGAAGTTGGGCAAATTGTCATAGGAAAAGATTTGGAGCAACTTATATTGACCACTTTCTTGCACTTCTAGAATTCTCACTGAAACATGAAGCTTTTGGATATCAGTTGGCCTGAGGTGGGAAATATTGTGAGACATTCAGGAAAACCTGTGCAAAGGGACCAAGCATATGCTTCAAAGTGTCTATGTAGAAGGATTGCCAGGGAAGGGATTTAAGTTTTCAGACGGAAATAAAGTTGCTTTAGTAACAGTTCTCTACATAATTTACAGCTCTTAGTTTAACAGCACAGTGCTGCCATCTCCCCAGGGGTCAGGGGCAGTATCTGCTTTAGTGCATCAAACTGAAGAGCTTGCATTGGGAGTGTCAAGTAGGGCAGCAATGGCAGTAGCATGAAATGCATCACTTCACAGCAGAGCCACCACTCCCAGTGACTCAGGGACAGATGCCCCTTTTTTATTCAATCCAGAGAGAAAAAGTAAATGTTGCACCAGTTCAATCCTGTTCATGACTGAACATGAGAATAACAAAACATGTTTCTTATTTTGCTCCTGACTCAGTCTTTTCCCACACTTCTTTACCAGGTGGATCAGGCCCTTCGCAAATCATAGAATGGCTTGGGCTGTAAGGAACCTTAAGAATCATCTAGTTCCAACCTCCCTGCCAGTCGTAGGGACACCTTCCACTAGACCATGTTGTCCAAAGTCCCATCCATCTTGGTTTTGGTGTACAACTGGGAAAAATTTATCCTTCTGCCATCCCACTGGTGTCCATCTGACATGGTTGCAACTAAACATAATAATTAACTGAGCAAGTCCTCTGCAAACAGCATGAGGGATGTCATACATGAGGCTAAATTTGTGAGCTCAGCATCAAGAGAGACCACAGAACAGAGAAATAAATTGCTGATGAGAAAGAGAAAACTTAATAGAGCAAGCAAATGAGCAATAAAACCAAGGGATGCAGGGGCCTAAAAAAAGTCTGAAAAGATGGAACTAGCAAAAAACAGAGAATACACCAAAAACTGCCAGATACTGACAAAGGATGAGTAGTACAAACTAAATGTAGAAATACAACCATGAAAAATATGACAAAAAAAAGCCAAACCAAAACAAAGCAAAACCAACAACAACAACAAAGTAAAGGACAGAAGAGAGAAAGTCGTTGAAAGGAGACATCTAGAACCTCTTTTAAAAGAAATCCTGCATGTCAACAACAATAAATACATTACAGAACGTGTGAATCTCCAAGTTGTTCCAATATTTTGAAGTGTTCTTTAAAAACCTTTGTGTATTACTGGAGATTCAGAAATAGGAAATTTGAGATTCACACTCTTAAAATATGTTTGAGAATTAGCTCTTCTGTGTAACAGCTGCCTTGAAAATAATAACAGACTTCTAAATAGCTCTGAAAAAATACAAGTCAGGTGTTTCCATGGTGCTTCTGAAAGCCAAATAAATATGTACACCATAAATCTCCCACAGACTTCTCTGGATTCAGGCCTTCCCCATTGTATCTTATCCCTGACTTCTGGATCCAACTGCAACTGAAGCAGCAGCAAGAAGAGTCTGTGTTTCTGTGTTAGTCTCATAGCTACCTTGGCTCTGACCAGTCCTGCCAGTCTCTGCAGATATCACTCACACTCCTATTTGTGAGGGGAATTTATGCAATGAGTTAGTGAATAGCAATACTAGGTTATTTCATCAGTCTAATTGTCATGAATTGCTTTCTAAAGGCTATAGATATTCTTTCATATTGTTTATGACATTTTTTATATCTGCCTTGCTGGCTTTGAGTGGCATTTTATCTTTAGACTAAAACACTTATCGTGGACAGTTTTGCAGAATGACTAAGAAGTGGCCAAAGTCAGAGCAGAGGGAGCGATCCAAACCTTTCCGCTGTAGTGTAAGGAGCACTGCTGGATGTCAGGGCATAGGGTGATTGATCCTAAAACAGTGGTAACATTTTCTTTCTGAAAAGCTTTGCCTATGGAGTGTGTCTGCAAATAAGTAAAGAGACAAGTTCAGCAGTAAGAGAAATTACATAAACCTGATTTTTATTTGGTTGCAGATGACAACCATGACAGCAACACTACAGAAGTAGTCATGGGTTTATTTTTTAATCTTCTTTCTAGATAGAAGGTGTAAACATGAGTTTTAACTTTTTTGGTGTGATAAGAACAGCTATTTATCTTCATATTCATATGTAATTAATTTCAGTGGTGGCAACACCCACAAATTTACACTTGATTTTTTTTTAAGTAAATATAACAAAAGAAAAAATCACCAAACCCACTCTATACTTTGTGTTAAATATTAGCAATTGCATTCTAGCAAAAGCAGAATATTTTTCTGCTAAGATTAATGAGATGGTGTAAAAACTCAATAAAAGCTGAAATGCTTTATCACATATGATATTTTTAAAGGTTTTTACTATGTTCAGGTATAGCATTCAACTAGTGTTATTCATGCGGTAGTGAATTGCTTATGTGACCTAAATCAATGGCTGATATGCTCTTCTCTGTCTCAGAATATCATCTTTCAACTTCTCAGAGTGTTCTATTGAAATATGCACCCCTTGACTCTGTAATTAGATACTATCAGAGTGGTAGAAGTATCTCCTGTCCACTAAGTAGGCTGAGGGAGGAGACTAGAGCACATTACAAACCCTGTGCCAGAGATTCTTCAGTGAGTAAATTCAGCTTTCATGATATCAAAGAAAATACTAAGCGAAAATGAATATACACATATATTTGCATGCATGTGCATTCATATTTTTTTATGTATGCTTGCATATCTAAATGCTTTAAATTAAGCTGTTCACTTCATAATTGGCATTAGTTGGCTTATAGCTTGAATTTGTATCAATAGATGAGTGGCAAGAAGAATTGTTGTCTAACACTAATTTTCTGATCACAGTCTGGTTTGGACTTTCTGTTTTTATTTTACACTCACAAAAAGAAGAGAAGAAAACAGCTATGACTCTCTTGTTGAAGAAGTTCTACAGACAAAAAAAAAAAAAACAATTTAAGGATTTAATTTCTGCAAGATTTTCAAGCTTTTAATAGCATTTCAGTTCTAAAATGCTTTCAAAACATACTAAAAGTAATGAATACTTTCTGAAAGATTATTTTAAAGTCGAAACTATGAAAAAAATTTTTCAATTTTTTTCTACATGACATTTCATCAGAACATGCATGTTTTCAAAAATGTTTTCATTAAATAACATTTAATGAAAAATTTAATTAAATAACATTTAATGAAAAACATAGTTTTCATCAGGGCTTTGCTTACATGAAAACATGCAACATTCTTTGAATGAGATTGAGGGAGATTGAGGGTTGGGTTGTAGCAAAAATTGCAATATTTGATATCACAACAGCATGGTACAGTGCTAATGGAGTTCAGAACCATTCTATTCTGCCTGTTGGTTGCCTGGTTCAAATTAAAGGTTTAATGTCATTTCTCAGGAAGAACTGATTTGCTGGTCATAAAACTTCTTCCAACAGACTTCATTGACCAAAGCAATTTAAGCATACAGGAGGAATTGCAAGTGGTCACCAGCCATGGAGTGCACTCTTGTTACAAAATAATGTTCCCTTTCACTTCACCGTTTGCAGTTCCAACCCTTTTCTGGGTTCTCACATGGCAAAGCACTATTTGCACTTAAATTTAAATCTACACTCATCTCTTAAGTTCTGGTTACGTTAAGATTGCAGTCCTGTTTGCATTGTCTTCAAGGACCTGGCACTACAATATGTAGTAAAATTCAGAACTTTATTAAATTCAGAAAGCTGCATTTTATAAAAGCTGTGTAGAATGAAGACTGATCTCTGCAATAGTGCAAGTCATATACTCAAGTCAAAGCATGTACTGACTTCCTCTTAAATATATGCCTTCAAAAACACTATACTGTGGTTTTGGTAATTAAAGGGACTATAACTGCATGACTTTTACTCTGTGACCCCCTGGGACAGTGGAATGATATCTGCAGTTACCATCCTCATAACCACTGGCAAGCTGAGAAGGTCTATCAATACCAATTTACAAGTGAGAGCATGAAGAGCTGCACTCCTAAACAAGGTAGTCAGAGAGTCTGGGACACTCTCAAATATAGATCCTAGTTTTGCTTTCTCAAAGGAAGTGCTCAGGTCACTGTTTTCCTCAGCTGTTGAAATAGCACAAATACTTGGGTGGCTTTTGTTGGGCTGTATGCTGTAGCTCACCTTCCCCACAAACATCAGCCCTAGGACTACATCAGTTTCCAAAAGCCTGAAGCACAGGTTCCTCTGCCTGTGTCACAACACAGGGCATGAAACATTCTCATTTATTCCTATTTGCATTTCACAGGGCTAGATAACTCTGAGGAACTGGTCTCAGTTATAGAGGAAGGCTGTGATCCACCAATGACTTGAATTCTTTGGCCTTCTAACTCCTGGACAACTGTTGTCATTCTTATCTACACACACCCCACATACTGCTGATTGTAAAATAGCGCGTTTACCTCCTGAAGGTTGACATCCTCAAAATTGTTCAACTGCAGTGTAAAATAGATATAGGATACAATTATACCTCAGACATTGTTATAGTATATTTATATATATTTGTGCTTTTTAGGCTTTATATCAATTTTGGATATGTCAGATGAAAATAACAAAAGAATAATAATAGTAATAATAATATTTCACATGATAATTATGTTGCTCCTTTCCTCCTAAAATCACTTGACAGTACACTAAAAAAAACAAAACCAAAAGGATTGCTTTCCCTCCTCTGACACCATGTATATGTGTGTTGTTACCCATTCTCTTCTGCAAATAGTACAATGTAACATCACCTCTCTTTTTCTGCCACTGCAGGCTTTCCCATATATTTTCTGGCACAGACTGATGTTGAAGGGATATCAAAGTGTTCTCATTTCAAAGCAGTAAAAACACTTACAGTACCACAGCAAAGGAGTACAGGGCATGACCTGGCCTCTCCCTGCTCTTCGCAATGCTTCAGCCACCTTCAGGTTCAGAAGGTACGGAGACTGCGACTGAGCTCACCTCCCAGTGTCCTTATTACTGTTCAGCCAGCACGCACCCATACAAGCAGGTGACCTGGGCTCAGATAAGAGAACAGGTTGTGTCCCCAGGGTTCATGGTCTCTGCCGGACCCTGATGCCTCTGCTTCTATACAATCGGTAGTCAAACTGTCTGACACAGGCGTGGCACTGACCTGGGGATAAAAGCGGCTCCTCTTCAACAAGGCACAGCAATGCTGTGAAGTCAGCCAGAACAAAATTTATTTCAAAGAAGTGAAAAATACGTTCTAATTAGTTGAAAGAAAATTCATATCTGTACATGCCTAATTGGATTTTATTTATTAGGCTTTGAAAGGTCTATCAGTGTTTCCTTATTAATTTATTTATGCCATTCTGCATATGATAGGAAAAAATGAATGTTCAAAAATCAGAAGCAAGACATGATCCTGTGATTAATTCTAACCTATTCTGCAATTCTCCTGAGAAGAAACAACACTGTAATATAATGTTTGTTTCTCTCTTTTGTTTTCTCATGGCTTATTTCTTTCTCCTCATATTTACCAATTTGACATCTCTGGGAAATTCCTAAAAAAAACCAGAGAGTCTCTGGGAAGACTGTTGGAAATGTTACTCCAGTTTTTACGAGTTTGTAATAAAGGAGAAGCATTTCTTTGTTGTATAAGGACACTCCCCACAAAGAAAAAAGGGGAAGAGGCAGGAGCTACTGAAAATAGTTTTTTCCCTGGCAGTTTACATGAGGCATTAGATGCTGTTTGAAGCAAGGACTGTCCATCAATCTCCTTTCATATTGTGCAGTTCTTTGAACCATTCCTGTATTTAGCAGAAGCTAGACTAGTTGTATCTAGACTGTCCTGTGACAATTATGAAGCTACTTCAGATAGAGTAGTAGGAAGTAGGTTGAGACAGGTAATAGCGGAGCCTATTATTATTCTTTTAAAACCCTTCATTGTTGCAGAGATCTCTGTGTTCCAGTTTGATAGTGTCCTCCTCCCCTCTCATCAGCCTTATAAATACAAAAAAAAAAAAAATACAGTGTTATGGAGCACAAAGCAAATAGCGATAAAATATTAGAGCCAGACAAATGGTTCCATAGGTGATCTTTTTGCAGTCAGGCTGTAAAAACATTTGACTGCCAATAACTTTGAAATTTGCACTGCCAGTACAAAGAAAATCATAAAATAATAGAATGGTGGTTTGGGTTGGAAGTAGATTCAAAGATTGGATAGTTGCAGCCTCCTTTTATGGGCTGGACACCTTTCACTGGACCAGGTCACTCAATCCAGCCTGCGCTTAAAAACTTCCAGGGATGGGGCATCTGCAGCTTCCCTAGGCAATCTGTTCCAATGACTCACCAACTTCAAAGTAAAGAATTTCTTCCTAAATATCTGATCTAAACTAACAGTCTTTCTGTTTGAAGTCGTTCCCTCTTGCCCTGTCACTGCATCTTTATGACTTGGCGCAGATCAGAAAAATCCAACACATAATTCAGTGCAATTTTCTCAACAGCGCTAGCCAGAGAAATCGATTTCACAAAATTTTCATCAACCAGCACAATCACCATTCAAAAATAATGTGCAATAAATTTTTTAGGACAGGCAGATTCAATTCTTTGCCATTTCCAGCAGGAAACTCTCAGTGCAATATGAAGGCAGCAGTCAGGAAGTGCCTACACCAAGTTTCAGCAAGGTATATGATAACTTTATCCTTCATTTTCAAAGTGTGCTGTGGGATCTCACACCACGATAGACAGTTGAAACCTCATATACTGTCTTTCAGCCTTATTATGGTCTCTCCTGCAAAATATGACTGCAGCCAAATATTTCCTGAACTAAGTAGGAGTCTAAATCAGGAACTGAGTGTTGTCCCATTGCTTTCATTTCTTTGAGTATAACAATCATCATTGTAAGCTATGGAAATAATTACTCTGAGATAATTATTTTATATCAGGGTTTTTTTAATAATGTTACAGATACATTTTGTTTTTATCCAGTTCTAGTTGATAACCAAGATTCTGCTTTGTAATAGTAAATGTGATGAAAGGAATGCTTTGTCATTTACAAGGCATTTACTACATAGGTATATTTAATAAAATTATTTTCTAGCTCTTGGAGTACAATTTCTTGAGCACACATCAGGGACTATTCACCCAAACAAAGTTCCATGGGAGTTTCTCAGTGTTTGTATTTTACAAAAAAAGGCAGTGTTTTCTTGTCAGGTGAGCAAAGTGGTCTCAGACCACATGGGAAGTACACTTGCTTTTTCTGATATTGGTCTTCATTGAGAGCTTGAGTGGTTCTCAGCCTTCAATGGCAGGGCCATGTCACAATCAAGCCTTGTTCTTTCATCTGTTAGTTCAGTAACTGTATTGTCAGCTCTGAAGCGAACTGATTGGGAAAGGAGAGAGTAAAGAAAGTTGATAATTGCTCTGATGCTGCTCATCAAACAGCCAGTCCATCTGTTACTCTCCTTATCGATTAATTAAAGAGTAAAAAGAATTCCTATACAGGAGAAAAGATGCTGGAATTACATTACTTATAAAGACAGTATTTGCAAAGTGGCTCTTCCGAGACACTGAACAGCACTAGATGTTAAGACCTTTTTTTTTCCAGTAAAGCAAACTCAGTTTCTCAGTGGGGAAATGCTGCTGTTTCTGATAAGTAGGTTTTGCTTTTCATAGCTGTTTTATGGTATATTTAATATGAACATGCTTAATACCTTAAACTATACAGAACACATCACTGCCCAGAGAAGCTGTGAATTCCCCATCCCTGGGAGTGTTTAAGTCCAGCTTAGAGGGGACTCTGAGCAACCTGGTGTAGAAAGTGACATCCCTGCCCATAGCAGGGTGGTTGGAAATAGATGATCTTTAAGGTCACTTCCAACTCAAAACGATTCTGTGATTCTACATCATGCAAACTCCAACCAGAACCTGTCCTGCCATATTTCCCCTTTGTGATTACTCTGTATTGAAGACTGATTTTAGTGTGTTGTAACCTGGCATCCAACCAGTGAAACATTTGTTTTCTACAGGTGCAGTGCTAGTAGGAGAGTTAGAAACTAGTGTTACTGATGTTTGATTATCTGCTATGTTTGATAAATGGCTTTCAGCTGAACAATCTGAGTGGCAGTATAAACAATTTCTCTTTGTTTGATGTAATCGTTGGATCAGGAAATTGAAACCCATAATTCTGCAAAACTGTGTTACAGTGTTACAGGCGATATTAGCTCCCTATCTGCTTCTTGGGCCTTTCACTGCATAGAAACAAATGCTAATTAGGAATGTTTGTTAAATGTTAGTACCCCTTCTTAAGACCCAGAGTATACCAGTCAGGTGCAGATGAGGAGTTAAATTTAGGAAAAATGAATTGTAAAAACTGCAAAAATCTTGCAAAAATTCAATTTCCCTTCTGGTTAGGACTGAAATTCTGGGGGAAATTATGCTATAGTTTGTTCTTCTGGCTAAAAGAAAGTTACAAAGTAAAATTCACCATAGTTGTATTTAAAATACAGGTATTTTAAAGCTGCAGTGGAAAGAATCAACAAATTACTATTCTTAATATTGGTCACCAACAGGTGATTGAAATACAGTGTAAAAAAAACCCTACATGCTCCCATTTATCTGGCTTTGCCAAAATTTATGAATCAAAGCTGTAATTGAAAACTGTTTCCCTCGTCTCTCTTTCTCTCTTTACTTCAGAGAGCTGACCAGACTGCAGGATAAGCTTCACTTTCCCTCCATCAAGCCTGATTGCTCTTCATCTGTCTTCCAGGTCAAAAAAGTTTTAAAAAGTTCAAAAATGAACACCCAGTTTTCCCACATCTCCATAAGAGATTTTACTTCCTCCAATACTGCCAGCATACAGAAGCCTTTCTTCTCCTCTCTCACTTTTGGCTTTATTCTCTCAAGACAGAGTACTTCACTGCCACACTTGACATTTCTGGCAGCTATTGAGGAACAGATTTACGTGCATTCCCTACCTTTTCATGAGATTTACATAAGGTCAAAATTACAAGCCTGTACTGCAGGCAGGTTGCAGGAGTGGCTGGAAGCTAGAGATTTCCATGATGTCAGCTCACAAGCACATGGTACCTCCTTAGATGACTCATACTATTAAGCAGATAGATGTCCCCAGATAAAACTAGGGGCATTTGTGGAGAACACAGTTTTCAGGTTTCTTCTGGGCATTTATACTCACTGAAAGTGTCACACACATCTTGCCCTTTCATATGAAGATCATCACCGTGCATTGCCATGGAGCATGGACAGTGGCACCATTTCAGATGAACTCTGGCCACTTGACACTTGCTATTGGTTGCAGTTTATGTCTGAAATGTGTTGAATTCAAAGCATTGCTTCCTTCTCTGGTAGGTTTGTTGAGGAGTTCTCTGAGTCCAAGTGAACACATTTACCTAATAATTTTAATAAACACTGAAAATACAGAGTACTTAAAATTATTGCAGACCTTGTCCACAGCCAACACATCAGCTTCACTGGCCCCCAAACAATATTCCAAAAACTGACAGTCACAGGTCTTGTATTCTCCTCCAACATGTCTCTGTGAATCCAGATAGCAGGAAGCTTTCTCCAGCATCTCATGGATAAACTCATTTTTTCTCTACGAGTATTTGATTTTTATCCCGATTTCCCTCTACAATATCAGCGTTCCTATTTTATTCCTCTCCACCCAATTCCATATATTCACAGTCAAAGACCTTGTGTAATTATCACCAGAAATTCTCTGAAAATTAATTACTTTATGTCAGTATCTACAACCCAGACAGTATCGTTTGCCATGGTCTTGTTTTCTACTAGTTCTGGTTCATCTTTTCAGTTGTGCCTACAGAATAACTTGACAAGGACGCTACATAATTTCATCCTATCAACTTTGTACTCAGAGCAGTTTCTCCAAAGAGACTTCAGTTACAAGGGAGAGGGAGAGGGAGAGAACACCTTTTCTTCCCCCACCAATAACCTATAGTGTTTTACTCATTTACTTCCACTATCCATTCACCCATTTTCTCTCTCACCTCCTGCACTGCTTGATGTAAGTTGTTTAAAAATCATCAGATGCAAAATTTACTAAAATAATGAAGTACTTGATTATGTTGAAATAATTTGCACTAAAATTCACACTCAGTCCACAGAAAACATGGTGGCTGTGAAGCATGATGTCATACCAGTCATCAAACTGAAACTTCCCTCTTCTGCAAGAAGAACATTATTTCGGGTAGACATGGCTTGTTTTGTGACAGGACTGAACACAGTTGTGATGTCTAAAAAAATGTACAACATTATGTCATTGCATGAATCCTGGGACCACTTGGAGATATTTTAATTTAGGACTACATTTTGGCTTGAACTTTCATTGCATATTAGACTCATTTTGGCTCAAGTTGCGTGTCTGATCTGTGCAAAACTAGGAGGACACAGCTTTAAATTATCCCATGGAGGGTTATGACTGTGTTACATCAGTGAGAAAGGAAAAGGAAAAAGATGAATTTCTATTTTGGCTGTTTTCAGCTGTTTACCTGAATCCAGTTTTCTAAGGATTTTGCTAACAGAGCAGCAGTACAACAGTTTATGCAATGTGCCTTTGACATGAGTAAGACACAGGGATTTTAAAATGTCTGGAAAAATTGAGAAGTCAAACAAAATGTGAAAATAAAAACTAGTTCACAAGTTATCGTTTCTATATATTTTCTGTGTCTACTGACAGACAGCACAAAGTTAGAGAACAGGCAAATTGGAAAGTCACTGTTACTTCAATGTCCCTTGAAAACAGAAACTAATCAATGTAAAAGAGAGAAAAAAAAAGTCTACTGCATGTCACCTAAAGAGATGCTGCTATCAGTAAATTAAAAATGTATGGCTTGAGCTGCATAGCATATGCCTCATGAAGGTGTGTCTGTAAATAGTGTCAAAGACCAGAGGACTGAAACAATGGATGACAGATGGGTCACGAAAAGAATGTTAGTATTAATTACACAATTCTAAACAAATTGAAAGCTCTGGAAATCTGAGAATAAGTCTCTATTCTTAGAAGAAGATTTGTCCAAGATTACATAATTTAATTTCCTATTGTTTAACAGTTATGTGTTACCACCTGGTGATAACAGTTATATGTCAGGAGTATGAAAAATAATTATTATTCAACATCTGATTAGTATTTATTTCAGTTCTATCTGTCTATTGCTAGCAACAGGGAGAAACAGATTGAGCAAAATGAGAATTGAGCTTCCATAAAATGGAACTTTTCCTCAAATTTAAAAAACACTGTTCAATTTTTACATTCTTTTTATTCTGGGCCTTTCTGTTTTCTGTTTCTATTCAAAACAAGAAGAAGGGCTGGAAATAAAAGAAGAGAGCATGTAGGTCAATTTGAAACACTTCTGATTAGCACTTAGTGTTTGGTCACTTGACTGAAAAGAACTCTAGACTTGCCTATATGTGGTTGTATGTATGCAATATTTGAATAAATGGCAAGTATTATTCTGGCATATTTATTTTTCTACTCAGTTCACATTTTAAGTTACTTTGGGGATTGCTTTTTAATAATATGAGTAGGATTTTTCAAATATGTTTAATTCTCTTGAGAAGAAATGTTTTGTTCTTCTACATGCTCAGACTTTGGTGGTAATTCTATTTACTTTTGTACTATTTCCCATTATGACACCCTGAACTGTTAAAAAAAAGCCCACAATACGTTTCTCTTAAACAGCAGTTGTAGAGTCCAAATCCTATCTTCTCTTGTCATAAGCAGTTTTTCATTTTGCTTGTTATTTATCACACTGTTCATGATGTTTGAACATATGTTACCTGTTCAGGGAGGATCACGGGGCAGCTCATGCCCTCTTTGAAAATATTCTGTAAGGATGGCTTTAGTCAGAAGTGACCTAGAGCAGGACTTGCTGAAAACAGGCAGATAAAGGTGAAGGAGTTCAATATCTCAGATCATGTGGAAAAGTTAGCAAACAACATGGCTCCAGGTGAGTCCTGGTTTGAGCACACTGGCGGCGTCTGTCTGTAATCACTGCTGCTTCACTTGATAGAATGTTTCATACTACAGAGAAAGACTTGTGTGAACAGCAGCAAATGGCTGTCATGGAAATTACTGTGTCGACTCTGGCCCATTTCTTTTTAACTTGGCAGCAGTTTTGGAACACCCTGTTTACTGTTCTCTGGCAGGAAAATAAAGTTTTTTAAAAAAAGGTTTATATCCCTTCCTGAAGGTTTATTCCCTTCATATCTCTTTCTCGTCACTCCTCTCTTTCACCAGTCCCTTACTCATTATTTCTAAAATATTCCTTTGGTATCCTTGGACTCATGGGTAGATTGATAGATGCTAATAATAACATGATAATAATAATACATACATGATAATAATAATACATACATATATACAGGGATCATTTTACATTTAAACACAGCCAGGTGCAGTTAACTCATGTGGTGACCTCCTTTCTAGTTCCCAAATATCAGTTACAGTTTGGTTAATTAAAAGGCATTAGTGGTCTATGAAAATGTATTCTAGTCTGTTGAGCTCCTTACAAATGCAATTCACTGTATTTCTGACTGCAGAATAAAACAGCTGCTGAGATCCTGCTTACAATATTACATGGCCATTCCTTCTTTATCAGCTATGTTTGGTGTGGTAAGTGGATCTGTTTTCCCAAGACATCCTTTCAATATATCAGAATATCATCAGAAACAGAACAATAGTTTTTGTATGTGTAGCAATTCTTTATATTTGCACCTGGTTGCAACTGGTTGTTTTTTCCTAGTGTTAGAAAGAATCAGCAAGTAAAAACTTGTATTCAGGAAAGCTCTTATCAGTTACACTTAGCTTGGTTGAAAATTTACTGGATTTTCATTAGTAGGTTTGTCAGCCTTCCATCATGGATTAATTACACCCTAGAGTCAGTCTTATGCAACAGAACTACTTCTGTTCACTCAAAAAAACAACTAAAGAACGTAATAGCATAAATGAAATAAAGTGTCCTTCTCCACTGCAATCAATACCAGAGAAAATTTAAAAATTACAATTTATTTTTCACAATTTACCTTCCTAAGAAATAAAAAGAGATGAAAGAGTTAAATGAGTTCTTGTTTTCATTTGTGTTGCACACTGGAGTTTTCATAACAAGCTTTCTGTCAAAAGTGATTTTATCTTTTACAGTATTCCTGCAAATGGAAGCTGAAATGAGATGCACTGAAACTCCCAAGGAACGCTGAGCAAAACTGGGAAACCACTACTCTCCCTTAATTTTCATTTCTAAACATCTGGCAAATGATGGAGTTCTTCTTTCCTGACACTTTATAAAATTTAAAGTCTACCTGAAAATGTTATTCATCTGGGCTGAGATAAAAACAGGCTGTTCTGTAAAGGTTGAAATTGTCATTTGCACTCCACAGTTAAAGAAAAAGCCAACTATTTGTCAGGTGAACATGGAACACTCTCTCACCTGGAGTCACAAAGCACTTTGCAACCAGCAATGAATTTTGCAGAGGTCTCAGAATGAGGCAAAGAGCAAAGTTAAGAAGTGATTAGTGCACCAAAGTGCTGATTCAGTCCTTACTCCTCAATGAGAGCCCCATCACTCAATATACGGAAGCAAGGAAAACGAATCTCTTGTAGTTATAGCACTACTTTGTTCTCTATTAGTGCTGAGTGATGAAGGACCTGGTTTCCCTGCTATATTACTTAACCTAACTGGAAATATGCTCTCAGCTATCTCATCACTTAATAATACCTAGGGACTCGGTACCTTCATCTTCAAATCCTGAGTAGTTAATTACTAGTTATATATTCAATATCCATTTTTTAAATTAAAGATCCATCTGCACTGCACAAATAAAGTGCTTTGTTTCTGTTCTTAAAGGCAGAGAGGTTGAGAATTCTATGCAGATATAGAGGTACAACTCCTAGACAGCATACATAAACCAGCTCTGCCCTAGAATAGTCTATACTCTGGCTGCTAGCCTTGATATATGAAAGGGGACAGACTTAATAATAAATGTGTAAATACAATGGAATACAACTTGCAGAGCGGAATTATAGACTTTGTTGCTGGAAAAAAAAAGTATGGTGAAAGCTTTTGGTTTGTTTTTTTACCTTGCAGGTATAACGTCTGAAAATCAGAATATAGCAGGTTGTATGCTTTATACCAGATCCTAAACCTGCTAGTCAAAATAGCTGCCAAATTAGTTATTCTGTATATATCTCCTCTGCAGTTGGACTAATTTTTAGCAAGGTCAGTGTGAGCAGCTTTATGCTTTAGTCTGATATAGGATTTTGCCCAGAGATATTTATTTGTTAAATAAAGCAGAAACTAATGTTCAGATAATCATAATTTTCATATCATAATGTTCTTACAAGAGGACTAGGATCTATATTGTGTCATAGAGTTAAATGTGTTCTGGTCAAGGAATAAGACTACAAATTAGGATGCTAAGATTATTGAATTGGCTATCTGCTTTTGTTTCAGAGGAACATTTCCATATCTTCTTTGCATAGATGTCATTTAACACCCTACAGCAAGAAACATTAATAACATTTATTCTAATATCATAACATGTCTTCAAACAATTCTGAAACTCCAGACTGATTGCATGTCTGCTGGCTGAATAACCTTCTGCCAAAACGAGAATTGAGACAGCACAAAAAACAGGTCAGAAAGTTTGCTAGACACCTCTCCTTTTTTTGGAAACTATTGCCCTTATCTGTCATGACTTCAAAAGAGAAGTGCTGGAGCAGCTGATGATAAAACCACCTGGCTAAAGGGACTACATAATTCAAGTCTGCTCTCAGTTAGTAACAGCAAAAAAAAAACCCAGATAGTATTAGCCACCTGTATCCAGCTTCGAATATTGGCCACTAAAATTGTCCTTCCACCCCACACTCTCCTACATGAAGATGCACAAGACCATTATGCCCCAAGCAGATAGGTTTCCAAAAGGCCTGACCACCCAGCACGTACAACAGCAATAGCTGCCATGGTGATATTTTGCAGAGTTAGATGAACAGAATGTATTTCTTGAACATGTCATTTATAAACTGCTGCCTCTTTTAAATCTTTATTATACCTTAAGTTTGGACTTGGAGGGACTGAGTAGGTGCTTATATTTTTGAACCACAGTGGAATTTGGAACAACCAGATATAGCCACTGCATATGTGTGAATCTGCATGAAAGCAGCATAGAATCACAGGATGGTTTGAGTTGGAAGGGGATCTTGAAGATCACCTAGTTCCAAACCCTGCTCTGGGGAAAGGCACCTTCAACTAGAGTAGGTTGAACAGAGCCCCATCCAACCTGACCTTGAACACTTCCAGGGGTGGGTCATCTACAACTTCTTGGGCAACCTGTTCCTGTGCCTCATCACACTCATAGTAAAGATTTTTTTCCTAATACCTAGTGTCTTTCAATTTGAACCCATTCCCCTGACCTGTCACTTACATACTCTTGTAAACAGTCTTGCCCCATCTTCCTGTAAGTTCACTTCAGGTACTAGAAGGCCAAAATTAAGTCATCCTGCAGCCTTCTCTTTTCCAGGCTGAACAATCACAATTCTCTCAGGCTTTCCTCATGAGACAGGTGCTCCATCCCTCTGATCAACTTGGTGGCCCTCCTTTGCTGCAAAAAGTCAGTGTCCTTCCTGTGTTGAGGACCCCAGAGCTGGATGCAGTACTCAAGGTGGGGTCTCACCATGGACAGCATCAGACAGTACCTGGAAAGGGGAGTTCTCAAGATGCAGATTAAGACCTGTGACAGATGGAAAGAACTCCAGCAATAATGCATAAAGGTTCCTTTTTTCACTGTGTCTATCAGTCTGTCTCTTATGACATTCTCTGCTTGAACAATAATGAAATGCTTCATAGCTGCTTATAGGGCTAGGAAGCAAAGTCCTTTGCATTTAGATGTAGTAAACCAAGTGCAAGACATGAGAGGCTAGGCAGGAAAATATCACATTTTCTTTCAAGCACTTTAAGATCAGTTGCAGGCTTAGAAGCTGACTGTTTTCTGTCTTAGAGACGTTGCAAGGAGAAATAGATTTTCCTACATAGCAGTGTTTGACTCCTATCAATTCCTAGTAGTTTTAAACCTTGTTAGATAATTAGCAATCAGTAGTATTCCAAACAAGGCTACTGAGAGTCAATTCCAAAGAAAAAAAACTTTGTCTTTGGACCAGCATTGGCTGATTTGTCAATGCAGCACACAACACCACGTTGTTATAAATGTGTGCAAATATTGGCTAATAAGACTTTGTATATTTCTTCATGAGAAAAGGAGAAAAAATGAGTTTATGTGTGGTATTTCTGCAGTAGAGAAGACATAATCCTCTGACACTGATGGATGATGTTTCTACATAAAGTTCCAAAGCAAAATGGTACTAAGGTTGTTAAAATGCTTTCCACAATTCATACCAGCAATGAATGATAGTTTTTCTGTCTTCTTGCCTGCCAGGCATGAAATGAGTCTCTACCTCACTGACTCCAGCTGCTCGTCTGTGACCATTTCTGTTGCTTTGTATGATGGAGGCTATAAAGGGTCATGCTGTGGCAGCCTCTCCACAGTGTAACTACTGCATCAAGCAAAACACAAGATTGCCTGTTTGGATCGGGAGCTGTATCTTTCCAGCTCCTTTTTTAAAATCAACAGGCTGGGGATGCTGTCCTACTTATTATTCCTCTTATAAGTTTTGGAACATTTCAGTGAGAGTTGAGTTTCGTATTTTGTACTACCTAGCAATGGATGTTGCAGAAATGAAAAGGGTTTTATGTATGAAAGCCATACCCTTTTCTCTCTGGTAGCAAACTCCATTCTAATAAATGTTCTATTCCACTTCAGCTACAAAATTATGGTGCTGCCAAACATTGCAGTCATAGGCCAAAGCTCTAGCCAAAAAAAAAAAAAAAAGCAATATCTTTTTGACCATTTCTTTCTTTCAAGCTGTTAATAATGTATCTTTTATTGGTGCAGTATGTCATAAACTGTCAACATTGGTAGAAAAATGTCAGAGCAAGCTGCTGACAGACCAGAGCAGTCTAGCAACATAACATGTATGGCACATCTACATTCATATTTTCTAGCTTGTGCAAGCTTACTAGTGCACTTGCAAATCCTAGTTCAGAAGCTCTGAGATCTGTAAACTAAAAAAAAAAAAAAAAAAAAAAAAGGAATTTTAATGCACTTAACTTGTTTAAAAAAGGAGCTGTGTTTCATCCGCATTATTACCATATTTTTGCAGATGCACAGCTGTGCAGTCTTGTGACATATTGGCCCAGTGTAGCCAAGTATTTGCTTCCATGTTTATAAAGTTTTAAGTAAAACATACTTCACCTAAGACACTCAGGTGCAGTGAGGGCCCTTAAATATTTTGTTGCAGAGTAATTTATTTGTACACGGAATTAGGGCTCAGTGACCAAGTATGATGCTAGGAATTAAGCACATAGTACAGTTCATATTTTTAGGCAATTTAGTTCATCTTTATATGTTCCAAAAAATTTGTGTTTGCTGTGTCAAAGCTATGCCAGTCAGTGGCAATGCACTAGCAGGCAGCCTGTGGTACCATTTCAAAGAAAATGGAATAGCCCCAAATTTTCGTGATAGCCCTAGTTTTAAGAATACTTCAAAAGACATTTTCTTCTAATTATCCTACTGAGTTACTGAGTTGAGATTCACAGATGGCAAAAGACAAGAGTTACTGCTATTAATTAATGATTAAGACTAATCAGTTCATCTTTTTCATCTCTGTTGTGAGAGGCCAATTCAGAAAAAATCTTACTCTTAGAATAAGTAGAAAAAATTTCTGCACTAATATCCTAAGATCTTTTTTGATAGGCTGTTTGCATAACATGAGTATTTTTCAAGTTAGTTTGAAGTAAGATGAAGAATTTTTCATGTTTATTTAAAGGTTGATCACCTTATTGAGCAGTTCCACAAGGGGACATTATGTAAGCATCCCAGAGCAGTGCATAGGCTCAGACCCAGTGTTCATCTAGTATTCCAAGTCATCTACCAGACAGATAATTAAAAGTAAGAGAGTGGAAAGCATATATGGCATTTTCTACTAATACTGTCTTATTTTATGACTAGTTTCAGCTCAGAGAATATCCTGAGGCCAATATGACTTAGGAATCCCACTTGGTACAATCAGAAAACTTCTTTTTCCACTTGGCATTTGCATTCATTCTTTCAAAAAGAAAGAAAATGTATTTTTAGATTTAAAGGCAGAGGATAAAGCAAGGTGGCAGAACATGATTATTTGCTATCTATCATGTCTTGGATACCTGGATTCAGTCTCTTCTCTACCTCTTTTCCCTAGCAAGGAAGTCATATGCTACCAGCTTTTTGAGGATAACTCCATGTGGAAGAAACGTGACCACTCAATTCCTTAAGAGTGAGAAAGAAAGAAAAGAAAGAAAAGAAAGAAAAGAAAGAAAAGAAAGAAAAGAAAGAAAAGAAAGAAAAGAAAGAAAAGAAAGAAAAGAAAGAAAAGAAAGAAAGGGGAGGGAGGGAGGGAGGGAGGGAGGGAGGGAGGGAGGGAGGGAGGGAGGGAGGGAGGGAGGGAGGGAGGGAGGGAGGGAGGGAGGGAGGGAGGGAGGGATATCAAGCAAGATGCTGAAGGACAGTAGTGTTTGGTATAGCAAGCCTGTGTTCCATTCCTGCTTCAGCAACTTGTTCATGCTGTCTTATTACTGTCTATTTCAAAGTACAACTCCCACCACTGCCTCCTGCAAGACACAATTTGTAACAAAGCAGAATCTGCTTATGTACAGTTTGTGTAGGATCTGATCCACCAGGCATGCTCAGGGAACACCTACTGCATCAAGCCCAGCAGGTGAGACAGGCAATGGAACCCCTATTTTATGGTTTCCATAGGACATGAGTAGGAGGTAACTGTCATGTCCTGTCAATACTGAGATGCTGAGGCACATGGCCAAGGCAGAGAATTAGTCAAGTGTTCATTAGTGAAAGACTGTTGCTGCCTTTGAGGTAAGGCAGCACCAAAGAGAAGTTTGGAATATCTCAGTGCTGGAGCTTTACTGTCTAAGTCCTTCTTCAGAGGCCTATGGATTTTTTGAATCTATATCTGAAGTCTTGATTGGAATCTCAAGTCTAGTACTACATATTCTGTATATATGTGTTCACTACAGTATTACCACAGTTTCTTTGCTATGCCCTTTCCCATGCAAGAGACAAGGCCAGTGTCTTGAGAACAGATCTCATTTATAGATCCTTTACAAGGATGAAGACTCAGATGTCCAGCACTTGCTAGTCAGACTGCCAGCATAAAAGTCTATCAATTTTTTTTCTACAATTATAGACTCAGTCTCAAAGAAGTGGTTAATGTAACCATAGTTTTATTACTAAGCTTCCCAGTATTGAGTGTATTGAAAAGTCAAGACATTCCATATCTACATTTTTAAAAATGAGACAGCTAAGTCTTTTTTAAACCTAAGCTTGTATATCCCTTTCAGTGGTTTAGATAAAGTCTATTTGCTGATCATTCCAATTCTGGGTCAAATATGTACTTCAAGTACAATAGAAGTGAATCCTAAAATGCCACGCATAGCCTAACAATAGACTTGTCTGACCTTAGTGCTCTACACCTGATTTCTACAAACACATGAGAACAATAAAAACCAATATCCTAAGTACTGACCAAATCCAGGCTATAGTTAAAAGCTCACGGAATTGAACATTTTAGTTTTTCATTCAATGTGTCTGTTTAGATGTTGGCTCTAGAAACCACTTTGTTATAACTCTGAATTGATCAACTGCATCAGGTGAATGAATCACTGTCCCATGCAATATGGTCACAGATCAAAGCCCTTCTGAAGGTACAAAAGAAGTGGTGATGCTATGCCCATTCCAGTAGTGATCCAGTTGTCCTTCTAACACAGATTTTTCTGTAACAAGCAGAAAAGTACTTTTCATAATCACTTTATCCTCTATGTCATTACAATTTTTCCTGTTCTCCAGTGGATTTCAGTGCCATGCATTTCAATAATTAGTTTCCAAGACTTCCTAACTCTAGGAAGATACACTGAAAGTTTGTACCTCAGATACCTACAGCTCACTGGGATCTTATCTCCATCCATGTAAGTGGCATTACTGCAGCAAATGCTCCATACAAGCAACATCTTTTGCAAGCACATCTTTTTCTTTTGCAGGCTCTGCCTATTTGAGAGTCACAAGGTAGTGAGTCTGGATGAGAATATGAAGGAAAAGTTCAGGAGATCTTTTACAGTCTTTTTCCAGTCTTATCAGAGGTCTTTGGATTCAAAGAGTTCAGTGATGCTGGAGTGTCAGCACTGATCATTGGCCAAAGAAGTGAGAAGGACACTATCATGACTGCAGTTCTCTAGTGAAAGTGCAAATACCTCTTTCTCATCTCCCTAGACTTTTGAGAATTTTAATGATATATGGTCCAGAGGAGTACTATACAACATGCCACCCACTCTGAAATCTTTGTTTGTATGATTGCACAAGAAACTTTCTTCAACAACACTTTGCAGCATCTGCCTTCTTTGTAAGACAGTTGTTTTTGCTGCTGTATTTCAATTTATTTCTTCTGTAGTATTAGCTAGCCATACTGGTTTGTAAGCTCTGCATATCCTGCTGTGTATTAACTTTTCCAGGTGTGAGAGACTGAAATTGGTTAATGGCTTAATAGCTACAAGGAAAGAAAGATGAAAGTGAACTTAACCACCCCAAACTTCTCTTAACAAACTTCCACCTGATTCTTTATGCTTTCCCACCTTTCTCCCTAAACATTAATAAGCTCATTCCTTATCAGGCTGAATAATGGCGTGCACTACGCAACCTTAAATGTTAGCTCTACCTGAGAAACTGTGCTGGAAAACATTGTAAAGACCAAGTACATTGTGTCTGACTCTTGGCCCATATCTCTGACGCAGTGCTCACAAAGGCATTCATCAGGTTTGTTAGCCAGGCCTGCCCTCTCACAACAGATGTCAGCAGGCCCTGCCTGAGAATTAGTTCTATGGCTACTTTAGCAGAACGTGACCTTTCAGAGGAGGCTGGAAGGCCAGTGGAGTGTGTAAGTATGGAAATAGAGGAAAATACCGTTGCTGAAGCAGTGAAAATGAGGGGAGACCCATATAAAACCTTTGGCTGAGCTCCATTACATTGCACACTGGGATGGAAACCCAGCCTGTCATGAAATGATCATTGTATTACCTAGTAATTTACCAGACAACACAAGAATTTTTTTTCCTTGTTACCTGGAAGCCATCATAGGGATGGTCTAGTCATTAAAATTGGTCGTGAAGAGAATTATATTTATTTCAAGGAAAAAAAAATCTATTTCTCTACCACTTTCTATGGGAAAATATAGGAAATATTCATACCAATTTGCATTTAAACAGTATTCTAATATTAGAAAGCAAAATTTCTGGTAATGTACTGAAATAAAACCACATTTACTTTGGATATGCAGAGAAGGGTCATTTGCTTTTGACACATTTGGCAAGTCACGTCCCCAGCTCCGGAGCTGCTGACACTGTCGGTTATAGTGTTTCAGCAGGAGAAAATGTCACACCAAGGAGGTGCACAAACAAGGAGTCTGGGACCTTCATCTCCTTGCTGTTTTTCAAGCTTTTCAGTAATGTCTGTTTCTCAAGCTTTTCGGTAATGTCTGTTTCTCAAAAATAAAATGTTCCTGGCTGTCTGTCACCTGTATTGCCAGCACTGTGGGAGGACAGCCCCCAGGCCCAGTTTAGGTGCCGGCAGAGGCCAGGTGACACATGTGACTGTCTCTACCCTTCACCAGACCACTGGGGACCTTCCTCCCACCTTCCCCACCCAGGGTGGTTGCTATGTCAACACCCATCACCCCCCCTCCTAGGATGTGGTTGCTATGTCAACAGTATCCTTGTGGCATCCACCCCATGGAGGGAAAGGCTGGAGGGGTTGCCATGGAAACCATGCTGTCCTGAAGCATCCATAGAGCTGGTCTCTTCCCCACCTTTCTTCTCCCAGAATGTTCTGCCATGCTGCTGAGACAACCCCCAAACATGTTCTGCTCTGTCCCACATTCTATCCCCATGGCTGTGCTAGCCCCAGCTGCCCACAGCTGCTCCTGCCTGCCTGGCAGCAGCTTTCACAGCCATGCAGGGATGGCCTGATGGGAGACCTTTCCCTGTTACAGCACTGGAGCAGCTCTCATCTGGAGACACAGACAGTCCTTGGACAAAACAGTGTAAGGGACTTAGCTCCACTTCTCAGGGAACGATGGAAATGAGAAGTCACGGATTGCGTTGTTGATGAAGTGCTCAGTGCATGACTGTGGGAAGATGTAGCAGGGGATGCACATCTATTTGGCAGCAGATATACATTCTCAGACCAGGCTTGTATCATGTAACAACAACAACCAAAACCACCTCTTCATCTAGAAATATTTCCTGTATTACATCACTCTCTTAAAACTAAAAAAGCTCAGAAGGTGTGATTATTTTTTCTTCAGCTAAGTTTGTTGTGGGAAGAAAGGTTTTGAACCAATTCTGTAGAAAGGCTGTAGTAAGAAAATGTGGAGAAAAAATATTCAAAACCACAAATATTTGATAGAACATTAAAATATACAGGAGTACTTTCACTACAAGTATTTGAACAGAAAAAAAAAACAAAGGTCTTGACTGCACAACATAACAAAGCACAGTAAATGCATACCTGCTTATCTCTAGAATATCTGAGCAAACTGATATGTTTTCAAGGATCTCTTCCCTATCACAGGGAGCATCTAGGGATTTGGAGAAGTAGCATAGTAGAGGAGTCTGCAGATACAGTCTGAAGAATCAGAGTGCTGTCAATGCAGAAAACATTTCAGGATCGCAAGACACACACTCAATATTTTGCTTCTTGCATACACATTTTAGTTAATAAGTGATACAGTGAATATCAAATAAGAAATATTTGGGAACAGAATTTATCTGTGCTTAGAATAAGGATTGTCAAGAGTTCATTTGCATATTCTGAGATTACAAATACTGGCTTTGACACTAACTCTGAGAAATAGACAATGAGTTCATCTCATGAGTTACTACTGCTGAATCATCAAAGGGGCAAAGATGGACTCTCCTCAGGGATAAGGGACTCCATATACATTTTAACTATTGTTATACACCTGCTACTTGTCTAAGAGAAACATGTAACTGTAGATGACCTCACATAATCAAGAGAGTAACTTACAAAAATGCCCAGATCAAGAGATTTTGAATTATACCTTCTAATAGAGATATCTTTCTATCTTACCATATTTTTGAAAGAAGAACTCTTGTTCTCTAAGTGGTATTCCAGCAGGAAGTCTGGAATATGCTTACAAAAAACTAGAAATCATCCTCTAATCTCACGCTAAAGGCCATTACTTCATTTGTAATTGGATGGATTTCAATCATATTTCACATTACAATAAAGCAGTTCCAAATCAATCTCAAAATCAACCTTTTTGCTTTGCTCTCCTCGGTGTTCACCATGTAGCATAGAAAATTGGTTCACAGTATGACATAAAAATATGCAATTTGTCGTTGCTCTTCACTAGACTTCAGACTTTACCTCTGGGGAAATAGGAACTTGTTTGTGTAGAAACCTAAAATCATGATTTTCCCTGTATTATTGAATATATGTCTTTGATCCAACTGGCACCTAATGTCAGAATATACACTTATGTATATGTCTGATTTCCATGTCTGGAAATCAGTCATCTAGACCTGCATAAGCAGAAGCTTCTCAGTTCCCCATATATTTTTCTCATCTGCTTTCAAAACCTGACTTTTCTTTTGGACTTTACAATGCGTGAAGCAGAGAGTTCTTAAATTTAATTATGTGCTGTATGAAAAACTGTTTAGTTTGTTTTCATCTGATAATTTAATTTTTCCCCTTTCTTCTGCAGTAAAATATTATCAATAAAATAATTCTTAGCCTTTTAAAGCAGTCATTATTTTACAGGTTTTAATTATGGACTTCTGTGGTAGACTTGTATACATATAATTTTCTGACATTGTAAGATGGATATGCCTTCTTTCGAGCAATACTTTTTTCTGGCAAAACATCTCATGGAAGTAGCACTTGGAAATGGTCCTAGCTATAACTCTGCTAGGAATATAATAAACATTGCAATCAAGGTACACTGATTTCAGTCCATGGGTCTTTCCTGAAGAACATCCAATCTAAAACTGGAGATAGAAAAAGCAAGATGTTGGGGACACTAACTAATGCATGGATGTCTTCAAATGGGTCTATTTATTTAGCTGATTCAAATTTCTTGGCTTGGTGTCACTGATGTAGCAGAAGAAAGCATTTAGGAGGGAATAAGGCTAGTAAGGTGGTGTACTACACATAGTGAAACAGCACAGAACAGTGGAATTAAATTTGGAGAAGAACCCAGACATGCCTCAGTTAAAACTTCCTAATTTATATCTACTTAGAAAAAATGAGTTTGTTACAAATTTTATCAGAGTAGGGATTTCAAGGACAAATTCTTCAGTGAGTAGCTTGGAAGAAAGCAAACTACTTAAGTGCTACATGATGTAATGTTATGTTAAGAACAAAAATGAGCAGGCAATTCATCTTTGAAACCTCAACTTCCACAGGAACATTCATATTGACAAAAAGACTGTTATAATTTAGGTACAACATAGAGGATAAATTCATATCCAGAAGCAAGAGAATGTTAATCTACAGTCACTTATAAACATATTATGAAATTACTTAGTTTCAGTATAAGGAAGAACTTTTAATTTCAATACACAACAGTCATTAATATCTAATTCCCCATGGTTTAAAACCATATTAAAGCTTCTGAAACAATGCTCTGAAGCCAATTATTGGATAATTTAAGTGAAAAACATAATTCTAGATTATAAGAACCTTCAGAAAGAGTCCAGTTGAACACTTGTTGCTCTTTTGTGTAAATATTAATGACTCAAAGGCTTGAATAGCATATATAGATAAATTGTATATATGAGCTAAATATTTTAGAACTTTTGTCTTGATTTTTCTGAGGCCTATGTTTCTCTGACTAAGGCATTAGTGTAGCATATGATGTTTCAACTACAAATATTCTGTTGCTTTTACAAAATAGGTGGAAAACAGACATTAATAAAAGAGACCTCTGACTAAGATTTCATTCCTCTGAAATTTTCATGTGGGAAAACCATCATTGCTGCCACCCTGCATCTAATTTGATCTACTTTTCAGATTAAACAGAATGGGATTTGCAAGTATACATATTTACATGTAGGGACAGTAGATAACATCGTAAACTCATTAGAATTAATATAATGTGAATGGAAACATGACACGGCCCTGTACCGTGGACCTGTACAGATCTCCAGCAAAGCCCCAGTTAAATCCTCTGTTACATTTCTTTGCTGGACCGCACACGGGAAGCAGAAAACACATATTTCTACTCAGTAAACTTCATTTCAATTTTGAAAAGGAAAGTTCACAGTCAGTTTGAAGTGTGGAGCTGTTTTATACTAGAAAGACCAATGAGCCCCTCTTGTGCAACAAAAGCAAGTGGATAACAATGGGAACAAAGCAGAATATTGAGAAATCATAAATGAGAGCAGTTTGAACAAAGTGAAGAATAATGTGTGGAATTAAAAGGCAGAAAGAGGGCTTACAGCCAGCAGAATTGCATTACCTACCTGAAATACTTTTGCCAGATTGTCAAAGAGGGCTTGACCAGCACTGACTTTATGCTTGACTCCCCTGACTGTGCCATTTTTGCTGAGAATGTTGACTCGCTTTGTGCCAAATCCTTTCTCTTTAGTGGCTCTGACTAAAATGAGCAATTCATCCTCCTCGTTCTCATTTTCATCGCACTCAGACCCCAAATGTCCATTCTGCTGCCCGTCCACTTCGCTCAGCCGGCTGGTTTGGTCAGTCTCTGAGCTGCTGGCATATTCGGAGTCCAGAGAGTCGGCAGCCTCCCCATCGGCGTACACCTCCTTCAGCACCCTCCCGCTATGTGAGGATGCAACGCGGAATCGAACCTTCCTCGACAGCCTCTCGCTGTCCGCCTTCATCTCACTTTTAAACATTGCCCCTTCCATGGACATAAGCAGTTTGCATTGTTCCAGCGTGGTACCCATTGCATTTGCCAGTTTGTCACACTTAACAACAATATCAGCACTGTTTTCTGTTGACAGAGGTTCTCATATTAAACTAAAGAGGGTTCCCAAGAAGCCACTGCTGTTCTGCAGTTAATAATGGATGCATTTGTGCTATGGTTACCTTTAAACTAAAACCCGTAAAGTGATATCATTAATTAAATATTAAAAAGACATTGTGTACTTTTTAGCACTAAGGAAGAAAGCAAGAAAGGGAGAAATTATATTCATTGGTTAAAATAAAAATTCAAACTCACACATGAGGGAAGGGAAGGGAAGGCAAGGCAAGGCAAGGCAAGGCAAGGCAAGGCAAGGCAAGGCAAGGCAAGGGAAAACATTTAGACAATGCTCTCTAGTATGATTCTTGGGACTCTCCTGTGCAGGGCCAGGATGATACTTGTGGGTCCTTTCAACTCAGAATATTTGATGATTCTATGATTCTATTATTCTACAATAAAGCAAATAACAGAAATTACTCAGGTTTATATAAATGCAATTCAATTTGCTGAGAAAGACAAAGAGTTTTTCACAAGATCTGCACAGTCAAAACTGTTTATGTACATTAGACCTGAGGAGAAAATCACAAACTTCAGCACTTAAGTCAGTGATCAGCACATTTTTCTTTCATCAGAATACTTCAGTTCCTTACCAGTTAGACCTCATTCACCAAAGTCTGCTTTTTATATAAGCTTACAGACATTCAGCAGGGAGCTCTGACTTGATGGTTTTCAATGAAGGCCTTTTCACAGGCTGGCAGAGCAGCAGAGAAGCAATTAGTCACAATTTGTTGCACAGAATAACACAGTGTTATTAAATAAAACCGAGCCACAGCTAACATCCCACAGCAAACACAGCGTATGTTCTGTTTTGTCACTTACTCAAGGGACTGGGCAAGGCAATCTGAGCAAGGAGTAGGACAAAGCAAATTAATTGAGGCAACTAGGATCAACAACGAGAAGTAGGGTAAGGTGGATTCATCCACAGGGGAAGCACATTGTCCTATCCCAGCAAATCGTAAGTAGTGGTTGCCATAGTGTTCAGAACCTGCCTCTCTATGTAAAAATATCAAATCCACACTTGAGGTTTCTGGCTATGTCTGCTCAATATCATGTAGTAACACCTTAAGCATCCAAGCTGGTCCTGAGTTTGCATGATGATTCCTACTTACAGTGCTACATCTGTATTTTCTTAATTTAAAGGAAAATGCAGCATCAGGAACTTAATCCCCTTCTCATTTTCCTGACAAACATTCCCTACATACTCTCTACAGCTTCATTTTCTCTCTAGATTCATGAATACCGAATTGCTTCCTGAAGCCTGTGACCTGCCTAAGAGGTGTGGGCATGAAATGAGTCCCTAGATTCTCAGCCAACCCAAAATGGTAATACCTGCAGTCACTAGAGGCTGCAGAGCTTCAAGAATCTGAGACTTTCTGGCCAAGGTTTTGGAAATGCAGACTCAAATCTTTCAGCAATTGGTTGGGAGTTATTGTGACTTTATTTTGAACAACAGCCATGAAAATACTGCTTTCAGCCCAATTAAAATCACAGTTTCTGTGGCTGAACTCTAAAATTATTTATTTTCTGTCCACAAAATGGAAACACAATGATTAGTGGCATTTCATAGCACTAGTGGTTGCCACATTTCTTTCTAAAATGAGATAACCACTATTATTAATACAGAAAATACTGGATAAGACTAATAAGTTCCAGAAGGTATAATGCATTGCTAATTATCTTTCAGAGAAGAAAAACATCTAATATCCAAGTCTGTACTAATATTGAAGTTCTAAGACACCTTGTGAAATTCATTTAGAGGGAGAGTGCTGAATCACACTGATTGTGACATAGCCACTTGCTCACAGGACTGTTGACAAGGAATGCAGTTCATTATTAGTAAAAAGTAACTTAGAATGAAGAATATTCTATAGCATAATGAATATTCCAAAGTATCTTCTATGGAACTATCCAAACAAGGCTTCAAGATACCTGGAGAAAATACTGATTCTATTCCCTACCTCAAAGTTAACTGTATCATAGTGTCTCCATTATTATCTGAGTGATTTCCTCTTGGAAACCTGCAGTAATTACCTTTGTTGATATTCCTTTTTAATTAAATAATAAAACCCACATGCTTTGAAATTAATTACCACAGATTAAAAAATCTGATCTTCTATAACAAAAATATTTTGGACAACAATTCTATAATATTTTATCTACTTCAGTTGGTGCTATATGTTCTATATCATAGAAACCATTTTGCTGCTGTTGCAGGCAATGCAAAAATTGTAGTGTAAATGATTTGATGCTACCTGCGTTATTTAAAAAGTTAATATAGTGTTGAATAAATACAGAATAAATCAGTACCACATTTTAAAACCACTCCAAATATTGTTGGCATCTTTCTCTCTTTTAATAGGAAATTAGCTCATAGTTTAGTTTCATGGCAATTCCGTTATTCACTGAGAAATATTTTTACATCTTATTATGAGAAATAAGAAACTGTATGCACAATTTTCTCTGCAGAAAAATAATTATGCAGAGTGGAGCATGCCCCTTGACAGAGGCATTTACATGCATAAGATTTCATCTTGATGTTCCAGCTGCAGACCTCTGAACAAATGTGTCTCTGGGACTAAGTGCACATATCCAGCAGGAAACAGATTACAGACTCTAAACAGGTTATATTCATGACATAAGATATTTGAGAGTTCAAAGACCTGAAATGTATATTTGTACTCTCTTCCTGGGTGCATGTTCTCATAAACAGCAGAAAGGATGGAACTTGACTAAGAATCTCTGTCCCTCCTGTAGACTAAAATTGTATTAAATGCCTAAACTAACTCCATTTATGCAGCTTGATTCTGCACCCTGCCAGCTCTTATATTTGTGTTTATCATTTTTAGCTTCTTTACACAAATTTCTTTTCATTCAAAAGCTTGTATCATTTAATGAGCAGTATCCATTAACATAAAGGGGTCTTGCAGTAATGTGATATTTCTTGCCAGTAAGTTACTATTCCTGAATCATTTGTCTATTGTCAGTTTTTGTTTCTGCTTAGTTTGGTTCTAATGTTCTGCCATTGATTAATTCGAGGCCGGGGTGTCCAGCAACTATAAAGACAGAGCACTCAGGGAAAAAGGTGTCTCCTGAACAGAGAAGGACTCTGCAAAAAAACAGACAAACAAACAAACAAACAAAAACCCACACCACTTGGAAATAAGCTATGATATCTATTATTTAACTCTTTCATTTCACAAAGAACTGGACCAACCCATTACTTTACTGTTGTACTAAATAATATGGTTGCCAATAAAATCCTCAGATTTTATCATGTTCAATATATCACTAAGTTGAAAGGAACAAAGAAGATGCTTCTGCTACTTAATGACTTCTGATAGTTCTGCTTGAAATAAAATCAAGAAACAAGTACTGGATGAAGACCAGGGGACAGATGCTGTACACTGCAAACTGAAAAACAAACATCTACTCTGAGATATCTGAGAATTCACACTCCATGCAAGAAGGTGCCTGCAGAGGCAACTCATCATCTCTTCCATGACAAATAGAGGAATAATCCGAATATTTACCTTTTAAATGAGTGAAATTAGGTCAGATGAGCCAAAGTTTTTAATGCTTTTTAAATGAAAGGTTTAAATTCAGCTAAAGGAGCAATTAAATTATGCCAAGTGAGACCTTTATAGCTGTGTCAGGAAGAAAGAAAAAAAAAAAGAGCAGAAGAGAATAGAAGGAAACTCTAGTCTCATTTATAACTCTGATGTAGTGTCTTTAATTTATAGGTAAATCCTGCTGTCAGAGTTCATCATACATATGCATAAGTCAATTTTAGCAGCTTATACAAGTAGATAATCTTTCCCAGATGTTCCATTTCACCAAGTTTGGAGCACTACCAGCTCCACCTCAGTAAAGAACCACAAATCAATAATAAACTGTAGCAAAAGGCTTAAAAGAGTATCCAGATGTGTATTAAGCAGCAAAGATTGTTTGCATTTTGCCAAAGAAATGTAGAGTGTGCTGTTTGAAATTACTGTTAAAAAATGTACAAAAACAAAAAAGGTATAAAAAACTAGTAGAATTGGTAATATTCAAATAGCAGCAAAATGAAACCTGAATCATGAAAATGAGACTTTGGAAGAAAACATGTGTCAAAAAAAAGAAATAAACTAGGTTGAAATCAACAACTGCCTTCTTCATTTCTGAACACACGATTACTTTAATAGACCAGTTTACCCTGTGACAAAGCATTATACACTCTGCTTTGATGAACAGTGTATGCAGGACCATTTTGTGTGATGCATTTGCAGGTTACTAAGTATAAATAGCAAATGTGTAGGCTGACTTGATACCGTCCACACTAATGTCATTCATCATTAGACAGATGGTATGAATTCACAGTGACATGTCTTGTGATACTAGATTTTTTTTTCACTCTGAAAGAATGTTTGTGACTGCCTCTGACTTCATTACACTAGTAGTAATCAGAAGCATGTTCTGTAATCTTTAGCTTTTACTGCAAAATTAGCAGAGCAATCATCAGAACCCAGGTATTCAGAAGCCTTAGATTCCCCACCTGTTGTTCAGGAACAGATATTTTGGTTTGTAAAAGCACATGTGGTAAGTTGAATTTTTTTACTCCACTACAAGTCAGTAAAGTTTGTGAACAACATGTTCTATGCTTTAGAGATTACAAAAGCAGATGATCTGAACAGGGTATATTAAAATTGTTTCTAGCTGAAGCAGATTTAGTGCATTTCCCACTTGCTCAGAGAAGGAATATTCCCATTTGCTAAGGTGGCAAAACATGTCTCCTTTTCTGCAGGTCCAGAATAACATTTTAATTGCAGTAAAGTTCATGAGGACACACAGAGCACGTTCAGGTCCCCATCAGGGAACTCTTGCATCTGGCAGTTGTTTGTAAGGTGTAGCAGCTGCTAAGCAGAAATACTACAGAGGAGAATAGACAGAGCATTCTGTTGCTATTATTATGTGTAATTATTCATATGACAAGAGCTTTACACTGTCGTTTCATTTTATTTTGTAGATTTCATTTAATTTCTGCTAAACAATTGTTAGAATTGCAGGATTTCTGTTTCTGTGTTTCTGCTTACATTAATGAATTAGGTGCATTGTTTCTTAAATTTATATAGTGAAGCAATTAAACAAATAAGGAAATCAAGACCTGTATCTAGGCCATGCACGCAAGTGCACAAGGAGGTAGGAGGACATATGGGATCTTTCTGCTACCCTTTTAGCCAGAGTGAGCAGAAAGCCTCCATTTCCAAAATCATTAGGGAGAGATGCTCTACACTGTGTTTGGAAGGGCAGTCAATTACTATCCTTAGCCATTTCAACAGTTCTTTCATTTCTGCTTTTCCAACTGTAGTGTTCCATAGGAGTTAAGCTGCTGAGTTAACACAGAAGCAGCAGTGCACGAAAAGCTTCTGCCATTCTGGGGTACTTCAGCTTCAGATGAAGACTTAATTTGTTTATTTACTCTGGACAAAGTAAAAGGTCAGCTCTTAAATGTGTTACATATCTGAGTCATACAAGGCACAAGCCACTTTATCTTCAGGAGAGCCTGCAAAACACTTCTAGACTACTGACTATAGTAGGAAGAATAGTGGCTGGAAATTTTTATTCATGTCAGATGGCTGATAACAGGCATAATTTTTTATTTTTTCTCTTACATAGCTGGTATACAAATTCATTGTTTGTAGCTCAATTTTTTGGTAGTCATGTAAAAGTGGTCCTCATAGGATGTCTGTAAGTGTTAGCTGTCCCTCCAGAAGATTTAGCCAGTAGCTAGCCACCAAAGTTTTTGGTGGCCACAAATCTTAGGGTTTAAAATAGGACTGAATTCCTATGCTGAGCTCCATTAAGAACTCTGTTCTCCTGTGTTCTAGTTGAACCAGAAAAAATAGTGAGAGAAAAATACTTCCATTAAAGCAGCAATTTGTGGAGGAAAGAACAACTTTGTTATGAAAAAATATTGCTTTATAGATATGATGCATTGGGAAAAAAAATCTCAAATTCAGCAGAGACCAAAAAAGCACATTTGTAAGAGGTAATTGTTCAGTGAGACTGTTCCCTCATATAATATACTGGCTAGATATTAAAATAGACATTAAGTTCCATCTATCCAAGTAATACCACCAGTTTGTGGGGCACATATGCAGTCAAGACACGTCCTACTTGGGGTAGTGCTGGAAATGGTATAATTTTCCTAAAATTTTATATATTGGTAGCAAGTGGCTAGATTTCTTTTTTACAGACTCTTGTCAGTTTGATCTTTAAACCACCGAAGCTTTGAGTTTCTCTGTACTAGCTCTGATAAGCTTTAACAAACAAAACTTGAGGGAGTTGAAGAGTGGACATCTGGGACCTTAAATTTATGGTCCTTCAGAGACATGTTGGAGTAACCAGAAGATACAGAGGGGATTAACAAAGACAGTACAGCCTGAAAGTTGGACACTCTCTGTCTAAGGAAGAATGATAAGGGGACCAAAGAACACAGATAAAATTAGCCAATAAAAGTTAGAATACTAATTAAATTAATTGTGTAAATTAGAACCAATGAACCTTAATTTGTTTGCTAAAATGTATAAATACATGAAAAGCCTTGAAAGGGTCATATGTGGCTGGAATGATACACTACATATCTCTGGCCAGAATAAAGTAATGACTGTCTCACTTAAAAGGAAGTATTGGATTCCTTTCTTACTTTCTTCCCAATGATTTTTGGTAACAGTAGGACTGAGGACAGAGTGTGCACGTCTCCACCAAGCTGTTGCAGTTTGGTCAAGGTTTGCCTGGAGCATAAGCCTGAAAAGGCCCTGCCAGAGACAAGTCAGGGCTTGCCCGAAGCTAAGTTGGGACTGGTTAGACATTAAAGCTGTGCTGACCAAAAAGAAACAATAAGTCAGGCAGAACCAAACAAAAGAAATTTGCAACTAGAGATAGGATGTAATCTGGTGGTGGGATTTAATTACACGGTGTTTACAGTTAGGTAAATGGATTAATATTTGAATGATATGTAAGTTTATGTTTAACTGCTATGTCTCCTGTGAAATGTAAAACCAATCATGTAACCTTGCTTGGAAAATAGTATAAAAGATGCGTTCAAAATGTGGGTCTTTGGGTACCTGTCTTGGGACAGGAGTCCACAGGGACCCCGGGCCCTGAATAAAGCACCGCATAAACTGACACTCTGTTAGTTTGTGTTCTCATTACGGGCAACAGTTTTCTGGCGACCACGAAGGGACTCCGACGGTCGCTGGGGCGATTCACGAGCCGATCTA
Organism: Pyrocephalus nanus; assembly: GCA_038380795.1. Lineage (NCBI taxonomy): Eukaryota > Metazoa > Chordata > Aves > Passeriformes > Tyrannidae > Pyrocephalus > Pyrocephalus nanus. The sequence goes on from CM076264.1 coordinate 49,419,039, forward strand.
CTCCACGCCGGCAGCCAGGTGATTTCTGGGGAGAATATCTACCCGTGACCGACCCCTCGCCCGTCGGACAACCATACGCGGTAAGCCCAGAGGTGCTTTATTCTAATATCGGTGGTAAAAGCCTACCTGTTAGACGGGGCTGTGTATACCCGCTGGGCTAGGCGAAAAAGAGGAATTTGGGAAGCCTAGGCGCTAGCCAAAAGTCGCAAGCGGAAGCTGCACTGAGCTAGCACTTGTCGAAAGAGGGAAATCGGCAAGATTGGTTGTGGAAATGTTGCTAGCCGTAAGCGCAGTGAAGCTGCACTGAGCTAGCACTTGTCAAAAGAGGGAAATCGGCAAGATTGGTTGTGGTAGTTAGTTCGTTGGACGTGGTGAAAAGCGGCGCCGAGCCAGCATTTTGCCGTGAGCAGCGGGGTTCGGCGAAAATTGGTTGTGGTCGCGTATAGCGCTGGCCGTAAGCGCAGCAGAAACTCCGCGGAGCCGACATTCGTTGTAAAACAGCAGAGCTCGGCAAGTTAGCCGTAAAAACGCCGCAAAAGGCTGTGGTAAGTCGGCGTTTTCCGGTCTCGTAACTACTTGTGGTATTTGTAGTTCACGTACGTGTCTCGTGTTGCTGTGGGTATGATGCTGTGTAAAGCTTCTAAAACGTTATCGTGTTCTGAGATTTCTGACAATTCTCCGCTCGGTTGTATAATAAAGCACTGGAAAGAAGGAACTTTTGGGCAAGAACTGAGTAAGAAACGGTTAATCAATTATTGTAATATTGTGTGGCCGCAGTATGATACTGTGGGGGTGCGATGGCCGAGAAACGGCACGATAACATCAAAAATAATGGCTTCTTTAATGCAATATCTGAGAGACAATAATAGGTTGGAGGAAATACCATATTTAGACTTGTTTTACCATTTAAAACGTAAGCCTGAGTGGCTGGAGGAATCTGGGATGCTGGCATTAAAGGTATCACAAAATGAATGTGTGAAATGTAAAGAGCGAATGATTTGATCTGTAGAACCCGAGGAGGATGTAACTTTGCTAATATCCCCAAACCTTGCCCCTACTGCGCCGCCAATGCGTACAGACCCCCCACCCCCACCCCTGGTGCTTGCAGCTTCTCCACCCCCACCGCCTGTGCTTGCACCACCTCCACCCATACCCCTGTGCGTGCAGCCTCCCTACCCGTACCCCCGACACGCGCACTTTCCCCACCCATGCCTCCATTAGAATCATCTACGGATGAAGAAGAAAAAGAGCGCCTTGATAAAACACTGTTAGCGAGAAGAACTCGGAGGGGGGGAAGGGAGTGGGGGAAACACCGGGAACAAAGGAGGGCTGTGTCACCCTCCCCTCCCAGGTTAATGGCTCCTTTACGCGAAGCAGTTGGGGCGGGGGGTGCGCGAGTAATGGTAAAAGTTCCGTTTTTGCCTAATGATCTGCTAATTTGGAAGCAGTCCGCGGGAGCATACAGGGAAAACCCTGAACGCGTAGCACGTGTTGTTAAAATGGTTATAAAAACTCAGAATCCAGATTGGAATGATTTGCAGGTTTTGTTGGATACAATTCTGGATTCTACCGAAAAAGAAATGGTATTACCAGTGATGGTTGAAAAAGCCAGGGAACGGATCCGTGCTCAACCAGGACAGGGGACAGTGAATGATTTAGTACCCCGAGAGGACCCAGAATGGAATCCGAACGCGGCAGGCGATTAGCACAGGTTGAGATCTTATCAGGAACTGTTAGTAGAAGGAATACGGAGTGGAATTCCGAGGACTTTGAACTGGTCTAAGTTATATTCAGTGCGGCAGGAAAAGGGGGAATCCCCATCTGCTTTTTTGGAGAGGTTAAAGGAAACAGCTCTAAAATTCACGGACTTAGATGTGGAAGCTGAATCAGGGAGGTTACAGTTGGCTCTAATTTTCATGGGGCAGTCGCAAGAAGATATTAAGAAAAAGCTGCAAAAATTGGAAGGTGAAGAAACAAGGAACTTGAAAAGTTGTTAGAGGTAGCTTGGAAAGTATATAATAATAGGGAACTAGAAACTGCAAAGAGGCAGCAAGCAAGCATGTTGGCAATTTTACAAGCTGCAGGGGGCGGAGTACATAGGGGGAGGGGACGGGGGACTAGGGGAAGGGGGGTTGGTCGCGGTCTTGGTAACCAAACAGGGTTTGGATTTCAAGGAGGAAGTGGAAAATTAGGGTTGAACCAGTGTGCGCTGTGCAAAAGACAGGGACATTGGAAGAGTGAATGTCCTATGGGTGTGGGATTAGGGGTAAACCCATTTGTTGAAGACCTGCAGGGTGCAAATACTGGGACACCGCAAGGTGTCGCCCAAGCATTTATGTTGCAGGATTACCAGAGTCAAAGCTGACTAGATCGGGATCTTAAGGTTGTCCTGGAGGTAGAAGGAGAACCTATGGAATTCCGGGTGGATACCGGAGCTAGCTTTTCCGCAATGAATACATTAATGGGTCCCTTGAGTAATTCAACTGTCCGTGTCGTGGGTGTTACCGGCTGTACAGAGGAAAGGGCATTCTTGCGTCCACTGGATATTAAATTTAGAGAGAAGCAATTAGATCACCAATTTCTTTACATGCCTAATAGCCCGGAATGTTTATTAGGAAGGGATTTGTTATCAACTCTACAGGCCTCAATTGTGTTTGAAAATGGTAGGGTTAAATTAGAGATTCCAGAAGAAAATGTGGCACAGATATTTGTGGTAAATGAAATAGAAACAGAAGCAATTCCTCATGAAATAGAACAAGCGGTGGTCCCATGGGTATGGGAAACTGGGGCCCCAGGATTGTCCAAAGCAGCAACCCCAGTAGTCATAGAGCTCAAAGAAGGAGCACAGCCAGTACAGGTAAAACAGTACCCAATCAGTTTAGAAGCAAGAAGAGGGGTAGCACCTTTAATCAAACAGTTTCTAGTTCTTGGAATATTACAAGAATGTGAATCAGAATTTAATACACCTATTTTTCCAGTCAGAAAACCTAACGGAAAATACAGATTGGTACAAGATCTACGAGCAGTCAATTTGTTAACTAAAGACATTTACCCTCTCGTAGCAAATCCCTATACCCTGTTAACATCTGTTTCTGAGAAATTCCAGTGGTTTTCAGTAATAGATCTGAAAGATGCCTTCTTCTGCATCCGATTGGCACCGGAAAGCTGGCACCTCTTCGCCTTTGAGTGGCAAGACCCCGACACAGGAAGGAAAAGACAACTCACCTGGACGCGGCTACCCCAAGGGTTCAAATCCTCACCTACAATATTTGGTAATCAATTGGCAAAGGAGCTCGAATATTGGAAGACAACTCAGGTAAAGGACTCTCCTTTCTCCTACATAATACTGCAATATGTTGATGACATTCTTCTGGGCACTGAACAACGAGAATTATGTTGCAAACTGACTGTTGACCTGTTGAACATGTTAGGTCAGGCGGGTTATCGGGTCTCCAAAGAAAAAGCCCAACTAGTTAAACAGAAAGTCATCTACTTAGGCTGTGAAATCTCTCAAGGTGTCCGGAGACTGGGAACAAACAGAATACAAGCCATCTGTGCTATCCCAGTCCCACGGAATAATCAAGAATTGAGATCTTTTCTAGGGATGATTGGCTGGTGTCGCCTATGGATTCCTGACTTCGGACTCCTTGCTAGACCACTGTACGAAGCCGTAAAGGAGCCACAGTTAATCTGGAAACCAGCGCAGGAAAAGGCGTTCCAAACTCTGAAGAAAGCCTTGCGAGAAGCACCTGCCCTGGGACTGCCCGATTTAACTAAAGATTTCCAGTTGTATGTCTGTGAAAGACAACGATTGGCTCTGGGAGTACTTACCCAACGATTGGGACCATGGAAGAGACCCGTCGGGTACTTCTCAAAACGATTGGATACTGTAAGTGGGGGATGGCCTGGTTGCCTGAGGGCGGTGGCAGCCACAGTGACACTAATTCAGGAAGCACGTAAACTAACACTGGGAAGGCACATCACAGTGTATGTACCACATATGGTTATTGCTGTTCTGGAACAGAAAGGAGGGCATTGGCTCTCCTCTAGCAGGATGTTGCAATACCAGGCCCTGCTCAGAGAACAGGATGACATTGAATTACAGGTCACTAACCATCTCAATCCAGCTGAGTTTCTCAGGTCCACACAGGAAGAGGGAGTCCTGGAACATGACTGCATAGAAACCATCGAGCATGTCTATGCAAGCCGGAAGGACTTGAAAGATGAACCGCTGGAAAATCCAGATTGGGAACTGTTCACAGATGGATCAAGTTTTGTGGAAAACGGAACCAGGTATGCTGGGTATGCGGTGGTTACTTTACACGGGATTGTAGAAGCAAAACCACTGTCCCCAGGAACATCCGCACAGAAAGCTGAAATTTGGGCACTAGTGAGAGCCCTGAATCTAAGTCAAGGAAAAAGGGTGAACATATGGACTGACTCTAAATATGCTTTTGGAGTAGTCCATGTACATGGGGCTCTGTGGAAGGAAAGAGGGCTACTTACTTCCCAAGGCTCAGCCATAAAGCACCGAGACGAAATACTACAACTCCTGGAAGTCATACATCAACCAGCAGCAGTAGCAATAATGCATGTGAAAGGACACCGGCTTGATTCAGGACCCGAGTCTCAAGGGAACAGACTGGCAGATCAGGCAGCTCGGCGGGTAGCTACAGGAACTTGGACTCAAATGGCTTTGTTACCAACTCGTGATAATCCAGCAGCAGTGCACATGGAAGAAAAACCCCATTATACACCAGAGGATGAGAAATTGGCTCAGATGTTGGAAGCAAAGAAAAATGTGAAAGGATGGTATATTACCCCTACTGGACAGGTAATACTGCCAATCAGAATAATGAAAACAGTACTTGAAATTGAACATGGTAAATGCCATTGGGGTGCAGAGGCTTTGGTAAAGTTTCTAAAACATAAGGTTTTCTCAAATCAGATGTTAACACTAGCAAAGAGGGTGAATGCAACCTGCCCGACCTGTATTAAGAATAACCCTATAGTTAGGAAACAGGTACAAATGGGGAAACTTCAAATTGGACAACTTCCAGGAGATTATTGGCAAGTAGATTTCTCAGAATTACCAAAAGCTCAAACATACAAGTACTTACTAGTGTATGTGTGTACTTTCTCAGGATGGCCAGAAGCTTTCCCATGTAGAACTAATCAAGCAAAAGAAGTAGTGAAAACCCTCCTAAAAGAAATCATTCCGAGGTTTGGAGTACCGTTAGGATTGTCCTCAGATAGAGGGCCACATTTCATTGCAGGAGTCGTACAGGGTTTAGCCACAATGTTAGGAATAACATGGAATCTCCACACTCCATGGAGACCACAATCTAGTGGACAGGTAGATAAAATGAATCAGACTTTGAAAAATCAATTAAAGAAAATTTGTCAAGAAGCAAAAATCCAGTGGCCCCAAGCATTGCCGCTTGCTCTGTTAAGAATTAGAATTAAACCCAGAGAAAGAATCGGAGTGAGCCCATATGAGATCCTATATGGAAAACCATACCATGCAGCAACCTACCAGGGTGATCCTCATGTACTGGGAGACCAAGTTGTATTTAACTATATTTTGTCTCTAAATAAGACCCTTACAGCACTCCGAGGAGCCTTACAGTGGAATCGGCCCCTGCCTCTGGAAAATCCAGTGCATGACATCTCTCCAGGAGACCAGGTCTACCTGAAAAATTGGTCAGCAGAACCACTGAGAGAATCATGGGACGGGCCTCGCCAGGTATTGATGACAACCTACACAGCAGTCAAGGTCGAGGGCATCGACAACTGGATTCACTACACGAGGGTCAAGAAAGTTCCCAAGCTGTGGTCTGTAGAGCCCACTGCACCGACCAAAATGGTGTTCCGGCCGGTCAAATAAGGTCTGTAACACGGGCGATAATATTGTTGTTATTGATAAATACTACTAATGCATTTGTTAAAGTCAGTGTTTCTAATTCCTCTTTCTTAGTACCCGAAGGTACAGCTGTCAATCTGACCTGTTTCTTCTCTGACGACCAGGGAGCTGGATTAGAAGAAGTGAATGCTAGATGGCGGAGGATGGACCAGGACCACATTATGATAAATAGTGTGACTACAGTATGAAATGTGACACAGCAAAAAGGCTATACCGTCCTGCAGGTACCCAAGGTAACCTCTGATGCAAATGGTATATACTCCTGCATAGTCTGGATTCGAATGAGTTTTGATTATGGATATGTCAAAATACAGACACTCAATTTTACACACAATGAAAACACAACAGTGCAAGTACCACCCCCTCACATGCAGTCTGCCAGATGGAAGGGTCCTACCCCTATTTATGTAAAAACTAAGCGAGTGACTCGACAAACTCATGCAGCACAAATCCCGCAGTTCCCACATAGAAAAATCACACAAGAAAATTTAGTAGTTGGATTAATTAGAGATTTTGGGAGAGTTCAAAATGTCTCTAAAATTACTGCATGCTCCCGATGCCTCAATCAGCAGGAGATCCAATTCCATGGGGAGTAATACCAGTACCAGAAGTCCCTAAAATGTTTGAAAATACTACATGGAATTGTAAATTTGTGACAACTACTTCGACTGATCTAACACCTGCCTGTCTACTAACAAAGGTGAAAACTAAGAAACAATGTAAAGAAATGCCAGGTTTTTGGCAATGGCTAAACAACCCAATTAGTGACCAAATCAAAGGCAATTGTATAGTGTCACCCTCGGCTATTGTCCTCAATACGCCGTGTAGAGCGGTTAAAATTCCTATCCTGCGAGAAAAACGTGAACAAGTGTGTCAAAATATTACTAGTCCCACTACAATGAAAGAATGGCAAACAATTTGGGGGCCAAGCCTCTTAGAAGTTTATAGTTACATTGGACAGATACAATGGTGCATCCACTGGGTAGGTACCACAAATCAGGATTACTCCTTTTTACATCCGAAACACAAACAGAGAAATAGTCTCACCCACAGGACTGTGGAATTGCACTCGAATTTACACATGTGACACTCCCAATAATGACATCAGCTTAGTCCCTGTAAGAATGCTTTTACAATTAGGCTGTGAGTGTCGTGGGTATAATCACACTATGACAGGTCACAACAATTTACATAGTCTCGACTGCCTAACTACCACGGTGGCAAGTCCAGGAAATCTAGTCTGGGTAATGGGACATGGACAATGGACCACTCACATGCCCGTAGATGGTCCGGCGACACAAATTACCTTAGGTGTCCCTACGCTTTGCCCATACTGGAAATCAGGAAAATTGACCACACTTGACATGCAACCTAGGCAAAAGAGAGATACAGAACAAGACTCTGAAAATTGGCATGACCCGTCAGACGGAGTAAAATTTGGGTGGGCAATGGAATCTTTGTTCGCACCGATAGCATCATATCGCAATAGAGAAATGCTGTTTAAGCTAATGCGACAAACTGAAAGATTAGCTGCAGTTACCAAGAAAGGTTTTCGTGATATGAATGTTCAATTACAAGCAACCACACGCATGACCATACAAAATCGAATGGCATTAGATTTAATTTTATTGAAACAACATGGGGTTTGCGGTTACCTGCACGCACGGGATGAGCACTGCTGTGTCCACATTCCAAATGTCACACAGGAAATTGAAAATGATATTTCTCAATTAGAACAAATTGAAGGAAACATGCATAAATTACAACAAGAAGCAGAACATAATTGGATCGGCGAGTTATTCAGCTCCCTCGGTCTTCATGTGTCAGGATGGCTGTCTTCCATCATTCAATATGTTTTAATGTTTAGCATAATAATTCTTGTTGCTTTAATAGTATTTAAGTGTCTCTTAAGGATAATCGCAAAAGAAGGACAACACACTCAGCGAGTTATGATGGCGCTGACTCGAAAAGAAGTCCTTCTTCCGGACGGTGATTCTCCTCCCGAAGAATCATAAACGACAACAGAAAGATTTGAGCATCCTTGCAATTGAAGATTGAAGAATGCTCAAAAGGGGGGAGTTGTTGCAGTTTGGTCAAGGTTTGCCTGGAGCATAAGCCTGAAAAGGCCCTGCCAGAGACAAGTCAGGGCTTGCCCGAAGCTAAGTTGGGACTGGTTAGACATTAAAGCTGTGCTGACCAAAAAGAAACAATAAGTCAGGCAGAACCAAACAAAAGAAATTTGCAACTAGAGATAGGATGTAATCTGGTGGTGGGATTTAATTACACGGTGTTTACAGTTAGGTAAATGGATTAATATTTGAATGATATGTAAGTTTATGTTTAACTGCTATGTCTCCTGTGAAATGTAAAACCAATCATGTAACCTTGCTTGGAAAATAGTATAAAAGATGCGTTCAAAATGTGGGTCTTTGGGTACCTGTCTTGGGACAGGAGTCCACAGGGACCCCGGGCCCTGAATAAAGCACCGCATAAACTGACACTCTGTTAGTTTGTGTTCTCATTACGGGCAACAAAGCCACTTCCCAACTGAAAACAAGAGGTGAGCACCAAGGAAGGAGATCTGGATGCCAGAATCTAGCACAGAATATATGTGAATATGAATTTCAACTAAAGGATTCCTAGACTGTGGAGCAACCACAGAAAAAAATGAAGACAAAAATGTTGTTTTCTGTCTGATAATTTCACAATCACTCTGTTTGAGCCCTTTGCAAATTGGATTTACTGTCATTTATAGTGGAATCAATAGGTGGGCCTGTGTTGCAAAATAAAAAAATTGAGATTAGAAGATTTAAACAGTAGAGCAAAATATTTGTACACAGTTCTTACAAGTTCTGCTTATGCTTCCTAAATGTCCAAATGTCCTCCTATCTTTCTTGAAGTGGTTTATAACACTTTTGTTTGAAATCTGACTTAAAATTTGGTAGCCCTTCTCCATCAAATGTCACAATCCAAATAATACCAAAGATTTGGAAGAAGAACCTGCTACAGGAAGTACTGATTCACTAGGAAAAATACTGTAAAAAATCTTGTATCCATCCTGTGTTTATCATCATTCAATGACAACAGAACAACCAGGAACTTTAAAAAGAGATTAACTGTTTGCAAGAAAAGAAAAATGACTAATGGTAGTTTTCAAGGCTCATTTTCAGGGATTGCAAAAAGTCCCTCTTCACTGAGAACAAAGACAAAAAATTACCATGAAAGCTTCAGAGAGTTATTTCCATACTTGGAGCTCCGCATGAAACAGACGCAGCAGCAGCAGAGATAATCTGTCCTGAAATTCCTCATACCTTTATTTCTCATAGTTCCCACCAGAGACATGGGCCATCTTTCTGTGATGGGCCTGTTGAAAAATATAAATAAGAAAAGTATACAGATTAAAAAGACCTGGCATTCAGTTATGTTGGAAAGAACTAACACTCTAGTGAAATTCAGTTTAGTGTTGCTCTTCCTCATGTGATTCATAGCCATTTGTTAGGTGCCATAGGTATGCTTTCCAGACTATCTGTGTTTATGGATAGCATCTCTGGGTAATATCAGCTAAATAAAACTTCAAACAAATACTATCAAACTTCTGTCATCTTTTGAGTCATATATATATATATATATGTATATATATAAAGATAAAAATTCCTTATAGGTATTTTTATATGGAGGTATGTTAGGCCTACATTTTACTTTCTGTATTCTGGAAAAACTCCAAGTAGATCATTGAATGCTGCATTGTTAAATTTTGGACCTGGTGGTCTTCCCCCCACATTACTCTGCTCTATTAACAGCTTCTGAGTTCTGCTGCTGAGCCGTCAACACTTCATTAGTGAGTGGCTTTACTTAAACACATCTCTTAAATGTTCCTTGGAGGCAAGAAAGGTTTAATTATATAGTTTTAACAGAATTACTCAGAGATTATTCTGAAGAAATGTAAAGGATTTATAAGTACTATGAGTGGGCTTATGTTTTCTTAAATTTTATAGTTATATTACAGAATTTTTTTTTGGCTCGGTGTATATGCAACTCAAGTTTTTGGATGGTCAGTAATTATTTTGGGGCTTTAATTCAGGAAATTAGGGAATCAGTGTTAATGACATATAAGCAGCCCTTTTTTGGGTCAGATTTATTCTATGTACTACCTGTGGTAGTGCAAACAGGTTACTTCCTGCAGACTGTATGAAAATTCTGCTGCTGAGCATGCAAATGTCTACCAAAACCCTCTCTCTGATTTGAAGCACAAATCTTGCATGCCTCCCTCAAACTTTCTACTGTGTAGTATTTTTGACATACATTTTTGAGCCAAAAATATGACTACGAGTGATTTAGAATATTATTTTGCATCTCTGGCTTTTGGGAGTAAAATATATTCAGGGCTTTCCTCCTATCATTTTTTTCTCCCTGGAAAACCTCATCGTTATTGTAATAGTAGACAGCAGATGCTCCAGAGATAATAACAATGCAGCTTAAGTCTCGTTTCACATATGGGAAGTAAAGTGATGAAAATAAGATAAAGGACTTTTAGTTCCATTGTTACAAGCTAATGTTACCTCTAGTATTCTTTCTGCAGGTTTCTTTTATTTAAAACTTGATAAATCCTTAAATGTTGTTTGTACTCCATGTCTCCATATCATTGCTGAAAAGACGACGCCAAAATTTCATGAAGCTGGTTTTTTTCCAGCTGGTCTTGCATATAACAGGTGACTGACTCCTGTATAAGGAAGCTGATCTGCATACACAGTGATTTCCCATACAGCCATTAGCTGATAAAAAAATGTCATCCAATCTCTGGATTGCTGTACTATTTTTAATTTAAGATAAGGTGCATATCAGTTTCTGTGATGGAAATATTTATGTTTATTCAAATGTGTTCAATCCTAGATGGAGAGGCTATCATTTCATAAAGCCTTCAAGATAAGAGAATCAGAACATCCTTTTGTGTGCCCCTGGGGAGAATTTCATAGTCATGACTTCCAAAGCAAATCTTTCTGAGACCTGGAGGCAGAAGAGCCATCAATGGACACAGAAGAGGTAAGACTGGTTTGACTTTTCCACATGACAGTAAACCATGACTGAGTCTAGAGGCAAACAGAGAATGACCAGACAGAGTGCAGGGTATTGGTCTGTTTAATGGCTGAACTAACTGCAAGAGGGTGAATCATTGTCATTTAGGCTCTGTCAATCTTAGCCACCATACTGGTAATCACATTACACAGTCTGATTCAGAGAAACTTACTATGAGCAGGGAAATGATGTCAGTAAACTCTTGTCTGGACTGACTGATGAATCCACACTGAAGCTGGATGAAATCATTGCCTTATACCAACAGAAGCTTGAATGGTGATTTAGCCACTGGTGCAGGGTTGTCTTGTTCTGTCCCAGCCAATCTCTGGGTGAGGCTGGCACACAGCAGCCTCAAGCATGTGCAGAGGGGGCTAGGCTGGCATCACCAGAGGAGGGAGGCCTTCCTTTTCTGTTTGCTAACAGAGAAATGAGTACCTTTTGATCTACAGAGGAAGGAAAAGCTTGGAAGGAGAGGTTATGCTTTCTTCTTCTGGCACAGATTGTTTCAAAACCATTTGGAACAAATGATGCAGCGACATCCAGCTTTTTCCCCACACTTCAGTGTGCTGTTGCTATCATAAATTCAGTTATTTACAACTCTAATTTGCAGTCACTTCCCTGGGCCACTAATTTGCTATTAAATAAAAAAAAAAAAAAAAAAAAAGCCAAACATTGTCCAAAAGGATATGCACATACCATAGCACCAGGGAAAAATGAAAAATATGAAATCTTCCCGTTTAGCTACCCTTAATCTCCTTAGAGACTCCTTTATAGAACTGGGAAGCACTGAGTCACCAGCTGAGTACCCAGCACTCTAATATTTGAACAGTGTTTAATAGGTTGCTTTGTACAATATAATGAATCATATGTCTTCAGTCACATATTCTTTTATTCTTCATATTATTATTATTTCAGTCTTACCACATTCCTCAAGAAACTAAAGGCACCAAAACAACTAAGCCTCCATACACTATTCTAATCTTGTTTTTCTTTTCATTTCAGCTTGGATTTTGAGCACTTTGGCTGAGCTAATTCAATTTACAGGTTCATTAACCAGACTGCAAATGAAAGGGGAAGACAGCACATCTCCATGGGAAGTCTCAGTATCACAATGGTCCCTGGGTCTTAAAACCTCAAGAGCTCCTGGTGCAGCATAAGTCCGCTCAAAATAGGATTCAACAGGTCAAGAAAGTGGCAAAGAAACTGGGAGGAAAATTCTAATGTTTTTTCCTCCAGTAAATACTAAATTGCATGTAAATTTCTTTAAAGCTTCCTGGTCAAATCTTTACAAATAATGACTGACTTGCCAAAAGGTTTTTATGCTAAATCTGTTTCTTTTTTTTTTTTTTTTTTTCTGATTTATCTTAAAGGTGATTCAAAACAAAAGAAATATTTCCCCCCCCCCTCCCTTGGAATCTCTCTCTTTCTAGCTCTACCTTGATTTGTCACAGCTGAGGGTCAGTAATAGTGTTCAACACTGTTTCCAGAAAGCAAGTCTGAGGGCTGCATCCTGAGTCTGTGTGTAGAAGCTTTTCAGCGAAGGCAGCCACATCATTACTAATCACATGCTTATTCCACCTTTTAGTTACAAGATTCTTTCCGTGAATGTGAGATTCCTTCATTTTTAAGTGGTTCTCTGGTCAGAATACCTTTTGTTTTTCATTGATTTGCTTCAGTTTTACTAGTTTTACTGTAATGGTTTGCTTACTGTATCATAGTTCTTATTTCTTGGCTCCATGGAGCTGAGGAGACTGCTGAATTATATCAATTCCCAAAGGATGCAGCCTTCAGCTGAAAACACATATAAAAATGACTATTTCATCTCTTCCAGCAGGAACAAATTCAAATGAACACTCTCATTTCACTATATTCTTATATTTGAAGTAAGTATTGACAAAGGTGAGGTTCAGTGGCAGTCCTAATTCCAAGCTCACCAGGAACTCAGATGTCCCCATCACCTCCCATCCCCACACTGAGCCCAAGATATTGACTGAGCTGCAGCATATTTAATTTAAATTTTACCCTTACTCTCCAGTTAACAATGCACACATGCACTCTCAAACAAACCCTGTTCACAAGCAGTGGCCTTTATGCCTGGCAGTTAAATGCCTGGTGACTAAATCTTAGCTCTTGAATAGAAAAGCTATTGCTTTGTCCGGAACTGTTCCTGGAACACTGAGCAGAATAATGATTCCTGATAAAATAGGCACCTGAGATGTCTGACACTGCAATGAATTTTCATAGACATGCTCTGTCACTAGAATACTTTTTATTGTGTTTTCCAAAGGCATGCATTATTGGACGCAAAAATCTCCTTTCTGCTGGCACTTCAGTTCCAGGCAATGTAATATGGGAGATTTACCCTCACAAATCTTTCTGTGTCTTACATTCTGAGGGGCAGATTCTCATTTTTCTGCAGGAGGCTTTGTTTATTTTCAGCAACAATAACCTGGATGAAAGCTAAATCAGCTGAGCAGATGAAGATTCCTTTTTAAAAAGTGAAGTGGTGGTTTAGCTCCAGCACAGAGATCAGATCATTTAAGAAAGTCCCAGTGAGTGACAAGACTGGGTAAATATTGTAAAATTTTTAAATGTGCATATTTCTTTTCTCTTTGATCTTGATCCTGTTATTGCATTCCTTCATTATTTTCAAACATTCCCTTGCAACAACATAGAGCTCAATCACATTTTTCAGGGAAGCTGAGATCTTCATGCAATCTTTTTACTGCAATAGTTGTACAATTGCTCAGGACCATGTCCAGTCATGTTTTGAGTAATCACATTTTTCTCTTTTTTGCTGAAGATGACCAGTTATTGTGATACAGGAAAATTGTAAGAATTGCCAAATCTAGTCTCTTAGGGTGAGGTGCAACAAGGTGCATGCAGCGCCTTGCATCTTTCATGAACATCCTCAGTACAGTCTATCATAAGGATAGGCAAGCAAAAGATATAGTCATTAACTCACACATCAAAAGTTATTCTCTTCAGTGAGAAGAGATCTCAACACCTGGCATCTGACAATCTATAATCCACCTGCTTATATAGATTTCTGTGAACAATTCTTACCAAGTCCCTATTACTGCCATGTATAAGCATCTAATCTTATTTTAGAATATCTTCACAATGCGGTGCAAAAGCATTGATCAGTTATCCACATTGCTGGAAACAATCCAGAACAGCTAGAAAACAAGCTGTCACCCCTTGCTGTGGGGGGACTTGAGATTTGGAGTGACCTCAGGGGTGAACTTCTTTACAGATGCTGAGTACAGAACTATTTGTAGTTCCCATGCCCTTAAATGCCCTACCTAGCATTTTAGTGATAGCATTTTGATGCTTTATTACAGACCAGGTCAACACAGACCTTTCTCAGTGGGATGGTCACGTTGCCCCCTATGAGGGTAGATGAGATTTGTGAAGGTTGGTGTAAACACAATACGGATGTCAGCAGCTAATGGAAGAAGCACTCTGATCTTTGAAGTAATCAAATATGCCATTTCCCAGATCCTCAATAATTTTTAGGCACTTCAGTCCTCCTGTACAGACCGAAGTAGTAATCATAATAGTAGATGGAGTATCTGAGCATCTTCAAGGCAGACCACCAGCAAGAATGGTACTATATGGTATTAACCTGATCAGGCCCACTATGGCCACTATGGCTGGACCATTCTTTCTTGATAAAAAAAGACTCTAGACCATCTACCAAATTTTACTTTTGTTGTTTCACTCCTTTCCTTTAAAAATATTAAAAGCATTCAGTAAGGCACAAGGTTAAAGCCTCACTGAGTCAAGAGGGGGTCAAGTGGTGAGGTGAGGGCTTTTTCTGCTCTCTCCCTTTGGCAGCTTGACAGTGGAGAGCAACACAGAGTACAGGAGGGAACCAAATAATAATTTGCAGGAGCAAATGGGATAAAGTTCCTGTCAGAAACACTAAGGGCAGGACTCTTTGGTTTTGGAATCTCAGATACAGCTTTAAAAATGCATTTGCTTAGAGATTGCACTAAAATACTGCTCTTTAAAAACCACAATTTTTCAAATTTAGAGCAAAAATTAAGATATTCTCACAGAATGCCTTTCCATGTTTTTATGAACTCTATATTACCATTATTTGTTCATGTAATACAGACTGAATTTTTTAATGAAGCCAAGGATGTCAATTTTCATAACTTTTATGCTCACAATTAGACAAAGAATACTTTAATCAATGCCAAACACATTAGAAATTTGTACATTTTTGATTACATATATTTCTGTTACTTAGGACACTGTTTATCATATGATATGGTTCATAGGCCTGAAAAAATGTTCATTGTGGGATAAAGGTAGGTGTATAATGTGACAATATCACTTACAATATTACCATGATTATATTACTGAAAATACATATGTGCAATAAAATACTGCTTTATACTGATAAATAATTGATTTGAATAAACATGAAGTTTAAGTCCTAGTTTTTGTTGTCTGTACCTACAGCTGGAGTAGATGTACACAAATGCACACTCACTGGAATGAAATGCCTGAATGTGCCATTTTTTTTTCTTTTTAGAAGAAAATGAAAATTGTTTCCTCCCTGTTGAAGCATAGTTGTAGCCCTTATTTCATAAGACTGCCCTAACCAGCTCACAAGATAACTGATTTCAAGAGCTGGTAGGTTTCCTTGGTGCACAGCAATTGAATTTGGTGCCACCAGCTGGAGTCAAGTGAGTGTCACTTTATCTCAGGTAAATTAATAATGCTTTCATTTTTAAAAAAGATGTATTGATGCATTTCGTGTCTATATATGTCTGTATCACAACTTCCTCCCTTTCTCTGTCCAAACTTCTCCCAGCTTGAAACATTTTCCTCAAATTTTCAGGAACCATTAATGAGAAAATAAAGCAGAGAGAGAAAGATATTCATTTGTATAATAACTTCCATTACTTTAATATGCAATGCTTTCATTTGGAGAAAATATTTTATTATGACAAATTATCTGAAAGCCTTTTAGTCAAATTCAAAATTCATGGCAAATAGTCAGGGCAGAAATGTTTGCATATTGAGCAAAGTTTTCATGGTCCTTTTTTTTTCTCCATTGCTCTGATCCCCTGCTTAGCCTGCTTCCCCACCACTCAAGCCTCACTGCTTCACCTGCCTTCCAAGTCTGATCTCTTTTGTTGATCTTTCCTTGGAGGAGCTGAATCTTTCCATTGCTTTTTAAGGTAAAATCAAGTTATTGTTTAGAATATCTGGCTTGTAAACTTTCAGCAGAATAAGTATTTGTTTTCAGTAAGTCCTGGTTTATTAGCTATATACAAGAAATATATAGTTCCTCTGACCAGAACAAGATAGATTACAGCCAAGTCATTTCCCAACAAATTATCAAACTATGCAATTTGCTGTTTCATGATCAATAGATGGTGTAATGTAAGAAGTGATTTCATACCTCTCTGGCTCCTGTAACAAAATAATTTTATTACACCAGAATTATATGTATTATCCTCAAACTAACTGGAGAGCAGAATGTGTTATCTTGGGAAACATACATATTGCCAAAATGAACTGGCTGATACTTTAACAGTACTTTCTTTTACAGTTAGACCTGAGAAAGCTATCTGTCTTCAGTGTTTCTAAGAAGAAATTGTAATATTTCATTTGATCTGGGCATTTCAATTATAGTTTCCTTTGCTGGAATCAAGAACCAACCAAAATTTATGCAGAAATAAGAAATTAAAATATATTTTCAAGTGGTGCTTGAACTGAGGCAGTGACTGCAATGCCCATTGATTAAACTAATTTCTTGTTTAAATATTCAAACAATCTGACAAGGCAGATAGTAATTTTTTACCTAAGGTCCAACACTGCAAAGTAAGAGTTGATATTTACATCATTAGTGTTTAAGTATATTCTCCTTTGGACACTGTTGCTTCACAGGTCTAACTCACAACCTCTAACCTGTAGGTTTGAAATATATAATGAAATAATGATTAAGCATTTAGTGATTAAGCACTAAATGCACTACTATGAAAGTAATTGCCTAATAATCTAATTAAATAATAAGCATATAACTTCTACTGATTTAGTTACATGATTTTGCATAATTATTGCATGCAATTACAAAGCTGCTATCACTCAAGTATTATGAAACACACAAAACTACTATTGAATTAGTGCTCTATCACCCTTTCCTCCCACCACCACTTAGTACCTGGATGCAAGTCTGTCTATCTTCACCATGCCCCACATCTAGTCTTTCAGAACATAGACCTGAAGGAAAGCTCATTGGGTTGTCTAAGAGAGCTCCCTCCAGCACTCCAGAAGATAAACCAGCATCTCAGTTTACAAGTCAGCTTCACTGTTTGCAGACATCTATGCTCCTAGCATCAGAAGATTCACTCCCTTCTGTGTTCCTTACCCAATATTACACCTTCTTCAAATTTATTTCCAGAACCACCTATTTGTCACTCTTGCACCTCCTTTGATCAAACTCTTCCTTATGGACCAGAGGTGAACCAGATCCTTTGCTTGAAGGCATATCTTGGTACTCTTCACCTTTGAGTGTAGTGGACCTATTCTGCACTTTAAGCCCTCAGATGGTGCAGGATCCTTCCTCTTGGTGCTGGAAGTCACCAACTTCCATCCTTTCACTTCTCCAGAGGTTGCACTTGCCTTAGGAGTCAGTATGGATGGTCTGCTTCTCTACTGCAGTTAGAGTCCAGGGCTAGTCAAGCTGCTGCATCTCAGAGATCTCATCTTCTCCACTGAATGAATTCTTCTCCAGATCTTCTGATCTTTTCCCTCTATAACTCTTCCACTTGGTGGCACAGAAGAGATTCTCTCCTGGCATCAGAGAGAGGGCCCAGGCACTGCTGCAACCGGGGTGTTTTAGGGTTGTATATGCCACCTGAAGCTCAGTCTGTGCCACAGCGTCTGCCAGAGTAGGGACAGCTGCCCAAACACCGTCTGAAGAAACTGCTCTACCGTGTGTCACCACCACAGCTATGCACCTACCTCTTATACAGCCCTGTCACAAGCACCATCTAAAAGGGCGCTTGATCTTTCCTAACAGGTGGGCACTGCAGCAAAAGCTTCCATCATTTTGGGTCCAAGGAGGCTGATCATGCTTGCTAGAAGTGCTAGAGCTTCGTTGGAGTTTGCACCCTTGTATCTTCACTTACCTCATCCTTACCTGAAGCAGCAGGCACCCTTAAGTTTCTCAGAGGTTTCACAGGTATTTACCAGTGATCCTAGACCTTGTTCCCAGAAGCTCTAGGAGCTCTCAAATCAGAATCCAGACACACTGCTGCAGGAATTACTGAAACCCTGTGGAGAAGCTAAAAAAAAAACAACAGCTTGGATCAGCTTGGAGAAAAGCAAGACCCATGAAGCTGTGTAGAAGTGAAATATCGATTAGATAGCCCCATATATCCAGAAAAGTCTAACCAATGTCTGTATAAGCAAGCTCTAAATTAGGAGAGGAAAAATTTGCTGTTATGGTTTTCTGTGGCTATTTTCCTAGGCCAAACACACTGCTAATTTGAATTTCAACTCTGAATGGGGGATATACTAAAATAAAAGGCTGTTTTGTAGGGCCATGTGTTGGCGAACCTATGATACTGGTAGCAGAAGTATGACACAAAAGTCCTCCCCCAAAGCCTGACCTATTTATTGTATTGACCTAATGGTGCAGGTTATCTGCACCAACACTACAGATAGCCAGAAATTTCAGACTACAGCACACTATCACAAAGACATTTCTTTGTGGTCTCATATTCTGCTGCATCCCTTGATGGTTAAACTATAGTTTGATACTTATTACATGTGCAGACCTGGAGCTATTTATCTGCCTCTTAGGATGTATAATGGAAGATTTCTCAGACACCCAACTAACCTGTGACCACTGAAAGAGAAGAGAAAGCAGCAACACAGTCAGGAATAGATCTACAAGAAAGCCTTGTCTCTGAGTGGCCTCAAACTTTGCTGTCTTTAAGCTTTACAATTTTTTTAATTCCCAGTGATTGCATGTACACTGCTATGTGGAGCACCTTATTGGGTTAAAGTCCAAATAGATGTTCATCTGCATTGCTGCAGTGTAGGATGCCCCCATGGTCCACAAAGTTTTTAGGCTAAAGAGAAAACTTAGATGTAGACAGTGCTTAAAGTGTCTCTTAGAGCTTACTTGCCCTGTGGACAGGATAAAGTATCTTTCTATTTGACATGTTCTCAGGGTAGCCACAACAGACAATACAAAAATTGCAGGTGTAGTGCAGACAAAGCATTTGGAGTCAAGATGTCCAGCAGCACAGTTTTCTTACATGTTTGTTTTCAGTTCATTCATTAGAATATTTGCACAGATGTGAGAAAATTAAACAATCAAATCTGAAGAATGTAAATATGCTTAGGGCAAACACAAATCTGTGGAGACCTATAAAGGGAAATCACTACATTCTCAGGCTCCATTTTATCCATGTTTTGTTTACTATACTAATGTGGAGAGGCAGAGGTGATGAGGCATTTGCTCAGGAATTATTCAGCACCATCTGGCATCTTGAGGTAATTAGTCTGCACTGTACCTCCTTTGGAAACCATAGCAACTCTACAATAACTTAATTGTGTTCTCTGATGATGGCATAATAAGTAATGTGCCACTGCCATAATATACTAATTAATGCATTCTCAGCTGCCCAGCTGCTGTATACAAATGCGTTGTTTATTATGGGTTTCTTGGTAAGAAGTGTTTGCAAAACAGAGAAAGAGAAGGATTCAAAAAGAGCATAATTTTTCATGACCTCACTCCTGGATAAATTCAAGGAGGAGCTAGTATGTGATTTAATTGACTAAGAATTGAGGGAATCTAATTAATGTCAGTCAACATGATATACGGGAAATAGGTCAGTTTTGTCAAACAAATCTAATTGCATTTCTTAAGATCATAAGCTTTGATGATTTAAAATAAGCAGATGTAATCTACACAGCTCTACAAGGTATTTGATGTATCACAACATGATAAAATATGACTAGAAATCAGTATTAGACAATATCAATAAAGTGAATATTAAAAGGATCATGAAATGGCTAAAAAAGTGGGGAGAGGGCAGTAGCAGGGCTACTCAAAAGCACAATTCAACTTGGCAAAATGTAGTTTTTTACATCTAGAAACAATGAACACAACCTATTCAGCCAAAACGAATCAGTTAAGTAGTGAATCTGAAAAATATCTCTGAGTAATACTAGAAAAAGAATACAAGGTAGTGGATCTGGTAGTGATAATATTGGTGTTTGAATACCGTTAACAAAGTTCAGGCACCTGTTTGTATGCAGTGCAGGCAAGAGTGAAAGAAATTATTCAAGATTGGAGAAAATACTCCAGAGCAGAAAAATGTGGACATGCTGCAGCACTGGCCCTGACACCAGGCAGTGTTTGTCAAGCTGGTGGTGGGAAGTCATACAATCACAACAGCACTGTGCAAACAAGCCCAGCTGAGATACAAGGGTTATTTGCACCATGTGTCATCTCCTTCTCGATTGCATCCAGATTCTCTGCTCGTACTTCAGCATAAGGCTGCCCTACATAGTGAACACATGCCAGCTTGCTCAAAACTAGCCCAGGGATCTGCAATCAGGCCCAGCATCACGGTATTTAGACATGACAGTACTCTGCTGATTGTGTGTCCAACTCCAGACACCACGCAATGTGAGAAAAAGAAGTTAAATGCATATTACTGTCCTAAATCAAGTTGGATACTTTTCAGATTTAGTTCAGGAGATGGTAGTAATATGATGGCCTGTGATATATAGAGGATGTTACAAGAAATGATCACCTGGCCCAAATAAGTAAGGACAGACCTATGATTTAATAAATATATATAAATAGTCATCTCAGTCCTAGTCTGTGATTACCACCATTACATTTTCAGACTGTGAAAAAACAGAAGTGTGATTATCCAGTCCTGGAACAGTACAAAATTTGAAAATATTGTGTTTTCAGTAAGACTCAATTTAATTAGTCAGACACATTTTAAAATCAGGTATTTGTCAGTAAAATAGATCCAGTAAAACCCATATTCCTTAATAATGGCAAACTGAATTTTGAAATGACTATAGGAAAAAAGTGAAATTTAGCCAAAAGAACGTTACTTAGTGAGAGTTAAATAAGGGTGCCATTGCCACACATTAAGAATATTGACACAAATATCTCCTTAGTGACATCCATATTAACTTAATTTTGTAGTGATAGGACAAGGAGGAATGGGAACAAATTAAAAGAGAGGAAATTTAGATATAAGGAAGAATTAATTTATGTTGGAGGTGGTGAGAAACTGAAACAGGTTGCCCAGGGAAGTTGTGGATGTCCCAACCCTGGCAGTGTTCAAGGCTGGGTTGGATAAAGCCTTGAGCAACCTGGCCTAGTATGAGGTGTCCCTGTCCATGGCAGGGGGATTTGGTGATCTTTAAGGTTCCTTCCAACCTCTTAACATTCTATGAATTCTATGAATTCTGTGATTTCTTAAAACACCAGCACAAAACATCATGTTTATTCTTCTCTTATCCTCTCCTTCATGCCTGTTGGTCATGTTAGCTTTGACCCACCTTTGTTTCCTAACGTAGATATGACTGTGGTGTTTTCCCAGCTCCTTAAGAAGGAATGCACATTATGAAATCCAGTGTGAGCAAATACACCTGTATTCCAAGTGGTGACTGAAATACTTTTTAATCTTATTTTTGCAATGCCCAGTCCCATGCTAGCTTAGGCCAAAACATTGCCTCAACCCTTCACAACAGACCTAGCATGCTTTAGGCAGGATGAATGGCAAGTTATGAACAGTCATAGAACAAAGATACTGAAGATAATATACACGCTAAAGATAGTTGTGTTCAAAAATGAACAGGTAATGACAAGTTAAAATATATTGATTTACCAGGAAAAAAAAAAAAAAAAAAGGAGAAAAAAGAGTAGCCAAGCACTAAGCATATACACATATACACCAGGCTTTCAGAAAGAGAAAATAATCACAAGACAGTCATGATTTATGCTTATATCCATCATGATTCATTTTTGACTCATGGTAAGTGAAATGAATTCGATTCACAGGCATAAGCACAAATACTTTTTCCTGTGGGAAGCTAAGAGTTGTTTTGACTCGTTATTAGTACCACCCCAGATGACCATTCCCAAGTATCTGAGGAAAACAAAATCTCATGAGGTTAAATTCTGCTGTACTCATTCCCATTCCAGCTCATGGAAAGAAACGGGAGCAACTGCGCAGTTTCTTCCCTTTCTCTGGCAGCCGACCCTTCCTTTAGAGATATAACACCTAATCAGGCTGAATTTTGTCACAGTAGAGGCAAACGTCTGTTGAGGCTTCCCAAGGCTCCCCTTTCCCGTGCCGATGCAGTGCCCGCAGCCTGCCACACGAGGGTACGCATCCCAGGGAATAGACATATCGAAGGGGCTCCTCCAGCACTCACACCTTCCCCTGGCCTGAGTGAACCCGATGGCACTACAAGGGGCAGCAATACCTCACTTCCACCAGCTCTGTGTCAGCAGGACACACAGCAACATCACGGCAAGAATTCTCGGGGAAAAGCAACTTTTTGTCATTTACAAGATGACCACAATTATCTGACAGGCTTGGACAAAAGTCTATAGCTTTACATCTACTCCTGTGAAAAGCTGATGATTGTGCAGTATTTCATGCAAGCCAGTCAACAGAAATTTGTTAAATTGATTTCTGTATTTTCAAATACTAAAAAAGTTGAAGGACTGCTTTACCAATTACCTTCAGTTGAACGAGTTTCAGCCCCATAGCTAAGGAACATGCTCTAGACCTGTGTAACTGAAACAGAATTCAATAATGTATGTATTTTTTCTTTATAACATTATATGAGCATACCTCATTGTTCATTTTCAGAGATACTGGGAGTTAAGCATAAAAATAACAGTAACTGTGTCTATGTAATGTATGAAGTGGGAGGAAAAGGAGACTTTGAAACAATTTCAGAATTAATAATGGTGTGCTATTCTAGGCACTGCTATTTTATCCCAATATCACAGAAAACTTCAAAATTGTTTGAATGCTTTTTGTCAGATGAGCAATACTAATTACACAAAGTATCTCATGTTCTTTGCAGAACAAGGGAAGGATATTGATCCATTTCCCTTTTTTTCCCCTTCCTTCCCAATTCTCTCCTTTTCTTTCTCCATCTCCATATTTCTTCAACTTGCATTTTCATGTGAGAGTAACTCTTACCTTCACAGCTCCAGCAGCAATAAGCTAATAGGCAGTGGTCTAGCAATCACCAGCACAGTCACTGGGCCTTTGTCCTTACATGAAATTTATGGGTATGTGCCAAAGCCTAAAAGTATGTTCCAGATGAAACCCAGCCTGAACAATCAATAGATCTCACCCCACTAAAAAGCCCAAGTGAGATACTTCAGCAGCTAAACTTGACAGCCACCATCAATCACAATGCAGAAAGAAGTTCAGATCATTTTTTGCTTAAAGAGATTGAGATCTTCCTCCATGATTCTAGTTAATCTACAACATCAATTAGGTAAACTTAGCCTCATTTCCAAGAATAAATGGATAGATGCTGATTTCTCTGTTGTAACATCAAAAAGGAAAAACATGTTGGAACATCAGAAAGGAAAAATGCTCAGGGATGATTAAGGTAGCAGTGTTCTAACAAACTCAGCATCTCATCTGGATCTGCAAGGAAAGTGTGCAGTGCCAGGAATTTTCTTGGCTTCCACCCTGAGGACTCTTGCACTCCACGAGACAGCCTTGGCTCTCCAGCTCCCTCAAAGCATCTGCTCCCCTTGCTCTCCTCCTGCCTCCCACAAGAAAACATCTGCTAGCATTAGTTGATGCCATTTAGCAATAGCTGACATTCTCCAGGGAGACATTACCTTTCTGAAAGACTCTAGTCCATCACCTGAGCAGTCTGCAGAGGTCTGCCTGTGGACAGAACTGCCACTTAACTGCTCCCATCCTCCTCAGATCTCAGTAGTGTACTGTGCTTGCTGAGATCCTGCCACAGCCTCCCTAGGAACATACAGCCTCTCTCACAGCCTACTTGGGCAAGGGCAAATACTCACCCCATGCTCCTATGGAGGGGCTGTTCTGGGCTATGCACCAGGCTGTGCAATCTGCTGCATTGCCTTGATGTAGAGCAATGGGAAAATTCTGCCAGATCACATTTCAGGGCTTCTTTCTAATCTTTGTTTTTGCTACACTAAAATCACAAGCAATTTCCATAACCCCATTAGGCAAGGTATTTCAGAAAACACTGACAACCTACATTATATGATTATTGTAATAACGAGGTCTTTCATCGGAGAAGTCTATGAATAATTAATTCTAATTAAGTAGCTGATAGACACAGTAAACCATTCATCAGTGCTTGAGTCCTGCACATTACAGACTGTAATAATTTTTCTGTTAGTGTAAATGCTGAGCAAGAAAGTGTAATCAATGAAAACATTATTGAAGATTTGTGTCACTGCTAGGAAACAAATTGCAATTTTTTTTCTCTGCTTTTGTTTTCCTGATTTGCTCTTGCAGTATTCGGCAGTAGCTGTCCTTGGCCAATGACTCATTCTTGCTGCAGCACTCTTTGAAAAATAGGAGTGAAGCAGAAAGTACAACAATAGGAAGAAAAAAGAAAAGAAGAAGAAAGATGTGCTATACACATAATGCTGTTGGCTTTCTCTATTAAGAAAACTTATGAGGAAAATTTTTATAGAAAATGCTGAGCCAAAGATAATAGACACAGAAAGCTTATTTTGGAGAGCTTCACATTCTGTAAACTTTCATTACACCTACCACATATAATTTGGATTTAAAAAGTTGGCATGTTATGCCTAATTCTGTGATCAAATCCCCCTAAACTGTTTAGGTTCTATTAGTAAATTCTGCAAAAAACTATGCATATTTGAAAATTAATGGCAAAATCAATGTAATAAATATGGTTGTGATTACATATAGAACCATAATACAAGATAATATAAATATGAGCATATAATTCATATTAACTCAAAGCCTTAATATACCTATATAAATGGACAAAGTTCTCCTTGGACCCAAGTGCTCACACATTGTACAAGAGAGGGAACTCGAGCACACAAAGAATTCTGGCAACATTAAAGGTGAGGAGATAATGCATGGAGAAGTAGTGGCTTGGCCATTATTTCTTTGATAACTGTTGAGGTTTTAAACAATCTGGATTAAAATTTAAAAAGAAAATGCTGTTGAAGTTTTTGTCATGGACTAGTGGATTCTGGTGTTTTCATAGTCCAAATTTTACTTGTGGTTTGTTTGTTTGGGTTTTTTTTCCCAGAAAGAGAATTATAATCCTATTAATAATACCAGGAAGGTGTACATAGAATAAAAACTGGAAGGAAATCTTTATTGAGATTCTCCAAATATCTTGAGATGCCATGAGAGACAGCAACTTTTGCAGGAGCTTAGATGTTTAGAATTCAATGAAGGATTCAGGTCTTAATGTGCTTGGGATATGATATAATAAAAGAAGGCTTTTACTGTTACATCTACTGTAAACAAAATAGGGAAAGTATACTTCAGTATCTATTATATACTATATAATACACTTCTTAGAGAAAAATCATAATTGCAAAAAGTAATAGCAACAAATAGAGGAAGTAATTTTAAAAATGTATCAAGAATTATAAGAATGATTCAAAAGAATTTAAATTCACAAGTTTGTGGAGAAGAAACATATACAAATCAAAGCCCATAAATAAAAATATATATAGGAAGGTGGTAATGAAACTATATTAGTATTTTCTTAATAATTTACCAAATTTATTTAATGAGTTTTCAATTTTTGACAATAGCAACAATTTAAAATACAGGAATTTGAGTAGATGCCAACGAAGAAACCAGAATTTAGAAAAGGAAACACAAGCAAAATTAATAAACAAACAAACAAAAAACCTCAATAAACTACAAAACCTGTAAACAAATGTCTCATATTTTATGACAGTGTTCCTCCAACAGGATATTTGTCTACTCTGTGCTTTCGTTGCACTGCAGCAGCCGCTGCCATAGGAGATACTGAACACTCCTTAGTTATTTTTTTTCACTGCTATGAATTGTGTGTACTGACAGAAATATACCTTTTTGTCTGGAGCAGAAAATAAAATCCTCAATAGCATGAAAGTGCCTACTTGCTCTGACCTGCAAGCACAAGCCTGATGTTGGTCATTATGGGGAGTCCCTCTTACTGCAAGAAAGCAAATCACATTTGCATCTGTCTTTGTAGAACAAAGGCTGGAAATTGCCATTGATGGAGAGGAAAAAAATATTTATATGGCAGGTGGAAGAAATGATAAATCATACCACACAGTTCTCTGGCACGATATTGCAGTAAACATTGTGCCTTTCTTTCCTTTCTTTTCCTTGAGTATATACCTTGCCAGCAGTAGTTATATACCAACACCAACTTGCAGACAGGTTTTTTTAGTTTCAAATGTACACACACAGCAATGAGGCTATCAGTCATCTGCAATACCTGGGCATAGCTCAAGGTGGAACTATCTTATTTTTCTTCATCTTGATCAAAAAAATAAAATTACAATTAATAACATGTTTTTATTAATATGAATAAAAATGTCAAAGTCCATGTATTTCTCAACATTCTCTTAAATGTAAGGCAATCTATTCCCCAGGAAGCAGAAAGTAAGTTATGGGAAAATAGATAAAGCAGTGTTCTAATTATTTTCTCTGATTTACTTAACAAAAATGGTTTTGCCTGTTTTGGGGCCAGGTGGAATGATACAGCAAAAAGAGATAACAAAGCTCTGAGCCAAACCCACAGCAGTCAGTGGAATGCATCTCACTGATTCAATGACTATTACAGACTATTGAATACTACATTCAATATTCAATGAATATTAAATTCCATCATCTTCAATACAAACCAGATTAATCCTAGATTTGTCCTCTTGACATCAGTTTACTGGCTCAGATGTATCATTTTTCCCTTGAGTGATTCCACCATAGTTTTTTTTTAAATGTCTCCATTAAGAGAAGGCAGAATAATGTCAATATGACAGAGCTGAAGGAGCTTCATGTGCCCTGCAGGTTTTAAGTCAGATCATGTTCTTGTCACCCAGCTATGGAAAGAAGAGTCTCTACTGATGAAAGCCAAGCGAGCAGCAGTCTACCCAGAAGCCTGCAAAGAGCCTTTCCATCATCAGCAGGTGTTTTATACATGGCATAAAAGGAACACAAAAATCCCATGAGTGTTCTAAAGCACAATAGAGCTTCCAGAGGATATGCTGAGTAGACTCATACAGGGCTACAACTCTTACTGCGGAGGGAGACACAGAGAAAGGTCTAACAGAAAAATTAATTAAAGCTGCCCCATAATTGCGATTACAAATATAAGGTACTTAATGAATGAGCTAATGAGGACAGGATCCACCACAATGTTGAGCAGCAAGTCAGCCATGGCACAGTTTCCTTCTTGTTTTAACAGTAAGATGGACCTCCACTTCTTGCAAGCAAACCCCATTACCATGAGGCTTGTGAATCAAGTAAACATTTCTAATGCAAATCTCTCTGTTTGATAATGTTAAGATAGTCGATATTCGATTGGCAGGGGTAGCGGACTAAAGAATGGAAATTGGTGTACAGAGGCCAACTCTGTTTTTATGAGCAATATGTTTATAGACTGCAAAGGTTATAATGGTTGTCAGAACTTTTTACTATGTGTTCTTCGATATTTATTCAGCTCTGTGAGACCACAAATGACTGAGTATCTTTTCTGGGTTTAATTCATATTTTTTGTATTGAAACAGCCAATCTAAAGTTAGAAGTGTTTTTAAATGGCAAATGCTAAACCCCTCTTCAGGCAAACAACAATTTGTAATTCCTTTTTACCACTTTCACCTTTTAAATCAGTCACATTTAATTAAAACAGCAGAAGTAGTCTGTTTTTTGTAAATCCTGTTGTAAATTATGGCAAATACATCAACACCACTGTAAAAAATAAGTACCTCGATGCTACCTTTACTTAACCAAGTTTTCAACAACATCATGTATCACTGCTTTACTTTAATTTTTAACTCCTCCAGAGATTAGAAGAATATGTGGAAAGAAAGTCAGTAGTAACATACCTGAGACAGTGTTTCATTCCTTTTGCAGTCAAATTTACAGGGTAATAATACAGTCGCTCTTGAATATATATGTTTGAAAATCAATACATTTCAGATGCACTGAGAATAGGGACTCCATTATCTTTATTGTATTAGAGCAAAAGACACTCTATAAAACGAATCCAGGTATTTACAACAGAAGTTTATAATTCTCTCTTCTTTATACTAGAGCAATATTATATCTCCCATGTGTTTCGATATTGAAAGAATGGCTACTTCCTCGCAAAGAGAAAATTGATTTAGTATTTCATGAAAAAGAAAAAAAATCAATTTTTTTTATAACTGCTTTTTTAAAACCATAGAAAGGGCTGTATTAAGTCTAGGGAGCAAACGGCCTTCTAACCTGGTATTCAGGCTCAAGCAATAACCAATAATGGAGGCCTAGAGGTGCTCTTCTTTACTTTTCAAATTCCCAGAAAACCTAAAAAAAAAAAAGAATTATTCAAGGATTAAGAATTTAGTTCACTGTATTTCTTAATTGCTATGACTAAATACATCTAGTTTTAAACTATAGTTATACAAACATCTTGTGTGCAAATCATCTGTTTATGGTAAATACTCCCCACTAATCATGTTATACAAAAGCACTTAGACTCTCACATTAGCAGATAGCATCTCAGGGCAACAAAACAGGAACTGCCCAATAGAAAAGACTACTCAAAGGTGAAATGGGTCTGAGAAAGAGAAGAGGATCAACTAAGACTACAACAATTATTAGTGGAAATAAGGCAAATTAAGGAGAAAGTGGCTCAGATGAAGGAAAATAAGAAAAAAAAATCAACTAAAAAAAAGAAAACTCAGCACTAAAGCTAAAACAGATTATGAGAGTCAGCTTACATCCCCAAAAGCTCATACACATATGCTAACATGACTCTTCTGGGAACAGCATGGAAGTTATGTGAGAAAAATATTTTACCGTATAAAGATCTTAAGATGGCAGCAGATCAGTTGCAAAACAATGTTAATTTGCTCACAGGGTAAAAAGTCCTAAAAAAATAATTGAGATAATCCTTGCTTTTTTAGAAAAGCAGAGCTTATGATTCACTATATGAAAGATAAAACCAATGGGTCAGAGCTCAGAACTGAATCTTGTATCTGTAAGTACTATGCCAACAAATGGAAAAGCAGACCTGAGGAAAGAAGACAGAGAATTAATTATACATAAGTATTTCTACAATACTACAACTATTTTAAAAATGTAAGTATAGGAACGAACCTGCGAGCAACCTCTTTCTCTATGGCAAGGTCTACTTAACAGACTGGTGTAACTGAAACCCCACCTTTTGCCCCTCAGTGTTCCCAGGACACGTGCAGAGACTGGAGACTAGATCTTAGGAAGAGACATGCTGCACCACAGAATTAAAAATACAGTATGAAACTGCTGGGAAGGATCCTTAAAACACTCTCACATCTCTCCTCCCCATAGCCAGTATCCTGGCAGTGTACTCCTGAAATCTTCACAAGGGAGGTTTCTGGAACCAGAAGCATACACATATTTCCATATACTGTAAACTATTGCCATTACTGAACAAAACCATGGAGCACAGAGCTACCCAGGCAGCAGAGAGCTCGATGAATTTGAAGTCAGTGGAAGGTCTGTACAGAAAGCTCCTTATAGTACAGAGATGGAAGAGGAAGATTTGTAGGAGCTAGGTGTGTCCAGGTAAGTATGTAATTTCAGGTATCTAGGTTTAGGGAGTTTGCAGCTTTAACATTTTTCCACTTGATAAACAAAACAAAACAATTTTTTTTTTTTTGCTTCTGTGCTCATACCTAGTACATACCTAATAAGATTTACTTTGATACATCTTTCAGAAATGGCCAGGCTATGCATACTGGGCAAAGAATGCAAAGTGACTCCCTTCTAGAAATTAGAACAGAAAACATGGGAACTGCAAACACAGATATTTTTAAAAGAATACATGGTCTGCAGATACATGAGCATGCAACAAGAAACACTATATTTTTACCGGACTCTCTTCCCTTTCATGTGGACATACGCTACTGACAGTAATGGACATGTTGCATTACATATAGCTACGGTATAAAGGACAGACAAGATCAATATCTCCTACGTAAATAATTAATATTTTTGGTTAGATATTAATCTGTTCCATTTAAATTCATGACTCATTTCTTATGTGCAGCTGAGATTTAAGGAACTACATTTAAATCAAATGCTGTGAAATTACAATATTTTGACAAAGCAAAGTGGTTAGTGTTCAAAGTTTTCTACTTCAATAGCACCACAGATTTTTAATATGCTAAAATTAGCCACCAAGTATTATTAGAAATTATTCAGGGGGTTTAAAGGTCTGGTCTCATCACCATTAACCAAAAAGAGAGAAAATTAAACAGAAATTTACATCAAATAGGCAACTCTTTAAAACCCTTACTGTATATTTAATTTCCAATCAACTTCTCTAAAATTTGAGCCTGATGGTTATGAGTACTGGCCTACATTGAGCCCTCCCCAATAAATCTTCCAGCTATACTTATACCTCCATAGCACTATATCCCTCTCTTTCCCACCCTACCTCAGAACTGGCCAGCCTTTGGCAATTCCCCCCCAAATATGAACTATCATAGGTGTTTAATCCTGTGATAGTCTGGAAGTAGGTAGATCTACCCTATGAATTGTTTTCTCTAATGCTGCCTCCAAGCCAGAATCAGGGTCCCAGCACCCATACTATGCTAGATGATAGACACACATAGTTATGGCTTCTTGCCAGTATCTAAAAACCCACAGACAGTCCTCTCCCAAGTAGGATTGCAGACACTATTTTCCAAGGTGGTTTATTTCCATGACAGACAGAAATGGGGGTGATAGAGACAGTCCAGCAAAGCATCTCTTCTGTGGGCATGCTGAGCCTCCTGGAAGACTAGGTTTTGGAGGCTTTAACTCTGCTATGACAGAAAAAGGAGTGCAACCTTCTGGCTGCATGATCATGTATGGATCCCAAGAGGTCACAGTGTGTGTGAAGAAATACTTCAGTGACAGCTGATGTGATCAGTAAACACCCCTCCAGCAAGTATATTCACCATTTAAGAAAAAAACACAGCTGTTAGCTTGCACCTGCATCCAGTGAAAGTAGATGGATGGGTTGCATAGCAGTTTCTGCATGAAGTCCAGGAAGCTGTGGTGTGATCGTTGGTTTATTTTGTCATCTACATACAGCTTTGCAAAAGACCTCCAGACGTGCAATATAAAGATATTGTCTCTAGTTTTAACCCCACTCTCTATATGCTTAAAGGTGCTGAAAAATTGATAAACCAATAATGCAGAAGTTGCAAAGTCAGGAGATACAGATGCTTTTCCAATAGAGAAGGGAGCTGACTCGGCAGCACTGACACTAGTAGCAGAGACATTAGATCAATCTAGAGCCAGAAGTGGGAAATAGTTTTCTCTCAGCAGCCACCCTGCAACAGTAGTTTCTAGTTTATGAGCCCTGAGAGAGAGCTGGATCAACAACAGCTGCTAGAGCTATCTGTCAGAATATTCGGTCTGATCGCAAACCTTCCCTTACTCTTTGCCATTTACAGTGAAAGCTAAATGACTGAGTCCTGAGCAAACATTCACGACTCAGGGGGAGGTGGGGCTGGAGTGACCTCCTCAGCAGGTCCCTCAGCTCTCAGGCTCCAAGTAAGGTCAGAGCATGAGGTTGGAAACTCCTCCCAGGCAGATGAGGGAGAAGCATTCAGCTGAGCATCCAGCCAGTAGATAGGCTTGAGCACCCAAAGGCATATTTTCAAACTCTTCTGGGAGGTGCTGGGGTTAATAGTGGGGTTTGTGTGTCTCTTCTGATGTGTATTGTATAGGAGTAAAGAAGACACCATTGTTCAGTTTGTATTTTTCGGTCCTGACAGAAAATTAGCTGTTTCTAAATATGTTTTCATCAAGGCACCACCAGCTTGGATGATAGGCTCAGCTCCTCCTCAAAGATCACCCTGCAGCTCACCCACTACCAACACCTTTCCACCAACACACAATACACCTGGGCTTGATCAGCTTAAAGGATGGCACTAGACACAGTCAAAGCTGCCTCACATGACAAGTATTTGTCAAAATTATATTCTCTGTCAGCAAACTCAGCTCTCGCAGCATGGAAAAGTCATGGATTAATTAATTTTCAGATTTTCCAAAATATCTGTTCATGGAGTATGTGACAGGACATAAAGCCTACCTAAATCTATAGGGTAAAATGTGTTTTGCTTCCACAGGCAGTCTAGATAGGGATATTGAGAGGAGCACAGAGTCTTAAGAAATAAACTAAGAGAACTTCCAGCACTGCTTAAAAGAAATCTGCATATTAGATCACTGAAGTGAGATTAATAGGATGTAACAGGATCTCCAGAAGGATGTCTGCATTTAAGGAGATACCTGTACCATTGTCTTCACTGAATACAGTGAGATGTCTTTCAGATCTCTGTCTTGTACCTTCGTGCCTGCCTGGAGACATCACTTCAGCCGTTTTTCTGATGCCTTCAAATAACCGTCACGAAGTTTCTCTCCGGCAGGCAGTAAAAGCTTTGTCATTGTGACCACAGAGGCTAGTATGCAAAATATCTCAAGTAAAATTGTTTTGTAAAGCATTACTTCATAGTCTAGACTTATCATTTCTGCAAAGGGAGGTTACATAAGCTACATAAAGCTCTTCATTATAAGAAGACAAGTCGTACCAGAGTTTCAAAATAAAGCATAATAGCACGCACTGATGTGTGAAAAAAACCCCAAACATTTAGTTTTCATAGCAATAGGAAAAATGTGACTAGTTTTCAAGGTCTTTTCTTTCTTTCTTTTATTGTTACTGCTGGTTGTAAAATATCCGAAGGAAGGTGCCTCTACTCTAGAAGGAGATCCAGGAATCCATCATTCAAATTACATCATCCATCAAGCATTAGTTTCCAGGAGTCTGGCTTAGTGTTGCTTGAAAAATTACTTAAGCAATGCACAGGTGGGAATGGACACATAAAGCAAGAACAGCAAAGCAAATGCCAATCTTCCACCACCAGCACTGAAACTGTAACATTAGACTGCTAGCTAAATATTGTCTCCATATTGAAATGTTCACAGGACTCATTATATTTTACAGATCAATTACACAGAGCCTCTTCCAGTCAGGATTAAGAAACTCCACCTTGAAGTTTACCTGAGACCACTTCAGTTAAGCCTGTCCTGTGTTAGCTAAAAGGGGCTTGGGACCTTTCATCCCCTGTGTACAGGTGTGCAAGGAAGATCCATCTGAAGCCAGGCAGCTCAGGAAAGGAGAAGAAATATAGCTGGAAAAGAGCATCTCCCACAGTCTCCACCAATCAGCAAAGCTTTGCTCTTCTTTCTCCCTTAGGACTCCAGCATTAGTCCAGCTGTTGTATGAAACTGGTAAGCTCCTGGGTCTCCTGTTGCTACCTCTCCAAGAGCTGTTTTTGGAAGAACCAGCCTTATGTCACTGGAAAACGATGATGGAGTCCCAGATCACTTCTACATTGTCCCAGTCATTCTGCAGGATGTTCTTATCAACATGCAACCCCCCTAAAAAACAGAGATCAGTCTGGAGGAGATGGTAAAAGACAAGCCCAGCTATATTTCTTCTCATGGCTGCTGCTATTGTTATTGGTTTTAACTGCATGTGGATTTTGTGATGGAACTGGCTTACATCTCTCTCCACCACTATCAAACAGGGCAGGATAAAAAGCACTCACTCTTAGAGCAATGCACTACTTAGTTGTTTACTCTTATTACTATTGGTAGTACATTTAATCTATTTAGTCTAACATGGCAAGGTCTCAAATGGTTTGTAGAAGGCAAGATGCCTGTTCTACTTCAGTCCCAAGTCAGCAAACAAGTATCATTTTCCTAACTGAGTACTTTAGGGGAGGGAAATGGGTGTTTCCTTTTTGGTTTGAAATAAAAGGATAGTAATTTTTTCCTATTGAGTACTGACAAAGTCTATTATGCTACATCTTCTAAGCATAGGATTGTGCAGGTCATGAGTATGAGGATTTTTTTTGTCTTCCTGAGAATTGTTTGTCTTTCTCTACTTTCTCCCATTTTCATTTAAGCATTTTATATTGTTCCATTGGCTGCTTTAAAATGGCACATAATTACTTATGGCCTGAGACCCAGTAGAAAACTCAATCACTTAGTAATATGTGAGTATTACACATTCACTAGAGGGGAATACAAAGTCCAAAAATGTCGCCTGGCTAATTGTTTAATAATACTCATTCATTCATTATGCTGCATCCTGCCACAGATGCTGAAAAATGAAACATACCTGAATAGCTGTAGGCAACTTGTGGGGAAAGACTCAAATCTCCGTGTTTGAGCCTTCCTGTCCTCTGAGCTTGCCCCAGTGAGCATAGTGTGTACAGGAAGGCTGCATATACACAGCAGTAGACAAAGCTGGTAATATCACCTATTGCCAGTCTCCTGACAGCTTTCATTGAAAGATCCTATTTTGGTTGCCTCTGCCTAACTCTTTGGACTAAAATTTTCTATGCGAGGTTCTCTGCCTCAGGCTGAGTTTCATTAGAGGCATTGCAGGCAAAAAGTATTCTGTTGTGTTAGAAAGCAGACTTGATGGAGGAGGGGAATATATTGCTTTTTCCACATTACCAAAACAGTTTAATTAACTAAACAGGAATCTGTTTACAATGGTTTTCTCTTCCCTTGTGAGGTGCTGCAGCTGATCAAGTGCCTGGATCTGTGTGACCACGGAAAAAAACACCTTAATGATGAAAATTGCGGTGTTTGAGTATAGAAGGATTTAGATTTTTTTTTTTTTTCAGTGAATCTGTTATCAGCTAGAAAAAGAGGCTAATTCTAACCATTTAGAGAGAAATTGGTACTTCAAAGCAGAGGAGGAGGAGACAGTACTGGGATAAGACAGAAAAAATCTGCACCTGAGGGAGGGAGAGGGCAAAGGGGAAGCGAGACCATAGCCTTGGGTTTGCACAGAGAGCACTCTCTGTTTCAGACCCTGATGGAGACAGAGATCACCAGGTTCCCCACCCTTTCGGTGTTAGCAGAAGCTCATCTTGTCCTCATTCATATGGCTGCTCTGAGAACAGAGTGACAAGCTGTTATCTCACCCAGTGATGGAGTCAAGAGATTTGTGTATTGGAACTAAAATATTCAATACTATTTATTGCCCCTGCCATGTTAATATAGAAAATATGATTCCTCTACAGCAGCATTGGTTTCCTCTGTTCTTGGACTTGTTAAATCTCAGAAATATGCAAGAAAAAGCATACAGATAAATTGCAAAGTCAGTTATATAATACTAGATTAAAAACTGATTCTGTATTTCCTATCACATGCCATGTGGGACTGATCCATTTAATTTCTCAAAGCATTTAGTTGCCAAATTCTTCTTACATGCTTAGAGCAGAGAGAAACACTGACTGATGGTCTAGAATGGGCAGAAGCGCTGAGGGGAAGAGGACAATTCTCAGAACATCCGGGTCTTGGTTCCTCTCAAAAGTATGGGGAGAATTGGTTTTGCATCTATAATTTAAAACAGAACAGTTGGTACCCTTACTGTTAAATGCATGTGTATATATAATTTGCCATTGCTCTTAATTTTAATCCTCCATTTTAAGCTCTTTCAATAAAGAACAGCTTTCTTTGGACAGACTTTTTTTATTTCCTACCTCCACGCTTGCAGCAGGCAGTGAAATGCTAGAGCCCTCTCTTCCTCCGCTCCTCTTTTCCTCCCTCCCTCACAGGGAAGATGTATTTACAAATCATGTTTTACAGGAGGCTTCCAGACTCTAAACACCCGTAAGCAATGTAATGAATCACAAGCACAGACATAATGCCGCATACACAGGAAGCAACCAAAATCACTGAGAAAAGTAAGTGAAAAAATTAACATGTTCTGTGGTGTGGAGAACATGTTCGAGAGGCAGGAAATGCTAATTTCTGAACATCTTCATTTTGAGATAGTGGAGGCATTGCACGGAAAACAGATAGCAATGCTACCTTCCACATGTGACGTTTTTCATCAAATAAAGGGCGGTAGGCAGAGACTAACCACTTCATCAGGTGTCAGGCTCAAAGTGCTCTTCCCCAGCTCTCAAGGAAATGTGCTCTGCAGTTACATTGGTTGGGGGGGGGGAGAAAAAAAGGCCTATTTTTTAGTGATATCCATTTGAATCAGTCAGATTTCTGGCAATTCACAGTCCAGCAGTCAGCCCTCAGGCCTTGTGCAGCAGGTGGGGACTTGGTGTGCCTCTGAGGTGGCACAGTAGCCGGGCAGGAGGAAGGAGCCAGCTGGCCGCCCTGCAGCCCGGCACCAGGCAAGCTGCCTCAGGAGAATGAGCTGCCACTGCTTTAGCTACCAAGGCGGAGGACTGGGGGAGGGGGAAAAAGCACTCTATAACCAGCCAGCTAGCTCATATCCAAATGCCTGCTGTTTCCTTTCACTGGATCGGTAATCAGACTCGAAGTCAAAAGCAGTTCTGTTGTATATTTTTCTTTCATAACCCACCTTAAATAGTAGATACCTTGATAGCCTGAAGTGATAAAGTCCAGTGTATCAAACAGGAATGTCCATTCAGGCAGTATTAGTTTCAGCTGTGCGTGCACCTTTGCATCAGAGCCACCTCTTTGTGACCTGTTCCATGCACTCCTGCAGTTCCTCATGGGCACCCTGATTTGCACTACTGAAGTGCATTGTAATTTGCTCAGTGCAGTGGGGCGACTCAGATCTAGTCTGCTTATCAAAAAACCCCCAACAATATGAATACATTAATAGGACACAGATTTCAGGCATATCAACAATTACCTAGAGCGCGGTACAAATCTTGACAGAAATGTTCATACACATGAAAGAGATTGAGAACAAAAAATCAGTTAATGGTAAAATGAAAAAAAAATATAAAAGAATTCCACAGATAAAACCCATCTCTGCTGTGAGCATATTTCTCTTTAGTGCAGAGATCATTTCCAGAAGCTGCAGGAGGAAACAATTGTGAGACTCTGCCAGACAATCTGTGACACAAAAGCCTGGAGTGGAATGATAACCAGAGAAAAGCACTTTATTCCTTCTACGTGATATATTTGTTTTCCCCCAGAAACCACAGAGCCATAAGCTGCTGTTAGGATTCTGCAGATGGATGACGGATAGTTAATGAATGGAATATAGCTATATTATAAACTTCTGGTTTACTTTATTATCTTGAAGATTAGCTGTCACTAGCAAGGAAGGGCTCTTTTTAACTACACAGATAGCATGTCTTGGGTTCAAGATGGCACATGGCATACATAGGTCTTGCAACAGACTAGTGTAAGAAGGCAAGCAATTCTGGAAGCTAAGAAAGGGCTTCATGGAGCTCATTGTTATTCTGGGACTGCACTTGTTTTGTGGTTTTATGGGAACATTTCTTCCTCTACTGCAATTTCCAGCAGATTCCCTGCAAACAGCTCATTTGCTTGAGCCATGGGTGAAAGACAGATTTCATTTTTAAATATCATTATCTGACCTAAAAACATCTCAGAAAGGAATGAGGATGTGGATTGGGAAAGGTATTTTTTGTAGAAAGTGGTGCAATGTTTCTTTTTTTTTCTCATGTTTTTATGATTGTTTTCCAGACACTGAAAACCCACAGGGAAAGACAGTCCTCTCTGAAGCAACATACAGCAGGAGTAAGGTGCTGCTCTGAAGCGTGTTACTGCATCTTAGCAGAAGCAGAGAAGTGGCTTATCATGTAATGCAACACATAAAGCTCTCACTTAAATTAGATATATAAATGATAAATATGGTTAGCAGCCCAAATGAATTCACTGAAATTTTAGTGAGCAGAATGTAATTAATGACTTAAATTGATAATGAAACTACCTATGTTAATTTTTGCAAAATGGTAATTAAATTTTTTCTCAGCTCAGTCAATACACTGATCAACAGGCAAAATAGAAAAATTGTTTTCTTCATGAAGTTCCTTTCCACAGAGATTAACAAAGGGCTGATAAATAGTTAGTGAGATATTAATTCCTTTATCTTTTAGTGTTAAGCATAAGAGGATACAGCAGAGGAAAAGAGGGAAGAAAATCTAATAAGTTTGCCTTTAAGTACAAATTAATTTTAATTTCCCCCTGAAAAAAAAAATTAAAACATAAACACATTCTTTTCTAATGTTACAGCACCTAATATCTTGTAGTTATCAAGGGGATGTACTCAATTGCAAAAAAGAGGAAAACCATTTATTTGAGACTGGAATAGAAGAGGTTGTGCAGTTTCTTTCAATGCAGTCCACACTCTGAAATAACAAAACTTCTTTCTGTGTGAATGATCTTTGACAGTACTGAATTAACTATATCCATATTAATATAGAGCCTACACCATAGATTTCCTCTAAAAGTCAGTAACCAGATTTTTTCTGTGCAGCTACTGAAAATGAATAGCATAAGGAATCACAGCTTTTTTTTTTCTTCTTCCCTCCTTTTTTGCTATATACATACTAAAGCAGAGAGAAAAAAAAAGCTCCTTCAACATTCACCCCATCTCCAAAGTAGTGCACACCCCATAAAGTCTCTCTTTTGCTAACACCTGAGTAGATTACAATTTAATCTTCTCATCCTTGCCACTGTTTGGTATAAAGCTTTTACCAAATACATCACAGTACTCTTTTATTTTGTCCATCAGGAGTTCACAGGCCCCAGTACTCAAGGATCCTGGGTTTGCACAATTCCTTGTGCGCCCTTTTGCCTCAGAGCTGTACCAGGAGGTTTGTGCCGAAAGCTGAAGTCCAGTTCTTCAGGATTCAATCTGAGGAGAAGCTCTGCTCCTCACAACATTTTGAAAGTAAACTGCTCCCAGTCACATGTAGAGTTTGTTGAAACTCTGAATCACAAAAAAACTCACAAAATTTATGACTAGCTTCTTATAAGACAGGTGTAACTTAAAGTGAAGAGTTAAAGCTTTCTCTAAGCTACCTTACAGTGTATGTTTCTGAACACCAGCAGAGCAAAAGGAGCCTGCCCTGGACAGCCTCTGCATTAAACAAGTATGGCTAGAAATTGCAAAAGCTGATTTTTCAAGAAGCGAACTCAGTTTACAGCAATGCAGTTGTTAGGTTTGCTGCAGACCAACAAAATGTTTGTCCAGTGTCAGCTTTCCAGAGTATATGTCGACCTATAGACCTGACTCTTTAGAAAGTCTTGGAATTATTTACATCTCATAGTATTTTCTGATTCCTTCTGCTAGCCTAGTAAACATTGGAAAAAAGAAAAAAACATGATGATTTAAAGTAGTCAGCCTTCTGTCACTGATTAATTTATTTAGACGCCTAAGGGAGCTTATGCCCTGCAAATACAAAAATTCCCAGATCTGGGTCTTTTTGTAGACCCCTGCAGGCACAGGTTGCGTCGGTGCAATTAGAATTATGGAAATAAACTGAGACAAAAGTGGAAACGTAACTTATAAACTAAACAGCAGAGCTTATTCAGGATGTAGCTATGTTTAAAGGTCTAAAGATTTTACAGCCTGGGATGACCTTTAGTCTAAAACCAGACAATTAACCTAGAAATAAAATCTTATCAAACTGCAGTGGTTGATGTTATTGCACATTACCTTATCAAGGTCACACATTCCTTCACAGTGACACTCATTGATTGGTATGATTTGTTTGCACTTGTTACTCAGGGTTCTCAGTCTTCCTCTGCTGAAACCTAGCTCTGTGCTGCCAAACACAAATGAAAAATTGCTATCTAAACAGCTGAAATAAATAAGTAGTCTAACTAGAGGAAAGCATGCCAGCTCTTTTGCTCAGGTGGTCCTGCTAAATTTTATGAAAGCCCACATTTTACATCTAGGTCCAGTCAGTGGTGGTGCTTTTCCCTGCCCTTTGTCTGGATCAAACCCTCTCCCTTCAACACACCCACAGCTATAACATTGCAATCATAAACTCTCTTCCCAAAGAAATAACATGAGGAGAAACATAAGAGTACCCTAAATCTTTACCTTACTGTTACCTTGTTGTTACACAAAGGTAAAACAAGGTGAGATTTTTAACAGCAGCTGTTCTGGAAATGTACACCCATGTTTACATGAAATGGTGTAGCAATGCTCTAAGAAGGAAAAAAAATTTATCTTAGTAATGAAGTGCAGGTTAGTATAGCAATGAAATTGCTGTAACACAGTAACATATAACACAGCTGTTGCAGATTGCTAGGCTTGTTAGATTCTGTCCCCCCTTCAGCCTCCGGCACTACCTGTTATGGGAAGCTTGGTTTCATATTTGATTTTTTTTCTCCAGAAATTACGTCTACAGGTATGTAATTAATAATATCCATGAGTAAAACAAGTACATAAAATTAAACAATATTAGGCCTAAAGTTGCACACTGACTGTGGATAGGGAGAAAAGAGGTAGCTGGAATACCATAGGCTGTAACAGAAGGCTGACCACAGACCCTTATTAGTCTGTGTCTTTCTGCAGTGTGGAGTTCAGTCCCTGTTTCATGTTGGCTGGGGAGCTGACAGATGAAAAAAAAACACTAAGAGGCATTATTGTCTCTCCCATCATTCTGTCTTGAATGATCATGCATTCAAACCAGTAATCTGTGGTGGTTCATGGTGTGAGATGACACAGAATTGCTCTAAGTAATGTGGGTAATGTCTGACGTAGGGGGAATAACTTAGACCAGTGTTTAAAATTTAATTTCCTAGACATTTCAAATTATTCCTCACTTACACTAATTTAATGTTTAGATATAAGTCTCTTCAGGGACAGGGAGACAGAGGAATTATGACTGCGATGCCCAGAATGACTGGGTGGTTAGAATGAAACAGTTAATCTAGAAAGTTAAAGCAATACAGAAGAAAGGATTTTACTAACTGTGCTTATTGACTAAAATGGAAAAATTACACAGATGATTCTACTGTTTTGAAATTTAACTATTGAAATGAATGTCATAGACCTTATTCTGGCTCAGAAGTGGTGTCACTATGAACCCAAGCTGTGTAATCCTAAATTTCTTAGTGATTAAGATCCTACTCCTAGAACATTGAGGTCTCTGTGCTTATTAGAGTGTAGCAAAACCAGAAGGCAAACAGCAAGAGAAAAGGCTTTTCAAAAAAAAAAAAAAAAAAAAAAAAAGTGAGTGGCACAAACCCCAAAATTCTTGCAGTTTTTCTAGTTATTGTTGTTACAGAGATTTATTATTCCCTCAAGAATCAGTTGAAGCAGATTCGCCATCTTCCAAATGTAAAAAATCACTGAAGTGAACCAGAACTAATAAATTGATCTCAATTAAAAAACAATAATCTATAACCATGCTGTTGTATTCAAGATACTGAAAAGACTTTAGGAAGTGATATTACAGAGAAAACAGCTTCAGATAGTATTTCCCCTGTTCCCTATGCAGACCTATCACAGAAACAGACATCGGTGAGGAGAGTCTCAGGTTAGTCACCAGAGCTTGTTCATCTGTAGTTCTCACTTCATCTGGAAGATGGCTACAAAGGCCTAAATATAATTATATAAATGAAAACAAAATAAGCCCTAAAGAATGAAGAAGGCTCAACACTTCTATAATCAAGGACTAGAAATCTGCTGTT
This sequence comes from Pyrocephalus nanus, assembly GCA_038380795.1. Classification (NCBI taxonomy): domain Eukaryota; kingdom Metazoa; phylum Chordata; class Aves; order Passeriformes; family Tyrannidae; genus Pyrocephalus; species Pyrocephalus nanus. The sequence continues at coordinate 49,460,754 of CM076264.1, forward strand.
GTGACATTGAGTGAAACGTTTCTTTTCTAATCCCAGGGGAGCCTGTGCAATGCAGTGTCTGCTTCTGCTTTCTTCCTGTTCTGCTGAGCGTCAGCAAGACCACCAGAACACCTTCTGTATCATACATGCTTACTATTTATCTATGGAAGCAGTGCTCTCTAGCAACACTTTTCCTAATGCAAAAAGCTAAAACAAAAAAAGAGCCACCAAAAAATCAACTCACGTATTTTCAAGGGTGGCATTTAAATGTAACTGCAATTCTTTGTCATATTGTCAGGAGAGTTTTCTGTATTTTTAGAAACTAGGAGGACAAAAATAGAAGAGTAAGTCTAATATTACTCTCCTCTCTTAACATATAAGCCATTGAAAAACCAGTTTAATCATATTTATCTAAAAATATTTTTTCTTTTCTTTATATTGCCATTTGCCCAATTAAACTATAAATTGGAATATCTCTTGATAGAACCAATTACAATAGAATTTAGATTATATCCTTTTGCCTTTTGAAATTCAAGACAGTGAAATAATTATTTGCTAGACACTTTAAAGAGCAGGAGTGCAAAAAACCTTATTTTTTAAAAAGAAAGAGGGGGAAATTTCAGATTTAGTTCCTACATTCTCTATCCATAATTGTTTATGATGGATGCTCTAAGGTTTTGAAATGCTAAAGTAAGTGCAGGAGGGAGTAAATTGGGGGCAGAAAGGGGTGAGGGGGGTGAAAGGAAGAAGAAAATGTTTCAAACTGGAACTGCTGAGTGCAGAGTTTGGTCAGTTAATTTGATGCAATCAGATTCCCAGTCCTCTCTGCACATTGCTTTTCTGAGGCTACTTAGTAGCTGCTTTAAAAGAAAAAGTTTAAAGTATTACGGAATTTCAGTGCTATGGCTACTACCATTATGTCTGGGAAATAGAGGCATGCTGTCCTACTGTCTTAGCTTCTCAGGTCATAAAAGAGCCAAGTAGGCAAAGCCAGGAGATAAGGAAAAATCACTACTCTTCAGGTTCAGGTTGATCCTGAATTTCTAGATGGAGTTACCAGTTACCATTGCCTCTTTTCTTTTTTCTTTCCCATTTGGTAGAGTGTATAACTGTATTTCAAGAAAGCAGAAATTGATGAAAAATAAAATATTTTTTCAGAACAAAGAAAAGTTTCCCATCTAAATATATGAAATAAGAAAAAAAATTATACAACATAATAGAAATTTCAAATGTGTCCTCCAAAAAGGAAGCAGAATCAACAGCCCAAGCAAAACAACTGGGTCATTTGGCCAGCTTTTCCCCTCTGTTCCCGGAGAAGGGGTGAAAAAAAAAATTTTTTAAGAAAAGAAGATGAGAGTTCTCATTAAGTTGGAACAGGTGGCCCAGCACGACAAAGGAAGAAAGCAACATATTTTTTACCATTAAATGAGAAGTAAATATCTTTACTATCTTCTAATTTACGAAAGACAGCTTATCTGGATGAATTATTATCCCCGCTCTCAGAAATAATTAGAGAAGTTTTCCACAAGGTGAGTTAATTAAATTTTACCACCAAACAACAGCAGATAAAAAGAGAAAACACAGATAAACAAAAATTAGGCAAGGTTAGAAAATGCATGATCAACACCTTGTTAAAAATGTTTAATACAGGGGATGCATCTAGTATTGCCCAGGGATGGGAGAAAAACACAAAGAAAGGTAACTGAAGAAATGCATTTCTGTAAAAATCACACATTCATCAACATGGTGGTGTTCTGATGGGGAAAAAATAATCAAGTAGAAAAAGCCTAAGAATATTTCAGTTTTTCTATAGAAAATAAAGTTTGGCCTACCTGTATCCTGTGCAGTCTTGCATTCTTACATGCTTAAAGCAGTTTTGTTAATGTGTCATATGACTGGTAACTTGGATTTTTTTCCAGCTAGGTCCAACACTGCTCACCAGCCTACTTCACAATGGAGTTGCTAGGCTAAATGAAATAAAACATTAGGAAAGTGTTAGGACATTTATGGTTACTTTTTTTTTTCTTTCAAGTCTCTATCTCATTCTATGAAAATAACACAGATGAGTTATTAGGATGAAAAAAACTCCATTGCTAAATAAATTAATGGTGTCATAAAATCAAAGTATGCAAGGAAGATTCAGGTCAAGTATAATTATAATGATGTAAACCCCAGGAGGAGAATTCAAGGCCTACTCATAAACAGAAAACTATCTCTGCAATAAAGCATCCATCATTCCCTTCCTCTTCTCCACAGAAATAAGAATTTCCAGAGAATAACATACAATTATAGCATCACAGCTGTATCTGCACCAATTCTTACAATATATACCACTGAAAGCAGTACTTTATTTGAAGCTGCACTTCTTTTCATCTTTTGCCTCTAATAATTAACATACCTGGGACCTGGGCACACAAAATCATCAGAGATTATTTCCTTCTTTGTTTTCATAAAAAAAAAGGGGGCTGTATCTGTTGTGCGTCCCACACAACATGCACATATGCATATGCACAAAAGCCATTTTATACTCTGTTTTGAGGGTTCAGCCTTTGCCCTTTCTGAGACATAAGAAGATTCCAGGAAGAAAGATGTGAGTCTGGAAATGGGGCTAGGGAGGCCTGGCGAGGCAGGAACTGCTGGGGTGTGTGTTGCCATTCCCAGGGTGGAAAGTAAGATGACTTGCAGGTGCCCAGAGCAAAGGACCATGGAGAAACTGGTCTGCTATTAGTACAATAGCCACCTCTTATGAACTGATTCATGCACATAAACTATTTTTTCATTTATTTTCAGTTGGATTGTCAGTTAGATATTGAAACTGTTATACAGTTAAATCTGTGGCAGAATTATCAAGCACCTTCCTGATATGCATGCTCTCCCATGTATTTTCAGAATAATCAGGTACATTCATATTGCAATGTTAACAGAAAAACATTTTTGACAGGGATTCTTTCAGCCAACTTGACTTGCTGTTCCAGAGACAGGATTTATGTCAGGTCAAGCAATCCTCACATTTTTTTTCAAGAAGATGATGACAGATTAAGCACACACTGAGAATAAGAGATGTTTCTAGGGGGAGAAAAGGCCATCTTTTTTCTTAGAAGGCAAGTGCTTAGGAAAATTACTGGTCTTTTTGTCAGCAGCTAACTCTTGATCCTAGGACGCAGCTGCCAACTGTGTTTGCTTGGCTGGCTGTGGCTGCCAGAGGCAGCGTGGCTGCAGCGCAGCAGGGGAACGGAGGAGCTCCCAATGTCGTAGCATTGCTGTTTGGCCACTCAACTGTCTGCTGCAGAGATAAAGGACTGCAAAAAAAAAAAAAAAAAAAAAAAAAAAAGAAAAAAGGAAAATTGCATCAGGTAAAGGGCATCTCTCATTTCAGCTGTGTAGTATGAGCTCTTCACTGAATCCCTTTTGCCTCCACTGTAATCAAGGCACAATTTTAGTAAGAAAAGCACTCAACAGAGCAGTGACATCTTCACTTTAACCATATAAATAGTGGCTCCGAACCAATATACTTTGCATTTCACAGTGAAATAAGAATTGAAATGGGTATCCTATAAAATACATGGACTGTTTTAAAAAGAATGTCCAATGCACTAAGTCTCAGGACTAAAGCCTTGAGACAAAGCACAAAGTAGCAGGAACCTGTGCCATGAGACACTGCTTGGTAATCCAGCAAGGACTTTAAAGTCAGCCAAACTTTCTTCACCCAAAAAAATAATGAGTATTCATTCAGTACTTTTCCAGACTGTTCATCAAATTTTATTGATTTTTATCAATTTGTAAACATATATCAATTTGAACTTTACATCACTCTCAACAGAAGACCTAGATTAAAAAATTTTAAAACCTAATGAAGGTGTTCCAAGGCGTGAAAAGAGTCCAGAGAAGCTGTGTTTGTTTGTAACTTTAAAATGTTATTAATATGTGAGACAGAATGTCTACAATAGCTTTTTTAAACATCAAACTTTTTTTAATTGACTTATTTCAGAAGACTTGTCAAGTAGAAATACATATGGGGGTTCTTGTAAACTAAATGGTAAGAAGCAAAATACAGGAACTAAAGCAATAATAATTGGCATTCTGGAAAAACAAATTTGAAGTCTCTCAAACATCAAAATAAATTACTAAATACCATGCCATGTGCTCCTATAGCATCCAACATTTATCTCCTCAAACAGGATTAACTGAATAATTCATAAGTGCTGCAGAATTGGGAATGAATGAGTTTCCTATACTAATCTTTGTGAAAGTGATTACCAACATATCATAGGGTTCCCAGTACTCCCCTTTACATTACGAATGAATGTGTTACTTCAGTTTCGTAAATGACCACTCACAAGGGCTTTTTTCCTTTTGTGCCCTCACTAAATATGGAACATACGCTGTCGCCAGCTAATTTTTCATTGTTTTTTTTTTCTTCTTTTTTTTTTTTTTTTTTTTTTGCAGCCTGTATTATTTTCAAAAGTAGTGCAGGAGTACACTTGGACATTTGTCTTCCATAGACACAGAAGATTTTCATGCACAGGACTAAAATCAAACTCTCATTAGACAGAAAGAAAGCATGCTAAAACTGCTGGTTTGCTCAAAGATTGTGCTTAAGCTCAGGACTGATTCTTTTACTTTCAACTGTGTGTGTAAAGGCAGTGACTTCAACTGATAACAGCAATTTTATTACCTGTCAAATGTAGTTTATAATGCGTGCTTTTTCAGTGACAGCATCCCCATCCCCAGAATGATTTAATCACAAAGCCAAGTAAAGATAATGTTATTGTGCAATCAACAAGAATCCAATTAGTGTATGTGTCTCCTTGTGTTTTATCTCGACTCTTCCGGCATTACTACAGGAATCCAACTTTCAAAGCCTCTGACTCAGCCTTGAGACCAAGCAACATTTCTTGAAGCAGAGGAGCTTTGCAATGACCAACACACTTGCACCATGCAAAATTCTTCAGCTTCCTGTTTAGATGGGTCCTGCATCTATCTTTGCCTTCCACGCGTGGCCTTTGATCATACTACTCGAATATATTTGACACCTTAGCACAGCCTTTGTAGCAGAGCCTTTGTAGCATTTCTCTTTCCAGGTGGCAACAGACATTTCCCATTGGGAAGAGAAAGGCAGTAAGAACAGGAGTTCTGGGTGTAAGACTGCTGGCTATGCACATGAGAACTCAGAGGAGGTTGGAGGGCCTGCAGGAATCTGAACAGGTCTCTGTTCCTCTCTGCTCCTTCCCTGTGGGGGAAAGGAATCCATTTCTTTTCATTACCACATTTCCTTCGAGAAAGGAAACTAAGACAAAGGTCATGTGCTGAATGCTGAGTCATTACTTTGATTTATGCGCCTCTTGCAGTTTGTGTTTGATTTCTACACATTTGAGTAATCATGCAACATTGCCTATCATTAGACTCAACTCATCTCCATAACTAAAATGATTCTGCATAAATACACAGGAAATGCTTAGCATGACTGTAAAATAACACAAAATTTTATGGGTTGTTATTTTTAAAACAATTTTTACTTAGTTTTCTATATTTGTTCCTTTAATATAGAAGAATGAAAAGTGATCAATGCTATTCATTTGCTCTAAACTAAGAACTTTATAATTGTTTCCAACAGCTATTATCAGCTACATTTTACTGGTAAAGAGACAATTGTGGAAATCACTGCAGGAAACAAGAGGCATTAACTGGAGTTAAATTCCTGTTTGTCTTCTAGCTTACTGAAGAAAACAATTAATAAAATAGGAACACTGTCAATTGGACACACGCTGCTCTTCCACAACAGAAGGTGAAGCATCTTTACTTTTTTCACAGAAAAGCTCCAGTTTAGCAGAAAACACATTTTCTTTCTTGGTTTTCTGGTATTTTTCTTTGACAAACTATTCTTTCCTCTTAAATCTGCAAAGAGTTCCATTTGAGTTAAAGACCACTCAGTTCTCTTGGTCCTAAGCACACTGCAGCTGTGCCTGATATTGTTGAAATATAAATAATTCACCGTCTCAGTGAGTTTTAAAGCCTGAATTAAGCTTATTAAAATTGAGACAGTGTACAAACTGCATTACTTTCAGTAACATTGAATTCAGTTATTCCAGAGCACTGCAGGGAAAACTGACAGTCAAAATCAAATTAGCTTGGTAGGAGAAACAAGATATAAACAGGCATTGTGGAAACTGATGCAGGTTTTGCAGCTGACATTAGATGAACTAGTTAAACTAGACATATGGTGAATACTGTTCTGGTTTTAAAAATCTGAATAGTCATCTGCTTTAATTTCCAAACATCTGATGTAATAGTAATTTCACTTGGTAGTCTTCATTTTATGATCCTTTTCTCTCAGATAAATGTTAGATTAGTCTCTTGGTGTCTAAATAGATGCTGCTATCTCTAGAGAACTAAAAGAGAAATGGAAGACTTTGAGAAATTTTTTTTTTCTTCATTTCCCCTTCAATTTTCCTTTTCTGGGATAACAGAGCTTTTTGACTTCTTTGAAATCTTACCAACCCCTCCACTACATTTGAATTCTATTATAGATTTATTTAAATTTAGCATTTTTCTCTGGCCAGCAGAATAGGTTCTGATGCTGGATTAGTGCTTTATTCATAGTAGGATTTCAGATGAGTCACAGATATATCTCTGCAGCAGCTGTTGCAGACCTTGTAAAGCCATTATGCCCTGACTCTGAGTAAGATGCTGTACTGAGGTACTGTGGCTTTAGTCTTAGTGATTTCTACAACACAGAAGCCTTTCAATGTAGATGATGGGAAAGTATCAATTCAATTTTGATGTAGAGCATGTCCTGCAGGTACAATGCACACAATATGCACTTTACAAGTTCTGTGACCTTTTCAGATCTTATCTGGAAAAACACTGCAGAAGATGAGGAAAACCTACTTGCAGAAGTTTGTAACTGCTTCCTGTCAAAAAAGATTCACTTCCTACATCATAGTAAAAAACCATTTCCTAGCTCATGTTAAAAAAAACCCCAAACACAAAAAACAAAACCCCCAACGAACCAAAGAAACAAGCAAGCAAAACAAAAACAAACACAACAAAAAGCCAAACCAAACCAAACAAACAAACAAAAAAAACTCAAACACTTCCTTGCTGATAATAAGAAAAAAAGCCAAAACCCACAAAACGAAAATAAATACTTCCTTGCTGATGATTTACAAAAAGTCCTATTTCTTTGCTCATGGTAAAAAGCCTCTGAAGACTCAGTGAGGACCACTACTGTCCAGAAGAGCTTTTAGAGGTCCTGCTGGAACACTACACATTTGTACTATGGAAGAAAACAGATTTTATGTCACACAGAAATTTGGTTAGGAATTTAGCTGGATGTCTGCTGAGGAATAGAAAGCATCTTACATATTCAAAACAACATTATAAAATATACAGTTTCTGAGTTCTGGGAAAGAGTTATCATAAGCATAGACACCGATAATGCTTGACATTTTAAGCCTCAATGCTAAGAACTCTGCTCTGCTTCCACCCTTGAGTGATGCCATCTGTACAGAAATATTAATCCCATATTTACCTCTAAAGTCTCTTATGTTAAACTGACATACTCAGCTAAATTCAGATTTAGAGCAGATAACCTGCTATACCTGGGGACAGGTACATAGAGTACAGCCACTTGTCCTAAGCACTTAGTAAATAACAGTTATGATTATCTTGTTTCTGTGAAGTCAGCCAGTCAGATAACAGACATTATTTTGGAGTAATGGAAGATGTAAACCTGGTTCCTTGCACACCTTTCTAACATTCCACTTGCTAGTTGATGGTCATTTCATTTGATTTCATTCCCCTGCCTTTATTTATGTGGCATTATTCTGGCTTATGAAGATAGAAATAAAGTAATAGAGGACATACATACAGAAATTTATTAGTAATGAGTTATATGTCTGAAAAACAGAAATGGAGCATAATTCTTATAGTGTGAAGATAAATAAATAAAAGGGAAAGAAGAATGATTGAAATAATTTGTTACACTGTTGCTTACCCAGACAGACAGATATTTTTTGACATGTCAAACATCTCAAAGATAAAACATGAATTCTAACCTCTCCAACACAAGGAATAGACATCTGTCATGATACATTCACTCACTCTGTATTAGAAGCTCCCTCAAAGCTTCTCAGAGACTCCTACCATGCTGTATCTTTTCATTTTGCAATGAACCCAGCACAAGGACATTATTTTGTTTAAAGGTCATGCAAAGCTGAGTACACCCTTAAACAAAACTATTTCATAACTACACATGGTTAGAATATTTCATAAGGGCCCAGTGTTGCAAGGTTTTGGGTATACCACCAATGATCTCATTCCCCAGCTTTGTCTGTATTTATCACCTACATAAAAGGGAATACACATTGTAAATGCTAACAAATAAATCAACAAAAAAGATCAGTCTACCAAAGAGATAGATCAAAATAATGTTGTTTTATAATGGTAAATATTATCTCTGGGCAACTAGGTATAGGCTAGATAAAGTGTGTGTGAACAAATGGGTACTGTTAAACTGAAAGTGGGATGTTTTAATTTCTTACACTGGCTGTTCAAAGTTCCTGAAACAAAATATGTCAGAATCTTCTTTTTTAAATGTATTGTGGCTGCCTTTCTATCTAAGCAGTCTTATAGCTCTCTTCATTGTGATACTGCAGAGCTAAGTGAATGCTGAAGACAGACTTTATTAGAAAGTAAAACACCGTGCCATGTGCATCCAACAAAGACTAGACATAATTATATTCTTCATTTAGGAATGGCATTCTTTTAAAGATTACATAATAATGCCCTTCTGCTTTTCATCTTTTTTTATTGTGCCACATTACCTTGATCTAGAGAAGACAGAAAGAAAATGGATAATGCAATTGGTTACATCACTGAGGAATAATATTGATTTATGGCATAACATTATTTTGCACTGTTTTTTTAGTCAGAAGCAGGTTTTTAGTTTGTTCTGCTGACTAGATAGTAACAGGATGGGTTTAAAACCACTGGAAAAAAAATATGGGCAATTATTCTTGCAATCCTAAGGTCAATAGCAAAATGAACTGTAATGTACAGCATGTCCAGGATTTATTTCTGAGCTTTTCTTTTTAGTGAAGGATGTGGAATATGCCAAGAGAAAGTTTCCACAACAGCAGTATGAAAGCAAAACTTCTTTGGGAAGTTGGGAAAAGTGGTTTGTAATCAAAGTCTAAACTGGGCAGTGCTTCCATGAGTGCATTAAAGCCTGTAAGATTCAACAGGCAGCCAGGATGCTGTAACTTTCAACTCATGAAAAACTGAGTCTGTAATTTTACAATAAAATTTCCTAGATTTTAAAGGCATTCTAGAACCAAAGATTAAAAAAAATCTATCATTTAGGTTATTTTCAGTTTTCATTAAAACTATTAGATTTAAATCTAAACCGTCTGATATTTTTAATGTCAAAGTTATTCTTTTACTGATGGAATAACATTCTCCTGGAATCGCTCGCCAAAGTGTGCCGTAAATATCATGAGTATCCTGGTACACCTGAGTTTCAAATCTTACCTTTTATCAGAGTTGATAGACATTCAATTACTACCCACAGCCCAAGAGCTGAGGCTCTTAACCAAGGACTAGGACAAGCACCCACTCCAGTGTCAAATACCAGATGTTTGTCCACAAGTCTGCTAGAAAGCACGATCTTCATGATGTCCTAAAAGAGGTGTACTTTGGTAGTTAAAGACAGTTTATTCATTATTTTAACTCCTCTCTCTTCCTTTATTTTGTACAATGTTCTATTGCTCCTATCCTCCCTATCCACAATTATTTCCTGACTCCAGTCCTCAGTGCTGCGATCACAACTCATCCTCCTTGGCGTGCAGTTGTCTCCAAAAGTGACACTGAAAAACACAGCAAACTTAATTTTTTTTAGTTTTTGAATATTCATCTAGTAAGTGTCCTCCTGCTCTGGGAAAGACAGTACTGCAGAGGAGAATCGTCCTCTCTCCCTTGAGTCCCGGCAAATGGTGTAACCTTCAGAGATTTGGCTGTCAAATGCTGGCTGCACTGAGAATCTGCAAGATCAGATGTTTAGAGTCATGACTCGCCCAATTTCAGTTGACTTTATTTTCAACCTTTTCTGAGCAATGTTATAAAGCATTCTGCTGACAATTAGGTAGACCGCCTGCATCTCTGCAAACATTTTTCAATTTCTCAACTAAGTGATCAGTTGATATTTAACAGAGAAGTCCCTCACCACATGCTGTTTTCTCTCTCTTTTAAGGCTGTCTGATCATATTTGGGCGGAGTGAAATCAAGGAGAGACAAGAAGGCACAGAGATGGGTTTCCAAGCTCAAATCTGCTTACCCTTCAGGAGGTCACCACAGGCAGTGCCCCATTGTACTGCCCTACTACTACAGACAGAGTGACAGCTGCTCACTCTTCTCTAACATGGAGCTGACTCATGCACTGTATTGCTTTATTTAACAAAATCTATTCTGTTATGAGTGGATTTCAGATTGGTAATGAATTTTTGCCTAATGATTTCCTTCCCTTTTCTCACATTTGAATATTTCTGCTATCATAGCTTCTAGCTATCTATAGCTAGGTGTCTATATCAATAGATATTTAAATCTCTTATCACTGTCTTTTGGAAATCATTGCCTGTAAAACTGAAAGCATTCATTTTGACAAAGGTTCTCCTTATTGCCCCTCCTTGTTCTCCCAGAACCATGTATCTAATTGGGTATGAGTATTTTAACAATGCTATCAGAAAAGCATCCCAGCTGTTTTCAATTTAAACTTCAGGGGCCTTGTTCACCATCCTGTTATTCCATATGCACAGTGTCATAACATCTTTAAAACTGAGAGTGTTAAAGCCAGTATCAGTGGAGGAAAACAGCAGCAAATTCTGCGATTGTTATCAATGTAAAATCATATAACTTAAATTTGCACCAATTTCTTAAAGTGAAAGTAATCTCTGAACAGCAGAATTAAATGATCATGCTGCGTAGTTAAGGGCTGGGTAGGCCACTAGTCATTACCTTTTTAGCCTTTTCTTATATGATTTGCCCTCACAGAAGAAATCAATCTAATCTAAATATCTGAATTTTGTTTCTCTTCTGTGGTTTTAACCTACTATTTGAATGTGTGTGATTAGCCACAAAGAGGCTATTTGGTAGGGCACACTCTCCCTGATCCATTTTTTTTCCCATGTCAAAGTGCTTGCTCCTTGTGGAGAAATCTACTCACCACAATACTCTACCCAAACTACCAGCATAACCGTTTCACTTTCTGCCTGCTGAGCAATGGGTGCTTATGTGTTTGTTACAGCTTCATAAACATCAAGGAATGACTGCAAAATGTTACAGTAGCCTTGAACCCAGTATGAAGGCCAAGTACTCTGGCAGGAGTTCAAATCTTTGCCTTGCTGTTTTGGTTTTTTTTCAGGCATGATGTATTTCCTCACATTTTGTACAGCTGTGAGCAACTATCAAGAGTCACATACAGATCTTGGCTTTCACGTTCCCCTTTAGCTGTCTGCTTTTGTATGATTGCTCTTCCTGTTTAACCGGTTGCAGCATACAAGCTCTTGTGGGTATAGCAGTTAGGTACTGGCAATCCTGTAAGGAACTGTCCCTACTGTGGACCTATATTTATGATTTAAGACCATTGAAACCCAAGATGATGGTCATTTCAGCCAGCCTTGCATGGTACTGAACACCTCCTGTGAAAGGCTAAGCACTGTTCTTAGCACTGTTACTGAGCCCAGAACCTCACTAATTGGGCTGGCATTACTCAAACCAAGATCATGTAGTTCCAACTCACCTGTCATGGGCAGGGAACCTTCCACCAACCTCTTTCAGTGCCTTGCCACCATTATAGCAAAGAATTTCTAATATCTAATCTAAGCCTACCTACCTCCTTCAGATTAAAGCCATTCTCTTTGTCCTATCACTATATGCCTCTTAAAAAAAAAAAAAAAAAAAAAAATGTTGTTCAAAAGATAAAGCTTCCAAGATGAGGATTTGGAAGTCATGTGTGACAACTCCTAAGAAAGGATATGGCATAATCAAGACAGCAGAGCCTTCTTCTCTTCTCACATAGCCTCTCTCTCTGTGTATATCCACCCCATCATTCCTGTGTGCAAACTGAGTTAATGCGAAAGCCTATTGTGGGAACAGATAAACTTCCCTTCCCTCCACATGTAAAAATAAAGAAGATATGATGCCCACAAATCCCAGAAAAGGATAATGAGGTGGATTTAAAGAAGTACTGATACACTCACTTTTAGCATGTGACATCATAACTTTTCAGGAACTAGCATGTCTGATGTGAGCTGATTGATGTTGCCATATGATGTTACAGAATGCACACAGAGAATGTGTCCTTGAAGATTTCCATTGCAAGTAACTGCGAGTTTGGGTTTGTGCTATAGAATTATATATCTCTAAGTATTTTTTCCTTCAGTGCCCTGATTGTGAATCTAGAGGAAATTTCAGTGAAGGATATTTAGGCTCGGGTGTACAGCTCAGCCTACGAAGAAAAGGATATATGGATGTAGCGTCTACCTCTCACACTCTGGATCTGCTTTGTTTCTGTTCGTCTGGGTTTATTTTACTTTCCCATGGTTTGTTTATGCAATCAGGCACTGCTAAGGACACTGCTACTTCTCCCGCTAGTAAGAAATTAACAGGAATGCCTTCATTCAATCATCCAAGAGATTGAATTCTGTGATATGTTTTGTGGAATGTTCTATATGTATAAATATCCACTTCAGGGGTTTGAGGTTTCTTTTATTAACATGTCTTGCCAGAAGGAAAGGAGAATTTTGTCTTTCATAATCATAAAGGGTACACTCAATATAAATTTACACTGGCTTGTACAGATCAAGTACATTCTATAATAAAAATGTCACAGATGTAATATTTGAGCAAACAAAATATTCATTTTTTTCTGTTAAACCACCCAGAGAACTTCAGGAATTTCACTGGGAGTACTTGAAATATCAGCAAAGGGAAGACAAATTATTTATATAAGCTTGCTGTGGAGATATATTTATCTGAGAAGATTAAACAAACCTAATATGAGAAATTCCAAAGTTTAGAAAATAACAATAAGTTAACATGTAATTTTGTAAATAAAACATCTTTTTACCATTTTAATGGCTTCAGGGAGAATTTTAAAGCATCTAATCTGATGTGCTTACAGAAAAGTTAGTAGAAGCTTAGGCTTAAACATACGTACAACAGATTTAAAAATCAGTACACAAAGCTGGAAGTGTTACTCTTTCACAGGGTCAAAAAAAGTAAGAAAAGCAAGAATATGCTATAGTCCTTTGAGCACAGCACTGGTTGTCTTCAGCAATACCATTCATAGTCTCCCAGTAAATTACAGATTCATCTGAGTTAAAATGGTTGTTTTCCTGTAACTTTTTGAATTTTAGATGTATCTATGCATAAAATTCACTAGGTGCTTCCTGTGGTATGAGAGTATTTTATGTATTAAAATACTAAAGTATTGGTTAAAATATTATGCGAGTCTGAGATTATTGCACAGCCACTATTTGCTGCAGTATCCTATGAAGCAGAAAAAGACATATGCCAGAAGTCCTTTCCAGAAAACTCTGGGAAAAAAAAAAAAGCAGAAGTTACAGTATTAATTTTCCCTTCCTTTTGTATGAAACTTGGCCACCTATTATCTGTCAGTATATCATAAAGGGAAATTGCACCACCTCATATGCATTAATAGCATTACTGGAAAAAAATCTAGATTAAAATTTTATATGTGTCAAGTTTGTGAAAACTTCAAGACTGCAAATCTCATTTACCCTCATTTATACATGTAGTCATTTTAAATAGAGTATTTCTTACTCTGTGAGGCTACTACAGTGGATATTTGATATATCAGAAAGAATGGAAACTTCTATATTTCCTAATAAAGTAGATGTTTATACCACATGCAAGAACAGATTTCAGTTGGGTTAAGTAGTCTATACCATTGAAGGCCATTAGAGATGTACGGGTGAGATAAGACTGGTTCATCATACCTTAGTCAAATTCATCAAAATATGAAGTAGTATATGTGATACTTTTAGCTTTTGAATAAACGGGTATCCTTTAATAATTTTCTTTTACTTGCTCAACACTTTAGCTGTCATTACAAGACATTTTCTCCATTTGAAATAATTTTTTCTTCTGTATGGATATGCAATTTTTCTGCATATATTTAAAAAGCGCAGGGATTGTCTTCCTTTTTTTCCAAAAGGTTGTGTGTGCTAATAAATTAATCCTAATAAACTGCTATTGGTTCCACCAGAGCTTCCACATATTTCAAAATACACATGTAAATCGAAGAGCAAATTCAATCCAGAGTGTCATCTAATCTTTAAAGCAGAATATACACATACTATTTCATTTACACCTGTGCTGGAAAGCTGGATGGCTCCTTCTGTTTCGCAGTCCTGTCATGTATATTCCAAACAAAGTGATGATCCAAAATCAAATATTGGCTTCCTTAAATATAGAGCATACTCTCACTGTAAACTGAGCATACTCTCAGCTTAAAAAGCTGCAGAAGCCTTTCCTTGCTGTTTGTACAAAACGAGAAGGGTAATGTGTGGAGATGGAAACTGCTTGAGTGACATAGGCTCTACATACCACAGAAGAGGTGAAGAGATGGAGCTCATACACTTGTTTTCCAAAGGAAAGAAATAAATACAAGAGCCAGTTGGTTCTGCTGGAATATCTCAGGGAGGGGAAGGTAGAGGAGATAGATGCTACTGGGCTTCTTCTGGAGTCATGTTGCAAGTGGATGGGGACTGTTAGGAAATACAGCAGCTTCATCTATAGAGTTTCATTTATCTGGATGACATCTGGATGAACTGCCTGTTGTGTAACTAAATGGTTAAACATGTTTAGCTTACCATTGAGGCTTTGTAGAATAAACACTGGGAAACTGGAGAATTTCTTAAGTGATGGTAAGATTTAATAAACCTTACTCCATTTTCTCAACTATTACTCATACTATAAATTCAAAAAAGGCTTTTTCTTTCAAAAACAAATTATGACACTAACCTTTCATGGTAACTCAGAGGACACAAAAGTATACCAAGAATAAAGCTAGAAATTTGGTTGCTCTGCTATTTTGTAAGGTGGATAGTTGGCCTTGTTAAAATTCAGAATTTCAAATAACACTTGGCAGCATTGTTTTAATATCTTCTGTACTGAAGTAGGTACACTTCCAGCTGCCCGAAGGTATCAGTAATAAGCACCACTTGCCAGGGATCTTACAGCCAAAGCCCCCAAATTTAGATATATAAAGTGATCCAAATGCGGATTTAAGTGACAATCTATTTGTCATCAGCATTGCAGTAATTTGAGGGAAAACGCATGCTCACTGGCATGTATATAGACTTATAGTGAGTTTCACAGTTTCACTGTAGTCTTTTAACAATAGTATTACTGCTGCCATAAATTGCAAACCACCACCACCTCCCAAGAGCCTTTTTCACAAAAGGGCCTTATATATGCTGGGAGGTTTATATATACACACAGGCACACATAGATAGATAGATAGATAGATAGATAGATAGATAGATAGATAGATAGATAGATAGATAGATAGATGTTGAGTCTCCTAAATGACTGCTTCAGTTAGGCTTCAGTGGAATCTCAGCAGAAAACTAAAAGCTATTTCTTCCAGAAAGTAACTTGCATTGGCAAAGCCTACCCATGGCTGACTGACCTACAGTGACTATTTCTTAAAACTGAGTGAGCAATGCCTGTTGTTTCCAGGCATTTTATTTTACCAGTAAAAAGACATGAAGAGAGATCTTTGTACAATCGTTGTTTCTGGTTCTGAAAAAAATCCACTCAAAATCAAAACCACAAAAACAAAACCACAAACAGTGCTCTCAGATTTTTGCACAGGATGATGCAGAAAAGCATTCTCTTTTGAAGGGGCATCTCCAGCAGGTTTTTTGGCCTGTGGCTTGAAAGCAATCCACTGTGTTTATTTCCTAATGCAGTTGTCTCTTCTTCCTCTTTCCTGATATTTGAGCTTGGCATCTAAGAAAAACAAATTCTTGGTTTGTTTTTCTCCATGAATGAAGCTCTGCTTCATAGAATCACAAAATCCTTAATGCTGGAAAAGGCCTCTAAGACCATCTAGTCAAACCATTAACATGATACTGTGAGGTCCGCAACTAAACCACATCCCTCAGCACCACATCTACATGTTTTGCTTGTTTATGTAGATTAAATTTATACAATTTTATCAAACAAAAAGACTGACTCTTTTGCTATTAAGAAAGACTGTATGTATTTTATTGTCTCGTAGCATGAGTGTATGCTCTATAATGAAATCAGCAGCAATGCTGCATCCATAATCTGTGTTATGTACTTTCTGGGAGGCACAATGGTGGCCTTTAATGGACACGTCAGCCTAAAATCTGCTCAAGAGTCATGGGACAATAGTAGCTTTATTCCATTTCATAACTTCCATTGTCCCCTAGGTAGTCAGTATGCTTTATGCCTGACTGAAACAGATGCAAAACATAATTACACCAAGAAAGCTTCCAAATCCCATCACCTTTCATATTTTCCTCTCCGTCCTGTTTTTACCGAGGCACAGGGACAGCCCTCTGCAGCCGCATTGCTCAGGCTGTTGCAGACATCCCCGTGTCATCCTCACGGTCTGGAAGCTGCTGCTGCCCCAGCCCGAGGCATCTGCGCCTGGGACCTCCTTTCCAGCAGCCCACACAGGAGGAGAGCTTGGATTCACACTGACTCACGGCTGTCAAACTGCAGCATCTTAACTTAGGGAAGATTAAAAATAAAAAGCTGGGCGAGAGTTTGGAGGCTGCCTGTCAAACAGAGCGAGACACCCAACCCTCTCTTCCACGGAATGAGGGCTGTGGAGCACCGTTTCAAATTCCCTCTCTGCATGAACGCCTCCCGGCCCCCGTCGCGCCCCTCGCTCCATTTACACATCTGTCAGCAGCGAGGGAGGGACAGAACACGCTCTGCATGCTCCCCGCCGAGCCCGCTGCCCGCTGCCCTCCGCCCCGTCGACCTGCCCAGCCCGGGCCGACGGGCTGTGCACGCTTGGCAGGGCCCCCCTCGCCCCGCCCGGCCCGGCCCCCGCCGCTCCCTCCCCCGGTCACGGGTGCCCGCCCGCCCCCGCAGCCGGAGGCACCGGCCGACCTTCCCCGGGGCTTCCCCCGCCCGCCCCCAGTGCCGGGCAGCGGCCCAGCGCTCGGCGCGTTCCATTCCCCGCGCGCAAGGGGTGTGGGGCGCGTCGGAAACCCTTCGCCTCACTCCGTGAGCGGGACACGGAGCGCCGTAGTGCCAGTGCCCGCTTAGACGCAGCCACCTGGCAAGCCCGAGCCCCCTAGAATGGGGAGATGGCGGCGGAGCGCTGCGGGACAAGAAGGCGGGGGGGGGGGAAGGGGGGGCGGAGTTGGTAGGTTCCGGAGGGGGCCGGCGAGCGCGGAGCGCGGGCGCCGCGGCTGTCAGTGAGCAGCGGCGCCGCCGGCGGGGAGAGGCGCTGCCGGGGCGAGCCCGCCGCCTCGGGCTGCAGGAGCCGCCGCCTCGGGCTGCCGGAGGAGCCGCCGCCGGGACCCATCGCTGT
The DNA here is from genome assembly GCA_038380795.1 of Pyrocephalus nanus. NCBI lineage: Eukaryota > Metazoa > Chordata > Aves > Passeriformes > Tyrannidae > Pyrocephalus > Pyrocephalus nanus. The sequence continues at coordinate 49,478,332 of CM076264.1, forward strand.
CGCCCCGGACCTAGCGGAGCGCAGGGCGCGCTCCGGAGCGCGGCAGGTGCAGGGCGCGCTGTTGGGGGGAGGCGGCTGCGCCACCGCCCCTCGCCTGGCGGCGATGCCGGCGGTGCAGAAAACAGTGTCCGAGATCCGCTCCCGCGCAGAGGGTAAGAGTCGCCCGACTCTCCGCGTCCGCAGGGAGGGACGGGGGTTCTGGCCAGCGTTCGGCTCGGAGCGGCGGCGGGGTCTGCGCTGCCTGGCCGGGAGGGGGCGGCGGGGGCCGGTGTGCCGCCGCCGAGCTCCGCACCGCGGCCTCTGGTCGTGCCGTGCGCCCCCGGCGGGCACCGACCCCAGCGCTGGGGCGTGAGCCGTGTCGGTGGTTCGTGTTCTCCGAGAGGTCTCATTATTATGGCTGTCGATGCCATAAATCGATGTCGATGCTCGGTGAGCCCCGGGCAGCGTTTTGCCCCTCGGCGATTGCAGCATTCCGGGGCGAGCGGTGGTTTCCTTTTCCCCGGGGCTGCACAGCCAGCCCGCCCGTCCCGAGCAGCAGCGGGGGCTGATGGCTGGGCATCCTCGGCCCGGGAATCAGCTGGAATCCCTCTTTTGTGTGTAGCATGTATCTGTGCACTGATCATCTGAAATAAAGATTTCTGATACAGGATATGTGCCTGGAAGCTTCGGACCGCGGTTATGAGCCTAAGTGAGGGAGTGGGATTGCTCAGCCCTCGGATAAGGACTGCCTTGTGAAAAGAACCACTACAATGAAATTACCATAAAATTTATTGCATGCAAAAGTAAAATTTGAAATCACGGACCCCAAAGCAGCAGCCTCTTGGGACAATACAGCAGTCTGGTTTTGATTGCTGTAGGTAACAGTAGCAGTGTCCCAGTAAAGGCACACATTGTACATCAGATTTTTTTTTTGTTTGTTTGTTTGTTTGTTTTGTCACCTTTTTGTTGCTGTTGTTTGTTTGTTTGTTTGTTTGTTTGTGCTTAGCTTGTCTGTATGGGGAGGCAAAAACTTTCTCCCTGTATCTTCTTTCAAACAAAGGATTTTTTTTTTTTTTTTTTTTAATGCTAGAAAAAGCACGAAGAAACATAGATGGGAAATAGGCTGTTAGCTTGATATTCTTTTCTGGTTTTACTGTGTTACATATCTTCCTCCCGCAAAAGTAGATTTGTAGGAGGTCTGGCTCTTCCTCTGCCTAGGAGATGTCAGCTGGCAGAGAAATAGAAGAATGCATTTTTCTAAGAAGAAAGGAAGAATGTGCATCCTTCCAGGGATGCGTTTGAAATGTGTTTACAACCAGAGCACCCGTTCTGCTATACTCACAGTGATTAGTAGATGCATATAATGGGACTAGTTAAATGTCCAATTTTTCAGTGCTTAATTTCAGTTCTTTTCCACTGATGCTTGTTCCAGACAGTTGGTTTTCACTACCAGCTGAACAGTGCATAAATAAATTGGGAAAATTGATGCTCTCTTTAAAATGATCTAATTACAGGATTCTTAATGATTATTGTGAGAAAATGTGGTGTTCCCTAAAGGTAACTGACAAAAATATGCAATTGCACTAAAAGGAAAAAAAAATAGTCCAGTGTATTTGTTCAAGGTTGAATGACTGTGAAACAGTTGAATACAGAATGGAAGAGGCTTCTCAAAAATACTTTCTTTGGGACTGAAAATAGCTATGAAATGTCTTTTAAGAACTTAACTTTTGCAAAATAATGTGATGTTTTTTCCATCCTACCAGTAGAGTTAGATTTACACTATACTTTACTATACATGATACTATTTGAGGAAAAATAATTTGAAATCTATTACTGTTTTCTTAACCTTAATGTGACATTACTAGTTCATTTTATTTATATTTATTTAGTTTATTTATATAACATTCACTATGAAACCAACATCAATGAGTCTCTTCCTTTTCTCGTTTTGAGATAGATGGCTTCCAAGTCTGATTAGTCCACACGTTTGGACTATGTAGTTGGCATTTCTAAACAGTTCTTTGTAAATAAATGTTACTGCTTTCTAAAAAGAGAACTCCAGCACTCTGCAATGTGGGTCTCATCCCTAGCATTTGACGGGGACATACAAGAACTGTAAACCCTTAGCTCTGGCCATCAAGCAAGTCTGTTAGATAAGCATTGTGCGAAGTGATGATAAGGCTGCTTTCAGAGAACTCCTCCGAAGTTGTACCTACAGGGCAGAGTTTTTACTGACTGTGTCTCTGTGTTCTTTGGAAGTTGCTGGTAATACTGTAATCACAAACAACAGCTTCCATGAGTGGTGTTATGGTGTGGACCATTCCTTAGAGTAGCCCAAGACATATGGGGATCTGACAGACAAACTTAATATTACTTTCCTTATTCTAGAATTTTTGTATTGTATCTTTGGGATTAAAACCTCATTTTTCTTTCCTGTCACTGCAGCAGCTAATTTCTGTTTCAGAGACCTTTTCCATGGATCATGAACTACCTTATTAGGCTGGACTGTCTTGACATCTCAGAACTAATCTCATTCTCACATGAAGAGATAGTAATACTTTTATTAGAAAAAGTCAACTGTTGTGCTCAGATGAAAGAAATAAAGTCAGAACTCTCAGAACGATGTGCCCATGTATCATTCCAAAGAAATGATCAACAGTTGCACAGAAGAATTGACACTACAGTCTGTAAATGATTGCAAAATAAAAATGGTAGGTGTTCTAGAGTCTCTAAGACAACACGTTACCTGCATAGAAAAAGTAATTTTAACAAAAAGGAACTACTGATTGTAAGCGATTCTTCTAAACCGCTGCAGGTTCTTCATGGCTGATAAAAGAGAATCAGGCACACTTAGAATCTTGTTTTAATAGATTTTTGTATCCATTATCCCTGTTGCAAAGAACACCTGCTGCACACCATTAGCCTAGGAAATGCTACAGTTCCAAGGTGGTATGTGTATCAGTAAAGCCTTACTCAAGGCACAGAAGATCTGACCCTCTTAAACAAATTGAGCAAATTGTGTCACGTATTCTGCAACTGCAAAACACATGGGGAATCTTTGAGTAGAGTGGCCTACATCAAGCTTTATTAAATACAGTAACTAACTATGGTTATTTTAGCTATATATAGCTTCACAGTTAATATGTGCATCTATTAAATAATATGAAATGGAGTAATTCAAAGCATTTTTTTTCTTTTGAGGGGTTCTGGGAGAGTGGAATTGTGCTTGACAGTTTTTATTAGGTTTCTCTGAAGCATTAATCTTTTTGCTCTGTGTGCTGCTGGAGCTCAGTGAACTATATTAGGTCATTTAGAAAGGACAGAGACTTGAGGTGCCATGCTGCTGTCTACCAAAACCAGTAGGTAATGATTCGTTTTAGTGGAGGTAAAGGCTTGTAGATAAACAAGGTGAAGCTGAACTTATGCAAGATGAGATGACTTTCACGTGAAGAAGGAACATGTTTTGAAATTCTGTACTAGTCATCAGATTGTCTTCATCAGACTGTTTTTGTAGTGCCTATCCTTAGGTATGGTCTTTAGGAGTATATAGCATTTTACAAGAGGGTAGTACTCATTATAGTCACTTGTGTCTTTTTTTCTCTCAAGTCTGTTTTGCAGACTATGTTGAGATTCCTTCATTTCACGACGGAAAAAAGTTGGTCTGTTTTTTTCTAGAACAGGCTTGGCTATCTCAGTAGTTCCCACAGGCTCAACTAAGGTCATTTAAATTCCCTTCTGTGTTCTGACTCCTCAGAAGGACAGACTGATGGGTCTGGTTCTTATTCCCTGTTTTGTCACTGAAGGTCTGTCATGGTATTACAACAAAATAACTACAAAGGCATCTTCTTTTTCCCTCCTGGAACTGCCCCATTTTCAGGAATAGGAGCTAGCAAACTGACTGTTCTGGTTTTGGCTGGGATAGAGTTAATTTTCTTCCTAGCAGCTAGTAGAGCACTGTTTTGGATTTAGGATGAGAATAATGTTGATAACACACTGATGTTTTAGTTGTTGCTGAGCAGTGCTTACACTACATCAAGGACTTGTCAGCATCTCGTACTGCCCTGCCAGAGAGTTCACAAAAATTTGGGAGAGGACACAGCTGGGACAGCTGACCCCAACTGACCAAAGGGATATCCCATACCATTTTGCAATATGCTGAACAATAAAACTTGGGGGAGAGTTAGCCATGGGCTGGCAGCCCACTGCTCAGGGACTTGGTGGGCATCAGTCAGTGGGAGGTGAGCAATTGTGCATCCCTTGTTTTATGTATTTTTTATTACTATTATTATTTTCTCATCATATTAATCTGTCTTCATCTCGGTTCACAAGTTTTATCTTTTTTCTGATTATCTGCCCTGTCACTGGGAGTAGGTGAGTGAGTGGCTGTGTGATGTTTAGCTGACTGCAAGGTTAAACCACAGCACTGAGTTTAATTAGTGAGTTAAAATTGTTCTGGTTATTTAGGTGAAGTTTTTCTTTCCCTCCTTCCCTTTTATTTCCATATTACAGTCTGTCTGTCTGTACTTTTCTCCATTTCTTGTATTTAAAATTAGACTGTTTTAAGGACTGAGAACTGAAAGTGTTAAACTACTGTACCTTAAGAAAAAAATTGAGGTACGGAAAATACTTGGACAGTGTTTACTCTTTAGAATTTACTGTTGTGGTTTTAGTAATTTAAAAAATTTTAATCAAAACTGGCTTAGGAAGAAACCATGCAAATACTGTGTGTTGGAAGAGTTTCTTCTTCCAAATTTATTCTTGGAAACAAAATACGGTCTTCAGTGGGTTCTCTTGTTGAAAGAAGCTCAAGTTGGTATGGGGGATTTTTGTTTGTTTGTTTGTTTATTTCATTGATTGCATATTTATTTGGACTTTGTTGTTGAAGATACTATTTTGCTGGCAAAACTGAAAACATATATTCGATGCAAAATACACATTTTGCTCTGAATATTTTTTCAGGTACAGCTTGTACCCTGGGAAATAATTACCCAATCTCCATATCTTCAGAACTGACAACAATTCTGTTTCAAATTGTTTTCTTGCCTTTTCCTACCCTTGCATATGATTTACCTCCGTTCTTTAATATTGAACAGATTGAAGGAAATTCTGAACCAAAACAAACCTCAGTTATTTACTGAGTGACTTTGAATTAACTTTGTGGTGTTTCGTACTTATCCATCAGTAATTTCCAAATTCTGTGTCCTGCTAGAAAATAGCTTTCAGACTACAGAACAAAATATTATATATGGTCATTCTACATTATGCAACAATTTTGTAAATGAACTTCTTGATTAGGGTAATAGTTGAAATCCTTTGATACTAAAGCACATTTTTAATTGGTTTTGGCCCTGTAGGGACATAAAACAATAAAATAATCAAAATACATGAACAGAAAGTGTGATTCTGAATATTAAGAGGGAATTCGTTTTGAAACTTTGCATTTCTGCATAATAAATTGTCAGAGTAGTATGATGTCTTTGCATTTCCTATTCTTTTTAAAGTTTTTTCTTGCAACTATTTTCAAGTTTGATGCTTTTTTGTCAGTGGGGACACCTAAGAATATGTGTCATAGAATCTTTTAGAGAATTCATCTGTGTGTGAAGTAACAGCTTAAATCTGGTTAAATACCAACTGCTGCAAGCCACTGCAGAGGATTAAAAGTCTTGGAATATATTTATTCTTTCAGAATGGCACATCTTACTAGTACAGCATCACAGTTCCTATCTGATCTGCGATAATAGCAGTTTTGCTAATTATTAGAAATAAAAATTATTACTAAGAGTTATTTCAGAACTTGTTGTGACCTCAAATTGGTTGCAACCTTTAGACCAAACTGAGTGATGCTACTTTTGATTTTAAGCCCTGGAACAATGCTTTTCTTATAGCTTAGTGTGATGAACAGACAAGAAGCAAGTTAGGTTGGCATTGGTTTAATATCTCTAGTAATAATTGTGTAGTAATAACTACACTTGTTTTTTTTTTCTAAGAGATTAGAATGACTGCTTCATCTTGATTTCTTACATTCATTCTTCACACAGATTTTTCATACTCTGAATTTTGTAATGACTGAATTGCTGTTGTCTGTGGATGTGTTGTGGTCTTTTTATGCTTTCTGTCTTGATTCTGTAATTGAGGGGTTTATTTTGTTTGTCAACGTTCAGAACATTTGGGTAATGCTATTCTATTGGCTTGGAACCTTTTAGTGGATTACAGAAGGGCAACGAACTCTTTCTAATGCTTCCTGTGTGTTAAATGCATCCTTTTCAAATGCGCCTTTATGAAAAGTGTAGCTACTTCCATCAAGGGATGATCTTTCCCTGTGGTTACTTGTAGGCAATATTTTATGACAGGCCAGCTTCTGCTTATTTGATTAATAGGCTGAGTTCATACAAATTCGTAGAATCGTACTATACTCTGTGTTGGAAGAGACCCACAAAGATCATCCAAGTCCAACTCCTGGCCCAGCACAGGACAACCCCAACAATCACACCATGCGACTGAGGCGTTGTCCAAATGCTTCTTGAACTTTGTCAGACTTGGTGCTGTGACCATTTCTCGGGGGAGCCTGTTCAGTGACCAACCACCATCTGAGTGAAGAACTTTTTTCTAATACCCAACCTAAATCTACCCTGACTCAGCTTCATGCTGTTCCCTCAGGTCCTATCACTGATCAGCAGACAGAAGACATCAATGCCTGCCCCTGCTCTTCCCTTCATGAGGAAACTGTAGACTGCATTGAGGTCTCCCATTAGTCTCCTTCTCCAGGCTAAGCAGACCAAGTGACCTCAGCTCCTCCTAGTATGACTTCCTCTCCAGACCCTTTTCTATCTTTGTGCTTCTCCTTTGGGTGCTTTCACACAAACAGGGAGGAAAATGCTATCTCCTAAATACTGAGCTTTGCGTGTCAGTCAAGTCTGTGGGTACTCTAGTGAATATATTCTGAAATGTAGGTAGGGAGGTGATGGGACATGTGTAACCTTGAAAAATTTCAGGGTAGTATAACACACCTAGGGCAAGAGGGCTGGTTTTGCTGATGCTGCAGAGTATAGAAGGCTAAGCATGAGGCTTAGAACTTAACTCAAAAGATTGATTTTTAGATGAAAATTGAAAAAAAATTTCAAGGTAGTAGGAGAGGAGGTGGTGAATGTTTATGAAGCTCCTCAGCACCTTTTTGCTGTCATTTTGATTAAAGAAAAAATAAATGCCATAATACAGAGATATAAAAATATGTGTCTATGGTTTGGCAATCTTTTTAACAAACAGGTAGTAGATAGTGTTTAATGTCTGCTAACATTTGGTTTAACTCTATATCTGCCAGTTTTCAAGGCCTATACTGGCATCAGTTTTTAAATGAATGCTTTAAAATCAAAATTGTGCTTTCTACAAATGCGCAAACTCTCCTTATTTCCTGGACTTGATCAGGCTAGACTTGTGTACTTTAAACAAAACAGTTTCCAGCTTTTCCACCTAAGTACTCTCACAGGAGCTATGTCTCATGTTTACTCCCTCGTGGAGCAACTGGACAGTGAGTGGTACTCAGAATGAAGGTATGCTCACCTTCATTCAACTAGAAATCTAGTTGTCTTAAGGTGTACCTGTATTTTTCTTACAGGGATATTTATTTATGGAACTGTTGTAGTAAGTTGAGGATGGACAAGAATTAAAAACTAGGCACCTTTCTGATGATGGCCAACATTCAGCTTTTATTGTTTCATCCAGTATATTACATCTTGTTCTCACACATCTGCACTCACACTCTGCAGAACCTTACATACCGAAACTATTCTTAGCTCTGTTATCTAGAATTTATTATCAGCCTTCACATATGATTGGATGTTCACTTCTTATTTACATTCTTCTCACTGGTCAGGTCTGGCACCTTTTCAAGTCCTTCACAGTCCCTGCCAGGGAAATCGGCCCCAAAATGTCTAAGTCAAAATCCTTAACCTCTGTATCTTTCATCAGGGGCTCCACGGACTTCCCGCTCACCCCAACAAACTGTGTGCTGGAGGTTGTCCATAGCCAGTTGTATGATGGTTGTCACTCTAAGGAGAGGTAATGACGAGGATAGGAAATGATGTGCTTAGTCTGCTACATGCACCTGTGTGGTTCCTTGAGGAGTGTTGTGTGGGCACCTGTTCAGGTGGGCCAGTCTGTTAGGTTGGCAGCCCTTCCTCTGAAAAAACTTCTTGAGATATATATACTGAAGTTTCAATAGAAGTGTGTTGGATGTGTGCCTTTCATTGGATGAATTGAAAGGAAAGAAAGAGAGAAATTGCAGTGGGTGAATGTAGTAGTGGGGATTTCCTCCGTCATAATAGAGTCTGTGCATTCTGAATGGCAAATGGCATGAAATTAGAAGTTTTGCTGAGGCTTTGCACAATGTGTGGAGACTTGACCTTGCAAGGTAGTGTTTGAAATGTATGTTCTGGATATAATAGGTAGGAGGCAAGGTAGTGGGCCAGTGAACTGGAGGACAACTTGGATTTTGCATAACTTGTTTGTAAGATTAGAACATGCTAGAAATAAGCTTGAATTTTTCATGCACAGCCTCAGTTATCCTTGACATGATATACATTCTAATGTATTCGGTTGCATTTTAACATAGGTTTTTTTCCTGTTCCTTTTTCTCATTTGGCATACAGAGTGAACAGTGTTTATTTAACAGTCAGCTATTACACACACAGATTATTGGTATCACATTAAAACTTTATGGTGATTGCTTTATGCCATGCCTTTTTTTACTGTACAAGCTCCGTTTTTACTGTACAAGCTCCAGCCTGAACAGACTAGTTAAGCCTGTTATGATCAGTATAATGGCTGAATGGTGACAAAACATTAGTGAAAAGCCCTAAGAGAGAAGAATACTTTGCTATCCTCCTTTACAGATGAAAGTTGGGATGCAAGTTGGCACAAGGTTCCTTATAATCTGTAGAAGAATATGCACAAAGCTCAGCTTTTGCTGACTAGTGGAGGCGGGTGCTAGGAATGTCAGTGAGTCTAATAACACTATTTCAAGTTAAGCATACACAAAATAAATATAGTGATGTCATTTCTCTGGAAATAATCTGGCTAATGTCATGAAGAAAATTTGTAGCAAGTAAAAGAATGGTACCTCATTAGCCAATGACACCATACAACTAAGATTAAGCAGTTTAGTGGCCATAGCTTCCAGGAATCACATCCTTCCAGCTCAAGACTGGTCCATCACAATGAGCAAGAAATCAAGCAAAGGTGGCAGTAGGACTGCATGAAGCAAGGCATTTCATACTGTCCCACACAACAGCCTTGTCTCTAAACTGAAGAGATATAGAGTTGATGGATTGACCACTCGGTGGATAAAAAATTGATTAGTTGGTTGATTTCTCAAGAGTTGCAGTCAGTGGCTCAGTGGAAAGCAGGGATAAGTGGTATTCCTCAGGGGTTGGTATCGGGACTGTCACTTTTTAACATCTTTGTCAGCAACACAGACAATGGGATTCAGTGACCCCTCAGCAAGTTTGCCCACTACACCAAACTGAGTGGTGTGGTTGACATGCTGGAGGGAAGAGTTGCAATCCAAAGGGATCTTAACGGGCTTGTGAGGTGGGCCTGTGGGGACCTCATAAATTTCAACAAGGTCTTAAACTTAAGGAAGGAAGGTTTTGATTAGGTAATAGGAAGAAATTCTATACTATAAGGGTGATGAGGCATTGAACCCGTACCCAGAAAAGTTGTGGACTCCCTGTCCCTGGAAGTGTTCAAGATGGGCTCAGGTTGGATGGGGCTCTGAGTTAACCTGATCTACTGGAAGGTTCCCTGCCCATGGCAGGAGAGTTGGAACTACATGATCTTTAAGGTCCCTTCCAACCCAAACCATTCTATGACTGTGAATTAGCAAGGAGTCCCTGACAAAACTCAAGCATAAAAAGGAAACATGCAAGAGGTGAAAGCAGGGACAGATGGCTGTAGAGGAGTAGGGAGGGATGGGTTTAGCTAGCAAAGTCAAAGCCTACCTGGGGTTTAATCTGGTGAGCAGCTTGAAGAAGCCCATCTTGTTCAGATGTAACAGCAGGAGGTGATGACTGTGGGAAATATGGACCTGCAGGCTGAATGTGGCAAGACAACCCACCTGGAGACAAAGGACACAGAAAAGGATACAGTACACACAGTCTTCTCCCCTTTAGCCTCTACTGGTAAGCTCAGCTTTCAGGAGCCACAGGTTCCTGATATCAGTTGGAAAGTCTGAAACAAGAAAGGCTTATCTTGGTGGAAGAGAACCAGATTAGGGAACACTTAAACAAGCTGGCAATACATAAGTCCACGGGATTTGATAAGATGCAGTCATGAGCGGAGGGATGTTCCTTCTCTCATGAGAGAGGGAGCTGGAAGGTCTCACTATTAGGCCACTCTCAGTGGGCTTTGCAAGGTAATGACTGTGGGGGTGGAGGGTGTAGATTTTTACTAAGCCTCTTGACTACATTTAAAAAAACTTTTATGTTTTTTTCAGAGGCCATTACTTGTGAGAAATGCAAATACACTGGGTTCACATTTGCAATAGATGTCTTTTTTTGTGTTCTGAACTGCCTTGATTCTTGTGTATTTAAATCTCTTTATATGAAAATCATACTGTGTTTTTACAGGCTATGAGAAGACAGAGGATGTTTCAGAAAAAACTTCCCTAGCTGATCAAGAGGAAGTGAGAACTATATTCATCAATCAGCCCCAGCTAACCAAATTCTGCAATAACCATGTCAGGTATTAAAAACACTAGAACATTGCATGTTTCATAACAAAACCAAAAAGATTCTGTTTATTCCACTTCTGTCATTTCCTCTGACCACTAATTACAGTCTTAGACTCTGGCAGGGAGAATGAAGTGAATTGAGGAGACAAATAGAGCTGTTTCAGTTACAAACGTGACCTTCTGAATTTTTAAGAATGTGGTGGGGAAGGTATGGATGCTTTACAGCTGTACCATCAGCAAGTCCTGGAGGATGGATTATTTCTTCAGGTTTCTGTTCAGTTCATCTTTGAACATATTCATGGTAGCTGAATTCCAGTGCCAATGTACTGCACTTAAACACAGCATTGTTTGTGCTTTGGAAATGCTTGTCTTTTTCAGTCAGCCAGTTACAAAGATGCTGTGGTTGCTTATGAAACTAGTTTTGAATTTAAAGTTCAGGCTTTAGGGACTCTGCTCATGGTTTATGTTGTGGCTTTTTGTTTGCTTTTGATAGATTTTAGTCATAGATTTAGTCATACACTAAATACTCATAAGTAATGTAAGTTTAGATCTGATAACATCCTCAGTTCTGTTGTTTAAAATTCAAAGGAAATGAATGGCAAAACTATCTGTGTCCCAAGTAGGTGTCTTTTCTGAAGCTACCTTTGATAAAGTGCAGAGATTTTGTAGACATGGAGAATAATGTGGTGGGATTTTCCATGGCCTTGAGAAACTTTATAATGCTGTTGGTGCTGTATACAACTTCACTTTTCTGTCTTTTGCTTTGTTGCTTGACAGTGTTGAGCTCTTTTGCAGGATACATTCATTCCCTCTTTAAATTGACTGTTTTATGCAAAGGTAAAGTAAATATTACTGACTTATAAAGGAGTTAAAATATTCTTACAAGTTTTTTGCTCATAATTTTTTGGCATGTTGTTTTCATATTTATTGTTTTAGGACCTTAGGTGGTGGCAGTCTGTTCTTAAACAGATGTAAGGCTGACAAAGAGCTGGAAACTCAAACATTTTGTGATGATGGCTTAGCAAAGATTGTTGCCCTAGGATAAATTATATTCTCTTCTTCCAGCCTAGCTAAACCATACTCAATATCCAATATTTATCAGTTTAAAATAAAAAAGCGAACTTTCCATTCAGTGAAGGGTACAGGTTATGTATTTTAATGGAATTTTTAAGTTAAATTATTTCTTAAATGCACCATTTTGATTTAGTTGATCCTGTTATTAGGTTTTTTGCATTGAATCATGCAAACTCATACCCAGCACAGAAACTCCACATCTCCTCAATCCGGACTTTTCACCCTCCACATTACACTTGTTATACCTCTTTCCCCAACAATTCTGTTTGATCTGGAGCCACTGTGCAGTTGCCAGCCATAACCTTCAGGGTAGGTCCTTGTCCAGATAAGGTAGGTAGGTGCCTGCCCTGCCAGCACCCTCAGTGGGGGCAGTGCAACTGCTTGACTCCTAAAAAACGTTAATTTTTTTTCCTCTCCTTTTTCCCTGTAACTGAGGGACAGCAGAGCTTGACTGCTTCCAGTGGAGCAGCTGAGTTGAGGAGGGACCTTCATATCTCAACATGGCAGCTCGTGACAGTCTCTGTGGGTGGCAGGAGCTTCCCTGGGTGAGCCGGTTCATGGACATCTGCAGGATGTCACTGTGGAAGTCATTTAGTTTCACTTTAGCCAAAACAAATGTGTACTAGCACAGGAATCACAGAGGCTTCTGTTTTATTTGAAAGCTTGTGTAAGTGAGAGGAAAAGAATACATTAGAAGATTTTTTTTTTACTGTAATAAAAGCATGTGTTTTTGTCTCTTTATTTCAGCACTGCAAAGTACAACATAATCACATTCCTGCCAAGGTTCCTTTATTCCCAGTTCAGAAGAGCTGCTAATGCATTTTTTCTTTTTATTGCATTACTTCAGGTAAGATCAACAATAAGATTCTAATGCTTTCAACTTGTGAAGAGAGCATTTATACCACAGACAATGTTTTGCAGAAATAGTAAGATTGCTGTACCATTCTTTCCGAGCTAGCTGGCCTCTCAGAATAGCTGTATTGTATAGATGTACCCTTAATAAATGCTTGGGGGTGTGGTTCATTTACTCCTTGGAGATAAAAAAATGCACACAAATATTTTTCTGTAAAACAGGTTAAGTGTAGCTGAAATACTGTCAGATGAAAAAGAGTGTTGTGACAGGAAAATTCTATTTAAAAATATCTGGCATACACAGAAAAGTGTTACATGTAGTTGCCATTTCTTCTAATGGAGGGTACTGCCTAAAAACCTGAACTTTGTGAATTTTAATCCTGTAGGCTGTTTTGAGGGACAGGGATTGCAGCTGAGAAGTGATCATTTATTCTTAGAGATAAGGATTGAAACTGAGGCTGGACAAAGAAACCCATTTGTGGAGTCCAGTACTGTAGCAGCTATTTCCCATATACAAGCTGGTCAATATGAAAGTTAGGAAGGAAGTACACAGTCTTTTCTGTACCACCACTGTAGCTTCATTAAGTGTGTTTGTAAAGTGAAATCCCTGATCCAGCTTACTGGGACTTTTTTGAAGAAGTACATAACATTTTGCACACCTATCAGAATATTTTAATTTTGTACTAGTTCAGGATGATAAAGTGGACTGTGTTTTTTTTCTATACTATTCTTTGGATGCATTAGTTGATGATGAATGAAAATTTAACTGTGGTCAGGTGCACTCATAATTACTATTGACTAGTTCTGCATTTCAAATATATTTGATAAAAACACGTTTTCTGCATAATTTCTAATGCATTTTTGAGAATGTGTTGGTTTGTCAGTTGTGAAGGTCATTGTGTTAGGGATTGGGGTATGAAAAAAATATTACTGAAAGATAGCACATAAACAACCATGTGTACTTTTTCTCCCTCACTTCAGGTGTTCCTGTAAGTGAAAGTGCTTTAAGTGCTTGGGGCAGTTTCTTAGGATACATCTGCCCAAGTAGCTTACACTGTTTTCTAGGGGGAAAAAGGTTCAGGGTTTCATTAGGTTTTCTGCCTGCAAGCCTGTGGCTTCTAAATAAATGTCTGCTAATCCCATCTGGCATCTCAGGCTAATCCAGTGGCCCAGCAGGGTTCGTTGTGGTGCCACTGTGCATCTCAAGCTAATGACACAGAATATGAGGTTTCAGAAACTGTTTGAGGTTTGGCATGACTGGGTGAGAGGCGGGCATATAGCTGTTGGGAGTGTTAGGAAGTGGAGTGTTAGGACTTTCAAGTCCACTATGTTGTGTCAGGCTATCAGTGAGACTGCAATGTCAGGAGAAAGGGATATGGGGTGATGGAATCAGAGTACAGGCCGGTGACACTTTCGCCTTCATATTTTGCATGGAAAATCACACGCAATTAGAATGGGAGTTCGGACATACATGTAGGGAGGAATGAAGACACAGGAATAGCTGGAGAAGCAATAGATCCCTTTCCTTTGTAGCAAGCACATAGGCACTTGCCCAGCAGTAACTTTCTGCCTCATTTCCACTTAATTCCTTGAAAAATGTGGTCTGGAGCATACATACATATGCTATGTACGTATAACATCCTGCTTTCTTTCAGAAGTGCAATGTGGTGATAGCAAAAAGAAATGTATATAATTCATAAGTAACACTGGCTGTTGTTCTGGCCATTTTTTGGTAAACTGAGTATGTCTTCTAGCTGCATTGAAGCACCACTAGTTAGTGAACTCTTTTATTGCAGAGATCTCATTGTCATCACACTGCATTACCCATTATAAGTGTGTTAAGGCCGCAATCCATTCAACTATCCATAATATGGATAATTGCCATTAAGAACTCTAGTCAGTATAAAAGTAATTATAGATAAGCATCCACGTATATCATATAAGTAGCTGAATTGTCTCATCATTTACTTTATGTATACAGCCACTTGCATCATCTGTGGCCATACCTTCATAGCAAAAATGTGTTTTATACAGTAGAGTGGCAGAAAGGAGCTTTTTGAAATTTGTCAGTTAATATCTATTATGATACAAAATACGTTGTAAGATACTAAAACTGTAAAGAAGCAAATATACCTGGGACTAGTGTCCACTCTAACAAAAATCTAAACTGATAAAATTAGTTGTGTTTTGTAGATAACTATTTTCATTTAATTTGAAACACAGAAAAGAAAGGTGAATATTCTGCAAACACTAAAACCTTTGGAAATAGCGCCACTGGACATTGTACTATTTCAAATTCAAATGTTCTTATATTGTATCAGCTGTTTTTGAATTGAAGACAGTAAACTTCTCTTGGAAATAGTCAGCACCATGTCTAAAAGTGAATTCTCTTGTTGTTATTTGCTCAGGAAGTGCTGCTGCTTGTATTAAAAATATGTTTTCAACCAGCAATGCAAAACATTTTTTTCTTTCTGTTTTGTTTTTAATAGCAAATACCAGATGTATCACCAACAGGCCGCTACACAACATTGGTTCCTCTTTTATTTATTTTAGCGGTAGCTGCAGTGAAGGAGATAATAGAGGATATTGTAAGTATTTAATAGCAATATTTTTAAATAGTTTTCCTATCTTTCATTTATAGTATTGGAGAAATTTTCCTGACTAATTCTGTGTTGACCCATTCTTGCCTTCTGGATGCTTTTGAAAGTGTCTGAAGCTACTTACTTCCGAAGATGAAATCTTAAAAATATGGTCTTAGAATTCTGAACTGTGTTTACTATGTAAACAAGTGACAATAGCATGAAAAAACAGTGACTGTTGTGTTTATTATATAGATTGTTTCTAACCAAATAGTTCTTAGTAATGAAGTGCAAGCGTATTTTTGAAGTGTGAACTAGAACCAAAGACTCCACAGAACCCAGTCATGTGAAGAATACTGCCAATTTTCTATCAAACAAGGACTCTGAAAAAGAAGATTGGAAGCTACTAACTTCATCTCAGGTGGAATCTTTTTAAAACCAAATAACCATTAAATATTTATTTGGTTAGAAAATTAATTTTTTTTCCTTCCTTCATGAGCAAAGTTCTTTACTTCCACTATTTTTGCTTTTGAGATGGATTTAAGCTCATTCTGTGAAGGAGATACTAGACTAATGTTTACAGAAGAATTGTGAGAACTTCTGGTTTTAGTCATTGAAGACAGTAGGATTAAAAAATCTTTCCAGAATACTTTTTTAAAACTTTAATTGAGGTGACTTTCAAAAATAGATGAGCCATTTGGAATTCTGTTGAGGATCTAGGAGGCTGCACAGTCTCAAGCAGCTTCACTTGTTATACTGTGGTGCTTTGACCTTGGCTGGACACCAGGTACCTACCAAAGCCATTCTATCACTCCCCTCTGAAACTGAACAGGGGTGAGAAAATACAATGAAAGACTCATGAGCTGAGATAAGGACAGGGAGAGATCACTCACCAGTGACTGTCCTGGATGAAACAGACTCAACTTGAGGAAATTAGTTTGGTTTATTACTAATCAAAATCAGAGCAGGATAATGAGAAGTAAAACAGATCTTAAAAACATCTTGTCCCTCACCCTCCCTCCTGGGCAGAATTTTATTCCCAATTACCTCCTTGCCTCCAGTGGCTCAGGGAGACAGGGAGTGGGGTTACAGTCAGTCCATCACATGTTGTTTCTACCAGTACTTCCTCCTCAAGGAGAGGAGTCCTTCCCCTGCTCCAACGTGGGGTCCCTCCCAGGGGAGACAGTCCTCCAAAAACTTCTCCAGCCTGAGTCCTTCCCACAGGCTGCAGTTCTTCACAGATTGCTCCAGCATGGGTCCCTTTCCGCAGGGTACAGTCCTTCAGGAAGAGGCTGCTCCAGTGTGGATGCCCCACAGGGTCACAAGGCCATCAGGAAACCTGTGTGAGCTCCTCCCTTGATGGGGTTACGAGGTCCTGCCAGGAGCCTGCTCCAGCGTGGACTTCCTGTGGGGTCACAGCCTTCTTTCAGGCATCCCCCTGCTCTGGCACAGGTCTCTTCCATGGGCTACAGGTGGATCTCTGCACCCTTGTGGACCTCCATGGGCTGCAGGGGCACAGCACATGGTCTTCACACAAGCAGCAGGGGAATCTGCTCCGGTGTCTGGAGGACCTCCTCCCCCTCCTTGTGCACTGACCTTGGTTGTTTCTTTCCAATATTTTTCCTCCACTCTTTTCTGGCCACAACTACTTCTTCACAAGAACTTTTTTCCCATTCTTAGATACATTATCTCAGAGTCTTTACTACCACTGTTGATGGGCTCAGCCTTGGCCAGTGTCAGGTCTGTCCTGGATCTGGCTGGCATTGGCTCTGTCAGACATGGGGAAAGCTTCTGGCAGCCTCTCACAAAAGCCACCCCTGTAGCCCCACTGCTACCAGAACCTTACCATGTAATGTCAGTACACTGGATGGCATTTTGTTTCCCAACAGAGTAATTCCTGGACCAATCTAAAAGGTGTCCTTTAGCTTGCTACTAAATTTACAATGTTTCACTTTATTATGTTTAGAATAAATAGTAACCTATTTGGTTTAATATATTTTGATGAATGAGTACAGGTCACTTGTGTAATTTTTGAAGTTTTAGAAATGGATTTTCCCTAGCTGTCAAATCCAGGTCCAAGCATCTATTTATTTCTGAAGTCAAATGCATAAAATCCTTAGTTTCCCTGTTGTGACTTTGCATGGTGGTGTAGACAGCAAGGGGAAAAGGCCTGTTCAGTTGTTCCCATTTCTCTGGTTCACTGCAACTTACTGTTAGTCTTCCATGTCTTGGTCCTAAGTATGATCTGCTGACTCCTGGTGGCCTGGAACAGACATAAAATGCTGGTCCTTGTTAGGCAGGTGCCTCCACCTATGCCAGGCTTCCTAGGCTCTTTCCAGTCAGTGTCTGTGGTAGTGATTGTTTTGCTTTTTCCTTGCATTGAATGAAAACTTTAAAAGAGCTGGGACACTGCCAACATGGAAGTGTTTGTTCTGAGTTACATTTTTTTGAGGCAAGAGAAAGGAATTTCAATCTCTGTTTCACTTTATACAAAAGGTGTTGGGATTTTCTGAGTACCGTCTTGTCCTCTCTCCACAAAAAGCATATGATGGAACCTGTCTATCTAACTTGCTTAAAATAATTGAGTCTTTTAGTTGATGTCTTTTGTATCTAAGGAATTAGTCTTGATGATTTGCCAAATCACTCTAGATGCTGAGAATTTCTTTATTTGCTTTTGTTCTGTTTTGTTTGTTTTTTTCTGCAGGTATGTTGTGAGGAGGATAATGCATTAGACACATCATAATATGTAAAAGTGCCCTGTCCAATAGAGGAATAACATTCCTGTTTGTGGGCTGTTCTCTTGAGTTTTGGAAAGTGTTGCAGGTAGCATAGTCTTTCCCTGCACACAAATAATGCTCCCTGGGAGCATTGTATTTGTTGGGTTTGAGCAGAATTACAATGTATGGGCAGAAACGTGATCAAGATGAAGAGAGAGTGTTGAGCTAGAAAAGAGGTTTGGAATGGAGAGTGGCTGGTTCACATGCTGCCTTTCTTGCTGATACAGTCCACTCACTCTTTTCCTCTGCTACCTCTGTGAATTGATGGTAGGCAAGGTACAGACCCCTGGGTTCTATCAAGCTCCTGGGTCACAGAGTTGAGTGGTCCTGCAAGACGCAATGAGGTTTCCATGAAATATTTTTCTTCTATTTGGAATTTCTAGTTTTTGCTCTCCTATAGTCAGCTTCTCCTTAAATACCTTTTTTGCTTTCTCTTTTCATAAACAAAACCCCTTTTGAAAAAAAGACATAAAATCAATTCATGTTCTTTCATGTATTTTTAACCATTCTGCTGGTAATGCTTACACACTTACACCATCTGTCAGTGTCTAGGCAAATATAAAACTGAGGCTGCTGCTACTGTACAAAGTGTCCCTTTTAAAATTATCTCATCCAGTCACTTTTCTTTTGTCATTTATTTCTACCATTTGCTGTTTGCAACATGAAGTATTTGGCTTGGTGTGGGGAATAAGACAGGGATCAGAATTAGTGGGTTTTGCATATATCAGCTAAACCAATAAAGTTCTTATTGCCAAATGCTATAGAGATACTTAAGAGCAATACAGCTTTACTGTTTTTTTCCTGGGAAAGCTGACCACTTGCTGCATAGTAAAAAAGGAAAAATATTCCTTGTTTTTACTTTTCATTATCTGTGTGTTTCTTTGCACAATGAGATACCTAGGATCTCCAGGAATGGTAATCTTCATGTAATATTAAAGCTTTTGGATAGGAACCCTATATATTGATATCAATAAATATACTTATCAAATACTACTTTCAGCTCAAGAACCAAATGTTTCTTTTTCTGGAATGAAATCCCAAGAAGAAAAAGATGTTAGCAAAAGACATTATTCATGAACAGCATCTGTTTCCCATATATGCTTCAAAAGTGCTAGCAAAATTTGTGACATGCAGTGCTAGATTGTCAGATGTTTCCAGTGATTTTCACCCATCATATTAAACTGTGACTTTTCAAACTGGAGGAGGTTCACCCTATGGGCAGACATCTGCTTTGGTCAAGTTATACTTTTCTAATGATCAAAGGTAATTTATCTATTCAGTCAGCCATGCTTTTGAAAGGAGAACCTGTTGATAATCTGTGAAAATCGAGTAAAAAAATAATACTTCAACTTTGCAAAGTGATAAGGTGGCCTTTTAAGAGCTGATAGCTTAGCGGCATGTCAACATTTTATTAGCAATAAATTTCTCAAGTAGATTGACTTATTTTTCTTTCAATTTACAAGATTGCTTCTGATTTTGTTTGTATTTCAAAGGCATGAATTTTGTACCTCTGTTCAAAAAAACTACCTACACCAATTAATTCTATTTAAATTAATTTTCCAAGACACATTCCTCCTCAGGAAAATCAGAGTTCATTAGTCCTAAATACTGTGTTTAAACTAGTACTCTCCTAAACTTTTTGTATTTGAGTTTGGTCATAGCTTGAAAATGCTGGTTGTTAGTAGCTGCATCAAAAATCACTGTCAAAATATTTCTCACAGCTATATTAAAACTGAGGGCCTCTTTAGAGGGGTATGCTGTCAATTTTTTTTTTTTTTGTTTGTCTGTTTATTACTGAAGTCAGCAGGCAGTTTTGCAGAAGTGAAGTCATATGTTTACACAGCCATTGCTTGACTTTAGATTTGTGTGAGACGCCTCCATGGTCTTTGCTATGGTAGAATCATCTCCCAGTTCCAGGAAGGGCAAAGTTATGGTACAGAAATGCACCAGTTCCTTATTTAAGGAACTTCTTTAAAGAGAGATTGCCCATGCAAAAGGGCATTCTAGTACAACAAAATTAGCCTGGAACTGGGTGACTTTCCAGTTGATTGTAACTATGAAAGTAATTAATAGCCCTGTTTAAATGTTTAGTTGTTTTATTGAGTAGAAGAGTGGGAGGGGGTAATAGATGTGGTTTTTATTAAAAGTGTGACAGCTTTATTTTATCAATGAAAGTCTTTAACCACTGTGCATTTTTAATTTAGAAAAGGCATAAAGCTGATAATGCGGTGAACAAGAAACAAACTCAAGGTAGGAAACTTTATTAACCTTTTAAAGGGGGGGTTGAATTTTTGCAAATGGTAGTAATGTAATTTGCAGTGCTGACAGGTAATTGCATATGTAGATCACTTCAAAATTTGGAACGGAAACAGTTGAAATAAAAATTTGCTGTGACATTAGCCCCACAAAATAAAATACATTCTGGATTAGGGTGAGAGGTTCCTAAGAAACTCGGACATTTACTCATTTAGCAAAGGTGATGCTGTAGCTGTCAAAAGATATAATCACCGGTATATTTAGTGGACCTACATTATAACTAAAAGTCTGCATTTCTGACTAGCATGATTTTTTTTCAACTGGCTAATCTTGAATAATTTGATTTTGGAGAACTGCCCAATAGGAAAGAAGACTCAAAAAAAAAAAGAATTGTCTTTCTATGCTGCTTCAAAACTATAGATTAAGATGAATGGAGGTTTTTTGGGCTTTAAGTTTTGGGGTTTATTTAATGAAATGAGTATAATGGTTTGATTAGAGATGATATTTTGCCAGTGTACCCTAACTAAAACTTTGGCATGTAATTATTTTTAATAGATTTTGATAAAGAAAAGTAGTATTCAGTCAGGAGATTCTTGTAGCTCAAAAACTGAGGGAGATATTAGCTAGTATGTCCTAAACAGTCTTGTCAGGTAGTTGCTTTGGTGCCTTCAGCTTCTCATGTTATTTGTTCTGAGGTAGGCCTCTCTTGATAGAAATGGTTCTGTTTTTATAAACAGGAGGGCAAATGAGTGGCATGTGAATTTCATTGCTGAAAGTACAAAAAATATCACAAAGAGAAGAATCTTATATGCAATCCTTTTGAAATAAATAATAAAATTATTTTTTTCTGGAGGAATGTAGTCATTGGTTAAAGATAAATAAGCATTTAGCAGTGCTAAACATTGGAAACATAGATTTTAAAGTTTGCCTAAATTGTACATAAGTCTTTAATATAAAATTTTTAGGAGATGGGAGGGCAAGAGAACTTATGAAACTACTGAGCATATAGCTCAGTATAACCTATGAGGAGATTACGATAAGAGAGACAAAACTATTGACTGAAAGCACTGGGAATAGAAACATCTGGAGAACAGGCCTGGAGAAACAGATAAGCTCTTAGCCATACATAAAAAACTAAGGAAAACTTAATGTAGACATCCAAAATCCTTTCATCAATTTTTCATAGCTTATGAGATTACAACCAATAGTTTTGGTGGCAGTGAATCCTGAAGGGCCTTTTGAATTTTTCTTTTGGTCCAGAGCATACAAAATTTTAATAAAAGGCTTGTTTTACTCTCTCTTGTGACTCTTCTTGGTTACCTCGCGTTAGGGTCTTTTGTAACTGTTTCTAAAATTCCCGAATGTTCCACGCATGCAAAAGAGCATTTCGGAATTAAAAATGTAATGAGGATACATAAAATATTGCTCGCACTGAGAAACATGTTTCTTAAACTAATGCGGGATTCACATAAGTACAGGATTGATCCTAGTGTACTGTCAAAGCAATATTTAAATGTATGTCAGATATAGTCTATTGTCAAAGCAGTAAATAAAAAGTTAATCAGTATGGTATTCTCTTACTTTGTTTTCATGTATTCAGCAGTTCCGTAACTCTGAAAAGGAGCCATGTGCATAGTACATTGTGGATGCAGCTCCACCTTTGGTTGTCTTTTAAACATATGAAATTTTTAATGAAACAGCATGTGCATGTACAAATTCTGTGTATGGGTTTCCCTTCATCTTTTTGTTCCTTAATGACTATCTATATCTCAGTTAACCTTAAGTAACTAGCTTTATAAATTTCCATTAGTATAAAAAACCTTTTGCAGAGGCTGCATTATGGATGATTTTTGTTACCTCAGGCTGCATACATATACAGTACAGTAGGACACCATCAGACATTCTGATGTGATGAAATCTGCATTTCTGCAGTGTGGTGAAGTAGCCTTCTCTAGGGCAGATGGAACATGCTTTGGAAAGTTGGTTGTTAGAGACAGCTGAAAAGTGGGAGGTACAAATGCAAAAATGAGGCTGCAGAAGACTTTATGGCACAAGTTTTCTAACCATTATATAAAAGATGCATAGCAATACTTCTTCTCTTTTTGTTCTCCTGAG
Source organism: Pyrocephalus nanus (assembly GCA_038380795.1). Classification (NCBI taxonomy): domain Eukaryota; kingdom Metazoa; phylum Chordata; class Aves; order Passeriformes; family Tyrannidae; genus Pyrocephalus; species Pyrocephalus nanus. The sequence continues at coordinate 49,500,690 of CM076264.1, forward strand.
AAAATGTATTTAACTGAATGTCAGTGTATGTTAATTGTGCTTAAAAGCTTATTAGATCAAGCTAGGGTTAAAGTACTCTTGAGATTAAAGGTGTCTCAGCACGTTTTCATGACTTATCCATTTGAGAGCCAATTTCAACCAGTTAAACCAGCAGGAAACAAATCCAGAAAATAAAAATTATAGTGTCCTTCCATGTAGTGGGTTAACTGGCTCTTAAAAGGGTCCAACAAACACTAGAGACAGCATGCATAGAGCAGTGAGGGCATGCACCTTTGCATGGGGGGACAGCAGGACAAGACCTTCCTTTAGCAGCCAGAATCCCCTTTTTAAGAAGCCCCTGGCCACGTCTAGTGATTTATTTTCATTTCAGACGTGCAGAACTCCACTGGCAGTTAGTCTACTGTAGCTATTTGTGAAATTTAGTTGTCTGGACTGCTGCAAAGTATACTTTTAATCCTCAGCAGTTCTTTCATCTGGTTGGTAGCATGGCCCCACGAACAGTATTGCTGACAGAAGGGAATGAAATAAGTAATTGGTGCATAATTATGATAAATTTTGGGTTCCTTAAGACAGTATTACAACTGCTGTTACAATCACACCAAATCTGTAGTTTTCCCAGTGAAGGGAAATGGTTTTTCAGAAGTGATTTTGTATAATGATCAGCTGATTGGTGAGACAGTCATTAAAATATCTTGCTTACTCTCAGAAAGGGAAACTGCTCCATTTAGTAGTGTCCTGACCATATCAGCACTAAAAAATTTTGGGGAAGGAACAGAAAGAGAATTTATCTCTTCCTAAAGAATTATTAAGCACATTAAATAATGATTGCAGACATCATTGAGATAGACAAGAAGAGGGGTCAGTCTGGACAGAACCTCCAGGAAGACCTAAATGTAAAGGCCATATATAGTCCCAGATTTTGATCCACCTTTTTTAAGTCAGCACATACTTGTGTCCTGATCAGGTACTTAAGATAAGCTTCCTCACAGTTTGAAAGCTGGAAGACACGGTGAAAGAGAAAAATCTCTTAAAGCTGTCTGAATATTGATGCATAGCAGTATGTTTTCAATTTATTCGTGCGTATCAATCTTCAATAGCTTGTAAGTGGGGCTAAAAAAAGGGAGTTACCTTTATTATTCCCTGAAAACACAATTAACTGGCAAACAAAGCATGGGTTTTGTGTCATAATAGTAATACTTAAAACTAGAACAGTGGAATGTGGATGCAATATTAATTTCAACTATCAGGGGAAAATTTGACTAAATTTTAAGCTAAATAGTATGCGTTGATTTGGGGGATTTCCAGTATGCTTATTGAGGAGATGACCATGGTGATCCTGAAGTTCCCTGATATGCCAGTAACAGTAAAATAGATTAACCATAATAAGCCTCTTGGCATCTTTTTATATTAATCTTTTTTGTATGTATCTCATCAATATTTTAACTGAGAAAAAAATCTTGAATTTATCCCCCTCGCCTCCCCACTAATTTTGTAACTTTTTAAATTTTGAACTTTTTATTCCAGTTACTAATCTATTTTGGAAAACACCACAGTATCATAAAATCTATATCAGATTTATTTGATTCTCAGACCCTCTAAAATGTTCTGATTGACTTTATAATAAGATTCTGTGGTACAAAAACTGTTATAAAGAACATGTGTTGTATAATTGAAATGCTTGACCCAAATCCATAGAAACAAGGCAGGCTGTAAAATATTGTCTATTTGAATGTCTGTATCGCTTTTCATAAAGAATCTAGCACATACCTGTATGCAGTTATATTCTACTACTGGAAAATTCTTTCTTTTTTTCCTTTTTTTTTAGTACTACGAAATGGTGCGTGGGAGATTGTCCACTGGGAAAAGGTGTGTGTCTCTATTGTGGCTTTTAGAGCATAATGGATACTTAATATTTGCTTTATTTCTCCAGATAATTGTAAGTTATGAAAATTAACTGGTGTTATGGAAAATGTATAATCTTTTGTATTTTATTTTTTGTTTGTTAAGATTTGCTATTAATGCCAAGGTTGTGGATGTTTGATCTCTATATAGAGCATTCACTTAAGAGTTGGACCTGATGATCCTTGTAGGTCCCTTCCAACTCAGAATATTCTGTGGTTCTGTAATTTGTCTCTCAGAACATAACTTTAAAGTCAGGTCAGTTTTGATGGCATGAGTCAGACAAAACTGGTGGGCTTTAAGTTCAGTGAAAATAACTTGAATAGTATGGTGGCATATGGCAAAATTATACACTTCCTTGGTATTCTTTGGTTTGCCAAGGCAGAAACTTCTTTCTGGAAACTAGTTATTTTGTATATTTGTTGAACTTCCTTGGCTTAAGTCATGAGAACTTTAAAAACTATTATGCAGTACTTAGGAGGGGACTCTTAAAGGTAACTTCCAAGGACTAAATATTATACTGCCTATCTAGTCACTTAGTCTTATTGGTTTTCATACCTGAAAGCTTGAAGAAAATTTGACCCATAGTAAACTGGAAGAAAGATTCAGATGAAATTGGCTTATACCTTTGAAGAAGCAAGGATAAGGTATATAGTGTGAGGCGAAAAAAGGATGAGTTTAGATGAAATTAATTTCTTCTTTGACTCAACTTCAGTCTTCCAATAAAGTATTTTACAAAACTAGCGGAAGTAAAGAGCTGCATACAGAAGGTAGGGATTAGGCCTGTTAAAGATTAGGTTTTCAAAGAGTTGCAATGACTTTTGAGTACAACTCCAGCTGTACAGTCTAAATTCTCAAGTGTGTGAATTTCTAATAGTCTTTTTAGCAAATTCAGCAGGTAACTATTTACTATGCTTAAAACAAGGGGTTAATATATTTTGTTTGAGACCATTAACCAATTCCCAGTTTTCTTTCAGGTAGATGTTGGAGATATAGTTATAATAAAAGGCAAAGAGTATATACCTGCTGACACTGTACTGCTCTCATCAAGGTAGAGATGCCCACTGATGCTTATAGTGTAGAGGCTGGTTTCTCTACCCTGCATTTATTTATTTATTTGTTTGTGATTGCTCCAAGGAAATAAAGAATAAACAAAAATGATGCTGTTTTGAAGTATAGTCTTTGGTTCATTCGGTTATGTATCATTTCAGGCAATGTTTCTTTAAACTGTGACAATTGCAGTTTTGAAATTACACCGGCATTCAATTTAGCCACAACAAAAATTTTGTTATTTGTTATTTTTTTGTTGGATATAGTATAAAAAAGGGTGGTTTTCTGTCTAAAAATTTGACTTCAACTGCCATACTTAAGCAGCTTGACTTTTTTATATACCCAACAAATTTCTTCCCACAAGTAAATCAAAATGGGTGTACTACAGGGAACAAAAATGGTTTTTAATGGATATAGTCACCAGTTTGATAGCTGGATCAGGAAAAAAAAAAGTGAACATGAGATGTGAACCACCAAATTAGCACTGTCTTTATAAGCTGAACACTCACTTTATTATAAAATATATATATATAAGGATGATTTCAGCACAGAAAGCAAGACTTAATTTGTTATGCTGTGACTCTTTTTCATGGACAATCAGAGGTTGTTTATCATCATTTCCTTGGACAGTTTTATTTAAGAAATCCACATCTTATGTGGAAGATGCACATTTTTCAACATCTATTTGATCAGGTCAACAGACAACATATTCTAAGACTACTTTTTAATGAGTATTATTTAAAAGTGATCAATTGTATTTTAATATGTTTTCTGGCACAAGCAGAAGCATTATATATATGTGATTATGATTTAGATGTAAACCCTCTGTGATCCCACTGAAGTTAATGAATCCAGTCATACCTACAGTTAATAAAGTTAGGATCTTATGTTTGTCTCTTGACAGACTGCAGTATAGACTAGTACATTGTTTATTCTGTCTTCCATTACATCTCAAAATTAAGTGTAACTCTTCCTAAAAGACTTTTATTAAATTATTATCAAGTGTAAGGTAGTTGCCAGATAGTACTGTAAATTTTTACCACAGTCTGTCTTCAGTCCTTATTTTTGTCATAATTTAGCTGGGTTGTTATTGAGTGTCTTCTATAAGCCTTTTACTTCTGCACTTTGAGAAGCATTTATAAATTTTATTGGTGCTTCTCCACTAAGATCTTCGTAGGCAATGCACTGTGTGGCAAGAACACTTGTTCTGTTGGCCTGATAATAGCTTGTCATGCTAACCCTGGTGTTTTGCAGGTGGAACAGATCACGTCCTCTCCAAGCAGCTTCTTCATAATCTTTCTGAGTAATCTCCTAAATTTGAGTCTTTGCCTAGGTGTCTTCACAGTTTTACCCTTTGGATTTGAAGGATGCTTGCATGACAGTGTTCTACAGTTGTGGTTTACCCACAGAAAAACTGTGGGTAAACAACTGCCTGAAAAGACTACTTTACAGGCATTGTTTCCCCCTGAAGGAATATCACATGTTGATAAATTGAAATAATAGTTAGCTGCTATTTGACTTGGTCAGGACTGTTACCACTTTCTTTAACCTCACTTTAATGCCCTTATCAGAATGAATTATGTGTGTCCACCTATGACCATTACTCACCTTGAATTTTCCTGTCAGATTTTCTTCTAGGATCCAGTTTACAATGGGGGCTCTTTGAGTCATAACTACTTTTCTGCGCCCAGTTCAGGCATTTCTTCCAACTGAAACTTCCTGATTAGTTATATTACTAGGATCCTGTTGCAGCCGTCCTTCCAGGAGAGAACCTTGTACTACTACATTATCCCTAGTTCTGCCTGCATACCAGCATGTACTCTCCTCCATCTCTCATCCTCATGTGGCCATGTATTCTCCAGGAAGACAGTCCCACTGATTTTGCTTTTCAGGTGTTTACTGATGCCCAGTCACATTTAACATTTCAGAAACAATGCAAGTCTGTGGGCCTAGTTTTAATTCAGACTAATATTTGGTTCTTTTTACCAGCAGTATCAGTTTTTAGAGAACAAGAGGATCTCAATTATTTTAGGAAACGATAATTCTTACAGTGGAAGGACACAAAGCACTGAGATTTAATTCCATATGGTTCTTGCTTGTTCAGTGTTCACAGAGATTTACAAAGCTGAAACAAAATACAAAATAATTATCAGCATGTCTGCATAGAACAGGTACTTTTCACTTGGCTCTTGAGAAAAGTTGATGGAAAATCTTTTGTTGTGACTTTTTTTTTTTAATTGATGTATGGAGTGGCTAGAAACTTCATCAATTGAGAAATAAGCATAACTTTTTTTATTTTTACTGTACAACATCATTGTGTTCTGCATCTTAAAACTAGTGCCTTACAGTAAAAACGGAAGTGTTCTAGCTCTTTTCTTTCTGACCTGATTAAAATAGATTTTGAAAACATGGTCATCAGACATTTTAATTAACATGTATTTTTTCAATAATAATTTTAAACTCTGTCTTTTTGTCTCTGTTCCTTTGTTTTGTTTTGGTTTGGTTTGGTTGTTGGGATTTTTTTCCCCTGTCACTTATTTTTCTGTTCTAATCATTTCAAACTGGGATGTGTAGGTGGCAGTAGGGGAAGTAGTGAAAGTGACCAATGGGGAACATCTCCCAGCTGATCTCATCAGTCTGTCTTCAAGGTTAGAAAAACTAGTTGCACAGGATATGTGTATGTGGGTCCTCATATACCAAGTATGAACAACACTGCCATATTGATAATCTCTGCTATGCTGTTCACCTTTCTTCAACAAAACCTACACATTTATAAAATTAGGAAGGGTTCAGTTGATGAAAATACAGATCATTAAAGCATAAACACATGCTAACGCTCCAAGAAATGAGAACTTTTTTCAGTCCTCTTTGTTTTTACACTATCCCCATGAAATTTTAGCAGACAAGTTTTCATTGAATAAACACAGTTAAACACCAGGATAAATATATGTTTAATTCCTCAGAGCAAATAAAAGAAATATACATGTTTCTACCAACTCCCCATTTTCAGCAAAGAATATAGTTCAATGTTGGTAGGACTGGTAGAGGACCCTCTGCACAGACTTGGATGTTGCACAATCTCTGCTGCATGCGATGGCAAAAGCAGCGTTGTTGTTGTGTATTGTGACAAACTGCATGTTTCTTGGACACGTCAGCTTTGTGCTATTGTCTGCACTGTTACCACACTTTGTCTTTCCCTAACCAATCAATGGGCCTGCCTTGATCTAACTGTAACTTACTGTGGAGCAATCTGCTACCGTTACTACAATTAAGCATGTGTCTCTCACTTGAAATGTCTTTGCTGCCTTATTCTGTTTTAAAAGTGCTTCAAGAAAATATTGTTTGTTTTTTATTCTTAACTGATAAAAATGATAGAATGGTGATAATGTCTTATACAGGTGATTCCATCCAAACAATCTAAATAAAAGTCATTTATATTTTTAGAGAAGTTTGCCAATAAAATTCTAGCCTGAAAGCACCTTATGATAATGATTTGCCACATTTTAATGCTTGTACTTTATAAAATTATGTTAGAATAACATTATCCTGCAAACACTCTAAAATTGTCACCTATCATTAGCCACTGTTACATTAATAAAGAAAAATTTAAAAAGCATTTGATGCTTTAATTTCATGTTAGAAAGAAGAAAACATTAGAAGCTTTAAAGTGGTATAGAGAGTAAACCTTTATTCTTTGAAGTTTTATTACTTATTTGGTCCTTTAAAGAATCAAAACTTCTTTCTGTCACAGATTTAAGTAGTAGGTGTTCCGTCCTCATGCCCAGAAAATGAGAGCTGACTGGAGTAACTCAGAAATCCTGACCTATTAGGCCTGTTCTTGTTTATTGTCTGGTTGCAGAAAAGTAATTTTCTCCTTCTACATCTCTGCTTTCCTAGTTAACAATTCTATCGTGTTTGTAATATGATTTTAAAATCTGAAAGTGTTTTACAAAATCAAAAATCACTGTGTTCTGTTACACATCAAAAAAATTATATTGGAAAAGTTAAATCCAGGGAATAAGCCATTTCTCAGTATGTGTCAAATAGATGGAGTATTCAAGTAGTAATGTTCTGTGTGAACTTAAAACTTTTCCTTTATAAAAAAGCTTTTGAAATTGCATGAGGAGGATATATTTCAAAAACTGTACTATGTTATCCATGATGTAGACTTTTTTTGTAAGAAAACCCTTTTGCAAGAAAATTTCTGTGTCTGAACTACTGTTGCCTACTGTAGTAGGCATTGCGAATGCACGACACTAGTGCCCGGATCTTAATCCTGGGTATAAAGATAGAACACTTTTGCTGTGCACAGCACTTTTGTCAGTGTTTCATTTAAGAAAATAGGTGTTGGCAAACTTTTCTGAAAATGTAAAGTCCTGTTGGTTTTTACAGATTTGGCTGTAAATTATTCTGGCTGTGAAGATTTGATAAGACAAACCTGTTTGCATAAAGAGGTATTACAAGATTACAGGAAATTTATGGATTTTGACATTATAATTTTAAATTCAGGAATTTTTTTTCTTAATAGTGAACCCCAGGCCATGTGCTACATCGAAACATCTAACTTAGATGGTGAGACAAACTTAAAAATTCGACAGGTAGGAATTTCACTTTTGAGAGTATTGCTAATATTATTTTTGTCTATTATTGCTTATAAAAACATTTTGTTACATTAATGCCCGTTTTAGAAGACTGTGAAATTTTAGTGTTTTGAATAAAAAGCTATGGGTTAAAAGCAGAAGAATGGATGGTTACTCCTAAGTTATTCTTTCTGCTTTGTTTTAGGTAATACAGGCAGAAATGTAAGTAGTTTGAGTATTGGTTTTGTTTCTAGAGAAGAAATGAGGCAGAAGCCCTGCAGAAAGCAGCTGATAGTGCCCCATTAGGGGCAGGTAGAGAGAAGCAGTTTTTGAGTGTGCAGTCTCTATGCAGGGACAGTCTTGCTGAGCTAGGAGATGTATTATGACCCTGTCTTGATCATGGTATTTTGAGATACCAAGGTCACTTTTTTGCTGTAGCATCCAGCAGTGTTACAACAAAGTGTAGCTGGCCCGTTTTGCTCCCACAGGGATATGTGTTTTCTGGTCTTGCACTATTGGATTTATAATACCTAGGTTTATAATTGGATAGTGATTTTTAATGTCATGACAAATGAATTCTGTTTACAGGGTTTGTCACTAACATCAGAGATAAAGGACACAGAAAGCTTAATGAGACTTTCAGGCAGAATTGAATGTGAGAGCCCAAATCGACATCTCTATGATTTTGTTGGAAACATCAGACTGGATGGGCATGGGTATGTAAATACAAGGAATGAGATTTTGGGAGATTCAGTCTATCAGTAGATAGCTATATGTTGTTAAACTACTGAAGTTAAAATATGAATAAGAAATCTTTTTTCATTTATTCCTTGCTAGACTTTATTCTTTTAAAAAAACTAAGGAGATAAAACCTTACTTCTAATGTCTACAGCTGGAGTTGTTATACTAGTTGTCCTTCAGAGAGCAATAGCTATTAATAATAGAAGAGAGTGCTGATCATATTATGATAGTTCTGGAACATGTATGTAGTAACTCACTTCTTAAGCATCTCATCTGTTACAGAAGCTGAATAGAAATAGTTTCTTCTCTGTTTTTTTTTATTATTGTTTTCTTCTGTTTAAGTCTGGAGTGGAATGGAGTCCATCGCTGTATACCTCAAATTCTTCTAATTTGGTAGCTGAAAGATGTTTAATACCTTAGGTTACTGAAAGTACATTCCTTTCAAAAGAGACCACGGGCATTTACAACACATATGCTTGTAAAACTGCTCCAAAAATTCTTAAAATACTTACATGCTTACCAGATGCTGATATTTGGAGTCTTCTGTGAGTTCACAGAAGATTCCTTGCTAAACCCAGAATTATTGAGTCGTTCACTCCCAAAGATTTACAATATATCTTATTTATTTGGTAGGTATTTATTCATCCGTATCCAATATTATTCATGTTTGTGGTTTTAGACTAATACATATAGTACTAACTAATTATTAAATACCTCTTTTTTTTCCCCTTAATATTCCATTTTTTATTTACTGATTTCTTACAGATCCATTCCAGGAGTTTTCAGTCGCAAGAGTGTGAATCTATTAAAATTCCACTGTACTTGTCATTAAGAAGAGAAAAACATTTACCTGTAATTCTTCTCTGAAGGTAATAGTTATAACAGATCCACACATTCGGTCTTACTCCCTGGCTAGAGGGAAAAACATACTTTTCTTTTAAATTGAATGGTTTAATTTTTTTAAATTGATTTAAAAAATAAATATTGAATGTGATGATGGCTATTATGCCTCAAGAATGTGTAGGAGTACGCCATCTGCTGGTCAAGTAATTTATTGGAGAAATTCAGTTTGAAATATTTTCACTATAGTTCGTTCCTGTGCGGTAGGATAGTTCCAAAAGTGTGGCTCTAATATAATATTTACCTTCAGTGAAAAAGAATTGCAGGTAAGTAAATCTTTATGGATCCTGACCTTACTTCAACCTGAAAAATCAGGAATGAGTTCTTTTTTTGCCTATCTTAGAGGTAGCACAAATTCATCTAATTGATATTTATTTATCCAGATCTTTAAGACCTTCCTACCAGTTTATGTAGATTGAGCAGTTGTGATTTACACTTTATCCACTACCATCTTAACATATTTGCAAAAGCAGTAGAGGATACTGAAAATTTATCTCCCTCTTCTTTCACTTTGTGTAAGTTATTGGAGTGCCATAAATGTTGCATCTGGTTGACCTTTTCAGTCTTTTTCCCTTCACTGGAGAGCAATTAAAAAAAAAAAAAGTTGGGTTTTTTTTTCTTTTGAATACTCTGTATTCAAGGAGGTAGAACACCACTACAGTTATTTTGTCTTTAGCTAAATCTGTGGACTAAAAGAGGCAAAACTTCTCTTGGTATCCTCAGCTTCTGAGTGAGCTAACTCTTAGCTCTAAAGTTTGCAATTCTTTATTAAACTCATGAATATACAGAAGCATGTCAACTTGGTTTTAGTCCATGAAGACAATTACCTAGAGAAAGGAGAAAAGTTTTTTAGCCTGGATTAATTTGAAATTACAACTAGGCAATGGCTTGGATAATGGTGAGGGCATTGTGCAAAATAAGGGCAGATACTGGTTATCTAGACCAGAAGTAAATTCTTTACTGAAGACATTCTTAAAATTTTGAATAAGAGTATACTTGTTACCAAAATCATTTTGTTATGTAAGCTTTCAAATCTGTCTTAGCAATTACTATCTCTTTATATACCCTTGACCGCTCTGTCAGGAAAGTATTCTGAAAGGATATTTTCCCATTCAGAGCATCCCTTACTGAATACTACCCGAATGTGTTGCCGAGAGTCATTAGTTTTGTAGAATACAAGAGAAATCAGATCGGTTGGATCAGTTTTGAGAAGGCTGAGGCTGGGAAATAAGACACTTGAGATTTGTCTTGTCATTGCACCATGACCTCATTAGCGAGTGGAGTATGATGACAATGTTGAGAATTAGTAGCGTAATACGTGGCAGATCTGAGCTTTCCATGCCTCTGGTTGCTTTGCTCTCTGTTTTCATCTCCTTGATCTGTGCACGAGTTCTACTGGACACAACTCTCACTGGCTGCAATCCCAGTTCTCTTCTGATTGTCTTCCCAGTAAAAGACTTGAGAGTAAAGTCCTGTCCAAGTTAAAGAATGGTATCCATCGGAGAGCCACTGTCCTGATGGGAAAATAAATCAGTGAATTCTGCAGTAGAGAGGACTTTACTACATATTCTTCACAGTTTTTAGAAAGGGAAAACAGAGGAAGATTGGGAAGTGGCGGAAAGAGGCTTAGAAATCACCTGATTCTTGAAGGAGTACAAGAGTTAGGGGTTGAAGGTTTTGACTTCTGCTTTCCTCTCATTTATTAGGTGAAGGCACAGAAGGTCTTTTGGCATTCCAGAGAAAGTCCACAGTTCAAACGTTTCCAGTTTATCTAAGGGAGACTTGCATATAGCTGTAGAGAGATTTTCCTTTCTTCTTCTGTGGCATTCGTGTTAGTGTTAATAGACTGAAAATATCTCATTATTGTTGGAATGATAGGTAATCCATTCCTGAATGGATTGAAATGTCTGTCTTGTGTTGATGAATGATCCTAAAACCTTAGAATGGTTCTAATCAAGGAATGCAAATAAATACAAGTGCAGAAGCAATCTTTGTTGGAAACAGGGGTCTCTCTTAATGATTCTTGAGTAACTCAAACCCCAGATGTTCCTTTCCTACTTGAAAGGATATTCAGTCTCCTAATTTTGCCATGATGCAAATTTCAGATTTAGAAAGTAAGTTAATATTGGTAAATATGTTTAATATCAGTAAATATGTTTTATATTTCAGTTTTCTTTTCCAATACGTTCTTTTGATGCAGAGCCTGCACCTAGAAATTGTTTTCCATGGCAATATCATTCAGCATTTCAGTTGCTGAGATATACTTTGTGGCTGGGGAGAACAATTCCTTAAACAGTCACTATGCTCTCTGATAGTTTCCTAGAAAGTAAGTGGACTAAGCTGTAGTGGGGGAAGGGCTGGTTGTTAGTTATTTGGTTTTTTATAGAAAATCACTCAAATATTTTTCCAGAATAATTTTTTCCTAGTTTCTATAAGAACTGATTCCAAAAAATTTGTTTGCCACTGTTGATTTTCGGAGAGGAATAATGTGTTGTTTCCTCTTTATTTGCAGTCTTTGAGTCTTAAAATTTTGTGTAAGAGGAGGGAAGGGGACATGATGATCCAGAAGAAATTATTACCTGAAACTTGCTCACTGAGACTGACTATTCTTTGTGCTACCCAAAATGTTACCAAATATCATGGCTTTCTCAGACACTTTTTATCTTATATATCAGAGATGTAATTGCTGTCATTGGTCAGTTTATTTGTGATCTTCGTAATGTGTTGGTTTAGAGACACTAGTTTTAAATAAAAATGCCAAACATTAGAGCACTTTTGACAAATCTGAACTGGTAGCTGGTATTTATAGAAAGAAAAGCACCAAAATAGCGCATGATTGTCCAAAGAAGAGAATAATAATGATCTAATATTTTTATATTTTAAGAAAAAATTTGAGCTACGTTATGAGGTCAGCTGTCTGAATTTAAGACAGTTAAATGTTTCCAATGTCTTCTGAAGGTTTTTTGCTTCTTTACTTCATGCAGTTCTAAAAGAATAACAGAAAAAAATTTACCTGATTTTGCAGTTAAAAGAAGGTGCATGAAATATTATTGTGAATGTTAAATAATTGTGTTAATAAAGGATATTTATTTCTCTGGAAGAGTGAATTAAGCTAAGAGTTCACAAAATTACTTCTTTTGAAAATTGCTTTTGAACATCAATTTTTGAAGAGAAAATTAGAAAAAAGCTTTGTAGTCATAAATCACAGGAAAATCAGACATTTTTGGTTTCAGTATGCTTACTTAGTAGTACCATATCAAAATTAGTAGTCCATAATAAAAATTAAGTGGTATGTAATATTTTTGGAACCTTGTTTTAAGTTTGACTGTTTAAGTGTTAAAATGAAAAACTCCTTCCTTCTAGTACTGTTCCACTGGGATCTGATCAGATTCTTCTACGAGGAGCTCAATTGAGAAACACTCAGTGGGTTCATGGGATAGTTGTCTATACTGGACATGACACAAAACTTATGCAGGTTTGTCACTTGGATTTTCTCTAAACTGTTTTGCCACCCTAATTTATCATTCCACAGTAAATCCCTTCAGAAAACATGGCTTGATTCAATATAGTAGTACAATGTCAGTAATAGTATCTTTCATATGAACTAAAACCAATAAAAATTTCTTGTCATTTTTAGTCACTTAGTCACAAAGTAGCTTTTCCACTAGTGAGCGTATTCATTGATTCTATTTTGTAACTTGTGCTTTGAAAACTTTTTTATTAGCAAGTCAGATCATCATAGTTTTCTCGTTCCTCTTTTTTTGCTTTTGACTGCTCCTAAAACTTTGGAGCTTTTCTTGTGGAGCTTTCTTTCAAGTACAAAGGTAAGCATTCTTGTCAGAAAACAAAATGAGGAGGGAAGAGACTGAAATTACTTTGCCTACTGTGTTTTGAAATACCAAAATTGAGATGCATTTGTTGAGAAAAAGGAATGCTTTCAGATTGGTCATGGATGTCTTATTTTTTGCTTTCCCTGTTTGTAAAATAGTTCCTTGGGAAAGTGTGTTTGTGTTAGCATTTGTCTTCTACAGCCCTGATACAGTATATGCACATTCATTTTTGATGCTTACTGATAGCTGTTACTGTCACGAGTGTTCTGTGTGATTGTTTAAACTGCTTCTGGCACAAATCTAAAGCTTTAATTCATAGATTTATAAGCTGCTCTTTTTTTCAGTAAAATAGGGCATTTTTATGATGTATTTGAGAGAATATTTAGAAAAGGATGCAGTAACATGTAATTTGAAAAGCAAGAACCATTTCACTGCATCTAATAGCCACTCTTCTTTTTTGTCCTTTGCAGAATTCAACAAGTCCACCTCTTAAAATGTCTAATGTGGAACGGATAACAAATATTCAGATTCTGATTTTGTTCTGCATCCTTATTGCCATGTCTTTGATCTGCTCTATTGGTTCAGCTATATGGAATCGAAGGCATACTGGAAGAGACTGGTATCTTGATCTAAACTGTAAGATGTAAAATAATATTTTAGTATTCAATTGCCTTTTGTATTTGGAAAGGAGGATGATTACCATCCTTTGCACAGTGGGTTTTTTTGTCAGTCTCACTCTTCTGGTTGTTGACTAAAGTCATTAGGCTAGGTATATCTCAACAAGTAGAAGATTTACCTTGTTGTGCCACCTAAGCTCTTGTTGAATTCAGTATGGGTGAGATTTGTTGTTTGCCTCTGCATCTTTCAGGCACTACATCTCTGCAGCTCAGCAAAGTCTGTATCAGTGTTCCACTGACATGAACCAGCTTCCTAAACATCAGACTAAAGCCACTTTGAGCTATTAGCAATAGATTACATTCAAAGCTTGCAACTGGACTTGTCTATCTCGCATTGGCCTCTTTAGCCATCAGCGCACTTGTAGCAAGCGTGGGTAGAGCCCTTCTCAAATCTTCATTCGCGAAGCCTGGCCATGATGATGACATTAAAGCTGCAGTGACTTTCTGAGTTTTTAAACTCACTTATACCAGGAAGTGATGCTGTGGCTTTATGATTTTTACTATACAGAGATTTAACTAATTATTGGCTGCAAACCTCAGATGTTAACAAACTTTTCCTAAAGACAGATAAAAGAGGCAAAATGTTTTCATCTAATATTTTATACTGGACAGCTGTGCTTAAAATGGATGCAAGACAGCGTGATGTTATTTAGGCCTTCACGGCAGCATGCAACCTGTTGACATATTTTGACCCTCTGTGAGGAAACTAGATTTAAAGGAAGTTTTCATGAATATGTTTTGTGGTCAGTTATTCATGTTTCCAGAATTTCTTACTGTGGGTTTAAAGCCTTCTTTACTTAGGCAGTAGAACCAGAACTAGACTTTGTGCTTCTGAAACAACAGTACAAAGCTTCTGAATGTAGGCATCAAAGCAGGGGTTATAGGGGTTTGACCAGTTTTAAAAGAAAAATCTTGGCATTCTGATTTGAAGGCACTCAAAGATTCTGTGTCTTTTAATTAAGATGGTTTGACCAGTATCTGAATATTATTTTATTTACTGTTATAAAAAAAGTGTCAAACTTCTTTAATCTTAGTAGTCATTACTGAGAAAATCAATGTCATTGTGAATGTTAGCTCTCCGGTTTTTTATGTCTTTCATTTGATGCTGGAATTTATATTAATGAACACATCCAAAAGCTTCTCTCCTGAATCTTAGAGTAACAACCAGATCCACATTGCATAGGCAGTGGAAACCTATCTGATGCTATTTTTCTGTTTGATATTTTCTGTGAGATATCTGAAGGCTGACTCCATCTTTTACCATTTTCCTGTACTGGAGACCAGATTTTCCCATTCACGTTCTCTCTGAGGTGCTACTGTTAGAGTTATGTAAAAGGGAATAGTGGTATAAAACTGCTTGTTATGTATGTTAATATTCACATTTCCAGTTGTTTTAGAACTTCCATTAAACTCTCTAATTTCATCTCTTCCCTTCATGGAGTGTGAATTTACCTTTCTAATAGTATTTGGTGGGTTGAGGAAGAGTTTACAATGATGTGAGGGTGAATAGGGAAAAAATTCATTCCACTATGTATTTCCTCCTTTCAAAATATGAAACTGTAAAATTTTGAGTTTAGAATTTGGTTGTGTGTATAGATATTAAAAATTATGACCTTAAAATATAGCAAAAGAGAGAACGACTGGTAAGTTTGGTTTTCAGAAATTAGAGTAAATTTAAACTCCACTGTTATAATAGAGATCCTTAACTCTGAGGAAGGTCATATTTATAGACGAGTCATACTATAATTAATTCCAAGGTTTCCTCTTAAACTCAGAATATTTTAAAAATCAGCTGTTAATGAAATATTCTGAATACACTGTGTATATGTACTTCCAAGTACAAATATTCATTTGCTTTGCTTTGGTTTTTGGCAGATGGTGGAGCCAGCAACTTTGGATTGAATTTCTTGACTTTTATCATTCTCTTCAATAATCTTATTCCAATCAGCCTGTTGGTTACACTTGAAGTTGTTAAATTTATCCAGGCATATTTCATAAATTGGGTAAATATTATTTTTATAATATTCATTGACTTCTAAAATCAATTGTTTTACAAGTAAATGAAATGATGGATTGCTTGTCTATGTATACCTTTTTTTCAGACTTTCTTTAAATGTACACAATAAAGTATGCTGTTTATTTATTATTACTGGACTCTGAGAAGGTAATAATAAATTGTTTTATTTACTGCTCTTATACCTGCACAAGATTGGTTTTTTGAAATGTGTTTTTGTGCCTTTTTACTTTTTCATTATTGACATTCAGGTATTATTTTCATTCAGAATGATCAGAAGAAAATGTGTTGCAGTGCTGGGGAGTTTTGTCCAGTTTCGTTTCTTCTTTCTAAACTTACCATGTGTTTTGATTTTTTTGGCATTTTGCTGATTTTTTCACAGCACCACCAGAGTTTAATGGAGTGGTTTTTTTTGTACAAAGAAAATGTCTGATAGTATTATCACTTAGGAAATATATAGACTTCATTTTAGCATCCTTTAAATTTTTTTTTCTTAATGAATTAATGGGGGGAAAGAAGGATTTACTCTGTTTACTCTGTTTGGGGTGGGAGTGAGATATTCTCCTTAAAGCCATATAAGTATGCCTTCCATTTTTCTGGTTTTTTCCTAATGCAAATTAATCATACCATTCTAAACACTTTATTCTGATTGCCTTATCAAATGTGTGAAATAGATTATTGTGTGTGAGATATGTCATGCAGATACAGATAATAATGTATGTGGAGTAGCAGGTGAAGCAGATGCTTTATTTTAAAAGTTAAATACTTTTGTGAGCAGTCAACTGGTTTTGATTTCCTAATTTTTTTGTCCTATAAAATGAATTGTTGACAAATAGGAGAATTCCTTTATGTTCTGCATTTTAAAATAAATATTCAATAAGACCCACCCATTTTGAATGTGTAGATTGCCGCTGTTCATATAAGAAATACGAAAGACAATTTTAACTTCTCTTCCCACCCCAGTAGCATTTAATTTATCTTTATTTGGGACTCTGGACATTTATCTTAAACATTATCTCTGTGTGTATGTTAGATCATACTGGTGTGCAGAATGTGTGTTGGTCATCTGCAATCTGTTGCAATATGTTGCTATATTTCACAATGTTTTAATCTTTTACTGTATTTAAAAGTAAATTTTGATGTTTATTTTTAACAAGTAAAAAGAAAAAACCCTCACCCCCTTACAATGTAGCTTGCATTTATTGTGTAGTCTTAAATTTATCTTCATGTTTTTATCTCAAGATATATTTATCTTGATACTTAGAAATGACTGGTAATGCATACAATAAAAATAGATAAGACTGATTTCTTTCTAACAGTTAGTGTAGTGTTTCTGATTGTTGCTAAGTTCATTTTAGATGCATAGGTACAACAGTTTTTCAGTAATACAGATCACTAGAAATAATGTGAGTGAAATCTCTCATGAGAAGATTTGTTTCTTTTGTGGACTCTTAGAAGTGATCTGATTGTGTCTGTGGCTTGCCATGTTGAAATAATCTTAAGCAGATCTATTCCTGTTTGGTCGTTTCTTCTACACTTACCTTTTCTATTTATGTACCAGATTTTTTTCTAAGAAGTTATGGAAGACTAATTTTTAAATACATACACTTTTTTTTATCTGTAGGACATTGACATGCACTATGAACCTACAGACACTGCTGCGATGGCTCGTACTTCCAATCTCAATGAAGAACTTGGACAGGTAGAAAAAAAATTACTGGTTCTAACCTTGTGTATTGAAACTGTTCATATGAGGACTTATTTCAAACTATGTTCTTGCCTTCGTGTTTGTGTGGTTCTATTCTCTTTTGTTTGGTCAGATGGTTTTAAAAACACTTTGTAATACGAGCAAATTACATTTTTGAAACCACTATTAAATGAACAATCACTATATCAATGTGGATGTGGTTATCTCAGGAGATTGAAGTGCATCATTAAAATTACAAAATCAGAGGAATTTTGAGCATAAGGCTGTCTGTGGCACAATATTTAGTCTCACTATATACTGTTGTGATGCTGTATGTCTTCAGTGTGCCATTTTTTTCCACATACTCTGCCTTGCTCAGAAGAGACAGTTATTCTGTAGGACTGAATCACAATTGTATATGTCCTCATTTTTTCCTAGTGACTGGAAGCCATATATGGAATGGGGGCTCATGCAGAATTAAGCCCTGGAAAATTGGGGTTGTGGTGGGTTGACCTGGGCTGGGATGCCAGGTGCCAACCCAGCCACTGTATCACTTCCCTTCCCAGCTGAACGGGGGAGAGAGTAAGAGGGAAAACAACTTGTGGTTATGAATAAAGCTGTTTATTAAAGCAGAAGCAAAGCAAAAGCTTGCCCGCACAAAAGCAAAGCAAAAGAGAACAACTTTTATTCTCTACTTCCCATCAGCAGCGATGGTCGGCCACTTCCAAGAAGCAGGGCTTCAGCATGTGTAATGGTTCCTTGGCAGGCGTAAAAGCTGTAGTAGGTTGACTCTGGCTGGATGCCAGGTACCCACTAAAGCTGCTCTCTCACTCCCCTCTGCAGCTGGATGGAGGAGAGGAAAAAAACAACGGAGGATTCATGAGTTGAGATAAGAGCTGGGAGAGGTCACTTACTGGTTACCTTCATGGCAAAACAGTGGGGTATTACTTAAATTTATTGCTAACAGGATCAGACAAAAGAGTGAGAAGTAAAATAATCTTAAAAACACCTTCCTCCACCCCTCCTTCCTTCCATATTCTCACTCTTCCCCTCCCAGCAGTGCCGGGGGACAGGGAATGGAGGTTACAGTCAGTTGTTGTTTCTGCCAGTGCTCAGAGAGAGGAGTCCTGCCCCTGCTACCGTGAGGTCCTCCCCATGGGAGACAGTCCTTCACGGACCCTTTTAGTAGGAGTCCATCCCACAGGCAACAGTACTTCATGAAACTACTGTCCCGTGGCTCACTCCTCCATGGGGTGCAGTCCTTCACAGATGAGGCTGTACCAGTGTGGGTTCCCCTCAGGGGCCACAAGTCCTACCCAGGAAAGACCTGCCCTAGAGTGGGCTTCCCTCTCCTCAGGCTGCAGGTCTCCATCAGGACCTTGCTCCATCTTGGGCCTCCCACGGGTCACAGCCTCCTTTGGCATCCACCTGCTCCAGCGAGGGCTTCTCCATGGGCTGCAGGGTGGTCTCTGCACCCCGATGTCCCTCCCTGGGCTGCAGGGGCACAGCTGCCCCACCATGGTCTGCACCACGGGCTGCAGGGCCTCAGCTCCGGTGCCTGGAGCACCTCCTGCCCCTCCTTCTGCACTGACCTTGGTGTCTGCATTGTTCTTCCCATGTTTTCACTCCACTCTTCCCTGTCTGGAATTCTTTCTGTGCAACAACCTTCCGTTCTTAAATATGTTATCACAGAGCTTTATTATCATTCCTAATTGTCTCAGCCTTGGCCAGCAGCAGGAAGCCCATCCTGTCTGGCATTGGCTCCAGCAGACTTCTAGCAGCTTCTAACTGAAGCCACCCCTGTAGCTCCCCCGCTACCAAAACCTAGGCACAAAAACCCCCTACAAGGGTTAACTCTTCATTTTGATTTAGAGTTCACTTTTAATACTGTAAAATCAGTTTAGACTTTACACAAGAGATCACTTGTTGTGTGCTCTTCATATTATGGAAGTATGACTTTGCAGAAGTGTGTCTGTGGCACAGGGTAGTTCTAGAAGCACTACATGATATATTTGCCATTTCAATCGTGTTTACAGTCTTGATTTAAAAACATGCTAAGCTTTTTGATACACTGGTGATGGGAAACTGTTTCTGTGGAAAAAAATTCACATGCTCATTTAATTGAATTGTATTATAAACACAAGGTATGCACATTCTTGCATTTCCTAGCCTAGAAGTTTTCGTAACTAATACTTAATTGCACAAGAATGTAAAAGTTGTTTCTAGCTTTCCAAAAGCATTAAATAATAACATAATTTTAGCCATATAGCCAAGTCTTAGGGACTAATACTTAAGAGATGTGCCTTTTGGGAAAATTAGTTGAAGGTTAACATGATCTATGACTGGTCTAGTTAGAGGACAGGGCCTGTGCCTGCGCCTGCTGGGCTTAAGATGTATGTGCAGAAAATTCTGTTCTTTTCTTGGCCTTTAAAGGAGTACAAACTCCTCTAGTGGGTAAGAGTCTCTGTTGAATCTTAGCTTTCCATCTGTTTCACTTTACACAATCTGTTTTTTCTGTCTCTGGAGTTAGTTTGTTATTCACATTCCCAGACACATTCCTTCTTTTTGACTTCAGTAATTTTTGTCTTAATTTCTTAGGTTTCTCATAATTTTCCTTCACCATCAAGAGGTAGTCAGACTTTTTGGGATCTCCACTTTCACTTTTTTGACAGATTCTTAATTTAAACAGATTTTTGTAGGGAGACCAGAGGACTCTACTAACAAAGAAGTGTAGGTTTCTGCCTTTAAATACATGAGGGCTGCACATAATGAAGAGAAGATTTACCCCAAAAGATCTTCAGGCTTTAAGAAATGAAAAACTTTGGTATTGGGAAAAAAGGTTGAGTTTTCTTAGCTGTAATTCCAGCTTTCCAAATCTGCCCACACACCAAAAAAAAAACCAAACCAACAATTTGAGGCATAAACCTGGCACAGAAAATTTCTTCTAAATGCTGATTTGGCTAAGTCATAATCCCTCGGAAACATTATTGCTAATACATAGCCTTATTAGTTCCAGGTGAAATGTAGCTCATTCCTAATTAATAATCCTGGGATTTTTTTTTTTTAATGAGAAATAAATTTTAATGAATTAAAGTTCAAATTTATCTTTGACTAACTTTTTTCTTAAAATTAGTTTTAAAATAAATTTAAATATATCACAGATTCTTGTATTTCAGCTTTGAATTTTAAAATACTTTAGTGGTTTCTGGAACAGATAATGCTAGGGAAATAGGAGACCTGAAGTAGGTAGAAAGGCATATATCTCCTCTATTCCTGTAATTCGACATTTCTAAAGTCTTGCTTTAAGAGTTTGGCTTTAAGAAGATATTTTGTGTCAAAAAGATGGGTTTAGAAATGCATATAGATACTTTTCTTACCATATTGCTTTCTGTCAGAAATGTAGTGTTTTGCTAGCAGAGTCATTGGTCTTCACTAGTTTCTTGCACTTCAGTAATAAATACAGTGAGGGATAGTTAAGTATGCTGCCGACCACTGAAGCAAGTTTATGTTTCCTGACATCTCAGTTTCGGCAACTATGTGGAAATGGGTATGACGGCTGTGCAACTGCGATGTTTATGTACTGGTTTTGTTGTTGGGGGATTTTCTATAAACTGTGAAAATTGCAGAACCAGTAAAAATATTTAGTGTGTTGATAGTCATGAATTGTACTAGATGTGTCACTAACTGCCAAATGGTAATGTGCAATGAATTTTATTTTTCTTTCAGGTCAAATACATATTTTCTGACAAAACGGGTACCCTGACATGCAATGTCATGCAATTTAAGAAGTGTACTGTAGCAGGAGTTGCATATGGGTAGGTACTTTTATTCACTTTCCTTTATCTGTGTGCCTCTGCCTGTCCATGGGCACCCGTGGTACAGTTAAACTTACACCTGACAACTAGCAGTCAGTTTGTTTGTGACTATGAAATGTCACAAAGGTATCAGCGCTTCCATCACGACATCTTCTTTTGCAAAAAGGAACAAAAATAAAGTTGAGATACCAAAGGCTTTCTGCTGTCAGGCAATCTCAGTATGCATGTTTTGGCTATCATGTAGTCTAATTAATGTTGTTACAAAATAAAAGCCTGAGGAAAGACTTAAAAACATTTAAGGGTTTATAATTTATAAAGCCTCAAGAGAAATACCATATTTTTGCAATTTTCATTGCAGCCTAGGGACTTGCAAAATAGTCTGTTGAAAAGCTTTTTTTTAATAATTTTATTTCATTAACTACTTTTTTTTATATGCAATTAATTTTTTTAGCGTTTGTGATTCTTTTTTCCTCTCCCTGTTTCTATTTTCCAATGCTTCTTGTGCAGCCATTGCCCTGAGCCTGAGGATTTTAGTGTGCCTTCAGATGATTGGTAAGCTCTAAAAATAATTTAGTTTGTGGTGTTTGTTGAACATGGAAGTTTAAAACCCGTGAGCGATATTTTAAGAAACAGAGCTAAATGTGAGGTATTTTACTACTCAGAAGTTATTTTAGCTTTGAATTGATGCAGACTGACAGTCCTACACAAATTTATGCCATCCAAATTCTGTGGCATTAGGTTGTGTACTCTGAAATAGCATCACTAATAGGATCACTGAAATACAGCAGAGTTATTCTACTGACAGTTCTGTACAATTCAGAATTGCTTAGCAGAGAGAAAGTTTTGTTATTCATTGGAGTATATGGTATTACAGTCACATGATCACACTTTCTACTGTTAGTTAGTAATATGTTAGAAATAATTCCTGGCATGTTTGGGAAGAAAATCCATATTTGAGAGTGAAAAATATGTAAAGTTATTTTTAATATTTTACTTCCTACAGATAGTTTTACAATATTAGTACTACCTGCTTCTTAACTGAAACTGAAATAAGAGCACCCAAATATACTTGGGACCAGGCGTTAATCTATTAATAGCAACCTTAGGAAAGAAGAAGTCCTAGTTTCCTTTCTGCTGCCATCTGCATGGTGCCTTGTACCTCTTCATCATACTTTCTTAAACTAAATATTTGTAATACCATTCAAAATAAGCTCAGGTGCATCAGGGAAGAAATATCATTTACAGTCTTTAAATAATTAATATTGTATTTGTTGAAAGTTACAACAAGGTACGTCACACAAAATTATAATGTGTCATCATCTTTTGTTTAAATATTTGAAGGAAAAATAATCTTTGCTAAATTGGAATGTATAATTCTTTGTTTAGATAACAAATAAAAAAAAAAAAATGGAAAATTCCCTCTACAACACACAAAATGTGCACACTGAAAATCTTACCTGACCTGAAAATCCATATCTGCTGTAGAAGTAAAATATTTCTTAAACATATGTAAATGTGCTTAACTGCATATGAGTGGTTTCATTAAAATAATCCAATATTTACATGAAATTAAGCACACTTGCTTCTTAGGTATTTATGAAAATAGACTGGTTTTGACTAATACACATAAAAATCTTTATAAGCCCATCTGAAATGGATAAACTGATATCTGAGCTTTAGTTAAAAGAAAGAAGTCAAACCAGTACTTCCCTTTTATAGGATTGAACATCTTGTAAATATTTATGAAATAAGATAGTTAATAAATTTCTTTATGTATAAATCTATTGCAGTTAATAAAATCTGTTTGTGACAGTAACATTTCTAGTCCTAAAATGACTAATGTACTAAATCCCAAGTTTTTTAAATCTTTACTTTTTTATATTAGAAAGAATTATTTTCGAGTTTGACACAACATATACCTGCAAATATTTTTACTTATCACTGACAATGTGGAAAATTTGTCAGAAAGCTTTAAGAAGACAAAGCTTAAAGCTTAGACTCTAAACAATGTTTGGCACTTCAACATCTATTTGCCTTGCATTTAAAAAAGAAGTCTTGATGAATGAGAATGCTTCAGATTTCTCAGTTTTAGTTAGAAAAAGTAGTCCTTGTACTGGTAGTGGCCTTATAGAGGAGGTTCTGCATTTTCTATTCCTCCATGGTAGTTAGTGCAGGACTAAAACAGCTCACTTCTGGTTTTCATAGAGAATGTGTAGACTGCCTTTGATACATATGGCTTATCCTTTAACTTAAATCACCAAATGTGTTTACTGTTTTGTAAGATTATGTGATTCAAGGCAAGACCCAAAGTAAATGGAAGAAAAAAACACCTTTCCTCCGAGTGGGTTCACTGTTTTCTTTCACTCAAATTCAAACTCAACTAGATTGTCCTCATACTCAACAGTAAGCTCCAGTAGTAGTCTTTGTATAAGTATCTACATTTTTGAGCTTTCAGCTTCAGCCAGAATATTTGTGCATTTGGAGAGATGTTAGTGTGTGGCTTTACTTCTCCAGAACCATCTCCTTCTTGCATCTCTTCAGTCCCTACTTCGCCATTGTTGCTGTGTCTTCTTTATCAGTTTAATATGTTCCTTTTTGGTCATCAGTTTCATATGTTCATTTTTGGTCATATATAATAGAAAACAAACTCTCTCCAAGCAGACTTTTCTGATGTCTGAACTCAGTTGTTTACTTCTTTCTGCTATCAGACTTCCTTTTCTACAAATATTGAGAAACCTATTCCAAAACTGCTAATTTCTTGATAAAATGTGATCTCTTTGGGCATTTATTTTCCTGAGTCCCTTATACAATCTCATTCTAGAGATCGGAAGACAAGAGGGCACAGTCCTACATTGTAGATGTATTTTTACTTCATCCCTCATTACCTGAAGTGAGCAGAGAGTCTTTCCTGGATTTAAATATATTTCTATAAATCGAAATTTCCTTATATAGATAAACTTTGGAGATATGAAACAAGTACTTTTTCAGTTCTTTTTCTTACAATATGTGATTGCAGCCTTTAATGTAACAGCTACAATACAAAATTTGTCTTTGAATGATTTCTATATAAATTGATAAAATGATGCTAAGGGTGATCTCTTTTCTATTTAATTTTTTCTAGGCAGGGCCCACAAAATGGAGAAGAAAAAACATTTAGTGACTCATCATTACTGGAGAATCTTCAAAACAATCATGTAAGTTATATAGAAAAAATTATCATTGTTTTGTGAAATCAAACTGTTGCTTTCAATAAGTCAAAAGATGATGTCCTTTGAAGGAAGATAAATAGTGTATTTACACATAATCAGCATGACCTCATGAATACTTTTATAATTGTTGCTGATACATGTTAATTAGATCTAGCTCATTTTTTCCCCCTCTTTTTTTTTTGGATGGTGTGATTCAGGTGTTAAAAGTCTAAAGTAGCCTTTCTATTAAACAGCTACTGAGGAGTCAGTTCATTCATTTTGCAAATGACAGCTGTACTAATAAGGTTCTTAACTATATTCTTCAAATCCAATCAACTATTTTGCTTCTATAAGTTATTTTCCCCTCTTTTGGCTTAATAATTTCAATTTTTTTTTCAACTTTGTACTCTTTGGAGTGCCTGATACATTCATCTCAATGTCTTTCTTTAAAAGCAGACTGTCTGATATTGCAGTATTTACTGTGTGATTTTCAATTGCTGCATCTTTCTAGAGATTCTTAAAAAGTGTTGTCAAATATAGTATTAGACAAAAGTAAGAGATTATTTTTAGTAGAAAACACAACATCTAAAGAAACTTGTGTGAATAAAGTAAAAATCTTTCAATACATCATTCAAACTTACCTTCCCTAAAACATGCTTATTTGAATTATTCTATGTATCTTGTTACCTCATTTTGATCGTTATAATACAAAATGCCACTGAATTCTGTTTATTTAGCTGGTATCTAAGTACAGCAGCAGGAAGTTATTCTGCATGCTAAAATTAGTGTACAGATAGTTTTAAAGGAAAGAGGAAGAATCTTTCATTAAATTATTTTTTACTATTATTTGTCTTTATCTATTGCTACATTTTGGTTGTTTGTTGCTTAAACGATTAATCTAACTCTGATGTCTTTTTTTTTTTCTTAGCCAACTGCACCTATAATATGTGAGTTTTTGACAATGATGGCAGTGTGTCATACAGCAGTTCCAGAAAGAGAAGGTGATAAAATCATATATCAAGCAGCATCTCCAGGTGAGACTGAAATAACTGAGTGAATATATAGTAAAATATTTTATCAACTCAACAAGTAAATTTTATTCAGTTTATTGGTTTTTTTAAGTCTCTTCCAAAATTAAAAAAGATCTATCCCTCAAAAAAGAATTGGTGTCATCTAAAATCATTTTTATCTAAAAAGGACTTAGACTTTTTAAATTCTCTTTAGAAAATGCATCTGAATGTCCCATGGATTATGTAAGGGCAAAGAGTATTTAACCATACAGCACTACTAAGGTGTTGTCAGGTTGCTGTGGAATTCTAAGGGAACTGCTCAGATGTAAACAAAAATCCAATCAGGAGATGAGTTGATGTCCTTGCTTGGAAACCTATTCTATACTTCGTAACCATGATATTGATTTAAAACAGAGACTGTGTAATTGAAACAGAAATGTTTTTTAAAGGATAAAAGTTGTGATAAGTTCTATTAGAGAAAATATTATAGTGCAAGAGGTCTGATTCAAGCCTACTGTGGTTCATGGACAATTTTTGAAGTCAGGAAATGATGAAGCAAGGCAAAATGATTAAAATATGCTCAGCTCTGCTGAGCTAATGCATTATAAGTTATGATGGGAGAAATTACACAAAGCACAGAGGGTCTTCCCTGTCTTCCCCAGCTCCTGGGTGGCTCTCTCTCTAAATTCTGTACTTTAACAGCTGGAAGACAAGGGCAGAGGTAGGGCTATAAATAAAGCTAACCAGGTCATGGCAGTGTTTTATTGGGCATTGTAAGCAAATTCCATTCTGACATCCTGAGCCACTTGGAGAGAACTGATGACTATTGGAGGCAAGGTTGCTGGTTGAAATGTTTCCTGACTGTAGATATTAAAGTTATCTATTATTTACAGGAATGACTTACCACTCTTCTCTTCCCAAACAGAACTTAAACAAAAATCATTGTGCCTTGTCCATTGCCCTAGTGGGGAAGGTTTGAAGAGGATGCTCTCATTACTGAGCTGAGGGGTGTGTTCCTTTCAGGGCTTTTCTCTGAACTGTAAACCTGTAAACTCATTTCATCAGTTTTAACAGGAGAAAAAAAAAGAGTTTTTTCCAGCACCACACCTAATTTTAAAATCCATAAGGGAAAAAGGAAGTCAAAAGTAGAAAAGCTTGGACTGTGTTGATTAAATCCTGGAGTGAACTAAGAATTTTCTGGTACATTTGTAAACTAACTAACTTGTTGCAGATGAAGGAGCATTGGTCCGAGCAGCCAGGCGTCTTCGTTTCGTATTCACTGGAAGGACACCTGACTCAGTAATCATAGAGTCTGTAAGTACATTACAGTAACATTATGATTTACTGTATTTAAATAATCTGTGAATAACTGCATCCTGATAAATATGTATTGATATGTTGTTTGGCTGTTTTTGGTTCCTTTGCTTGAGTTGTTTTGGATTAATTCTCACCTTTTTTTTTAATTTTGAGTTTGTTTTTTTTTTTTATTCTTCAGTTGGGACAGGAAGAGAGATATGAACTGCTAAATGTCCTGGAATTTACAAGGTAAATGGCATGTTTTGCTCTTAGTGTCTCTTTGTGAAAATGCTTTATGAACTTCTCACATGGATAAAAATGTTTGCATTTTTTGTATTTTTACAGGCAAAGTATGCAGGTTGTGTAGCTTTTATCTCTGTAATTGAACATACTATAGACAAAGCAGTGTACATGGTTAAGATTACACGTCTAGTTTTATTGTAAAACATTTTCAGAGGCTTTTTCTTTTTCCTTTTTCTACTTTATTACTAATATTTTTCAGTTCTGCTTTTGCTCAAAGATTAAAAAAAATCTTTGATCTCAGAACTTTAAACATTTCTGTGAAATGTTTATAGGAAAGTACTCTAACTTCTAAATGTATTTGTGAAAGCCCTGGTGCCATGTGATTTATTAAAAATAAGTGTATTTGTCTTGACTGATGACATTAAATTTTGCATTTGACCTTAAATACGCTTGCATAATTATGACTTGTTTAAATACTCTACACTGAAACTCATTATCTTCTGAGCAGCATCACTACAGTGTTGACTAGTTAGTTTTCTTGGAAAATGAGTTTATCACCAACTTTGCTTTCAGTAAAAATTTTGTGTTAAATCTGTTGGAGTTATAAAGGTACCCATAAGAAATAGGGATGAAGTTTCACTTCTTATGTAAAGCTGTTAAAATTGTATCCATGTATGCCATCTGTGTTCTGTATTTGTGTGGGCCCTTTGCTTACTTTGGCACAGGATAGGGAAGGTATTTGCATGTCGAGGAAGCTCCTTTTTTTCTGATAATGATTACTTGTAATTGTGCTTGTGGAAAGTGATTGTTCTTTTCCTTCCTGTCCTGTTATGTTTCCTGTGAGCTTAGCTAAAGAAGCGAAAATATCAAAAAATAAAACAATGCAAGGCAATATTGGAGAGACAGGCAGAAGATGTATAGGTTGGGTGAAATCAGAGAAGTATTGCCTTGTAATATTAGTAATTGTAATAGTAATCTGAAGCATAATTAAAGATCACCATAGTGTGGAAAAAAAAAAGGCAACAGAAAGTAATTTTTATAGTTTTGAATGTCTTTTAATGTTCTTGCAATTAATATTGGGATTATATATGGTAGGGGACATGAATTTGCTTTTTAAATTTACGCCATAGTTTCATTTTTTGCAGGCATTGCTTGCACTTTCTTTTCTGGAAAGTTAGCAAGTATGTTGAGCAAAGTGACTTGTTGTTGACTGCACATCCGTGAAGGTTCATACTGCTTTCCTGGGGTAGCAGAGAAAGTTTCCTACTTTGTTTCTCACTGTGATTCCAAAGTTGATTTTTTTTTTTTTAAACTTCTATGTCAGTCTAAAATTTTAATTTAAACAGTGATACTTTATGAAGACAGGAGAGTTGCTTTTAAATCTTAACCTTTGTAGGATTAGATTTTTGGTGTGTACCAATCATACAACCTTTTTAAGTATTCAGTTTTTATAGCTGGTTTTGTTATTATTCTGTAATATTTATCTTTTCTTGGAACTGACTTGTTGGAAGCACTAGAGGTCACCCGTGTTCCACAGGAGAGATTTTGGCTCTAAAACAACACCACATTTGTATGGGTAGGAGCATGTGCCTTCAGAGAGGTAATCTGTACTGAATAAACTGTTAAGAGTTTGCAGGTGTTCCAAGTCTTTCCCCCCAAAAAATCAAATTAATTCCTTGTTGCTTTCCAGTGCAAGCCAGATTAAAACTCTATACAAGTAGAGTACAACAGTGTCAACATTTGATAGGATAGAATTTTGGAGATACACATTACAGAAGAAAAAAATGTAGGAATGCCCAGTAGAGTTGTCATTTATAGTATTTTCTCTTTTACAGTGATTAAAGTTGTGCCTGTGAAAAGAGAAGTAGACTTATACAACATGCTAATTATACTTTGTTCATAGCAAGGATGCAGCTGTCAGTCTTTACTGGCAGGTGAGCATACTGGAAGTATTATACTGGTAATCCTTAACCAGTACACAGTTATTTCTAAAATGCAGTGCTAATCTCCGTGGAGCAAATAGTGTCTTAATAACTTGTGCTGAGTTTAGGTTGGCTCCAGCAGTTAAGTCTGCTCATATGTCATAACTGCTGTGGTACCTTAAGTTCTAGGAAGTGAAGAGTTGTTCAGATCCTGTGCTCCCCATACTGTTTGTTAGGGAAGGAATTGTGCAGTGTTGTGCCTGTTCTTTTATTCTGTCACCTGGAACTGTAACAAACAGAAAAACTGCAGCTGTCTCTTGGCAGCCAAAACCAGCTCCTAAGGTATGTACCTGCATGTCAGGGGAAAGCAAGACACTATGTCAAAGATCCAGAAGTACAGCACATCTTACATTTGGTGTCATCCCCCTGCCAACTATGAGCACTGTCTTTTCACTTGGGTCAGTGTGAAAATGAATTAGATTTTAAGTGTGTGATTCCTTATGTCATTAAGGATAAGCAGTGGCCATTATCAGTGCACAAATTGCACATCAGTCCTTGCATCAGTATGTCATTACTAGCAGTGCTACTGAATGAGGTTTTGATCTGTATCTGCTTGTTTTCTTAGAGGACTGAATTGCATTTTTAGCAGCAGAATTAATTTCACTGGCAAGTATTGAGTATATAGATAGTAAAAATATGTCAATATCTGGAGCATGTACTATCAGTTTAATGACTGATTTTCATCTGTGTCCCTGGGGCATACCTCCATAGCTTAGCAGAAACTGTCTGTGATAGTTACAGTTTAAAGCTTCTTGTCTAAATTTCTGTGGTTTTGATTTGGAATGCCAGTGTATTTACCTGAAATACATACCTTGACTAGTCTCTCCTGTCTGATCAGTTTTATGAATAATCCACATTCCCTTGGCTGTTGTACTGGGCAGATGGAAGGCCTCTGAGAGCATTTTAGACCTCACCTCCTCTCTATCATTCAAAGAGGTCCAGAGTACACTGATCCTGTTTTGTGACTGAAGACTGACAGTTTCTAAAAGTTTATAAAAGAATGATTGGCTGACAGAGCAGCTAGCAAAACCTCCGTAGCAGTGTTTGGGTTTTGTGGTTGTTTCATCTTAAACCAAGTCAGATTTTAGAGTTACTCTGTTACTGTCATAAAGAGCTACTTCCTAAAGTGGCAAACCTTGTGACTGAGGGAAGTATTTCTGTCCCTTCAAGATGCTTCTGTACATTTGTAATCCCATGACAGCTCCATGGGAATTGCTAGCTGTTCTTCTTCCTTGTCATAACCGAAAGGGTTACCGAGCTGGAAGGTATACAGAGATCACCACAGTGGGTTTGCAGGATTTGATAGCACACAAGGACACTGGAGCTTTATTTTCTACTTTTTTTTTTAATTACAAATTACTAAGAATTACTGTTAGTAAAGGAATGTACACACACACACACACACACACACAAGATTTGTTTGCACAGGGGCGGTTCTTATAAAGAGAGACTCCCTACTGGGTACAAGTAAGTCATTTGTGTGGAGCACAGACTTAAGAGGGTGCAGGACACCACCACATGCATCAGTCAATGGATGCTGCTAATTTCTGTTTTTCACCTGGAACAGCCAATAGATGATGGTGTGCTCTTTTCTCCCAGACCAATTTTTAATTTTCTAGATTGTTGTAAATTCAAACTTTCTCATAATATTTTCTCCCTTTTCCAGACAATAATTTGTAGTTACAGTTTCTTGTTTTGTACATATTGATGGTATCTCAGGATGTCTGCAATTTCTAGGCTGGCAGGTGTTTTCTCTGTCACTATTTCAGCAGGCATCTTCTGTTCAGTATTTTCCCCCCTTATAACCAGGTCCCCTTTATGGCTGCTCACATCACTTCTGTGGTACAGAAGCAAAGTAAGACAATGGTCTTATGCTGACAGTTATTTGTAGTAGTGCAATTTTGTGGTTTACTGTAGTTCACCAGGAAATGGAAATAAAACTGTCACTGCAGTGAAAAGACTCATAAAAAGTTAGAAGTCCTTGACAGTAACTCTTAGTCATTAGCTTTACTGCAGTTTTACTAAGAAAGTATATGTCAGTCAAGATTCAATATCTGTCTTCATAACTTAAGTTTCAGAATGCTACAGGAAAACATTGGTTATTCTCTGATACATCTACAGTAGAAGAATAGGCAGCTGTATGCAGGATTCAAGATTGCAGTCTTGTATTGCAACACAAGTACAAATTTGCTGAGTTTTTACCTGTCAAGGGCAAATGTATCAAATTATTGTTTATACAAACCCTAAATCTGAGACTTGCTTTTATTTTAGGCAACTTAAGTGCAGTTTAGATTATCTTAATGTTTCCACTATTGTCTAATTAGATCCATAGCTGGAGAGTGTCTAAAGGCTTTTGGAATTGTGCTTATCTGAGGGTATTTTGGATTAGATGTGAAATGGAAAAGGAGTTGCAGCAGTTAATGGCTTTTTATGCTTATTTGTGAAATATTCAAGTAACAAGGTAATTTAATATTGCTGTTCAGATATCTTTACTTGAGGCAAAGTGCATGCACAGGTGGAATAGGAAAACATTTTCCTGAAGATACTCTTCAGTCAGTTACTTCACCATTAATTATAAAATTCTTTCCTCCACCTGTGTCCATACATTCCCTTTACAGGATGTTTTCCATGGCAGTCTGAACTCCAGGAACCTTTCATACAATAATGCTCTTTGATGATATATAAATGGGATGAAGTTCCAACAGGAACCAAAATTGTAAAAGGACCATTCATTTCCATCTCAGTCATACATTTTACTGTGAACTGTTTTGTGAGAAATGTTTTGTTCCCGGAATAGTTTCTGTAGAGTTATTTATAAAGTTGAAGTTTAAAAGAAATACATATTTTGACAGGACATGATCTTGAATCTAAGGAATGCTTGTTGGTGAACCTCAAAGGAAAGACAGAAAGCAGACATCAACAGTTTCTCCATGTTTCCTCCAACTTCAACCTCAGTTATAAGAACAAAAAGAAGAAATACTTCAATCTAACAACTGAAAGCCAGAAAGTAGTTAAAATCAGTCAAGTCCCTTTCCATTTCTTAGCATACTGAAAACTTTGCATGTTAAATGAAACTCTGGGATGACAGTAGTAGGTTTGCAGCACAGTACACTGTATGAGACTGGCTGGCTGAGAAGGAGGTAAAAATGGAAACAATCCATGATGCACTACCTCTTCATGATATTGGCCACAAATGCTTTAAAATACTTTTCTGTGGTCAGTAAACAGTACTCAGACAAAGGTAAAAATTCTCAATTTTTTTTTTTTTATGAAATAAAGGCCTACAGTAGTATTGCCCAGAAAAGTAGCATTCACTTTAATTATTAGACACCTGAGAACATAGTTCAGAATAGATAGCCCTGACTTCTTATCCCTTTTCTAATATGTTGATATTATTAGGTAAAATATTGGTAAATGTTTATATTTACAAATCACCTTATATAGAACATTTATTTCTCTTTCAGCTCTAGGAAGAGAATGTCAGTGATAGTCCGCACGCCATCAGGAAAGTTAAGACTCTACTGCAAAGGAGCTGTGAGTTTTAATCTGTTTTCACTGTAACAAAGAATATGTGCTACCAATACAAATACAAAAGCAAAACTTTTTGTTATAATTGCAGTCAAAACATTGAAAATGCAGGGGAATGAATGTTGATGCCTCTTTCAGTTTATATCATTTTGCTGTGTAGCTGTTTAATGTGATGAGCTAGTTAATGTCTTTTTTTACTAACTGCCTATGAAGTCAGTACAAAACTAATACCCCTATGCTTCCTATTAATTGCTTCCTTCCGTACTCCCAAGAAAATGGATTGAATGTGTAGATGAATGTATTAGTTACTTGCTGGAGTAGCTGAGCACGGATCACTAGGTAGAAATAGTAATCTAGCATAACTGACTAGATGGGAATTTTAAGCTACCATTGACACTACGCCAGAAGTAAATTCTTCCAAAAGCAGGACCTATGGAAAGGTATCCTAATCATAATGTATATAGGAATGGCAGAGTTGCTCATTGGTTCTTGTTCTGTATTTTAAGTCAAGTTTGGGGGGGAGGGAGATGAAATCCAATTCCTGCATGGTTTAAGAAAAGGAAGTTTATTGAACAAAAATGTCCATTCTGTATCATCTCAAGTGAAGAAAAGAATCTGTTGTTAATATTCTGTATATAAAGCTGGCTACAAAAAAATGAGAGTGGCAGTTCCGAAGCACTAATTTTACTTTGTGGGTTTAAGATTAAAAGAAGAAGATAACATTTTGGCACTTAGCAAAATCGTGGGAAATAACAGCAAAAATGTGGAAGAAAAAAAGTGCATTGTAGCAGAATTTGTAAATTTAGAAAATCTGAGGATTGGAATGTCCTTTTTTAACTTCTGAAATAAAATTATGTCTATTAAGTTTTAATGCTTAAATAATACAGTTCTGTATATTTTTCTGCCATTTTCGTATGATTTGTATTGTCTACACAAAAAAACCCGACGTTTTTTCTATTAGATTGTTCTGTGTTAACTTTTGTTTTGTAGGATACTGTAATTTATGACCGTCTTGCTGAAACTTCAAAATACAAAGAAATCACCTTAAAGCATCTAGAGCAGTTTGCTACAGAAGGTGGGTTATATTATTTAATATAAAAACAAATACGAAATTCAGTTACTGCTCAACTTTTCAGTTTTTCAATTTTATATTGCTCTAGTGTTTTACTCATGTTAAGTTTGAAAATTATGTTTTGGTAATGCCTCCTTAAAAAAGGTCGTCTTCTTCCTGAAAAGTTTCAGTAATTACTTCATGCTTTTAAAAAAAACCAGAAAACAACCCAACATACCCACAGAGGACACGGTGGAGTCTTTTAACCAAAATATATTTTTCCAGAGAGCAAACTCATTGTGCATTGTTTCTGTGAAGATCCTATTTCCCATGGTCGCTTTCATGTCCCACACAGAGTGAATGCTGTAGTGATGGCACACAGGAAGAAATAGCTAAAGTGAAGATGCTTGGAAATGAACTTTTTAAGGTAGCTTTATGCTGCTTTGTTTCTGTCACCAGTCTCAGCAAGGGAATTGCCAGCATTCCGTAATGGTGTGTTTTGGTATCTCTACTGTTTTAATAATCACTTCTACAAAACAGTTGCCAAAGGTAGGGAGCCCCACCTTTAAGTGAAGTAGAAATAGTAAGTAAAATTTAAATCACTATGCAATTAAGGTGATTGATACAGACAGCCAGTTAGTTAATTACAGTGGATTCTGCAGTACAGATGTGAGCAGAAAAGCAGACTGTAGAAAGGTTTCTGCATTCATGTAAATTATTCTAGCACAGTTCCTAGATCATCCATGCCATCCCCTTTTCAGGTATCTTAATAAAGGATTATAGTGTTGTACTGTGCAGTATAATAGTTGTCGAGGTTTAGACTCTGGTCAGATTTTAAGTACTTACTGAAAACTGTTTTTCCCCCTTCTCCCTCCTCTGCTTTTCTCAGAGGAGAGGAAAAAAAGTTAAGAGAATTCCTGAGTAGAGATAAGAATTGGAAGACTAGCTTACTAATTAATTTTTATAGGTAAACAGACTCAAAGTGAATAGAACTTAAATTTATTGCTAACAAACTTAAACTAAAAGCTAAATTTATGGCTAGCAAAATAAGAACTAAAGAGTAAAAGAATAAAACAGTCTTAAAACACAACACCTTTAATCCACTCCCCTCTTCCCTCAGCCGCGCAGGGAGATGAGAAAAGGGGTAAAGTCACAGTCAGAGGCTGCTTCTGCTGCTGTTCAAATCCATTTCTTAGATAGGAACTCTTTCCAGTTCACTGTCCTGGGGGGTCACTTTTCCATCAGGCGCAGAGGTCTCTCTCTCTCTGCATTCTGATGGTCTCCATGGGCTGCAAGGGGACAACTTGCTTCACTGTGGTCATTCACCACAGTTATAGGGGGTAATGGCTTTGAGTCCTTCCCCTGTTTCCTGTGGGGTCTCTCCCCATGGGAGACAGTCCTTGATAGACCTCTCTGGCAGGGGTCCATCCCTCAGGCCCGAGTTCTTACATAATCTGCTGTCCCTTAGGTCACAAATGAGATGCATTAGCATAGATCCCCTACAGGGCCACAAGTCCTACCCAGGACAACTTGCTCCAACGTAGGTTTCTCTCTACGTGGGCCACAGGTCTCCAGTAAGACTCTGTTTCATCTTAGGCCTCCCACGGAGTCTCAACTTCCTCGTGCATCCACTTATTCCAGTGTAGGCTCCTCCATGAGCTGCAGAGGGGGTTCTCCTCATCCCAGTAATCTTCTATAAGCGGCAGAGGTCTCAGCTTTCAGTCTTTCCCCTGCTGGAGGGGGAGAGGGAGGCCTCTCCAGGCCTCTTTCTTCCCCCTCCTGCAACACTGACCTTGGAGTCTACATTGCTATCTCATGTTCTCCTCTGCTCTCCTCTCTAGCTGGAATTTCTTCTGCACAACAAACCTTCTCTTCCTCTGTTCTTAAATATGTTATCACAGAAGCGAATATCATTGGCTAGTAGTAGGAAGTCCATCCAGGAGCTGGCTATCATTGGCTTTTTCATAGAATAGCAAAAGCTTCTAGTAGCTTCTAACTGAAATCATCACTATGGCAGCTATTACCAAAAATTCAGCCACTTGAACTCATGACAATAACGTTTTAATTTATCAATGAATTGGTAGAGAGTAACTGCAAGCAGAATTATAATAATTATGGAAATCTTAATTGCAGTGGTTTTACCTCTTCATTTGTTTAGTACACTGTTTCTAGAACATTAAAATTATCCTTAATGTGTCTTAAGAAATAAGCTTACACTTAGAAACAAACTTTATTAAAATACTTCTCTTCTAAAATACAGTCCTTAGTTTTGTTAAGTGATGCCTGGCCAAATATTCTTACATCATCAAAGATCATTTTTCTGTTGTACGTATAGTTTTGGTGTTTTTTTCTTTTGCTTTATAGTGGAACTTAGAGTTTTGATTGGTGTAGTCAGCAGCTTCAGTCTCTTAGTTCTATCAGTGACAGCAGAAGCAACTCATGAATCTGTTTCTTTTGTTAGTTTTTCATATCAAGATCTCTGCAGGAAACATTGGTTAGTCTTACACAATCTTAAAGTAGTAAAGTCATAATATACTGTACAATAAAATTGAAAGCAGAACTAAAACCAAACAAATTTGACTCATGGTGCAACCCAAAGCCTCAGGTACACACTGGGGTTCTATAAGGGCTTAACCAGAATTGGTCAGGGAAAAGTTACTTCAGTGTGAAGTTAGTTTGGGTCAAAAGGCTATATATTTGGTTATAGAAGAAATAAAATTAGATCAATATATGCTGTCCTGTGTGAATTGATGCAAAAATTTCAATCCAGTTCTTACTTAGTGTTCTCATTAAGTCAATGGTGCAACTCCATAGCAGTCAGGTTGGACCAAATGAATCAACATAAAAAGTGAAAAATTCCACCCACCTTTAGAATCACTGTACATACATATTGGTGTTAAGTTTGTTCAGAAAGAGTGAATTGCTAACCTTTCAAAAGCATAAAATTCAATCTTTTAAAAAAAAAATACACATCTCTGGAATCAGTTAAAAAATTGGTATTTATTTTTGCATCAGATTTAAATTGCAGCCAATGATGTTGCAAAGTTTCTTATGAGTATCCTTTCATGTGGCAGTACAGTATGTCCTTGGCATTTGCTGCATGCTCTTGGTGTGTTGTTCAAAAATGAAGTGGTTAGCATGGCTGGCATTTATAAGTAAGCATTTATTAAGCTTGAGTGTTAATGCCTGCTTGGATAAATAGAAAAAGTGTGCAGTTTTCCTTTTGTTCTGGTGCATTAAGAAGCAGACTTAATGATATTTTTTTTTCTACTTTTCTTTTGGAAGATTCTTTTAAATCATAATGAGAAGAATCTTTTTAAAAATAGAAAAAATAATCAGGCTCTGATTTAAAAAGAGACATTTTTCAATATCTTGGAAAAAATTGCTTGCTGACATTCCATACACTTGGATTTCTTTTCTTCATTTTATCGTCTGCAGAAAATATGTTGAAAGAATTTGGGAAATAGTATGCCTGTTAGTCAGACATAGTTTCCTTTCCTCCCCTTCACCTATATTCATTGCTTTGGACCTTGTTACCCTATCCTTAATACACGGAGTAAAAAGAATCCGTTGAGTTGTCAGCCTTAAGTTTCCTCTCTTAAGTCTAAATGGTGAGACATTGTCTTCCTCATGCTGTTTAGTTGTCAAGGTACTAGTATTTTCATCCTGAAAATACTAAATTATTCTTACATCTAAGGCACGTGTATTATTTCATGCCCAACCTCTTGATAATTTCAAAATTGCTACTGGTGCTGAGCTGTACACAGTAGAAATCTGTGAACAAATAAAGATTGCATTTAGCCTGGTTATGGTGTTTGTCTCCTAGAGAAGAGTGGTCAAAGTACCAAAGGGTAACTACATTAGTCCTGCCTGCCCCCCTTCTAAATCTACTGTCTTGCAAGCTATGACTTCATAAGACATCATTTGCCTAGAGCAATGGTCTTTTCAGTATATAAAAAAATATGCCAACGTCATGCTCTAGAAATCTGACAATATGTGAAAATAAACTGTTAGAACATTCACACCTAGCTATTTCAACTGAATGTAAAACAGAGTTGTCAAAAAATAGATATTCCTTAAAAGCAAAGAGTTGCAAATTCTTGCTGTAGTGCTTAATTCAGATTTCTGCTGAAGGAAAAATCTTTTAGTAATAATCAACTCAAAGATTGTAAAGTAAAATCTCCAAATGGTGCCTGTACACAGAGATTTTATTTTAAGAATTTGGAAAGCTGAACAAATCTGTAAGATGGGAAAATGAGGGGATTCAAACTTGGCTTCTAGATGATAAATTTCAAACTTCAACTGAGAATTTCCTAAGGAAATCGAGGAGGGGTGAAAAGTGTAGTTGTTACATATTTTACATATTTTTGATATTTTATTTTTTATATATATATTTTAACATTACTGCTTTCCAGCATAGCAACATTTGAGTTTATAAAATTTTTGCTCAGAAATGTAATTCAGTCTTATAGCTTTAATGTTCCTACCTAAGAATCTAATGTACACACTTGTTCATCAAGTATTGGGATTCCTTCATGTTTTGTTTGCAGTTTTAACTAAGTCTAATCTTATGTAAAAATTTTAAGTTTTTTTTTTTCTCCTGAAGTGCATCTAACTGTATTACATTCAACTACTTTGAAACTGTTACTCTGTAGAATAAATTTCTATTTATAGCACCTTTTTACTTTATATATATTTAACAAGTTCTTCAAGATGTGCACCAGTAAGTTAAAAATCAGGCATAAGCATACATAAAATACAACATAAATTCAGCTTTTAGTAGTTACTTATTGCAGGCATATCAAGGAAGGGACTAACAAATACTGAATCGTGCTTATTATCTGCTTTCTCTTTAGGCTTAAGAACTCTGTGTTTTGCTGTTGCTGAGATTTCAGAAAGTGATTATCAAGAGTGGCTGGATGTTTACCACCGTGCTTCTACAGCTATACAAAACAGAACACTCAAACTTGAGGAGAGTTATGAACTAATTGAAAAAGTATGTGTAGCTTGGACTTTCTGGGGTTTGGTTTATTTGGGGGAGAAGATGGAGGGTGGGCAGAGGGACGAGCAGAAGAGTGGGTTTTTAATTATTGTCCTTACTTTCTATACTATGAAAAGTGAATAGTTTTTGAGGAATAATGCTTAGTGAGAAAAAAATATCCAGCAATATACTGACAATTCTGTCGTGTAGTACTTGAAGTTTAGATAATCAAAATTAAGGAAATATTAATTTGACAAAGTTTATTATGCAAGTAGCTATCTTGCTAGAAAGTGTTGATTTTGAGCTGAACTACTGAAAAGCTTTTTTTCAGGGTTGCTCTATTATGTAAAAAAGTGTAATAACAGACAAACAACATTTGCTTAATTATATAATGATCTTGGAACCATGGAGTAGTCAAGATTGGAAGGGACTTCTGGAGGTCATCTAGGCACAAATCCCTGCTCAAAGCAGGTCTAGTTCTTCTTGCCCAACATTTTGATGAAGTTTGAGTATCTACAAGGAGGGAGTTTTCCCAGCTGCAGCAGGTAACTTTTTTGATGCTCAACTAGTCTTTTTCCCTTTTTCTGAGTTAAAATTTTTATTGCTGCAAAACGTGACTGTTGCCTCTTGCTCTTTCACTGTGCATCATGCACCTTGTAGGAAGATGGTTGCTCTGCAAGCCCTCTTCAGTTAGCAGAAGGCAGCCATGGAATTCCTCCTTTAGCTGTATTTTTTCCCCATGTTAAACTCATCTTACTTCTTCAAGCACTCTTAATATAGTGTGCTCTGGGCCCTAAACTATTTTTGTGTCCCTCTGTTGGACTTGCTCCACTTTATCAACCTGTCTTGTACTGAAGACCCACAAAGAGAGGTGATACCCAGATACAGCATCACAAGCCTTGAGTTCCACTTGAGTTTCTGGCAATGTTGCTGCTGGAGTAGCCAAGGATGTGGTTGAGACTTCAGTGCCTCAACAAAAAGGGTTCCCATGACTCTTAAATTTATAAGGAAAGGAGTGCATGGGAGCAATAGTTTTGATACTTAAATTTGGGTCAGGGGGGGTATTTTTACTTTTTTCCTTGGAAAGTATAAGAGCAATTACATCAATGAAAATACTTAAAATTCAGTCCTTCAATAACCTACAGTGTTTAATTAATGAAAAAAGAGTGAGGGTATATAGCTTCAGTCACTTGTGAGATTTCAGTTTACATAGATGAGCAGTTTATCTAGACATGACAAAGTCTTAAAACTATATAACATTTTAATGCCATGACAACCCTAATGCTACCATTACAAATTCTTGTATTAGCTGCACAGGTACTTAGTATGTAGTATGTAGGCCATGCTGCAACCAGGATTGCATGCTATTAGGTTTATAATGGTGTCATTAACATTTAGCTAGTTTTAGAGGTATAGAAATATGAAATATAAAAATAGCTGTATTCACAAAAACTGTATGGATTTTTGAATAATTGGTTTGAGGGTCATGCTGTGCAGTTTGTCAAGTCACATAGATGTCAGAGTTAAAGAACTTCAAGTTCATTCCTATGATCTTTAACTGTTGATAGCAAATCTGATTAATGAGTTTAGAGACCATGAATCTTGTCATAAATATGGGAAGTTAAGTAAAATAAAAGGATGATTAAAAGTGAATTTAAACCAAAAAAACCTCCATGTACAAAATATTTTATGTTCACAGAATCTTCAGCTTCTTGGAGCAACAGCAATTGAAGATAAACTACAAGACAAAGTGCCTGAAACCATAGAGACACTTATGAAAGCAGACATAAAAATTTGGATACTTACTGGGGACAAACAAGAGACTGCCATTAACATCGGTATTATATTTGCATTTATTTGGTGGCTTTGTTAGAAATAATAGAAATTGATAGAGTAAAATTTCTTTAAGAATGGAAAGTTGTCTTTCAAAAATAATATTATATGTAATTCCAGAATTTGAGTATTAACTTATTGGTAGGGAGAGAGTGGGGAATGGTGGATTCTGCCTATGTTAAAATAACAAGAGCAAGAAAAGGTCATATTAGAGAGGAGGCAAAAAAATAGACCTTTGTACTTTTTATAGCTTATACATTGTTTGGCTTTTGACAGTGAGAGGGAGTAATATTAAGAAAATGTAAGTATTCTTAGTTTCCCTTCTCTATTTGTACTTCTCTCCAAGAAAGCTAATAGTGACCATAATCTTTAACTAAAGCAAAACAACACAGATGGTACATTAAAGTACTGTAAGTTTTACCATTAATCAAAGGTTTTCTTTATTCTTTCTTTTTATTGTGAAGGAGGAGGGAAAAAAAGACTAATTTCAACAATGTTAAAGCTGTATTTTTAAATAGTAATTCATAAAAGTTGCTCTTAAGATTTAATATTATTTGCATGTGACTAAATTAGCACTTTTGGAGTAGACTAGATACATGCCTAAAATAAGGCCTTACTTTAGTCATACGGATCCTTCTTATTTCTGTTATTTCAAATCTTAAAGAACTTTCTGTATGCACATGATTTTTTTTACAATTAATTTCAGCTGGGGAAATCTTATATTTAATTTTGTGTGTAGTTCTCTTAGAGGAAAAATGCCTTCTTATATTGTAATGGATTTTGTGGAAAAGATTTTTGAAAACCAAATCTTTTTTAACAGGTCACTCCTGTAAACTTTTGAGAAAGAACATGGGACTAATTGTTATAAACGAAGGCTCTCTTGATGTAAGTAAAATCTGCAAAGTTCTCAGTTAATGAAATGTTACTTTACTGCTTAAAATATCCCAACATCATGGTGGAGGTTGCCTAAAAAATAAATTGGAGCATCTGTTTCTCTGGACAAACATAGAAAATTCTGCCAAAACCATAGTTTGGAGGTTGTTGTTTATGTTTGTTTTGGGAGGTTGATTTTTTGTTCATTTTTATAGTCTTTGTGCTTGGAAGACTGTATGCTTTTGTGACAAAATGTTACTGAATAACTGGAAACAGTGTAGCTACTGCACAAATGAACTTTGGAATGATGGGCAGACAAATTCCAGGTAATAGATTTTATCCATGCAGGCAAAAAGCCAGGAGCTTCACATGCTTCTACTAGCACCTACCAATACCCAAAAAACTATTCTAAGTTCCTTTCTAATGCTGTTTCTTACAGAACACTTGGTATCTGGCAAAAATTGTTACTGTGTGATTAAACAGATGTTGAAGTACAAAGGTTAAAACTGCCAACTTCCACTTGTGCACTTCTGTACAGTGCTTTGTAGAGAAGATATTATTTAGATAAAGTTGGAATTCAGTATTAGTTGAAAAATCCCATGAGGGGAAAGAACTTAAATCCTTTCACCACCCTGTAAGGGAGACTTAAGTGAACTTAGAAGTGGAAGGATTTCCTCCTTGAGGAAACTTATTGTCCAGAAGGCTTCAGGAGAAAATCCTAAAATGAGGTTTGTTACTTTATATTGTGGTCAGGTTGCTCAAGATAAGACTTAAGGAGAGAAAGTGAGAAGAAAGTTTGAGAATCAGTGACAGTGCCTTAACTAAAGGATGCCATGGTGGCATGTAAGAGTAGACTACAACAGGAATTAAAATACTTACTATTTTTTTAAATAAGTATTTCTTTAAATTTTTTTGCCCATTTAGAGTAATACATTTCCAACATTAGTTAGTATGGATTTAATCAAGATAGCTGTATTTCAAATAGAGATTGTCTTAAGGAACATATTTTTGCTGATAACATTTAAAATTAAATCCCAAACACTGGACAGACAGAAGCTGTTCATTAATGTCTTTTGACACAGTAAGC
The DNA here is from genome assembly GCA_038380795.1 of Pyrocephalus nanus. Taxonomy (NCBI): domain Eukaryota; kingdom Metazoa; phylum Chordata; class Aves; order Passeriformes; family Tyrannidae; genus Pyrocephalus; species Pyrocephalus nanus. The sequence continues at coordinate 49,542,955 of CM076264.1, forward strand.
AACTTCTGGTCCAAGTAGCCTGTGATATTAATGTATAGACTCAAGTTTTGTTTTCTTAGTTTAGTTCATTGGATAGCTTTTGAAAGACTGCAGTCATTGTTTGTTGAAAAGACAGGGAAGGTTTTTGATAAAGTCCTTTAACTTTGCTTTTGATTTTTTTCACTACCCAACAAATCTCTGAGTAAAAACTAGCCAATACACTTGAGACCTTCTGTCCTATATTAAGTTATTTACACATAGTACTGCATTTCAGAAGTGCTGCAATACTTCATAGATTTGAAATACAAAAGATTAACTACTTTTTATACTTTTTCATATGTAATGAGATAAAGTGAGGTACTTTCATTTAACTACTAAAAGCAGTCCAGTTAAAACTCATTAAACAGACATTACACATTAACCACTTCTACTGTGATGATTCAAAAGTTCAATAAGTATCTATTAAAATATATTTTTTTTAAATAAAGTTATATAAATATAGCTTAGGAATAAAATATAGTAGCTGATATGATAACTGCACCATACTCCCTAATTCAGACTGGAGTATCTAGATTGTATAGACATTGAGAGATCGTTTCCCTACATGCCCAAAGTACATTCAAAGCACATGGGAGTGCAAATATCTTATGGCAGCTGAATTTGTATATACAGACCTGTCACTTGCAAATCTGTTTTAATATGTGATAACATGTATCATGTTTTTTTCAGCAGCAGGTAAATGTAGTTTGAGGGCAAGGGGCAGTTCAAAAAATAATAATAAACTAGCTCTATGCAAATATTTTAACAAGAAACTCTATTTATAAAGTCTGCCTCATTTGATGGTGTGCATTTCAGTGTTAGATTCATGTATGTCTCGTGTCCTATTCTTTGCTTACTTCTGTGGTGGGAATCACATGTCAGTCTCTATTTATAATGTGACTGGCTGAGTGAAAAATTACCTTGGAAGTTCTGTTGGAGAAGTGGATTGTGTCTCAGGAAATGGAGAGAGGGATGGACTGCTGTGATTGCAGAATTTTGAGTCAGTGCAGCTGCAAGGGTGGATGCAATTCCTCTTTTCTTTATGCATATCAGCAACAGTTGGCAAGAGGCTGTAATACTTAGTTGAAATGTTGTCTATGAAGGAATTCACATAGATTGAAACCAGCTTTTGAGCAGCGTAGGTCCACTTCTTGTGGGAGGCAGGGACTCTGTGCACCCATGAGGACTGCTGGACAAACCAGTTCCCTCAGCACAGGAGGAACTGAGTAGCCATGAAACCTTGAAGAAAATTATCCCAGTGTAGTGGGACCTGTATATTTAGGGTCTTGGAGAAGACGCTCCATGGCAGTCCTCTTCCCCTTGGCTCTGTAAAGTATAACCTCTTTGCTATATGAAAATGTTGATAGTTTCATAGGAGTTAGGAGGGTTGGCTTTTCTTGGTTTGCATACTCTTCTAAAAAAAAGGTGAAACACTGTATTGAGAACAGTGGCAGTAAGTGGATGCTTCTTGTTGTTGCTGTTAAAATAATAGTACATGTCCCTTGCATATCAGTGGCTTCTCCTAAAAAGTAGCTACCTCAGCTCTAATCCCTTTATGGCAAAATCCCCTGTCCCAAAGACATGTAAAAACAGATTTAACAAAACAAGTACCTCCTCAATTTGGTCATTATTACGACCTTAGCGTGCAAGACAGAGGGAGTTGGAGTAAAGAAATATATTTGTACAGACTGTATCCCAGGTCTGTGAACTGAATTTACAAAGCATATGCTGAAATAAAAGATCCTCTTTTGTATGAACCTCTATTTGTGAAATTAAAATATCCCAGACTCGCCCACCTCCTTGCTCCCTAGTGGTCAGTGGCTGGTATAGAACTGAAGGCATTCAGATATCTCAGGTTTTTGCATCATTATTTGTTTTGAGGCTCTACTTCCATGAACATCTGCTTAGCTTCACAAACAAAATGTGTTCTTATGTTAGTAAGTTATTATTGTTATATAAAAGAGCACTGGATTTTATTTGCCTTCACAGTAACCTAATGGACTGCTAAATTTCAGTATAGTACTGTTAATCATAGACAGAAGTCATAACATAGCCTTATTCTTTTAATCATTGAAAAATATTTTATGGAAATGGTGTCAAGTGAATAAGGGACATTTTTATGCTGCTTTTAATTTGAGGCATGCAACTAAGCATAGGGAGTAAGCCCACAAAGGAATTTTAAATACAACAGTTTGACAGTTGGGGTAAGAGTTTTGTTTTATCTTGGAGTTGGGGTAGGGGTTTCTTGTTTTAGTATGTAGCATGCTTGGAGCTGATGGCCTGTCTGCTTGTGATAAAACATTCAGGTCAGTTTAAATAGAGGAGTTCACTGCTAAACAATGTCTCTAAGTGCCACATCCATGCAAGTGCCCTGAAACCCCTTGCCCAGATCATCAGTAAAGATAGGAAACAGATCTGGCCCCGATACTGAGCCCTGGGGAACACCACTCATGACTGACTCCCAGTTCCATTCACCACCATTCTCTGGGCCCAGCCATCCAGACAGTTTTTAACCCAGTGAAGAGTGCAGCTGTTCAAGCCGTGAGCAGACAGTTTCTACAGGAGAATGCTTTGGGAGACAGCATCAAAGGCTTTACTAAAGTCTCGGCAGACAACACCCACAGGCTCTCCCTTATCCACAAAGCAGGTCACCCTGTCATAGAAGGAGATCAGGCTGATGAAGCAGGACCTGCCTTTCCTAAATCCATGCTGGCTGGGCCTGACCACCTCATTGACCTGCAGGTACTGTGTGATGGCACTCAGTCTGTTGCATGACCTTCCCTGGCACTGAGGGCAGGCTGGCGGGCTTGTAGTTCCCAAGACCCTCTTTCTGACCTTTCTTGTAGATGTGTGTCACATTGGCCAACCTCCGGTCACCAGGGATCTCCCCAGTTAGCCAGGACTGATGATAAATGATGAAGAATGGCTTGGCAAGCTCTTTGGCCAGCTCCCTCAGTATGCTTGGGTGGATCCCCTTGGGGTCTGTAGACTTTCATGTCTTAAGTGCCATAGCATGTCACTGACCATTTACTCCTGGATTATGGGGATTTCATTACACAAGAGAAACAATAGATGGGAGGAATATGAGTTTTCATGTGTTGCTTAAACTTCATTTGAAACTAAATAGTCCACTGAGATGAGAAAATTCAATACTTTCATTACGTTACAATATTGTTTAATTCTCTGTAGAATAGATAATGGAAGTTACTGTAATTTTAAAGACTTTGTAATGTGTAATTTTAAACAGTGGAGCTTCATTTCCATTGCAGTTTCTAGTGAGGGAGAGCCAGGACACTTGAAGCTCAAAATTCCCTAACAGCCTAATCTTCTTCTCGATAAACCAATGAATTTTTAGAAGACCAGTAGAAGCAAAGTGGTCAAAAAAACATGGACAACAGTGTGTGGAACTGGGAGGAGTACATTGGGTTGAAAAGGCAAAGTACTTCCTTTAATTTCATTTCAGAGGGTTTTGAGATATTTATTTAGTTCAGAGTTTTATCTCTAGGTGTTTACACCAAATTTTGTTAATGCATACCTGACATCACTGAAGTAGCGCAATTATTTCATCGGTAAACTTGTAGAAAAATATAGCAACATTGTTGTCATAGGATGTTACTGGCTTCCAAATTGAATATTTTATGAGCAGAAGAGTTTTTTTTCATCTTCCTTTCTCCTCTCCTTCTTACTTCTGGGCTGTGAGGCAGGAAACAATAGGAAAAAGAGTATGCTGTAGCTCTGTGAAGGCCTTTAAAAAAGAAATGCAACAAGCAATATTTTTTCCTCCTTCCTGACACTCCATGGGAGAGCTGTACTTTAGCTAACTAGATGTCTGTGACCTTCTCAAAGCAGGCTGCTGCATAAATACAGATGAATGTATTATCTGCTGAATGTAATATGAAGTTTGTACTGGACCACAAAACAGTGACTTGCATATATGTGATTCAAACTGTCATTGGCAAGTGAAAAATACAAAATACCTTCCTTTATATAACATATACTTGATGTTATAATTGTTAAATTATGTTAAAATATACATTTATTTGATAGAATTATCAGTTATAATACATGTACTTATATTTTGAATTATCTGTGTTTCTTTTTTGCTAAACATTTAGGACCATTTTATATAATATTGAATAGAAATTGTTTCTTCTGGTATCTATATATATGTGAATGGTCTCTTGCATGGATTTATAGAAAACTTATTTAATAATGTCTTTTGGCAAATATTTATGGCAAATACTGTTTCCATTGTTTCCATAATGCCCAATTAAAGAGCATTAAAAGTTCCACCATAGCTTATACACTTTGGGGTTTTTTTGGCAGGGTGCAAGAGCAGTCATACACACCATTGCTACTGTGGTTTCCAATAGTGTAGCAGAATAATATATATTCTTTTTGTTTTATACTATTTGATAGCACAATTAATCAAAAGGCAATTTCCTCAGAAACCAAAATGCCAATCACATACTCAAACCAAAATCTGATCACACACTCAAAAAAAATTGGATTTAAGAATAGTAGGAATTAAAATTAATGGACACAACTTCTTTTGTGCAACAGGGAACAAGAGAGACACTTAGCCATCATTGCAGTACTCTTGGTGATGCTTTAAGGAAGGAGAATGATTTTGCTCTCATCATTGATGGTAAATCTCTGAAGTATGCTTTGACATTTGGAGTGAGACAGTATTTCCTGGATTTGGCTTTGTCATGTAAAGCTGTTATTTGTTGCAGGTAAGGTTTACATTATTCTCTCTCTACATTATTTTTATTGGCATACAAAAATTAAGAAACTGAAGTCAATATCTCCGTAGAGCAATGGAGTCTACCTGTCAAAGTCATTCAGATTGCATATTTCCAGAAAAACAATTTGTAATCCATCAAGGGTAGTCTCAGCAAGATTGAGACACTAATCTTGACCTTGAATTGATACTACAGTTAACTGCAGATTTAGAACATCTGGATTCTTTTGTAGATCTTTCTCCACAGCCTACTTTTCCATAAATGGATGACACTGTGTAAGAAGTGCACAGAAATGTTAAAGGTACTACTTTGGCTGCTTTTTATTGCCTGAAGCTGATGGAAGCACTTTTTTTTTAATCATTGCTATGCCTGATTGTTGTAGGTTTCCTTTTACAATGAAACCTTTTATCGTTTTCTGTAAATATCAACTATTACAGTTTCTGTTCTATTCAAAGTGAAGCTATTTTTCTGCCTTGCAAAAGGACAGGGAAAACCAAGTGAGGTTATAGAATCCAAATAATCACCTGGTTTATATTCTTTCCATCCTTTCTGTCAAGCATCACGTTATGCCACCAAGAGACTTTTTGAATTAATTTTTAGTAGTTAAGCTTTGTAGCTGTGCTTCAGCCTGGAACACTCAGAATTTCAAACCAAGTTTTTTCTGTCTTTTAAACTGAGATCTTATACTGATACACAGTTTATACTGTGTATAAACATTTTCCTAATAGCAGTAGTCTTTCTGACAGGAAAATTAGAGCTTTGTGCTTGTTCTACCAGGTTGAGTATTGCTCAGCATAATAACAAGCAGGAGATGCATATATAACTGCTCTTTCAAAACCATATTTCTTTTTCTTCTCTTTCTTTGATTTCAAAATATATTTTATGCCATTTGAAGAGATAATATTGCTTTTTCTCTTGAACAGTGTAATCTTTGAAGGATATTCTGTAGGTAAAGTTGTCTTTTAGTGTTTGCATTTTTATAATGAAACAACTAAGTTCAAAATGAAAGCTTCTGGTCTGGTAGCATTCTCTCTGCCATTTCTACACTTAACACTTTTATAATACACTTAGGTCAGTTGGTTTCAATAAATATTTAAATATATGCTCTGACATATTTTGTGGTTGTTTAAAAATTGGCTACAGCTTTAAAATTAAAATACTTGCTTGTAACACTCACTGTTTTAATTTGTACTTTTTTAATATCACATGCTTCTGAAAAGTCAAAATTCTGTCAAAATATTTATTCTGTTAAATGCTTTATCTTTTCTGACAAAAACTTCATTTCCTTGGAGCTTGAAAATAAAAAGTTAAAAACTGGCAATTTTAAAGTAAGGTAAATAGCCTAAAAAAATATATATATCATCCTGACTAAACAAAAATGTTGGCCTTTTCTTCCTCCATATAAAGGCAGTAATATCTTAACCTCTCCTTGGTTCTAGAATTACTTTTTACATCACTTTCCTTTAAATTTTCAGAGTGTATTCAGTTATTAAAAAGCATTTATTACATATGGATCTTCCGTTGGTAAGATCCATTGGTAACACAGATGAGGCTGACAAATATTCAGTTGACATTTCTTTTCAAAAAAAGCTGTATGCAATTCTAAGCAGATGTTTGGCTTAAAGACTTTGACTAACTTAATTCCAAGTTTATATTAGTTTCAGAGTAATATGTGTAAGAAGAACATTAAGTGGATTATTCTGCAGGAAAAAATGTACAGCTAAGAGTGAGCAAAATGAACGAAAAATATTTTTTACTGATTTTACCATGAACTCAAGGTAATGAGAGTGCCATCTTCCAATTGCCCCTATAAAATTATCTGAAAGGGAAATAAGTCACTGCTCCTGTAAAGTTAAAAGAATGAAAAAGAAGTACTCAGGTCAGGAATCTTCTGTAGAAATTGACTGTAGCAATTCTTGATACAATTCTCAACAGCAGTGTTCAAGTAAAACATGTGGCAAAAGATCATAGAAAATTTTTTGTCATGTACTTGAACCAGGGAATTTTTCAGAAGGGCTCTTAACCAGAAGCTTTCATCCCAGATTTTCCGTGAGGCTATAGTCATCCCAAGTAGCTTTTTCAGAAGTCTGATAGCTTGTGTTGTGCTGGCCACTGAGTATTGTAATTACACAGCTACCTTTAATTTGAAGGAAGTTGGTTTTTTGGTGTGTTTTTTTTCCTTTGGAAAGTCAGACAATTAAATTTTATGCAAAATTTTTGTCTGATTCATTGCACTTAAAACCTAAGAATTTTACTTAACTGGCATAGAGTAGGATTGCTGAGGGATCAACACTCAAGTGTGAACTATGAAAAGCTGTCCTCTGGCAAACGGAGAGGAAAATCAGAAGAGCTACAAGAATCTTCCTGGAACCCAGTACTAATTAGAGTATCATATATGAGCAAAGACAAGCCTAGGTACCATGTATTTAGTTTCTCTTTATAACACAGTCTCAGTGTTAAGCACAATGGTTTAAGGAAGAAAGGCAACCACTTACTATACCCCTATACTGGAAACTCAGTAATCTGTCTAATGTTGAAGTTTAATCTAGTTCTTGAAAGACAGTTTTTTTACTTCCTAGAACTTTATAGGGTATGTAAAATGAAAAATACTGACATTTGCTGAGAAAAATGGAAAACAGATTCTTTTTTATTCTTTTCCAAGTGAACTATGGCCCTCATACTATTCCTTTATATTTCTTCTGTGACACTGAAACTGAATCAATTATCAGTCTGTTCCATAGTAAAAAGAGTACCTTGATGATGTGAACTGAAGTCATGAAATGGTACCATTGAAAGTATGATACACAGTGAAATTGTGTGATTATGATGCATACATAAGATCTCATTCTAAAAAAAAAAGTAATATTAATGAATTTATAGAAAAGATAATATGCTTTAATTTCAAAAGTTGCACATCTCTGGATGAAATATACACAGGAAGACAGATCATGAGCTTTCAATTTTTTTTTTTTAACAATTTCTGTTTAAAATATGATGTTTTGAAACAGTTCTCTTTAATAGATTTGTTGACTTCCTCAACATGGAGTCGTCTTTCAGCTTTTTAGTCAGTGTTTCAGAAATGTTGTATCTTTTAATGAGTAAGAGTTGTGATTGTTACTATAGTTTATTGATTTCGACCAAACTTAATTCCTCATAAATGTTATATGAATAAATATGTGTATCAGAACATAAAAAGATGCCTAGAAAACCTTGGTTTTCTCCTGCAGTTCTAAGGTATGTTTCAGAATAATCATGTTTAACCTTAGATGACTAACAAATAACCTTCATATTAATGGGAAAGGGCATTCCTTTCATTGGAAATTAATGTTGGTTTGGTGAAATTTGCATTTCTAAAGGACACATTCATCAAAATTTTTCAAATACTGTTCCTACTTTTACCCTTATTGGTTAGCTTTTCACAAATCTTTGTAGCTCTGGATCTATGGATAACAGAAGTGTGATGTCAAAGATTTGGGTTTTTTTCTGAACTTTTTCTCACTCTGCTGCATTTACCTTTTCAATGAACACAGTGCAATTGGTCACAAGCTTCAGCTGTCAATTTTAAGAAAAATTTTGTTTCCATTTTTAATGTTTATAGCTTGCCTATCATGATTTAGTTATGTTATCTCTGTTTCTTTAAATTGTTTTCTAATCATTTTCTAATTTCATTTATATTTATACTGAATGGAAGGTAGCTGGTATGGCCATTAGTTTCAGCAGTCATATAATTGCTTGTTTGTGCTTTTGGTAGCTGTGATACAGTTTACTACAGATAGCTGGATAAAGTGATGGCCAAGCGCTGTTATTAGTATCTATGTGCTTAATGGAAAGAACATAATTGGTGCTCCAGTGTTCTTTAACTGTAAAAACTTAGCATTGAATGTGTGTTTATTTGAAAAGAGATGGCAGTTTTGTTCTGTTTCTGGGAGTTTCTTTAAGGGGAAGAAGTGTGATGAGGAATTTTTTGCAACCATTGGAAGAAGAAACCATTTCCTCTTAAATTGAGTTAAGGATCAGAATTTTGGTCCAAATTCAGAGCAATGCATTGTAACTTGTAACGTCAGTCTGTCCAGTCTCAAGACAGGCAAATCATTCAGCCTTAGCTGTAATGCCAGACATCACTGGGTAGGCAGGAACAATTTATTATGCCATGTACTGAAAAATAATGTGACTAATGTATAGAGTCGAAGAAAAATTGCTTCCACAAAGTGGCTTGTTTTTATTATTGCCCTCATTAGCGCTGGTTTTGTGATCTTAAAAATCAATCAGTATAAATAGGGCAGTATTTTTTGCCACATACACTTACTGGATTTGATAGAATTCTTTGAACTATAATTCCTTAAACTAGAAAACAACTTGCCCATCAGGAATCTCATTAATAATATAACAGTATAATTTTTCTCAAGTATGATGAGTCCTTCCAGTATTTACGTGCTTACATGAATGCAGCCTTTGGGACCCACAGCTTACAGGAGCAACCTCAGCATTGCACAGATGCCACAATACAGCAGAATTTTTATTGTCTGGTGGTAACATTTCTTTTTGTAACTGAGCTTTTGAGTGCCATACACCAGTCTTGGTTCAGGTGAGAACTGTACTCATGAACTTCATAGGCCATGTTGCCTGGCAGTGTCTCAGAGAGCAGCAATTATTTAGAAGTAATTGCTGTTTTGTGATTTTTTTCCTTTGCAAATTTGTTGCCCTAAACTTATATTCTTAATTCTTTTATATTTCTGTGGGTTTATTTCATTTTTTGATCTAGAAGAGTTAAGTCCAGGTTATAAGTATTCCTACCTATAAGCATTAACCCTGAAATTTTGTAAATGCTGGAGAAATCTTTCACAACCTGAACTGCCAAGTTCCAGAAGCTTATGGTCCCACAAGGCTTATTGCCTTAAGTGAGCATGTAGAAGACTTGTAGAAAATTAATTATAAATATATGATTTTACCCCAGTTTTCAGTATTAGTATATAGCCCTCTCTACACAGGAGTCATGCTTTGGTACCCGAATTGCTCTCTTTGTAGGCAGCAATGAACAGTGGTTGTTTGAGAGACAAACTCATAGACCTTTTTGCATTTCATCTTGTTTCTGTTTGTACCATGAAACAAGAGGGATAGTGTTTTATCCATAACTCCAGTGCCAGGATGCATGATAGCGGATTGCCACACTGCTTAAGGTTTACTCATTGCCTTCCCCACCCTTTGAAATATAGCAGTCCTAGCACATAATTTCTGTAGATTATTTTCGGTTATGATGTCTCAAATACTGCAAGGACTGAATTCATAGGAGAGTATGAACTTTAAAAGTAGAACTTTTACAATACAAAATGGAAGATACACATGTGACACATACAGTGGTGGATGTGGGCAGAACTGATACAGTTTCATCAATGGAGCTGTCATCCTTGGAATAATTTGTCCCAACTGTGGACAGGCAATTAGACAGATAATTAGAACAGTCCTGAAAAGAACATGGGAGAAGTTACCAGCAGATAAATTAAGTAGAGGATCGAGATTCACTGTTCATTTACTCCCTCTAATTTATCAATGTAGGCTGTGTTAAGTTAGTGGCAGTCCACTCTGTGACTGTTTGCTTTGACATCTGCCTCTTAAATATCTTGTTGTTTGTGGATATAATCTGTATTTAAACAGAGAGGAAAATAAAAAGCATAATAATAAAATGAGTTCAAAATCTGTGATTGTTGTAAGTTAATACTGGTAGTGGCAGCATCTGGAGTTCCTTCCATTACTGTGTTTTAGGGGCCCATTGCTGTTTGACTCTTGTATCTCCAGTGCTGTTAACATCTTGCTTCAACAAATCCAAGTTTTCTGTGAATTTTGCTGGGAATGTGCTTTTAGCATATAGTCTGAAGGGCAATAACAAGACCAGGTCTCTGACCAGGATGTTAATTGGCCTATTTTTATTACCTTTTCGCAGAATGTAAAGTATGTTGAGAAAGTGCATTCATTTGCAAATCCTGTATTAAACCTGTTTCTTTGCATTACCCCTTAGGGTATCACCACTTCAAAAATCTGAAGTTGTAGAAATGGTTAAAAAACAAGTTAAGGTAGTAACTCTAGCGATTGGTGATGGAGCAAATGATGTTAGTATGATACAAACAGCACATGTTGGTGTTGGTATTAGTGGGAATGAAGGTCTACAGGCTGCTAATTCTTCAGACTACTCAATTGCTCAGGTAAGTCATTACATTGCAAAGTACTACAATAAAGTATTTTAATATCAGATTAATATTGGTGTATGCATGTTTTGATTGCATGTTCATTTTTCTGTTTTTTTTGCAGTTCAAGTATTTGAAGAACTTGCTGTTGGTTCATGGAGCCTGGAATTATAACAGAGTAGCTAAATGCATCTTATATTGTTTCTACAAAAACATTGTCCTTTATATTATTGAGGTAATTTTACAGTACCTTAAGTGTTACTTTTTGAAAGTAAGAACTTTAATATTTTGAGGTTTTGATTATCATAAATGGTTTTGAGGAAGCATCTTAACTGTCAATAAACTACTAGTACTAAATCTTTCTTTTTAATAAGCTGATTAATATTGATTTTTTATTTTACTTTGAAAACCCCAATTGTTTTTAAAATGCATAATAAATATTAGGACTGATTTTTTTTGATACATAGTATTGCTAGTTTATTAAACTTCTGTACCTGTAACATGATTACCATAATTAGGGAATACACTTACAAATCATCTTAAATACATCAAGATATGTATGTGCTTAAGCTCTCTGAGCTGGTGTCAATAACTGTCCAGTTCACAATCAGAAGCCCTTGTTAAGGTCACTGTTAAAACTTAGGGCTGTTGCTGTTCAGAACAGTGCCCAGGGTTTGTACACAGATGTTTAGTTACGCTATTGCGAACCTTTCACTTGCTGATGGGGTAACCGTACCTCCTTAGGCTCTAGTTGGTGAACAGGGATGTTCTCCTGAAAGTAGCTGACCTATACTTTTTCACCTGAGATTTTAAGGAGGCTGGAATCTTGTGAATAATAAAGTAGCGTGAGAGGACTGTGTTGTAATAAGTGTATTTTTACTAGTAGGTGTGGTTAAAACAGCATGTATAGCTATAGTTTTCATTATCCTCATGACCACATGGCAACCTTAAAATTCTGAATGGATTTTTAAAGTTATTTTTAAATTTCCTCCTTCCCCCCCCTAATTTTCTTTCAACAGCTGCTTGCTTTTTGAAAACCAAATATGTATCGAGTAATTGTGTTTATAATTGATTCAAACTTTATATATCCAATGATACTTTGGGTTAAAAATGTGGGGGAAAAATTAATTTTTTGCAAAGCTTGATCACAAAATAAGTTTTATAGGTTAGTCTTGTGTATTTTTATATTAACAGGATTAACACATATTTGTAAAACTTTAATAGTTTTTTTAATGTATTTTCAAATTAGTATCGTAAACTTGCAGAGTAAGGGTTCGGTTTTACTGAAAGAAAATGCCTTATTTTTGTTAGATCTGATTGAAATGTTATATTAATATTTCCAATTTTGATACTTATGTGACCTTGCACTGTTGTAATACCTGTAAATACTTCAGTTGTCTTTTTATGTAGAAGTGTTGTAGCCAAAAGAGTGCATTTTTCTTACCATACTTTTACACTAAGTTTTTCTCTTTTTTGTTCTTTTTGTGTTATCGATGCAAATAGATTTCAATCTAAGTGGCAGCAAGTCTGTAGCTGTTTAGAAGCTATAAAAAAAGGAAAATTCACTAAATATCCTTTTTTGCTTTAGAAGTGATGGCAGACTTTAGATCCTGTATTTCAAAAGATGAATATCTACTTACATGCTCAGACTTCCAGAAGTACTGATTACCAGTAGCTCTAGAAATATTTGGGAAAAAAAAAGTATTGATATATATTTTGTGCTTATAGAAAAATACAAAGCAGTCTTCAGAATGCACTAAGTTATTTTTTTTAGTTTTCTGTTGGTGTCACCTGCAAACACATTGTAAATTTATAACTTAAATCAGATATAAGTATTCCGTTGTTTGTATTCTTTGAGAAAGAAAGTTAAATGCAAGGTACAGAGATCATAGTCTAAAAATACAAAAGGCTGGAACAGGTAGTCTCTGCCTCGTGAGAGGATGGAAGGGCAAAGCGATAATTTTGATATGGGTTATGACCCTTTTATATATAAAGCATGCAAGCATTTGCCATGTACACCTTCTCTGGAAGACAAGATGACTTCTACTTGAATTCCTGTATACCCAACGTTTGTCAGCTCAGAAAACTTTCAGAGATGTTAATAGCTCATGTCAATACTGTGAGTGAATGGGCAGAAATTCATCATTGAATGTCTCCAGAAAGGACAACTGCCAGTCTTGAGGCGCTCTTTTCAGGTTTTTTGTACAGATCAGGCGTGGGAGCAGAGAGCTCAATGAGTATTTGTAAGCTGCTGCTTAATATGCAGAAATGCTACATCAGGAAAACGTCTGTGAGGCTTTTGTGGCCACGCCTCCTCTGTCTTGGAGTTTAGAAAATAGTACTGTGAAAGGCATGTCTGATAGTTGCTTTAAACAAGGTTCCTTTTATTAGCTGACAATAACTAAAAATACCTACCTTTATTTAATAGATGCATATTACATTTTTAAATGTTTTCTCGGTACTAATCAAGCTAGTAATGTAAAATATTTCATTTAATCTAAAATACAGCCCTTATTCTAGGCATTCATGAGCTGATATGAAATTAATGTCATTGGTTTCTTTGTTCAGAAAACAGTAAAGTTCTATAGTAATACCCAGACACAGTGATTAGGGCTTATTGACATTTAAACTCCTCTACATAACAAACTAAAAGTGAAGTATAATGATTTTCTTTTACTCTGTGTCTTGATGCAATAGCCATTTAAATATGGGCCTCATCTTTTGTATGGACTAGTCCCAATGACTTTGGAGGCTATATTCTCAAGTATCAGTATAAATTACAAGTGAAAACTCTGAATTTCTAAAAGGCCACTAATGTGCATTAATAAGGCTGTACAGAGCATCACACTCACCTAGGATAAGCCTATGCAGAGTCTCATACTTATTTTGAAGGGATTGTCATTACCTTATAATGATGATTAGGTTAGAGATTGATCTAGTGATTAAAAACTTCTTTCTAGGTTGGTTTTGGTTTTATAATTACCATTACTGCATACCTCTTTTAAACTACTCATTTGAGAATTTATGCAAATCACCCTTCAACATCAGCAGGACAAAATTTTCCTATTCCTACTTTTCTTTCTGCTAATTAGTAATGACTAATAATAACATAAACTAACTGGTTCATATTAAATAAAAAAGGTTTACATTTTTAAAAATAATAGTAACTTTGAAGATCTACATAAGTCATTCATGTTCCATGTAGGGGAAAATTCAAATAAAAGAGTAAAAGACCAAGACAAACAGAAGAAAGAGATGTGTGGAGTTCAGATTTAAAGTTCAGTCACAGATCTTTAAAGTGGCTGCTAGTAACAATTTAAGTGATACTATGTAAAGAAATCAATTATACTAAGTAATTAGATCTGTAATGGCTTTTTTTGTTCCACAAACTTTGTTTAATGGGAGGGGTTTATTTCTTTTCTCCCAAGCACTTTTAATCCCACTGCTGAGTTTACTCATTTTCTGCTGCTCATGTCCATAACTGGAATTTACCATTTGGTTCCTGATTTCCTTTGCCTGGCATATCAGATGAATGCCTGTGATCATACTGAGACCCTTATCATGCATAACCCCAAATACAAGCAGGCTTTCCGTGTATACTCACAGTGCTCCTGAGCTGCAGAGTTCAGGTGCTGTTGTTCGATAGCCACCGCTTACTTGATGTATACAAACTGCACCGAGTTCAGTTTGAAACACAGACAGCAGAAAGTGATTGTGCTCATGCCCACATTTTTGCATCATATGGTTTGAAAACTTAGAAATACAAGGATTTACCTTGAGGGCCATCTCATTTTAGGTTAGCTGGGAACCTAAATCTTTCCTTTTTGATGGAAATTTTTTAGCTGTTGAACTATAGAATGGTCTGAATTTTCACTACCCATTCACTTATGTGGTCTAAAATACTTTTTAAGAACACCAATCACTTGTCCTTCTGTATAGGGGTGCTAGATTAGTAATTTAGGTTATTAGCATAGGACCTGTACCTTAAGAGAGAGAGTCTGGTCCTATATTATCATGTACAACATCCTGGAAATTTACTTTTCTGGTACAGCTGTCCTTATTATCTTTCATAATTAGGATACAACATACTCGTCCATGAATAAATTGCCCACTGTGAAGCAGGTGTTTCTTGTCATTCTCACAAATAATAAGCTCCATAGTAAGCCCCATCTCTAGTTTTTCATAGACAGTTAAGAATGTAATTTTCTAGTTTCCAGGGTTCAGCAGTTAGGGCCAATAGGTGACTTATTTTATTCTTCTTACAGTTTGAGATGAGGGTGTATTTATCCTTTGTCTTTTGTCCCCCCACTAGATCTTGTAATTTTTTTTGACCCATAGGTGTTCTTAATGTGAAGACTCAGATACTATCCTGTAAATAGAAAATTAAGGTTTCTGCTTAGATGTTAAACATGCTTCATCCCTTAAAGTGGTATATCTGGTATTCCACTAAATTGTAATGCTTCTACTAGAGGGCACTAGTCTTAGCCACATTAAAAGATTTCTTCTTCACTAACTTATTTTGATAGAGGCAATAACAGCTTCAGAACCTAGAGGTGCTACCAAATTTCACGTCTGCTTGGTTTGCATCTAGACCTCTGACCAAGATACCTTCCAATCCCTTATTACTCTAAACTGAACTAAAATGTCTATAACTTGCATGCTTTCCTTGGAAGAAAGTAAATGCTAAAATTTCAGAAAGTTAATAGTATGCCTTTAAGGATTTCATAACTATTCTACAGTAAAACTATTTTCAGTTTAGATACCTTGAAAATTTTCACTTAAATTCAGTACAAAATAAGCTGAAAGCAACATGGGTTTTAAGGAATAAAATTATGCATAGCATTTCTGAAGAGGCTTGGTAGCGACTTCATATATGACATTTTATTGTAAATTAAAATTTTACCTTAAATTTCTTTAAAAAGTCACTTCAAAACATTTTCAGGTTACCTGTGTAAGAACAGTCACCACGTGGAATAGATTCAGTTATATGTATTTAGGCCTTTAATTTAAAATTAGAGTTTTATAAAATTTGCCCACTAGTTAAATCACAATAGAAAGTTAATGTTCTTTCCATATACTCCTTGGTTATTAAGCAAGTATATGTCTACTTGTGATCTTTTATCTTCTTCCTAGAGAGTAATACTTTTGTTAAACTCTGTCTGAAATTACCAGCAATGCAAATTTATGCCCAGCTACTAAGTCATATATTCTCTATTAAAACTGTCAGTTTCCACCACCCTAACCCTTTAAAATTAAGAATTCTAAAATTTACTCCAGTATTTCATACCAAAAAAAGCATCTGAAAAATTGTGTTGATGAGTGTCTGTAATAAACAACTGATTATGCACTCGACCCCTTACACTCAACTACTGAGAAAGTGCTGCCAACAAATGTCTGCTAAATTCATCACAATTAAATCACAACTCCTGCTTTTCAGATCAAAAATCAAAATACACAAGAGCTGATAAAAATCTGATTCAACTGAAATGAAGTAATTCCATTGTATTTTCAGTGTATAATCTGAAAGGTTAGAAAATAGTGCTTGTTACTGTAAATCAACCAAAGTAAACAAATACAGCATTATAAGACTTAGAAAATTCAGGGTATTCTCTGCGTCGGTATTGCAGCCTCTAAAATTCATGACTTTGCATTCAATCTTGTTCCAATAACTGATCACCAAAAAAAAAAAAATCTATTTATTTTTCACTTAGCGGTTGAACAGATAGCAATTTTGGCTGGATTTTACCTCCTATTTTTAATGTTAATAGTTGTTAATTTTAGGGAGTTTTCCATCTCAAAGTAGTGACAAACATGTTCAGACATTCCACCATATGATTAAAAAAAATAATAAATCTGAGTTTGGTCATAAAATCCAGTCACCTGGAGCCTGCCTAGGTACATATTGATATATATATTGATTGTAGCAACTCATGCTTCCATAATGAAGTAAAATGAAATGTGAACTGTATGAAAGCAGCATCTAAAAATTCCCTTGGAAAATGTGAGTCTTAAATTGAGTAGAGTGCTGTTTAGATGATTTTAACTTTTGTCACCTGAGAACTTATGTTTTTTCTAGACAATATAGTTTCAGTGTAACTTGTTAATAAAGGTTCATCAGGCATGCTGATGAATGTACTAGTTCATTGTCATTGAACTAGTACAAGCATGAAGAAGTAGGAGAAAGCAGATGTGCTGCATACTATGCTGAAAAGCATTAGAAAATATATTGTCATGCCTTTCAAATTAAAGTAGATTACTTTCAACCTTTTAGCAAAAAGTGATAAAAATTATGCAATAAATGGATACCCAATTGCCTCTTGAAAGTACCCTGTAGTTGACTTAGTGCTTGTTAAACTAAATAATCGTGCTTGATTTAGCGCTCTGGTAAAGTCTCATCCTCTCGTGAGTGAGGAATATTGGTACAGTTGTCGGTTCCAAACAGCAGCTTGCTTTATGACTTCTATTACTTAGGAATTTTAAGTTAAAAAGAGAAGATGACACTAGTCTGTAGGCTCCCCCCTCCACAACCTCATATTTCTCAGAATTTTAATTTCATTAAGAGTTAAGTGAGCTTAAATCACTCAAATACCTAAAGAACCTGACATTTCTTCTGAATGTTCTGAATGAACCTCCTTTTTTTCATATTTACATGGAATTAGTCACATATCTGACTAGATTGCCTATTATCTATTCTTGATTGCAAGTTGGTTTTATTACTTATTTTTTTCATATGGGTTTAAACCAAAACATTTTCAACTGTGTTTTAAATGTGTTCTAAAGGTAGCCATTTTTGCAAAGCTGAGGACAAATCTATTTATCATACCTTGCAAGACATTTGAGTTAATACATGATTCTGATCTTTTTCAGATCTGGTTTGCATTTGTCAATGGCTTTTCTGGACAAATTCTTTTCGAAAGATGGTGTATAGGTCTTTACAATGTGGTAAGATGATTTGCGTGGGTTTTGTTATTTTTAACCATGAAAGTTTCTTGACTAAGCAATCTTTAAGCAAACTCCTTGTCTCTAAAGTTTTGCAATTTAATGTTTTTAAATCCATCTACTAGATGTTTACAGCAATGCCTCCACTAACTCTTGGAATATTTGAGAGATCCTGCCAAAAGGAAAATATGCTGAAATATCCAGAGTTATACAAGACTTCCCAAAATGCACTGGACTTTAATACTAAGGTAGATTTTTTTTAAAAAATCAAATTATGATAAAGCAAAAAATCATAGGAATTCAATATATTTATCCTTTTTGTTCTATGCTGCTCATAATTAAAAATGGAGGGGATTTTTAATACTACTATTTCCACATATCCACTTGTCTGTGAATGGTGCAAATCATTTTTAGCAAGTATGGAAATGGACAACAAGCACTTTACTTTTTTCAGCCCTGTGTTTTTCTCTGCTGGTAATAAAGCTGTCTTCTATAGGCAGAAGTGATTAGACCTCACTGTTGCTTGGCTGTATGTATTTGTACTGTTATATGGAAATGGATTACTGAAGCCTGTGGAGAAGTGTTGCTGAGGACAATAAGAACTGTCATTAGATTTGTAGAGGGAGGGACATGGTACTATTCTTTGTCAATTTGGAGTTGTGATTTTATGGTTTAATTTTGAGTTTTGGGAAAATAATACTTGGAGTCAAGAATGTGTCAGGGTGGATCAAAAGGAATCAGGCTATTTTTGGTGGGAAATGGGTGACATTCATCTTATAGAGACTAGCACAAGAAGCAGTAAAAGAATGTAGGACTCTTTAATGCATAAAATACACAAAATTTCTACAACATTGTCCATAAATAATCTTTTATAAACTAAATTAAACTTGCTCCTGAATCTGTGTTTTCACGAGTGTTTGATGTTTGTAAGAGCTCCTTCTGATTTTGTTTTTTGTAAATATAATTATGGCATTTCAAGTTAATGTCATTTTATGTTGAACTTAGGAACATTTTCAATATGTCATTGAATTAACAATGTCTAGATATGCTGGTCCGTAGTAGCTGTGCAGAGCTGATACAGCATGCTTAGCTTGCTTAGCTCTTACATCTATGCCACTTGTGCTGTATAACTGGAATTATCCCAATATACATAGAATTATTTGTGTAAACTGTCTTTGTTCACTGAAGCAGATAAGATTCCTCTCCTTCTTCCTCACTTCATCCCTTCACCTACAAAAACAAACTTGGAAGCTGTAGGGAGACTGGGGAACATTGTCTCTTGCATCACTGTGAATGCTTTACAAATATGACACTTTTTGTGGTCCCATTAACACAGACACTTTTGTGTTGTGATAGTTTTAATAAATACTGTTAGTCATGAGTTAGAACTGTTGGATTTTTCTGTTTTAAAATAAGTCTTTAATATTTCTGTTATTAAACAGATGTAGTGTTGACTTCATTGGAAATTCTGTGGCTGTTCCCATACAACACTTGCTTTGAGTAAACGTCTACAAACTTGCCGGCTACAAAATTCCCACCTATATAAGTTGAATAGTTGGTGTTAAAGATTTTACTGCCTTGAATGTTGATGCAGATATTTGTTATGGTAAAAGGGATCAAAGGTTATGAGGTCATGACAGAGGTTAAAGGATTAGCATGTGACAAAAAGAAGTGGTCAGGAAAATGGAAGAGTAGAACTAATTTTTCTTGCACCCACCTGTGCTTTCTGTCAAATAAAAACTTCTGGTAATGACATAGCAAGGAGGAGAGACAAAGGTTAATGAGTAGCACAAGTTAAATTTGCAAAGTATTGCAGTGTCAATTGGATCATGCAACCTGGTGTAGTTGTATAATCTAACAAAAGACTTTGAGAGGTTGTGGAAAATGTCAGACAGGCAACTTAATTTCAATGGTTTGAACACCTTAACACTCAAAATACACATCAGCTAGTTACAATAATGGCCATAGTAGTCAAAAGCCTTATTAGTGGAAAAAACAGGATTGCTATACTGAAGGAAATGAGTTATATATTTTTTATTAAGTCATTTTATGCCACTATATATTATGGAAAGCATCAATAGACTGTTTATCCTTAACCTTAATACAATTCTTTGCAGAAGGCATCTTTTACAAATGAAAATCAGTTTGAAAGTAAAATTTTGGTTATTTAACAAGACATTAAAGGAATTTTAATAAGATCAAATTACGGTCTTCAAGAATGAAGACTATAAGAAGATGTTTAAGGAAGATAGTTTTATTTGTCCTTTTTTAATTCTCTTGTATGTGGGGATATATAGGTAGGCATATGTAAAAGAGGTTTTGATTTTTCTACCATCTAAATTTATTCTTACACAAAATGCAAATTATAAAAACTGTAGTCCTTTTTAATTCCCTACATAGAATGTAGCAGTTGTTCCAGTTGTCTGGTTTCGTTTCATTTTTCTGATGATATTCCCATATGTCTATATTTTAATTTCCCTTCTGATTTGAAATTAAAAGGAGGAGATAATACACACTTTTTTCAAAGCATAAAAATAAACAAATGACCCATGAAGAGCTAAGAGCCAGAAAGTGCCTGTCAGTTATATTACTTCACAGTGGTGGCCTGACAGAAACACATTTTGTGAATCTAACACACAGCTAAAAAGAAAGGTCAGGGTTCACAGAGCTAGTTTATTGCAAATGGTTCTCATGGATTTTCTGTTTTCTGTTTCTTAGGTTTTCTGGGTTCATTGTTTAAATGGCCTCTTCCACTCATTCATTTTGTTTTGGTTTCCACTAAAAGCCCTCCAGCATGGTAAGTATTATGAAAAATAAAAATATAAATGTTGAAAAGTACAAAATGTCTAAATATTATCTTTTTTTCTAAGGGAAGCTTTATAAATACTAACAGTTCAGTGTGATTAAATTTCAAGATATCATTTCTAGAACTGGACCAGATGCGTATTTCAAATGTTTTATTTAAAGTCTGTTTATAAGTAGGAGTAATATTATGTGTATATACATTTAACTATTAAGTAGGATTACTGTGAACTGAAATAAGATTGAGAAAAAGAGATTGCTATTTAACCAGGCTAATTTTTATATAAGCTACCATGTTAAATACCTATGAGATACCTAACTCTCTACAATCCCTTACATCTCTACAATCTCTTACATTTTGTCACCCTTTAGTGGTGGTTTGTATAGTTTCTCTCCTGTTACTTCAAGGGCATATTAACCTTCTAGTTTACATTTCTGTGAGTAGTACTGTGGCAGAGGAACAGTGACACCTCGTCCGCTCAGTCCTATCCATCTTCAGCTGTTGTATAGGCTCCTGAGCTGCCGAAGGAAATGCGGTGGTTGGGAGGAAAGCAGTGTTAATTAAAAGAAACTTGAAAGCACTGCTTTCAGCGTGTGGGAGTGTTTCAGGCTGGGGGAGCTCTCATAGGGGTGCAGTTTTGTTTTGCTTCCAATTTGTGGGTAGAAAAAAAGTACTGTGTACCTTGCAGCTGTTCTGAAAATTAGTCTGCTTGGTTTCAGTGATATAGCCATGGAGTCTGCCATGGCATAGGGGGCAGAAATGAACTCATGGACATTTTGGAAATGTTGAGATTAGATAGTGAGACCATCACAGCTTTTTGTGTCCTGAAAAGGCTAAGGGAAAAACTTCTTGCAGAGTACTTTACACTCAGAAGACTCCTACTGGTAAAGGGAGGTATGTGGTGGCCTGTTTGTCTGAAAGGCCACTCAAATCACAGTGAGGTTTAGACAGCCCAGAAGGAATGAGGTCCCAAAATGCCAGTGCATATTCTAAAACCATAATTTCAAATCCAAACCAAAATCCCTGTTCAAAGCTGTAGCCAATCCATGCAAGAGATTTGTGCATTACAGGATGGAGAAGTGTTTAATGAGTATATATAGTGATGCAGAATAGAGTTCATGTGTGAATGTCAAAGCTGAGATTCTTGCAGAAGCACTTGTGAGAGCAATGTAGCACAGACCTTCTCAGCCCACAAACCCTGGGCTGGAACTTACCTGCTGGCAAGGGGCCTCTTCAAGTCTGAACAAATTGCCATCTGCCTTCCCCTTTCATTCCTAGAGAAAGGAAAGGTGAGTAAAGGAGCAGAATTGGGACCTGGGGAATTGCATATGTGGTGAGGTGGTATAATCAGTACCTGGCATGGGTCCAGGCGGTGCACAGAGTTTTGTATGAAAGGGATATGAGTGCAGAATGAAAGCAACTGTTAATTAAATCTGATGTCTGTGTGTGTAAAGAGAAAAATTAAATAGTGCTATTAGTTTCCTAGGGAGGAGCTGATGAGTACCAGAGACAGGAACTTCTGAGAACAGGTCTCAGTGTCTACCTTCTCTTAGCAAAGAAGAGATGCAGGAAGATCCTGAAACATGAAAGGAGGAATGGGAAGAATGAGGGATAGCTCAGCTTTCTGCATAGAAGTGCTGAGTCCCAGCACTCTGGCAAATGGGCATAGAATTAGCTGCCTGCCTGTTCTTGCATCTTATTCTCATTATGCTCTTTAATGCTAGGTATACATTGTAAAGCAGTGGAGTGCATGTTTGAGCAGGTATTTATTAGAATGCTGAAAATCAAATCTTGAAGATGATTAAAATCTCCTGGAGCCATTCTCTTGATGAGATTTTCCAGTTTAGTCTTTAGTCTTGCTTGTCCACCTGTTTCTTATCTGTAACATGAAAATTTCAAACTGCATGTGTCATAATAGATTCTATCAAGAAATGTGTTGTCAGAGAATAAGTATGGATTTATAAGAATTGTTTGTCAGAATTTGCTTCATGGTACCTAATCATTGTACTGTACACAAAACTTACACCCCGTATATTGTCATGTGAATATGAAAAGCACTGCAAGATATACAAGTCATAGATGTCTAGCGTTCAGCACAATTGAAGGTAAAATATGCTGATAGTTCAGCTATAGAAAGTGGTACCATCTCTTTAGTACTAAAAATAATATATATAGTGCTATTCTGGATGTTTCAGTGTTTTTATTTTTATCACTTTCCTTCTCCAGGTACTGTATTCGGCAATGGTAAGACTTCAGATTACCTGCTCCTGGGGAACACTGTGTACACGGTAAGTCTGTATTGGTGCTGGTTTTAAGTCTTTAAAAGATGTGGATTTATTATTATTATAATTATCTTCGTAGAAGACGTGATTCAGTGTAGTGCCTTAAAAAGTCCCTTAAGAATAAGAAATGGCTCTTGAATGACACTTTGAGTAGCTTTGAAATGCATTTTGCATTCTAATACCAGTTTTAAAACAAAGCAGTTTAATAAAGATGCAGAAGATAGATCTGTCCTTTACTGGAAACTGTCTATTTTTTTAAATAATGACAATGATAATTCCCTAATTAGCATGCTTACTAATGTAGGGTAAGTTTCTGTGTTGGAGAAATCTCAGGTTATTGGTTATCAAACTGATTTGTGGACTTGTGAAGATACAATTCTGTGCTCTCTTAATTTATGATGGGGCCATGAAAGAGGCATAGAGCCATATGGAACAAAGGCTTGTGGGACACTTTTCAGAGGCAATCAAACTGCCAGAATTACACCTGGCCCATACCTGACAGTAATCTTCTGCTACTCTCATAGATACTAGTCATTATTGTTGGGGGTTTTTTTTCTCTTAATATTTTATCTCCTAGGATAAATTAATAAAGTTAAATATCTGTTTTTTACTTACTTAATACAAGTGTTACCTAAGAGATGAGGAGTTTCCAAGATCTCTCTTAGGAGCAAAATTAGACTTAGGCTTACTCTCTGTTCTTCAGTGTTAAGGATTTAATTAATTTTTCAAGTTCCTGCTGTTGGCAGGTACAAAAAAGAAATAAATTCTTCCATCAAAATAAGTGGGCTGTAATATAAATTCACATCAAAATCAATTTCCTTAGGGAATAGGGAAACATCATACCTGAAATAAAAGCATTCTAGATACACTGCAGTTCTTTGAGAATGTTGCCATTGTTGACATCTCCTATGTTTCTTTTGCTAGTCAGTACATGGCCTTTAAGCTGGTTCTTTCAGGCACAGAGAAAAATTGTTCACACATTCTCTTAAAAGTTTATTTGCTCTACAATTCCCTTTCCCTGTTTCAAAAGGCAAGCACAGCTTGTTTGGTCAGCAACTATATGATCATGCTATTTATCATATGATGAAGTGGTTTCCATTAGGGATAGATGGACTATCCTGGGTGTTTTCTGTGCAAGTCTTAATAAAATTAAGATGAAGGGTCACAGTCATTGTCATAGCTCAGTCCTGACAGGAGTAGTTCAACTGGCACAGGTCTATTTGTATTATGATCTCGCAACACCAGGCAGTGTGCTTTTCTTGACATTGATAAATACTTGATAAAAGTATCTACCAGAACCACTTGTTGTTTTAAGTGAAACAAGTTCTTGGGGAGAGTTCACTGCTCTGGGTTCTTTCCCTATCTAAAAATGTTTCATTGTTTATTGTTCTTAGAAGTTGCAACTTTGCCCAGTTCATTAGAAGTTTAGTTTGTGAATTGTATGTATGTATACATGAGTATCATAGCTTCACCTGTCCTATCATCTAAGCTAAATTTCTGTGAGCATCTCCTTTGATTGCTTTGCTTTACAAGTATCCCTTGTATTAGCCATCATTTTGTAGAGTTATCCCTGTATACTTGTTAAACCCAGTTAGTCAACATATGGCTGCAGTCACAGCTGTAGTTCATTCCTGAAGCCATCTCAGAACTACATCTTACCCAGGCACTCTGCTTTGGGCTTTTTTCCAAAACTAAGCTTGGCTCCAGGATAAATACAAGTTGTGTTTGCTGTCCTAAGGGTTTACTGAGGTCCTATGGAGCTGAGTGTTCAAAAACTATTGCTGGGAAGGTTGTCACCCATCAGTTAATGGATAAGTCTTGAAATCTTAAAGTACTGCAGCACATGTGAGTATCATCTGTGACATCAGCTGATTCACAAACACGGAAGACTGCCATTTCAGATTTGCAGCAGCATTTTTCAATGCCCCCAGAAATTACTTAATTTCTGATATTTTCAATATGGCTTACTGTTTGTCAAGCTGAATCCATATTCACTAAAACAGAGGTCACAATGCAGGTAATCTGTCACCTTCTGCAACTGTCAACTAGGAGAGCTGAAACTTCACCTTCTTGAGAGGTTAACTTCTTGCTACTAACCTGCAGAGTGGCCAAGAATTTCCCAAGGAAACTACTTTTCTTCACTTCAGATTAAAAATCTGGGGATAGATGGAAGCTGTAATTGATGTATTCCTGCTCTTGCAAAAAATCAGGAAGAAAGGGATTCAGAAATTAATACAGTTGAGTTTCTTTTAATCCAGAAAGAAAGTCAGGAATATGCACTGATTTATATCATGTCCTGGAATTATTTAATCAAACATAAATTTCAAGTAAGAGTAGAGTGCTGTGAAAATATTTGTACCACCATTTTTGAGAGGTCTTTTTTAAAAAAGCTCAGTCTTTATACAGAATACCAGTTTGATTTCTTGTTTCCTGGGTAGGATTCAGTGAACTATTGTTAGTTTGGATCAAGAGAAGAGGAAGCAATAAAACCCATGTTCTTGAGGGAGTTGCTGTGCACAGTTAGTGATTTTGTTAGGCGTATCAGTTAAGATCCCTTTGGAGATCAGTCAAAGGGTATATATTCACATAGTGTGTATTTCTTTTTATAGAAACCTGCATGGTTTGTTTTGTGTATACATTTTGTCTATGCAATGGGAATTCTTGATCTCATCCTAAAAAAGCATGCTTTCTTTTCTTACAGCTGACTCAAGTAGCAAGCAAGTGTACCAGATGAGTTTGTTTGGGGTTTTTTTTCCATAATTCTTTTTTTTTTCACTCATCCACATATAGCACCAGAACTGGATAGACTAAGCCAGTTATAACACTTGTCCTTAATATTTTTCTAATTAGATTTCACACGTTTTAGATAATGGAATTGTGGTGTTACGATTTTTTTTTTGTCCTTAATAACACAGGAGTTGTTGAAATATTTTCCGAAATAAAAGTATAAACTTATAGGGCAGAGTATTCTGGCAAAATTTATGTCCTTCTGTGCACGAGACATAGTGAAAGGTTTGTCATACATATTTAACTAGTTAGTTTCAGCTTCTTATTGAAGTACATTTCTTCCGAATTTCTGAGGCTGCTTGAAATTCAACCACAAACAAACCTGCTGACACCAGTGCTGCCAACCCAGCCAACAAACTCGAATTTTAACTATAAGCTGTTATGTTTGAAGCTCAGTCTTTGTGACTTGGTTTTTCAGTCACATGTTCTTCAGACTGCACATGAAACCAAACTTGTGATACACATTCACAAGTGAATTACAAAATGTAGTAACTACTTCTTGGCTAAACAGAAAACCTGTTGGAGTGAATTTCAAAAAAAGTAGATAAACAATTTTCCTGGATCAGCTAGTCCTTGCTATGGGATTATAAACCGTTTACTACTGCTCATCTATAAACTAAAATGGAGCATGCCCTACAGGACAATAATGTGATGTTTTCAGAGACTGTTTCATAAAAAGAGTAAAGAAAAGTGTAAACATGGGAGGGAATAATGAAAATTACATAACAGACTTGTTCAACATGTTATTTTTATGCAGAACATAGGTCCTAGGGTGTATCTTTAAATCTTCTAATGGTAATTTACTTTTTCTTCTGTTCTCCTGGAAGTTTTACCAAACTAACAAATTCTGTATGTTAAGATTCCCATGTTAATTAAGACTATTCTCTCTGTCTTTCTCTCTTTAAGTTTGTGGTTCTGACTGTATGTTTGAAAGCTGGATTAGAGACTTCATATTGGACTTTGGTAAGCAAATGTCTTTACCATATTCTCAAATATTTTGTAAAATATGATGGATGAATAATTGTACTGTTTTCTTTGTATTGATTACATTATGCCCTTTAGCAGTTTGTCAGCCCTTCCCAAAGTAAACTGTGGTTCCTGTATGAAAGGACAGAATATCCACATACAAAAAATAATGTGTCATACTGAAAATGAGGACATTGGGATAAGGCTTAATGTAATTCTTAAACTAGAAAAATCAAAATACTCTGAACTTATTGTAACTGAAATAAAATTGGCTTAAAATACAGTAATGTTGCTGCTGATAGTATCATTTTCCTTGAAGAAATAGCTAACTGAAGTAGTAGAGTTAAATTAATAAAAGGCATGGAAATTTCATCCAATATATCAAAGTCATATTGCAAATACTAAGTAGCATAGACGATATTTTATGTTACAATGCATCTGTGATAATTGTTCTTTGTTTGTTGGTTGGTTGTTTTTTCTTGTTTTAACAGTTCAGCCATATAGCTATCTGGGGAAGCATAGCACTTTGGGTGGTGTTCTTTGGAATCTACTCTTCTTTGTGGCCAGTCATTCCTATGGCACCTGATATGTCAGGAGAGGTAAAAGTATATTTTAACTAATATCTAAATGTGTGAAAAAAATATTGTTTCAGTCTTTAGTACTGGCCTAATCTTTACTGAATCCTTCTGTTAACTAGAGGTGCATGTGTCATTCCGTCTTTTATACCTTCAGTATGGTAGCCATGTTTATTTAAAATATAATAGATTTTTACTCTTCTGAAAATGGAGCTCAGCTAAGAAGCTGTGAGTATGTGGTTTAAAGAGGAAAAAATAGACAGGTAAGCTGCTTTGAAGTTCTTGGGTAAACTTTAATTTTTTAAAGAAAAGTCTTACCAAATCCAGAACACAGAATTACAGTGCTCATTTGTCTGAAGCACTTTTTAATAATGAGGTGGCACAAGAAGTTCCCTGGTTAAGGCTGTTTTTTCATCTTCAATTTTAGAAATTTGCCAAGTATTTGAAACTGTAAAATGCCTCAAAAAATTCGAGGTACCATAACAGTTCCTGAGCTGCTTGTCATGCACACATTTCCTCTTCTATTAATGAGCTGCTTGGAATGAATTATTGCACTGTATCTTTAACCTTTTGACAGTAATTACTGGTTTCTCTTTCATTTATTATCCCATTTGTTTAAACCTGCTCTGAATACTGCAAATTGGACTGAATCCATAGAAGGTGCTTATTTGCTGCCTGTACTGATCTAATTGGAATTGCAATCACAAATTCTTAATACTATTCAGTTCCAGAAACATCTTAAGTTTAGTATTAATTTCCTAGACACTAATGTCTGCTTCTGGACATGACCAGTACCTCCTGAGCTGAGAATTTCAGTGTGCATTCTCAGAAACTGAGAATAACTGCTTGTTTCAGAAAGATTTTCTTCTAATTTTTCTCTAAGTTTATCAACTAAATCAAGCCTTACAGCAGTAAAAGAGTGAGTGCCTTTAACTCCACCACCACTGTGATATAATTAAGCAATTTAAAAATTCATGCAGGATGTGGGAAATGTAGGTATATTTCTCCCTTACTTGAAGGTAATTAAGACCCACAAATTCAACCTCCTATATAAGCAATTATGGGAAAAAATAGTACATAGGCATTTCTACAACTACTGCATTTTAATGGAAAGCACTTAAGTACTTGGATACCTAAGAAAAATAATTTTAAATTATACAATTTCTTGTTGTTTTTCCTGATCTATTATAATTTCTTACCTATTTATATATGTAGATTTTGCACATTACCATGTTACCTCCCTGTCACGGTTTGTGGGGTCAGGGTAGTTCCAGACCAGCGGGTCCTTGCAACTGAGTTGTAGTTTTCCCCTGCCAAGCTTGGCAGGGGGGTCTACCTGTCTTGCCCTGGGGGCTAACCCCAGCCACACCCAAGCACCAGACAAGAGACAAGCAGCTGAAGCTGATCTCAGCTGGAGCTGATCTGCTTTATTGTACAAAATGGAAGGTTTTTATAGGGCGGATAAGGAAGGTTCAAGAATAGGGAAAAGGTATGCAAAACTTGGATAAGGTATTGGACAATCAGCAGGGATTGACAGAGAAAAAGGGAGGATACATAGCTTTTCAGATAACTTTTAAGAACATAATTGGAATGGCCAGATGCCCTCCCGGGACACTGCCCAATCAGGAACTGTCTGCTTTCTCCTATGGGAGAAAACTTACAACCTAACGTAATAAGAACGTGAACATAAAATGGAGGTCTCAGTCTATCTGTCTGATGCAGGGACATTCATGGTGTCAGATGCTGATTCCTTCCACTGGTTAAACTCCTCTTCCTCCTCCAGCCCATCTCCAACACCTCCCCTACTCAAAATTGATTCTGTGCATTATTCTAAATTAAAGTAACTGAAGCTAACATACCTCAGCATTTTTATTCATATACACTGTATTTTGTAGAAGAAACAGAATGGATTTGGAATTTGGTGGTTTTAGAGATTTTGTAAAAACTTTGTGGTACAGTTTTAAGACAGCAGAACTTTCATGGTGATAAGCACACCATGCTTATTCTGTTTTACAGAAGGGCAGAAGGGCATGTTGTACTTGCTATGACATAAGGATGGCTACTTCACTGTTGAAATAATGCTTTACTAACTACATGTTCAAACTCCAGTGTTATTGTGAGAAAAAAAATGTTTTTGAATGGACTGTAATTCGTATGACCTTGGGAGAAAAGTTCTTCATAAAGAGATGTAGCTGTCAACAAAAAATAATGCTCTTGTGGGGTTTGAATTCAACTTTGTGTGAAAGTAATCTGATTTATGAATTATAAAATCATTTTTTGTTGTGATAAAATTTATCTGTACTTGAAATGGGTAGTATTATTTTTAGTGTGTTTGCTTATGCGTGTATGTGTATATAGTAGCTTTCAATGTGTGTATGTGCATGCAGTTGTTTGAAGGGGAGTGTTGTTGGCTGAGGTCGGTTTTGTTTTCTTTCTAAGAATACAGTTAGATGTCTGTAACATCAGAATAAGATCTCCTAAACATATCATAGAGCATAAAAGCTTTTGTTAAAAGCTCTGGTCTAGCTTTTTTTGCTGCACTTTGTGTGGCTAAAAGTCCTGTTGATGCATACTGCAGTGCAGATTGGAAGCAGGATTTTTGTATGCTCTCCTGGAACCCCCCCTTACTGACTGGGTGGCCTCTGACAGGGCAGAATTTATTGAATTTCTCTGAAGCAAGTCCAGGCCTTCTGTAAATATTCAAACTAAAAGATTCACAAATTTAACTGTGGAAAAGTTTGTGGTGTGATAGAAACAAATCATATATGTGCATATACTGCTTGTCTAATTTCTTCAAATAGGTGAGTCGGACTTGAAAAATTCATGCAACTAAATTTGGCCAAATTTAAATGAATGTGTCAAAAGTTGACCTCTGCTTCTTAGCTTTTAGTCCATTTTGTCATGGGCTGATCTGATAAATTATGCTGGAGGGGATTTTCTTGGGGTTTTTCTTCCCCAAATGTGTTCATTAAAAATGCCCTCTTTTAATAAACCTTAGATTTATAAGGAGATACATAGATAGATAGATAGATAGATAGATAGATAGATAGGCATATAGTTATAAAACTGTAGAAAGTCCTTAGAAAGTTTAAATGTATTCCCTTTCAGTTCCTTTGAGCTGTAACAACAATTCCATCTTAGTAGTTTTATAGTTTTTCCAATCAGTATTCTTGGCACAGTACTCATCCAACCATTCAGTCCCAGTTAGATGATATGTCTTCTAGAAACATCTTTTTTGTGACTTCTTTGTGATAGAAAAAAATTTATGAAACACTCTTATAAGGATTCAGTCTAAATTCTTCATATTAATGTCATGAAAATAATAAGATTATTGCTACTTATTCCTGGTTCATTTCCAAGAAAATAAAATTCTAATGCTATTGAAAGGGAGAAAGAAAGCAAATGGAGGTGATGGAAACCTCATTCACTGGATGCAGAGGAAAGTTTTCGTCTAAATATTTTTAAACACTTTTTTTTTTTAATCCATTCTTATAAAATACTAATTCAGCTCAGATAAATGTGTTTTAATGGAGAACACTACAATGTCCCAAGAAAAAAATAATTTTAATAGAAGAAAAGTCAGTTCATGCTGCAAAAACATTGTTATATTTGAGCACTGAAGTTAGCAGCCCAAAGTTAAAGCATAAGAATTGTTGGTTTGGGTTCACCTTTTAATATCAAAGCATCACCCAATCACTTACTGAATAAAGAAGTATGTCACATATTTTTGCAAGTTTTTCTGACTTTTTACACTAATTTTGTTTCCATCATTTTGTGCATCGTTCCAGTTGTACGGAAGGTCATTAAAGTTGGCTTTTACATATGTGTTGATGTATGTTAGTAGTACCGAAGGAAAGATTGTAGAATGCTGTGCTCTAAAAGAAAATACAGTGAAATGAAAAATTATGATGTTTTCTTTCCATTGTCTAGGCCACTACTGCCCTTTCCCTGGCATGTTCCTAATAGTATAAGAGTATTTTTCTTTTTCTCTCTTTTGCTCTGAATTTTCCCAAAACAAAAACAAACAAGGATCCTCTTGATCCAAAATGCCCTGTTGATCTGGACTGCTGAGGCCTTTGTCTTCTGGTTGTTCATGGTTGCTAGTTACACACTGGACCAAGTCATCCAGCTGTACAGTACTATTTCTCACATTGTGGGAACTAGATGGTTCTCCATAGTACAGTAATCCTAAATCCTATAAATAGTGGTACCTAGGTTACCAAATAGGTAGTGCATCAGAAGAGTTGAAGGCTAGATTCTGACTCATGTAAGTGAGGTGTCCTGGCACAAAGGTTCTCCTGATTCAAATAACTGGTAGTTCTGTAGCTGATTATCTGTTAGAGATTGATAATCTGGTTTATAGCAGCTGAAACATGTTTCTGTATTAAAATTCTGAAACCAATTACATCTTGTCAACCTTAAAGCAGTATCTATTCCACTTGTGGGGGTTTTGTCTTAAAAATAAAATAAAAAAAATAAAAAAAAAATAAATAAATAAAAAAATAAATTAAAAAAAAAAAAAAAAAGTTGTCCCAGGTGACGAAAACTTCATTCATTTTCCCTGATTGATGATGTTCAGATGAAAACTGTCAGTTCACCATTGTCTTTCAGCAGACAGTCTAGAAGGAAGAATGGATGAAAACTATGAGAGAAGCAACTGCTTTATGAAGCAGAAGAAAATGGAAAAATAGGCTGTAAAATTGAAGAAGGTTATGTGATAAAAAGGGGGGGATAACATAAGAAATTATATAGTATTGGTGGCTAGATCAAGTGCTGTAGCAGACCAACTTTGAGTCTGAAGTAAGACCTAATATTTTATCATTAATTAGGCTGAACTGATTATTTACTTTCATATTTTGTTTGAGCTTTAGACTCATGCATTTAAAAATTACTATTCTAGAGTTTATTTGAAGAATTAGGAACTATCTTCTAGTTTACATCCTAAAAGTCCTAGGAATTCAAAAAGATTGATCCTAAAAGACTAGGAATTCAAGTTTTACCTGCTTATAGTAAAGTGTTAAAATACCTTTTCTACAAGGAGGATTTTGGTAGTAGCAGCAAAGCATTATGTCTGTTGGGGGGAACAGGGATGCATAGTGTATGAGAAAGAAATAAAGGAAATGTTTCAAAAGTTTTCCTTGATTTTATGATAACTTTTCAGCCTCTGTAACACAGTCTTTATTACATTACAATCTGCATTACATCTGCAGTAATGTTTATTTACTCATTTGTTGTCTGTCTAGTGTGCTTGTACTGTGTAGTATGGAAGCATGTGAACAACCATCTTTACAGCTTATTTTTTTAATATTTTATTTCTAAAGATTGTGTTTTTAAATATAGATGCAGAAGAAAGGGAAAAAAACCCAATATTCTTTGCAGGTGCTTTGTGGTTAGATTTAACACCATATGTTTTGATCCCTTAAATTAAAAAGATGCATTTAATTTCAAAAAATGAGTCACTACAGACTAGAAGAACATTTTCATTGCAGATTTGAATAAATCAACTGCATGGATCTTTATCTCTACTACATTGATATAAATTGATACTTTTATGTATAACATTAACAAATAGATAACTGAAATATACTTTCAGTTTTTTAAACAATTTATAGTATTTTCTCAGTTTTAACCAGATGTAGTTTGAATAAATTTCTAAAAGTAAATGCCGTCTCCTCATATTTGATGAGTTATTTGCTTTGTAAATTTTTGTAAATATTTTTGTAAATTTTTTCTTTGAAACTCTTCAATACACAGAAAACTGTTCTGTGATGGTGAACAAAATGCATTTTTCCATCTGTGATTCAGTGAATTATGAGAAGTTTCCTGTTGTCCATGTTTTGTCATATTGTGCATTATTCATGCACAAATAAATGATTCTGTGATTAAATTGTTGTGGTTTTATATCTGTGTAGTCCTTTAGTCCTTTTGCAATAATTGCATTAACTAATGAAGTTTCTGTAGCTCACATTATCTAATAAGAACAGCATCCATTCGTGTGTCAGTAGGATTTAAAGTTGCTAGAACCTTTCATTAATGCTTCTATTCTTGCAGTTAAAAGGGCTACTTTTCCTTTTAATGCCACTTA
Source organism: Pyrocephalus nanus (assembly GCA_038380795.1). Lineage (NCBI taxonomy): Eukaryota > Metazoa > Chordata > Aves > Passeriformes > Tyrannidae > Pyrocephalus > Pyrocephalus nanus. The sequence continues at coordinate 49,576,334 of CM076264.1, forward strand.
TAAAAACAGCAGATTGATTTTTTTAAATTATAAATGTTACGGTTATCTCTTTTCTTGAAAAAATATGGTTGTTGTCTGAGTTGAAAACCTGTAATTGAGGGGTGAAAAACAAACCAACTGTTTCACATTAGTAAAGCCCCTTGTTACTGTTATGTGTTCTGAATTGTTAGGCTTGTTTTTATAAACCTATCTGATTAATACGTTGCTTAGAATTATAATACTGACTTGAATAAGAAGTATGACATTGAGATTAAAAGCAAAAGTTCAGTATCTGCAACTTTTTAATTTATTGTGGTACTGTAAATAATGCACTGTAAAGTTCTCCAGAGCACCATATGTTTCTGCTCTGTCTGACCCAGGGGATCTATAAAACTACTGACGGAAATTGAAGTTAAGGAACAAGCGTGTATTTTACAGAATTTTAGATCATTTGATTCAGGTTTGCAGAATCCTTGTGAAAAACAGTAATATTCTTTGTTGGATGATTTAGCTGCACCGTGTAAGAAAGATGTATTAGAATATACTGTATTAACAATACTAGTTTCTTAAATATTGCTTCTCTCTGTATTATGCCAAATATCCTGCTTATATGGAATTGTGCTTATTGAAATACTAGGTGTGCATCCTTTAATCCCTTTACTGCATTTTTTTTTACACAAAAACACAAAAAAAAACTTCTTTAAAAATTTAGTTGTCCAGATACTTCAGTCTCTAATGAACAGGTCTTCTCTAGTAAGATGTTTGTCTAAAGTCTGATCCAAAAGGGGGAATTTATTCTAGTCTAATGGACAGCAAAGCCAGTATTCAGGCTAGTATGCAATCATAGAACGGTTGAGGCTGGAACAGGTCTCTGAAGGTCATTTAGTCAAATATTCCCAACACTACACCAAGTTGGCCTGGACCACCTCCAGACAGCTTTTGAATAATGTCAAGGATGGAGATTCTACAACATTTCTGGACAGCCTGTGTCACTGTTGTCACCCTCGAAGTATGGAAGTTTTTCTTGATTTTCAGATACGTGTTTCAGTTTGTGCTCATTGCCTGTTGTGCTGTGACAGGGCATGCCTGGAAATAGCCTGGTTGTGTCTTCCTTGCACCCTGCATTCAGGAATCTGTCTCCATTGATAAGCCCCCCCTGAGCCTTCTCTAGGCTATAGTCCCAACTATCTCAGGCTATCTGTTTTATGAGAGATGCTCCAGGCCCTTCATCATCTTTGTGGCCCTTCACTGGACTGTCTCCAGCATGTCCATGTTTCTTGTACTGAGGAGCCCAGAATTGGACTCTTCTCTAGGTGTCCTATCAGTACTGAGTAGAAGGGAGCTGCCTTGATGTCTGCTGGCAGTACTTTGTGTAATGAAGCCAAAGATGCACCTTGTCACAAGTGCTCATTGCTGGCTCATATGCAACTTGGTGTCCACCAGGACCAAGTCCTTTTCTGCTAAGCTGCTTTCCAGCTGGGTGACCCTCAGCATATACTGGTGCCTGGACTTCTTCCTTCCCATGTGCAGGACTTTGCATTTCTCCTTGTTCAACTGCATTGAGCCCATTTCTCCAGCCTGATTAGGTTTCTCTTAATGGCAGCAGTGCATCTGGTGCACCCTCTAGTGCATCTGCCACTCCTCCCCCCTTTGTGTATCATTAGCAAACTTCCTGAGGGTACACTTTACCTCTCATCCAGATCTTTAATGAAGGTGTTAAATGGAAGTGGACCCAGTATTGACCCCTGGGATACACTTTAAATTACTGGCATCCAGCTGGACTGACACTGATCACCACCCTCTGGCCATTCAGCTTGTTTTCAATGTACCTCCCTGTCTTTTCATCAAGCCCATACATCAACAGCTTCTCTATGAGGATCTTACAGCTTTTATGCCCTGGTGTGTTGTCCCACCAGCTGTAAAAGGTGCTGTTAATGGATGCTTGTCTCTTCCATTTTTAAAAACAGATGAGTGTTACTTTAATAACTTTTGCAGAATACAGCATAATAAATAAATAAATTTAAATGCTTGTATTTTTAAGAAAATTGCTATGGTGCTGTAATGTTAGCTGAATTCTTTCCATCTGCATATTATTGCCAATCGCCTTTATGAACAAAAGTTATGGGGTAGGGGTTTTTGGTTTAAAATGTTATTAATCAAATTGAGTACAAATCCCTGGTGTAGTTATGCATACAACTATACCTAAATGATATTCAACTGCCATCTTTCTCCATATAAGCTTTCTCTTGTGATGAGGAGTGGCTTCTGTTCCTTACAAATTCTGGTGAAGTTCAGTGTTTTCTGTACTCCTTCCTGTTACACCTATTACAGTGCAGACAGCTATCATAGTAACAAACTCTGCAGAGCCACCAGAACTCACCTTCTCACTGAGGCTTTGCATCTCCTTTCCCAGATACTCTTTCTTGTCATCTTTGAATCAACTCAGATGGGTTTGTTTCCCTGTGAGTCTTTTCCTTTGAGGCAAAACAATCTAGCTTTTTCATTAGAAAGCTAATGTTCTCTGATTACAAGCATGATTAAAAGTGTGATAAATATCAACTTGCCAGCACTTTCTAGCTTATCTAATTTCACATCCAGATGGCTGATTCTCTCTAGTTTTCTAAAGGTTATTTTTCATATCTGTTAGTTCAAGCTGTAGCGCAACCTTGTTAGCCAAACTTCTGCCAATGGAACCTTCTTCCATTCCTAATTCTAAGGGAAGCTTTTCTGTTTGTGTGTCATCCTCCTCTCCAGCTTTTTTAGGAAATTTCAATTTATCCATCAGTTAAATACTAAAACCTTCATCCCAAATGAATGTTACCCAAAAGACAGATTTAAATTTCTCTTGACTTTGCAACTTTTAGGGTAATGCCTTCTGCTGAAACGATGATTGAACAGAGAATTGTATCGTCTGCTGTTTCACTTTGTATAGAGTAATCATAATTTACTGGATTGGGAGAGGCAATGTGCTGGCTTTTGCTCAGCCTGACTGATTAAGGTCCTCTCTAGGAAAAGACGTATTCCAGTGAATACTTGGAATATTAAAATATTAATGAAAAAAAGTAGCTGAACTAAAGGCATATCTGTAGAAAAGAGGCCTTAGTCTAGAAGTACTTGAAGCTTTAGGATTTATAGTACATGCCTGTGTGAGCTTTTATATATGTTTCTCTGTTATTTACTACATCATTTATTATTTCTGTTTATATAATTAAGACCATCATCTAATCATCATTCTGTGGGATACAGCCCACTCTCATACCCACCTGCAGTGTGGAAATTGGGCATCCTGCAATGTACTATTTATATTCACAGAGAAAGAAAATGAGAGGAGATAGGTAGGGAAAAAGTAAAGGCATATTACTTACTCTGTCCTTAGTCATTTTTCTTGTTCATAGGAGATTTTTTAAAGTAAGAATATATAGATTCTGCCTGCAAATATCCACAGTTATTTGCTTCCTCACTACCCAGTGCTCCCTTGCTTCAGTTACCTCTTACATACCAGTGAGACTTTGTATTTGCAGAAAATGGAGAGATTCCCTTTTTAATATACCTAATAACTAGAGTTCCTAATAGGGAGAAACTTAATTCTTTGGGATTCTGAGGAACATACTTCTTAATTAATAGAAACTAAGAGATGTTTTTTAACCTCTAAATAGCAAAGGCAATACAAGAACTTACTTGTAGGAACTTCACTGCACTGAAAGTTAATGCAGATCTGTTTTAATATTACAACAATAAGTACTTTGGCATATATGAAGGCAAACATATGAAGATAATTAAAACTAATGAAGATGTTTCTGTAGGTTGAGAAGGGAAACTTTTTTTGGTTTGATGGTGTTGAGGAGGTATTATTTTAATAGCTCTGTAGTTTATAGGAAGAAATATGTACCTAGATGATACCTGAAATAGATAAACTGAAAAGGGTAAGCTTTTCTGCAGCAACAATTTTACCAGTTCCATCTTTCTCTCCTTATTTTTAGAAGGCTTTAAAAAATCTGAGCTAGCAGTTTTGGCAGATCATTTCATAATGAAGAAAAAGGGAATGTTCTCTGTTCATTCTGACATGTAATTTCCCAGTAGTACATCTTCATCAGTGCATTAAAAATGTTCTGCAGCCAGGATTTCTAATCTGCCTTTAAGCCTCAAAAAGGAGTATTTCTCAGCACTTTTTCTTTTTTTAAAAATAAAAGCTTATATAAATATCTATATGTTGCACTTAATAAACAATGTTAATTTATTTTAGAACGTGATAATATTCAGTATGAGCTACACACGGAACAAATTATTTATTCCCCCAGCAGGATTTGTAAGTCCTACAATAAATTTGGCTTCCCAGCTCTCATTTTGGATTACTTCTGAATTCCCCTGGGAGCCACTTTTGTGGCAGATTCCATTTGGTTTCACAAGGCCTAAAGGGGGAAGACTTGGCATAGACCACAAATCTCTCACATTAGGAACAATTTGTAAACCACAAACAGAGGCAGCCAGAGTCCGTCCCCAGAACAGGCTGCTCCTGTTAGTGCCATTGTCTGAAAAGGATTGGTTTGCCATTTCCCAGATGACCTGCCTATGTGTAGAGAGATGTGAAAAGTTAGAGACAAAAATGTTTTCTACAGAGTGAGGGGAGAGCTTTCTTGTACAGAAAGGAAGGAAATACCTCTGTGGGATTTTATTTTTTCCCCTCTTCGTCCAAAAAATACAAAGAGGCCCTCTGTCTTTAATGCGAATGTCGGCTTTAAATCTTTTAGGTTTGGATTAACTCTGTAAAAGAAAAAAAATCTGACAGGCTTTCAAATATGACGCAGAAAAACTTTTTTTTTTACCTCAATTCATGTTGTTCATTTGTAAAGCCAAAGGCTGGATGGACTGAATAGTAGGCGCCAGTTGTTCCTTCATTCATAGTTAGCATTACAATGGTCAGAATTAACATCCTAAGACCTACATTATCACTTTTGCTGTTTCACCAGCAAACATTTAATACCGGGTGGCTAAACGCAAGGACAGCTCCTTGCTATGTTCTTATAAATTAAAAAACGTTATTAATAATAGGAAGTAAGAGTTGTAATTACTTCAAGTTGTATTTTTATGCTTTTTTCCTTGTTTTTAAGGAAGCTGTCTAATTGCGACAATTATAATATGTCTTGCAAAATACATTTGTGATAGACATTTCCTGTTAGCCTCTGTTTTCGAAAATGAGTATTTCATCAAGTATGTCAAAGGCATGTTTTGCTTCTAAAGTGACTAATGCTAATACATTTTCTGCACTAGTATATTTTCTCCACTTCCTGATACAATTTTTTTCTCTATTGAAAATGTGAGCTGACAGCTGTTGGCAGAAATAATTACTAGAATCTCAAGGCAATATCTATGCCCTTTTAACATAGCCATGAAAAGTTTAGCAAATTTTAATGCTTTCCAGGAATTTGGATACAAAAACAAGGTAAATAGAACTTTTTACTTATATGTTAAATAGGGTTTTTTTTCTGAAAATTATTTACTTCTGTTTTCATGTATCTACATATCAAGTATAATTCGAAAATATTCACATATGCATGCTAAGAAATTAGACTTCAGCTACTGCAAGCTACCTGCATTTGTCTGCTAATTAAAACTAGTAAAATTTCAGCTTTTATATTTTAGTTCCATACTGTGGCTTAACCTTTGAAAGAAATTAGTCTCCAAGTAATAAAACAAAGGATTTTAAAGCATATTGTTGTGTAGCATTGTTACTTTCAACCCCTGTACAATCTAATTACATTATAAAGTTATTTTTAATACTGACTGCAAAACAAATTTACAGTAATATGCTTCGTTAAGTATTTATCATAATCCTTGCATCCATACCATTATTGATTTAGGCACTTGAGCGTGAGTTACAAGCGTAAATACTTTTTTTCCTTTGATGTCTATACATTGTGATGTTTGGTTTAGCTTTTTAGTGTGTTTTAGTTTTTAGTATGGCTACAGACCAAGTTATGAACAGAAGAAATTCCTATGTATTATATAGAGCAGTGTATAAAAAAAAATACACAGCTAAAAATAATTACATGGTTTTCAAAATTTCACTCTGTATTAATGTGTTAGATCTTCATTTAACGATATGTTGCATACTCTCATAATTACATAAAGAGCTGTTTTCTTATTTCTCATTTTTAAGGAATCTGTTAAACAGGAGTCTGTGGCAGTGTGGTACAGTGAGTTCTGTGGGAGATAACTTTAATCCAAGTTCTATTGCAGAATGATTGTAACAGTGTTCAGTATCCGTACAAAGGTTCAGGAACAGTTACATCCTGTCAGGGTCAATTGCAAATAGGAAACTGTGCTCATAATGTGTTGACAAAGTTTGAAGGGGGTGGATTTTTGATAAATCTGATTTTAATGGAAATGCCCATAATCAGCATAGTGGTATAGAGCAGCATTGTGGTGGGGTAGCTTCCCTCCATGCAAAGAGCTAAGCAGTGCATCTTTCTACCAGCTTATTAACATGAATTAGTTCTTACTATCTACTGGATTTCTGGTGCGAATCAGGGAATTTTAGAAAGGAGTTCAAGTTTTATTTCATATTAGACAGACCAGAACAGTTCATTTAAATTTGCTTTTGATAGCCTCAACTAAGTAATTAATATTTCTAAGATTTTTTTTCCTAGTTCTTGTCATGGCATTATCACATTTTGTGCATTTTTCCCTTCAGGCAGCGATGATGTTCAGCTCTGGAGTGTTTTGGATGGGACTTCTGTGTATTCCTATGACAGCTTTACTTCTTGATATAGTATACAAAGTGTGAGTACAGAAATGCTGAGGTTTACGGAAGAAAGTAATGACCTTTAAATGTGTTCTAATTACTAATATAATAAAAAGAAATTAAGATCAATTCCTGTGATTATATCAAATTTTTTTTCACGTTTTTTGTTTTTGAAAAACTTTATTACAAGTGTTATTACTATTTTAAATGTTTCTATAATTGCATTTTCTTATTCCTAAATATTTTTTGTTTCTAATTTGCAAGAACAGCTGATAAAATACATTCTTTATATTTTTTTTTTATATTTCTTTCTGTAAAGCTTAGTTTTAAGTCTGGGAAAATGGATTTATAAATTGAATATTTATGTAAATGTTAAAACTACCTGTTCTGCTTTCAATAAATATGACAGTATTTTGTATATACTTACAGAGTAAAGAGAGCTACGTACAAGACACTGGTAGATGAAGTTCAGGAGTTGGAAGCGAAGTCTGAGGATCCTGGGGCAGTTGTGCATGGCAAGAGGTACTGTACAATCCTGTAGAACGTTGTCTTTAAAAAAAAAACAAAACAGCTAAATATTTTAAGCCTTATACATATATCAAAGACAAAAGGTTATTTTTCAAAATCCAAACAGAAGAAAGACATCTGTAAAGGGGCTTCAGGTCTACTGAGCTCCGTGTTTTTTCATATGCTTACATGTAGGTTTTTACCAAAAGCTTTAACTGATGTGTTTCTTTATAGCTGACTGTTTAGTTTCTAGTTATTGGATATAGAACCAACTTGAGGTACGATTTTAATTGCATCACTTGTGACTATGTTAACAATTAATACAAAATGAGTTTAAACCTGTATTATTCACTAGTATAGTCGTAAATTGGGCATAAGCACAAAAGAAAAATTAAGTTTTTATAAAACCTGCTTGGTAGCATAGGGACAAACAACAAATCTGGCTAGGGTTTTCTGAAAGTGAATATAACAACCTGGCTTTATATCAAATGCCAGTCCAAAGCAAACTAACTTGACTAACCTATATGAGGTAAAAAAGATTTTTAACTTAAGACTCCACAAGAATTCCCTTGTTACATCCTCTTTTATGGGCCAAGCAGGTAATTTGAAAAGGGAGAAGGTAAAACTGAACAACTGGACATTTTCTCAGCATAAAGGTGTGCACTCACTAAAACACTTCAGACTTTTTAACCCTAGCTGAACTCACAGCAAGCGCTTGCTGAATGGAGTATGAGATGACAAAACCCCCCTCTCCCCTCCTTCCAATTCATTAGTGCCATTTGGCTGAACTAGAGCTTTCTTTCCTTGTCTTCATTTTCATGAGTTTTGTGATGTCTAAAAAAAAGCCAAAACTGCTGATACTTGATTTTCCTGTTCTTTCTTTCCTTTGGACTGCTGTTCTTTTAGTTACTCCATGGCAAAGGGCTTAGCCAAGAAGGCTTTTTTCCTACCAAGCTATGCACAGAAAGAGACCAGAAAAAACACAAACAGTCATTTCTTTTATTATAGGTTCAATTTTCAGAAAGTACCTTTTGTTCATAAAAATTCCTTAGTTCCCTTTCGCCTTCAATCTTACTTCATCCCTCCTCCAGTTCAGGGGGAATTAGTTTACTAGGATTTACCAGGTTGAGATCAAATTACATCAGATACCAAGGTGATAACCACCATTTCTAATGAGGGAATATCCAGGTTGTGTGAGCGCTTTCACAAGAATGTTTTGCCTCTAGTTGAGTTCTTCTCCCCCAGCAACATATACAAGTTCCAGGGGAGATGCCAAGAGACCTGGAAGCTTATCCCACTGCTCATGGAACACCTAGCCTAGTGTGGTGGGTTACATAAGAGGACACACCAGTGTACAGTCTCCCATCAGGCTCTATATCCTGTCTTTGTAGCAGCAGCTTCAGACTGGAAGTACTGCAAAACCCCCTAGTTGATGTCAATTCCTACTTTGAGCCTACTTTTCCTTCATCACTGCAAGACCCAACTAGTGCTTGCAAGAGTAAGTTCTCTTACCTTTAGAAGTGATCTAAATTGATGGTTGCGGATGCTTTTCTCCAGTGGCACTGCTCATTCGGGGAAATTCAGGGCAAGATTTTTCTCGAGATTAACCAAGTCATGTATCGGTGTGCTGGGCTTTGAGCCAGAAGCAATGGATGCTGTATATTCACTTGCAAAGAGCAAAAGTTGTAAAAGAATGAATTGCAGAAAAGAAAGCAGTACTAAAAAAATTAGTACTAGATAGTGATCAAACGGGAATCTGTTTTGGATGTAGAAAAAAGTAAGGTAATGTACCTTTTTAGTATTCCATACCTGCATTCCCCATTTAAGCTACTTTAACTTCAAAGCTACTTTAACTTCAGTTGTCTAGGCAGTTTGCTTTTCTTTCATCCTACATATAGCATGTCTTCCAAATCCCTTCTTATATAGGTAAAATGAACTTGGAGTTTTCACCACTAGTTTCATAATTAGGTTTTTATGCCACAATTAAGTAGGTATGAGAGTCCATGAAGGTTTTTTTCATTACCATCCAGAATGTCTTTCTTAGGTCTATTCATTCTCCACAAAGTTATTTTTAGACCTGTATTTTTGAAGGATACAAACATCAGACATCAACATTGGATGCAAATCAATGGATGCTACACAACTTAATATCTGTTAGGGTTTTATTCCCTCCATTTTTAAAAATTATATCTAAATTCGGGTAATAGAGTCACTCCACTTTTTAGGGAGAAACGATTCTTTGTTAAAGAAATGGTCTGATGAACTGACTTGCTTGCATCTTCAAAAATTTGACTGAACTTTTGTAACCATTTTTGAGTCTCCTAAATTGTAGAAGCTTGGATGAACTAGTTACCAGTGCATAGTAAGTAGTTAAATAGGTAAGGAATGTCCTTTACATCTGTTTTAAATATGTACATGACACTTTTTTAGTCTTGAGTTGTTGTGCTTTTCAAATAGTTCTTTATTTTTTAAAAACTTACTGTGTATTTTTCAGGACCAGATATTTTTCTTGTGTGCATAGAAGTACCTTTTTCTGTTGTAGCAGAAGAAGGTATTTATTCTCATGAAATGTCAAAATAACCTAAGAAGATATAAATCACTGCTTGATTAAGAGGTGACTGGGAGATAGTGGGAAAGATAACTCAGAAACTTTTCCACTCTGTCTTTTCCCATCTTAAAAATTCTTCAACAAAAAATAAGAGGCTTAGCTTCCATAGGTAACAGGTCAGGATTCTTCTATTGGCTAGATGCTGTAATCAGTATCTGAATGTTGTACTCAGAAGGAGGCCTATAACAAAGCCAGAGAGGGACATTTTATAAGGGCATGTAGTGATAGGACAAGGGGGAATGGCTTTAAACTGAAAGAGAGTAGGTTTAGATTAGATATTAGGAAGAAATTCTTTACTGTGAGGGTGATGATCACTGGAACAGGTTGCTTGTAGAAGTTGCACCAACCCCATCCCCGGAAGTACCCAAGACCAAGACAGATGGGGCTCTGAGCAACCTAGTGGAAGATCTAGTGGAAGGAGGTTTGGAACTAGATGATCTTTAAGGTCCTTTTCAACCCAAACAATTCTACAGTTCTATTAATTATGTTATTGTTAACTTTTATTGCTGTTTTTTCAGCTAGAATATATTTGTTGCACATTTTTTAGAACTGTGTTGACCTCATAGTGCATGCATTTAAATACAGCTGAGATTGTAAGGCTTTAAGTTTTGCTGTCTTCCTATCAAAGAATCTTAGGATTGGAAGTTTCTATTTAAATTATGTTTCCACTTTCAGTTGTTTTCAGAAAATTAGGATAAAAATTGACATTTACATTGAAATCATTTAAAATATTGTTCTTCAAATATTTTTATTGTATTTTAGCATGTACTTTAAAAGTTTGACATGATAATACAATCTCAAAATCTGACATCCCTTGTATATTTACAGTGAAGATTTGAAAAGGTTTTTAAACTGAAATCATCAAAGGCTCGGGAAGAGCATGGCTATCATGTCTTGCCATTTCAGTGTAAGGATTTTTAGTGATATTTTTCCTCAAAACTGTCCAAAAATACTTCATTCAGTTCTTCTGTAGACAAGACATTACAATTTGGTTTATCCCATATATTTTTCAGTTAAGTAAGAGTATTATCTTGAGCAAGAAGAAGCAAATTTTGCACAGCCACTTTTCCAACAGAAAGTAAACTTTCAATGTGAAATACAGTTGACTTGAGGGTGCCTTGATAGCACAAGTAATAAAGCAACTTCAGTGGATGAACAAATTTGTAGAACAAGTACAATTTCAATCACTGGAACCACTGTAATTGAAATGCTGCTTAGCCATTTCTACTTAAAATTGAAATGACTAACGTAAAAGGATACTTTTTTGTATATAAAATGTTGTTCAAAAAGGTTTTTTTCTGATAACTTATATATAATGCTTAGGCAGAAACAACAGTATTAAAACTTGCTACAAAAATATTTCTATTGTGTTGAATACTACATGGACTAACACTAACATGAATAGCAGTTCAAAATTGTGGAAGTGTCTTTAGAGATATATACTGCAAATGCTGCTTCAAGAATCATTGTTTTTAATTCAGATCACTTAGAAATTATTTTTAAACTTGATAAGTGATTGGTCAGGTATACATAAAGTAGTATTTTTTTAAAATATATGTGATTAATTACCTGTAAAGGTATACATTTCATGTTCAAAAATAGTTAATATTCTGGTTGTCCATATAGGTACACATAATGAGCATAAGGGATTTCATTACTATGATCTCTCATTGTTTAATTATGAAACCATGTTTTCTGGGCTTCACATGTAGATATTTAAACAGGCTTTTGAATGGCAACAGGGTGATTCATAATAGAGAGCCCACAGTATTTCAAGAATAGAAAAAGAGCAGAATTTAATACCTGAATAGCTGGAAGCATTTTTCTTTTCCCACATGTATTTCCTACTTATTTTGTATTTTCTTTACCAGCAGTCAGATCTGTGCAGTGGAAATTTCATTATACATAAATTAAGACGTGCATACTTCATGATCTTGTATAACTTAAGGTAGTATTTTCACTGCTTAGCATTTAAGCAATCTGAATATTTCACTCTGGAACACAAGGAAAGAATGATGGTACCAAAAATGCTATAGTAGGCCCGGTATGTTTTTAATAAAATATTTTTTAATTAGAAAATAACACCTGTCCAAAAACACTTCATAGAAATTTGCTGATTTCAACTCACATTATGAAGGGTTTCATACATGTATTGCAAAGGAGATGCAGCTGATAACTGTATCTAAGTACTTGCACAGTCTTCCACCTTTTTGACTTCCAATCTTACATGAAATTATTGATTTATATATTCGCTCCCTGTATCCTTGTGGTTTAAATTTCAGTCCTGAATTTTTTATTAATGTTGTCACTTTAACAGCAGCTCTGAACTAAAAAAGAAGGCTCCTACACAGCCTAGAGGAGCAATGAGAATGGGAAAAAAAGTCCCCAGAGAGCTAGCTTAGGAAAACACTGAGAGTAAGATGTGTTCCAGTACTTCAACCTCTCCATTCTTCGTTCAGTCAGCAGATGCTAACTACTTTCCTGGTATTGGTACCTAATTCCTTTTTCACAAGGAAATCTCATTCCATCTTCATTCAAAAAATGTGAGCAGAAGCAGTTTCCCCTGCCTATTCTTTACCCTGTAGATTTTGTAATGGGTGTGGAAATAGATCTGTTTTCCTTTTCCAACTTAGAAAAGCCAGGCATTCACCTCCTGGTATATGCTTTAACTATGAGGCTGGAGGGGAACAGAAAAGGGAGATAAAACATTAGTCTCTCCATCTTAACCAATGGTTAAGCTTCATATATAAGTATATACTCACTGATGAAAGAATGAGCCTTTCTAATTTAATGGTTTGAATGGTAATCTAGTGAGGAAAGCAATCTAGTTCCATTCCTTGCACCACTTAGTCTGGCTGGTAGCCTGGGAAGGTAAGTCTGTTGAGCTAATTGGCAAGAATATTAAAAAGTAATTGTAGTAATCAAAACTTGGTAACAAAAGGTATGTGAAATTTGTTTTACTTACTACATTCTTACAAAAGAGACAGCTTTGGTAATCTAGCAAAACCATAATGAAATCAAATCACTGTATACTCAGAAAAAACATAAGATACTTCTTTTTTTTTAATTGAACTGATTTTTAGACCAGTTCACATGGAGAGGGGTTAGATTTTTCAGCATTTGAAATGTTTAAACAGTGAATAGATATTTCTCTAAAACACATGTTCTATTTCACAGTGAATATCAAATCTAGAGGAAGACATTGAAGGGTTTGTGTGAGGGGGTTTTTAATATAGTCCCTTACACATATTTAATATGTTATCAAAACTGTAGATTTTGAAAGCTTTCTGAGCTATGGCTAGTCCACCTGTTATTTATTTAGTAATGTGGGTTCCTGTTTGAGAGAACTTTAGATGTAAGAAAGACAGACAGTGAGGAAACCCAGTACTTTGCTACTCCATTCACTACAGTTTGCAGCATTTAGCTGATGCATGAGTCTCAATGTGATAAATGGTTAATACTCCTGCTCTCCAGTTGGGCTGGAATGGAGAGTCACTTGGGTCACACTGAACGTCACACAATAAACGTATAACACAACAAACTCAGTAGCACTGGGAAGGAAGCAGGTGGGCTGACTACCTCAGCCCACTAGCAGCAATAGTAGTCTGTTATTTGGGTATGATCTCCAGAAAAACACCTTCTGGAGTTTCCCGGGGAATATGTCCTGCTAGAACACTTTTCATGGACATAATATGTTTTTTTCTGTACACGCAGCTGATGACTATGAATGTGACTTTCTCTCCATCTCATTTTCCCATCCCTTTGTGGTACTGTGTGAGTAGAGGCTAGGAGCACTTTCTGTGTTAGAAAGACGTAACTCAGCCTACCACTAATCAAGCCATGCTACATCAAGGAAGACAGTGCCTTCCCTTCACACTGCGTGTTTCTAAAGTAGTCATGCTGAAAGGTTTACAATATTATTTATTTGTGTTGTCAGCACAGCAGTGTTTCAGACAGATATTATATATTTTGTATATTTTCAAACAGATATTTTGATATCACTGTATTGTGACAAGTAAAATCTTTACCAGGGATCTGGACTTAATAATATGTCCTTACACACACACTTTTAATCATCTTCTTCATAATTCATCAGGCACAATTTAAAAAGCAAAAGGATGGACACTTTTCACTTAATGATTCTTTCCCATTGAACAGACTCAAAGGAATAGTGTAATTAGTAAGTAAATATTTTTCACGTGTCTACTTTCTTTCTAGCTTAACTGAAAGAGCACAGCTGCTGAAGAATGTTTTTAAGAAGAACCATGTGAACTTGTATCGCTCTGACTCTTTGCAGCAAAACTTGCTTCGTAAGTGTTCACTGACAAAAATTAATATCCAATAACAGAAAAGTAAAATTCTACCTTTTACTGCATTTATTTATAGTAAAGATGCAGTATTCTAAAATCATTAGACCAACTTATTTGCCTTTTGTTAGTTTCTCTTGATTCCTAAGATCATGCACAGAGTTCTTTCTGCTATTTTATATGTACGAAATTGTGTAAGAAATGGCATGGGTTTTTACTAATTGCTGAAAAGAGGTTTATTCTCCTCTGTTGACCTTTGTTGTTTTTATTAAAGCTTTAAGAAAAAGCCTTAATTGGTTTCTATTTTGCTTTCTATCTGCAGATGGCTACGCCTTCTCTCAAGATGAAAATGGAATAGTTTCCCAGTCTGAAGTAATAAGAGCTTATGATACCACAAAACAAAGGCCTGAGGAATGGTGAAAGAACGCAGCTCTAGATTTAGGCCTTAGCACTTAGTTTTGTGAGACAGGCTACTAGATCTTTGCTGGGAGCTGTGACCATGGCCCAGTTATCAGAGATTGAAAGATCTATGATGGTCTTGTTCCATAAAGTTTGGATTTGTGTATTCAGTAGACATAAGCACTGTGCAACTATACTGTAAAACACCATCTCTAAATTTTTTAACAAGTACTTGCTTAGTCTTTGTAAACAGATTGGAATTTACCTTGTATCTTGCCAGCTTGCTTATTTTACAATGAAGTTGAATCAATACTGGTAATATACTAGAAAGGCGAAGGTCAAATTGCAAAACCTACTTTACATTGACAGATCAATTAGCATCTGTGAAGGTTTTTAAGTGTTAATATATTTAAATACAGTTGATAATAAGCCTTTGATTTCAACAAGTGCTAAAAAAATTGTATCTTAATGGTGTTAATTCACCTTCTTTAAGAAAGATTTTGAGATGTTCATAGATGTTTGTGTCAAACTAACCTAAAAACATTTGCCAAAGAAATTCCATAAATGTTTTCTGTTGTTAGAAATAATTTGAAAGGAAATTATTTCCAGTCCTGATCTCAGAACTGCATGCTTGAGTCTCCACACTTGAGGAGAAAGTACAGTGAGTCTAATTTGAGTGGCCTTTATGGCATTTGCTTTCAAAACTGCAAGTCTTTGCACCTTTGGCCTTATACAAGCTTTCCTCTTATTTTCATTTAGTATTGCATATGTTGAATATGGCTGCCAACTTGTAAACATATTATTTTGTTCCGTTTTTAAGAATTGCTCTGCCTTACTTCCCTTTAGCAAACAATTATTTTTGTGATGCTTAGTTGTACCTGCTTATACTGTAGGTTCAAAAGAAAGTTTGTTTTAACTTATTTTTTAAAATTAATCAAATTTTCAACATTTTTATACTAAGATTATTTTAAATGCATACATTGAAATACAGAGCAAAGCATGCCCTTCGCTAGTCTGTGGTATGAACTGGTTTATTTGCACTAAAGTCACTTCTTATAAAGGTGTGAAATACATTGCAGCAGTCTCTTTACAACTTGTTGGTCATGCAGAATACCCATACACTCTCACCTTTAATTAAGAATAGAGAGGAAGTGACTGTAGAAAAATATATACACCTGGTATAAGAAGAAAAAAAGAGACATGAGAACATTGTGATACCACTGGTATTTCTCGCTTAACACCCAACAACCATCAGGTTTCAAACTACTTGAACTTCAAAATTTAGTTAATTCTTGCAACATTTTAGTCCATGTTTAATTCTGGGTTTAAAAGCCACCATAATTACATTTAAAATACAATTTTCTATAATACCAGTTGGTTTTATCAAATCAATCAATCAAATTTCTGTGCATTACATAGGAATTTTGTGTTTCTTTCTTTCAATGGAGACCAACTAGATGGAAAAGCAGAACAACTATATCCCCAGTGATCTGTTAAATTAAAAATTTCCTCTTTGCTCTCCAAATTGTCCACTTTCAAGTTAGAAATAAGAAGTCATCCAGTCCTATCTTTTGTCTGCCCTCCTTCATTCCTTTGTACACTTACTAAAGGTGACTTCCCCTCCTTGCCTTTCATCCAGCTAAATACCTAACATATCATTTATTGCACTGTCCAAGTTTCTTATGCTCCATTCTAAGAGAAACTTAAAAATCCACATGGAAAGCCTAACAATAGGCACTGTTGGAAAGTACATATTTAGGAAGGTGTATCAGTGGGAAGGCAGTCTGCATTTCATATGCATGTTAGGCGATGTCTTCCTCTCACTTTCCCGGAGTGATCTTTAAACAGAAAACAGAAGACACAGGGACAAAGGGAACGTATCCCACTAGAAACAGTACTGCCAGTCAGTCATGCAGACAAGAGCTGCCTTCAGAAAAGCCATTTCAGGCATAGATAAATAGATGGATCAATATGGGAGGGCCAAATCACTTGACCTAAGGCAAGAAAAAATTTGGGGGCATGGCCCTTTCCTAAAATGGGGTTCCCTATTTTGTCATCCAAGGGACAATGACCAACTTAAAAACATTTCTGAAATTACCACGATACTCCTTTATAATCTTTCAATGTATTTAACTCATATAAAATTACTCAATCCATACATACTCTCTTCATGAATAATTTTTGTTCTGTTCTAAATGGCTTAGTTGCTGATTTTTCAGAAAAGGACATGATGACTAAAATACTTTGTAAAATATTTACAGTGAGATATTTACATGATCTTATTCTTCCTATTAAATAAAATTCTGTCTTACCACTGTAGTGCAGTTTGAGGAAAATAACACAATATATCCCCAGTTTAACTCTCTTAAAAAGGAAAAAAGTGACTGGAACAGCTCTAACATCCTAAATTGAGAATATAATTTAAGGTTTTTAAGACAGTAACATCACAGCATTTCATCCTTATATTTTTGCAGAATTTGAAGTAGTATTTCACAAAGTGCATTTTTCGTTTTTATTACTTCTGATGAGGTTTTTTCTCCTGTCTCTATACTTTTTCTGCTAATTAGTGGTTGGAAGATACCACTTCTTAAAAATAGTGGAAAAGACAGATGTGGCAAAAAATTGTGGGCTTTGATTGCTCATACAATTCCATTTTAAAATATAAGATTATCTTTGCTATGTATGCCCATTTTTAAATCAGTTCAAGTATACAATATGCACTTTATTTTCATGTTAAATAGACAGTAATATAATCTATTACCATCCTATTAGTACATCTTATCTTTGTTAAAATAAGGGGATTCTGCTGATGTTTGTTTAAAGAAAAAAAAAACAGTTTAGGCAAAATGCTCAGAACAATGCCTCTGTTACTATTGTTTGAAAATTCAAATGTGCTTTAAATATAGAATTCACACGGACATTTCTGTTCCATGTGCACTGCAAGTTAGTATTAAAAATTTCCATCTGAAAATTGAACCAGTGCCACTTAAAAATCGAGTATCTTATATAAATACTGTTGCTTGATTATTTTTAAATATATACATATATATATATATATAAATTATTCAAAAGAGAAGTATCTGGAAACAAATTTTGACAAACCTATTGATAATTTGTATTTGGAATTTTTTCTTGCCATTTCCTAATTTTACACATATTTTTGCAAAGCAGTTTCAACAGATTTATACTTAGTCATCATTCTATTTGTATAAAATGATAAATAAAATATTTTGAAACACGAAGAGATAGCTGAAGATTCCTGTATGTCCACATGTATCCATAAAATTCAACATGTTACGAGCATTAAGTGTCTTAAGACTTCTGTCACATTTGAACCCATCTTGATTGATGAGTAATTTGGCATATGTGATAAATTTAGGGAGAGAAGTTTTTTCCCTTTTTTTCTTGTATGTTGTGTATAAGCACTTGTAGTTCTGATGAATTTATCATTCTGTCTGCATGAGGCACTATATCTAAATGTGTTCTGAGGCAATGCATGGTGGTTGTTGATTCCTGGTTTTTAATGCCTTCGTTAAAAGTCTGCTCATAATATATTGAGAAGCTAATGCTATTTAAGCAAATGAGTTTGTCAGTTCAGCTTCCTTGGTACTGGATGTTTTCACTGGTAACAAAACTCAACAAATGAGCCTCTCCTTCCCGCCCCCCCCCCCCCGCCCCCCGCCCTCACTTCCCCAGTTTCCTCGCTGTTAACCAATAGATCTTTATTAAACAAAGGAATATTTTAGCATTCCAAACCTGGTTCCTGCTTATGCAAACTGTTACTCAATAGGCTGCAACTGGACTGCCTGTGAGTATAAGGACTACTCGTCTAAGCAATGATGTGCAAAGTTGGGTACTTTGGAGGGCTGATACTGAAATAAAAGTATATCCATGTGCAGTGTGATTTGCAATTGCAAAGCTGTGACCAGAACAACTCTTTTTTTTTTAAATCATGTTTTATGGTGTTTCTTTAATGTAGAATAGAAGCCATAAATGCATCAATATTGTTCTTCTACTTCATTAAGATTTTCAGTGTTTGAAATGTACGAACTGCTGCAGAAGCTGTCAGTCTGAAACAGCAGAATTTGCATTCAAGGTAAAGTGAGGTTTTAACAGCTCCACTAGGCCATCACTGCTGAAACTGTCATGGAAATTACGAAGCTGCATGAATGAAGATTTTTTGACTCGGTGTTCATGGTAGTTTCTCAGGTTTAGTTTTAACTGGATGTTAAATGCACTGTGTTTTTTAAATAGTTCTTTTAGTAACACATTCAGTTCTATGCAGTGTTAAATGTCATTTGGCATTTGGTGAATGTGCATGTTTTGAACTGCAAATTTTAAATGTTTTGTCTTTTAATTGTTAAAAAATGAATAAACTTTGCCATTACATTAAGAAGCTTTGTTGACTTGATTGATTGGAAATGCTAGTGATTCCTTTCAGAAGAAAGCGTATCTTGTCACTCTTGGGTTTGAATTTTATAAAATGGGACATACCAGAAATAGTATTTCACAAATACCAAAGAGTTGTTAAGGTAAACTGAAAAGCAGAAAATTCATTTAAGGTTTGTTGTGTTGGGGTTTTTTTTAAACATCTATTTTGAGATGTCTTTTTCAGTTGTCATGTGAAGTCCAGAAAAGGTTTAAAAAAACCCAAACAAATTAGAAGCACTAGTGTCTCCAATTTAGTGACTTCCAGCTGAGCCCTAACACACTCTGGTGGTAATACCTTCTTTTGAAAGAGAAGTATGCAGTACAAGAACGGTATGAGTGGGAATAAGGAAACATCACCTCCCTTTTCAGATGACAGTCATAAATACTGTATCCTTTGGCTATGATAATAGTGGGTATTTTGCTCCTGTAACAGTGCCCACCACTGAATATAAATCAATATATCCATACCTAAACTAAGTTTTGGTTGTAGATAGGTGACTGATTCTTTATATATGCCCTAGACAATGAATTTATTTTGTATTCTGTCCAAGAAGGTTCGATAATAGATGCATCTTAGATGTTGCTGGTTTCACAAGACCCAGTCTTTCAGTGGCAGAGCTGATTTAAGGATATTGCACCTATGGTATATCACTGGCAGTCATGGGGTCATTGAAATTATTCAGGCTATAATAGAGTTTATAATGATCTAGGCTCCCTTTGAAATCTTTTTCCTCCTTTCTTATGGCAAACGGTATTTTTAAGCTAAAATCATTTCACTGACCTGATATACACTACAGCCCCCTGAATTTGCACAAGTCGTAGATGGAAAGAATCAAAAGAACAGAAATGCATTTCTTGTGCCTTCTCTAATGAAAACAGGATAGCATGGAATTATAGCCTCAGTGTAACTGTGAGTCAAAACCTGTTTACATGAGTATTGTGGAGCAGTCGCCACCTCAAAAGCAGACACACCGTTCAAGTCCACACAGGCAGCAAAACAGCATAGAAAACAGACTTCATCTCCTTGGTGTTGCTGTCAAGCTGTAACTGAACAGCTTGACATTTAATGGCAAAATGCTTTTGAAATTGTCACTTTGTTTTTAAATTCAAGCGGGATTAGTATGACAAATAATCCATGTGTTTACATAGCCAGATACTATACTGCTTACCTAGTTTCAAAAATCCTTCAGGCATTCTTGCGAGTACTTGTAATGTTTATCCTAGCACTGGAGAGTCTTAATACATTTTGGAGATACATGATGAAGAATCCCAAAGTGTAGAAACAAAACAAATGGCATGTCACTATTATTTGTACTCCACAGAAGACTTGAGTTTCATCTAAGTCATTACCAGTTAATGGCAAGCAAAGAATTTATTGCATCATGTATGAATGACAGTTATTTATTGTGTGAATATTCTTTCATTTTGATTGTAGATTGAAGTCACCCTAGTAAAAGGAGTATGAACTCCAGAATTACAGAAGAAATAGTTAAATCTACTTTGTTAACACAGCAGTAAAGCAAGTACTGCCTGTAAATGTTACTTCTGATAGCAAGCAATTGCTGTTGATTCCAGCTTACATCCAGCCCTTAAAACTGTTTCATTAGTCATTAAAACTCTTACCAGAATGTCATTTCTCTTCTGTCTGCAAGTTTTTCCTATTTCCTATAAATCATAGGAGTATCTAATGCCAATAGGTTCTTCTCATTAGGAAGGCAATTCAGCATTCTTGCCTGAAGGCTGAACTCATCTGGGTCGGACACTACAGGCACAGGCAACGAGCATTTCCATCTATGGGCTTGTATTCTGGCCACCTGCTTTTCTCTCCCTTCAGCTACTGTACCTCCATGAACAATAATAGATTATTTTTAATCTACAGATTCTTTTTTGTCTATCCATTTGCAGATGGTGCATAATTGCCACCTCACCTGCATGACAGGTAACCCAGGACAGCTATTTTAATTACACCTGATCTTTCCTACCCTTATACCACCATCTGCAGGACTTACTGCACTCTGGCTACTGATCTGTGAAGTAGTTAGCACTCTATAAAGTCAAAGGCTTATCCAAGTCTGATTCAATGAAATTATTCCTGTGTGTCAAGTTCTTCAAGTATTTTATGAGAACAAACCCATTGTGCAGCATCAGGGGAAGAAGAGAAGTGGCTCAGAGGTGTCTTCCCTAGACTGTCATGCTAAATGGCAGACTTCACAGCCTCTCCTTAGGCTGAGTAATCAATACAGTCTAAAGCTGTATGCAAGTGTATCAAAAACTGTTCCTTTTAAAACTCTGACTGCAGAGCCCACTAAGACCATCAGAGTGAAGCAGCCTGGCCTGTCTGGTGTACAGCACCAAACAGAAATGGGGAAAGACTGAGCCTAACTCAAGACTGACTTTGCTGCATACAACCTATCTTTGATGAAAACACTGAATTTCAGCCACTCACCACCTGTGTCAAATCATCTGATGGCTTAAGTACTCTTTAAAGGTACATAAATTGCACATTCTTAGTTAAAACTGATGAAGTGTCTGCTTCCTGAAGAGGTCTGTGTTGCCTTGGTTTACTAGATAGAGATTTTTACTAACTGGAGACTTACTATAAAGTCTTTACTATACTTGTAAAAAATCCATTTAATTGGTTTACTCCTTCTGCTATATACAGCAATGGTCAGCAGATCACACAGTATGCTTCCAAACAACAGGGCTGATACCTACTGCAATATTAATGATTTTTTCGAAAAGTTACTTGATGAACGGTCCCATATTTAGTAGCCATTCAAAATATGCGGGAAGAGTCCTATGAAACATCATAGGTGAGCAAAAATTTACCTGCCCTTGAAGATTGTTCCTAAAATAAAATTGCAAGCCAGAAAACTTACCCTTCAATTAATTTCCCAAATACTTAAAATCTAATTTTTAGTATCTTGTAAAACATATAAAAGACCGTATATCATGAGTTAGGTTGTAATTAACAATTACAGCATTCAAGTTAAAGCCTATGAAAAACATCATTGTATACAATTTGTCTTTCTGCTTAGAAACTGCATTCAGGCAGTAATGTCTGCTGTAATGTTAATTGTGCAATAAAAACTATTAAAAGGGTTATTTCAAAATATTTTTCTCACAACTACTGATCATTAGATATTTGTTAAGAAAAAAATTCAATTCTTGAGGAAGAACCGATGAAGCTTTTCTAAAATACTTGTAAAATAGGTCAGTTATAATGTACTTCAACAGATCCTGTACACAGGGACTTTAAAGCTGATAAAACAGGAAAGCTCAGCCTTTGATATTGTAGATTCTGATCCACAGACTGACTTCATTTGATCACAAAAATAAGTAAACAGAGAAGCCCTTTAATGACAGCATTTTTTTCTTGTGTATTTTACATTTGCTTACTGCATGTGTTTAGATTATTTTTTTTTCTTCTTCCATTTGGTTTGTTGGTTTACTTGGGTGAAGGAATGTAGAAGGGTCAACAAAATTTATTCCTAGTGCAGGATGTTTAATCTAAAATACCAGCTAATCAGTGTTGTATTCACCACAGCTGCCTGTAAAAGACTTTAATGAATCTATTAGTTTGCTATATAGTCAGAATTTTATATTATATTAAATCTGCACAACAGGTGCATTTGAAGATGTAAATCATTTTAAAAAGCAAAATAAGCTGATTTAACAGGAAAAAATACAGAATAGTTACACCAATCAAATTCATCAAACACTACCAGTACAGTCTTACAGATGACACAACATTTCAACCGCACAGTTTATTGGTAATTTGTTTTGTGTGTGTGACTACTAAATAATTAGTGTTGTCAATGCTGTAAATACATTTTAAATTACAAGTTTGTCTTTACACTTTATACATGGCTAATTTTACAAAAAGAACTTCATGATCAGTCCAACTTACACCTTGCTGAGCAAAAAGCTGACAATAAATACTTCCTTCTGAAAAATGCTTTACGTGGAAAAAAATTTTTAGAATTTTTTGTGGAGAAGTTATTGGTGATATTGCTGAATACATTCTACTTCCTTCACAGGTAATTTGGCTGCTTAAGACTGGCTTATTTTCAACTAGCTTAGTTAGTACTAGTTTTATCTATCACAGTTAAAATTTACTATTACAAATATGCAGTGCAAGTTCAAGTATGGGTATTTTTTAAAAATCTGCTCATTTTGATATCTATTAAAATTCTTCCTTTTCATTGCTCATGGAAGTGGTAAGCAGTCAGCTGTTTCAAGGATCCTCTTTAGTAAGTATTACTTCTCTCTCTTACTTCTCAGGCTTATTGCTGCTTTATAGAACTAGTCTGATAATTATCAGTGGAACGCAGCCACTGTTTGTTAACTAAGTTAACTGCATTTTACCCTAGTAAAATGTTATTTATTACACTGTGAAATGAGTACCTTTATCCTAAAATGGTTCTTTTACTTGTCTCTGAACACATTCTGCACAAATTAGGCTGAGGGATCAGAGCAGTCCATTTTTAGAGCAACAGTTTGGGATGTTTTACAGCTCGTTTGTAAGTGTGATCCGAGTTTGGGAAATGCAGTCCCAAGCAAGACCCTGCACTTTTCAAGGGCAACTCACCCAGGGGAACAGTTCTGACTTCTACAGCCACAGAGCACATCAGTGTGACACCCACCGGCAGCAGTCCCTGTGCTTCTGAAGGCTGTGTTACTTCTTCACAATTTTCAGCTCTGAGTAAAATCAGAGCAGCTCTTCCCAGCCAGGGCAGGCTCTGGCTGGAGAGGATACCCAAAGTACGGTGGCGACACCAGAAATCCGGCTGGCTGGGTCAGGTGGACTGTGTGGGCTGTCTGGAAGCAGCCAGATGTGTACGGTGGAGGTGGTGACGCCACGAGGCACCCTGGCTCTCCCCGGGGGAAGGAGAACCTATGAACTGAGCCACCGGTTGAACTGGAACTTGTCGCAGTACTGGACTGCCTGGATGGTGTCCTGAAGCTTGTGGAGGCCAGGATCATGGGAAGAGTCTCGGTCTGATAGCTCCGCAGAGAAAATCGAATTGGTTGCGATGGTTGTTTAGGTCTTAAACATGTGCAACAATAAACAGCTATCAGCGAGCCCACAATAATGAAGGCAATAAATATTGATCCGACAATGAGGAATGGAACGTAGATTGGTTCTGGGAGAAGAAAGAAGAAGAAAAGCCGTGCAAATTAGCCTACTGAAGTAACAGGTCTGCTGCATAGAAATATAAACTCCACAGCGTTTACAAAGCCGCACATTTCAGTCCCACTAACACACTGAGCTGCTCAGAAGACAGAACTTTCAACCATTATCACTGAAACAAAACTAAAGTTTAAACCCTGTAGTTCCAGGGAAATAAAATTTCTTTTAACAGTTTTACTAATTACCAAAGGTAAAAGCTGTTTATACCGTGTTCTGCTTGCTGGTTCTTGAGCATCGCTCAAGAATCTCACTCCTGTCCTCCTCCCTCATTCCCCAAACCGGCGGGGCTGTCCAGTGAATCTGCAGGCGAAGCTCAAATGCTGCAGATGCTGTTAAATCACTTCCATTGGAAAGGTGGAAGATGAGCGCAGAACGTTTGACTTGGGAAACAATTTCCGTGTGCGCTGTCGGATTTCTTTTGTTTGCGAAACTTACGGTCCCTCGCAAGGTGGGGCTGTGCCTGCAGAGCACTGCAGAGCCCCACTCCCACCTCCGGGAGCAAGAAAGTTAAACAGGCACAGCAAAGTTTGCCAGTGCGAACTTAAAATGTACGCGTGCCTTTCAGTCGGGATGGATCCAGCATCCGGTGCCCTCAGACCACGCAGCTACCCCCTCCCCTCGCTCACCCCGGTCGCCCGCTCTGCCTCCCGGCGCTGGGGCCGCTCCACTGCCCCGCTCCCGGCGCCACCGCCCCGTGCGCACCTGGAGCCGCGCCCGCCTCCTGCCCACCCGATGGGACGGGGCAGGGAGCCCCACAGCCAGGCTTGGGCCGCGGGATGCTCCGTGGGGACCGGCTCCCGCCCGCCTCGAGACCCGCGGCCGGGCACTCACGGGCGGTGACTCCCGGGTCCGGGGGCTCCCGGTCGTTGGTGCAGCCGCCCTGCTCCAGGCGAGCCTCGGCGGCGGCGCAGCAGTAGCGCAGCGCGCAGGAGCCGCAGCAGATGGTGGCGGCTGCCGTGTCGAAGCCCTCGGGGCACTGGAAGCCCTCGTGGTAGCCGCCCTGCCCGTCCACCCAGCCGTGGCAGTACTCGCCGCCGCCGGGCTGGCCCCCGCCGCCGCCACCCAGCAGCCCCAGCAGGAGGCAGCGCAGCAGCAGCAGCGGCAGCGCCCGCAGCCGCCCCGCCATCTCCCCGCTGCCGCCGCCGCCCCGACGGGGCGAGCAGGGGGCGGCCCCGGGTGCGGTGCGGGGCCTCCTGCGCCGCGTCCGGGGGCTGGGGGGCAGCTCCCCCCCCCAGCACACACACACTCCCGGCCCCACAGCCGCGCCCCCGCGGGGCCGCCCCCGCCGCGCCCGCGTTCACCTGCCCCGGCCCCCGTCGCCTCCCGCGCCCTCCGCCCCCGCAGCATCACCCCGCACCTCGCTGTCCTCCCGGCCCCCGGGGCTGGGCCGGCCCCGCTCCGTACCTGTCGGTCGAATGAGGCCGGGCGCGGAGGGATGGGGGCTGAGGCCAGGTCAGCCTTTGCGTTCTGGGAGCTTCATCCTCTCGGCAGGCTCTGTGCCCGGCCTCTGCGCGAGACCGGCTGCGCTGGAGTGCGGGAATATTCCGTCTCGCACACCCAAACGTGCCTCTGCCTCCCCGCCAGGCTGACGCCGCTAAGCAGAAGGGTCTCTTGCACTGGCAATTTATTAAAGCAGCCCTGTGCTTCTAAGGGTTAAAAAAACAAGCACCGTGCACGACTTATTGCAAGGATTCTTTGCTTTTTAACGTGTTTTCCTTCCTCGATACTTTTTATGTGCAAAGACATAGCAGCATATTCCAGAAGATTTATAGCCTCTTTTAGTCAAACACCAGGCTCGTCACCTTTATTTTCCAAAGAGAGAGAGTGTGTGTGGGGCTCGGAAGGAGGGACGTATCTGTTCACATGAGCATCCGATCCTTTTTCTTCCGGAAAAATAATAGCAAATCACCAAGCAAAAACCACAAAAGGAACTGCTTATTCATTTATCCTGGAGGAAAAAAAAAAAATATTTTAAATTAACTGAGCAGATCTGGACTTCTGGTTCAAGCAAAGAAACATTTCTTTAAATGATGTCTCCCCTGTGTGCTATCTCAGAGGCACTCCTGCTCGAACGGTGAAAGTGCTTGCGAAACAAGCATTATATTAAAGCCATGCTGAACAAAAGAATTCATTTTTCCTGTGTCTGAAGCTTCCTGCTATCGTTTAGCACTGGACTATGAATATGGATATCAAGTCTGACCACTTGTCCAACATTTTGAATGCCCATGTCACTAATTTCCAGAGCTGGCAAGTTTAGTGAAACAAAGGGAACAAAGTGTGCTGTGTACCAGCAATAAAACTCTGCACCCAGAACCACCTATCAAGACATTAGACTTCTGGCCAACCCCTAAATACAGTCCACAAGCACAATATCTGTGTTTGTTTTCCTTTTAACTAATCTACTTTATTTTTTTTTCCCCCTCTGACCCTTTTTTTCCCCTATTTTGGTTTCTTTAAGTGTAACCAGTACCACCAGAACAGAAAAGTAAACAAAAAAATTGTATAAATGAAAAATATTTTTCATGGCTATTTAACAGATATAGCTTTAGAAATAACAAAACTGTATATTAAAGAAAAACAAATAGATTTTGAATGTGAAAATGTGACATTCTGTCCTCTTCTGCGTTTTCATTTTGAAACGATGATGTGAATTAAACTTTTACCAGCTCTCCTGACTACAAGTTCCTAGTTTTTATAAGCCAATGTTAAATATTAATTCAGTTTTGCATTTACTTCACTGTGGTTTTAGAGCAAACATAACCTTCATGGAATGTTTTAAAATGTACGGTTTTTAAAGGCCTAATCCAACTTCCAGGAAGGTCAAAAGGAATCTCTATGTTGACCAGGATGAGGCTTGGAACAGGAGCTCAGTAAGGTCTTCATAGTGCACTTAGCTGTCTCAGGTGCAGAGAACAGAGACAACAGAGCCATCCTCTTAAATCTGCCACATTTGGTGGGAATGACTGAGTAAATATGTCAGACCTTATATGTTGATTTTGTTAATTAATTAATCAGCTTCCAAAAAAAAAAAAATGGTCTGAAAAAATCCTTTCCGAGATACAGAAAAATATATATACACTTCAGGTACTGTAGGAACTGCAAAGATATTGTTCTGGAGTGGGGGTGGGGAGGAAACTGAGGAGGCTTCCAGTCCACAGACATCAGGAAGATTTTGAGCTGGATTTATTTCTACTTATTTGTTCCATCTCTAATGCTTGGATCGTTAGGCAGAGGCTACTCTCTGCTTCCCTCTTGCATAAGGTAATAGCAGCTGTACAGAGTCTCCTGCAAATGGGCACAATTAACCTCCTCTTTATTTGAAGCCCAAACTGCCCTGTCCTACAAGAAAAATCCTGTAAGATTTTCCTAATTATTGACTTGCAACTGTGTGGGTGGTTGGTTTATTTATTTTTGTATGGATAAATGGCATTTCAATCACTCAAGTGGAATTATTTCACTTGTGCCAAATAAAAGTCAGAGGCACATTGCAGTATTGCTCTTGCAAATACTACCTGCCTGGAAAACTTGAAGATACATGAGGAGTTTTCCTATGAACTGCTGAGGTCTTAACTGACTTCTCTGGTCTTGCTCTTTTCTTTCTCTGAAATACTGATGCAGTTTACAGAATGTGATGTGACTCTGGTGGAGATGAACGGAATTGCTCTAACCTAGACAGTCAAAAGGCCTTTGCTTTGCTTCCCTTTTGTAAAGATTGCATCTGGGCAACCATATCCTTTAACAGTTTGGCATGCTAACAGATTCATTTGCACCAATTTATGTCTGTACTGCTTTAAACTAAACTCACAAATAATTAAGAATACAGGAAAAAAACATCATGCAGACTGTTGGGGAGCACCCTTCATCTGTGGTTTGAGGACATTGGGTGGCTCCAAGTAGCTCACTTTTGGATTGGATAGTGTTTCTGCAAAGTACCTGTGCTAACTTTGCTTATTACTTATTTTTAGCTGAAGCCTTCCAGCTTTCAGGTGATGCTTCGTCAACTTAATTATGTCACGTTAATTTTGAATGAGAAATACTGTTTTTAAAAGGCCATATAGCTCTTGTTCTGACTGTTGTTGTTTATAAAGCTTACTATTAGAACTAACAAAGTTCATATCAGTCATATAACAGGCAGAGAAGATAATTTCTTTGTAGTTTAAGGTTTTATTACTTACCAGGCTTTTCTTAGTGTCTTAACAGCAAACCTATGGGGAGAACACAGTAGGGTACTCCTCATTAGCCTCTGTGGAAGATCAAACAATTTTTCTTAATGACTTCTGATCTCCCAAACACTTCTAAATAATGTCACACTTCTGTCTTGACTAGGGCAATGACAGATAGGCTCAGCTTATATCTTGGTCATTTTACCCTGAATCTTCATTAAATTTTGCTTTGAGTTTCAAAGAATAAAAAGACCAAGTTGAGTTACCAGCTTCTAAAAACAGCCTGGTGCAAACAGACTTCTCTTTAAAAAATAAAACTAAAATAATATTCCATCTAAACTGCAAGCCCTTTAGCTACGTGAGTTGCTTCATCAAGCACATAAGGACTGTGCTGAATAAAATCCTGTATGCTGCTCTTTAGAACTATATCCTTATTCTTGGCTGGTTGTGAAAACACCCTTCCTGTAGCTGCATTGCTGGGAGAGCCACCTGCCAGGCCACAGGCATCTCTGTCACCTGCCAGGCCACACACATCTCCCAGACTAGAAGGGCTGGCAGGAGCACTGGGATGTGCCGCAGACTCAGCCACACGTCCCAGAAAGGAGGCTCTGGCTGCGTCTCTGCTCCTCCTCTGACTGCAGAGCCTCGTCCCATTGCCTATATCAGCAAATTAAGACAGACCCATGAATCCCATAAATTATGTTTTGGTTAACTGAATCAAGGGGAAACGTGGTACTTTTCTTCTTTCTTTTGCCTTGCTTCTTTTTCACTATTCTTTTGTATTTGGGAGGGAGGGATGATTCTGGTTTGTTTTGGGTTGGGGACTGTGGCTCTGACAGTCAACTTTTTATAATTTTTTTCTAGTATTTGACCAGCACTGTGTGATTTTCCACACCAGTCAGGAATATCACCATGTTTTCTGAAGTCTCTCAAGAATATTGAGGGGTCAAGTTATGTGGGCCAGCTGTTAAAGGCAACACCACTTATGTTTGCCCACAGGTAACCCATTGAGAAAGCTCGTTACAGCTTTTGGAGAGAAACACGGATGTCAGGCTATCTTAGCCTAATGAATGTCAAAGTGAGATTAATCATGCTTTAAGTGCCTTAGGGCTCACTCAAGAAGTAGAATGTTGGATTACTGGTATCCTGATCCATGTATACACATATCGCAGTAATGGTTCCTTATCTGAAATCTGTAGCACTGCTATGTGGAGGAGTTAGGCTCAGACTTAATAAATCATCATTCTCCTCCTAAGACATAGAGAGCAGAAGATATTTTCAAGCCAGCAATGCAGCCATCCCTATTCAAGGAACACATTGTCCCAGCCAACGCCCACCTACCCTTTAGAGGTTCACTCTTGCCTTACTCATGAGCTCTATAGAGGCCGTGTCATGAAAGATGAAGAGATTTGCTTACCTACAATAACTTAACATGCACTGAATGTATCTCTTCTGTACAACCACAGTGGTGCTCTCTGTCTCTGCATTGAGGCACGCACAGAGCTGTT
The DNA here is from genome assembly GCA_038380795.1 of Pyrocephalus nanus. Taxonomy (NCBI): domain Eukaryota; kingdom Metazoa; phylum Chordata; class Aves; order Passeriformes; family Tyrannidae; genus Pyrocephalus; species Pyrocephalus nanus. The sequence goes on from CM076264.1 coordinate 49,606,172, forward strand.
AGGAGTAGAAGAGCAAGGACAGATGTCTAGAAGATATAGGAATTGGTGATCTTATGGGATGTGCAATCGCACTTATTTCACTCCAGCTTTGCCAAAAAATAGCCTGTCTTATGGCTACCAAACAAGGTTTTCTGAAGAGGTGTTTAATTTGCTTTTAAACCAGACGTTCCTGTGCTTTTGAATTCAGAAACAAATTCTACAAGCAACAATGCTCAATTCTAAAAAAAAACCCAGCATGTAATTACACCAACCACTAATAGAGCAAGAGCCAATACAAACCCTAAACAAAAAGTAAAAAATAAAGTGCAAAGGTGACTGTTCTGTTGTATTTCTAATAGCTGTTTTCAAAGCACTGAACATGGGGAAATGTTTTGACAGCCAAAAAAAAAAAAAATAATTGAAAAATGGCCACATTTTGACCAATATTTCACCTGAAAACTGTTAATCAGTTGTAATTTGGCACATAGTTCCTTCTCTGTAACTTGCAGAGAAAAGAATGAATTCTTGCTATTAAATAACTATGTTTTCTAACAATCTTAACTGCTGTAACCATTCTTAAACATTGCCAAGCTTACCAGCTAGAGCTGGAAAGATCAGTACGCTATTGCCAGGTAATTCCCTAATCCCCCAAACAGTCATATTAACGGATAGTGCAATAGAAAGGTCAGAGAGTTAGCATCAGTCAGACCCACTTGGTTCTGCAGCAGTGTGCATTTCTTTTTCCTTGCAACAGAATTAATGACCAAAAAAAAGTGAAAGGATGCGAGAGAACATGACATGTGAGTGTAGAAAAGCATAGAAAGAAAATGTGCTTATGAATGAAGACAACTGTTGGTTTTTTTCACTCACACTGAGAAAAAAATGCAAACATTCGAGAAAAAAAAGTGAATATATAACAGTGCTTTTTTACCTTTTTCTCCAAAATAAATAATGCTGAATATGAGGGCATTGTTTCAGTCCTTAATTAACAAAGTGCCTAATAATCATATGCATAAGTTTAAAAGTATGCAGTTTTCTTTTTTTGTTATTATGAAATTAAAACTGACAATCTCCAGATGGACTAGTTATAGAGTGATTTTAGCCTTAAGTAAGATGCATCCTTTACAGAACTAAGGAAGAGCCAGTTATTTAGGATATATTAATATTTACCACTAGTATTTTGCTTATTACACATGAAACTTGTACCGAAATAACTCATCAGCAATGGAGCCTCTGGATCTAAAAGAATAATTCCTGTGTAGCACTAAACCTGGTAAACTAAACTGGTCCTTAACACTTTAGCCATCAACCAATTAGATAATTTTATTAAATATTTTAATAGTGCAAAAAGAATTTTTTTTAAAATGCTTATCTTACTGCTGTTACAGATTTATTCTGGGCAGCTTTCCATTTTAATTTAATTAATTAATTAATAATAAATAAATAAATAAATAAATAAATTTAATTAAATTAAATTTAATTTATTTATTAAATAGCAGCTTTCCAATGCTAAAAACAGGGCCAACTTCAGCATCTTCGAATATGGGCACATTCCCTCAGTTCCTCTGGTTCAGTCCTCCAAACCTGCTTCCTCAGGCTACATTTCACCCAGCTGAGAACCACCCATCCAGGTTTGCATTTGTATCATTGCATGTTCATAAAAGATAGCTGTGTTTTGTTCATTCATTGTATTTGTCCTGTCTTTGGTATGGCCTCTTAACACTTCCTATGAACAGCAGATTTCCCAAAGTACTTAAGACATTTCACATCTGAAGAAATTAGCATTTGGTGACATAAATTAGTTCTATATTTATGATAATCTAATCAGTGAATGAAAGATTAGGTGAGATTAAAAACTAAGACCCATATTCTTTTTTCTGGCTGCAGGTAGGTAGGACTTAAGGAAGAGGTCTATCTTGGCTTCCTGCAGCAAGTCAGGGATTGGGAAACCTGGCACCATTCTGAGTAGCTGCAGAGTTGCTGTGCTTGTTGCTCCTGATATGCTGCATTTCCAGATCCCAAGCAAGGTGGGTCCTGCCATTCACCTAATCCAGTCTCATCTCTGTGGCCATCAATAAGGGAGGCAAGAAGCCCTGCAGCAATGCCACCTTCACCTCCCTGTGCAGTGAGCAGGCTGTTGGGCACAGGCTGTCTGGCTCATCAGGGTGTGAGCAGAGGGAGTATTTGGGGATGCTGTTCTGAAGTGCACGGTCCTGAAATTTACCCAAACAAGATTTATGTGCAGGAGAAAGGTCTTATCTACTGAACCCAGTATATAGCAGTTTTAAACTTTGGATCAGTAATAACTGTGGACTGGCCTTAACTCCAGCCCTAGAGCAGGCCCACTAATACCCTTTTCAAAATATTTTGCTAGTAATTTTTTTGATGGCAGCTGAACATCAAGTCTTCATTAGGCTGTCCTTTTTTCTGAAATAATACAGTGAACTGGAAGTCCTATAAAGGGTCTACATGGAAGTCTGAATGTGCTCTCTAAATGATATTACCCTGTCTTTTCAGGCAAGCATTTCATCTGCCTTTGTGTGTTACTGTAGTGGTTTAACCCCAGGTAGTTCAGCCCCTTGCAACTCACTTACTCCCCATTAGTGAGGCAGGGAAAAGAATCAGAAGATTGAAAGTGACAAAACTCATGCCTTGAGATGAAGAAAGTTTAATAGGTAAAGCAAAAGTCAAACACGCAAGCAAAGCAAAACAAGGGATTCATTCACTGCGTCCCGTGGGCAGGCAGGTGTTCAGCCATCCCCAGGAAAGCAGGGTCCTTCGCATATAATGCTGCCTTGGGAAAACAGAAGCCATAACTCTGAATATTCCTGCTCCTTCCTCTTCTTCCCCTAGATCTATATGCTGAGCATGATACCATATGGTATGGAATATCCCTTTGGTCAGTGGGAGTCAGTTGTCCTGGCTATGTCCCCTCCTAGCTTCCTGTGCATCTCCAGCCTCTTCACTGGTGCAGTGGTGTGAGGAGCAGAAAAGACTTGACTCAGTGTAAGCACTGCTCAGCAATAACTAAAACATCTCTATATTATCAACACTGTTTTCAGCACAAACCCAAAACACAGCCTCATACCAGCAACGCTGAAGGAATTAACTCTACTCCGGCCAAAACCAGCACAGTTGCCCTCCCACCTGATTCACTCTGGTCTTGTCACAATCCTTCCAAATTTGGCTGATCTGTTTGACTGTCTCATGAGATCTATCATCCTCAAACAAGTTAGTAGCTTATAAACTGGCTTCTGTCATCTCCAAAAACTCAGTTCAATAGAGCCAGGCACAGTCTGCATTTGTGTCCCATCATAGTTCTCTGTGGAGCAACCTCTTCAGTTAGCAACCTCTTCATCTCCACTGCCTTAGCTGGAGAGATAACAGGACAGGCTCCTGTGCTTGCTTCCCATGGCACCTTCCTTCATGTGAACAGCTGCCAGGTGTGAGCCTTTCCACCACTGAAGGTTCCTGCAAAGTGGGCTGTGTCCCCTGGCACAGTGTGTATGAGCAATTCTTCTGTCACTGTTGTTTAGCAAGTAGTGACTTCCAAACACTGTGTCTGCTCCCTGAGGGGCCTGGACCTCTTGCATCTCCATCTTTGTGAGCAAGTGCAATAACTATGAATTCAGTGGTAACTCAGGGTTGCTAACAAGCTTGCTGCTGCTCAGGCCTCTGCTTGAGAAGGACTGGGTTGGTTTGCAGTGGTTAAACATCCAGAGTAGATCCTCACTGGAGAACTTCCAGCGGGCAGCCACTGATGTATAGCCATCTTGCCTAATATCCCCTCTGCTTATGTCTCTGCTGGAATGGAGAGGAAAAGACTTGTACAGCAACACTGGCTTGTTAGGGGCTCCTGGGTCACCCTGGAAGTGACATCTGCTCAAGCCAGACAACCCCATGAACACTCTGTCCTTTCCTATCTTAGTCTCCACATCGACTTTCCTTCTTAGGCAATAAAACCTTTGGGAGAAGGAACAAAACTGTATCTCATGCTCATCTACATGCTTAGCTGTAGTCGTCAGATGCCAGTACTGAAGCCCAGCTTCCAAATTCTCCTGGCTGGCATCAACTGTACTTCAGTGACATAAGGAATAAATTAACTATGTCATTGAATCAAAACAGTTGTGAAGCCTGATTGTTAATCAAAGGAAAAATTGTGTAGGAAGATATTTTTGAATGCAGAACCAGTACAGGCTATACTTTACTATGTAGGAAACCTAAAAAGGACTAAAGAACTATGAGCAGATTCATAAAATGTTTTGGTGAACACATTAGTTATTTTGGAGAGCAGTAGTGTTGACTTAAAATATTTAGCTTTTGAATTTGACTTAAAGTATTCATATAGACTGAATGTAGTCATGTGTTTGGGGAATTATTAATTTTACTTTTAAGTATTACTTATTATTCTTATATACAACAGCCTGAGGAAATTTTTGTTTGCTTATCTACATTTCAGTCTCTTTGCTTAGATTTCTTCTGGGATCTGACCTATAAAAACAACTGGATTTATGATACTCTAAAGTTTACTGCAAACATTTAACAAATACTACTATTTCAGATATGGAATTTATAGTGTTTACATACAGTCTCCGATGTTATCATTTTGCTGTTTACTGAGCAAAGCAGTTTTCAAGCAAATGTCAAGGAAGCAGCTAATCGATAAATATGCCATGGAAAGTAACTACACACCGCCATCTGCAGAGCAGGCCGGGGATAGGACCGGTTTGTCTCTGGGAGACATGAGAGTGGGTACTCATAACCAAAAAGTGTCACGGGTTTTCCTCTTCTCGCAGCAATTTCTGTTGATGCAGAGCATGTGTTGCAAAAGGGCCATTATGATACCGACTGTGCACAAGGAATAAGAGTAATTATTTCTCTGAATGCTGTTGTTAATAGGATCGAGGACATGTTCCGCAGAACGGCAAAGTGAAACTCTGCAGGAGGGCAGGAGGAGTGCATATCCCAATCCTGGTGGGACAGTTCTTGTGGAGATGCCAGACTGCAGACCTCACAGCAGCCAAGTTTGTGCAGTGTGTTGCAAGAGCACCATGTCAGATCCTGGCTGCTGGCGGAGTGGATATTTCATCCACCAGCAGTCTCTTCCTCCCCACTCCTGACCTGTATCTGTCTCTTTCCCGTTGCCTCTCACCTCACCTCCCTGCCAGCCGCTGCTACTGCCCAGCGCTCGCATTTTCCGAGAGCTGGAGTGATCAGTACTGATTGCAGGACAGTCTTGGCCCCCCCTGCCCGCCCCCCTAGTCAAGTCATCCATACAACAAGGCTGCAAGCATCTGCTCAGGCACAGCCAGCAGCTTCATAGGGATGCGTCATGCAGTCCCAGAAAAGACATGCAGGAGGGTGTCCAGTGTACCACACACATGGCTTATATTAGTAACACATGGGTAACATTTTACTCTCTCTCCCAGGCTACTTCTTGCAAGTGAAAATATCAAGAGAAAATACATCACTGCAGTCCTCCTTTGGTTCCTCTCTTATATCTTCTATTCTATGCAAAACTATCCATTTCAAGAAGCTTTTGAAGCCGAGTGGCTAAAAGAAACAGGGAACCACTGCGTAAGGCAAAGGCAGACATAGAGGAAGAACCAGTGACCACCAGCAGCCCACAGGTTGTCAATTGAAAACCCCCAGTGCTCAGCAGAGCATTCTTTGCTCATAACCTTGTTGCTGAGATCTTTGCTACTGGATGGCTATGAACTGACAGCATCCCACTTGTGTTTATTGCTTTATTACTGAGGCTGTACATCTCCTGTAGTAATAAGCCACTGCTGGCACTAATATGTGCAAGTAAACTGTTTAGCAAAACTGGGTTCAACAGCTGGATTTGGTAGTTAGCTGGCATCTCAATATAAATCTTTGACAACATCAATAATAGTCAGTAGCCTCAGCCCTAAATTACTATTTTTCCAATTATAAAACCAGTCCTAAATTAGCTGAATCATGAGTCCCCATTAGCCTTCCTCTCAGAAGAGAAGTTAATATTTATCATACAGACTGCCTGTAGTCCCCTGTATTACTCACATTTGGCTTCCTTCAATGAGCTTATCTCATCTTAAATTGATGATGAATTATTATGAACTTACTTTGGACATCTTACATCAGACTTTTGGCTCAGCGACCTAGAAATTTCTTCAGGGCCAGATTGTTGACTTCAGTCTCAATTAATGATCACTTATTATCAGCTTAGTTCAAATGTTTGGTTTCTAACTTTTGGTTGCATAGTCTAAACATTAACAAAGTCCAGATAGACGACTTCAACTTAAAATGTTATGATTTTGATATTGACTTGATGCCTTCCTGGCTGAGTGTGAAGACTTTATTCTTCCATCACTTTGATTAATAGACCTCTTACAAATCCTATGCTTTAGAGTACCAAGGAGTGAAACAGACAAACACCATATAGATTAACCTAGTTAAGAGCTAATCTTACATTTCTGTGAGAAGCTTTTTATTTGTTCAAAAGTTGATGCACTCTTTAGTACAATTTTCAAATTATGAATTATTGTATTTCTCTGCATTCAGCTATTTGTCTTTTCCTCAGCCTAAACTTTTGTTCTGCAACTTATATTCTGTATGACTAAACATTGCTCTATTACACAAGCACTGAAGAGTTCAATTTAAGTATCAGGAAAGTATTCTGCAAAAGAGTTCAGACAGGATAAAAACTCACATCTTTATATGAAACACAGGTAGTTCTCCCATCATCTACCCAGTCATCAGGCATTCTCAGTGCAGATGCTAGACCATTCATAGATTTCATAACATCTTGTTCCCACACCCTTCATCAAATAACCCTTATGTATTAAAAACGTGCTTTGGGAAATTAATCTTTAGCAAAGTAAGAATAGCAATGCTTAGATTCACTTTTACTAACATAGTTCATTCTGTTGTATTGGTTTGTAATCAAAGACAAATCCATGTGTTGTAGACTCACTTTAATACTCTCTTATTGATTAACCAAGAAGATTTTATAAACTTTTTCCTAAAAGATAATCTGGTTAATTTTTGGTAAACATGAGATGTATCTGAAATTGAAGACACCTTTCATATTGTCAAGTTCATTGTGCCAGGCAGGGTGTTTTATTTAGTTAGAGAAGTTGAATTGAGACTGAGACACTAAAACAACTTTGTCCTGAAAATCATGAAAAAGCACTTCATTTTTTTATTGTTTTGGTGATTTGAGATTCCTGAAACACTCATTAACTTTATTAGTGCATGTTTCGATATGAATATATGTGTATTCTCTGTCTTGCAGTTGCCAGCAGTCATCAAAATGGAATTAACATCTTGTCTAAGTGCATACTTCAAGTTTATGCAAAGAATGCTGCAGAGTATTCCCATCACTTCAGTATGAAAGATTAAATATATTCAATTTTTTTAGCGAAGATTTCCTCATATCTTTCTCCAAAGATATAGCGTAATAGGTAGTCTAGTTATCAGCTGGCCAAAAAAAACATGGCACTTATAACTGTTGAAAGTATGAGGAGTGAACACCTCTGCTCAGTTCCCTGTGCAGCCAAGCGCAGACTCAGCACACACACACAAAGCATTTGTAAATATCCTGAGACTTATTTGAACTCTTAAGTTAAATAAAACAGAAGCATCCATGTGATTGAAATTCTATGTCCCATTGGTGAGTTAATGGCACATCAGCAGCAGGGAACGGGTGACAAATAATCTCTGTGGAAAGTGTGAAGGTGCCCAGAGCAGCGGCTTCCTTAACGTGCCAGAGCTCAGACTTCTTTAAAGCAATGGCCTCTTGTGACCATTCACAAGGCAACTTAATCATACAGATAATTTATTTGTTTTGTTCCACTCTCATCTCTCATAAGTTTATACAAACCTTTGACTTCTGTCCCACTGTACAGGTCATCAGATACTATTTTTTTATGGGTTCAAAATTCATTACTGTTTTCTGCTTATTAAATGGAAAGCCTGCCCTACCATCAGTTGGCCTGATTAATTCCATGATGAGAAGCGGGATAACCATTAAATTTTGTCTTTATTTTAGTGCTTAGACCTTTTACATAAACCTTGCATAGGCAAGCCATAAAGGGAGGATTATTTTTACTCTGGCTGTAAGCATGAGTGCTCTGGCAATCAAAGTTGTTGTATGAGCAAATGTGCTCAAAAGTAAATTTGTAAATGAAGCTCTGGGCAAGAAGTTAAAAATTCTGTCACTCAGCAAAAAGTGCAAAGTTACACCAAGGTAAATTTAGATGTCATTTTCCTTCTCTATTTATGCATTTGTTTATTAGTTAATTGAAGAGGTAAGAGTTATAGATGATAGACTTATAATGAAATATCTCATAACTTATAATACTTGCCTGCATTCTTTTTTACTCATTCATATGTGAGTTTGAATATCATAAAGCTCAGGAGGTCTCCTCTGAGATAACTTCAGAGTCATGCTGCTCTTGGTCAGATAATCTGTCCTGAAACAGCAGATAAATTTTAATGGGTACCAGATTATTTTTTCTCCTAGCTAACTGCACCCGATATGATAATAATACCACTGGGGGTAGTTAGCAAATAGGCTTTGGTATTGATGTCTGAATATTTTCTAAATCTCATTGACTAGCTCAGCAGTATAATGAAATATCTGATGCCTGTGCAGTTTTTCCTACAAAGAGCTTTTTCTGTCCTACTGGGATATCTTTAGAATAGAACAAGCTCTTTAAAATCCAAGTGATTTACAAATTTTCCCTTTTTTTTTTTTTTTTTTTTCTGCAATTTTTCCTGAGGATTCAGTGTCCATTTTTTAAACTACATCATTCTGTCTAATAAAATCTGGTATTTACTACTGTGAATTCAGTTTAACACCAATAACATCGTGAAAAATAATAATCATCTGCAGAAGATGAGTAGCTCTGGCCACATGTGTACCCCCAGACTTGCACTGCTGACAGTCCTGCCTCTCCCTCTGTATCCTGGGGAGCCTGGTCAAGTGTCCGCAGTGTGTTCAGGACATTGCTACCGGACAACTGATATTTGCTAATTTGCAGCCAAACCATAACCAGTCCCAGGGGATGTGAGTCTCCTTTCCCCAGTCATACACCTTAGGTAAAGTTCATTCATGCTCTGGGAATGACAGAGATAGTCTCTCAAGCTATCTATGTGTATTCAGCCACCCCATCTCTCCCTCACTCCAACAATACAGCTTCCTTAAAATAGACCTTTCCTTTACAAAGCAGCCAAAGTCCTTCTCACTGTGGGAGACCACAGGGGCACTTCAGTGGAGACAGGCTGGTTGATCAAGCTTGGCTGATTCAGGGTGAGCGTCTTGATGCAGTGTGTTCTCCTACGGTGATTCTGAGTTTTGGAGAAAAATTGTGCACTACAGACTCCATCATTAAAAATGTTCTTTGGAACAACTATGTCATGTCTATCTGGAAGAATCAGAGAAACTGAGGGAGACATCTGAGTAATTTGCCTCAGTTTCAGTGCAGACAGAACCAGTGTGATTACAGGGAAGTATCCTGCCACACTCAAGTGCTCCCTGTGAACCCTGGTTAAATTTGTAGCTTCTCTTAGACAAATAGCTGTGAACAAGATAGCTGCTTTCTGGCTACATACAGACAGTAAAAAAAATTGTGCTCAAAAAATAATTGCTGCTATCCATCATCTGTTTCTTGTCTCAAGAGTGGTCGGCTGCATCTGCTCTGGTTGGGTTAGCTATAGGAAATACTACTGGAATCCTCCAGGGCCTGATAACACCAAAAAATATCATAACACAACTTGGTGCTGGATACCAGCTTTTTTGGCCAAGGGGTCTACTTGAATTTCTGAGTAGAAGAAGAAAGGAATTTTTTGTGTTTGGTTTGGTTTTGGGGGGTTTTTGTTTGTTTGTTGGGTTTTTGTTGTTTGTTTGGTTGGTTGTGGGGTTTTTTTGTTTTGTTTTGGGTTTTTGGTGTTTTTGGGTTTTTTTTGCTTACTTACGTCTGTCTCCTCTTCTCATTCAGCTCCAACTCCTGAGACACTCTCATCCCACTCAGGCTAGATCTCTCCCAGAGGAACTGAGTGGAGCCTCCTATTCTTTCCCTATTCCCCACCCTCAACAAGCCCTTGAGGACCTAGAGACTATTACCCCACTAAGCCCATGCTCATGGCAATTCTATGGCTATGATTCAGCCCTTTTCTGTTTGAGAAGAAAAAGATTCTGGCCCGGGCAAGGGGAAGCAGGGTGCTCCAGGCATGATGCCTCCACTACTGGAGAATAAGGAGGGCAGAAATACAACACAACTAGGTAAAGTGGTGCAGGGCAAGCTACCAGCCTAGAACAGAGAAAAGCACCGCTTTATGGGATTTTGATATCAAGAGGTTTCTTGCGCACTTGAAATCACAGTGCTCCCAGAGCATCGTTGCCCTTATCATCATTAACTGCATTGTAAAGGTGCTCAGAGGTGCCATTAATGATGGCACATGAGTGGGCCAGTGCTGTGACTGCACCACAGTTGTGGTGTGGCCTGGCTGACTCTCCCTTGCTCCTCTCCAAAGGTCCCCAATGGCACCATGGCTTGGTGAATTGAACAGGAAACTTCCCACAGGCTTGAGTAGGCTTCTCCTCAAGCACCTCGAGTAGATGTGACTTGGGAAGGTGCTGCCACCTGACTGACCATACAGTGACTGTCCTCTGGGGACAGCCAGAAAGATCTGAGGAGTGAGAAAGAATAATTTATTTTTCTATATTTTTGGCGTATGTATGTGTTACTGTAGGCTCTATAACAACCAATGTCTTTTGGTATTCTCTTGGCTGCTTTTACTAATTTCGATTTTTTAAAATTTTTCTATGCAATGGTAAGTACATTAACCTTTAGTTTAAAATCTTGCTCCCTTTTGAAATTAAAATCTTATATAAATTACCAAATTAAATCCAAATTATTCTTCGTTCAGTTCAGTATTTACTTATTTTAATTTTTTAATTACTTTAGCTAGAGGCATACTTTTGAATTTGTAGGTGTTTGGATAACTTAATTTAAAAGAGAAAAACAGACTATTGTAGATAAGAGAAACATTGGTCAAATTATTCTGGTTGTGACATATGTGATACATAATGCTGTGTAATTAGATATTAAAGTGGTTGCTGTGCAGCAGGATGTTTTATGAAAATGGGACAAATGGTTTTTAAATGTACCTCTGGAAACCAGACAGATGGTAACCTATATCCCCAACGAGGATAGCTGGATTCCACCAAATTTTTTATATGAATCTGAACTGTAGTGAACAGGAAAGGAGGGAATTTGTAATTATAGCTTAGTCCGCCTTTAACCAATGTTTGGCTGAACGTGCAAAGGATGCTTATATGGTGCTTAGTCTGGACAGTAATATTTTCTGGGTGTTTGTTCTTTCTTGAGCAACAGCAGAGCAGATGGTGACAAAGCAGATCTAACCATAAATCACGGAGACAGGATACTTGAAGAAAGCAAGATGATCTAGAGAAACAAAATAGAACCCAGGGGATAATTGTTACACAAATGCAGGGTGTATTCCCACTAATTTTATTCATGCTTGAGACAGTACTTAAAGTCTGAGCATTTTCATGTATCTTGGCTGTTAAAACCCCTATTAAAATTTTTAATCAACATCTTTTGGGAGCAAAACTTTTCAGGGAACATACCAAAAAAGAAAAATCTCAGGTAGGTACTGAAACTTCTGATGACTGCACAATTTAAAAATGCCTGACAACCTTAAAGATCTGTGGAACCATAACAGGCTTCAGCACTACCAAGTGTATTAGTAGTGGGAAAGACACCTGCAAATATTCTGTGAAGCCTAAAGGAAGAAACACCAATCCCAGGAAGCAACATCTCAATGGACCAATTTTAGCCTGCTAGCTGGATGGTAATGTTCTCTACGTTGCCTACAGGGGAGGCAGCCCAAAGACCCATCCAAGCCAGAAGCTGATAATTCTCTGTCAGCCACTCTGCAGCCTGACCCTGGGAATGGTGCTTCCTCACAGTTCCCCCCTGTTTCCTCTCTTGCTGTCACTTGCATCGGTGTGACAGTCCCTGTGTCTGGCAGATCTGGAGTCATGTGTAATATTTCACCTGAAGTGTTTATAGTTACATTCCCCAAGATGAAAGCTGCTGATACTGAGGAAGGCAGTGGTGAGTGGTTCAAGGCCCTGGGTGGTAAAAGGTCCTTTAGCCCCCCTTTCTTGTACTAAAGCTAGGCAGAACCTAACTTTCAAGAACCATCATACGATGAGGAGATGCAAACTCCCAGCTTGCCAGGCTCAAGCAAAGGATTACCACTGCATTTCGTGCAATACAATGCAGCTAAGATGATCCAAAAGATAGAAACTACCCATCAATTCAACAAACATTTTTTTCCACAGATCTCTGTATAAGATCATTCCTGGTGCCTTTCAGGATGCACCAGGGCACAAACAGCATCATACAGCCTTGACATGCAGTCAAGCCCAGTGATCTTATCATTCATAAATATCAAGTGGTTGGTACTCATGAATCCCCTTAGATCCAGTGTCATTCACTTAAAGTTAGCATTTCCTCTAATCTGCCTCATCTCTGTGACACTGTGAGACAGCCCTACTACAAAGGATTGCTGCTATGAGGTGTATTTGTTGCTGCACAAAGGACTGTCACCCAAAGGAGCCTCTTTTTAGCTGATGAAGGACTAGGCAAACTAAAGGCAAGACTATTGAGCAGGAAGATTGGCATTTTTGATTCAAAATGTATGATGAAAGTGTATTTTCACAGCTCAGGGTAATTTTCAGTCAATAATTATAAAAATAGAGCTATTAAATGCAGATGAACAGTTTTACAGTATTGTAATGCCTCCATTTTCTTTTTCTGATCATATGTTGGAATGACTTGTAATGTGAAAACAGGTAGAAAAGTGAAATAAGCCATTAATGGGAAGAGCTAAAAGCATAGGGTTTTTTTTTTTGATTTTTCAGTAGCTTGTACCCAAGTTTGAACAAAGAGAGCAACAAAGCTTATGTCTCGTCTGCACATATTCTTGTGTAGTGGCTGGAATTCAACTTTACATGGTAGACTTTCAGGAAGAAGCAGCCTGATTTCCCATGTAGCCATTTGTATTAAGCTCTATATAATCAAGTCTTGAATGCTGAGATATATTTGGGATGTGATTGCTGATTTGTCCATTTCTGATTATCATCAGGACATTTCTGTATTAGCTAGATATTGCAGAAGTAGCATCCTTTGAATACTAGAATATGTATAAGGAAACAGAATTTCTACTAAATGACACAAACAAAATTAGTTTGATTGTAAACTATGTTGTGCAGACATATAAATAGCTAGAAAACTTCGCATGTTAGAAGCAGTGATGAGAGGCTCAGAAAGACAACCACTAGACAATCTTGCAGGGGAAAAATTTCCACACAAGGAAAAGATAAAACTGCCACGTGATATGAGTGGAAGCAGAACTACAAGCAGTACTATTATCTACTCGACTCTGACTGATACAAGCTCACCAAACTTCAGAGGGAGTGATTGCACTTGAGATACATCTGTATGCCATGATTTTACCTTGCACTTCTGTTTACAGTCTAGAGCCACATATTCAGGCATGCTGCTGGTGCATTTCATAGAATCATAGAATGACACATCATAGATTGATATTCAGGCATGCTGCTGGTGCATTTGGAAGGGCATCCTTCCCAGTGGAGCCCTAGCTGAGGTTGGGAACCAGGGAAGCACCTGGGACACCCACAGGGCAGACAGACAGAAGGTCCCCTGGTCATTAGGTCTCTCCTAAGCAAGGATGATGGCTGGCATGAATGTCACTGCTGGTAAAGATGTAGTACTGGCATATGGCCTTGCAACCATGATGGAGTCTCCTCTCCTCCTCTCCCCTCTCCTCCCTTTCCCTTCCCTCTCTTTTCTCCTCCTTCCTATCAAAGAAGGGATGAAAAGATAGAGTGCAACAGAATTTACTTATTTCTTTTCATTTGTAAAAAACATTTATAAGACATTGTGTTGGAACAAAAATTCTAACGAGTCATATCTCAAACGCTTTACATTATGTTTTCTACATGATAACAGTAAAAGATCATCATAGTAAGGAGGCCAAAGTTCCTGCGTCTGAAGTCTTGTACATGGGTTTATCATTTAATGCTGTACAAAGTCAGGGTCACATTAACACCTTTGATCCTCTGGAGTCATTAATTCCATCAAAATCAATGCAGCCAGACTTATTAAAGCTTGAGAATAACAAAAAAAATTACCACATCAGGAGGTAAATGCATTGTAATATGGTGGCACAACTTTTCATTTGTGAAGATAACTAAAGTTTCAGGGCAGAGATGTCTTTATTCTTCCTAAACTTCAATCCTTCAGCAAAGTCAATATAAAGAGGAGCACAGTATCTGGATCCATATCCATTATTATCTGTTAGAGATAGCTCTTTGTGATGGAGATACTTGCACCTTAAAGCAAAGGAGGAAAGCTTTGGGACTCCAGACCTGGGAACCCACCAGCACTGCTCAACAGAGGGTTTTGGGTAATGCCTGCTGTAGGAACAGAGAGAACATCCTCATGTTATTCATGAATGAGACCACTGTCTTGCTCCTTATAATGATTTTACATTGCTGTAAAGTGAAACATTAAAATTTTTAAAAGAGAGGCCATATAATTAATAAATTAAAAAATACTCTCTGTTTGAAAATTGTTCTGTTAGTCTGAGACATAATGATGACAGAGGCTACCAAGAAGCCACTTGTCCATAAACAATTTTACTGAATAATTAAAATTATTTCATTTTACTGTTAGCAGCTGGAAGCACAATTGCTTCTTTTGCTTGGAGTTAGCATTAAGGTTTGATTTGAAAGGTGCTGCTTCTGTGAATGAGTAGTACAATTACAAAATATACTCAAATATCCCAGGAGTACTATTTTTAAGCTATGATTCAGTAAGATACTAGTTGCTGGTATAAAATTTTCAATGCTATCTTGTGCACAGATGTTATTTTTAAGGATTAAAAAAAACCCTTCTGTTGCTAAAGCTGTGGGAATGAGGCCGTTTTCATGTCAAGAGTGATGTATGAACTGATAGCTCATGAAAGGTGAAGACTTGACTAACTTATCAGATGTCTACCTTTAGAGTTATGGCTGGATGAAGTAATTTGATCAATTACCTTTATTGATATACTGAGTGGTCTGAAAGCTTGTTTTTTAGTTACCAGTTTCAGTAGGGTCCAGTTTGATGCCCTCAGACCAACATAACTAAACAAATTAGCTTTCTATTCCAAAGAAAATGTAACCTAAAGCAAGCTATGATTTATGTGAAACAAATGCTGGCTACAGCCCATGGGGTCTGCAGTGCTTAGCTCCATCCAAATTACTTTTAAAACCACACAGGAAAACTCTGAAGTTCAAAGAATGAGTAGGACTTACTACCAAAAAATAAATTACAAGAGCCTATGTGGATACTGGCAAACATATCAAACCTTACAGAAGTGCAGCTTTTTATGAAATGTTCAAATGGCTGGAGAGGCTGGGCCACTGGGCGAGCAGCTCTGCTCAGTTAGAGCAGCTGAGGGAGCAGCAGCACAGAACCTGCTGCTCCAGTTTGACTTTTCTGTGAAACCACATATCATGCAATTAAAAACTCAAAACATGGGTACCGAACTGAAAATGTGTCTGCTTTGTTGGCGCTTGATACAGAAGTAGAAATCACTTTGCACTTTGCATAGTCCAAATCTCTTTCCTTTGTCTGTTTTCCCATTTAAGGAAGCCAGTGTTCCACTGCCTTTCAAAAAGTAGAAGGTGGGAGGGTGCTGTAGGATAAAGATTAAAAAAAAAATAAACCATTCCAGTTACAATCAAGTTTCTTACGTTCATTCCATTTTGTCAGCTCTGTGTGGTCTGAGTAACTACAAAAAACAGAAAAAAACAAGGACTTCCACCCCTGTTGTCTTTTTCATATTTGATATAAACTAAACTAAACTAAACTAAACTAAACTAAAAATGTTTGGAATGCCTTTATAACATAGGCAATGTGAGAATACACTGCATTTCCAGAGAGAATGAAACACTGGAGGCTTTTTTCCCACCTGTCAGGAGAGAGAAGAGGAGGACAAGAATTGACAGTAACTTTTTAAGAGCTCCAGCTCCTGGAATCATAGCATTTTGAAAATAATATTTTTTTTTCTATTTTCAAGATAGTTGTCTAGCCTTGTGGAACTGGGAAAATCTTAGAGTAATCTACTTAGGAGAGAAAACAAGAGTCTGACTAATTATTTCAGAGGAGGTGAGACAGGTAAGGTATTCCAGTGCCTATTTTCCCCATTTTTCTTTGACTCCTGAGCACCCCCCCCAAATTAATGCATTTCTTCACTTTTTTAAGGAATTTTTTTTAGCTGCATGTCCAAAACCAGAGCGATATGCATGCATCTCTCTTTAGGTTGTTTAGCTTTACACAAATGTCAAAAATGTTTACTTCTGTTTAGTATCACTACAGTAACTTGTAGTTCTCAGAAAGAAACTCAGTGCTAGTTGTTTATCTTGATTACTCTTATTATACTGAGCTTACACCATGACATCAAAATTATCTGGGTATATTTGAGGATCATAGGACTCTTAACAATACCTGTGTAGAATTAGATTTCAAGTGGGACTTCTCTGTAATGAAAATATCCATTGTTGTATATTCTACATGTCTTATTGCTGTCATCCTTACTTTGGGCCAGCTATTCAGCAACTGCAGTCACATGGATTTACTCAAACATGGAATGCAGATTGTGAAGCAGGGGCAATAAAAAACCTAATCCAATGGAAAGCACTTCAACTGAGACTTCGGATGTCCTTCAGAAATTTTCCTTTTACAGGAACCCTGTGAAATTCAGCTGCAGCAGTCATACAGAATGAAGAACAGATTTCTCAAATATGCCTGTGTTCTCCAAAAATATGGTGCTGTATTTACCAAACACACACCCCTATGCACAAAGTGTAAGCTTAAAGCTTATAGTTCCCATTTCAAAGTGTAAATATGCTTGGGATTTTGCTTTTGACAAGTACCATTTATGGATTTACACTTGTGGAAATTGGAACTGGATTCCTGCAGGGTGCAAGTCTGCCTTTACTGCTTATAGGAATACAACTGTATTTCCAAAAATCACATAGGCAAAGCTCTAACTCTGAAAGAACTGCAGACTGTATTTCCACCCTTTTAGTTGAAATTAAACTTCTGAAAAATCCCTTGTTGTTTTCTTTCATCTCAAATAACTCTTCTAAATACAAGACCTGGTTTAGACTCAAAATGTGATCTGCCATCCCAGCTGATTTCTTTCTATTCACATATTCATCCCAGCTGTAAAGGTCTGTTGGTTAAATCAGGCCTTTAAAATGACTCCTCTGTAATTCTGTGTCTTACGTTTCGGCCTTTCCCAATCATCTTTGTAACTCAACTGCCCTCCAAGGATTCACAGAGGAGTGACTGACTGGCACTAAGACTAGATAAATTATTCTGTTGATGGTGCCTAGGAGGTAATAAAATCCACTTTAGTCCCTCAGATCTGGAAAGCCAACAAAGTCAGAAGAAGGAAATAGCAGTAAAAGCTGTGTTTTGTTAAAAAGTCAGTGAGTGTGTGACTGTGAATTCCTACAAGGAGTAGTGTCTAGAAGAAGACACTGTTTCTGCAGCCACCTTTAGACACAGACAACAACTAGAAATAATGGATGATTTCTCTATGACATGGGATTGTACCTCATTCATTTTCTTTGTGACCAGAAGAATATTTATGTAACAGTTTCCAGCCAGGGAGCTCAAGAAGCTTTAAAAACTCCAATTAGTCGCACCTCTGAATTCGGGCAGTGCTATCTCTATTGCACAGATGGAACAACAGTGACACGGGGAAGCTGTTTATCAAATGAGCAAAACCAGCCTGAAGAGAAGGTAAAGCATAAGCCCCCAAAATGCCTACCCCCTGTTCCTGCACTTTAACCATTCTTCTGTCAAAGAGTCTTAATGAGCTTTATATATGTATAGAAATATCAATGCATAATAATCTGCCCTAGCATTCCAAGGGAGGGCTAATAAATGTAAGAATAAGACATAAATCATTGATTAAAATGTCAGAAGCGATGAGAATAAAAGATTGCTCCTGCCTTTGCTGAATTACATATGCAAATTTGCATACACTACAAAATGAACATCTCTAAATGAATGAATTAGAATCTCGTGTAGAAATGACTGAGCCACATTTGCATACAACATTTATTAGGAGATGTGCTTATTTTTGGAATAAACAGTGAGACTAAATCCCTGGAATCTGCTGAAGCAGCCTATGCCTGCAGCTTGTCAGAGCACTGTCAGCCCTGCCAGTGCCTGCAAACAAATAAGAGTTGTGCCCTGAGAAACCATAACTGGCAGATTCAGGAAAACATTGACGCATCCCAAACATTTACAGGAGTTTACCACATTGTTTGTAAAATGAAAAAAATTAAAGCTACGGAGTTTTTCTTGTTTTATTTCCTTTTCAGAAAGACAGATTAGTACTTTGGCAGATTTGAATTCACCATTAGGACAAGAGCATCCATATTTATTTGAAGCAAACTCTATTAGCTGAAAGACAGGCAACTTTTCAGTGAGACCCATCCCAAAGGTATTGATGCAATTAAAAAGTATTGGAGTTTCAAAGTACAGCATACCCTGCCTGTATATCTATCATCCTAAATTATCTGGCATAGAGAATCATGGAAAAAAAAAAAAAAAGAAAAAAACCACAACTCCCTGAAATCTAAGTTAACTAGTTTGATGTATTCATTCAAAAAATTGTACTTTTCATAAGATTTCATTAAATACTGAATCTTCTTAGAGAATTTATTTCACCCACAGCTCCCTTTATTTGAAGTAAAGCTGAGCATGCTCAGCATCTGCATTTTCAGCCACTATCAAAACTATTCCAAGCATAGGAAAGCCGTTTTAACTAGTTATAGTAAAAGCACAAGGGGGAGAGAGGAGACCAGGAGGAAGTATGTGAAATCCTCCCCGAGTCCCACCCACGAGCATCTCACAAGAGACTGATCACTTTCTCCTCTTCCTTTGTTGCTGATTACTTCTTGAAACAAAGCAGTTATCGAAATAAATGTAAGTCAGTTTTCCCTGTGTGTAGTGTTTGCAGTAGTGACCCTACAACTATTTCAAGAGCTTTGTGTATTAATGTCGTAGTTTGACCCCAGCCGGCAGCGCAGCCTCTTACTCACTCCCCTCGGTGGGATGGGGGAGAGAGTCGGAAGGGTAAAATCCCCACAGGAACATCTGTGAAAAAAATGAACCCTACCCCAGCCAAAACCAGCGCGATTTATCAAAACAGTAGTCCTTAAGGAAGAAAAAACTCCACTTTTTCTACACACCCTACTGCTTTTTTTTTTTTTTTTTTTTTTTTTTTTTTTTTTTTTTTTTTCCCCTGGCCAAGTGTGTTGCCTGTGTTAGTGGCTTTAATTAATGAGCCTGTGGTGAGTTCCAAAGCCGGCACATGCAGGATCTCCCGGTGGGAGTCGGGGCCGGCGCCGGGGGCTCCGCGGGCGGGGCTGCCCAGACGCCTCCAAAAGGGGGCTGGGAGCGCCCTCTGGGGGCGCTGCCGGGACGTGCAGGCAACGGCGTGCGGACTCTGCGGGAAATCCCAAATCCTGAACCTACTCCTGCTCGTCATCCCGCCTTGGTCTGCTCCACCGCGTCCCCTGGCTGAGCATCTCCCGGCGGGTGCTCCGCTCTTCACTCACACAGAGCCGGAGCAGTCAGGTGCACTGGCTGAGGGCACTCTCAGCAAGTTCACAGGTGACCCCAAGCTGAGCGGTGCTGTAGACACGCGAGAAGGATGAGATCCCATCCAGAGGGATCAGGACAAGCTCAAGAAGTAGGCCCACGGGAACCTCAGGAGATTCAACAAGGCCAAGTGCAAGGTGCTGCACCTGGGTCAGTACAAGACCCAGTATCATCACAGGCTGGGGGATGAACAGATCGAGAAGGACTTGGGGGTGCAGGTGGATGAGAGACCTGAATACGAGACAGCAATGTTCTCTCACAGTCCAAAAAGCCAGTTGCATCCTGGGCTGCATCAAAAGAAGTGTAGCCAGCAGGTACTGCCAGAGGGAGGCAGTTCTGTCCCTCTACTCCGCTCTTCTCTCACGCATAGCAACCTTTCCCATCTTAGCCATTCTGTCTTAAGATTTGGCAAGCTTCTGTATGTCAGTCCCTTCAAGCCCATAGGTGTTATTTGGAGGGACTAATTTTTGAAAAGGAAAGTAAAGCACAGGTTTGAGCAAGGAACAGGGCATTGCTTTTCATAGTTTTAGCACTTCATTGGATTGGTCATAACGTGGATCCCTCTGAACACAGCACAGGCATAGAGCAACAGGGTGGCTCCTGCTCTGGCTCATTGGCCTTCCAGGGAGACAATTTTAAAAGAATTTAAATTTAGAAACCTTGGGAAGTTCACTTATCAATAAGCATATTTGATTCCAAGCAAGAAGATTTCTTCTAGGTTTGATCTTAGCAGTGTCACAAGCAATCTACTGGCATTTCTAAATTGTTTCTCAAGGCAAGGTAAAGCCTGAAGAGATTGTCCTAACCTTTGTAATGACACCAGATTTCACATTTTACTTTAGGTTAATTGAACACCTGCAGACTCTGTTCTCCTCACCATAAACAAGGACAGCTTCCTAGAACAGACTGAAACAAAACAAAACAAAATTCCCAAACCAAGAGGAAATTCCCTCAACTTACAAATCCATAAACAATCAAGAGGAATAAAAAAGATATCCAAGAAGCTTATCTTTTAGAGATAATCATATTCTTGAAAACACAATATGCGCTTCTATGCATACATTTTGGGGGGAAAAGAATATGTGCCAAATGTATTTCTCTAGCTTTAGATACAATCTTGTAATGTTGGAGAGATGCCAACCAGCTTGCTTTCCCTGCTCACCTTAATGGACTGAGCATGTCCCTAGAGTCATTCCTCTGAAGTTAAACCCTGAATGGATTTATCTCTTTGTGTACACTCATCAGGTTTCACCAGACAGCTGCTAACAGGAGGGCAGAAGGAAATATTGGCAAATGTGTCAAAAACTGGTCATAGCTATCTGACCATTCTGAGTCTGAATATAATAAGTATTGACTTTTTTTTCCTCTTTCTCTTGTATTTGGTACTATTAGTTCAGCATTTTGTTACTATATAATTATTAGCAAAAAACCAGAATCAATATAAATACTGCCCTTCAGTTCTTAATTTTCTGTGTTATCTACACTCATTGTGCATTGGCTTCGTAGGCATTTTTGTTAAAAATTCTCTGTTATCATTAAAGAAAAAAAAAGCAAGGAAGAAAAAGCAGTCCAGTCCTACAATTCCAGAAATTTCTGCTCAGTTCAGTAGGGGGGATACTAGGCATTTACAGTAAAAGTCAGACTTGTGTTTCAGGAGCTTCATTCCTAGTCTGGAAATCACAAACTGCTGTTTATTCTGTGGATGTTTACAACATTCAAACTGATGGGATTCTTACCCAGCAGTCATCCAGGAAGTACTTGAAAAATAAGTATTTCATAGCAGAGGAAAGTTTCTTTAGAGACCTATATAGAAATAAGCGAACATTTTATGCCATTTCTGTTGTCATGGTTGTCTGTGCCCAAATCACAAAACTTTTAAAACAAGTCCCAGTAGCAGGTACTGTGTTATCACTGTCAGGTAGAAGCATAGGATCTAGTTAGTCTTCAGGGTACAAAAAAGACGGGCCAATCTCTCTCAGAGAGAGACTATGGAAGCTATGACTGACTTAAGTCACAAACTCTTCATATTACTTTATTCAATTTGCACTTGTCTTGATGATCAAAAAGAGAGCTTGAGGTCTTGGTTTTCCCAAGTCACTCCAAATTTGTCACTATGACAAAGTGTGGTCTAAAATACCACAAGGCTGGTAAAATCCATAGATGCCCGCAGGGTCACAAGTCCTGCCAAGAAAGCTGCTCCAGCCTGGACTCCTCTCTCCAAGGGTCCTCAAGTCCCTGCCAGGACCCTGCTCCAGCACAGGTTTCCCATGGGTTCACAGCCCTCTTTCAGGCATCTGCCCACTCTGATGCAGGTCTCCTCCACGGGCTGCAGGTCGGTCTCTGTATGCCGATGGTCCTCCATGGGCTGTAGGGGCACACCTGCTCCACCATTACAAGAGTTTCCCAAATCCTTGAAATTCTTGCCCCTCTGTCAGGAACAGCTGTTCTATCAGTTTAATAGTCTCCACAATGCTCTCAAGATCCTCAAACTACTGCTTCATATTTCTGCCTTGGCAATGCTGATGTATTTTGAGTGCTTTTTTGCCCCCAAAGCACTCTGCTTCCAAAGAGAATTATATAAAAATAGGAGACTGTCTTCTATGCTTGCAAGCAAATGATGCAAATGGTCCATGAGATGTGAAACTTTCCCAGGAAATTTCCCCCTCCTGTGCACTTCTGGAGGGTTAATTTGACAAAATTGTCTGCATAAATTAATGAAAGCACTGTAACATCTGAGTATCATATAAATAAGGCTGGTAGCTTACAAAATCAATTACTTTTCAGTGTGAAACACTAGGAGCATACAGGCTATTTTAAAAATACTTTCTGAATTTCTACTGCCCATTATTGCTAAATATTCTCAATTACAGAAAGAGTTTCTTTTGCCTTTGATATTCTTTATATATATATGCTTTGAGATTATAAATATGCATTAAAAACACTTTAAAAGCATGATCAAAACAAATATAGAGTGTGCTTAAAATATCCTGTCAGAATATGTTTTGTGTAGAAAAATTCCACAACTCAATACGAAAAGGTATTGCAGGAAAATATTCAATAACATTTTGTTTCAGTTAATAAAACATTTTCAAAAAGTTATAACATCTGTTGCAACATATTTGGTGTAGATTAATTTGATTTTATCCTTCAGTTACTTAGTTCAGAAATTTTAAATTAAATATAAAACTGTAAATGTAATTCATGCCAAACAGAACATTCAGCTATCTTGCTCCATGGGAAATTTTTTTTCTGTGTCTTCCACAGAATGGGAATTCCACTAGAATTTCTCACAGAAACAGGAATCTGGGCAAAGACAGCAGCCCTATTGTCAACTCTGTGGAAACTTGTTGTCCCTAGCTTCTTGGAACCACCTCTCTGCTCCCTTCAGTAGTAGTATTAATGAAGACGTGGTGTCTTGAAGGTTGATAGATTTGAACTTAGGGCGGCAGTTCAAAAAGGATATCAAAAGGATACCAGATTTCAGAGCTTCAGGATGGGGTTGGCTCCAAGGTAGGTTGCCTCTTGTTTTCCACAGAGAAGATGTCTTTCCAAAGGAAGATGTCTTTGGATGCCAGGTCAGCTGGCCATCGGCCCAGCCAGCCACAGCCTGTGGGCAAATGCAGGAGGGCTCCACAGATTCTGCTCCAGCTGAGTCAGTGTGGATGGAGATGAGGAAGCATTTAGACCAGCCCTCAGGAAAACTATCAGGAGGGTGCCCTCCTCTTCTTTGGATGGAGATCCACAAGCTCTTTACCGAAACAGAATACTGAAAATGACGCTTTTCCATGAAATCAAATGAGTTGTGGGCCCATTTACCTCTCTCCTTTTTGTCTCCACAGGAGTGCTGTAAATCAAAATCTGCCTTTCTAAAGTGCTAAAAGCACAGAGGTGGGATTCATGGCATGGCCAGAGGCAGAGTAAGGGAAACCAGCCCCTGGGTCTTCCCCAGAACCTGTCACCAAGTGGAAATCATTCACTCTGCAAGACTGATATCACCCTGTGAGACACTGGATTATTATACTAATTATTGGCTCAGACCAGCTCAAGTGTGTGTGTGTGTGTGTGTGTGTGTGTGTGTGTGTGTGTGTGTGGAGGAGGGGACAGGTCAAATTTCATGAAGGTGAACTGGTGCCCTGCTCCATACCCTAGTCCTTTCAAGCCTCCATGGGCAGCCCTGGAGCAGCTGTCAGTCACAGGACACCAGGAGCACTGCCCCACACCACCCTCTGAAGCCCCTGACCCAGCCCCAGAATGGCCAGCAGACTGGAAGTCCCATCTAGGGGTGGTGGCCACAGGGGGTCAGAGCAGATGAAACTAACACCATGTGGCCATTGCATGGTTGCAGCCCTGCTATTTCCTAGATTCCTGGTAGCTGGATCTATGCTGGAATCTGGGGTGGTAGTGTAATTCTCTCTTTTTCTCTCTCTTTCTTTACTTCTTCTTCTTCTCCTAATCTCCTCTCTTGATATTTTGGTAACTTAAAGCTGGATGGGTTGGATTTTGCTAAGTTGTGTGAGTTAGCATGTGCTAAGTCAGTGCTTCGTGAAATGCTTTATTTCTTAAACTTTTGACAAATTCCTTTATTTTCTAAAATTTGCCAAAAAAAGTTATTTGACTTCCTGAGAAACGTGTGCAATGCCTTCTCCTGGGCACTTTCTCAAAGTATTAAAAGAACTGAAGGCCCTTTGAATAGATCCAGCCGGATTTTGAAAGCCTTGTATATTTTTAAAGTAAAATGCCTATGATGGGCTCATAGCTCAAACCTGGGGTCTTACACACCCCTGAAAGCCAAAGAGTCAAGAGAAAGGGAGTCAAGAAAAGGAATAGTGTTTCAACACTGACAGGTTGCTTAACCAACAAAACAATGTTAAAGATCAAACTGACAAGAGAGGTGCCAGGTGAGAGCAGGACACTGGCACTTGCTCAGGGAATATGAGCAGCATTGCTGTCCTCCTGCAAGGGTGTGCAACATGTTTTGCTCACCAAGTTGCAATAAGGATCACCAGCTTTGTCCACAACCTTCAAGGATGAGGTGCCTTGACATACCTACAGCCCTGCAGCTCACCTGTGCACTGCACAGTTTTAAGCCATTGTCGTTAAATCTGCATGTTTCACTATTAATGCATGACTGAAAAGCTGGCCTAGGTTTAGGTTGTCACTCTTCAAGAACAAGGCTCTGCATTTCTCTTGAGAATGTAGTATATAAAAGAAACAATGACAAAGGGCTCAGAACAAAGAGGACTGTATTCTACCACAGTACAATGGTACAAACCCATGGTATATAAAAATTTTGAAGACTGTTCAGTTTAAGTCTTAGTAAGGAGATGAATGGAGAGGAAATATGATAAAACAATGTTCATTTATAGGCATTCATCATACACAGTTACCTGCATGATGATCCAATACTTCATTGATAATGTACACCATGCAATTAACCATTATTCTTACATTCTCATGTTGTCATATAACTGCTCTCTATTTACTGGAAGCCTGTAAATCTTGCAGGATCTGGGAAAGTGCTGCTATTCCATTTTGTCAGTCCCAACCTTTAGTTGCTCAGGCCTTTGGCATTCCCACATTTCAGTGTTCACCCTCACACATCTGATTTGTGTGAACAGCTTCATGACTTCCCTTCTCCATTGCAGAAGGCTTATTAATTGCCATGTATGCTCATTTACAATTAGGAGGTCCAGACCTACACAAGAAATCAAAGGAAGTACTTTTTCTCACAAATTCTAATTAAATTGTGGTGTTTAATACCAGAGGATGTTACAAAGGCCAGGCATAAATGAGTTCAGAAGAGATTAGACACGTTCATGGATGCTTGTGCTATTCCCACCTATTAAACTCAGGTTCAGAGGCAACCTCTATCTCAGAAAGTCCTTCAGTATCTGAAGGGAAGGATCATGTTACTTGTGCACCGTTATTTATGTGCTTTCTTAGGCATCCACTTCTGGCAGTTTCAGAGAGCAAATACTGGGCCAAATGTAGGTGCCTTCTTTTCAGCCTGGAGACCCTGATGTCACTGATTTTTTCACACAGCAGGACAGACACAGTTGTTCATGAGCAACCAGACAAGAAACGTGCAGTTCTTACTCCTCGAGCTGAAGAGAGATTTGGTTCAAATTTGGGATAGAGTTGCCTTAAATAGCAGTAGGGGGGTCTGCAGTGCCCACTGTCAAAGCCCACAACGCTGCAGAGCTAGTACTCAGCACATTTCTCTGCCTTATTTCTCTGATCAGAGAAGGTGGAGTGTGTGACAGGAAGAGGAATTGCAAAATACAGATGAATGGAAGAAAATGCAACCAAGCTATCCATACAGACATCTATAGTCTTCAGTTCAATGCTACTAATCACTGTGTGACCAATTAAAACTAGATCCTCAATTTACAGACCCTTGTGCGTATGTAGAAAATAAATGCTTTCAAGAAACCTAAAGAATCACTGGTCCAGAAACTCATGTAGGATCAGTGCCTACAGTGGTACCTGCCTTTGGACTGACTGACATCCTCATCTCGGTGGCAACTTGCCCCACCTTCCCCAGCACAGAGGAGACCCAGCCCAACCTATTTATTAATTTTTTTCTAGCCACCTATTTGCATTTTGACAATATCAATCATTGCTCTACAACAACATCCTTTCTTCTCGGGAACCTGTTACAGTGTGACTCTTTCACCTTCAACTTTCTCCACATTGGCAAAAGCTATGTATTCTAGTCTTAAAATCTTGGTATTTTATCTTGGCACCTCAGCCTTCCTATACAGAGAGCATGTCACTCTATTTTGATCTCAAGTATCTCTAGCTAGAGCCCTAAATCCTACTTATAGGAATGAATAATAATAATCAATATATACTGTGTGTTTTCTGTCATAATTTCATGTATAAATTGCCCATATCCCTTAAGAATTGGTGTGGGAAAATACATTCTATAGCATTCTTTGTAACAGAATAGTTACAGCCTATGCTACATACTAGAAATTCAGTGAGACACAGCAAGAAATCAATAAAAACACAAATTGCTCCATCAATACGCACATTCATTTATACTCTTCAAGGTTATCTTTGCTATGCCAACACAGAGACACATTTTCTCCATATATAGCCTTGCATATTAAACTAGGCAAGAGAGAAGGGAACGGAAACAAAAGCTATCAGTACAAATCTAATCTAGCTAGCATTTACATTCAAAGACTTCAGAGTTGTTTTTCCCCTCTGTTCAGGAAGCAGTCTGAAATCTGGGCACACCAGCTGACACTGACTCTACATTCCCTGTACAATCATCTTCTCCCGAGTCAGGTATGCTTAGCCATAGAAAAGATCCCCAAATTCACCTTATGTGTGTATTACTCTACCAATGGTATAATATCTATGAACAGGTCTTTTTTGCATCAGTGACAGATGAATGTGTTATAACCAATGAACTGATGGGTTAAATTCTGGTTGGGGGGCATCCATGTCAAGGGAGAACAAAGAGAACCCGCATAAGTGTCTTTTGGGCATTTACATACTTGGACTTACTTGTGCTGAAGCCACCACCCCAGGAAGACCCCACAAAACTTACATCTTTGCTCATGTTCCGGTTCATAGATTATGAAAGTGGTATTTTCAAAGCAGAAATAGGTCTGCTCTGCACAAAAGCAGATTCTGCAAACATTGAGCTTTAGGGCCAGAGGACTTCATGTTCCTAGTAAAAAATGGAAAAATACTAGGAAAGCTGTGAGGTAGGGCCTGTCAAAGGTCTCTAATAGAGTCTAAACAAGAATGACAATAACAAGGAAAAGTTTCTTTGCATGAGGTCTCTGACATAGGCTAGCTGCAGCAGGAGATGCCTTCCTTCCTGTAGTAGTCAGTCATTGCAGAGAACAAC
Organism: Pyrocephalus nanus; assembly: GCA_038380795.1. Classification (NCBI taxonomy): domain Eukaryota; kingdom Metazoa; phylum Chordata; class Aves; order Passeriformes; family Tyrannidae; genus Pyrocephalus; species Pyrocephalus nanus. The sequence continues at coordinate 49,633,790 of CM076264.1, forward strand.
ATATCAAGAGATCACATTGGTGAATACATGGACTGCTGGTTTGGTGTGTTATTAATATTGAACACAATAGTGCATTGCTTAATTGCTAGAATTCTAATTGCACCATTTAGATATCATTTGTATGAATCAATCAAAGCCTGACTTGCCATGCTAGTATCATTGGTATTTTCCCACTGTGTTCAGTCCTGATGAAGTCTCTGGTCTTTTATTTCTATTTCTACATTACTATTATATGCAAAATTTCTGCAAGGTCATGCACTTTCCTGTAGGAACTGATAATTACATTTTTTATGGTGGATATCCATTGTTTTTGTAGGCAGATCTTCATGATGTTCCCAAGAGAGCCTTGAAAAAACACAGAAAGAGCTGCTTCCTTCATGCCACTTTCCTGATGCTGAATGTATGGGCAACAGCTGTTCTTTTCACTCTCATCCATCACTAGTGAGAACATGAAAGTATAGATGTGAATGAATTTGATATGTTCTGGGCATCTCAAATTTTAATGTAGGATCACTCGTGTTACTGGAGAGTGTCATGGATTAGTTCTTCTGTTTCTGATCAGATTTCCCTGATGGATTTACCTAGAACTTGTATGCCTTGATACAACTGTTTTTCTGAAAACCTGTCTACATTTTAGTTACTTTGGATTTTTCTTTTCCCATCAGCTTGTCTTCTACTTCTCAGAGGAAAACTTCATAAAATGACCTTACCAACACCATGCAAGAGAATGAGAGAGAACTCATTGTTCCTGGAAAGTATCTTGCTGCTCCAGAGACAACTGAATGCATCTCTTTGGCCATGTAACATTTAATATGACTCTCCATTCTTTTGCATGTGAGGTACATTTTTATTACTCCTTACTTTAAACACATGTACAGGGGAATCTTTCTACGAGCTTTCCCATGAAACCTCAGTGAATCTTGCAGGCAGCAGCAGAAGTCAGTACCAAAGAACCCAAACATCCATATACCATAGGAACTGCATAGCGGCACAATCGTAAAACTGTAGAAACTTTGTGTTCTGCAAAAATTAAATAAAACATTGAGGAAACTTGTTTGTTTCCCTCTCTGAAGGCTTAAAGCAAGCTTCCTAAGTGTTTTCCCCCACATGAGGAGTATCAGCAATACACGTGTTGTTATGATTTTTGCCCAGTCCATGTTCAATATGGAAATGACAGTCTTGCAATTTTTGTAATCATCTCACAATCTATCTCTGGATTTCAGCATTTAAGCAGACAGGGGCACCGCAGTGCCCCATGATTAGCTCTGATTGTGAAACTCCTTCTATAACCAAAATGATAAAAGTGATCAATCATCTTAACAATAGTTAATAGCTCTTATCCAAAGCCATAATAGTCCCACTCTGCAGTTTGACTCTAGCAAGATATTACCCTATCATCCCATCCTTATATCTGAAACAGCACTGTTCTCTCTCATCTAAAAGTCTGAAAGGACACCCCATATCCTGGTCCTACAGGCTGCTTTCCACCTTCCTCTACCCCCACGCAGTAATTCCTGCTCCTCTCTGACTCTCAGTCACAATCCTGAAATCTCAGTTAGCTCCCTGGGAGGATCTCATAGGAAGTCTTCAGTCTTTGAGGCCACCTCTTGCTCTCTGGCTGTCTTTTACCTCAACACGTCACATCAGTACCAGACCATTCTCTTTCACACTCATTCTTTTTCCTAGCAATGGAAAAATACAGTGAATATTTAAACATTTGCATGATAACAAAGAGCAAGAAAATTAGCTTGTTTCATAACAAGTGTGATCCCCCTGGCCTTCATGCCAGACCTGAAGGCCAGCAGTGAGGCTTACACAACCTATAACATCTCTCTGAGGGGTGCAGGGAAGCAGTGACTCTACCTGCACCAGTTCAGCTGCTGCCTGTCACAAGGAACAGGCAATTACTGATGGTGCCACAACTTTAGGGTCATTCCACTGAACTGTCTCAGCCTCTTTGGTTTGCCTCAAACATATTTCTGTTCATTTCTAACCAAACTAAGCTGATTATATTGAATCTTAAAGGACTTGTCACTTCTACAGGTTATGAGATGAACCTTCTGAGAAAGGGAAGACAGTTTGTGTGAGAATGGTGGAGTATGAACACATGACATGTTTTCACGCAGAGGCAAATTCAAATGGGCAGCACACAGGAGTGATCATAGAATCATAGAATAGTTTGGGCCTCCAGTGCCCTCTGCAATGGATGGTCATCATCATTTGTGTTTCAGAAAAAAAATCATCTTCCTTATGCTAGACTCAGAAGGCAGCAGAACCTTCAGCATCCTGTAACTGGGTATTCATTATTGCCATCTGTATATTTGCTGCCTGCAACTTGTTGCTATTTTTCACACATTTCATTCGTAAAGCCAGGCAGGGCATTTGTGATGCTAATTTGGGGACAGAGTGAGCTCTAAGTTAATATTTCTCAATCACTTTTCTGCGGATTTATCACTGAGAGCTAGTGCAGCCCATCAGCAATCCTGCAGAGGTGAACTCATGAATGAAAAAAAGGAATTCCTGTTGAGGTAAGACTTCTCTATAACCTTTGGAGACCCTCACAAACCTCTGTCCTGAGAGAAGCAAAGGGCACCATGGAGTTGGGAGAGATCTGTAATGCAGGTCACAGGATGGACCAGGAACATTTACGGTCTCCCAAGGCTTGAAGAGTAGCAGGGCTTCAAAGTATACTCTCATTAATCATCTTTTCATTAGGTAATTCATTAAATAGCGGACAGAAAGAGAAGAAAAATCAACTCATCAGTATTGTAACAGAGGTAGGACCACAAACAAGGTAGAGTAGGACAAAATGACTGTGAAAGTGGGGACAAATTTCTCAATAAGACAAGGTAAAACCTGGATACAGGATGGTGAGGGTGTTGCTGAACTCTCCCCAGGAACATAATTTGGTTCTATGTGCACATATAAAGATCTAGTGCAGTCAGAAGCTCCTCAGCTGGTCCCTGGGGAGAGCAAACACTTTTTCATTAAGGCTGGCCAGCAATGGCACAGCACACACAGAGTGTTTTGGCAAGGTCCTTGTATCCAGAGATGTCTCTCTCTGAGAAGCAGACTTCAGGTTCCAAATCCTTATTTAACATATCAATCAATAAGTAACCACAGGTTCTCTTTTCCCCTGCAATGCCCAGAAGTTGCATCCACTCTAGATGGATCCTTTGCTTACTCTGTGATTCAATAGAAATGACTTCACTAGCTGAGCTTTTACCTTATGGCTTAGGATGAGGGAAAACCCTGATTTGAAAGCGTTAGATGGAGAATAAATAGGTTTATTCAGATTTAGTCTGGGGTTTTTTGCCTCCTTGCCTACCCTCAAATTCTTATCAAATAGATTTAGTATTTTTTTCACTGGAATAACTGTACTTTTTTTATTACATGGGGTTTTTTAGTTCAAAAATAGATTCCCTCACCTTTGGCACATCTGCAAGTCCTTTTTTCTTAATTTATTATTTGCTTATACATTGAGTTCACACACTCTCTAAGTAGAGATAAGTTTCCCACTGTAAGCCTCAACGTTTCCAACTCACTTCCCACTGCCTGTGGCTGTTATGTCCACGAGAATATCTGTGTTTCTGGCTTTGCACCAGCTTGTCTGCCTGTGGGCTAGAAAACTCAGAAATTTGTAGCTGTACCCCATCCTGACCAGACCCAGTCCATGCCCCGGGGACTGTCTGAGGAACACCACCATAGCAAACTGCTGATTGATGAAGAGGTTTACACAAGGTTTCAGGCTACCTCAGAGAGGGAGAGGTGTCAAGAGCAGACCCGCTGCAGGCAGCAGGGCATCGCAAAGCCCCGCACCTTCACTGAGGGCCGTGTGACAGCTGACAGACAGCAAGTCTTATAGCAGCAACACCAAGCACCAGTTTTGGCTCACAGCATCATCCTTACTCACTTCAGTGTTATGTTGTTTTTCTGTGGGCAAATTTCATCTCTTGTCTGACTTGGCAAGACTAAAAGATTGTGAAGGGCAGTGAAGCCCTGCTTCTGTTTGTTCTGCTTTTGTCACAAATGCTGATCTAATGAATACATCATAAAAGAGATTGCTCAGGCTTAGCCAAATGTTTTCAGAACCAAGTGATTCAGGGAAATAGTAGTTATTCAGTTAGATTATAGACACAGCCAAGAACATCAAAGTCCTCAAGAGCTTACTGTTTACCAGCTGATATAGAGAAGATCATGGAAACATCCGGCCCCTCCAAGAAGACTGCAGCGAAAAGAATTCCTTCAGTGAAGGTTTGAGAGATGTAACAATATTGGAGGTATAAAGACAGTGGTCATGACAATGCTTAATGCAGGGAGTCATACATGTTCCCAAAACTGAGTGGTTTGTGAAAGACTCATAAATACTTGAATACCAGTCCTCAGACTACTAAATCACAGAGATCTTATCTTGAACAACCCTGACTGTAAACCCACTTTAGGTGCGAGCATCTCTGATATGTGATGTCTCTCCACAACTTCCTAAAACATATGCCACAAAAACAGCTATAAGAATTCACTGTCTCTAGAGGACTTATCCTTATTGCAGTGATCCTCACACTTTTCTTTAAAACCACCATTTCATCCCTCAGTGTGAAAGGTCCCATGAGACAATGGGCCTTGAAGGATTCTACTGGGACTAATTCTTTTTTTTTTCACTACTATATTAAAATTATCTGAGGCAACACAGTTTTTAGCCTGAGCGGATCTTATTTAATCAAACTTCTCAACAATGTCATTCATAATAATGACATTCCAGTGGGAACGTGCAGCATCCTGAATTAAATCAAGTAGTGTATAAGTACAACCAAGGTATTCTCAAAGTAAATGCAACTAACCAGTTTAAAAATGGCAACTGGCTTTCAGTTTCTAATTGGGGTGACATTTTGCAAGGCCATTTCTGGGTAAGTTTCGTGTTCTTTCATTCTGTTCTGCTTTTCTTATTTGTATAGTGTTACCAAGGCATATATGAAATACATTTCAAAGTACAGATATCAGCTCATTTACAGTTAATTATAATAGGCAAGTGGTGCAGTAAATGGAACACCCAATTTTCTCCCCTCTTTTTTTTCCTTTTGGTTGAAGCTTTTGTGATGTTCTCCAGGTGACTCCCATGCATAATGTAACACTAGCAATGCTGTTTGCATAATAAGCTATTTTCTACCACAGAAGCAGAAACATTTTATCACTACAGAGAAGGCTTGGATTATGAATACATTTTCATATAAGTTGATTTATGTGAAAATTACCAATAAATGCATTCTAGCCATAAGTAAAATGTTTGTTCTTACTTTAAGAAGTAGTATTGTTTGAAACTTAGGGGGAGGGGAAATGCACATCTGACCAAGGGAAACTATATTATTAGTATGATTCAAATGAGAGCTTGCAGTCACTTTTCAAGGTATGGAGCCCCCTGAGTTTCCTCCAGTGAAGTCAATGAGAGCAGAGAATACTCAGCACTAGACAAAATTACTCTGCATCTCACCACACTGAACCCTTACTCTATGGCATTTACTGCGGCATAAACACTAAACCAGTCTTGGCTCTAACACGATGCTACCTTCTGCAGTCTCCACTACAGTTGTTTGTTGCCATCTTGTTTAAAAGGCAGCTACATTTTAATATTGTGAGGTTTCCTTATTAGTCTATTTTAATGTGTTTATTTGAATTAGAGCCACATTGTCAGTAAGACCAATTCTGGAGTCTGACCTCCCTGCCATTGCTATAGGAACAGGAGATAAAGCTTCAGTCAGGCCAGCAAATGCAGAATGGCACCAGCCCCTCTATGCACTCCAGCAGCCACACCACAGTCTTATACCCACGCTGCAGCAAGCAGAGCAGTGGTGTTAAAAAAGCCTTCACATGGCCCAACACCCCTCTCAAGATCAGCACAGGATCACGGCTCACGTGTTTGGTCACAGATGAAATGCGACCTAGATGCATATAAAGCACCAGCACCAGTCTCAAAACTGACACCCTTGAGACTAAGCTGGTGCCCTTTAAAGCCAGCAGAACAGAGGGCTTTGGATCTGGCCATTTGCATTGGAGGGTATCCCAGAACCAATTAACTGCCACTGAAAGTGCGCTTTTGATGGCCTAGGGTAAAGAGGCATTGCTTGGGAAGTGCTGGAGTTGCTCCTATTCAGTGAGGAGCTGATCCTGCAAAGTACAGTCTGTAAGTAAACTTTGGTCCTCCTGAACCTGTGGGGACCTCGACAGAGCTGCCTGTCACAGCAAGGCTGCATCCCAGCAGAGCAGATCAAGCTTCTACCTTTAAAGCAATGAATAAATGTACACCTCAATTTTTCAAAACAATACGCTGCTCAGGTCTCCTGCTACTGTAAATCAAGGTGGGTTTATTGACACCAGAGGAGCTCTGCTGAGTTACATGAGCTGAATGTCTGATCCAGTGCTGGTGATCAAGATTATTTCTGCTTAATACATAACTCACAGAAGAAAACTTTTCTTACAAAGAAAGTCAATGGCTTTCAACCCTACAAAATTAAAAGGCTAACACTCCAGCTGGAGGAGGATTGACTACTGCAAATGAACAACACATAACATTTTTTGCCTGAAACACCACTCTGTAGTTGTAAACATTGCTTAATGTCATAATTTCCCTGTAGATTTTGTAAACTTCTGCAAAACCACTCTCTGTAGAAATCCATTGATTTCACCTGCATTATACCAAATAGGTTGGCATGAATTTTCTTCCAAATACATACTTATTTTTCTAAATGCCTTCCAGTTTTACTAATTAACTTCTCTCCCTTTTCCCTGCAGACCTGCCTGTGAGGAAGAGCACTGTTTAGCAAACAGCCTTGAGCACTACACGCTGTTCTTCAGTTCAGCAGCTGAGAAAACTCCGTGACTCTTTAGCAGGTGTCACTGAACCTCAGTGGGAAACCGAGCCTTCTGCAGCGGGCTCTGAGGTGCTTAGGCCTGCACTGCTTGTGGTCCAGCCCTTGCTGATGGCAGGATACACAGTGAACTGTCTTTGAGAGAGATCTGACAATGCTTCTGCCTTGGGTTGCCTCCAGGCAAAATCCTGCATCATTCATTCCCACGCTCTGCTGCTGAGAAGTGTGTGTACCTACCTCTGCTTCTCATTTACATTTGCTATTAGGGTCACCTTATAGAGCCCAGCTCGCTCTATTTCTCACTGGAGTGAAGGATGCTTTGTATAAAAAGGTAAATTAAACCCTTCTCCTAAGGATATATTTCCTGGACACACCTGAGTCTCAGCTTTCCTGTGAGACCCAGCAGCACTCCTGTGCCCTGAAGTCTACTGCTTAGATGTCCAGCTCCACACTATCAGCCCAGAGGCACAAGTCAGCCAGCCCCTGCTACTTGAGACCCATGTTATATTTTCATCCCCTCTCAGGTGGGCATTGCAAGCTACATATTTTGGCTCAGGATCCCTTTTCATGGGTACTGCAAATCCTCACAAGTCTCCCCTCCCTCTTCCTGCTGTGCACTTACCCAGTCCCCACCAAAGATGGTCCCTGCCCTCTAGCCTGCTTGGTAGCTCTCCTTGCGTGCCCTGGAGGCTGGCTAGTACCTCTAAAGATGTCTTAGCAAAGTTTCTAGCCATTTGAAATTTCTGTCTGTTCTCTGCTCTCTGACATTGTCACTGCCAGCACAGGTGCTGTGGCAGCTCCATTGGCCCCAGTTGTGGGTCACTGAACCAAAATCCCTGCAATGAAGAAGGAATAGCCCAGGTTACCCAACTGTAGGCATGTCAGGCTCTCCCAGCAACAGGTACCAAGAAGAAGGTCTTGGAGAAGTTGCCTCACTTATCACTGAACCTGGGGCTTCCAGCATGAGGAGTCTGGTTCAACTTTCCTTGTCCCAAACATAACAAAACTGATGCTAATTTACAAAGTAACACTGACCCCTATGTTTTTGCATTTTCAATTTAAAAACATTTAAAAACTATATTTATTTTACTACTCTTAAATACATTTGTGTCTCTCAGATAGTAACTAGTATAGGTGATGGAGTGTGGAATCAAGAAATTAAACTAACTCATATTGAGACAAGATAGTGTGGAGATTAAAGGTGGGAAGCAAGATAAAGAATAGGGGTGTTAGATCATGCATTCTTAGTTACACATTTACTATGTCTGTAACAGCACACTTTTTTATTTTAAACCCTACTAAGTGGAGACTATTTAAATGTACTGCTGTAGTAATAAAGAAAAGGTCAACTCAATGTCTGTCTTGGCCATTAATCAATCTTTCCCATACTTTCTAATTATCTTGATTGCCTGATTGAGTGAAGCATGGGACACTGATCATCTCTATGTTCCTTGGTTATATCTGCTCTTGGCACCTTTTTTTTGGGGACAAGAGAAAATATTTTCTTGTAGAGACTATTTTTCAAAAAAGATTCCCAACTTCTTCCTCAGATAACCATCTCCTTTTCTGCTTTATCTCCCACCATTTTCTGTAGCAATTCTGCAGGCTGTTCTCTATAAAATGTTGAAGTGTCTTTAATCATCTCAGGCAGCAATTTTGTGTTGTTTTTTGCCTCTCCTTTTCAGTAATCTGGGATTCCCAGCATTATTCTCTCTCTCTCTCCCTCTGATTATGAATTGTAGCTTTTTGTTTTTAGAGGGAGCTTAATGCAATGCAATAACACACAAACACAGGAACAAATTATAGACATGAAAAGATCAGATTTTTTTTATAGTGATAATTTCCTTTTACTCCTGGGTGTCACATACCCAAGAGGGACCCCAGAGCTTCACCAAGAGCAGCCAGAAAGCTCATTACCAAGACACCCGGGATTGCACATCATGTCTCCAACCCCAGCTGACAGGGAGGACCTTGTAGAAAGATGTAGCAGGGGAGAGGCAGCAGGTCACATTCAAATTGCATAGATCCACCCCAGGGATTGGAAATGAATGTGACAAATGGCACATAGAAAGGGGCAGTTGTGCAGCTCCCATATGAGCTCTGGGAGATGGTTTAGTCTCAGTTCAGCTGTACAGAAAGTACCAGGGAGACAGGAGACCTTCAAGGATGGAAACTTCATCTTAATTCTTCCATACTGAATTCACTGGGAGTCTGAGATGTTTCAAGAATGCAGAATAGGATCCTTTGGAAACATTTCTCACCCTCTTTGATTATCTCTACAGCTTGATTGAATGAATCATGCAACCCGGCTCCTTCAGATATCCATTAATGCCCAGCAAACAAAGTGTATTCAACACATTACTGGTTTTTGTTAGGTTTGGGTTTTTTCCTGTTCATAAATAGCTTGAGAACAAATGTATTCACTGGCCAGTAATTTTTGCAACTTACACAGAGTCTACGATTTTCTCAAGTACCTAATGGTCTGAGCACTGTCTTCCTCCAAAGCTGCATCACTGGGCAGGCAGCCTTCACAGCCTTTCAGTGAGAGGCACCAGCAACTGCTCCAAACCACTGCAAACCTTGGCCCTCGCTAGAATTAGCGTGTACTAATGGTGTGAGGCTCAGGTGCCCTAGCCACATCCCAAAAACCTGGAAAAGACTGGGTTTCTGTGGCATGATATAAAAATGAAATGGGAATATATCTGGGCAAGGGTTATCCTATTTTTCCTAGTGCAAATGCTGTTACCAGAAAGACAATTCCGATTGTTAACATCCCCATTCTTTACACACTGACACCCTCAAAATCAGGGTAATTTCCCCAGCAACTCTGGAGCAGTGGGCTAAATCTGGAGAAAGCCACAACCCTGGGCTGAGCAAGCTGGCACCTTTCCAAAGCAGATATCCCCTCGGGTCCTGAAAGAGGTCAGCTGAGGGTGCTGGAGTGTCACACTTGTTTCTCCTCCACTCTTCCACACTCTAATGGCAGAAACAACCCACAATGAAGTCTGAGTAGTTCCTGCTGCTCAGCATAGCTCAAGTCTTGGTGCTCTGCACTTAACCACACACCGGATGTATGCCTCTCCCCACTGAATATCTAGAGAGCCTGGCAATTTGATTTTTTTTTTCCTTTTTTTTTTTTTTTTTTTTTTTTTTTTTTTTTTTTTTGGTGTACTTTGTTGGAGCCAGCTACTGATTTTATAAATTGAGAGCCATACTGGCAGGACTTGTGGTACCTTGCTAGATTCCACCCCTGGCAAATGGTGCAGTCTACTAGAAATAAACAGTACAGCCAGGTTAGCATGAGCTAAGGGAGATTAGTGTTATATGACTCTATCTTATTTCCTAGTCTTCCAAAGACAACTCCAGAGTGATAAATGAAACAGTACCCCTAATGGAGAATTACTGGCTGCAAAATTATAAACTTTAGATTCAGTAATAGTACATTCAGGCAATATTTACATGAAAAATAAGAAAAACCTCTGACAGAAGAATCCTTCATATACTTGTCTGGTTTTATCACTCAGCTCACAGTTTTATCTTGCATTTAATCATATTGCCCTTCATCTGCCATCCAGTAGCCAAAGTACTAAAATACCCTTAATCTCTCTGTATCTCATTACAGTGTGAGACTATAGTTTTGCAAAACTTTCTGTTAAGTATGATATATTTCAGCTGCATAAAGTGTATGCTCAAAATTCATACAGTACATGGAATAGCATTAAAAATTCTAGGACCTTCTTTAAGCAGAAAAACTGGATAAAATGATGCAGAAAATACAGAGTGATAGGTAGGTAAAGTGTTATTAATAGATCATAAAGGAAAATGAAAAATATCAAATGCAATTTCATGTAATAAGAAACAGAGAGAAATACACATCAGTGGGTCTGATGGTGTAAGACTTACTTGAAGATTGTATCCTTCCTTCCTGACATCTGTTTAGGGCAAGTACAATTGAAATCACTTTGTTTTGGTTTTAATCTCTACGTCTATGGTCAGTATGACATAACATATTTTCAGGCCAGTAGAACATGATACAATAAGTCAACAATATCTATAAAGATGGTTATTTACTTCTTTAACTCCTCCTCAGTTTTAGACCACAGAAACTCCGTGCCACATAGCACCATGTCCTTAACTGAATGTGATTGTTGTTACACCTTGGTGTTAAAATTATTTGTCACCTGTCTGCATTTATAAGTGGAAATCCCTTTAAGCAAATGTATGTGTGAATAAATCATTATTATTATTATTATTATTATTATTATTATTATTATTATTATTGTTGCTGTTGTTGTCGTTGTTGTTATTGCTATTATTTTAGCCTCATCTTGATGGAGTTTTACATTCTTAAGAGTACCAAGTGGCACCGTGGAAGTCTTTGGAATGACTGGATTTGGGCTGCATTATTATACTGCAAATAGCTGGCAATTTATTAGTTACACACTCCATCTGACTACACCAGTTTCTGTGTATTTTAAGATCTCTCCTTTTAAGTATCTCTAAGACCCCTGTTGTTTCAATTACTTATTACTGTGGCCTGAGGTATCATCACTATGCTGAGGATAATAAACAACTCCTCCTATTTCTGCTGCTAGAGCTGTGACTAACTTAGCATGATCAAGAAGCAGCATAGGATGGAGAAGTAAGTGCCATATGGTAGGTGGTTGATCCTAAATCATATTCTGCTCTGCCAGCTTTATTGTGTGGTCTGGGGCAAATCTCTAAAACTCAGTTTTTGGAAGAACTGAGCCCATAATATATACTGACTATATAAGACTGTATAGTAGTTTTGAAATTATATATCCTCTGCTTTTTCTTTGCTGTAATAGGGTTGAGGTCTAATGCTAGGGACATAGCAGGAATCTATTTAGTACAGCAAATTTAGAAATGCAATATTGAAGGACTAAGCAGACTAAGCATCGGAGCCATTTCATTTGCATTACAGCATGCAGCTGGATGTCAAATGCACATTCTGATGGGGATAGCTTTAACAGGGTCTGAGGTGTTTGTCTTCTCACATAATGCTTAACTGAATGTTGGTTTTGACAATAATCCCACAACCCTACTGTTCCTTTCAAAGTTTGGATACAGCTTCACCTGGTTCATCACAAGAATTAATTATTAACACTCTCACCATAGCTTATTTCTATTTTCTCACGCCCAATACCAATATTTGGCCTATTTAACACAGAATTTGGATCATGTAACTTCTGCTAATTTGTTATAACCAGGTCCATCCTGTTGATTAAAAAAGTCTTAGTTTACGAGAACTTCACCTGCCCTGAAGAATGTTGCAGTTTAGAGCTATATCTCATCTGTGTCTGTGCATCATCTAACTTGAGACAATTTAAAGGGCAAGGAATTTTGTCATCTTTTATTTGCTTACAATGCCATAAAAGTTATATGTTAAGAGCTTTTTCCTTTATGGAGGAGCAGGAAAAAAAAAAAAAAACAGTTTCTGAGCTCGAAACTCATACAGAATCCTGCTGTTATCATTCTTGCAATCATTTCTTTCAGTTAATTTATTCCCATTAAGTCTAATGTTACAAAGGAAAAGTTTTTTGCAAACATTTAATGGCTTCTATAAGTCTGAACAAATGAATCCATAAGTTCCTGCCTCTTTAAATACCTTTCCACTCTTTTTACCCCCGCCAGTATTTAAAAGAAGCAGTCTGTGGTTGCTTTCTCCTGCAGGTGAGAGATTGTGAGGTCTCAGGCATTTGAATATGGCTTCTTTTTCTGGGGCTTATGAACAGACCAACTTCCAGACTTGCAGGCTCAGATACTGCCCAACTGCATTGCAGGACTGTGTTCTTCTCTTATTCTGACTGTACTAGACTACAAGCACAAAAACCCTGGTGGCGGGACCAGGCAGAGAGCTGGAATCAATCTTAAAATGGCTAGTGTGATTTACGAAAGGATGATAGAGTTCAAAATCTTTGATGCTGCTTTCCCCCACAAATTTTGCTACCTTAGACCCCTTAGAGGGGCTAACCAGTAAATCAGTATAAAAAAAGAGAAAAAAATAGGAGAGTAAATGTGAGAAGAAAGAGATGGCAGAAGCTTTCCATTCTGGAATGATGATTCGTTTGACCTAATTAGGGAATTTAGCTAGTCCTAACCAAGTTAGGACTGAATTTATAGCACAGCAACTAACCATGCATAAACTGTACAGATGCTGCTCATGCATGGTGAATGCAAAGAACCATTCCACCTGCAAAGAGTACCAGCTGCCTTGAACATAGACATCCGTGTGTTAAACCTGCCCATGCTAGACATGAGATTAGGTCCAACCTTTGACCAAGTACCACTCATGCCCATTAAACCATATCACTTCATACTTAGGCATTATTCCTTTGTCTCGGTAATACGTATTACCAGAACATGTTTTATCTATATTTTGTATTTACCTTAATCAATGTTGTCATCTGCAAAGCAGGTGCCAAATCTTGCACGTGGCAAGGCACAAGTGTAGTGGAACAGAGAAGGGGACAGAAACTGCTGACGCATCTCAGGAGACAAAGCTGTTTCCAACTATGTCAGCCCTCCAGGACTGCTGTCTTCCACAGATCTGGCCCTAGAGGGAATAACAGCCAGCAGAGCTGAGTGTTAAATAACTCCAGGGTCCTTATTTTGGAAGGAAATAAGTCCCCATGGATGGACTGTGAGCAGAGCAAGGCTGCCAGGCTCTCCAGGGGCACTAGCTGCTGATAGCTGGGTCTCTCACAGAAATAAAAAGATTGAGGGCATCTTGTGTATCCATTATTGGAATGGTTAGTCTTTAATTTGGGAAAGAAAAATATCACCAAAAAATTAAACAGAGACACTAAAGGCTTGTTTACCATCTCTGCATTGAAGATGTGCAATAGAATGCAGTTACATTCCCCAGTGCTGGGGGTGTTGTGCAGTGATTTGTTGCAGTGCAAAGTGTTTCTACAATGCCTGTATTTTATACCCCACAAAAAAAGCAAAACATCCTCACCCCAAATTACTAATGATCTCTTTTTTTAGCATGTAGTTAAGTAATGGGACAGCTGCAGACAGTCAGCACTTTTTGTCCTTAAAATGAGAGTGTGATTCCTCTCATATTTACTTTTCCCCTCTCTGCTTGAAAATCCTATGGTATGAGTCAGTGTAGCATGGCAGGTGTAAACATCAAGCAGAAAACTAGCTCCTCCCTCAATAAAGACAGAACAGTTTTTTTAATTGGTACCTCACCCAGATGTAATCCTGAGATGTTACAGATGCATCTGCATTACAGATGGTTAAAGACATTTTAAAGAATACAAAATTAAGAATTCAGGTCTTTTAAAGTGAAAACTGACACTGTTTTTATACTGCTTTATCTGCAAAGGCATGAAGAACCTCAGACTTCAGAGGGAGTAAAAATCATCATTCATATATTTTTCAAAGTATCATTTATTTCCCGAAAAAACCTTTGTACATGCATAATCTTCTAATTGTAGATTTTTTGGTGTTAATTATACATAATACCTTGCTATCTGTCAAGAATTTCTCAAAATCTAATTCCCAGAACTGATATTTCTTGATCTTTAACTATGTGAAATACTGACTTCTAGACCCAACGAAGAGCGAGACAACCGGAGGCCTTAAACCTCCCGTGGAACAACACTGTCATTCCAGGCCTGTCAGGGAGTAAAGGAAGGACTGTTCTGCATTTTGGGAAAAGAAAGGACCATTTCTCTAACAAGTCGGTGGGTTTTTAGCAACAATTGTTTAAAGAACCTCATTAGCATAAGAAAAAGGCTCTTGGTAGAAATGAATTAGCAGTCACAGTGCAGGTGAAGCAGGCAGATAATATATGCAAGGTAAATGAAATTTATTGTGAAAATGGTCTATCACATGGCTGTCATCTCCATCTGCTTTTTGTCTGACATACTCTCCCATGTCATAGGAAAACAGCCCCACTTAAGTTTCCCACTCCATGTGGGAACACAGCCTGTACCTGGAGAGAGTATCAACTCCAATGCCCCTTTGGGTATCTCTGGTCCAAAGTCCCCAGGGCTGGTTGCCGTCACCAGCTGGCCCACCAAGGGCACCCCATCCCAGCCATCAGTGGATTGGGACAATCTCACAACCGGCACCCCTGGCATTCGAGCCGGGGAGAGAAGCCACTGAGGTACAGATATATACAACTCAAACTGCAGAGAAACATCAAGAAATATTCTGTTGT
Source organism: Pyrocephalus nanus (assembly GCA_038380795.1). Taxonomy (NCBI): domain Eukaryota; kingdom Metazoa; phylum Chordata; class Aves; order Passeriformes; family Tyrannidae; genus Pyrocephalus; species Pyrocephalus nanus. The sequence goes on from CM076264.1 coordinate 49,648,844, forward strand.
CCTCCACTCATTGCCTTAAACATCCAGTTCTACAGATCTAAGGTAAGTTTCTTCTTGAGTGAGGAGCAGTGAACAGGAATGTAGTTTTACAGGGATAGTCCTACAAAGCTTTTAGGCTGGTGTCTCTGAGTTATTGATGTACATAGAAACATCCCCAGTAAGAAGTGGTTCTCAGGGGTTCTCAGGTGGTGAACAGTTAGACCAAGGGGTCATCCCCATCTCTCCTTTCCTTGTGGTAGAGATCCCAAATATAGGGTTCTACTGTCACCATCATCATCATCACCATCTGTATTTTGAATAGAAGCACTGGCAACTTCTACACTTTGAAAGCATGGTTAGCAGTGGTTGTTTGGAGAAAGAAGAGAAAAAAATTAAATGCGCCCTTCGCAGGTAGATCCTCCCAACTTGTGGTCACCAACAATATAGTGACTTCTTAGGATGGGCATTGGACCTATAACTCACATGTAATAGTCAGGAATAGCTCCATGCCCTACACGTTTCTCTGATGTCTTTTGGATGCATTATACTTTGGGTCTTCTTAACAGTCTAAGGTGGTGGTCTGTTCATGCGTGTGGCATGTAAAATAAGCTTGTTTAAACTTGCTAGTTGAATGAATGTCCCCCAGCTTTTACAGCTGAAGGAACAATAGAATCCTCATTCGTCATTCACCTTTCTTACGCCACTTATCCTTCTATAACCCCTTGTTATAACTCCTTTCAGTTATCCCTTCTCCAAACTGACAAGTCCATGTTTATTTGCAGTCTTTTTATATGGAGGTTTATAGAAATCTAGCTGGATTCTGCCTAATTCACCTCACACTTTGCAAGATGAAAAAAATGTGGATATTATACTGTATAATCTGAGAAATAATATTTGATCATGTAATTAGACTGTATCATAGGCAAATGCACTAGGGAACAGAGTTAATGTTGCATGTACAACCTTAATTTTGTTTCCTGACTTTTAAATGCCGAACTAGGCAACTTTAACATTTTCTTAATGCAATTTTTGTATGGAATATTATATAGCCTATTACATATGCATGCATATTGAAATATGGAATACATTAGGCTGTAGCACACAGACTGTGGCACACACATCTGAGTGCTAGATATCAGCACTATTCTTGACTGGCACTGGCTCAAAGGTACACAGGTCATTTCGGAGTGGTGGTCTCAATGTTTCTGAGTGTCACTGCCCTGCTGTTTATTCAGTATTTACTATAAGTCATATAGGAGTGTTACAGATTGTTAGCTTAAGAAGTTGTTGGGTTTTTTTAAACTGAATTGATACTACTTTTTACAGCCTCCTCTTCTACAAAGCTAGCCTTATTCAAATATTTAGGCTTCAGTAACTTAAGAGAAAAGTATGTCTTTGTAAGCTTTAAAAATTATGAAAATGTAAAGGAATAATATAAAAACATAAAACAATTTTCCAAAGATAGTGACACCATGGCTTTACTTCCTGATCTCTGCAGATCTCCGTGGGTATTAAGACAGTGTAATCGAAAGCTAAGAATCTCCCCTTTTAAGTGTAAGAAGACTTTTTCTAGCTACAAAGAGCTATAAGATGATTGACTTCAAGGATGATTTGTAAAGGATTAAACACTGTCCTTTCTCCATCTTGTTCCACACTGTAATGTCAGAGTATCTCTGAAACTATATGGCAGTTTCAGAGGTTAGAAGAAATCCTTTGCAGAGACATATTACTGAACACACTGCTGGGAAGACATTGGATGAACCAGAATATAGGATTGATTGATGTAGCTAATCTAAATAATTCAATGCTCAGTCATCAAATGAAAAATAAAATACACCATATATGTATTGTCATGCATTTGTGACACAAAAGGGTGCTGTTGGACATCATGTTTTATTTCCCTGGTCAAAGACATCTAATATGTGCTAGGATTACAAAAAGTTAATATCATATGACAGGAATAAGAATTCTACTGTCTTTTGAGGTTACTCTTGAAGAATGTCACCATGGACTGGATAGAATATACCACTAATAAATCACAGCAATGTTCTTCCAATAGACTAAGTGATTTTTGAAAAGGGCAAAAAAAAAATCAAATAACATATTCAGCTAACAGGATTTGATCAGCCGATCATCTAGTGAATATTAAAAAAGCTGATCTCATGAATAAATTATTCAGTAGGCAGGCAAAATTAACAAATTATGTATTTGCTGAACAACAGTTAAACTGTTCAGCACATATATAATTAAATATTTATTCATACATATTTATAAATAGTTCTTACACATTTTTTTTCTTTGTTTCATCCAGGTGAATAAAAACTCTCAACTCTTTTATTCTTTCTTCTGAGGATAGTAGAAATAGCCTGTCTTCAGAAAGCTTGATCTCAGGTCAGCATCTCATCAAAGCCAGCTTCATTTGCATTTTTAATCAGATGCCTATGTAAGTGACCATGTAAAATCTTAACTGTGTAAGTGTCTGTTTCAATGTTTAGTTTTCAAGTTTTCTGGATTCATATGTGTCTGTCTGCAAGGCAGTGTAAAGAAAGAAAGGCTATGTTTGTCCTCATGCTTTGGCCAGAGCTAGTAGAGTAATGCATTTTCTTTCAGACCTGGACAGCTGTCTTTCTTGGTACTTGGGTTTTCCAGAAGCCACAGCATATTGCTTTCATACATATATATGGCTACAAAACAACAATTTCCTTGGAAATCATGGCCTCATCCATCATTAATAGAGATTATCAGAAAGAATGTTTATTCCAGCAAAAGAAAATTACAATAACCATAGTATTGAAAAATAAAGGGGCTGAAAAAGTACAGAGACATTAAAAAAAAATCCCATAAGCTTTTTTTTTCTTATTAAGCTAAGTCCTACCTAAGTGAAATGCTTGTTCATGGAGGGACAGCAAGAAATGCTGTCTTCCTTGCTTCCTTGAAGAGCCACTCTTCTACCAGCTGGGAAGACTTTCACAAATTTTTAAATGTTAGTTCCAGTTAAAATAATGTAAATTATCTAAATTCTGATCTCCTTTATCCTACCTAAGGGTGGCAGAACCAGCACCAAACCCAGTAGATATTTCCAGGGATGGTAGATGACATATGATTTCCTCAATTATAAATTAAGATTTAAAGAAAGAGCATGAGCTCAAGTTGACCTCAACTCTTTGTTGATATCAATGGCCAAGTCTCTCTCCTGTTGTAAGTCACAAACTCACTGTTACATAGCAAAGAAACAAGAATATAATAAAGAAGAAGCTGAAAAATGGTCAGGATATAGAGATTCTCATGATAGAGTAATCACAAACATAAAGCTGATAGGTGCTCAGCATATTGTCATATTATCTGAGACAACTACATATTATATTTCTTTCCAGATCCTTTTCATTTAAACAAGTAAAAGCATACATTTTTATAGAATGTTACTTATTTAAGTGCTGTTCTGAGATCACCTCTTGATGTCTTTTGGGTGCAACTCATCCATGTGCAGAGAGACAGAGGTGGGTGGTGCATCAGGTGAATTCCAGCCTCTGCCAACACAGCATCTCTACATTTCCCATTGAGCAAATATGGTTTCACCTTTTCTTTTTTTTTCCCCTAAGCAGATGCAGCTTGTGGTGGACACACTCCCAGGCATAAAGACTTGCAGGATGATGGAATTTCTTCTCACTTGAAACTGCAACAATCTCCTGGCCCTGCTCCCATGCAATTTTGCCTTTACATGCTGTTGTCTAATTTTTTTTTCCATTTCAATGAATGTGGAATTAAATTGAGTTTGTGTTTCAAAGCACCTCTTACAACTGAGCCATTCTGTGCTGCATCAGTCAGTGTGCAATTGCAGTCTCAGGAGACTCCAGGTTTTGCCCATCACTTTCCTCTTTTATGGACTGCACATGGATTTTGCCTCCAAGGACAGCTCTTTGGGGTTTTGCAGAGGATTAATTATGGTACTTCTACACGATTACTAATGTAGAAAAAGTCCTTCATTTCAGCTCTGTGAAGTAGTTGAACTCTGAATTTAAGAATGAGTTGTTTTCATGATTTCATGTAAGTTTAAGGGGCTGCCTGAGAATGGGATAGTGATAAAGGGAAACATAGGGAAGAGTTTATACCTTCAGTTCCTAATAGGCCCTCTTTAAATCTGGGAAAGGCATCTAATCTGGGCTGAAGCCTTTCTTAAGCAAATAATCAGGTGTCATTCCCATACGTCCATCACTGTTCGTATCTCCAGGCATCTGTCAGGCCTGTGTTTTCCATCAGATTAAGCCTAGTTGACTCTCTGCTTGGTAGACACTACAAAGCTGATCATGTATATCCTGTTGTGCTTGAACTGCAGTTAGGTTCCCCATCTAGATGAGTTTAAGGAAGATCCTGCTTCCAGCTCTTTTCCTCTGTCCATTACATCTGTGTTTTAGTTGCAACTGTTTCCACAGCTTGCTTGACAAAATCCAACAGTATTTTTGAACAGCCATCAAGCTGTGTGGGTGCTGGGCCCAAACATAACACTTCAATGCAAAATATCAGCAACATCTCCACTTGGAGAAGTCAGTGATTTCTACTCTAATTGACTTCTAGCTCAGTGTGACTTCTGACCTTCAAGGACAACCTTTTTGCAAGCCTAGACAACAGAGACTGGAAAGTATATAAAGGGCAGAAACTAGAAGGATCAACGAAAGTCACAGAGGTTTGGCCAAGAATCACAGAATCACAGAGTATGCTGAGTTGGGAGGGATCCATAAGAATCACCCAGTCCAAATCCTAGCCCTGCTCAGGACCACCCCCAAGAGTCACACCGTGTGTCTGAGAGTACAACCCAAACACCTCTTGAACTCTGTCAGGCTTGGTACTGTCACCACTTCTCTGAGGGAGCCTGTTCCAGCACCCAACCACCCTCTGGGTGAAGAACCTTTTTCTAATATCCAACCTCAACCTCCCCTGACACAACTTCAGGCCATTCCCTTGGGTCCTGTCACTGGTCACCACAAAGAAGAGATCAGTGCCTGCTCCTCCTCTTCCCCTCACAAGGAATTTGTAAACTGCAATGAGATCTCCCTTTAGTCTCCTCTTCTCCAGGATGAACAGACCAAGTGACCTCAGCTGCTCCTCATACAGCTTCCCCTCAAGGCCCTTCACCATCTTCATTACCTTCATTTGGACACTAATAGCTTAATGTCTTTCTTATAGTGCGGTGACCAAAACTGCACACAGTAAAGAACCTGGGTCCCAGTCTGTGGAGCATCAGCTCTCTCTGTCAGTGCACAGCCAGCAGACCTTTCAAGGTGCCAAGAACTGCAAAAGGAGGACTAAACATTGCAAAGAGCAACTATGCATTATAGAGCTTCTCTACATTACATGGCGATGGCCAAGATGAGAATGCTAAGCTTTGGCAAGGGCAAGAGCTAATGTTCCAGAGAGGAGAGGCTATTCCAAAAGAGTACAGCATAGACAATGAAGATTTTTTAGGGCAGATGGGAATTCAGACTATGTCATGCCATCTATTTTATCCGTGATGTATTCCTAAAAAATTCTTAGCAACAAGTGCCCTATACTGTTTCTCCCTTCTTGAAACTGTTTTATGTAAGCTATCTTTAATTAAAATGAGCTTTTCCATGTGTCCACAATTGATTCCTTAAAATATTAATAATTTTCCCTACATTGAATATCAAAGCCATTACTTTTTCCTGTGTATCTTTTAACTATGCTTAAATAATTCATTTATCCATTTTCCATCCCTGAGGGAGACCCTTTTTTTTTTGTTAATACATTGTGATCCCATTTAAAACAGAGGATATTTCCTCCTTCTAAATATATAGGATATTTTCTTTCTTTCCAGTGTTTATTTAGCATAAGAATCCAGTTAGCAACCATTTTATTAAGATACAAATGTAGCATGGAAATACGTGTCTGCTTGTGTATAAATGCCCTTTCCACTGCTCATCAATCTTGCACTAATTAGAAAGACAAAAATATTTTAAAACCAATTAATGTCACTGAGAAACATTCCAGTAATTCTCAAAATACAGTGTAACTATGATAGATACATTTCAATTATTTCAAAGCATTTTCTCGGAGCACTGAGTAAGCATAAGGGAAAAGAAGGGGCTAAAAGCTGCATTACTTGGCTGCTGAATCTCTGACATAGGATGTGGATTAAGGTTTAAGTGAGACCAGCAGTTCATGTTCTCTCTCAAAAAGATCCTGAGTCACCTGATTAAAGTGCAACCTTGACAAATATGCACAGCGTTGTGTCTCACAGTTGGAATCACCAAAGAGGCTAAAAACAGCACCATGAGCTGCATAATCTCTAACCTCAGGGGACAACAAAAACAGAGAATTGCTGTGTCAATCTCATTTCCTTGTTAGGCTCATTATCATAAATGCAGGCCTTTGGTTTTGAATGCCACACTTCAATAACATTTACCTATCAACAGCTGCTGAAATATTGAATTCCACAGTCATCTTTTCCTTTTGATGCTTTCCCTTTTGTTTCTTTATCCATAAACATGAGCAACTGAGCTAAGCTTAAATTAACTAGCTGAGGTTAAATGTTTAGGGCAGCAAATTATGGCTAGCCTGCTTGCAGAGTGGTTTAGATTACAGAGGAGAGTTGCCAATCTTAGCTCTCATCATGCACTCCAAACGTGCAGAGCAATATTGGCAGTTCATGGCCAAATCCTGCATGCTTTAGTTATCACAGGAGCACTGCTCCCATGAATAAGTGGAGCAAGATTTAGCCCCAGCTCGGAAGATAGAGATGAATCACACTTTTATTCTTTGAGTACCTCACGGTACCTTCAACACAGGCATGTTCAGTGATTGATAGTCTGTGTCTAGATTGGGTATTTTTCTATATACTGACAAATATTCTCTTAGTGGTTTCTAGGAGCAGAGAAGTATACACTGCAGCAATGTTGGGTTTCTTATTTTTCATTGTGCCCTTTGTTTTGATTAGATTTTTTTCCAAGGGTCAGTTACTTCCTATCATTTTTCCACTCTGAGTGCTCCACAATAATCCTGTTACACATCTCCAGCCCTTATCATCACTAAAACAGTGGAAACTTGCATCTGTAAACAGGTAGGGAAAAACACAACCTTCGCTTCAGGGTCACATCTGAAGTGGTGGCACAGTCTAAGGGAAATGAAGGTGTTCGGCTTTCTGAAAATGAGCTCCTAATATCAGCTAGGGCTTTTTTTTTGCCTTTATTATTATTTATTTTTTTTTTTAGTTGATCACAGCAAAGGCTATATGTTAACTGTTTTCATCCAGTGTCCAATCAAACTGGAGCTGTAATTCGGAGATAAATGTTTGGTTAAGATTAATTTTGTGACTACGATGCTGTTAGTCTGAAGACCACTGGGGAGCTGTAGGCTGTGTTGCAGGGAGCAGTGATGGAAGAGGGGCAGCCCACAACTACTCACAATGGGCACAGCGGCATCTCCCCCTACTTTGAGACTATAGCTTCACCCAGCCTAGCACTTGCCAGTCTAGGGCCACACTCCTCAGCTGCAAAGACACAAGAGTCCTCCTCCAAGAGTGACTGCATACCTACAGAGCTTATGAGGAAAATGGTGTTTCCCTAAAAAAGAGCATCCCACAAAGGAAAAGGTGGTACCACCGGGGTTAAGCAGTTTTGTTCCACAGGACTGAGCTGCAGGAGCCCCTCAGGTTAGACACAACACAAAGCACCAGAGTCCCTTGAATGAAACTCAGGGGAAGTCATAGAAGGAAAGGGGAACACATCAACACATTTTTTAGGTCAACATACCCAAAAGAATCACTGACAGCAAAGCAGAGGAAAAACTTTGCCTTCATAAAAACAAACAAGGGGCTATTTTGTTGGTGATGGGCATTGTCAAAAACCTCAGCAGAAAGAAATCCAGTGCATATTCCATTGTCCTCACAGATGAGGTCCCCATCTCATTTTGGTGGCTAAACATTCTTCTCTCTTCATGTCCACACAGACCCAGCATCTGCCTGATGAGCTGCAGAGACCCAATAAAGAAGGCAGTTTGGAGAACGTGATCTGCCACACTTGTTTTCTGCGTTTGTAACGAGGTTCATGTTAGCCAAGGGCTGTTTCCTCCCACCGGGAGCTGAAGGGTAGGCATCAACACCAAAGAGTAGTGAGCTCCTAGGAATGTAGCTGACACCTGAGCAGGTAATTTTTGGCTGTTTATTTGCATCTAACTATTAAGAGCCTAATATTAACTTTATACAATTTTAGTACTGACCGCCAAGAGCTGCTGGCCACAGCTGTAACAGATGCCAGTCAGATGAGAAAAGGTGGAGGACAGATTTTGTTTCTGAGTGGAAGCAGACTTTATCTCACACGTATTTCCAGTCTCTCTTTTGCATTACAGTACAATATGTTTTTAAAGCACAAGTGATCAGAGATAGTCTGAAAACAAAAGACTTATGATTGATTTTGCTTAGGCAAAGTAGCGATTTCTATTACACTAGCCTTTACTTAGATGCTTTTGGCTTTTACAAGGAATCAATTTATTCTACTTGTCAAAAAAATCAAAATCAGAAACAGCTCCTGGTATGCCCTCCGTGAAAGAAAAGCCTGGCTTGTGGAACTTAGCTCCTCTCTTCTGCATTAGATGGGCTGAAGACTGCAGTAGTTAATTACATCAGTAAAGAAGGTTCGCTTTTCATTTCCAGCAAGCCAGACTCTGACTAAATAAATAAAGCTGAAATGGGAGAGTGATAACCACAATAAGTAGCCGAAACTCCATGTCATGACAGAGAAACGATTTCCCACCCGCCACTTAAATACAACTAAGGTGTTCTGTAATTTTACTTCCACAAGCCAAAGGGTTTATTGTAATCCTGATAAATTATAGCAACAGAAGGAGGCGAGAAGTGGGACAGAAGAAGGGAAATGTTAATGCAAAATATAAAATTGCCTCGCAGAAAAGAATAGGGAGAGCAAGCAAGCGGTTTGTTATCATTTATTTTTCTTCAACATATCATTTGGTTTCAGCTGTCTCCCATCTCACCCAGATCTCCACCATTTCTCAGAAACGTCTCTCGATGGCATCTCATTCTCCTCCTGTCTTTCACCAGCGTTTCATTATTTCTTAACTGTCCCTGAAAGGGCTAGGGCAGGCGGCGGGGAAGGGGGGGCAGGCACAGAGGGAGAAGGACCAGCCTGTGCCCCACGCGTCCGCCCCATTTAAGCAGTTTCCAAAAAGCGGGGAGGGGGGACGGTGAACTGGGCGTTGCAAATAATGTTAAATGTGATTAATCTCCCGGATTCCTGGAAATCTGACATGCATGAGTTACAGCAAAACCTCTTTTATTTCGCCATGAAATGCTTCTGCATAATGAGAAAGAAAATGTCCTCTGTGCCCTAATCAACTCTGACAGGTCCTGGACTCCCAAATACTTTTATTTATGGCATTATTTATTTCACCTCTAATAACTGGGGAGGCGGGCCCGCGGCTCGCTCCGTGCGGGCAGAGGGAGGAAGGGAGGGAGGGAAGAATGGAGGGATGGCCGGGCGGGCATCGGGGCTCCGCGCTCGGCCAAGAGGACACAAAGTTTTTGCGACGGCCGGCGCTCGACGGGGCGAGGCCGTTCTCCGCGGCCGGGCCGGGCCGGGCCGGGCCGGGCGGTGCCGAGAGGAGCCAGAAGAGTTCCGCGGCCGCTCACCCCCCTCTCCTCAGCTCACCTGCCCCGCGGAGGGGGGCCGGGGGCGGTGGCGGCCCCGCCAGCGCCCGCCTCCCACCCCGCTGCCATTAGCAGAGATTACCCTAAACACTTGGCGGTCGCCGCCCGTCTCCCTCCAGGCATTGGCGCGGCCGCCTGTCAATCAGGCCGGCGCCCCGCCGCGCCGGGGCTCCGCCGTGCCACAGAGACGAGCCGCGGCGGCGGCGGCAGACACAGCCCCGGAGCGGGGCCGCGCCGCGCCGGGGGAGGCGGCGGAGGATGGAGGAGGAGATGCAGCCGGCGGAGGAGGGGCCCAGCACCCCCAAAATCTACAAGCAGCGGGGCCCCTACAGCGTCCTGAAGACCTTCCCCGGGAAGCGGGCGGCGCTGGCCAAGCGCTATGAGAGACCCACCATGGTGGAGGTGCCCCGCGGGCGCGGAGCGGGGCAGCCCTTCCCGCACGCCGCCGAGCCGCTGCCCTACGCGCCGCACGGCTCCTTCCCCAGCGGGCCCGCCCGCCCCGCCGCCGCCCCCGGCACTGCCCAGGGCCACCCCCGCCCGCCGCCGCCAGCCCCGAGCTCCTCGGGCCGCTACGGCCCCTGCCCGGCGGCGGCGGGGAGCGGCGGCGCGGAGCTGAGCGCAGGTACCCGCAACTCCTCTCCTCCGCCGCGCAACTTCGCGGGGCACTTTGCAGCAGGCGGCAGCGGGATGGGGGCTGCGGGCTCCCCCCTCCCCGACGCGCACACCCCTCTCCCGGGCAGCTGGCGGAGGGCTGACCCTCGCTGGGTCCCTCGACTCGGGGCTGGCGGCGCCGGGCGCCCCGGGGCTGGATGCCGGGGGTGGGGGGGGACGGGACGGGCGGCTGGGTGCACCCGTCCGTCGGGCATCGGCTGAAGTTCCCGGGGCGGGCGAGGAAGGGTCGCGGTGAGGACTTGGCGGGGCGGCCGTGCCCACCGGCGGGAGGGAGCGCTGCTGTCACCGCTGCCGGCGGGGCGGGGGGCGGGCAGGCGGGGGAGCCCCGGGCCGGCCGCTCCGCCGGGGAGGGCGGCGGGCTGGGGCCGGCTGCCCAAGGAGCTGCTGGTAATGGAGAGGCTGCTGACGGAGAGGTGGTGATTTTAACAGAAAGAAAATAGATCGGCTGCTTGCCTGCACCGTTTTCGTAAGATGCAGCGAGGAACAGGAGATCAAATTTTTATTTTTTTTTTTCTTCAAAGGTGTAAGATACCGAGATGCTGAACGTGTGGCTTTCTCCTAGTGATGGCTTGGAGTTAAAAACCACGTAGATCTTGATATGCAACCTAAATTTGGCATCAGGAAATGGGAAATTGCATCTTTAAGCAGAGTACAATCAAAAATGAATTACAATAAATCCTATATAATTGCATAGGTCATTCTCTTTAATGAGATTTTATTAACCTGACTGTCAAGCTTTTGAGTCAGGCAGATATTTTATCTTCTTCAACTGATAAAAGTGTCAGCTATAAACCACCATATAAATATTCATAAATCTACACATCTGTGGCAGCCTATCAGCATCATTCTTTTGGACATTAAAAGCATTCTAATTACTTTCTGTCTAGCAGAGCTGAAATGCTGCCTGTTATAGTATGTGCTTGGCAGGCATGATTGCTTTTGTTTGCCATCACAAATAGCAGCATCCTATTTTATATACTGATGGTCCAGAATATATTCAGGGTTTGACTGAACAGGATGAATATTATGAAGCACCATCTGGTTTTGATAACATTGGGTATATTAACTCATCTGTTAATTTTTGACACATCATTGATTTATTTATTTAGAAAAATTGGATCCTGTTTTGGTATGTTGCTGTTTGCCTTTGTAACAAATGTGATGACATTTCCTTACTAAACAGGGAGATATGCTAGTTAATAGGATATATGGCTATGTTTTAATGCCTGTTTTCACTTAGAAGCAGACGTGTACTTGAGGAATTTATCATGTCTTGTTACTAATAATTCAAGTACTTTACCAAAAAAGTTTAATACTTGAATAGATTAGCCTGAAAATTCACGTCTCTGACGCATAGTTGCGTGATCTGTGGCAGAAGGTCATCTTTTTTCATGAAACTACTTCTTATTTGAAATGCCCAAATGGTGGTAGTTAGGTATTCTGTGTGGCTCACAGTCAAAACACTGATGATAGATGTGACACCTACATTTCTTTACAGAAGCAGATTACGCCATGGAAAAGATTCAGCTGTCTGGTAGATGATATACAACGCCATATTCACAGCAAAGCCCTCTGGGCTTTGGTGAGCAGAAGTTTGGACTCTCTCCTGCCTGTGTACATTGTACTAACCAGGCACTGGAGCGGGCTGCAGAGTTTGTCATTGATTCAGTCCTGTGCTAAAGGAAGGTAGTTGAACTGCCATTTGTGCACTGAAGTTCTTTGAAGTCCCTGCCCCTTCATCTGCATGTTCAGGCTTTACTTTTACTTTAGGTTCCTAAATGGGTCCCAACATACCCTTTTTTCGGACTTAAGTACCAAGAGCAAAATAACAGGAGAAAACAAACCAAAAATCTTGCTACAGTGTGCGAAAGTGGGATTTTGTACAAGTTGTTACCAGAGACTCATAGTTATTACCAGAGATGACCCACAAAGTTGGTAAGGTGACTAGAGCACCTCCCCTATGAAGACAGGCTGAGAAAGCCTGGAGAAGAGAAGCCTGCGTGGAGATCTTACAGCAGCCTTCTGCTATTTGAAGAGGGCCCACAAGGAAGCCAGAGAGGGATCTTGAAGAAGAACTGTAGGGATAGGACAAGGAGTAATGGGCTCAAAGGGGAAATTTAGATTAGATATATGGGAAAAAATCCTTTACTGTGAGGGTGGTGAGGCACTGGAACAGGTTGCCCAGAATTGTGGATGCCTCATCCCTGGCAGTGTTCATGGCCAGGTTGGATGGGATTCTGAGTAACCTGGTCTAGTGGGAGGTGTCCCTGCCCATGACAGGGTGTTTGGAAATTGATGAACTGTAAGGTCCCTTCCAACTCAAAACATTCTGTGATTCTATAAAGCAAGAGGCAAGGTTTAGACCTCCTGGGTATTGTAATCCCAGAGGTAAGGGTGCTTTCCTGAGCTATGCACCTATCCTTCCTGCTTGGTGATGGAGTAATACCATGCACCTTGTGTTGGAGGAGACATAGTGTTGGTAAGCTGAGCAGGGAGCTAGCTGGGACCCCAGAGCTGTATGTTTGTGAAGTACTCACATTGACCAGAGGCTTGAAATCCTCTTAACAAATGTGTGAGCCAATTTAATAGCTCAAGCTGCCTCTCGGGGGGCAGAGCTGGGGTTTTGCCCCTGAGGAGTGGGAGCATTTGCATGTGCTCCATGCATGGTCACTCTGCACTTTGCCCACTATCTCTGGGTTTCCCGCACAGCGAGAGGCAGAGGCCCAGAACACCTCTTAGCCAGAGGTTTATCTCAAGTTGTGGGTGTTGTAGGGAGGGACAGGTCCTTCTCTCAGCAAGTGTCCAGTTCCACGTCCATTCTCCACAAGGCAGTCACCATGCACGACTTGTACAGTTTTCTCATTACCTTATCCCTAGCACTTGGCAGGTAAATACTTGAATTAAGGGGTGGAGTGCTGTAGGTCATGGTTTTGTAGGGACACCCATTTCACTTCAGTTCCAGAGATCTTTTTGCTGATACTCTTCACCTGTGCAGGCAACAGTGAGCAAAATGGCTACTAAAACATCATTACTGGCATGCCTAACTGTGCCAGCAACTTAAACACTTAATGCAGTTGATTCCTAGTCTTCAGCCATGGCATTTCTTGCCCTGTGAGATTCAGAGCTCCAAGTTTGCTTTTAGGAGCAGGCACCTCAAACACAGCCACAAGTAAGGATGCTTCCATATTTTTGCAGCTTTTCCTAATGGCTACAGCTCTTACCAAGAGTGACTAGTTTCTTCCTCAGTCCCTCTCTAAGAGACTACCCTCACTTCCAGACTTCATCAGAATTGCATTAAGAGGAAAAGGAGGAAGAGCAGGTGTTCTCCACCCAGTGCCACAGTAAAGAAAAATCTAGCTTGAGATCCCATCATCTAGAGAAAAACTACGCATGAGAAGTGTCATCTTGCTATGAGAAATGGGGAGCTACACTGCAACACAACCCTTCTCTCCTCTAGTGAATAGTGGTTGCTCTGACCACTGCTGCTACTGTGAGCCACACATATGGATGCATTTAAAGCACCATTTTCTTACGTGAAACATTCATTCTTTATTAGTCTATTCTGATTATTTTCCAGCTATGAAGACAATGTGTATCTTTGTCTTTGGTAGCATGTACATTAAACAGTATCATAATCCACCAGAGAAACTCATCTTCCTTAGGAAAGCATGATGTAGACCTTACACTGGGGCTTAAAATTTAAGGTGGGTTTTCATGGAAAGCAGAGAAGGAAGAGCAGAGCTGTCTTTGAGGTATTACCAGTGCCAGCAACCTGGCATATTTAACATGACCAGTTAATGAAGCTCTGTCCTGCCAAGACAGAAAACCAGTTTGTTAAGTGAACAGCAAAGGTGAAGATCATTGTTTTGGCCTTAACTGAGGAGCTAGGAGCCCTCATCTGAAAGTAGATCTGTCAGATTAGTACTGAAAGGGCCAGGCTGTCTCAGGAGTCCTCATGCAAAATGCCCAAGGCGGCATCACTTAGTCATGGGAGGTGTCAAATGGTCTCGATTTTGTGACCCAAATGCAGATATTTTCAACAGTGGTCATATCTAAAAACACAGTGATAAAGTCTCTATGCTTGGATAAAGCCTGCTTTTGGGGGATACAGGACTGCTACCCTAGGATCTCAGTTAATAAAATATGATTATAATCAAATCAAGAAATACAAATAATCAGGTGAGAGGGCTGAATCCTTTAAGGTGAAGAGTGAGATGATTGAAACTGCGAAGGAACCTGGACTTTACAATCTTGCTGAAAATTAAATACCAGTGAATACATTCCCTGCAGGGAAGAATGTATGGTATTCAGACCCACTCAGTAGCTACAAAAATGACTTTTTAAACCAGCTGCCCAAGGATACCAAGGAAACTGTGGAAAAGCCACAACCTGAATCCAGAGCCATTGAGACCAAACACAATGCCTTATTAATAAAGCTGTCTGGTCTAAGTATTGAAAACACTTAGGGGAAGGAAAAGCTGAAGTTATACCTGCCAATTTTTCCAGACATCTTTTCTAAAGCATTAGTGTAAGTCATCAAGTTGAGTTTCAGAAATTTGCTCTTACTAAACCCTGTTTTCAGTGTGGCAGTTGAATAGCTAAGAAGCTCCCATAGTTCAGCATCAAAGATGCAAAGAGAAAAAGATGTAAAGATGAATGCTGTATCTGGGAGCTGATACCTGATTTGGCATATATATCTTCTGGTTGCTTGTAGTCTCAAATAATCTAGTTACGAATACTTATACTTTTAGCAATTTAATCCTGCTCTCTTGGAGCTTTATGGGCTTAATCCAGCAAGTCCACATTCAGACAAATATCTAGGTAAAGTCAATAGAAGGTCTGTTCTGTAAGACTAAAGTCTGGGGGGTCTGAGACATTAGAATTACATGGTTGATGAGCATGGTAATAAGGAAAAGAAATATCACAATAAGGCTTTAATAAACTGTTTACACTGTTTTAGTCCAGTGCAATGATTTCAGTAGAATCCTGCTTAAATCAATTAAGAATCATATATTGGTGTTTATTCAGTAGTAATTACATATAAACAACTTTTTGTCATTTCTTAAGTGATTAGATGTTGCACAGTACTTGCATTTCTAATTACAGTCAGTCTGTAAAAGCTGAAATCCTAATTTCTTCAATATATGCTAAATGGGCAGCATTTGTTTTTATTTTTTCTCCATCACAAAAATAACTGTAGTTATCATTCTCATTTAGGGTTGTTCAGAGTGTGGGTGCATGCACTATAACTGGTGTAGAAGTCGCTTCAAAATGGTACCCACTTCAGCACAGAGCCAGATGCTTCCAGAAGGTGTGCTGAGAGCATCCCTCACTGTTGCTGCCCAATGGTACCCACAAAAAAAGCATTTGTGACCTAGCCCTGCTTTGTCATGACTCTCATTTTTATGTCTTTGAGTATGGGATAAAGTTAAGGAAAAAAACCAGTAATTGCTGTTATTGTGTCTTTGTAGTAGATCTGATACTGAACTGAAGACTAAATCAATACTGTCATTTCTGTGTAAAATTTCAGTTACATTTTAAGCCATTATTACAGGGAATGTGCCTATGCATTACATTTTACAACAAAACTAATAATTAATTTCATCTTTACTGATGTCAGTGTGTATTACAGCATTCTTCAAAACTAGTATTTTGAATGTCAGGTTACTTTTTGCTATTTTTGAGGAGAAATCATAATAGTAGAATAACATCTCTTATATTAATCTAGTCCCTTTTCTATTGTTTCATTCATATTTTGTCCCCTTGTAACAATGATATACAAAGAACGAGTAACTGTTTTGTCAACAGGGACAATAACGATTAAAATACAAACAGGAAATACGACTTTAGGCCTGGAATCAGATTATAGGATTAAAATTAATGAAAAAACTGTTCTGTGGTAGGATTGCAAAGTTCCAATCAATATCATCCTGTAATATTTTTAAAGGGAAATGTGGGAAGAAATAAAGCAAAGAAAGCACAACTTGAGATTTTTAGTGATGCTTGAGTTTCTTGATTTTCCTTTGGTTTATCAGGTCCCAGCTAGAAAGCTGCCATGTCACTGGGGTTCCATTCTTTTAATTTACATTACATCTGTTGTGCTGTGTTATTTGCATTGTAAGAGTTAAAGACAGCTGGCCTTAGGTTAGTGCAGAAAAGGGAGGGAGAGACAGCAGGTATGGAGGCTACAGAGCACCTGGCACCTTACTGGCGCCCACTTACAAACGGGTGGCAGTGCCTGTGCATTTCAGCTCCTTGGACATTGTAGTGTGGACAGAGGGCATTGCATAATGCTTTGCACCAAAGGTGTATTGGGGAAATCTGCCCTAGTTCATCTGAGCCCATTTACAGGGACGTGTTCTGGCTCTTTAGCACAGGAGGCTGATTGTGAGGATGCTTAGTGGCCTTAGGGCCACTCCAGTCCTTCACATGCCACTGGGCAATCGCTGCTTGGCCCTGGGCAGCCTCATGACCCAGCGCTGGGCTTGGGCTTGCTCTGTCCACCTCACATCACTGTTCTTAGAGTTAAGTCCTCAGGAGATCACATCCTTGGGTTTTGTGCCAGAGAGGACTCCTCAGACTGTGTTTGAGGCTGAAAGCATTTGTATGCTGCTTCAGCCCTGTCGTCTTTGCAGAGATCTGGAAGATGGTGCAAATGCAAATTAGTGTTGTTTCAAATATTCCTCAGGCCAGCTGTACTAACCTCAGTGTGAAGTAGATTTTCCACAAGACAGTGTATCTTCTGGATTGTGAAGAAGTACTGTGAGAAGTGCTACCTTTAAAAGGCCTGAATTCTGAATGTTTCTGTTATTTATGTGTTATCAGTGTGATGAGGCTATGTTTTCATCTCTACTGATGAAGTTAAGATAAATGAAGGTCTGGGGTGCTTAGTCTCATACATCTGTAGCAGGTTTCAAAAGTAAATGCATTTATCACTTTCTAAAAGTCAAGCCTGCCTGAGAAGTGCTCTCCAAAATTGGCAGCACTTTAACCCACCAATCTTTTTTTCGTATGCAAAATGTTAGTTACATCTGTTTAGACACCTAGAGGAACTCAGCTATGAATAAGCCAAAAAAAATTTTTAAAGACATTATTTTTATTGGGGAACCTAACAGGTCATATCATAAATGTCTTGGTCATTTTCTTTCTGAGTCCAAGAAGCATTACAACGGCTTGAGCTGTACATAAACATTGCAGAAATGAATCATCCTCCTCTGTAGGTTTAGCTTGTAGCTGCTATTGCTCCCTGAGGTGTGGCACCTCCTGTCATTAGAGGTAAGGCCGACCAGGTACAGCATGGCATCCTTATCCTGCTCCCAGAGCTGAGCTGCTCTCTCCAGAAACTGCTGCACATCCTCATGTGGAGTTTCCTGATTGTATCCAGAGCATCTTGAAGAACTCCACACTGCTCTCCACTGGCCTGACCATAGGAGGTCAGCAGGACAGAAAAAATTCCTCCTCTGACCAGGGGAGCTTCATGTTGAATGTTTGATGTCTTTGCTTTATTTAAGAAGACAGTTTTGTGCTTATCATATGGGTTTTTGG
The DNA here is from genome assembly GCA_038380795.1 of Pyrocephalus nanus. Classification (NCBI taxonomy): domain Eukaryota; kingdom Metazoa; phylum Chordata; class Aves; order Passeriformes; family Tyrannidae; genus Pyrocephalus; species Pyrocephalus nanus. The sequence goes on from CM076264.1 coordinate 49,666,713, forward strand.
GTTGTTCTTGGACATATCTGGAACCTAAAGCAAAAGGAGCAGAAGCAAAGTCCATAGAATTGAGTGTGGGTTGCATGAAGTGTCTATGTCAAACAACTGCAGCAAAACTGAAAAGCAATAAAAACAAAGCTTGGAAGCTTTATTGGAGAGGAACAGGGCATAGGTGCAAATATGTACAGAAAACACTCTTCAGCAGTTGGAAATGGGCTTTCAGAGAAGTACTTACTTGAAATTTTACTCATAGCAAATTGGATGGAATTTGTATTTTCCTCCCCATTTTCCTGACTTAATCCCTCTGAAAGAAGATGGCAGTAAGCTGTGTCTATCATCACAATGCATTTCTGATTAACAGCAAGGGCATAAGGGCACTCTCAAAATAGAAACAAAGTCAGGATTGTTTTAAATCACAGTGTTGCAGAAGTATTAAAGCAGAAGCCATAATTTTAATGTGTTCAGAAATAAAATGCATGCTGCTGTAAACAGTTGTGTACATTCATCTAGCTGCTACTGCCTGGCATAACCTTTTGCATTAGGTTTCTGTGATTCATGTTTTCTTTTGTTACAGAGAGTCGAATGATTCTGGATGCCTTTGCCCAACAATGCAGCCGGGTTCTAAGTCTCTTAAATTGTGGTGGAAAACTACTGGACAACAATCACTCTCAGTCCATGATTTCTTGTATAAAGCAAGAAAACCTAAATTATAGTGAAAGACAAGAGCAATGTCAGCTTGGGAAAATGGTCCATAGTCAGACATCAGACATTTTAGACATAGAGATGCAGTATATGCAAAAGAAACAACAAACCACAGCCTTTCTGAGAGTTTTTACTGATTCCCTTCAGAACTATTTGCTTTCTGGGAGCTTCCCTTCTCAGAACACCTCATCAATAAGTGATTTTAGCCATCTGGCAGATGTGGATCCACTTTCAACCTCTCCAGTACACACTTTAGGTGGATGGACATCTCCAGCAACATCGGAATCTCATGGTCATCCATCATCTTCTACACTTCCAGAGGAGGAAGAGGAGGAAGAAGAAGAAGGTTACTGCCCTCGGTGTCAAGAGCTAGAACAGGAGGTAATTTCATTGCAACAAGAAAATGAGGAACTTCGTAGAAAGTTGGAGAGCATTCCAGGTAAATAATCCCTTGCCATGTAATGTTGCCAGTCAGTAATTAAAATAGTTTGAGTAATAGTTTGTTTCAAGTTCTAGTAATTTTTTTAGGGTTGCAGTCATAGTAATCAAATACTTGGAATTTGTCTCCAGCCGAAATTCCTGTATCTGTGCCCAGTCTGCTGGTACTCATCCCTATGAATCTTGAGTCATAGACTAGTGAACTGTGTTCAGGTAGGGGATGGACTTGTAATCTCAAATTCCACATATCAGGTGATTTGTCACGGTAATTTCAAACGTGCGCTTTTATAACTCATTATCTGTCGTGTTCTTTAAGTAACATTTCAGCTTATAAGACTAATTCCCTTTTGGGCCTCTTTTTTTCAGTTACTTAAGGAAACTATTCAAAGGTATATCCATACTTTTACCTGAAATAAATTTGGCTTTTAACTTGAATAGTATCTCTTAAATTGCTGTTAACTTAGGGAGAAGGATTAATACATCTCCTCCCATCCATCTTCCAATAAAACCTAATAAAAAAGCTCTACAACAACTTTTCCAGTTCAGCACTACCTACAAGCCACTGGGAGAGAGAAAGAAAGAAGACAGAAACACCCAATCTAATAGAAACCCCCTATGTGAAAAGCTCCTCTTGCCCTTTAAACCTAGGACTTCTCAGTGTTCAGATGTGCCAAGATACTTGACAAGTGGTACTGGATAAGAGCAAAGTATCTTGGAACCATATCTTCTCAGCTTTCAGCACAGGCGAAAATACATCTCAAATAGCAATACTAAAAGCAGACTGGAATTTAGCAAAGAAAAGAAGCATACAGCACACTTCTGATATGTATAAACACTAGGGAGCTGCACCTTTGCTACCTGAATTTGAGGTGCTTAGGGTAGATCCATGCAAAATTAATTGAACTAATCTCTAAATGGCAGAAAAGCATGTATAATATAGCATGGGCTGCAAGAGAGAAAATACTTGAAAGCTGCTAACTATGCAGAAAGAAGGCAGTAACCAACTACTGCCCCAATATGGAGGGGCAGTTGAAAAATCTGAGCAGAAAGCAAGCAGCAGTGTTCATAATTCTTCTTCCCAGCTATCAGTAATGTATTATGCATTATTTATATAACATTGTGTTTTTCTTTTGTGTATTGGTCCATAGGAGTACAGACAAATCGCATAAGAAGCATTGTTCAGTGCAGAGAAAACCCAAAATCTAGAGCAATTCCCTCACCCCTCCCAAAATCTGGAGTTACTGTAACTCATGCACTCTCACTGGTTTCACAAATGATTAGTACATCATCTGGAAACACTGCATGACAAAGGGAATTGTGTGCACTTCAATTCCTGTTGTGTCCTAGCTTCAGGGTGTAAGACCAAAAATTATTATTTAGGATCTGTAATCTGACCTACAGCTTTCATTCAGTCTGAATGTCGTACTGAATGCAGTAATCTTATTAACTTTGACTAAAGCATAATTTATATTTGCCTCAAGTAGTATGTCAGAAAGCCTCCAGTCGTGAGTTGAAGACACTGGTGAGCAGCAGTTCTACCTCTTACTCTGACACTTGGTTCCAGTGCTTAATTACACTGGTGAAAATATGTGCCTTATTCCCCATCTGACTACCTGAAATCAGCTTCTAGCCATTGACTTTTATACTTGGCTCCACTAAATTAAGTGCTCTGTAAGTCTTGGTACTTCTTCTGATTGAAGGTACTTACAGGCTGAAAGCTGACTTAATTTCCATTTTAGATAAACAAAGCAAACAGAGCTGCTTGAAACTCCTCAAATGAGTTGAATACTTCTTTCCAGTTCTCTCCTTTTGATCTTTTCTTTAAAATTTGGGCACTGGAAATGCATACGGTACGGTCCTATCTGCCTGATCAGAAGTGAATAGTCTTTTTGCTCCTACCCATGGTTGCCCTGGTGGGTTGACTATTGGTCATGCTGCTGAGCTTCCCGTTCTGCACACATTTCTTCCTAGACGTGCCTACTTTGTATTTGGCAGTGTTCACATACTAAGTGTTCCAGCTTGCTCTGGCTGCCCTGCTTGCCCACTGTTTGCCAATTCTTCCATTTCTCTATCATCCAGACTTTTTTATTCTTTTTAAATTAACTTTGTGTCCTGGTTAGAAATGTTGAATGGTTGTTAGTCTCTGTTGAACCTTTCTAGAAACACATCTATTAATGATGATTCCCACAATGACAAATACTTGAGTTGTCAGTAGCAAGTTCCTAATCTATGTATGTTCTACTCTACTGATATTGTGTGTTGCTCCTTTTGCAATCAGCTAACTCATGGTAGTAATTTAAATGCCCTTAAGGAGCCTAAATGTCTTATATTGTTCAACCCAACTTTTTCAAGTGAATCTATAATCTCATCAAAGAATGACAATCAGGTTAGTCTGACAAGTTCTACTTTCCGTAAGACCATTTTGACTGGCATTAATTATATTCATGTTCTTTAGTTCTTATTCAATTAAATCCCACAGTGATCACCTGTATTTTGCTAGGATAAATGCTGGGTTAAGCAGCCAGTATTTACCTGGGTCATCACAGTTACCTTCACCTCCCTTTAAAAGCAATAACCATGCATAACAATAGTCATTTTACACACCCCAGGAGTAATGAAACCCCTTGTTAACAGTGGATCAAAGGGAGCAGACAAAGGTAAAGTAAATGTGCAAGGACATAGGACTTCATCTGCCTACAAAAAATCATCATCAAATGCATCTATTGCTGTCTGGGTGACATACAGATAGATCTGAAGTGACTTGTGTGTTTGGAGAAGCATTAAGAGCCACAGAAGCTGCCTCAGATTTTGCTATGTGGTAGGACAGAGGTTTGAGCTCCTCAGGCAGTCCCACAGACACCACTGAGCAAAGTTAATCAAAAACCAACTAAAGGCAATGTCTAATTATTTTTGTCTCTAGTGCTGATTTTGTTCCAGTGAGTTTCTACTACCAAGAAAGCTGGCAGAAATTTTTCTGTTACTTGAAATGCCCAACTCTCTGTATGTAAATAGGAGCAAAGGGCTCATTCCCTGAGCCCTTTTTTGATTTGCCCATCAAGATGTTGCATGCCTCAGGAGGGAGCTATAAACCTCCCTGCAGAGTGTTTACCACATCTATCAAAGTCATGTAGGAGCACAGACTTTCTTCCCTGTGCATTTGTCCACCTCATGCTGGACATCCGAAGGGCCAGGGAAGGTGGTGAGTGCAGTGGAGAAGCAACTGAGGAGGCAGCTGGATGGGCATGAAGGCTACCATACTGTCTCTGCCAAGCCACCAAAAGAGTAGGATTTTTTTGTTATGTAGTGGTTTTCCTTCTCATCCTTGGGGGAAACTGGGCCAGAGCTGCTCGGTGGGGCTGGCAGGGGACCCTGTGGGGCAGTGGTGATGTGCACCGTCCGGTCCCCATGGTCACTGAGGCTCCCTCTAGCAACCATCACAACAGACTATAAAAGCACTAACCCCTCCCTTCTGCTGTGTAATATGAATCATTTTATCCTTTTCCTGAAATGCTTTGCATTTCTTTTTTTTACTTTCCATATGCAAAAGCCCTTTTAAAATCCATGAGAGTTTGCGATCTAAAAATAGTTACCACTATACATCTCTGCCTCTAGTTCTGCAGAGCAAGACTCACAAAGACACTACTGAGAAGAAGAGTGTTTCCTCAGCAGATGTAAAGGCAATGGCTTTTTTTTTTTTTTTTTTTTTTAACAAATATTACAGAAGACATATTCTCCTGTAGCTTTTGGACATAGAAAATAGGATTTTTCACTTTTCAGGACTCTGCCCTGTTGCTGTAGAAGCCCTCCCGTTCTGTAGGATCTTTTTGCCTATAGCCTAGCATCACTCTTTGGCAGATTACCACTGGAGAAAAACGATTACATGGGAAAAATATTGCATATATTTTGGTTGTTGTATGGGTCAAGGGTTTTTTTCTCAGAAATTATAATTTAACTGAAACAATACTTAAATTTGTGTGAAATCTAAATTGTTCCAGCTGTGGAATAAATGAAGGAAAATTCATATTTCAGTACTTGGGTTTTGAAGCAGTATGACTTCTTGCAACTTTTTCATTTTCCCCAATATTTTTTTTTAGGGAAAATCATTAACCAAACATTTTCAGTTTTCAGTTCAATTGAACAGAAACATTTTCATTTAGTGTGTTATTTTTTCTTGTTTTGAAATTATCATTAGATAATTTCTGGAAGAAGTTTGGCAAACATATCGTTGGCTCTTTAAGGTTTTGAGAACAGAGCAAATTAATCCATAAATACAAGGAGAAAAGTATCTCCTAATCTCTTGCCTCTGTACAGAAGTTACTGGGGCTGTGATACATTCCCAATAGTGAAATTAAAGGCCTATTTGTGGAACTGTGTGTTAGACCTGGATTTAGACCACGTAATATATGAGGATATTAAGCAGTTGTTTGTTATTGTCAGCATGATTTTCTCGCAGTTTTTGACCTAAAAGGAAGAAAATATCTCCAGGTGGTTAAAACAAAGGCCCAAAATCATATGAGTGAGGGTTTGCCTCCTGGTTCTCCCTGCTTTGCTGCATGTTTTTGGACAAACCAGTCTGATAGTAGTGAAAAGGTATAAATAAGTAAGATGAAGCACAACGAGGCAGTGATTATTCTTGCCTCGTTAGCCCAGCAGCAGAACATACTACAGCAAACAGCAGAAGGGTGGGAGTGAAAACCACCCTCAAAGGTAGAGAGCTGATCACCCGTAGAGACAGCATTCGGGGTGGCTGCAAGTAGCCAAAGCAAAGCGGGATTTGCAGGGAGAGTTAATATAAATGTAATTGAAACAAGTCAGACAAGTTTTCCAGGAGGTTTTGTGTGCCCAAGGCTTAACTCTTTTTCCTGACTATTGGATGATCTAATAAAAGTTATTACTTTTCCCTACAAATCCAGTCCACTTTATACTTTCAGACCATCATATTTCCAAAGAGCCTACTACAGCTGCAGCATAGATAAAGCAGCCATCAAGGGTTATGATGAACACTTTTTCATGTCCTTTTTTTTGGTCCTTTCTCTTGATGTTCACATTTAACCACTACTTTGGTTTCTCTTGATGTTCTGGATGTTTTGGTCTGATCTGTGGCCTTGTTCTGCTGTTCAGCTTCAAAGTGTGAAGTTACTGTGAGAAGAGAGAGCCTTGAGCACAGTCACCCAGTGTTTGGCACGAGAACCCCTTTGAATTTGCAGCACAGCTTTGCTTTGCTGCTTGCGGGTGCTGGCTTACCTTACTAAACCTGCCTGAATACAAAAACTTACTGAAACATATACTTGCAGCAGACTGGGGCTTTATTTATCTGTTTTCTTCACGCTTCCAGGTACCGACCCATGATAATTTTGGAGGTCAGGTTTCTTAGCCCTCCTTCAGGAGCAGGAGCTGGTGGGAGTTTTGTGGGGAGCTGCAGTTCAGCCTGGCAAGGATGAACTCCCCAGTCTCAACTTGGCTTTGCCCTTTGCAGGTCAACATTTGGCATTTTAGTGACACAAATGACTGTCCCCACTCATGGGGGACTCCCTGGTTTCCCTGTTATTTATCAGCAGTAGAAACATATAATAGAGGGGTTTTTACAGACGATGTCCCTTCAGCAGGGAAGACTTCAGAGCTGATAGGAAGCATAAAAAAGGGGTACCTTCTAATAAGTGAAGGGAAGTGAGGGAGCACAGACAAAAATAAAAGCCACAGGCGCATGTGACAGCGAGATGCACAGCTGCCTTGCTTTATCTCTTTTCATCTCTTGTTTGGACAGAGGTGTACATCCCAGAGGCGTATGGAAGGGGAACAATCTTATTTCTGGGAGAAATTAAAGAAAATTAAAATTAAAAGTCCAGTGGCCTTTCAGGTACAGATTAATAGAAATTAATGGTTTTCCACTCCACATGGAAAACACCACTGAGAGGGATTTTAAAAGTAATGGGATTTTTCTAGAATTTTTTCTCCCTTCCCTGTTTTTGGCAGGCATGTAGGTCATTTTAGATCTTGAACACCCTTCTGCACATAATGTTGATTATTTTGATTTCTCCTGGCTGCTCTCACTACAAATGATTGCTGCTTTTATTTTATCATCCTGTCACAAACATCCAGATTTCTAGGGTCCTGAGCACTGAGATCAGTTCCTCCAGAAATCCTAACCCCTATCTCTCCTTGCCCCTTGTTGTTTCTCCAGCTCAACAATTTGCCTTCATGGACCATCCAGCTTTCACTGGTTTTCATCTGACTATTGAAATAAATGAGCGTATGAGCTGAAATAATCTGAGCCATGTACACTTCTCCAAATCTCAGGCAGAGAAGGCATCTCCATTAATGTTATAAGAAATCCACACAGCCATGTGGTTCGTCAGCACGTTCCCTATCATTTGTTACATCTTTTTGACAGTTGAGCATCAATTTAGAAATGCCCTGCAATAAACTTGGAGAGAAGCATCGCTCAAGGTCAAGCAAAGGAGGACACATTGCAGTGCTGAGCCAGTCGTAACTAACAGCTGCTGGCCTGAGCGGGGTGGATGGAAGTGTGCACCCCTCCCAGTTCTCCTCCTCCTGGCAAGTCAGAGCTAAATTGTCTTGAGTGCTAAGGGATTCGTCTTCTGCAAAACACCAGGAGGAATACTAGCCGGTGTTGGCTACAGAGCACAAAATCTCATTAGTGAACAGAATAACCAGATTTCATACTGTCTGTTTATGGGGCTGAAGCCACCACAGGCGAACACGCTGCCAAGCTGGGGGTGAGCCATCCCTTCTCAGTAGGCCTGTCTGATGCTGCGGGAGAGGTCGGAGATACACTTTATTTACCTTGGAGATGTGCCTTATTTACAGCCAGCCTAAGCATCTCTTCACAGTGCTGTGCTTTGGCACTATAAACAGCCCTGGAGTGTTTTACACGGGGAGGCCACATTTTGGGGACGATAAATGAGAGCCCTCATTTTGACTGATACCAATGCAACATTTATAATGAGCAAAACCCCAGCTCAAACCAATAATAAAGATGTTCTTGGCACTTTGTAAAAAGTTGGAAACAATTATTAGAGCCAAAGGTTAAAAAAAAAAAAAATTGAGTGGGTGATAATTGGGAAACGTTAAAAACATGTTATTGTAGGCCCCAAAAGACTATCTAGAAGGAAAAGTTTCATGCTGGTGACAACCAACCAGCTTAGAGAGTAAATGAAGGAACAGTTAGAAACAACAAATAGCTTAGAGGGGAAGTTGATGGTGATCAGTAAAAAGCAGAAGTTAGGATCAGTGGCAAATTAATAGTAAAAATTAAACTTGGAGCACTGTCTTGAGAAGGCTTTCTTTTCCTGGCAAAATTAAGGAAAAATATGGCATGCTAAAAACAGTATTGGACCATTATCAGATGGTAATAGGTTTTATCAATAATATTGGAACTGCTTATTGAGTATTCTGTTCTGGTACTTGTGAAGAGTAAAATAATGCAGTCACACCAATATAATGATGATGGTAAGCAGGTAGAAATATTTTCCACTGCCATCATAACTATGGGTGTTAGCACACATTCACCAGCAGCTTCATGTGGGATGCAGCCTTAGCTGTCTGTCTCAGCTCCCTCCTGATGTGGGGACAGCTGAAGAGCTTGTAAGTCAGAGCCAGAATTGCCAGACTTTTTTAAAATTATAAAGAGATGTGGATTCTAGCCCAGGTTATAGGACAGAGTGGATCAAGAACAGTCAGAGATATCATAGCCAAGAGACCTGCAGCATGGGCTGCCAAGAGGGGATACCTTCTTGGGCACACCAGCTTTTCATCCCTTTAGTGCACATCAACATACTATCAAAAGAACTAGGCAGCTGCTACCAAAGTGTGATGTTTTCAAAACCATGAGGTTTGGACAACTCCCTTCAGGAACTAAAACAATATGTTTTGGAATATTTGTGACACTCCAGAAGACCAAAAGATGCAAATACTGTCTGATTATTGTGGGGTTTTTTTAATACAAATGAGATATCCTTTATGATTGTGGGTTCGTTGGCCTGATACTGGCTAAATAATTGCACAGCTGATGCCAGCTTCAATTAACAGAGTAGTGGAAGGGAATAATGCCATTAGTACCAGGCCAAATTATGGTTTTGATGAGACAAAAACTTTGGTTGATGAGGGTATTGCTGATATTCAGGGTGTTACATAACATCATATTACAAAAAGTGATTTAAAAATACAAATATATTTGTATCCAGGAAATTGCCACAATGCAGTTGAATTTCTGGAGGGAATTTTTGTGAAACTGTTCACAGTCCATGCTTTTAATACTTTAATCCGTGAAAGAAAGCACACAGTCATTGCACACAGCTTGCAAGCCGTGCAGAGGTAGCCGTGGGTGAGGAAGATGAGAGGTGACAGACTTGGCCGATCACAGTGGTGATTATCGTGTATTGAGGCAGAGAGAACATCACTCTACTTGGTTTCAGCCCTTGGGAAATGTACACTGAGAAAGGCTTTTGGAAGACACAGTGATTTTCCACCTGAGTGCTGATGCATAGCATGGCCAAAAGGGCCACCATGGCCTTCATCTGTACCAACATATAAGCTGGTGTAGGGACTCTGCTTTTAGCAGGAGCCCAGCACCTTGGGAACATCAGTGTTGAGCTTAGCAAAGAGAAGATGAATAAATGACTTCACCACCAACTGTAAGCATGTAACAAGTGACAGGCATTTTCCATTTATTTTTCCAAAGATTTTACAAACTCAGTTAAAAGAAAACAAAATGCAGACTTGAAATAAAGTTTACGTTCCTGAGAGTGAAATAGCACACAGTGTAACCACGAGCTGAGGGTAGAAACTGCATCACTGGGAGATGATGACTTGGGTTGTACTGTGTTTTACCCGCTGATGCTGTCTGGTGCAAGAAAGATTTAGTCAAGGGAGTTGCTGTGCTGTGTGGCAGCTCAGGCTGAGATATCACAACCCAGCTTTTGTCACTGGCACATTTGGTGGCCACCACACTCACCGTTCAACTATTACAAATTAGAATACTCTTCAGAGAAAGCTGTGACAAGCTGTGTCGAATAAGCACTTGTTAAAATGTACAGATGCCTAGAATGCCAGTGAAGTCTTAAAACTCTGATCAATAAACAGCAAATACCTAACACCTCTTACACATGTCCTGCTTAGCATCTTAGGAAGACCAGCCTTCCCCAGCATGCCAAGTGCCCTGTAGCCCTCCTCCTCACCCTTTAGTTCCTGCTAAGACCTTGGTCTTTCACTTGCTGCAGGCCAGGTTATTTTGCCAGTTCCAGTGTCATTTCTAGGACACTGGCACTTTCAGAGAGTAAAAGCTGTGGAAACTTCTTCCCTAAAGGGCAAGAAAATTACTGCCTCCCCACAGGCTTTCTACTAAACCATAACAAGCCAGTGTTATTTCAACATTGGTGTCTTTCCCCTTGGTTACAGTAGGTGCAGATCCTTGTTAGTGATCTTGGTGCTAAGTGGAAATGTGCATAAGAGATCAGCTCTTGGGATTATGATTTTGTTAACCCTAGAGACCACATCAAAGACAAAGATAAACAAAATAAATAAGCTAGTAGGTTTAAATGATTATTCATCTTCACAGTTGGGAGCCCCAGGCTCTTATGTTTTTCTGCAGGGTTTGGAGGAAATAGAGAAAATATTTGAAGAGCCATAAGAGGGAGTGTATCTCAGTAACAAAGCCAAAGCTTTGAGCCTCTGCCTCGTGCTGCCCTCTTTGTGGCTTCTTTTAGGCTTCAGTTAATACGGCTGCCCAAGAAATCTGGATTTGCAAATAGCACTTGGTGTTTGAAAGGCTGAGGTTATTTGTACCAACAGCAAACTGTGCTGTGTGATGGCTTTACAAGTCAAAAATGTTCAGCATCCTCAAGTTACTACAATGATAACAAAATCATACAATTTTGTGGTCAAAACATTACTGCTTTTATGAAGATAGAGGTTTTTATAAGCTTTGTATAGCTTCTAGTACTTTTGTGTTTCTCACTGGTAATGAGAACACATTTTATCAGCAGCATATAGTTAAAGTAGAGCTGTACTTCATCTGCTGGGGACACGACAGGTTAAATAATTTCCTATCATCTCACTTGTGCCTCATCCCTTTGGAAGAACACAGGTAAACATATCTTTGGATAGCCTGCAGTGAAATTACTTACTGTGGGAAAAATCAGCAGCAGGAGTAAATACACTGGTGGGTCACCTTACAGAGAAGTCAGTGTGGGGTGCAATAACATGGGCATTTATTCGTCATACCAGGCACTTTGCATGGCTTCTGTATGCAGACTGTCACAGCAGAGGGGAATGCTTAGACAAAGTTTTAAGAAGCAAAGCCTTGCCAGTGAGTCTGGAGATGCAGAAAGGACTCTCCTGCTTTCTAAACTCCTTCTCATGGAAGGGTTTAGGTGCAGCTGAATCCTATCTTAGCCTTGGTCTGTGTTAATGATTTAAATTTAAAGGAATTATAAAGCTATGATTAAACCACTTTGTCCCGCAAGTTTTAATGATGGCAAAACAGATATGTTTATATAAGTGAATTATTTATTATGGCAAATCAACAAACAGGTGAACAGATGAAAGATCTTAATCAGAATTATTACGTTTTAGTAATCATTATTAATATTAATTATTAATATTAATAATTGACATTAATTATTAATATTAATTATTAATATTAATTTAAATATTAACAGTGTAAAAGCTAAAAAAATACTAGTAGAGTATTATATAACAAAGAAATATGGTGCACTGTAACAAAACAATTATATTAAAGCAACTATATCGAAGCTAGCAAAAGAAACAATCATTAAGTAGAGATTGATATCACCATATGAGACAGTGGGCAGATCCCTCTCTTTCTCTTAACCCTTGTGGAGTAACCATGAAAAGTCATCCCTACTTCACAGGAGAACCTCCACACTTCGAGGAAGTATGTGGAAGAATCTGCTATAAGGAAGTTTGGACTGGGCTTTTATCGTTATGAAGGGATGGACTGGTAGTCACAGATTTACAAGGTCACAAGGTCACAAGCCTATCTGTTGCATCTTGTTTCAAAAAAAGGATGTATATTCGAAGTCTGGTAAACCAGAAGGGTCTTAGCATAATTTAACACCAAGACAGCACCCTGGTGACAACAGCTGAACTTGCATGATAGTTTGCATGATGACCTGCATAGGATGCATTATTGGATTTTAGGTCTCTTCAGGATGGACTGTCCTGCCACACACACTGCTGGTTGTAACACCACTTAGCCCTCAGTAAAGAGTCTGTTTTGCAAATAATTGTTCTGCACCCTGGCTGCCTAGACCGGGGCACAATTGCTGTGCAGTGTGAATGCTGAGGAAGGAGTGTAAAATACCTGTAAATCCTACTTTGAGACATTCTCAGCTATTTCAGTGCTGGCTTTCAGATTGCCAGCTCGAGAGAAAGCCCAAAACACCACATTTTTCGAGTCGTAAAGGCTGAATACCAAGAAATAATAATTTTAAAAAAAAATCTTCTGGGTTTTTAGCTTAAACTATGATTAAGTCTGAATATTTTACAAAAACAATCCATACGAAGTGTGAGAGTGATAAGGTACCTTAGACACTAATGCAACATCATGACTGACTTGTGTTAGTTTTTGTGTAGTTCTCCTATGGTGTTTCAGGCTCAGGAGAAAAGAGCTGTATCTCAGAAATACGCCAGAGTTAATCAGGGTTGTGGCAGCATCTGCTTAAGAGAGACCCATAATTGAATCATGCCTAATTAACCTATCACCTCAACAGAAGAGAGTAGGATGTTGGTACCACTACTGAAATGGATGAGAGTGATGGGAATGGAAAGTGGGAAGGATGAGGGAAAGAGAAATAAAGCAATTTGTTTAACATCTAGTTTTATAGCAAATTCAGGAGGAGGGAAGGAATAGACATTAAGGTATATGAATCATTGAATCTCTTCAGACTGTAGTTTCAAAAACATTTGAGCATATTTACATGTTAATCAGTGCATTATTTAGGTCCAAAAAATGTTTTCTCCTTTGTACGGTTTGGGCTTTTTACAGTATTTACAGATTTTTTTCTTATTATCATTACTGCTGACCTAATTTGTTTTTGTTATAATTACAAACTAGGAAAAAACCCTTTGAAAACTAGTGGGCAGAAAATAAAAGCAATGCCAGAGATCTCAAATAGGAAATACAACATCTGTTGTACATTTATTAAATGAAATGCCCACACAAATCAGAATGAGAAGTATTTCCTATTTGAAATAAATCTCACAGATGTACAAAACAAATCCTGAAGAACACTGCTTGATTTAGTATTGTTGTTCTATTTCATGCTATATAGCTAATGTGCAATAATTGCAATTTGTTTCATGCAGTGCCCTGCCAGACTGTTTTAGATTATCTGAAGACCGTTCTTCAGCACCACAACCAGCTCATGGTACCACAGCCAGCAGACCATCCAACTGAGGTAGTATACAGTGAAGACAAGCTACATCTTTTTATGTTTGAAAATTCATTGAAAACATGTAGGCAAATAAATAAGCACTGAAATAATATATTTAGTAGCAAAATATATGTAAAATCTACTGTTAAACTGTTATTCTTAGCTACAGTAATGCCCTAAATGGAAGAGACTCATCATTAGTGTAACCTAGAATGACTTTACTGACCAATACGCAACTCCCTCAATCAGCACCAGCTGCACTTGCCTTGCTTCAGGTAATTTTTCTCTCTCCTCAGAAACATCACTTTTTTGATCAAAATTTAGGCTAGAGCTAGCTTGGTGAAAACTGTGGCAGCACTCAGCAGCTGCTGGTACACAGGGGCTGCAGCCCATGTGTGGGGGTTACCAGCATGTCATACACAGACACAGACGATGTGTAGCCCCGACATGGTTAACACTAAAATACATCTTTTCTTCATTTTGCAGACAGACCCAATTATAGACTTCTGCAAGTCTGTGGAGAGCTCTTGCTTCTCAGAAAACATCCCAAACAAAACGTAGAGTGCAAACAATTTTGTACCTGATACCGAGTTTGGGGATTTTTGTAATTATGGTCTTTTTTAAAGTGGTGCAGGGAAAATGCAGCACATTAAAGTCTTCCCGTTCTCTAGAAGGTAGATGTATAGGTCTCTGTATCAGCTCTGTAACTCATGTTAATTTTGCTCCAGTGTCTTTTTATCCAGGCTTGCAAAAATGCTTGAAATTAAGTGGTTTTGTTGAGACTTTTCTCGTTTAGACTGTCCGTATTTGAGACCCTTGCTATGCATGTTTTCTACATGTGTCATTGTCCATTCATGGAAACAAAATCAGAAGAGGGGAGACTTAGTTGTAGTCTGATCTCCCTTTGCACATGAATGATACAGTGTGTAAGCCTCATATAGTCCAACTTACCATAGTTTCGCTGAAGATACTTTGCAGCAGGTCAGGGTGTGCATCACTTTTTTCCTCCATTCAGTTTCATCCTGTGCAAATTGTATACATATTTATATTTATATATTGTTAATTGTTATCACTCGAATATATTCCAAAGTTTCATTTTCTGTTTTTTAATGCTCTCTTGCTTAACCAAAATTTTCAAGTACTGTAAAAACTGAGGCTGTTCTGTAATGTCCCAGAAGGAATAGCTTGTCACAATGTGACATAATTTTTCCTTCAATTAAACACATAGATATTAATCTTTCATTCATGAGCCTTATCATGTACAAATACAAGCATCAAGGCATTTGTATTTTGGTTCTTCCTTCAGGGTCTGTTTATTTTATTTCTGAGAGGTTTTCTCTTTGTTTTATATTAATGAGTGCTGGACACACTAAACCACATCATATATTTAGTGAGAATGTTTTGCCCAGAAGTGCTTTTCTTTCAAAGGAAGCAATGAAAGTGTATCTGTAGCAGATCCCAGTAATTGTTTAACATAGTAGCATAACACTGTATCATGCCTTTGGAGAAGAATGAGGAAAAATATCCTAAATTTCAGGGGAATAAGAGAGAAGCATTATAAAATTGAGGCTGAGGAAGTTACACAAAATTTATTGCCTTCTCCTCAGTTAATAGTAATGTGAGCTCTCATGAAATCTAGACATTGGGCCCTTCTGCACTCTATTTCCATCAGTGCTGTATACAACATAAACACAGAGGTAGCTTCTAGGATAGCTTGCTGCTTAGCAAAGCTACATATGAGCATCCATCCTTAATGCACAAGAGCAAGCCTGGAGCCTTACCCTGGGCATTGGGCTTGCATTGCATAAGCCCTGCCTGCCAGGGCTTAAAAGAGAAACAGTGCCTACAGAGTTAGCTGCAGCTTGTACTTTGCACTGGTATCAGTAAAAATGGTCCTTGATTCACTAGAGGTTTTTTGTAATAGGAAAAAAACAGGTTTCAGAAATCTAAGGTAGGAAAATAATTGACTTTATATAAAAGGGATGAGGAGCTAGGTGCTGAAAAAAGGAAGTACCAGCATGAGTATCACATGGTCCTGTGTACTGCTGTAGGGGAACAAACCAAGGAAGTACTTGTGTCAACTCCCTTTGGGATACTGTGGTCGTAGTTTCTTTAGCCTAAGAGTATAGCAAATGCCTCCAAAGAGCTTTCCATGCCACCCCTCTGCTCTTCGTCCTTCTCCAGCCCCTTCACCGTTTTAGCAGAGGACAAGGATCTGGACTGGATGGAAGGTAATGTTCCTCCATGTCAGAGCTCTTCAGACTTACTACTGGCTTCCCAGGGGCTTGTGTACCTGGCAAAAATTAAAGCAGCTTCTTGTATCATGAATGAAGGGGGAGGACTTGACCCTGACCCTTCTGCAGTGTTGTGAGGGGACAATGAAATGCAAAGAGAAAGTCCCAAATAATAACAGAGCTAGACTATAGGTGAAGGGTCTTTCTCTTAGGGATTACAAGCTTGGATTTACAAGCTACAGGTGTAATAAAGTGTTGAGTTGTTCTGGGGGGAGTGGCCCCTCAGACAGACAAAGCCCATCTCTTCCTTTATATTTTGGCT
Organism: Pyrocephalus nanus; assembly: GCA_038380795.1. Taxonomy (NCBI): domain Eukaryota; kingdom Metazoa; phylum Chordata; class Aves; order Passeriformes; family Tyrannidae; genus Pyrocephalus; species Pyrocephalus nanus. The sequence continues at coordinate 49,682,816 of CM076264.1, forward strand.
TCCTTTGCAGAGTTTTGCATTTGTCAATAGTTGTCTTTGCCAACAGCTTGCAGCAAGGCAAACAAGTAGCAGATGGTCACACAGGCTCAGCTCCCAGGGATGCTAACCCCACTGGGAGGTGGTGCTACTCTAGATCATACAGATTATCTAATGGCCCCCTCAGCATGGTCCTCACTGAATTCAGTTTTCCATATATTTATCAAGCTTGCAAAAAAAATTAAAAGCAAATACCTGAGGAGAAACTTCAAAGATGCTGTCAAGCTGTCTCCCAGGATGTTATAATAAATATATGAAAGTAGGCAAGGGTAGCCCTTAAAACAGTTTTGAGATATCAAAGGCCTGGAAGTGAGGAGAACTTTGCAGAGGTTGCCCACAAGTGCAGCATGTGGCTGATTGCCTCACTGAGCACCAGACCCTTGTTTCTGTGGCTCACTGTAAATTCCTGTCTAAGCTGGGGGCTATACAAAGAGTTTACTAATTTGGCTTCTAGATTTATGCATTTTGATAAAGAGGTGCAGCTGTAAAAGTGAATGAGTCTCTAGGAGGGTGTAGTTTGGGGGTTTTGTGTATTTAAATTATTTCAAGTATATTAACAGTACCATCTTACATTAATTGGGTAATCCTGGACTATAGCATTTTACAGGCAAAAAGAATTAAATACAATTTAGGTACAATTGACTTAAGAGGGCTTATAAATGTGTGTGGATTATAGGAATCCCCATAATTAGTCCCACAGCATTCATTTAATGTTGGAATGTTGAAGCACACAAATTATGAAGGTTAAAAGCAAAATTTCTTTCCAGTTGACACAGTGGCATTTCTGTAAAGCTGTAATTGGAGTTAATACAGCATTCATTAATAATAATAAAGCTTTTAGTTTCCATAGTTCCTTTATTTATTTTCTTTACATTTTTCACAGTAACATAACTGCTGTCAAGTTTCAGGTGTGTTCTACAGAAGTAATAAATTTATTATAAAAATAGACCAAAAGAATCACCTCTGAAGTAAACTGTCAGCTGCAATGAAGTGATCCATTTGATCACACTCTTCAAAGACCCTTTTTATGCATTCTAATATATTAAGAAGAAACATTATAGTTAAATAATATACCCAGTCACTGATTCTTAACTCTTGAACCCGCTTGTTAAAGTGAAAATTATCAATAACCACCTCTCAAAATGTATTCCTTGTGCCTCACTCAATTTGACTTCTAGAAAATGGAAATGTAATTTTAAAAGTAATCATTTCTCAGTAAAAGCAATGTTCACTTGGGGTTGTGTTTCACTGTCAGTATTGTGGCTAATTAAAAAACATATCTTCTGTTGCAACTGACATTTTTACCTATTTGCCTTGTAAAGTAAGCAATGGAAATATTTCACTTTTCCAGGGGAGTAAGCAGTTGCTGAACAACTACCCTGTCTACATCACTAGTAAACAGTGGGATGAGGCTGTAAATTCTTCCAAGAAAGATGGACGACGGCTCCTGCGCTATCTCATCAGATTTGTTTTCACAACCGATGAGCTTAAGTACTCATGCGGCCTTGGAAAAAGGAAAAGGTCAGTGCAGTCAGGAGAGACAGGTCCTGAAAGACGTCCTCTGGATCCAGTAAAAGTAACATGTCTCAGAGGTACTGCATCTTTTCGCTCAGTGTCCACCATATGTGATCTCATTTCACCACATTGGCTCTGGCTCAGTAGAAGCATTTGGCTGACAGTTGCAGAACTAGAAGGGGTTTTACAGGCAGGTGACAAGCATCCAGAAACCCTCCACTTTCCTTTTATACATACATGCATACATGTATGTATGTATTATATATGTGTTTTGGGTGGTTTTGGATGGGAAAAACAAGGTTGCTTATTTAAGAGAGGAGAAATGCAAGGCCATGTGACACTAATACACTTTAAACAAAGAAGCAAATCCAGACAATCCTGATTACACTCTTTTATAATAAACTGTCAGGGTATTTTTTTAACCCTGATACATAAAACTAACCAAAGGAATAATTGTAACCTAATATGTAGAAGAACACAAGGCATCATTGGTGTTAGAAGCTAACCGAATTTCAGAATAGGTTTGGACATCTTATAGGGTCAAGAACATCTACAGGTTAATTACCTACAAAGTGTATACAAATGTGTTATTAAGAATTTAACTTCTTTTTTGGCGTATTGATGCAACATTGGCTGAAAAAGTTAGGGAATAACTTTTCCCCATGTTTAGCCTGAAAAGGAGGGGGAGTTTTGCAAGCATTTTGCAATGTCAGAGAGTGAGGATTGTACAGTACAGAGAAAGGGTACAGATTGAGAAGAATGTTCTGTACTTTCATTTCCTAAAATTGTTTGAGAGGCCTGTTACAAAAATTTATAATAAAACATACAAACCTTTTTTAATCCCAGTAAAAAACATCTTTTTAGTATCAACCATCTGCATATTACCAATGCACGTGCTTATTATTTCTTTAATTAATTAATAGTTAACTTTTTAGTATTTTGTGAGCACATACATGAAGTTTTGGTTGAACTAACTCAAGAATATTTACTAATCAGTGCAATGTAAAAAGCTATATTTGGTCAGTCAGTGATAAAAATATCTTTAGTCATTCAACTGGAGTTCAAAGTGGTCATATGCATCAGCTAGAGCCTCTTCCCATCTAGGGTAGAAGAATCCAACAGGGCTAAGTAGATAAGATTTGTGATTGGGGTACATTGATGCAACCAGGTAATGAACTCAGATTTTGCATACGGCAAATTAGGCAAAGACGCTCTTTTTGTACTGCAAAGGAATCTTTTAACCAGACCTGGCTACTCTATCAGAGCTTAGCTGAAGGGCAAGTCCATTGCACGCTGTGCCGTAGAGGTCTAGAGAATGATTCAGGGTTCCTGAAGTTTTCCTGAGAACTGAAGGCTAGATACAAGTGCTTTAAAATTTACTAAGTTACTTTAAATTTCATTTAATAATTTACACACAAGCAGAGTGTTGATACCCTTTTCTTCCTCTTTCTTCCCCCTGCCTCCCAAGACTACCAGTAAATCCACCTGAACATAGACTTTTGCTTATGGCCACTCTCCTTTCTGGGGTCCTGGACACACAGAGTGTGGGGAGCGCTCCTTGGGAGAAAGAGGAAGGGTAATTTCTTTGATTTTCAGAAGCTTGAAGAGGAAGCCAAAACTTTTCAGTATCTAAGGACCAGCTAAGGAAGGAGAGTAGACAGCTCTCCCTTTGGGCTTTTGTGCATGGGTGGGAACAGGACAACTTTATCCAGTGCCGAGAGCTGGCCACTGGCTCCTGCCCATTTACAAACCAGGGTAACAAGCGTCTGACTAATTCTCAGCCAATGGCCAATTATACCTTTCCACCATAACGGAGAGTGCAAATTGGTTCTCTCTGCACTCAGAGTAGTTTAAATATCTATAAACATTTCTAATATATTCCTACAGCTGACTGGTGTCTGGAACCAGCTTTAAAACAGACTGGCATGCTTAAATTATAACATTACTCCTTTATGTGGTAACCATTTCTCCGAGAAAAAGACAAGTCTGTGGAGGCACACGTGAGCATAACTAGGAAGGAATTACTGTTGCCTGTGCGGATTTCCAGGGAAATGAATTTAAAACAGAGATTGCTATCACTTTTGCAGCACACTGCTGGAGGAGCTATGCAAAAATCACATCCTAATTGTCCAACAGATGAGATACCTTGCAGGCACAGGAACTCATGTAAAAGCACAGCAGTCCCCGTCTCGAGATGTGGTGACAGTAATGAAGTTACCTTACACCACTTATTGTGCTGTTGGCTTGTCAACAGTAGAAAATAGAATTTAAAAATATCCTGGGACACACAATACTGCATGAGGGAATAACTAATATTACAGAATAAATAAGAAGTTCAGTTTCCATATGAGCTATAGTGTATCCAGTATCTCTAATAAGGTGCCCTCACATTTTAAATTGGTTTGGGATGTTTCAAAGTCCAAAAACACCTATTTGAGCTATGTCTAGCAGTTACAACTCCAGAATTGGTAAGGCACCTTGTGCAAGGTCTAGTATATTACATGTCAAGGGATCTGAAAAATAAATTATAAAAAAATCTAATCATCACATACAAATAGCTGCATGTGGAAGCACCAGCTACTTTAATAGCCAAATTACATGCAGTACAATTCATTTTCTCCTGCATTGAAAACTGTCGGAAGGCTCACCAACTCAGCCCTCTAATCTCATTTAGCTATTTCTAAGGCGAGTTTAGTCTCTGGAAAAATAGGTGTGAAACACAGGGAGAGGAAAAAAGCAGAACTTAAAAGGAAAAATATCCCAAACAGAAAGGAACATCAAACTGAAATAATGGCAGTGACATTTTCCAGCAGGTTGTGGGCTCCTGCAGCCTGCAGGTGCTGAAGCAGCCAGCAGAGGGAGGTCATAAAGATCCACGACAGCAATCACCTTGAGGTATAAACACCAACAGGTTTCAAATTAAATACATCCCGTTCATGTTAGCTTTCACATGTATTGCACATGCTGGATCACAGCCTTCACTTCCAATTAGTTCTTTTTATTTCCACAAGAAGGTATTTTATCTCCAGGTCCCATGCATCACCTATTAGCTCAGGTATAACAACATACACTGCATGTGGAGAAACACACTTGTGCAGCAATAAAATAGGTCCCAGTGGCATTATCATGGCATCCCCCATAAGGCTTTACTTCTGCTTGAGTAGAGCAGCAATATCCCCTTTTATTTCCCGTGAGCTTTTGATGCCTGGGTGATAACGAATGCTGCAAAGACAAGCTGTTTTTTATCCTTGCCTGTTTTCCTGCAGAGTTTATTAGGATGCATTGTACTTCCAACCCGGACTGGTGGATGCCATCCGAAGAGCAAATAAACAAGGTGTTCAGTGACGCGGTAGGACACGCTCGTCAGGGGCGTGCGGTGGGGACTTTCCTTCACAATGGGAACTCATATTACGAAGGGACTGACCATCCAGGATCACAGGATGAAGTCTTCAATAGAGGTATGCAAGATGGATCTGGTGATTGATGGCAGTGAGAACCACCTCATACAACAGTAGCAACCACTTAATTTAGGAGATACTATTTGTTAAACATACTTAACCCTACTGTCATTTAGGAGTCCAAAGCATGTTTGAACACACACTGCGTACATTTCAGCTTCTCCATTCTACCATATCCCTGTTAACAGAAAGAAATCCATTTCAAGTCCTTCTTAATAAGACTTCTCAGTGCCTATTATCCAAATACTTCATAGCACACTCAAAAGAAAAGTACAGTTCATTTCATCTAGTTGTAGAGAAAAGGTCATTAAAAAAACTAAAAATGTCAAAAGAAACAGCAGCTACTGTCTCATCTGCCTATTGATAACAACCCCAGACCTGGACCCAAAACAGCTGGGTACTATTTGCTTTCCCTGAGTAGATGTAAGAACAAGTCTGCACACTTACAACGAAAGAAGAAGTGGTCTCCCATTTCCTAACAGAAAAGAACACAATTATAAATACTACCTTAAAATACTGCACCAGATGAAAAATTCAGGGACTTCCTTAGCCAACTCTTCCAGGAAATTAAGCTTCCGGGTAAAACAGCAGCACTCATCAACAGCAGAATCCTTCAAAGACCCAGAACAATAACAGGCACTTCTAAGAGCTAAAAATTGCATTGTATATCAGATAGACAGTATATTTATCTAGATTTCTAGAGAAGCAGAGTTATCATGACAGTTTTCATTAAAACAAGATTGCTAAAAACAAATTGCCATTTCAGAAGACAGATTTTCCATTGCCTACTGCTATTCTGCAGCCATATTGTGTAGCTTTAGAGGTTTCAAATTGCCTTTTCTTGGTTTTGCTTTCATTTGTGTTTTATATCCATTTGTTGAAAAAGATGAGACAACGTGCTGGTTTTGCTCAGAGTTGGATTCAGGGAGGGGTTGGGCAAGAAGAGCCTAGTTTAGACTTCTGTATTTGATAAACATGCAGTCCGTGCTATCTAAAAACTATAAGAAAAGAGCTGTTAGAGCAGAATTCACAACGGTGCACAACATGGAAGCAGATACCAGCTTTAAAAACAAAAATCAGTCTACTAAAACCCTTTAATTTTAAAGGTTTAGGAATCCATCATCCCTCCAAATTGATGCACTCCAGAAATAGGCAATGCCAAAGAAATTATATCCTTTCCTTTCCACATTGGGGTGTTTGCATCTCCTTACCCTTGTCTGGTTGCTCAGGCCACTGCAGGCATCCTTTGCAGCCTGAACCAGCTCCTCTTGAGACAACATTTCCTCACTGGCAGGTACAGGGAACCGGTTTTTGTAAAGAAAGCTCACTTCACTTTTGACCATCCTTAGTGCTACCTCATCAGCATTGACTCTCCTGAATGCATTTCTCACACTCCCCAGCTTTCCTCACCGCCTTGTGTAAGCCACGAGAATAGCTACTAATCGCTCCTTTTACCCATCTCCTCTCCTTCCCAACCTTCTCCCTGTGCACCAGGCAAGGCAGGAGGCACCAGACCCTTCCTCAGAGATCAGGAAGGGCTCTCTGGAGCACAGCGCTCCTCCAGCCCCAGGCAGGCCGCAGGACTGTGGCCGCCTCTCAAAGCTCAGCTCGCCCACACGATAGCTTCTTCCTGCCATCTGCCTCCTCTTTGCCTGCGGTTGTAACCGGTCTCTCACGGCCCATGGGGCATCTCAGGACACAGGCTTCACCGTGCACTGCCATAGACAGGACCTCACTCAGCCAGGATATGCTTTAGGCCCTTAAATGTCCAATACCTCTCGGTTCATTTTAATTTTTGGTGATTTTTTAGAAAGGGGTTGATAGGCACTCACCGGACCCAAATTAACTAATTTATTTTTTAAAAGTCAATTACCAGTTTAGTCACACAGGACCTCACTAAACCAAGGGGTTTGGAACTCCATCCCCTCACTACAGGCAGGAGGTGACTTTCTTGGAACGGTCAACAGCACATGGTGGCCTCTAGAGAAGAAATTCAGTGTACAGAAATGTCAGCAGTACAGATATCCTATAGTAGCTTTTTGGTGTTGAACTTACACTTTTTTAAAAAGAATTATAATAGAAGATGTTACATTGCTCAGATGGTGTAAGTCTTGCTGGTCTATGTTTAATGTGGTGACACATGCCAGAACTATTTGGTAAAACATGTCAGAACGTGTGAGTCAACATTATACTGTAAATTTGTCCACAGCGATATATATCATGCTGTATTTTTGTAAACATTGTGATGGTTTCCTTTCAGATATTTATTTGTGTGATGTTAAAGATACAAACATTTCATTTTTAACAGTCTCAGAACAGATTAACTGGACTGGACAGACCTCTTATGTAATTACCTACGGATTTGCTGTTATAACCAGTAAGCCTAGCTTTATTTTTAGTGTAAAAAGCATAGCCAACATCCTGGAACCACTCACAATCCTCTACTCTCATATTGTGCAAAATAACCAAAAGTATAGTATCATCCTGAAAGCCACTTTGGCAATAGAAATGGCTTTGCTGGTTTGGACCTTTCTTTACAAACAAAATTTTGCCCTCAACTGCTTATGTGCATTGGCCAGTGACATGAATCATAGTCACAGACAGGCATTAACAGACACCAGCTCATATTTTTGTTCATGTTTGGTTTAAAAGTAACAGAGTATAAAAAAACTTTTCTCAGTTGTCTGTCTTTAATTGCCATCATGACCACTCGACCCCCATATTTCATTTTAAAAACCCCAAGCCTTCCACGACAGCTTATTCCAGTTATTTTTTCATGAGGTATTATAAATTCATACATATTGAAGTGTCTAAATATCCACAAGATGTTAGGTATAATAGTGTGGGACCTGAAATTATAGATAGCACATAAGCCTTTGCAGGGTGAGATATCCATATTTAAGCAGGGTGCTTTGTAAGCCAGCACATCCCTTCCCAGCTCTGGATGCAGACAGCAGGCTTGCAACAGAAGGAAACTGCTATCTATCATGTCACTCCAGGAAGTCCCAGGAGGATAGAGATTCTTGTCTTATCCTTCCATACGCTTTAATCTTACTGTCATTTATGTATCTGCCTTCTCTCAAACTTTGTGTAGCAGTACCGCACGCCCATCTGTGCCAACATGCCTTCGCTATATTTTCTATGACAAATATTTGTGGAGAAACTGTGATTAAAAAATAACAAAAACATTAATCCTGATATTTTTATTGTTATGGTGTAGTTAATTCTATGAATACTTTCTAATGATGATTGTACTGTGTAGAGTAAGTACAGGTTAGGGATAGACCTTTATCAGATATTGTACAAAAAGAAAGTGCATAGTGTAATATAGACTAGTAAGGTTTTTGTGACAATTTCTATAGGATGTGTGAATTGTTTTCTATGTGGCAACACACATTTCTTTTAAAGAATATAAAATCTTAGAGAATTTTTTAAACAGTCAATATTTTTTAATTATAAAGACATTTGTTACCTACAGTTTACTATATCAGGTGTTAATTCTAATTTGAATATTGGTTTTATTACTACATACCTCCAGTTCCATTTGTTCTGTTGCATAAAAATGCACAATAAAAGTTAGTCTCTGGTTAACCTGTCTCTCTCTTTCTCTATGGGCATTTTTGTGTCAGTGTGACAGCCATCTCAACTGGTTCTGACTATAAATATATATTAATAGTTCTGACTATAAATATATATTAAAAGTTTTAGGCTTATGTTTATATAAAAGGCTAGGGCATTTTCTTTTGCATTAAATGCTTGTTTGGTATGACACACTGGCAAGCACAGTGCAAGATTATGAAGAATTCAAGTATGAATATAAATCATTTTCATCTCAAAATACAACTACATGTGCTGGTTAGAAGACTGTTCAAAGGAGGTGCCCATCTGCAATCTTAAGGCCTGGATTTTCAAGCAGTGAAGTTTAAATCCCATTTTAATTCAAAATTCAGTGATGGCTGAATGTAATATCTCCTGTTCTCTTAAACACTTTAGAGAGTCCTGAGTCCAGATAATCTGTAGAGGAATTACAGTGACAAACATTCAGCATGGCAAACCCCTTCTGCTGGGCTCTGAAGCAAGATGGGCCTGACTGCAGGCTGGTGTCAGCCATTTGAACTGGTTGCCAAATATTGCCATAATAAAACAACACTTTTCAGTGCCTGTAATGCTCCAAAATTGATTGGGATTGAACAGGTATTTTATACATATGGGGCTTCAGCCTGCTGTATTTGTGTGTGTGTGTGTGTGTGTGTGTGTGTGTGTGTAATTAGTGAAAATGGTTATTAGTAAAACCCTTACCAAAATAATTTCAAGTGATTCTGAGAAGTGTAGGCAAAAAAACCCTGTATTAATCCTTCTGGGGGAAAAAAATATAATTAACTTCTTTTTGAAAAGCTCTGACTTCCCAGACTCTTGGGCCATGGCTGGAGGGTGGTTCCAAAGGCAGGACTGAACAGGAATGGGCTGTGGGGAAATCAACAGGGTGAAGAGGCAGTAGAGGTAGCATAGAAAGCTGGCAGGGAAGGAGAGCATATAAGTAAGGAAACGGAGGCAGCAGCTGGGTTTGTGAAGCTTTAAAAGAGAGATTAGGCCTAACAGCAGAGCCTGTAAGAAGGTGATAATCATGAGAGTCAGCACCAGGCAGAGAGAAGGGGTAAGAAAGAGGTACCTGGGATGGTGGAGAACCAGGGATGCAAAATAACTGAAGGGGAACAGGCAGTACAGATGGAGGCTGTAATTCAGTAATATCACATTTTGTCACCCTTCCACTAAATACCTCGTAAACATACTAATAAGGCAATGGTCAAACTGTGCTCCTGCTCTGCCACAAGGCTGGTCCCCTCATAAGCACAGCCCACCTGCTGGCAGTTACATCCTTGCTGAAGCACTAAGATGTTCCCAAAGAGAACCTTTAAGGCCCAAGTCAGACACTGAATCTCACACATATGAAAGAATTTAGTTTTTACCTAATTTGATTAGAACAGGCTGAGATTATAAAAATCTTTGTAATCTTTTTTTAATAGGACTACTGACACTGTGAAGTCTTGCCCTGAGGAGTTCAGATAGGCAGGAATGGCTGCTTTCTCTGCCTCCTTCCCTCTACTCAGGCACTGACTGAGTGTCAGAATAGGAAGTGCTTCCATCACAGTGGGGAGACTGAAACATCAGGCCCAGGGAACACAGCAGGAGGCAGCATGTTTCAGCCCGCTGTGCTCAGGACTGAGACAGTTATACCTTTTCTTTCATAGGGGTTTTGTGAAGATTAGTGTTACAGAAGAACCAGAGCTATAGTGCTAAGCACAACAGAAAAACCCTCGAAGACAGCAACAAGCCTGCAGGGTAGTTTGAGTGCACAGAGTACATAAAGCAAGGCCAGATCAAATGAGGATAAAACAAATACCAAATAACTGATAAAGTAGCAGCATCCTCCTGCAGGAGGCTGGGGTGCTGGCCAACAGCAGCAGTGTAGAGCAGCCATAGGGACCCCCAACCACAAGGAGACTGAGATACACTTGCACAGCAGCATTTATTTTGCTCTCTCCTAACATCTGAGTTCTTGAGACACTGCCTTCACAATGTTCTCTTATCACAGCTTTGTGATTAACTAGCTCATGCAGCATGGACAACAATGCATGATGAGTACTGACTTGCAAACTTTAGCTTCTGTTTGTAAACATGCACATAGATGGTATTTCAAAGAGAACGAGAAAGAAAGAACTCATCTTTCCTTACACCTGACTCTTACTTTTGCTCACTGCACCATGGGTAACTACAAATGTTGCCCAAGTGCTTCCTCAGGAAGAAAGCTCCAGGTGACAACTAAACGAATCTTAAGTTATTGATAGTGCAAACCAATATCACTGATGTGAGTTGACCACTCCCTCAGTGGGGCCTATTTAAAGCAGAAGCTCTGCCTTGGTTACTTCCTAGCAGCAGAGTCCCTTGGATTCCTGAGCAGATCTCTGTACAGGGACCTTGCTCCATGAAAACAAAAACCCTCCTACACAGACTCTTCAACATCTTAAAAAAAAAAAAAAAAAAGCAGCTTCTACTGCAAATTTATGGTGCTAAGGGGAAATAAAAGCCACACCAGTAGATTAATTACCTGAGTCAAGGGGGGAAAAAAATCTGACATGAACCTGCACAACAGTGTTGGAAAAAAAGCTAAAAAAACCTTTTGTCCTTAAAAATGCTTTAAACTTTCTCACTCATCTGACAGATATAATTGCCTCAACTTAGGCTGTCTTTGTAGGAAAATGGAAAGAAACGGGTTTGCTAATGACTCAAAGTAGTTTCCCATTAGAAAAGTTAATATTAAATTTTGTTCCTATTTAGGAACAGGGTCAATAGTACAGCAGAAAAAGTCTAATTAAACCTTTCAAAAATGCCTAGTAGTGTGAGTGAAAAACTGAAGGCTTCTTGCAAAAGGATGTGAACCTGAAAGCCAACAACTGAACTACTTATTGAACTGATGGAAGCATGATTTTTTTTTTTCATTTTCTGAATGATAATCCAAAATGAGAAGCAGAGAAGCAAGCAGTTCCAACACAGTCTCTCAACAAAAGGAATGTGAAGGAAACACCCAGAGTACCTTTCCCATCCACAGCATCAGGAAGACTATTCCAGGGCGAGACTAATTTCCAAGAAAAAAGTTAACCTTGGCACATTTGTAAACCCCCCAAATGCTAGATAGACCATCACTGTGCTTCTCCCTCAATGATCCAGAAGCATCCAACTGCCTACCTCGCAAATAGAGCTCCTGGAACACAGATTTTGCAATTAGTCTTCCTCACCCAAACCCCTTGTTTTGAACTACCTGGAGACTGAAGTTCTACAGCAGAGGTCAGAACCAAGAAAACCAGTGCAAGGCATAAAGGGGAAGGAGCAGAATGAGTTAAAGCCACAGCCTTACTGAAATGTGTTTCATCAAAATTTCCAAATTGTCCAAATTCATTTGGATCTTCTTCCACAGTATTTCATTTTTATTTTTGCTGAGATCTCAGTTCTCTTTCGTGAAAAATATGATCAGTGAGGTACAAATCAACAGCCAAAGATACATACAATTATAACTTGCAAAGACACAGGTTCATATATGAATGTATCTGTATGTGCATCAAATGCAATATGGGTTTTCTTTATGACTGCCTTGGAAAAAAAACTAACCAGCATTTTGACCCTAAACTTAGTGGTTTGTGTTATCCAGAGTGGCCTGATTTATTTCAGTGGTAAACTGCGTTTCAATCAGTATTCTGGGTGGGGAAAAAAAAAAAAGTATTTCTCTAAAACATTGAATATCAGTTTAAACTAGATACTGAACAACATTTAAGCCACCTCATTTTCAGGAAGGAGAGTCTAGAAAAGATCCTATTATGTTTCAATTCAGTAACAGAACGGAAGGAGTCTAAAAATAAAAAAAAAAAAAAAATCACAACAGAGCTTGCGTAAATCAATATAGGTAATTTACTAGAAGCCAAGCTGTCATAACTTCAGTGAAGGCAGAAATTATGTCCCTTTTCCTAAGGTTTTTAAAAAAATTTAATTGCAACCCTAAGGGAAGGTTTACTTTTCATGATATTTTAATGAAGTCCCTCATAAAATACTAGGAAAGACAGACAAAATTCATTCTTGAACAGCACTGTTGAGATCACCTCCAACCAGTCAACTGCAAAGTCCCATTTCAACCTATTACCCACGACTTAACATGATTATTTAAGAGTGGCCTTTCAACAAATACCACAAATGGTAAATAAAGTATTTTGAAGATTCCAAGTTACATCATGTGAAAAGACAGAGCTCTCTCCCTCTTTCGAAAGTAGCTAATACCACTTGCCTGGCTATTCAGACAGCCCAAAAGACAGTCCAATATTTGGACTTGACCTCAAACAGACATTAGAAAAGGCCTTAAGTCTGTTCTGTCTCTGCTCAGGAAAATCTTGGTTCATTAGGAAAACAAACAAACAAAACAAAACAACAAAACATTCCTTGAAAAGAGGAGTCTCTTAACTATGAAATGAGACATCTTTAGCAATCAGGACATTATGCTGCATAGCCAAAATCTTTCCTGCAACATGTTGCTTGACCACCTTACTTCTGACCACCATACAGACAAAAAGGCCAGAGTTTTTTCAAGTTTCTCAGGTTTCTGGCATTTTTGACTCTTCTTTCCAACCACATACAGATTTTTTTAGCCAAATCACAAGTAGTTCTTTCTGTAACTGCATAAATCACCAGTTTTATCAGTATTAGTGATAAAAAGCAGCACTTTAATGAATTGGAGAGTATGTGAAATCCCTTCTAAGCTGACTGATTTCAAGCTTTTTCTTAAGAGGCTTGGACAGCTTTGCTGGGATTGTGAAACTAAAGTTACTATATGAATCTAACACATAAAATCCACCTCTTCAGGGATTTTTTTCCATACCCTTGACTATACAGAGACATGCAACACATCTGTATTACCAACTTTCTTCATTTCATCCTTACATCTGGATCGGGACAGGTAGTCCAAACAGGAGGCAGTGCCAGTGGGGCCTCTAAGCCAGGTAAAAAGAGCTTTCTCTGTACCGGGGAAGAAACTGCACTCTTTTGAGGATGGGGATAAATAGGATGAAAGGCAGAGTTGCCATAAAGTACAGAATATTAACAGAGTGTGGCTATACTGGGCATGTTGCTCCCTCACCAAGTACATGATATTTAACACTGTCAGCATCACAAAGGCAGACTGAATAACTAGTACAAATAGATGGATATAACTTTTGTTTTGCATCCATAAAACAGTTATATGCATCTTGAATTCAGAAATGTAACAGCCATTGTTAGCACTTACCTTTAAAATAAAATTGCTTAAATTAACAGAACGCAACCTTTACTGGCTATGTAACATTTTACTGAGTAATTACAAGTTCCAGACATGATACAGAATGTACCGAATTCAAGTATAATTACAAAACAAAGAACATATGCAGATAAGTATTTAAATGTCTACATCTCACAAATCAAAATGACTTCCCCATACTAATATGGAGTAACCAAGACACAGAATGAAAAAGCCAATACACCAAAAAGCAAGAAGGGCTACTGGGGGAAAGGAGGAGGACATGAGGGAGGGTGGTGAATTTGATTAAAAGGCTGCATGGAAAAATAGATTTCAGCTTTGACATTGCCCTTTGAAAATTCTACCACCAGTGAAAATCCTCACTCTTGAGTTTCAAATTTAATACAATTTTGGCAATAGCCAAAACACGTTCCAAATGCTTTAGGCATTTTTTAAATGCTTCTCACTTAGTCCTTCAGCATATTTAATTTGAAAAGAAACTTAAAAAATCCCCTTTATATTACATCATATATACATCATTGCAGTGTTTTTCTTCTGACTTCAGATTTGAAGGAGCTGATCACAACCTCAGAAGTTTTAAATACAGTCTAAATTTAGTTTACAAAAATCAAACTTATGCTAGATTGTGGACCTGTATTCCACTATTTTACCAGACATTTTCTTCCCATAACAGCACTTTGAATGATGGCTATACAAAATTCTGACTGGGTTTACTGTTAGTATAATACTTTTAAAAAGTAACCAAGACTCTATTTTAATTGGTGGCTTTGATTTACACAGAAAAAAAAATGTACACAAGTATTTTACGTAATATAGAATATTTTCTGCCTATCTATAGTAATCTGCTATATTATTTGTCTGTGGTATTTAAAAAACATACATTGTTTTCAGATTACATTTTAAATGTTTTAGCTACTTTTCATAATGTTATTCAATTAGAAATCTTGTTTATCCACAGATATTTAAGCAACTTGAAAAATACAGACTAATGTGTTCACCAATGATTACAGTCCACTACAAGAATTCTGTAGACATTAGAAGAGAGCACCTTTTTTTCCATAACATGTTCAGTATGGTTCAATCATTTCCTGTCTAAAAGAATTCATTCATTTTCTCTTTAATTCACTCCAGCTCCCATTTCCACAATTAACATTCCTCACCATCCACTCACCAAACACATACCTCACCAACAAAGCTCCAGACTGAGATTACACCATCACCCTTAGTTGTTAAACTAAGTTTTCAGAGGACAAACAAGTTTGTACCAGCAAGGCTGAACACCATATTAGGACACAGTTAAACAGAGGCACACTGATTTTCAGTACAGGAAAAAAACCATGAGTTTTTGATGGGGGTGGGAAGAAGGAATTACCCAACTATAGGAATATTGCTAAAAGAAAATGTCCCACTACCTAGTTTTATGCATTCTAATAAAATATTCATTTCCTAACTGTTTCTTTCTTCTCCAATCATCATTTCTCATTTCTGGACAAGTTTTTTAGGCTGTGTTCATCCCTTCCTTTTCCCAAGTGCTCAGTATCTTGGGTCTTTTTCCTTTTTCCTTCTTTGTATTCTTTTCTATTTACCACACACTTTTAGTTTGTTTTCTTTTGCTTCAGCAAACCCTGACTGACTGCAGTTTCTACAGTCCATACAATCACTTAGAGCTCCTGGTGCATTTTATTTTCCTCAAAGGACATGTATTTTAAAAATCTGACTATCATGCTTCAAACCCTGAATTCCTATTTCTTTTTTTTTTTTTTTTATGTAATAAAGATTAGTCTACTTTTGATCTTACTTATTTGTATCTCACTAACAAGAAAGGAAAAATTACTTAAGCTGCACAATCCCTCTACTAAAAAAAAAAAAAAATCTTTTTGGTACACATTACGCAGGTAAACTTAGACTTGAAATTCATTCCTGGGAGAAAGATAATCACTTCAAAATTTTATCTTTTACAGAAAAAAAATACAGAAAAACATATTATTACCATCCAGCCAATCTGGACTTTAGCTACATTAAGATCATTCAGTATACTGGAACACTAAGACAATTTTTTTAAACATCGCAAGTTTTACAGAATTATGAGACACTGCACAGCATGTAAGCAATCTTCCACAAAGCAGAGAGGCCAGTATTATTTTGAACACAATTTGAAAAAACAGAACGTGCAAGGCCAGTCTACAAAAATAAATTTTAAAACACCACACATTAATTGAAAAAAACCTAGAATATAACTTTATTGTTAGGTAAATCCCTACCACTTTTCTTTAAAATCAACAAAAAGAAGTCATCATGTAATTGCATTTATGATAAAGAAAAAAATCCACTCCTCCACACTTTGTAAGTTTTCTTTAATTCTGAGGATTCTATAATGTAAATATATTTGCTAATAATTAAAAAAAAAAAAAAAAACAAAAAAAAAAAAACAAGCAAAAAAACAAACCACATTAAAACAAAAGCAAACTTAAGTCCTGGACCCACATCACCTCAAGTTTTTGACTATAAACACAGTTAAAGAAAAAAGCAGTAAAAATATCAAATGTGTTAAAAACAATCTGCAAATTGTAACATAAAAATTAAAATGTAACAGCTTGGAATTACTTTTCCTTTCCAACCTGACAGGCTCCATGAATCAGTATTTTCCATCCTGCATGACATGTAAACTTACAAGGTACTGCTGAAACCAGTCTGCGTGCCTTTTTGTGCTACATCACCATCCAGGGCACTTTAAAAATGGAACTAGGTCCTCAAACTGCTTGACTGTAATGTACTAAAAAACATTCAAGTTCTGGCTTCTTAAATTTATCATACTGTGTTGCTATAATCAATAATGTAACTGGGAAAACAGGAACTGAATTCTGTCTTGGAATACAAACAGAATGTGTGTGGATGGGTATTCTTCTGATGCAAATAAGGAAATCAGGACCAGAATTCAGATGAATTACATCTCCGATGAATTAAAAAAAAAACCACAACATTTTTAGAGGCTCTTGTAGTAGATGTCTTGTAAGAATATAGACTCATGTCTCCTTTTGAAAACAATATGGGAACCCTTTGCTATTGACATAACATTTACTAACCTCAAAGGGAAACTTCTGCCCTGCGAAGTGCTTACTGGCATTACTCATTCATCAGTAACTCCAGCACACAAACCACTTCGATCACATTGGCTGTCTTCACTAACCTCCACAGGAAGAATATTTTCCCAGTTTTACTTCTCTTCAGGTTTTTAAGATTTCTGGAATGACTGGCTTACTAACATGTTTATTCAAATTCAAAATCTATATAAATATTCTAGGGAAAAGAAAACAGGGTATGCGTCACCAGATTCCAGTGCTCTTCATGAATAAGACTAATGTCAGCACAGTGCATATTGAGATGAGATGAATTTTACATGGCAGGGTGAGGAGAAAGGTAAATTATTTATAAAGTGCCTTATTTATTTGATACGGGAGACTTCCAAATTATCTTTAAACTGCATTTCAAATCATCAGGCTTAAATATACTAACTAGTTCTACAATAGGAGAACACCAGATAAAGCAAGCTTTATTTTGAATTAGCCATATTAAGGTATTATGCTATAAAGAAGCCACCAGTGAATAGGGATTATGGACAAAGATACTGAAAAGATCCTTTCACCCACAGTTACTGTATGGGAAGCCCTGTCTGCAACTTAACCCTGGAATGTTTTTCTACTTAAAATGACCAGCATGCAAAGTGCTTTGCAGTTGCCAAAAAGGCATGTTATTTCAAATTCTCATAATTCACTGGTAAGTGACACTTAGTATGAAAAAACACATTCTAAAAAGCTTTTAGTCAAATCTGGACATATTGGTCTCCACAATTATTTGCTGCAATGTTTGTAATTTAATCTTAAATTGATTTTTGAAGACTTGTGTTTCATACCAACACTATTCTTTCAGCAAGTCAGTCATTATTCAGCAACTGAGTTACTAGGATGGTCTTATTACTATTTCTCACCCATAAGCAAATTTTATTTTACATTAAAGTGCATAAACAAATTTCCTCAGTGTTATTTATATACAGTTATTCCACTTATATTTCAACTTTGTGCTCAGTGCTCATGGCCTTATTAATAAAGACTGAGTCTCAAAGAATCTGGTACAACTTGGGTACCTACTGCAGAAAGCCTTGAGGCCAATTAGATACAGCACTAGAATTCCATATTTCAAAGTTATAAACTAAGCACTTATCTCAGAATTGTTGAGGACCACTGATAGAATTACTTTACTTTCCGAATCAAGTACGGTCAACTTTTAAATAAGACAAAGTAGTTTTGAATTCAGATAACAAATAATATCTAGAGGTAAATAAATTAAAAATACAATGTATTCATTTGTTTAATTATAAATAGTTCATTTTTTACTATTGTATATTCCAGCTACATCTCTTGCATCTTCTAGAAAAGACCATATCTGGCAATAGAGCTTATTAAAATATAAAAAGCCAAACATGCCAGGTAACTTTTAATAAGCACTATCATAAATATCTCCCAGATTACATCTGAAGATAATTACAAATAAGAAAACAAATGTCAGAGCAGGGAAAAAAAAAAAAGAACAAAACTTAAGAAGAGGAAGTGCACCAAAATTTGTACACAGTAATTTTTCACAGTAGCTTCATATACTCTGGCTAAACCCATACAGCTGGCTTCACTGAGGTGAAAAATCTTATTTTTCTGAAGTGCAGTTGGTAATCTTGGTAATCATAATGGTGGCAAAAAGCAGGTTTCCAGGTCATGGTACTTGAGAGAAGGCCAGCGCCCATTTGGAAGAATTTATCTCATAGAAGAGTAAAACTATGACACAATCGCACAATTGAAATAGTTTAAGATTGGCAAGTTCCACTGGAACAAACTCTTCCTAGCTAATCTTAATATCTCCCAAGAACCTTTAATGATATCTTGAAAGAAACTAAAGAAGTGCAAACTGACTGCAAAGGGACACAAATGGAAAATCTAAGTGTGTTGTATAGTTTCAGGCAGCTGTATTTGCCTAACTAAACCTCAAGTCTTAAGTTCTGAATCACAGTAAATATACTCGGACAGACTCTCCTGTGGAATTTAACTCAAGTAGCTTTTGAAAACTGATTTTGCCATGGAAATTTTTGTCTGCAAGTCTAGCACTCTTCCAGAAACAGAAGCAGTGCTAACAGTCCAAGAAGCCTACAGCAAAAGTAAGCGAGGTATGGTGCTGAGGTCACTGCAATTTCAGAAGCTTTTCAGCCCTTTACGTGGCTTCCTTCCAAAGGAGTAGCAACCCGAAGATTTCTCCTGTTCAACTCTATAGTATCTCCAAATCCACATGACGAACATCAGGATTTCGTTGCTGAAATAAAATTTTTAAAAAATATATGAACATATTCACATTTTTGCACATAGGTACCAATAATGTATTTCTAGTATGATGTTGGCAACTGGATACCAAATTCCCTTTTGGGGTAACATAGGGACTATTTTAAAATGAGGAAGAGCTTCAAACATTGCCCATACTATAAGCCATGTTTTGAAGCCATGTTTTTATTTGACAAATACTTCTCAACATCACAGATAAGTTAGTTCTTATGCTTTAAAAGGTATGAAGCAGCTCTTGATTTTAAAAAGGCAGTTAGGTTTTATATAAAACTGTCCAAACAAACATATATATATACACACACATATCTCACTTTCTTAACAGGTACTTTCCTGAATAATGGGTAAGATTGCTAAAATGATTTGTGCTATACCACTAAAGCTATTTATAAACATTCCAAATACTGTTTCTATTAAGAAATATGCATTTTCTGATATTGTAGAAATATGTTATCATTATTACACTGATTGTATAATTCATAAGAAAGTCACTGACTTCAAAGTCACCCAGTATGTGAACCTGACTAGCGTATTTAGTAAAGCATATTCAACACCAACAAAATCACTGAAATCCCTACCTATACCAAAAAACATTATTCACGTTTATAAAACAATTAGTCATGATCCTACTCCTTAAAAACCATGAAGAACTGATTCTGCTGGTGCAACTAAATTCAAAAATATTTTGATTTTTAAACTGCACAACTGCAGAGACAGAAACTAAAACTAGAATATTTATCAAGTGTAATAAGCAACAACAGACATGCTCTCGAGTAGTGTCTCATGGCCAGAAAAAGCAGTCATGGCAGGACTATTTGTCTGGCAGTCAGTATACTTGTAGTTCTGAATTCATGCCAGAAAGATAAGATTGACAGCCACAATATACCTGTAAAATTAAAAATGGAAACAATCCTTTGTTGCATCAGCCAAAGGAAATTTAAATTACAGGATGAAAAAAAATAAGGAAGTTGAGAAGCTTGTGAAAGAGGTAAACACTGCACTGCTTCAAAAAGAGCAAAAGATACTGAGTAACATTCCCATCCCACAGATACTTGACACAATCCTAAGCACATATTAAAAAAAAACCTGAAATCCGTTTTTATGCATCCAAAACTGAATTCAACAGCCTATAAATAATCTGACTTCCTGAGAATACAGTAATAAAGACGAAATCAGGTCTATTTAATGAAAATAGTGTTCTATGTTGGTATAAAATGAAACAAAATACACAACAAATGGATCAGTGGCAAAGTAAGGGTTTGCTGGTGGTCAGAACTTAGTTAATAATACTATAGGAATATTAACCCCTTCTCTCTCCCATATTTACAAATGAAATTCCAAGAAGTAGATGCAGTGATACTGTTTAAAATATATCACAGAATAAGCACTCCCTATTAAGCAGTTAAAATTTACCTTCAGGTCCTTTTCAAGTCTGTCTACTTCAGCTCCCAGCGTGTCAATGATATTCTCACCATGCTTAAGCATGAAGGCTTCTAATTCTTCAAGGGTTTTCACTTGCTGAATTTCCTAGGAAGGAATTAAATTTAAGAGATTGAGATGAGGGAAAGAAAATAAAGGAATAACACTCCAGAGGGTCTTGACATATTTCAAGAGGAGAAAAAAGAAAAAAACAACTAAACAAAACACTTCAGCTTTTGCCATTTCCTTCCAAACATCATCTGTTCTTATGTCTCAAAGACACAGAAGAGTAGCATCTATTCAATGGAAACAGCTGGCTCTACCATTACACCTGCATATGATATAAAACCTTCTTCTATCTTTAATTGATTTCCTCCTTAATTTTACAAGTAAGTTTAGAGAATTTAATTCATTTTCTCAAAGTTTCTAGAGTATTCATGGCTCACAGCAAGGCAGATCAGGGTACCCCTGTGTATTCTTTCCCCATTTTCATACATTCTTGCTATTTCATTACACTGTCTAGTCTGGGCATCACATAATCAACTCATCTGAAAATCCAAAAGAATTATTACAAAATGCTGCTGTAAATACAGCTCCTCCATAGTATCAAAAACTTGAAGATAGTTGACAGGAACTCAGACTAGGAGACCCACAGCAAATCAAACGGAAGGAATGAAGTTAAGGAAGACAGGATGTTATACACCACCCTCCAAAAAAATAGACATCAGCAACATCAAAGCAGGTATTACAGTACTGCCATAGAATCATACAATGGTTTGGGTTGGAAGGACCTTAAAGATCACCCAGTTGCACCCCTGCTGCCCTGGGCAGGAACATCTTCCACTACACCAGTTGCTCAGGGCCCCATTCAATCTGGCCTTAAAATACTTACAGGGATGGGGCATCTGCAGCTCTGAGCAGGCTGTTCCACTGTCTCACCACCCTCACAGTAAAGAAATTTTTTCTTATATCTAATTTGAATCTATCATCATTCAATTTAAAGCCATGACCTTTCCTTAGCAATCACACCCTAAACTGGCCAGAAGCCATCTGCCCTGTAATATCTCAGCCATAGTTCAGGCAATACAGCTGCAGTATGTTCAGGATAAATCTGTTATTGCAAACAGATACAGTAGCTACTAAATAGTTAATTCTTCTTGTGTATATAATTACAACACAACACCAATTTTTTTTTCCCTTCCCCACTGCTCTAAAACTGAAGAGAAATAGTGTGATTAAGGAAGTTTAAAAGATCTCAACCACAACAGCCCATGACTATGATCACATCAAGTCTAACAAGAAAAAAAAACAGGTATCTAAATGACAGCTTTTCAACAAATATTTCACAACTGTAGGAAGAGTTGACAGCAATGCTAGTTGAATGAGCTGGTTATTTGAAAATGTACAGATCAAAAGGCAAGCACGATGCCTGCCTTTGACTTTGCGTGGCTGAGTCCTACTCAAAGTGGCTGTCCTTCAACAAGGGTTTTATAGCTGACAGGACGTTATCAGGTGAAATAACAATGACCTCCATAAGAAACAGTTGCCAAACTAGAAACAATCGACAACATCTTTCGCAACAATATTAGAAGTATTGGAAGAACTAATGAAGGTTGTATGCAATCACCCAAGGGAATAGCAGGTAAAGAACAAAAGCTAACCAAGCCTTTGCAAAGAAGACTAGCTTACTAAACAATGGCAACAGGAAAGCAACTGGCAATATAAAACCAAGCAAACCTGCAGTGCCTCAGTGGTACAAAGCTCTTCCTCTCAAAAATGTCTTACACTGAAATCCAGTTATTGCACTATATATACATGCATACTTTCTTATTTTGACATTACATGTTTTAAAAACTTGGACACTGACTAATGGTTTAAAAATTGCGATGTAAAATTTAAACTCAGATAACTTCTAAGCTGTGTTTTACAGACAGACATAAAATGCAGACATCTGACATCTTCATTTCATTTTGAAAGGGTAGCAAAGAAATAAATCTTGTAGGTACACAAGCAAATGTATATATAGAAGGTATCAGTGAAAACTGGTAAGCAAGCAAAACATAATTTATTATTTACTTCTGTTGTGGTTTTGCCCACCAGCCTATCCCTGGGGCTGAGAATGGTTTTGTCCAGGTGATTTCCGGACAAAAAACCAATAAAAAAAAATTCAGTGACACCTTTGCTAATTACATCTTTAAGAAAACGGAAGAGAAGACTTGTTGCGCAGTTGAAATTAGGAATAACAGCCATGTAGAAGAGCAGTGGACCCGAGCAAGGCCAGACTCCCTCCCCACCCAGCTTGGGCCGGGGAGGGGGGGGGGGGCAGGTGTAGCACTGAAGCCTTCCCTTTCTCTCTGGTAAGAGAGTGAAGAAAAAAAAAAGTTTAAAAGACTGACTACTTGGATGAGAAAGTGCTGTGGAAGAATTCATGAGAAGGACTTCATGAGAAGGACTGAGGTGAGGCAGAGTCCTGTTGAAGACTTTGTGACCCTTGAAGAGAACGATGCTTATGCCAGAGCAAGGACAGCTCGGATAAGCTTAGGATCTCAGTGAGAGAGATCCATGCTGCTACTGGAAATTTTGTGACATCAAGGACTGTTTCTCCCATGGGGAGGGACCTCCATAGGGAAACAGGGGTGAACTCTTAAGCCATTATCCCCTGTAACCCTGTGGTGAAGATCCATAGTAAACAAGTGTCCCCTTGCAAGCCTATGGAAAGAAGACCTTTTAGGACCTGGGTAACCCCCAGCCTTCAGTCTTAGCCCAGGAGGGTTAAGCTGCTGCTACTGAAGATTTATTACTGGAGAGAGAGAGAGCTGGAACTCCGAAAATAGAGAATAAGACTGCTTCTCCTCCTTGGACTGGTATAAAGGAAGGAGGAATATTTCTGTAAATATATAGCACTTTAACTTGAGTAGAAATTGTTGTAGATATAATTCTTTAGTTTTTAACTTATTAGCAGTTTTTATTTCACTAATAATAAATATTCATACTATTTTCCCCAAATCGTATCTCTTTGGTCTGCATAAACCTTCTCTCAACTAGTAGTAATTGGGGGGGGGAGAGGGGGGGGAAGCAAATTAACCCAGAACAAAACCACGACAACTTCATACTTCATTGCTTTGCCATATAGAATCCAGCTAAGAGCAGTTTTGCATTTCTATACTGAAAAGAGGGAATAAGAAAAGCTACTCGGAACTACACTACAATCAGACTGACACTTCAAGATGTTTAACTGTTTAACGTTATCAAAATGCTAAATCACATGATGCAAGCAATCCATATTCAAGCCAAGCCTGAATGGCCAGATCTGTAAAGCCTAACACTGCATCATCAACAGCCAAGGCAAATGGCTCTGCCAACAAAGGTGTTTATTTGCAGGTGACAGGCTTCTAGGTTTAACTATAGATCTTGTAATTCAATAAAAAAGTTATTGGAATAATTATAATCTCAAAAAAAATTTTTTAAAAGTCTGTATTTTCTAACAAAAAATAAATTAAAAAATCTGCCCTGCTACCCAGGCCATACTCAGCCCAAAAGCGGCTCTGTTTCAGCAGCACATTACAGAATTTCATGTACAGGCATTTAAACACTAACACAAAGTAAGAACATCTGCAACCCTTCAAAATGAAGAAGTGAAATATATCTCACCTACTTGTAAATCTTGAGTTTAGACATACTTGAAATTGGAACGTATCAAATACTAGGGTTACAAAACCATTTTTTAAACATACTTGTAGCAGCTGTTCGATGTCTTGCTTTTCCAGGTAAGACCGAGTAACAACACGTCCATCAAAATCTACTTCTGCCTTGAATCTCACTTTGCTCATTCCCATGTCTGTAGCTTTAACATCATGAATTGCTCTGAAACACATAAATTTTTAAAGAAAATGTAAAATAACATAAACCAAACTACTCTGATGTTAGTAATACTGTCACAGAAAAATGATCCTTTTAAAAGGCCACTGTCTTTAAAAAAATATCCTCATTTTGCCACCACACTCTTCTATTAAATACTGATTTATATTTAACTGGTTATACCATTTCCACAGGTTTCTGCAACACCAACACATCTATAAATGGCTCACTGTAATAAAAGACAGACTACAAGAAACATCGCAGATTTAGAACTAGTTCAACAGTATATTTAGAAAAAAAAAAATTCCACAATTAAAAATGTGAGAACTTCCCTACTCCATGTTAAAAGTTTACCTTCACCTTATTTGTTACTGCACAGAAGTTCTTTTGTGTATACATGACACTATGTAACCATCTTTAAGTTCCCGTAATTCTGAGGTAAGAAATGTATTGTTATTTACTGAAAGGAAACACTGAAATTATAGAAGTGTTCTTTCCTACACGTGGTAAAGGCATGAACCTCTGAAGAGTTTTCAGATACATTTGATATAAGACAAAGTTATGGATATTGAGTTTGGAACTCATTTTTGATCATACTGAATAGCTGATCATGACTTACCAAAATACAACTGTCTGTAAATGCTGAAAGCGTATATTTATTTAAAGGTTTTTAATCAATACTAGAATATGAAAGCTGAAATATGTTTATATTTTGGTTCTTTGAAAAATTCTTTTTTTTTTCTATAGCACAGTTTGCTATATCAACTCAGTCATGTGTGAATATAGGTAGTAAACAAAAAACCCTCTTTTTTTCAGGGATAAGAAACAAACTCAAGATCAAGACATATTGTGATGCTTTTCAACAATTAAATAAATATAAAATAAAATACTCAATTTTTTCCTAATGAGAGTGACAAAAACTCAGTTTATATTTAAAACCAAGAGAATTTAAAATTGCCACTGCAGAGAAAAAGTTTCCACATTTTTCCATCAAGGTCAGAAAAAAAACCCAAAAAAACCCCAAAAAAATCAAGTGGAGACTAAAATAAGGAATATAAATCACAGAAGTTTCATTTTTTTTAAATTCGCCTCTGACATTCCCAAAGCAAAATAAGTATAAAATGTTCCAAAGGCTTTTAGTTTTATTAATGAAAAAATGCATTCTTGACAATATTTAAATTTTAACACAAAATTTGGATTCAGCAACACAGCTCACTTGAAAGCACCAAACTTAATCCCCGTTCATTTTGCCAAGTTGTGCAATTTCACAGAATCTTTACATTTTAGCGTGCCCTGTGCCTTAAGCAAATTTGGTCTTCCCAACTAGGAACGTTTCTTTTCATCTGAATGTTTATAAATCATAACTAACTTCACTGTAGGTGCAGGAAGAAAGCAGAAGGCATGTTATCTTGAAAGGAGCTTGCTAGAATGAACAGCCAAAAAAGAACAGGAGACGGAAATTTTAAGATGAACAATCACAAGAAATTTTTATGGAATACTTCTTGCAATACGCAGGGTAGAGGAGAGGTAAGCACATTAAAAAAAAAATAAATAGAGCATGAACTAAATATAGAGACATCAAAAAACAGATCTTAAAAAAATATTTAAGCAGATTAAAAGAACTATTAGCTTACTTGCAGCAATAAAGACTTTCCAGCTCCATTCAAATTTACACAGCTATTCTGTGGGAAGGTACCAAATAAAAACAGTATTTACTGGAGTAACCTGGCTGGCATCAAACTACCTGATCACAAAGAGGGTATTTAAGATAACAGATGTGGTTACTGAAGAGAATTTGAAGCCATGTGATTCAAAAACGTTGAAGACGTACCAAGTGTGCCTATCAGAGCTAAGCAATTAATCATTAACCTGATAAAATTCAGTGAAATCATGCACATTCTTCAAATGTGAAGGAAAAAAGTCTACCTCACTGCACATAATCTGTCCAGGAAACATAAGACTGAGTCAAGAAGAGAAAAATCACTAATCATTCAAAAATGCAAATGTGTATGCTAAAACTAAAGCTAGAATCTTGCTTGTGGAAGCTTCTGGATGGTTAGTAGACACCATCAATTTGAACTAAGGAAAAAAGTAAGTTTTACATTAAAGAAAAATTTGTCAGAGAACATCAAGTTACTGGGTTTGAGCAATCAGTTGTAATTTTTTTCCTCCAAAACAGAATGACACATTTTACAGCACAACAGTAGCACAGCTACACAATAGCTGTCACAATGAAGTAAAATTAAAGATGAAACCATCACTAGGGATAGTTTATCCCTAGGAATCTATGATTACACTGCATAAAACCAGAATCAGGGCAGTCTATGCATCATCACATATTTTATTTCACAGTTCTGAAAGGCTAATCTCCCACACTTCAGTTAAGTTGAATACATGAAAGATTTAGGCACCAAAGGTGTCAACAGAGTTAAGAATGGAATGTTTTTATACCAAAAATAAAATCAAATAATTTTTCATCTGAGAGCAACTCTGAATGTCCATTCTGGATCACAAGTTAAATATGGGCTACAACTAGGAATTACCAAGAAAAATTAAAAGAAAGGAGAAATAAATAGCCACAGGCCTAAAAGAGAAATTATGAAGTCCAACAAACTGACAGATGAAACATAATACAAAGTTATTGAGTGCAATACAAACCAACTTTTTTTAAGGGATTGGAAATGCACATGACAAACAGCATACAGAAAGGGGCAATTGTGCAGCTGCCATATGAGCTCTGGGAGATGGTTTACAGAATCACAGAATATACCAAGTTGGAAGGGACCGACAAGGATCATTGAGTCCAACTCCTGGCCTTGCACAGGACCATCCCCAAGAATCACATCATGTGCCCGAGAGTGTTGTCCACTTCTGGAATGCTGTCAGGCTTGGTGATGGTACCACTTCCTTGGAGAGCCCATTCCAATTTGTTAAGGTCTCTCTGCAGGGCCTCCCTGCCTTCCAGGGAGTCAACAGCTCTTCCCACTTTTGTGTCATCTGCAAACTTGCTTAGTATCCCTTCCAGTCCTGCGTCCAAGTCATTTATGAAGGTGGTGAAGAGCATAGTGCCTAAGACGGAGGGAGCCCTGCAGAACCCCACTAGTGACAGGTCACCAGTCTGATGTTACCCCATTCACTGTTACCCTCTGTGCTTGACCCATGAGCCAATTGCTCACCCACCACATGATGTGTTTATCCAGCTGTGTACTGCAAGAGACAGTATCAAAACCTTTACTGAAATCCAAAAAGATTACATCTCCTGGCTTCCCTTGATCCTTTGGGTTACCTTGTCATAAAAGGAAATCAGGTTGGATAAGCAGGACTTTCCTCTCATGAAGCTGTGCTGACTGTGACCAATGATCGTGTTGTCTTTCAGGTGTTTTTCAATACTTCCCAGAATAATCTTCTCTATAACTTTACCAGGCACTGAAGTGAGATTGACAGACCTGTAGTTTCCAGGGTCCTCCTTCTTGCCCTTCTTGAAAATTGGGACAATGTGTGCCAACTTCCAGTCAGCTGTGGATTCCCAACACCACGCAAAAAAATCATTGGGAGAGGTTTTTGTGATGACATCAGCCACCCCTTTGAGGATTCTGGGATGAATCCCATCAGGCCCCATAGATTGCAGGAATACGGCAGATCCCTCACAATTTCAGAGTCGACTGGGAGTTGATCATTCTCGCAGTCATGACCCTCCAGCACAGGGCACTAACACCCCCTTAGTCCGTCATCCATGTCGAAACAAACAAGTCATCCATGAAGAGGCAAAGAAAGTGCTAAAAACCTCTGACTTGTCTCTGGACCTATTTGTGATGTGACCATCCTCATCCTGTAATGGGGTGATATTTCTATACTGCCTATTGCCATTAATGTATTTGAAAAAAATCTTTATTGTCCTCCACATTTCTGGCTAGCTTCAACTCCAGTGGAATTTTCTCCCTAAAACTTCACCTGACAGCTCAAGGAAAAACAGTAACAAAGGTGGGGAGAAGAATTATATATTAACAACAGTAATTCCAGTTATTAAGGTTTTAAGGAATATAGGTCTTGTCAAACAATCCTGCAAAAAAAATATTTTTTTTTAGAAATCAAGATTTAGCAGAAAAAATACCAACATCACAAAGATTTTTTATTTTAGTAGTACAGCAGTTGGTACTGTCTGATAAATCAAATACTTTATAATTAGTAGTGGGTCATGATGTTCAGGCAAGCTACCACTGGAATAGTAAGTTAAGTGATGGTGGTGCTAACCAGGTGGTGCTGGGGGAGGTAAATATCAGAGCCCCTGGATCCTTTGGTCAGTTTGGATCTAAAATACCTTCTGATGAATACTAAAGGATTCCATAATACACCCCCTTCCTATTTGGCAAAACACATCTGAAAATAAACATTATAACCCTTGCTTGAAAGAACAAGGGAGGACTATTCTGGGAACCAGCAACTGCAAAATGCATTGCACTGAGAACTCAAGGGTTTGCTGGCTAAAAACCCTGGAAGGCTGAAATAAAATGAGCAAATATTAATCACAGCTTCAGAAGTACTGAAGTAGACCAGTACTCAAGAGCTTTTTCATTTACATCTGGTGTTAGTAGGATATGTAAGAGTAGGATATACTACAACACAGCTCCATTTAAGAAAATGGGAGGGTTTGAATGTTCAAGAAAATGCTGACATTCTTCCAAGTCCTAAGCTTATGAGGATGAAAATATACCAGTGGCCTTTTGAAGAAATATTTGATGTTAAAAGACTTCCTCATTTCACAGGAAAAAGCTGAAAATAAAATAAAATAAAATAAACACCTAACTAACCAAAGGCTGGAATAGGAAATAAAAAATTAGAGCAGCTTTTACCCTAAATTATACCTAGTAACAAGCAAGGGTAATATAAGTTTACATCACAGAGAATTCTGAGATCAAGAGCAGGTATCTTATTAAAATATGTAAATTAGCCAAGCTAAAGATAGCAGGCGTGTTAAAAGAACTTGGTCAAAGACAGGGAGCACTGAAAGAAATCAAAGCTGATAATATAATGGATCTAAGAAAGAGATAACTGAAGACAAAGTGCATACAGAAGGTATGAGAAGTACCTAAACATGTTTCAGCTTCAACCTCAAGAAAAAAGCATGCAGTTTCTCAGGAAGTCTTTACTTCTTTTATTATTCATGCTTTTTTAAAATTAACGTATTTGTTGGTTTAAAAATAAAAATGTCTAAAGCAAAAAGGAGACGAACTAGGTCTGCTCTGTTAAAAAGTTAGAGCCATCTGCAAAATGGAATACAATATAAAATGGTGCTTGGCCTAGGAGAAATTTTATTATTTCAGCCTGAGACAAGTAAAAGCCATTTGCTCACCTTCGAAAAAAGAACTACAGAAGCCATGTACGAAAAATCATGTGAACTCACCCACCCTAACACAGCACCATTGGCACATGCTTCACCTTTCAGACTAACTCAGGGCAACCACAAATACTTTAAAATAATTTAGTTACTGATTTGAATATTCTAACACAACTCTATTCCAAATAGGAATCTTGTTTAGTTTCTGGAATGAAGGGCATGTGGTGCAGACCTCTTGCAACTAAGATGATGCAGCACTTAGTTTCTTTCACATATTCTGGTACTAAGTCAGTGGCTTAGGGTTTTTTCCTCCACAGCTCAGAAACAACTACAAATAAAAAAAGCACTAAAATATTTCAGCTTTTTTATACAGTACTACATTCCTGAATAAAGATTAAAAAGAAAACAAAAAGGGGTTGGCTTCTAAATCAAGGTTAGTAGGGTTAAAGCTAAAATAGCTCCTTGAAAAGCATTTAAGCAAGCTTTCAGAATTACAATGACCCGTAAGTTTACTACAAATTGCAGACTTGCAAAGAAAATTAGCACTGAGTTAATTTTATAAGCACCTAAAATCCAGAATCTATTACATCATAATACTACTGCAGTACTTCTTGCCAACTGCTCCAGAATTCCAGCCACTGAATATTAACTAACAGAATTTAAATATTTAAGTGCTAATAAACTATAAAAGCAACAGAACAGTATCAGTGCTTTCATTTCATGCATTTGGAAAGAGTTTTAAGTTTGTGATGGCTTTGTCATTAAGTCATTGTCAATTCCTGTAATTAAACTGTCAATTCCTGTAGCTGTTAAAATATATCTGCAATCTTATTTCAGTTGTGGAACATCCCAGAGGTACAAGTATTCACTTACTGAAAGTTTTAGCACAGAAATAGAAGTTAGCAATAATAAAGATTCTAAAATCTCAGTACAAAAGAATCCACACTAAAAATAATCTCAACAGATTTCTCTCAGTTAAAGCGCTTGAACTATTTTTTCCAAATGCTGTTTTCTTGCTTTTTGTTGTTCTTAGTAGAGATTGTGCTGTGGAGATTCTTACCTTACTACAGGATCACTTTCTAGTAACTCAGTGAGTCGCTGCAGTTGTTCAGGTTCAATGGATCGTCCCAGCAGGGCTTCAGTGTTAGTGTAGATCAGAAATGCTGAGACAGTTCCTAACAAAGTTCCAACACCTAGAGACCCCACACTGTCATAATATGGGTTTCCTAAACAAGATAGATCAAATTAGTTTCACAGAGCTTTTCTAAAACGTAGCAGAGAATTCCAATTTCACACAGAAAAGAGTACACAGTTTTGAGAGTTTTTTGCGTTTTGCTTTTTGGTTGATTTTCTTTTTTGTTTGCGTTTTTTTGGTTGGTTGGTCGGTCTGTTTTTTGAGGAATTTTTTTTATTTCAGTAGCAATTCTTTCCAACATGGAGGAACAAGATGAAGTTGAAAGAAAACAGGCTATCTTAAGAAAAAGTCTTAGGTTCCTCCTGTCCCTTGGCCACTCCTGTCTCCCGCAGGACTAATACACAAGTAAACTCTTGTCAGCTTTATGGGTTTCTGTATTAATAAAGGCAAATTTATAAACAAAGTTATATGCGCCTAAACATAGGTAATAGAAAAAAGTCAATGTTCTTTCATCAGTAACTCAAAAACTTGCAATTATAAACATTTCTGGAATACAGCACTTCTTATATAAGTTTCACTAATTAATTCCTATTCAGATCTGTAGAAACAGTACTGTATTTTTAAGTTTGTGAAGGAAGCTAGAGATGAAAGAAAAAATTACTTTTATACAAAAAATGAAACTTACAATTAACTCATCAGAAGCCACAAAGAAACAAAATTACAATCTTTATTGTTTTAAAAAGTCAATACTTCAAAAGGGATAAATCTTTAGAAAACTTCACTGTGCAACAGACATACTTTGAAACACTTGTCATGCAGACCATCCTACCTGCATGAGTTAGGTTTGCCACACTGCTCAGGAGCAGCTATTGTTACTGAAGATGACACTAATGCCACTATGTATCAAAAGAAAAAAAAGAACTGCTTCCTTAAATCCTCCCCACGTGCACATGCAGCTGTGCACCATTTACTAAGGAAACTCAAATTATGTAATCCCAACATGGCACAAAGTCATAACTGACTGCCATAAATATTCCTTTAGTAAAACATAACTTAGTTTGTATACCAAAACAGCTCAAAAGGAAGTTAAACCCATCTGCTTAACAGAGTACAAGTATCAGAAAAAAGAGTAGAGACACCAATATTAACTAAATGCTCTGTGTTCCTATCACACACAGGAGTAAATCCACATCCTGCTTTGCCTCTGTGCAGAACTTTACCTGTTAAAGAAGTCAGACCCATACAGGTAGCAGCTACAGCCACGCTCAAAACTGCTGCAGCATCCTCCAGTAACACCACATTTGTACTAGGATCACGACTCTGCACAACTGCACATACAACAAAAAAAAAATTAATTGATTTGGAAAGCTTAGCTTTATTATATTATGCACAGTACTTAAACTAGACTAACAACAGCAACTTAAAAAAAAATTTCCAAGAGTATATAGGTGTAAACCGAATTTTTGCAAATGCACACACTTCTGAAAGCATTTATAAATACACAGAACAAGCCCAATTATGGAAGCTTCTCAAAAATGCTTGAAAAGTTAAAAGGAGCATTTATCCTGAAAAATACAAGCACTTCAGCTAACTATTTAAGTAGCATTACTTAAAACAACAAGTTTTCACCTAATCTGTGAAATGTTATTTGCTACAAGAATAGAAAACAGATCAATAAAGCAAGGGGGAAGGGAAAATAGAGAAAATTGTTTCTATCATTATGCTAGGGAACAGATTCTGTTTCAAGTAACCACATACCTTACTGCTATAATGACACATACCATATTGATAAAATGACAGGCCCTTGGCACGAGCACTCCTGCGAATTTCATTTATAGCAACAAGAAGGGTAGCTGAAACAACACCAAAGTTGTTGCTGAAAATGGTTAGAGGCAAAAAGACTTGTTTCAATTTTGAAGAGGGAACTTCTCTTTATATCATAGCAACAGAAATCAAGATAGCTCTGATGATCGCTCAGCATATCAAGAAAGCTCCGATTATTGATAACTTTGAGTAACAACAAAGCACAGTTACTATCTTTTCTACATGTCTCCATGCAAATCAGAACAGTTATATTCTTTGATAGTTTAATACCAAAAAGGCACTCTATGCCTACTTTCCAAATGATGTGTTCTTCAACTTATTATTATATAGACATGGGAAAAAAATGCTTTCCCTCTTTTTTTTGTTTGATAACAACTATTTGCAACAGAGTTCAAAACTTCATTGTGTAAGCAAGGATAAATTATTACTGTAATTACTCACACAGTAATCTTAAGAGATTACAAATATATAAATAAAAACATTTCTTGAAACAGCATACCTCCTTCAGATACCAATGACCCTGCTAAAATGCAGTATGCCTGTATGGAAAAAAAAATTATGTTATATGCATATTTGTACAGATCTCTTCACCACAGACTATCTAAACAGAGCATTCCAGAACCCCTGTGTCATGTAATTGTCCCTAAACAGAAGGAAACAAACAATATTTGCATTATGGAATATACTGCAAAATAGGAAAGGAGGACTTCTTGGGAGGTATGAAGGAAGATGCAGGGTTTAAAGAACACTTTTGCTGCAAGATCAGCTGTAATTCAACAAGATTTTTTTTCTTAAAACACATTCTCATTAAGGGTGGTTTGAGTTAATTGTGCTGGGATTCAAACTGACTCAGGAAGTGAATTTCAGACTATGCCATTATTTTTTATTAAGTCACTTGTTAAATACAATGCCAAACAAGATTAGCTTACCCAGAGAAGAGATTCTACAGGATGAGGATGGAGTAAACCTATGATCCCATGATACCAAGAAAGTCCTGCACCCATCATGAAAATGCCTACTCC
Source organism: Pyrocephalus nanus (assembly GCA_038380795.1). Taxonomy (NCBI): domain Eukaryota; kingdom Metazoa; phylum Chordata; class Aves; order Passeriformes; family Tyrannidae; genus Pyrocephalus; species Pyrocephalus nanus. Next base: position 49,716,626 of record CM076264.1, read on the forward strand.
ACTAATCAGGGAGGCAATATAGCGCATGTTTGTGAAACCATACCTAGATGAAAACAAAGAAAGTGATTTAGAATTTATCTCTGCAAACATACCCTAAAGTTTTTCCGCTAATTTTCATGTCTTAAATTATCTTTGTATTACTTGGTATCTATTTAAGACAAAGCTGCTAAATCCCAATCTAATCCAAGGGGAAAAAAAAGCCACTTGAAAAAGGGTATCTCGTACATACAAGAACAACAAGCATAGATATCCTCCTAAATTGTTTTTAAACAGCTGAATTGGGTCTTGTGCAGAAACTGAGAATTTTACAGCTGTAAAAAAAAAAAAAACTCAAAAAAAACAACAAACAAAAACAAACAAAAAAAAAACAAAAAAAAAAAAACAAAAAAAAAAAAAAAAAAAAAAAAAACAAACAAAAAAAAAAAAAAAAAAAAAAAAAAAAAAAAAAAAAAAAGCCCTAAATCTCATCAATATTCATGATATGAGAACTCCACCCTTGTAGGTAGCTGGTCTAAATAATTTATAACGCTAATTTAAAGGAAATAAAATGTATACATCTTTCAGTAGTAGATAACTACAGACATTCAACACTTGCAGTTTTTAAGAGCGCTTTTAAGTGGGAAGACTTAAAGCAATATTAGAAGATTTTTTTTCTGTATTAACTTCTACTACAAACAGTATACTTCTTTAGCCACATTTAAGAAGCAAGTATTTTGTTCTATTGACTATATTGAGGAAGAAGGGAAAGAAGTGAGAGAGGAAGGAGATACAATGAATATGTAAATAAATTTAGGATTTAAATTTTTCAAATTTTAATGATGCTTTTAACAATAAAAAGTTTAACTAATTCTGTAATATATTCTGTGATATATTTTTGAACTAGTGTTTACAAGATGAATGACTTGCCCAAACATATGAAGTGTAAACCAGGTCAACACCAAGAAAACCTCATGGAGAGTATAGCTTATAATTTTCATGAAGTTGTAAGAACTTATCAAGTAATATCCCTATTACTCAGATAAAAACGAAAAGCAGTTTAAGTCAAACACATCTCCTCGTGGTTGAAGTAACTGCCTTGCAGCAGAGCACTTAGTTGAAAAGAGTAAGATGACAGTAATTTTTATTTTTTAAAAAAATCCTGTGATTCACATGAACAGTGTTTAGGTATATTCACTGGAAGAGGCAGAAGAGCCCAGAACAACTTAGAGAAATAATGTCAATATAAAATAAAACATAGCAAAAGCATAACACAAAAAACAGAACAAAACAAACCACACAAAGCCACTGAAGCTACAACTACAACTCCTGCAGCATGGAAGAAAACCCATTTCTTATTTTATCTATTGTAAATCACAAACAAAACATTTCTGAAATGACACAAAACAGCAGATTAAAAAGAAAAGTGATGCAAAAACAAGAACTGATCTTACTCCTATATATAATTAACAAAATTTTTATTTACTCAAAAAGCTTACGGATGACTAGGGTCAGGTGTCCTTGCAGACTGACTGATGCCCAAAGCTAGCAATGCCTATTTAGGACAAAAAAAAAAAAAAGACTTTGTTAAAAAAACCTGAACATGAAGATAAATTAGAAACATTTTATATCAACTGAACTTCAGAGAGAAAGGCAAATGCAATTTCTTGATCTTCACATATGTTTTGTTACTGATATTTTACTAGACTTGAAATATAGTTTTCAAAATTTGTCATCTAAATCTACCACCTCCAAGAAATTGTTATTTACACCTATATATATAATATATACGCAATCACATGGTGTGTGAATACATAATTACTGTTAATTATAATTTTAGAATTGCAACTAAAAGCGAACATGCAATCACAAGTGTTGTTGCTGCGCTTCAATGTGAAGGAATGAATTTTCTCAGGGAACAAAGCTGTTTAAATAAATCCTTCTTGAAAAGAAATTATACTAAGACTGTAGTAGCATAGTGATGACGTACTACATTTAACTGAGATTGAGTCTCATTAAGATGAGACTGGATGTGTCACTCAGTGCCATGGTCTAGTAACCACGGCAGTAGTGGATCAAGGGTTGGACTTGATCTCAGAGGTCCTTTCCAACCCGACTGCTTCTATAATTCTATGAATTCCATTTCTAAAGCAACTACTTTACACTGCAGCTTTTCCCAGTCTACTTTTAAGGAAGACAAAAAAAATCTTGATATCTAAATTGCCTATCTGGAATATATTTAATTAGGCACGTCTTATGCTACAGATGCAGTAAGTTACAAATCTAGCCCCAATTTTGCAAAGCATGTGTTTTGTTTCAGGACTATGAATTACTGAAACATAATAACAAGTATTAACATTTAGACACTTTAAGTAGCAGCAGCAAGCTGCTTTGAGGAAGCAAGGTTTCTCCTGAGTTTTTCCCAAAACCCCATACTCCAATATTTAGGGAAAACAAAACAAACCAAAACCACATTTCAGTGGAACATTCAACTTTCATATTTAAAAAACAGAATAGTTCTTCAACTTATCTAATACCACTATCAAGCTTGATTCACCCATAAATGGACACACTTGGCCACTTCAAGGCTGGTCTCCCCATAAAGTTAAGTATTATAGTTGAGTTAGTAACATCGGGTCTTCACTTTATATCTGAGCAGCTGAAAGGTTGTGTAAAAACAACAAACAAAATGTGAATCCTCAACTCAGTCTTTCTGGATAGAGAAGCATACTGGGTCCAACTCAAGCAAAAAGGTTGCCAAAACAATTCTAATACACTTTTCAAAATATTCTGTCTGCTCTAAGGTCCCATATATTCCTCAAATTTGGAGGAGAACAAGACTTGCATTTTAGTAGTCACAAGCTACCCAAGGACTCCTCTTGCTTGAGCTGTAAGAGGGTTTCAGCCACTCATCATTAAAGGTTGGGTTTTTTTGTCTCTGAAGCCTTGCTATATCAAAAACTGCAGCAAGAGAGATTCTTACTACAATGGGAGAAGGGAAAATTTCAAGGTCCCATAACATATGCTTCAAGAATACCACAGAAAACAGTGGAAAAACCAACAACAATTTTATCTCTGCACACTAATATGTGCCCAATTCTGAGTCTGCCACACCACTTATCAAAGTAAACGTGCCAAATATGTAGCTACTTGTCCTGTGAGAGGCTGATAAGCTAATCTAGGAATAGAAAAAGAAACCAAGATGCTCAAATTCTCATCATTATTCTACTAAGAGATGACTAAGCAACAATTCTGTCATTATATTACAACTGACAGAAGTATTTCAAGTTAACATTTAACCAAAATAAGAAAGAGATACACTTTGTACATCATCTTAGTTTCACATCCCACTCATGAGCCACAAAGCAGCTGAGTATAGTTCTGCTTACTGCAACTCCTCTCTTTCAACATATTTCTAAAAAAACTTCAAAATCTACATTCTGACTTCTCATTTTTACATTAATGCAAATAAAAAACCATCCCATTTTAATTATTTATTCAAGTGCAATACAGCTACAACAAGTAGCTTTTTATTCCTGAAAATTATTACAAGCCCTAATTCTAGCAGAATGGTAAAAAATACTCACCTGGTTACATGTGTCTGCTAAAGAATGTATGGCTTCTGAAAACATACTTGCAGAACCCGTGTAAACCCAAGCAAGTAGCTTAAAGAAAAAATTCAACCCATTTCTGAAAACAAAGAGAAGACAAAAGCTAAAGAACAATAGAATAATTGGTGCTTAATATTTTCAACAAAACCACAAATGCTGTATGCATTACCTGCCAGAAAGTGGTAAACCCAAATATCAGTTTATTCATTAGAGACCTGTACAGATAGACAACACATACAGATTTTCTGCGGGGTTACTGTTAAAAAAAACCCTTTCAGCTAAACTTGATAAGGATATACAATTTATTTTTCCAAAATTACTAAGCAGAGTAAGTTATGCTTCCTGAAAACTACCATCACATTGACTGCTCAGAATAATAAATTTTCTACCAGGAGGAGAATAGAAGAAATAAAAGAAAAGGAGAAGACTTAGTTTTCTCCTTTTTCAATTCTTTGCCTCCTACACATCCCCTCCTAACACTGGAGTGCAAGGTTTCCCACTTCAGTCTCAGCCTGGGCCATTCCCGGTAGGATACAAACATAAGACAGCAGACAGGAAGATAAGGTTGTCACTAGATTACACTGTAAAAATTACCTATGGAACTTTTCCATTTAGATGCCCAGTGTAATTTGTGGAGACTCTTTTTTAGGCTACAGGTTTACTGGAACAAACATTGTGTTATGTTGCACAAACTATAAGCACTAAAATCCAAGTCTACATTCTTACTTCACACATTATAAGAATCAGTAGGTTAATTGTTACAATCGTATTGCAAAGAAAATCAGACTGGAGGATTATAATATCCTCCTCTATCTTTTTTAATATGAGTTTAACTTATCAGCAACTTTTAAAGTATCCAAATAAATTGTTATAAGTTACTATTAACAATATCTTGAAGCTGCGTTTTTTGACAACATATGCAAGAAATTACATTTAATCAGACAGAGCACAAGTCCAGCCCTTAATGTATACCAATGTATATGTTGATCAAATAATTTTCAAGGTAATCCTTAAAGAATTTCTGTGAGAGTACATCCACTTCTTCAAGCAAGAGGTAGCACTGTTTTCTGTACCTCCTTCCATCCAAGGACCTGAATCTTCTTTACAATTTTTAATTTAGTCTCATTACTTCATGGATGGTGAAGCATCACCATAATATATACATGGGAAGTAAAAAAGTGCGTATTAGTAGACAAACCAAGAAGAAAGGGAGGCTGTTATAACACTAAACCATAATTTAAACTCCCTGTGTAATTAGAGTTCTTCCACCTCATAGCATAGTGCATCTTTAGCACAGAGAGAAAATGGAATAAATAACAGTGGGATTCACAAGCATAGTCTCTTGGCTTTTGCACGGTTCTTCTCCATATTGTGTTAATGGCATTGAGTTGTCTGAAGGTATAACTCGGTTGTGGGGGGCCACACCTGTTGAAATGGCACAAGAGGCACTCAGCTGGTATTCTATTTCACCTCTACAAATTCCTAAGTTGTGAGGGTATTTTATATCCTAGAAATCTAAAAAGAAACCACACTAGGGTTTTTTAATGTTGGGCCCAGCAAAATCAATCTGTTAACGACGTCAAGTGCATTGGTGACAGGACAGAAAAATGAAGAATGCTACACAGGAAATAATTACAAAAAACGCAGTGGGTCTACAGAGCCATTAAGGTTATTTGATGTTTTATGTTTGACCAGATATTCACATGAATACAAGATAACAGAAAAAAGTTAGTTTGGGGGGAGAAAAGTCATTTTTTTTCCTACAAATAAAGTATGTATTGCTTTAAAAAAACAAATTCAGCACTGTATTTGAAAATAATAAGCCCTATGAAAGCCTAAATTCTGTTGAAGGAATACCACAGCACAGAAAAAAAATAATTCAAACCCAGCAGATTCTGAGAAGGCAGCTAAAAAACTCTGAATAGGTTTGAAAAAAAGTTATCTTTTACATCACTGACCACCAATTCAGAAAGTATTTTCTCTATTGTACTGCACTGAACTGACTGATTTAGCTACCTCATTTCTATCTGCATGGACCTGAAAGTAGGAAACCTGAACAGAGCACAAACCAAATCAAGTCTGAAAGATTTATTGTAAAGTTTTGGACATCGTGCCAAGGAATACTAAAAACAAAAACAAAACAAAACCAAACAAACAAACAAACAAAAAACCACACACACACAAAAAAACCCTCATGATTCATTAGGTAAAATTAAAATTCTATACAACTATTTATAACTGTAAGTTATAAACAAAGTCAACTTAGGAGGCAGACATTCACCAGCAAAATGAGGGGAGGAGTGTTGAAACAATACATCTCTTCCTTTCTGTCAGAAGATCTGTCAATTTTAGTGTAAAGTCTAAATTTAGTTGCTAACTTTAAAATACATTGACACATAAACAAAATCAGCATTTCTTTGAAAAGAAATACAGAAATGCAAAAGTAGATCAAAATCAGTTAAACAAATCAAGTTTCCCAACTTAGCAATTTAAGTTATAATTATAACAAATTCAAATAAACCTATCCTGATGGAACTGTAAACTTGAAAAAATTAAAGGGCATTAATACTTGAGTCTGCAGATCTATGATTCCAAATTTGTTTCAAAGATAACCATCTCAAAACTCCAAGATGTATATGTGGTACAGGAAATACAGAGAATTGAGAAATATATATAGGGAATTGTGCCATCATGTGACTGCCCATTTTTTATACTCTACCTGACTAGTCTAGAAGGACCTGGTGTGAATTAATCATCTCTGTCTAGGTACATGAAATATTTAGACTTTTGAAGAAAGAACAGTAAAAAAAAATGTCAGAATTAAAAAAAAATCAAACTGAAAATATTCAGATCCATTATGAAACTGCGGAAAAAAAATCTTCTATTTAGGGCCTAGATTTGAGAAGTAAACACATTTGTTTCCAAAGAAGTGGTAACATTACTAACATCCTTCACCACCAGTATTTTTTAAAAAATATTATGTGCTGTGCAGACTTTCTACTGTTTAAAAGGTAAAGCATTAGTGTGACAATGAAATCACTTCAACACCACCAGATTCTGAAGAATGCTTTGCTAGTAACAGATTTGATAAAAAACATTACCCTCCTGTGTTTCTGTAACAGAGCTACAGAGTTTACCCTCACACACCAAATTCTATTAACAACACAGAGCATTCCAGTGCAGCTGGTCTATACTCTCCCACACATATCCACAGAACAACTCTGCTCTCAACTGAATCACATTTCCTCCTCACTGAGGAAGGCTGAAGTTTGTTAAAAGTCTACCAAATTATTCCAACTGAAAAAGTTAAGACAGATTAGCCTCTCTTGACACAAAGCCAGAAACCATTAAAAAGAAAATCAGGACCACCAACAAAGGAGCACTGATGGTGACCTTGACTTAAACCTCTGAAAAGTCATCAGGTATTTGAGGGCCAAGAGTCACTTGAACTTCTGAAAAAGCTCCACAAAAAGATGTCTGAGCAACACGACAGTCTCTACAAACATCTGCTGGCCTGGCTGCCAGGCACTCATATATAAAAATACCTAATCATCCAAAAGGTATTTCTGCAATGTTTATAGCAGTGCCCTATCTACAAAGCAAGAAGAAAGGTCTGTTTTCTCTATATTATTGTATGAAACAGAAGGAGGTAGAAATGACCACAACACCCCCCACTTTTTTTTTTTTATTAGAAATATCCATACTAGCAATTCTTACATGTTTTTAACTTAGAAGGCTCTGAACAGTTACTAGTAGAATACTCAGTAAAGAGGGAAGTTTTCAGTCAAGCGAGCTTTGTATCTTAATTCCCCAAGTAAAAGAATATAGTTTTGTAGGAACTCAAAAAGTTACTTCCTGCTCAACTTGGTTTTGTTTCCTGTGACAAAACAAGTATTTTCCTGTTTTTATTTTGCTCTCTTATATCAATAGTGTCTTAGCAAATAAATAGCTTTTAAAAACATTTTAAAACTATAAGGTTTCATGAGAATAAGTTTCAGTCATCATTTCCTGAGAGAAATTTAACACACTTCTCCCTATTTCCTGCCAAATAGTCTCTGTGATTATTTGCTTTACATCAGGATCATTAATTTGTTTCAAACTTTTAAGACATGAAAGGGAAAAAGCTCCTAAAATATCCCTTTTTCAATTAGAGAAGAAAGGAGTTAAATAAAGAGAAAAGTGAATTCTTTTCTGTTGGTTATGTGCAAGATTGTTTAAATCATATGAAAATCTTCCTCTCAAGAAGGAATAAGAAAAAAAGACAGCTTCACTGTCCCTTCACGTCCTTCAAAATTTTACTTTAATAAACTGTTTAGTCTCCAACTCAAAATCAGACATTTATTCAATATCTATCTGTATATATAGTGATGAACGTATTCACATCAACTCTCCTATCGACAATGAATAATCTATTAACTTCAGTTACAAAGACACAGATATCTTTATCTTAAATACACACACTGTTCCTATTTCCAGGATAATAAAATAAATTGCTTTACACTTGCATAAACAACATTTTTTTTTACTTACATGCAAATAGCTACCATTACCACCTTCCCTGGTCCCTTGAAAAACATAGTTGCTGTACTGGAGCGTGGCTACAAAAAGAAATAACAGATTATTTAACAACTAAATCTTGACCTCATGAGACACTGACCACACAAATTATTAAATAAAAAACTGTGCACTGCCCTGTACTGCAAAAGGGAAGTTACAATCCTTGAAAATAACTAATTCACTACTGAATGTTCAGCCAAACTGCAATTGGGCCTTATATTTCAACAGATAGATGGCTATAAAATAGATAAACAACCAACAAAGTCTCCAGCAGAGGCCACTGCAGCTGTAAGGCCAGGCACCAGTTGTGCAGCAGAATCATTATGAAATCATCCTACACAGCAGAGCATCAGAATCTCAGGCATGTATCTGCTTAAGCAAAGAGGAAGGGCCAGTGGTGCATAGACAAAAGTATTAATCTTTTGGGGTCTTTTTCCTTTAGAAACTTAATTTCTTTAAATTAACAATATATTTGCTATACATATTAATAGGTTATATACAAAATCACAGATATAGCTACAATTTTGATAAGAAGGCAAGCGAAAAAAAAAAAAACCTCTTACTGGTGGTTTACACTGTCACAGTAGGAACCCCTTTAAACTGTCATCATAACAGCCATCATAACTGCATTACAAGCAGAGATCGATCTTGTATATTACAATGCAAATAAATCTTCCTGTAATATTCAGTTAGTTAAGCTTATGCAATCATTACACAAATTTTCCTTCAAAAAGTGTCAGAGTACATCTCATGACACTTTTCTAGCCAAAAACCTGAAAACATCCTTACCTTAGTATTTCCAAAGAACTCCCTGTATTCCCACAACAGCCTTTGGTTTCTAAATAGATCTGCAATACAAAATTATTATCATGAATATATACTAGTAACCAATAGTTTCAAGAATTGAAGACTACTTTTTTCGAGCAGCAGCCAACTTCTAATAAGAGCTACATGATCTATCTTAGTGGAAAAAAATTCCTCTTTTGGTATTATTAATCAGAAACACACATTGTTATATAGTCATGCAAAATGCCAAATGTAATGTTATGATCCTATATGTTGTTGCCATTTATACCAACAAAGGATGATGCACAGAAGGAGAAAACTCAAAATACATTTCACCAAATTCAGGCATTTTATTTATATCCAATAATTATTCTGCAGGTCAATAAAAATTTTGAAGCTACTGACTGCACCGTCAGTACAAACACATACAGATACTTTAACTGGTGCCTGCAGTTCAAGCCTTTTTACTGGAAGGCTGTTCCACCTGCACAACTGTTTCAAAGAAATTGACAGGACCTCTAATTTTGAGGTGCACAACTTCACTAAGTACCTTGAAGCAGTATTGCCTCTCCTGTGATTTTAACTGCCTAGACAGATCCAAATACATTGCAAACTACTTATTTGACTGTACCTGTTATTGATAATACCAGCAAGGGTAAAATCAATCATGTTAAGCAAAGAAAAGACAATTTGGGAGTATTTCTCCTCTTCTGAAACACAAAGGCAAGCTGAATTCATTTTAGAGGAAAAATGAGTAAGGGTATGGTATAGAGATTTAGATCAGTTTTAAGTATTTTCAAAATTCTAAATTAAAAAAAAAATGCAAACTCACCGAAAATGTAAATCATTATCTAAAAACTGAAAGCCTCCCCTCCCCAAAAGAGTATGACTGTAGATCTCAACTGAAGGTCTTTTCTTGCTATAGCACTAAGATGATAAATTGTAAAATAGTAACAGACTGTATCTGCATAGATTGTAACATTACTCTAATATTATGCTGAAAACCTAATAAGCATTTGTTAATTCCAAATTTAGATGTTCTAAGGGAAATAACATGCTATCTGATGGATTTCCAATAATCATACTTTGTTGTTTACATTTCAAGGTATTTGAAAACTCTGTACTCACTTTCTCTGTACTTGATCTCTGCCTCTTTACGCCGTTTTCTTTCTCTGGCAAGAGCTTCTGGACTACCCCAAACTTCAAGAGACCTGCATGAAGTAAATATCCCTTAACAATGGTTCTCTTCATACAACTTTTTTTTCAGTTTGACTACATTAGAAATGCCTTTCCTACAGCAGAACAAAGTATTCTTTCTGATAAGAACCCCTGCAGACTATAGTACAGAATGAAAAGCTGGGCAAGCGGGGGCCTAAATACAAGCACAAAAACATACCCTCCAATTTTATATAATACAATCACATAACAATGTAATTATTACAATAATTAGGATACAAAACACGTTCATATAGAAAATGGAAAACATTATTGCCCTTTCACATTGCACACCTGAGTTTTGAATTTTTTTTTTCTCTCTCTCTCTCATATAATTCATTTTAAATAATTCAAACATTTTCCTTCATAAAAATGTTCTTACTTTGCCTCTACATCTGATCTCAGGTACACGGTGAAAGTCTCAGTGTCATCATGGGGACTTCGTCGTTTAATTTTCCTCAGCTGGTCTAAATCACTAAACAAAGTGGATAAAGAGTTTAGTGCAGGAAAAGGTTCATACTAGTCTAATTTCACTTTTATATCTGGGTGATGTTCCACATTTTTGATGTTACTAATCTGCTATACAAAAATTGAAGTTGTTTACTTGAGTCAAAGAGAACATATATATCACATTAAGCAAGTGATCTCCGTGATACTATTGAAAACCACCACGTTTTTCACACTCAGAAGTCCAAATCATGTCCTCACACTATGAAATACTATACACTGAAGACAAAGTAATAACATTAAATAATAAAACATCCAGTGAATGATCTGCATGTAACTGATAATGTGCGCATGTGCCAGACCAAAGGGTTAGTGAATTAGCATCTCTAAACGGGTATCTGAAGTCATGTGACAAGAAAAGTTAAGAAATTTAACCCCAAAACCTACACACACAGCACAAGCTGCAAAAAGCTTAAGGTAACAAAGCTACTTTGGGAAACAGATTCATTTCCTGTGCTAACACATTTGGGCATCTACTCTGAAAAGCATTACAGATTTATTTTCTTTTTTTTTTTTTTAATACAACAGAAAATTTCATTTTTAGCCCCACAAATTACCTAGTCCTTTTTTCTTTTTTTTTTTTTCCTTTTTTTTTTTTATCCCATTTGGTCAATCCAGCAAAACTGTAACTAGTTATGATAAATATAATGCAGAGGACTGAGCATTAGTTGTCACTGTATCCTCAGCAAAGACTAATTATAGTGACACACAGTGTAAGTAAAAAATGGGGAGGAACAGCAACAGCACAAAACTTATAAACAAAGTTGCTAAGCCTTTAGATTTAATATGGGTCACATACATAACATGCATGAAATCTGACAGATACCTCAACTAAAGCAACACTCAGTAAGACCTGCTGGCAGGTATGGCACATAGTAAAAGGCAGTAAACATGAATCAAGTAACAATAGTTAGGTTACAGCAAACCAAATTATATTTTATTCCAAATAACAGACCTCATGTAACATGAAGTTTCCACTGATCTTTTAGAGATGTTCACATCAAATCATTATGATCCCAAAATGCTGAATGAAGAGTTATTTGGCATACCCCCCATAAAGCTGCTCTAGGAGTTGGTCTCCCCCCAGCTAGATTTATGGTCATACAACTACAAATAAATTACTTTAAAAAGCAACTGTTGAAACACACAAATGCAGTGCAAGCTCCTTACTGCACTGTAACAGTAGTAAAACAGAACTAACTTCAGCCACTTATGATTATGTATACCACAAAAACACTTAGAAAAAGTTGTCACGCAAAATCACTCCACAATCACAATTACTTTTGTTGCACATATGAACAAATATTCAGAATTTAAATTTCAATTCAAACCCATCATACCTGGATTTAAGACAAAACTCATTAATTGCTCTGACTCCAGTGATGAAATTATTCTGGGTGTATTTTGGTCCATACTCTCTTTTTTTAAGGACTGCTTTCACTTAAAAACAGAAACAGATAAGGAAGTTAAACCACTCATGAAGACTACAGCAGAAACTTCAAAAAGTAATTCAGTCTAGTGTCATATCTCAAAGGTGAGATATGAAAAACAATGCTTATTAGTGATATAGAAATGTACAGTGAAGAGAAAGGAATCTTCCTCATTATGGAAATAAGTAAGAGTAGAATGATTTACCTCCAAAATGCTACTTGCTAAGTTGTAGTTCAGGATGCTCACACATCGCACATACCTAATGGCCACTGTCAGCTACTTCTTCAGCTTGAAAGTCAGAGATGGTGCCTGGCTACACAGGTAGCATTTAAATATGGAAAATTGGAAATCCCTGCTCTAGCAACTGAAGTAGCAACACACAGCTGTATTTCTATTTTTTCCAATGCTTAACCAATTCCATCTTCTGCAAATCAGATTTTGGACCTTTGAAAACCATATAGAGAAATGAGACAGACTGTATATGTCATTGTTCTCAACTATTACTTTCAAAATTAGTACTAATTGGACACTAATTAGTATTAATATTGGGCATTTATAACAAAAACATACATTCTTTATTTATAATGCTCTGTATGTCTAGAATCTGTCACATCAGATTTTCATGCACAAGAAAAAGAATGCCACACATATTTAGAAAAATGATAATGGAATTTTAGATTTATGCCATTATTTCCTGCTTATGTATCTGTATATAACTTCATCTTATTTTCAAATGTAAGTCACTACACACTCACATCCATTTAAAACATTATGTTTATTGGAAGAAGAGTTATGTTTTCTGGAGGATATAACATTACAGAACACAACTGAAAACAAAAAAAGTCAAATTCTACCAGAGAGAAGACTTCAGAGCATGCATGAACGTCCTGCATATCACAGGACTGATATGATTTCTCTAGGTAGTCCAGAACTACTACTTATGTCACATGATAGTTACAGAAAGATACTGCTTCTAAAGATTTTGAAAAAAGACAATGTAGAACTCTGGGAAAAATTATTTCTGAGTTTTGAAATCTTAATGGCAAAATATATTGCTTGACACTCAACAATGCACTAAGAGTATAGGTATTTTTATTTATCATAATAATCTGATTCCTCTCATCCAGTTTGAACTTGAACAATTTTTAAGTACCTGAGTAATCACATTCACTCCTGAGTGAAGGTGACAAAAAAAAACTTACAGATTTCCTAAAAACAGTCCATCATTCACTAAGGTTAAAATAGGGTGATAATATTTAATCAAGAATGCTTCCCATCTTTTCTTATTTAAGACAGATATATACCCAAATCATATTAACCTTACTAAAAAGTACCTTGTGGATTTATCAAACACTTATTATTCCATCTTTCAGAAACAAAGGTAAACTTCACTAAAATAAATTACTATAATTGTACATTGCAGAATATCTCAACAATCCTACTCCTAAGTTCAAAAATAATTGTATAAAACTGGCAATAAATGTGGGGAAAAAAATCCATTCAGTATTTCCAAGAGAAAGACAAAGTTCAGTAAAAGATGATGTGCATAAAACACTCTGAAAAGCACATTTTTTTAATATTACTAATCCTTTAAGATGTCATTGTCTTAGTAACACTTGAATCAAAACACCATTTTAAGATTAGAATTCCACTTCCTAGACACTATCAAAATCCTTAACCTAAATGTTGTTCCTTGGGCATCTATAATCTACAGAAGGAAAACTCTTCTTCCTGAAAGATGTGTCGTTTTTACAACAATTTCACAGTAATTTCTCCTATTTACCTTGTATTGTCCGCCTGCATGCAACTACGTGACAATAGACCTAAAGAAATTGACATAAAGGATGTAGACAAAAGTATTCAGAAAATATACATAGACACTGATAATGTTGGGAAAAACTATTATTATTTGATGTTTCTTTAAATTTGAGAAAGACAAGGAAGATTTTGGAACAACTTTTGATACACAGAAAGCTAGGAGTGATCAAAAGCAGCTTTTTATAACATAATTCTCAAAACAGAAGAATAGAAACTACTGAAATAAAGATAGAATGAAATTAAGTCATGACTAATAAAAAACATGAAAGAAAATTATGTTCTTAGTTTACCCACTTACCTTTTTAAACAATGTAACTGAAGACAAAAGTATGTATTTTTGCTTGTATTGGGTTTGCATGGCAAGGTTTGGTAGTGTGGGGGTTACATGGGTGGCTTCTGTAAGAAGCTGCCAAAGCTGCCCCTGTGTCTGACAGATCCAATCACAGCTGGCTCCAGAACAGACCTGCCCCTGACCAAGGCTGAGCCCATCAGCAGTGGTGGTAGCACCTCTGGGATAATGCATTTAACAAGGGGAAAAATAAAGCCGGCACAATGGCAACTCCAGCCAGGAGAGAGAACGTGTGAGAGAAGCAGCTCTGCAGACACCAGGGTCAGTGCAGGAGGAAGGGGAGGAGGCGCTCCAGGTGCCAGAGCAGAGACTCCCCTGCAGCCCACCGTGAAGAACCATTGTGAGGGAGGCTGTACCCCTGACAGAGGACCCAACAGTGGATCAGGTGGATGCCTAAAGGAAGCTGTGACCCTGTGTGAAACCTGGAGCAGCCTCCTGGCAGGACCTGTGGCCCCATGCAGAGTGGAAGTCCATGCTGGAACAGGTTTGCTGGCAGGATTTGTGATCCCGTGGGGGACCCACATTGGAGGAGCCTATTCCTGAACGACTGCACCCCATGGAAGAGGGACCCACACTGCAGCAGTTCATTAAGAACTGCAGCCTGTGGGAAGGACTCAAGATGGAAAAGTTCAAAGAGGATTGTCTTCCATGGAGGGACCCCACACTGGAGCAGGGGAAGAGTGTGAAGAGTCCTTCTCCTGAGGAGGAAGGAGCAGCAGAGACAATCATTATGAACTATGCTCAGCTCCCATTCCCCATCCTTCTGCACCACTGGGGGCGAAAAGGTAGAGAAACTTGGGAGTGAGACTAATTCCTGGGAAGAAGGAAAGGATTGGGGGAAGGTGTTTTAAGATCTAGTTTTCATTTCTCACTACTCTACTCTGATTTTACTGGCATAAATTAAACTAACTTTCCCCAAGTCAAATCTGTTTTGCCCATGACAGCACTTGGTGAGGGGTCTCTCCCTGTCCTTATCTCGACCCATGAGCCTTTCATATATTTTCTCTCCCCTGTCGAACTGCAGAGAAGAGTGATAGAGCAGCTTGGGTGGGGACCCGGCATCCAGCCAGTGTCAAACCTGCCACATTACTACAGACACAGACAGGAATACTACAGGACTCAGATTAGGCAGTTCCTGCAGTCAAAATATATTTAGAAGCAACACTGATTAGATTAACTCAGTACTAAGAAAGAACAGAGGAAGACTTAGAACAAGGAACAGGGGAAGATCGAGTATTAAGCTTAGCCACATTAAGTCTGAGTTGGTGAATGGACATGCCTAAAAACATGCAAGGAGGACAGATCATGATAACAGATAAGAAAATAAATTAGTCTTCTCCAGCAGCTTAAATGAAACAATTAAAAACAAACACAGAAGAGTAATTAGAAGGAATACTCCTATATTTGACTTTTCAGGAACCATTTTCAAACGAATGGATATCACACAAATCTGACATACAAACGTGTTTTAAAAATGTTATTCACATAACTTCTTTACACAATTGAAGAGAAACCACAATTTCCTTTTATACTTTTTTTGACTAATAGTAATCAGCAGTAAAGCTTCAATGCAGTAAACATTTCTTTACCTTTTACTTGAATTGGCTGTTTAGGCGAAGACTGCTTTTGACCTGCATTGGTTGCATCTTGTCCTGTAAAATAAAAGTAAAGATCACTGCAAATATGAAAGTAAAGAGTTTGGCTGATGTAACAAAATAAGAATAGATCTTAATAATGCTTTTCACCCTGACCATTAAAAATATATTTGGTACATTTTCAACATTTAAAACTCTCAGAAGATAGAAACAATAAAAAAAAAAAAAATTAGACATTTAATACAGCATTGATCAATAGACTCCTAGCAGCTTGAAGAAGAGCAGAAAGTATCCTGAATTTAAAAAAAAATATTTTAACAGTGTACTTATAGTTTGGGACAAGTTTTTATAGCTTATGCCTGCTATATGTCAGAGTGTCTCAGAGCTTAATATTTGGAAAATTATAAAATCCAGTAATTCCAGAGATATTTCTATTTAGAAACCAGAAGTAGTACTGAAAACACAACAAATATTGCATCCTTGTCTCATGTATCTTGACATAGCTTTCAGAACAAAATTCTTGTAATTCTAACACATCAAACCAACATATCCACTCTTTTGTGCCCTAACATTCTAACACTGGAGGTTTGCCATGCAGCCATAATCATTAACAAAATTTAAAAATACATCATTGAAAGTGGTATATTAAAAATATAAAGATTTTTCAAGCAGGTTAGTGTTAATTAATGTGATACTCCTAGCTTAATAGGCTACCCAAACTACTCAAAGATCACATATTCTTGAAGGTTGGACTATATAACTATCTTTCCATCAGGCAATTAGTTAATGCCCTAACAGCAACTGAGGACTACACCTAATAACAATTCAAATATACTTTCTTGGAAAAATAACACATATAAATTTATGCAGTTGATCTTGTTACACAACAAATAAGGCTGCACCATAAATAAACAGCATTCTTTAAACAGTCACCCCTACTGGTTACTGTTTGACTTGAAAACAAAAGAAAAAATCCCTTTGTTGTTCCTTTACTTTCTTTTCTTACCTGGTTTAAAACACCAGACAGCTGATGCATCAATATTCATGAACAAAAGTTTTCACTACGACTGCTTAGCAAAAACTGAGTAGCATTGTCTTTTCAAAAAATGTGTACAACCATTTATATCATTAAAATGAATATCATAAACACTGTTTAACAAAAGATGGGGTCACAAGATTTCAGATGGGAAAAAAAAAGGCATAAAAATATTAGGATTTATATCCATGCACAGGTATCTATGTACATCAAGAAGATGAAGACTACTACCTCAGCTTATAGACTAAACAAAATCATCGTGCATCACTGAGGAAAAACATATGGAATACTTCAATTCACACTCACTGTTTTTGAGACAAGTAGAGGTTGATATGATAGAACCTTCAAAACTGAACAAACATTTAAGATCCACTTCTGTACTTGCCAACACCAGCTGGCTACAGTTACTAGCTTTTAAAGACTGTTGCAAGCTTCAGGAATTTACAAGTTACTGAAGAAGGAAGGAATATCTGCTATCCTGACAATAAAGAGAAGGAAATTTTCTGTAGAAGACCACTTGGTTGAAGACAAAAGCACAAAGAAAGACAGCTCTCATTTTAAAAAGCATCTGTTATCTTTTAAGCACAGTAGTCTTCCAAGCCTGTATCTGTGCAGTCCTACAGTTAATAAGCATCAAAAATAGAGGATGCTATGATGGAGCAAGGACAAGACAGTTCTGAATTTCACAAGCACCTATCAAGCACAAGATTGACAACTGAACCGAACAGCAAGGAGGGCCAGATTATGTACAGTGTATCAAATGTTTAATGTGCATACTGCAGTTCTAACAAGCGCCAGATTAGAAAGCTCCAGTAGATGAATCAGCTCAACCTTCTTTACCAGTCATTTATAGCCTGGCCTGGAGAAGTCACAATGCTCAACAGTCACACTCATTCAGTCTTTATCATTAGTTCATTTCACACGTCTGAAATACTTCCAAAAAAATTCAAATAAGCAAAGTGGTGAAAGATGAGTAATACATTCCATCTCTTATCCCTTAAGTTACATAAGCCTTTCAACATTCACCTTTTACCCTGGCCACTTTAAATTAGATTCCTCTAAACTTAAATCCTGTAAATATCAGAATGCCAAAGAAATAAATTTCAGCATTCCTCCCTACTTATGCATTTGAAATTCATATATAAAGGCCCACAATATACAAATACTAAGAACTTTGCAACGATAATATCACACAATTGAAAGAAAAAAGTTATCACTAAATACCTTCAGTTTTTACATTTTATAGATACTCTTTATTTTAGCTTAGTACTACCTGTTTCAGCCTTATTTAGGGTTTCTTCCTGGGCTGACTTCTTTGTATCTTCTGATCCAAGACCTTTTTTCTGACCATTGGATGTATAAACTCTCACTTGACTCATCAACTGCACAGGCAGGCGATTGCATGGCAGAATGTAAGACAGGCTCCCAATTTTCATTGAAGCTTTCCATCCTAACAAGGGGAGGAAAAGCAGCTGTTTCAGACAACCATTTTGGAAGGAAAAAGAAGGAAAAAGCAAAATTGGAGTATTTGGCATGTTTTCACTGCCTCTCTTCAAACAACCACTTTCAAATTTCATTTTAACACTAGTGATTTTTATACACACAATGCAGTGTGGATTTTTTCCCAAGACCTGTGGATGATCTTAAAATATTAAAAAAAAAAAAAAAGGGAAAAAAAACACAAACAAAACAAAACCAAACCAAAACAAACAAACAAACAACAAAAAAAACCCCACAAAGCTATCTGACAAGATTGGCTTACTGATACATTGTCACATTTTAGTCATGTTCCCCCAAAATCTTTAAAAACCAAGTA
Organism: Pyrocephalus nanus; assembly: GCA_038380795.1. Classification (NCBI taxonomy): domain Eukaryota; kingdom Metazoa; phylum Chordata; class Aves; order Passeriformes; family Tyrannidae; genus Pyrocephalus; species Pyrocephalus nanus. The sequence goes on from CM076264.1 coordinate 49,735,323, forward strand.
TTGATAAAAGAATAAATACAGACCACTACAAAACTATTAGCCAGTGCTGCCATTTCATACAAACCACAGCTTACCAATTAAGAAAAACTGAACTGTGTGCATTACCCACTTGCTACAGAAATAGTGTAGAAAAGCACACAATATTGCATAAAATACTTTTTAAAAGCCCATTGACAAATCACCCTAGGTAGGCAATCTTCCATTTCAAAAGATTAGCCAAAAGTAGAGGTGCATGAAGTACAGACCAACCTGTATCAGCAACCAGTTTCTTTTAGAGAACACACACACTCCTGTAGAGAGGGCATATAACCCCTCCAACTAGAAGTGCAGCAGGGAAACTGGCTGCTTTGGAAAGCACTCACTAAAAGAATAAATAAGGTGTTTTTAAATAAGCAAGCCGTGCTGGTAAATCAAGTCATGCAAAGCATGACCACTCATATATGAATAACACACTGCTCACAAAAAAGGTACTATTTTATAGAAGTGTTTATTGTGTAAAAGTCCCAACAGCTTTCCTTTTTTTTTAGCCTTCTGCAGTACCAAAGCACCTGCACGTGTGCATGCACTGACCTGACCCTTACTGAAGGAACAATTTCACCAAAAAGGGCAGATAAGCTCTCATTAACTAACAGTTGTCCCAAATGGAACAACAGCCCTGAATACTCAAGACAGCTCAGTGAATCAGCTTATTGGTTACAAATTTATAAAGCACTATGATAAATATATGGCACAAGATGAGCAGTATTGTTTCCTGAGCTTTGGTGTATACTGCAGCAGTTGAAAAGGGTAAACTTCATCAGCACGTTCAGAGGACACTTCTGTAACTCATCCACACACACACGAAACCTTTAAAGGGTATTTTGCTGCAATTCAGCCGTTAGTGGCTACACGAAGAGGGACAAAACTGAGGAGAATTCAAATGTCATGAGATCTGTGGCCTAAAGGAAAATCTGGGACTCCCTCCTCATACCAACACAAACCCTGTGAGGCCGCGCTTCATTTTATGCAATTCCTGCAAACTTCAGCCCCAACACGGGCATGACGTGACCGCCTTGCGTCAGACGGGGCTGCCACGGCCCGGCCGAGGGCACCCGGGGCCCGGCCCTGCGCTCGCAACAAAAACTTAGGCGTTTTCCTTCCTGTTGTCCAAAAATCTGGACGTTTTTCCTTCTTTTTTAAAGCCGACTCGCAGAACGCAGCCGGCGCTCCCGGCCCGCCGGTGCCCGCGGTCGGGAACAGCGCTGCTGCCTCGGGAGGAACGCCGGCACTCGCTGTGCCCCAGGCGAGCGCGCAGCTCCATCACAGCTCCCTGCGAGCCCCGGCCAGGGCGGTGCGGCGGGCCGGGGGCTCCCCGCGGGACTCACCGTGGCAGGAGCGGGGCCCCGGCGCCGCCTGGCACCGCAGGTACAGGCGGTAGAGGCCGCGGCAGCCCCGCCGCTGGGCGGCCAGGGCCGGCATCATGGCGGCGGCCGCTCGGCAGCGGCCGGCGGGCGGGCGGCGATGTGCATGGGACGAGGCCGGCGCGGCGGCGGAGCCCGCTGGCCCCGGGCGGCGGCGGCAGCCGGAGGTCGGCGGTGGTAGCCGGGGGCAGGCGGAGGGCGGCGCCGCGGACCCGGATGTGCGGGGGAACCGCGGGGCCCGGGCGGGCGGGACCCCCCGCGGCCGCCGCTGACTCAGCCGCCCCGCCCGCCGCGCCTGCGCCGCGGCTGAGCCGGGGGAGCGGTGGGAACTCGGCCCAGAGCGCGGCCTTCTCCGACTCGGGAGGAGCTTCTGCGCTGGAGTGCTCTTTTACTGCTGCTGGTGAGGGGATAACGCGTACGGACGGGCGTAACATACGTTACGTGCTAAGGCTGTTAATACAGCTAAAAACGCGTAAAACAGTAGGGGTTTTACAGGATCACAGAATCAATTAGGTTGAAAAGACCTCGGAGATCATTGAGTCCAATCTATGACCAGTCACCACCATGTCAACTAGACCATGGCACTAAGTGCTATGTCTAGTCCTTCCTCAAACGTATCCGTGGACGGTGACTCCACCACCTCCCTGGAAGCTCATTCCAATGTCTAATCATCCTTTCTGTGAAGAAATTCTTCCTAATGCCCAACCTAAACCTCCCCTGGCACAGCTTAAGACTGTGTCCTCTCATCCTGTCACTTGTTACCTGGGAGAAGAGAGAGACCCTCACCTGGCTACAACCTCCTTTTAGGTAGTTGCAGAGAGTGATAAAGTCACCCTGAGCCTCGTTTTCTCCAGGCTAAACAACCCCAGCTCCCTCAGCTGCTCTTCATAAGACTTGTGCCCCAGACCCTTCACCAGCTTCATTGCCCTTCTCTGAACATAGATAACATTAAAACCACGTATGCTAAACCTCTTTGCATGATTTATTTGTGAAAATGAATCCTACCCTAAGCCCTCCATTAAAACACACTTCTCAAATCAGTGCTGATAAAACGAGATCTGAATCCAACCAATGTCTTTCTCCAGGAGGAGTGCTCTGGAGCTGATCCTGCTCTCAAGGGTTGTAAGGACTGCCTGTGTCCAGCTGTGACACCTCCTCCTGCTCTGCTCACCTACAGCCTGGCTCAGGACCATACCTGTAATCAGTCCCGCTGACATCAGATTACACGCTTTCTTAAAAAAGTTTTTTTTCAGAATAGCTTTGGTACTAGTTTACATGATGCTGAGAAAATGTCTTCCGCTTCCTTGTCTTGATTTGCACCCTGGGAGGAACGTGGGAGCTCACCAGAAGTTAGCTTGGCAGGGAATTTGGATAATTAATGTACCTGATAATCCACAAAGCATCCTCTCACTGAGGAGAGTGATAATGGTGCTCATCATTAACACACCCAATTAAATTTTGAACAAGGTTTACTGGCACATCTTTACCACTCAGCTATTGGGTAACGCTGCCAATGCAAATCTTCCTAGAAGCGCAGTGGAGGCAGATCGAAGTAAAAGACTTGCATGAAATAATTAACACCCATCTTCCCAGTAGTCCAATTGCAGCCATACCAAGTGAATCAGGAGTATAGCAACAGATGCTGTATCATTAAGTACCAGATGTACAGCAATGGAGTTAAATACTTAATAGATTGCAAATTGTAAAGTAGCACAGGTGAGGTCAATTCACCTATTTTAGTTGGAGTCTAACATGCAGTTGATATATGTTTTGCTGGCTTCTTGTTATTTTGGCAAGAGCTTAACAGCAAAAAAAAAAAAAAAGAAAGAAACAAGAGATCAAGAGTTCCCTATTTTTCCCTACATAAAGGTATTTGAAAGAAGATAAAAGTTCTTGAAACATTTGCAACTCCTGTCTCTGCTGTACTCTAGAAGAGATGCTAACTTTAGGTTTATCATTTCCTCTCTAAAACCAAATGGAACTATTATTTCATATTCGTTTATCCATCAGAATAACTGGATTTGCCTTGTCTGATTTTTTTGGGGTAAATATGAAACAGGAAGAAAAATAATAAAACTGAAATGCCATAGACAGATTAATAGATACGAAAAGTGTGGTGGTCAACTGGAATTTACATGATCAACTGCTCTGCATGACCCTTTATATTGACAAACACTGAAAACTGATGGAAACAAAAAACAAGCAAAAGAGCATCAGTAACAGCCTGTTCTGCATGGCATAGCCAAGTACATAAAGCAATTGATAATGAATTATCAAGATTTGTGGCATGCAGCTGCAGCATCCTAAGAAAAAAAAATCAAGTTTATTTATGAGCATCTTAATCATTAGTTATCAATCACTAGCGATGAATAGAGAAACACTGTAAATGATAGAGTATTTTGGCACATCCAAACTACAACTTTTTGCCTGTGGCAAGGACTACTATGTACAGCCCAATAAAATTGGTGAGATCTTGTTTTCATTCATTATAGTTGGAATTGCATCATAAGGTTTAATTTTGAATAATGGTTATTCAATTACTATTTTAAGCTTCTATTTCATAGAATCAAGCCAGTTAAAATTAAAAAAAAAAGGCAAGATCTCATTCCTGTTCAAATTGCTAAATGCTGAACCGATTAAAAAGTACTACGTCTATATACCATGCTTGTACATGGGCTTTTCTGCCATCTGAACGTCTGTCTAGGGGACAGAGGTTGCTCATATACCAACTGTGTGAAGATCTGGGTGTATTGCTCATACAAAAAAGGAGGCTGGCTACCATATCCGAGTCATTTCCTCAGGCCTCCTCTTGCAAAAACTCTAGAAACTTGTTTATAGCATTTGCCTATAAAAAATTATAAGTTTAAGTTGCCTTACCAGGTCTTCAGGAAGAACAAGGACTGTGGTAACAACCTTTTAAGATTTAGAACCTGTTTTGTGGAGACACTTAAAAGTTTATGTAGAACTGCGTGCAGATCAAGAAAGACAGGTGACTGGATTGAAATATAAACCTTTGGAAACTTTTTTCCTAGTTCGTCTTTATTTAAAATAACTAAGGAACTGGCTGGATTTCTCGAGCTGATGGATTAAAACAGTCTATCATGATGAAATTCTCCAATATTACTGCCTAGCAAGAAATCTGTGATATGTGAAGGCTAATAAGCAGTGAAGGATGTTAGTGTTCCTTATATGAAAAATGAAGTTATATAAAGCCAATTTGAGTATTTTTTTATCTGAAATTCATTAAATATTTCAGGTTCATACAGTGGAAGAGACTTGAAATGTCTACAGATCCACAGCAAGAGCTGATGGTGATGACTTAATATAGTTTAAATTACACTTCAGGACTCTAATCATATCCTGCCTTGTGTGTCTCTCATACAGCATAGCAAGGGACAAAAAATGGAGAAGGTAAAAGGGAAAGACTTTATTTTGGTACCTTTAATGATACTACACGTATAGTTAACACCAAGCAGCTACATACTGATAGTTCAAAAAAAGTACAAATACATAAAGTGTCCAGTGATCCCAAAGAGCCCTTATGTTTTTCAGGTAAAATATTTAAATTTACAGAAAAGTAAGAGAATACTTTGTGGCAGGCAGGTGCATGAGGGGAACGACTCTTCCAAAGCTTAGAATGGTGCATCTACAGAAGTTTGCATAACACCACTCTGAGTCATGTAGGTCTGTAAAGTTATTTCATGGTCACTGGGTCAAAGATCTACATAAACTAAAAGTACATATTTTTATTTCCAGCACATGGATAAGTGTTTGCAGTTATTCACATGCAGTTCATTTCCCTGAACACCAGCAGTCACGTGCAATTTCTTGGACTGAGTGCAGCAGTACTCAACCCAGCAGCAGCAGCTACTGAGTGCCAAAGGACAATAAATCATAGAGGCATTATTCTGCTGGGAAAATGAAATGGAAAATGAGTCTCCTGTAGCCAGTAGGCTCGTGAGGAGCACATTACATTACTAAAACATTCAGCTTCGTAGTTGCAAACCAGCCACTAGAGGTCAGTGGTTTGGAATAAAATAAGCACAAGAAGGAAAAATTCGATTTCATTTCAAATGGCCTAATCATATCAAATAAAATTTGCACCCTTTGAGTAAGGAAAAAAGTACTCTTAAGGTTAGCAGTGCTTACCTTCATCCTAAAGCAGAAAGCTACTTTAATATCCATAAAAACAATACCAGGTACATAATATACCAAAAAAAACCACTCTTATTCTCCACAGTAATATGCAGACATGTATAAGAATGCAGGACTGTAGAAAGCTTCTTGCATCATCAGGTCCAGTCTCCTGCTACTCCACCTATAATCCTATAATCTTACATGACGAAAGAAAGGACAAACTTAAAAGCAGCTTGATTCTTTTGCTTATAAGAAAAAAAGAAGAATTACAAGAATGTTAAATAAGCTCAGTCAGTACTTTGGAAGTGCATAAAGGCAGGATATTAAAAGGACCTCTGCAGTGCAAGAATCTTCCTTAAAAACTATTTCTGTTATAAATGTGTAACACTGCAAAGAGAAAAGGCTGACAGAGGGCAGGAAGAAGCTTTTTCATCATAAAGTGCAAAGTGTATACCCAAATACAGAAAAAGCCCTCAAAATATTATGTTTTATTTACTCATTTATCCACTGCTGTAAGCATACATACACATTGATGCAACTAAACATCTTACCTCTACCCCACAGTGATGTTAAAAAATTTGAGATAATTAGAAATAGAACCACTGGATGCTCAAACACATGCACCCTGAACTCATGCTTGATAGTATAACTGTAATTTTCTAAGGTTTCAGTATTTCTCTGTATTGTAGAGTTACACAACTGAAAATTCCAGTGGACATGAAAATTCAAGTCAATCCTAGATTTTCATCTGCTATTACAAAAAAGCTGTCATTAATTATGGTGGGTTCCCAGCTGGACTGGGGACCCTGGAAGGGATAGAAACTAAAGAAGGAACTCTTGTATAGGGCAGGGTGGTATGCACAGACCTGGAAGGTGTAACAACATGGTTTTCTGGCAGAGTAAGCTGAGTTATTGTTACGAGACACGGGTAGTGGGCAGCTCTGCCATGCTGATTCAGCAGAATAACATAATGTTGTAAACTGCCAATCGAGGCTTATTTATGTAACTTGAAAACCAATAATGATTTAACATGTATAGCCTAAAAAGTGTATAAATCCTGCTGCAATACGTGCAATAAAGGTTCCAGTTCCTGGATCCAGAAGAGTCAGTGTTGTTTCGTCCCGCTCCAACCTGCAACATCTGGTGACCCTCAACATGATCTCCAACGAAAGATAGAAAGCAACGACGCGATCATCGAGGATGAAGAGACGAGAAGATGACCAGCGGATCGAAATTGCAGAAGACGAGAAGGAGAGCAGTGGAGCCACGCAAGCCCCGCCTGGAGTTTGCCACCGTGCGAGCCTCGCTCCTGTCTGCTGCAGCCGTGCCGCGCGTGCTGCTGGTCGAGTCCCATGCCTGCTTGCAGCCACACCACACGTGCTGTCGCTTGAGCCCTGCTCCTGCTGAATTGAGCCGAGCCATCGCTGTTGCCTGCGTCTTGCCTGGGGCTGCTGTGCTGTGTCTGCTGCCACCTGCATCCACCTCCACAGCTGTGAGCTACGGTTACTGAGTAATGGCACTGCTGTCTCGTGCTTTTGATGTACTGTCACTGTGTAGTTTTTGTCTTCCTTGTGCTTCCAGATAATAAGGCAACTGTTTAAAGCAGCTGAGCCGCCGGGGAAAAATGAGCTCCACGTTGAGCAGAGAAGATGACTCTATTGTCCAGATGTGGCAACTCATCCTGCAAAAACATGGAGTTAACCTAGGTACCTTGCTCCTACAGAAAAAGTTAAAGTGGAGCAAAGACCAGGGATATCAGGCAACATCTGAGGTTGCCTTTAGTGAACCTGTGTGGGAGGATTTAGGCCGTCATCTCTTTGACACATCCACATACAGTGACCAGAGAGCCGTGGAGTTATTAACTACATGGCGTTTGTTACGTGAAACATTAAGAGAACATAAGAGGTCAGGAGATTCCGGGACAGTCTTGGTTAACATCCCTAGGGGATCTTCTAAGGAAGCTTCCACAGAGACTCCTGGGAAACCTCTGGGAACGCTTATGGGGAAACTCCTGGGAACTCTGTAATTCCTGATGTCATGAATCCTCCCCATATAAATCCTACTGCTGCAAGTTCCTCTGCTATAACTCCCTCTGCTCCCCCATTCAGAATTCTTGAGAGCGGAACTCCCTTAGTTTCGCATCCTCCCCCTTTAAAGGGCAAGGAGGCAAAACCTTTCAAAGGGAAAAAATCTCGCTCTACCAAAAAGGGAACGCTGTGGGACGATTCGGATGAAATATATGGACCTCAGTCTCCTGCAGTTAAAGATAGGTCCTATAAATCTCCACTCGAATTGGCAAAATCCTCTCCTGCTAAAATTAGTCAGGCCAAGGGCCAAAAGGCTGATAAACAACATTTCCCAGAGCCTTCTAGTCTTTCTTCATATCCTCCTCTGCCATCAGAAACTGACACCAATTCTGATAAAAGTGAGGGGAAGACATCTGAAGAAGACGCTCCAGTGCCAGCACAGCGGAAAAAGGCACAAGGCAGTGTTGTCTGCCATAAGCCTCGTCGAAAATGGAGGTTGCCCCCTGCTCAAATTACCATAAAACCCCGCGATCCTGTAGCATTTTGGCAGAAAATCAGAGCTCAGGCAATGCAGGAAGGGAATTGGGAGTTGGCAGAAGTGATTGATACTCCATCAGAGGGTGCTTCTCATCAGGCAGTTTCTTCACCTGGTGGGGAGATGGTGACTTTCCCAGAGGTGAGGGGAGATCCAGCTGCTGGGCAACCTGATGAGCACCACCCATTATGGAAAGTGATACAGGAATTACAGAGGTGTGCATTGAAGTACGGGTCTAATTCACCATCTACCACACACTTGCTAAGGTTATTGACTATGGAGGAAATAACTCCATATAATATACAGATGATTGCCCAGATTATATTTCCCCCAGAGCAATTCTCAGTATTTCAGTCCACCTGGATTAAAAGGGCTACTGTGCAGGGAGTGAAAAATTTGCAATGGCCTCAAGATGATCCCCGATATGGAAATGGTAGTGATGTCCTCACTGGTTCAGGACAGTTCTCCAACCCTCACCATCAGGCACAATGGCATCCTTTATTATTGGAGCAAGCTAAAAATACAGGTATCGAGGCTATTCTTCGCACTGCTGAACTATCAGCCCCTAAGCCCAGATATGCCTCCATTAGACAGGATACTAGGGAGCCTTATTTGCCATTCATTGAGAGACTGTTTGCTGCTATAGAGAAGCAAGGTTTTGATGCCAGTCTGCATGATGCCCTAGTGAAGCAGTTGGCAAGAGGTAATGCCAGTGCAGATTGTCAAAAAATCATAGATGCTCTTCCTGGTGATCCCTCGCTTGTTGATATGATTCAGGCGTGTTCAAAAGTGGGATCTGTGGATCACAAAATGACTGCATTGGCTACTGCCATGGCTGCGGTTACTACCACAGACCATAAATGTTGCTCTTGCAGTAAAAAGGGACACCGAAAAACCGAGTGTTCCCAGAAATAAAAAAATACACCCACACAGTCAGCAGTAACCACTTGCCTTAGATGTTGGAAAGTAGGGCATTTTGCTAGGCAGTGTCGGTCAACTTATCATGCTGATGGATGTATGTTGTCGGTAACCAAGAAGAAGAGCACGAGGAGGCATGCTCCGACACAAATATCTGCCCCAATCAACCAACTTAGCCAGCACTTCCAACAACCACAGATCTATGCAACCGGTTATCAGGAAGGACAAAGGGAGCAGCCGGGATGGATGTATCCACTGCTTGCACAGTAACCATTTCCACTCTGGGGGTTTGTTGCAGTGGGCTTGCAGTGTATAAGGGAAAACAGAAGTTTTTAATGTTGAGAACATGTTTCCAAAATGGCTTTTTTACAGTCTTTGTGCAAACTCACCTTCTTCTTCCCAAGAGTCTCAGCCTTATCTCTACTTTGGAATTTCTTGAAGTTCTCTTATTGGTTTGTTAATCCTTGCTTGTCATTGGTGGGTTTGTAAGACCTCCTGGACTCCTAATGGTTACTTTGCAATGCCCCCTAGAGCTATTTATATCGCTACCCATGAACAATAAACTCTCTGGCTCTCTCCTCACTCCTGGTGTCCTGTGGTCTCTGTGGGGGCTATGGGGACCGTGTGGTGAGGGGGAGGGCACTCTCCCCTCCAGGTAAAGGGAAAAAACCCCTAGCCCTGGAGTCCCTCTCCCAGTCCAACTTCAACGTTCATAAAGTCCCTTTGGATGCTTGGGGACCTATTGGTAGGGGTTTAAGTGCCTCGTTAATTGGTAGGTCAAGTGCTACCATTCAGGGGATCATGGTACATGTAGGAGCCATTGATGCCAATTATACTGGGCAGATATGTGCCATAGTATCAACACCTACCCCTCCTCTTTGTATTAAAAAAGGGACGTGCATCGCTCAACTTGTACCTTTTATGAGCTGTGTTCCTAGGACTAAAAACGTCATCCAAGGCAAAGGAGGATTCGAATCTACCGGATTTCCTCAAGTCCATTGGACTCAGACTGTGAATGACAACCGACCTCAAATGACCTGCATGCTGAGTATGGCACATGTGTCTCCCACTACTGTAAAGGTATTTGATTTATTGGACACTGGTTCTGATGTTACAGTCATTTCACTAAAGGACTGGCCTACTTCTTGGCCTGTGGTCCCTGCCTCTCAGGCTGTTGTAGGCTTGGGAAGGCACCTCCACCAGATGCCTTGCAGCTAAGCCAGTGCTTGTTACCAACCCAGAGGGCCAAGCTGCCACCGTTCAGCCCTATGTGACTGTTGCACCCTTGAACTTGTGGGGATAGGATTACCTTTCTCAGTCCATAGAACTACGGATTTTCCCTAGGGGTCACTGTGATGCAGGGTGTGAAACAACCCACAGTTGCTTTGAAATGGTTATCAGATAAGCCTGTATGGTTTGAACAGTGGCCTCTCAATATTGAAAAACTCACCACCCTGCACACCTTAGTCCAAGAACAACTAGATACAGGTCATATTGAGCCACCTCACAGTCCATGGAACACTCCTGTGTTTGTTATCAAGAAAAAATCAGGAAAATAGAGACTGCTGCAAGACTTACGTCGAATCAATGAGGTGATAGCAACAATGGGAGCATTGCAACCAGGGTTGCCCTTGGCAACAATGATTCCCATGAATTGGCCTATCATAATCATTGATTTGAAGGATTGTTTTTTTACCATTCCTTTACGTGCAGATGATAAGGAGAAGTTTGCTTTTACTGTTCCTTTGGTAAACTGTGCTGAGCCCTCTAAACGGTACCACTGGAAGTTTTTGCCACAGGGAATGAAGAATTCACCAACCATCTGTCAATGGTTTATTGCACAAGCCTTGAGTCCTGTTAGAGAGAAATATCCTGAAGGATACTGTTACCATTATATGGATGACATCCTTCTAGCAGCTCCTTCCAGTGAGATGCTGTCTGCCATGGAGTCTGACACCCATACTTCTTTGAAGCAGTATGGTCTGGTTGTGGCTCCAAAGAAAGTACAGCGTGAACAGCCATGGTTTTACCTTGGCTTGAAGGTACTTGAATGTACCGTTCAGCCACAAGCCCTTCAATGGAATATGAAAGTTAAAAATTTGAATGATGTGCAAAAATTGGCTGGGACTATAAACTGGCTGCATCCTTATTTTGGCTTAACCACATCCCAGATACAGCCTTTGACTGATCTCTTAAAGGGCGATTCTGATCTTTATGCCCCTCGAAGTTTGACCCCACAAACTAAGCAAGCCATTGCTTTAGTGGAACAGTAAATGCAAACTAAACGTGTGGAGAATTGCCACTGACATTGCAATTCAAGTTTACATCCTTATTGAAAGCATGGTACCTTTTGCGCAGTGGAACTCTGCCTGGCATGATCCTTTGCATGTATTGGAATGGCTCATCCTGTCGGTGCATTCCAAGAAAACTGCTCCTGGTCTATTTGAGCTTCTTGCACAGCTAATCATAAAAGCATGTTCCCATTGCACAGAACTTATAGCACATGATCCTGAGACCATCGTAGTGCCTGTGCAACTAGATTATTTTGAATGGTGCTTGGCCAATAGTTCCTCTTTACAAGCGGCATTGACCAATTACACAGGCACTATTAAATATCATCTGCCATCTCATCCTCTATGCAAACTGCATGATCAGGTTTCGCTGGGACAGAAACTTCTTTCTTGCATGACACCTGTGCCCGGATCCACCGTATTCACTAATGGGTCAGGAAAAACCAAAAAGGCAGCTGTGACTTGGTATGACGGTCACCAATGGCAACACATTGTTGAATTCCAAGAAGGTTCACCCAGGTCATTGAACTATGCGTGGTTACTGTTGCATTTCAGCACTTTCCTTGCTTAATTAATATTGTTACTGATTCTGCATATGTAGCCAGTTTACTTCCACACTTAGATAAAGAGGTCCTTCCAGAGGTCTCGAATGCCCTCTTGCTTGGGCATTCTTCGTTTGGTGTGAGAAACAATTCAAAAGTGTTCTTATTACATTTTACATGTGCATAGTCACACCGGTTTGCCAAGTTTTGTAGCCACTGGCAATGCTCATGCGTATCGTCTTTTTTCACCCACTGTTTTGGGCCCAGTGCCCAATTTTTGGCCACAGGCAATTACTTCACATCAGTTTCTCCAACAAAGCCGGCAGGCCTTGGAACGACAGTTTAATTTGACGCATGCTAAAGCTCAATCCATCATTGCTGCATGCCCTGACTGTCAAGATCAGTCAGTACCTGCATTTTATGGTACTAACCCAAGAGGGCTGCAGGCTTTACAGATTTGGCAAACTGATGTTACTCATATAGCGGAATTTGGACACTTAAAATACGTACATGTCTCTGTTGATACTTTCTCCTCTGTTATAGTTGCTACTGCCCATACAGGTAAAACTGACCAGGATGTTATTCACCATTGGCTGCGGGCATTTTCTACATGTGGTGTTCCACACCAAATTAAGACTGACAATGGTCCTGCCTACACCTCCTCCCGAGTAGAATCTTTTCTCCAAATGTGGGGGATCTCTCATGTCACTGGTATTCCTCACTCCCTCCAGGGTCAAAGTATTGTGGAGCGTACACATGGTATCCTTAAGCGTCAATTACAAAAACAGAAGACAGGAATATCTGGGGAAACCCCTGAAGCTCGCCTTGCTAAGGCTACCTATGTGCTCCATTCTGGTAATATTGCGGAAGACCAGAAGGACCCACCCATGGTCTGGCACTTTGAGTCCTTACGAAAATTCACACCTGTTTCCCCTGGGGTGAAGGTCAGAGTAAAAGATTTGCAAACGGGGCAGTGGTCTCTACCTTGGGAGCTACTAACATGGAGTAGAGGGTATGCTTGTGTCTTCACAGATAAGGGACCTCAATGGGTACCTGCTCATTGTGTTCGACCTGTACTAGGTGATACACGTGCACAAGTTACATAAAAACTCATCCATGAACATATTCAGCAACTGAAAAGGAATGCTGCTACCATGGACTGATGACAGATGGACTGTCCAAACTGCTAATCTTGCCTATGCATGTAGTTGTTTTTTGTATTATTGATATTGCCCTAGTTTGTGTCTCCCTTGCAAGGGGCCCCACAATGGATGGCACTTGTTGACAATTTCTTTACTACAAAAAGGGGGGAGTTATGGTGGGTTCCCAGCTGGACTGGGACCCTGGAAGGGATAGAAACTAAAGAAGGAACTCTTGTATAGGGCAGGGTGGCATGCACAGACCTGGAAGGTGTAACAACATGGTCTTCCAGCAGAGTAAGCTGAGTCATTGTTATGAGACATGGGTAGTGGGCAGCTCTGTCATGCTGATTCAGCAGAATGACATAATGTTGTAAACTGCCAATCAAGGCTTATTTATGTAACTTGAAAACCAATAATGATTTAACATGTATAGCCTAAAAAGTGTATAAATCCTGCTGCAACACGTGCAATAAAGGTTCCAGTTCCTGGATCCAGAAGAGTCAGTGTTGTTTCATCCCGCTTCAACCTGCAATAATTAATGGCTTTGATTTAAACTTCATCAATGAAAGGATTCACAATTTAGTAGAACGTAACTGCTATAGCAGAAAGTATCTTGAAAGGGATTGTAACAGTAAAACATCTGTCATCTCAAAACACTGTTCAGATTTTCTAGATTGAAAAAAAAGTAAATAAAAAAATGTTAAAATGCTACATTACAAATATCATGTTCTATGCAAACATACATTAGGAGAAAACCCCATGCAGTTGCACATATGAAATATTCCACGAGATTGCCAAGAAAAAAACATAGCAAAGCAACACAAAAAACCAAACCAAAACAAACCAGAAGCTCAGTAATAATACAGACCAAAGCATTTATTTCTTCACTTTTCCACTATAGGAACTTCAAACACAATAAAGAATACATAATTTGACTGCAGAACTTTTCTGCATTTTCATTATTTTTATCCCCATTCTTCTTCCTTCTCTTTCTTTTGCATTTTTACCTGTGTGAAAACTATAGTTGACTTTGCTTTAGCCCTTTAGCCCAGAACCTTTTTTAATTTCTGACTTTCAGCTTAATTTTCCTGTGCAATATCTCAACTAACTGATGCACTGTCTTCATCTGACATACTCTTCCTCTTCACATAAGCAAAGGATCATGAATGAATATTCATAGGAACACAAAGAGCAAATGAAAATACCATGATCAGCACTTGTTCAAGGAAACCAATTTTCTCACCCAAGGTGAGAGTCAGGACTGTTGCAGAACTTCACTTGCCTCAAAGCAATATATCATGGTCAGACACATGGAAACTGATATAGAGATGAACTCACATTATCTTAAATGAAGAGCAAAGTCTTCCATGGCTCCTTAAAATACAATTCACACTACTGTTTTTACAAAACCGCAGCTGTATGGGGGGAGCCAGCTGTGGTAGAATAAAGCCCAGCTGGTTGGCCCTGGGGTTGAACAGATGTCTGCTACTAAATGTGCCATCACAAATGAGCTAAGCCTAGCCCACAAGAAGAGGGTAACATAGGGTCACATTATTAACCACACTGGTTCACAATTTTGCTTATAAGTTGCAAAAAAAATTATTATTATACTGATATAAGTTCCAAGTAATTAAGTGCTAGTCACAACTCATTTTCAGTTCAGCAGTGGCACTTAGGTAGTGGGATGTAATCAGTCACAAAATAACCTATTTAAAAATTAAAAGGGCAGGACTCCTGCCAAAACGCAGGTGTACAACTTTCTCTATTAACACCTGCACTGAAAATATGGCAGTAAACTGGGCACATGCGTAGATTTTTTTCCCCACAGAACTTGGGGTTAACTATGCCAGGTGTAAAGCAGAATAGTTCCAATAACTTAAAGATAAGGATCAGCTTTTTTGTTTTTGACATACACATTAATCTTCCTGTTTCTCTAGAAAAAGCAAATGAGATGCCGCAATAGCTCACTGCATCCTACCCTGTTCTATACATACACACACACACACAGACACACACACAAAACCAAACCCAACAGCCAACATGCACCTACAACATTTAACAGAAAAAGCTGTTGGTCAGTAAAGTCACTCAGAGATTTGAACTTAAACAAGTGCTGTTTTGCAACGCAACACTGATAATACTTAAAATCTAGAAATAAATATACAATCTGATTTCAAGAACAAAACCATAGCCGTATCAATACAGAAAACAATTTAATTTCTTTCAAAATAAATATTTGACATAAAAAGCACATACAGTGAAAAAGGGTCACAATAAATTACAAATGGAGATACTTGCTCATTCACTGAGAAAAGCCCTTGGTATTTCCAATTTCATACCATCAAATTTATCATTCTTGCTGATTTAAGCACAGCACTGAACAAATATGGATCCCAGTGCTTTCTTTCACAGGTACTGGTATGGATAATTTACTGCAGTGATCCAATTTGAAAATCAGTAGGGACCAGTAAATCGCTGCATAAAAGAAAGAGCGAATGAGGTGCTTTTTCCTTAGTGTCAGCAGCCTGCGATTATTATGTTTATTAGATTTTCTTGAAAGGGCTTCACATTTTCTCAAATATGCAGGAGAACTATATTTCCCCTCTGAGCCCTTACATTAGCATTTTGCGCCTCAGTCCTTGAATACAAGTAAAAGATGAATTTTTCAATTAATTTTAAAAGTTTATACCATCTGGATGGCACAGAACTAAGCAATGAAACTCCCTTACCTGCACAGCATCTGCCATTATCACAGAGCTAGCTTCTGCAGAGAAGTTAGTAAGTAATGCTGACATTTTATGAGAAAGATTTTTGAATCCACATTGAAGATTAAATTCTATTACATTATCCATACTGATAATGTAGCTTTGAAATAATGGATTGCTTAAGGTTCTGTCCTTAAAAGGCAATTTAAAACAGTGAGGCCTGACTGTTCCTGTGACTTTAAGGAAATTACAACACAATAGAAGTTACAGTACAATGATACACTAACCAATTTCCATATATATAGTTTAACCGTAATAGATGCACTGCAGCAATTAAAAATTAGACAATTATAAGATTAGCATACCCTACTACCATTTAGCACATTAAGTGCTTTCCATCTTATTCTGTTGCATTATTTTTCATCTGTGCAGAGATGATGATACAAGGGACCATACCTAGCTCTTGCACACAGAAATCAATTTTTGATTTCTGATTACTGCTTTAAAAAGGCATGCTGTCTAGCTCAATGTCTTTTCTGCCCTTAATCTGAGCACTGTAAGGTACAGTACTTTTTAAAGTATTTAAGCCGGCAGTTTCTATAATTTTGGGAGCAGGACCAACAAGTCATATGTGGTGTAGAAACAAATCAGTTTCCTCTGGGCACTTCTCCAACTCTCTGTCCTATTTTCTGCTCTGCCAGAGCTCTAACAACCCCTCAGGAAAGTGGTCTTTTCTTCCATGTCTCCATTCCTGTCTGTAAAATGGACAGGAACTATACTTCCTTAATAAACGTGGGATCTGTACAGCAAATGTTGCACTACAGGTGCCTAACGAAAAAACAGTCCAACATAGACTGTACAAAATAACCAGACACATTATTTCTTTGGACAGTACTATAACATATATAGTTAGCAGCTCAAAAACTGTTGGAAGAAATAGCGGCTCATGATTGTAATGCATTTTTTTTTAAATCCCTAAAAAAAAAATCCCCCATGCAACTTAAAATATTAACAGATATTGCTTGCCATTAGCATCCATCAAAGAAGGGAGCAAAATATAAAACTGACATCACAGAAATTATAATAAAAGTGTAAAATTAAATAAAAGGCAATAAAGGAAAGAA
This sequence comes from Pyrocephalus nanus, assembly GCA_038380795.1. Classification (NCBI taxonomy): domain Eukaryota; kingdom Metazoa; phylum Chordata; class Aves; order Passeriformes; family Tyrannidae; genus Pyrocephalus; species Pyrocephalus nanus. The sequence continues at coordinate 49,752,144 of CM076264.1, forward strand.
TGGATGTATTGGTGAGTTACTTGGTGTGTAAGAAATCCCAGCTGGCATTAGCTATTCCAAAAGTCTCAATGGCTCTTGATACTTTATTTACCTACAGGTGACAACAGAAACTGTTATGATGGAGCTTCATTTCTACTTGTTTGTGCAGAGCAAGGGGTGGGTCTACTCACAGAAGCTATGCAACAGCACTTATCTTACAAAAGCTGAGATGACAAAAAGCAAGGACCGGTGTGATTTATACCAGTGGAAACAGTTACCTAACACCAGGTAGGTAACCTTTCAGTAAAATAAAAACTCTTCTGCTTCACATTTGGGGTTGACAGGTATTTTATGGTCAGTTGCAAAATTTCTCTACGATCACTGACTTCTGTCACAGCCTCTGTATCACAGCTAGCTGTCAACTGCACAGCAGCATGAACATACAGCTCTCTTCACCAGAAAACCTCAAGCTATTGCGATACAACCAGCAATTCACATCTAATTTTTAGTTAGTGTAGAAGCAGTCACAAACCATGGCAAGTAAGCAGGCACAAGGACAGAATGTTTTTGCCAGTGTTGAGGAAATGCAGGGTTATAGCTTAGGCAGCCAAAAGGCTGCAGTAAAGATCAAAACTGATGCAGAGTACAGGTCAATTAACTATTTATTTGGTTTGAACATTATTCTTATACCATTGTTCCATGTTTTCCTGGCACATCAGAGTTTTCCCAGGCCACAAGTTGCTCATTTGTCAAGCAAATCCTTGCAAAGCCAAAAATATATTAGTCAAATCATATTAAATCAAATCTCATTTACGAAACATCTTTCTCCTCTTCAAGGAGTCCATTTTTAAGACTTAATGGAAAGAGTTAACAAGAAATTCAGCATCCACATTTAAGTTCCACTTCATGGCACTGTCTTCCAACTCTCAACTCAGTCATTGTCATTCCCTTACTCCTTTTAATATTTCTCATCCATTTCTAGAGTTGGATCCCAAGATTTAACATCCTTCAGTTACAGTTGCAATATAACGGATCCAGTTTAGACTCATCTCATATTTAATAATATCATACAATTAAGGAATAGTAGGCTGCACCTGTAACTGCAGTCAGACCAAAAAAATTTGCTCAGAAGTAACATGTTATTCTGCTTGCATTAATTACAGATTTATTTGCTTTCCACTTCCAGCATGGGGGACCAACTTAGATGACCAAATTAAAATTTTTAAATCGCATTGGTCCAAAGAGCTGAAGAGAATCTGAGGTCACCACTCTAAAAACACATCTTGTACCATACAACAGGGTCTAGGATTGTGCTGAGGAACTGAAACAGTAATAATTAGGTCTAGACTTTTTGCTCTGATTAGATACCATTGTTGCAGTGCTTATTTTGGGGTTAGATTTTTAAGGAAAGGGTCATATATTTTTGCACTTTAGAAGGCAAACATGAGATAATTTAGAAATGTACAGGCCATTATATCCCAATTCAAAAGCAGCAGTGGGAATAAAAGAACATGCACACATACACACAGGAAAGCATTCTGCTCAACTTCCAGGTTCAAGCATCAGTATGTTCTGTTAGAGAGAAAATAAGCTTGAAGAGCCTAGCAAGTCACATTTAACACTCCTTTTATTGCAGTAGAAATTTTAGTTTTTATAAAATCCTCAAATTACAGGATATACATATAGTGAAACTCATTGCAAGTCTTTAGCAGCTGTAGAGCATTACTGCATGCAGTTGCTTCTGCAGTGTGCAAGTGTTCTATAAACAGCTAATCATGTTTAGAGAGCAAGACAAGTAGTCAAGGAATATCATATTCAATTAGCAACTGGTTCATCAATACCAAGAGGTTGAGCAAAAAAATGAAATTAGTTTATAAATACATGGCTCTGATCTAACAAACTAATACAACTGAAAAGTCTGAATGATATCCACATCACAAACAAGGCAACTCAATAGTTACAGGAAAATACTCTACTTCAAGACTGTTTTTGAAGAAGTTTCACATAAGATTTCTCTGACCATGAAGAATAGTTAAGTTCAGTGCTATAGAAGTCTACAGAAGGCCCTTTAATTTTATGCAATTAGAATACTAACATAAACTACAGAAGATTAGACAAATATTTTGCCTTGAATTTATGGAAAAAAGTTTTGTTCAGACAGATAATAATATTTTTCCACAACCTACCTTTCAGATGCTGGGTGAATATACAATCAGCACTCAATTTAATATTCACCCAATTTAATATTCACTTCTGTAGTCATGACATGGCTTCAGGTCAGTCATCAGATAAATTTATGCCAAGAAATCCTACACACATTTGTTTCAGAAGCTGACTAAACAGGTTCAATCCTTTATGCAAATTTCCCACCACAATGAGGCTCAGAAACTGGAATAACAATTTATATAGAGCTAGCTACAGATTAATTTTCTAAAAAGCTAACATGCTTGAATTACTGCAGTCTCAAATTTTGTGGACATATAAACAAATCTGTAATGAGTCCGCAAAAGTTACTTCATTTACACTGATTAGTTCATTTGAGACATGGTTAAAAGTTACATCTTTGGCTGAAAAGCCTACAGGTCAGCAGTTTGGCTTGGTAAAATATCTTGTTATGACAAGAAAACTGCAGAGTTTTCTGTGATCAGAGTCTTGGTATTTCTTCCAACAGTGTAATGTAAGACTACATCACAAGGTAGGAACTTGGAAGAGTTCTTTTTAAGTAGTATAATAAAAATAACCTCTCCTTCAGAAAAGGTGTTATCTGTGTCAGCTTGATAGATTTTAATGCCTTGTGTTAACTTCAAGTGGGCCATATCTCTACATTGAGTATATTAAATTGGACAAAATAATTCTACAGATACATTTAGTAAGCAGAAGAATACTGTCCAAAGTGTACTGCATAGGTATGTGTACCAACTGCTATCCACTGGAGATTTCCTACAGAAGCTATAGTTCCAACTAACATAAGCCAAGTGAGCATAGACCTCTTATAGTTTTAATCAATCTCAAACAAGCCTTGATTAAAAAAACCAACCAAACAACAAAAAAAACCCACACCTGAATGACTGGGTATGTTTTAGAAAGGATGCAGCTAATTTTTTTCACCAATTAACAATACAGCACAGTAATTTTAAGTTTCCATTATTTGGTTTTGATATGCTAAATTTCATATTATCTCCAAGAAAAGCATATACATATTTTCATACAGCCTGGAGTGAGATCAGTGTAAAATCAAAAATTTCTAATCATCAGCAGAAGTGCCAGCTGCTCATAATGTTCACAAAACATGAGTGCCTGAAATTTGGCTATGCAACAGTTGGTGCCAATCTGCTTATAAAGGAAATGCTGCTGAGGCATAGTCTTCTTACAAAAACAGGGCACGAGGGCTTCATTATTAAGTGTTCAACAACAATCCTGAGCTCGGTGAAGAGAGTCCTGAAAAAAACAGATTTAAAGAGAGTTTTAAAATCCTACAGCATTTATCAAAAGCATTATCTAGATCTGTCTTTTTCATTCACTTCTTTCCTTAATATCACACACACACACTCTAGTTAACAAGTTCTTTGGACCAGCTCAGTATTGCAGTATCTTGCAAGAGCTTCAGAATTCTTGGGTTTTAAACATTAACATTTTAATTAATTTTAGATCCATCCTTGGCTGAAGCTGCCGAACTAAAGACAGCAGAAAAATTCCGCCTTAAAGCCAAAACAAAAAGACACTTTTAAAAAAAATGAGGAGGAAAGAATAATGCTTTATCACAAATAGTGTAAGGAGTTGGGAGGAATTGTGTATGTGTGCTATTTCTTGCCAATAGGCAATAACAGTGCACTCTAGAAGCAACTATTAGAAGACAGACATAAGAAATAAAACCCAGATCATCAGTTTCCCTTAAAACACAAGAATGCCAGCAGAACATTTTGGATAAACTAATTCTACTGAAAGTCAGTTTTAGTATTGCATGGCTTCGTTGATTTTTAGATACTAAAGCAACTTCATAGATTTTGGTTTTGTTGTTAAAATATATATATATATATATATATATATATATGTACCAGGAGGGAACAATTAATTTTTTACAAAATGGTAGGGAACAGGAGGCAATTAAGTTTATGATTCCCAGACTTGTCTTCACATATCACAGCAGCCAAAGCCACTTCCTTGGCTCTTTGGCAAACCATTTTCTAATCAAGTAATGATTAGACTGGAAGGTATGTTCACAAAAATCTTTCACTTTGCAATGCTTGTCGTAAGAAAACTGAGAAAGCACTGACCTGAGAAAATCCTCAGAAATATTTATAGTTTCAAAGTCTAAAGCAATATTGGCTTGACCAACTTTCAAAATCAGTTACTTCTATTTCAAATATAATTAACCTCATTTGTGAATTTAACTAAAGGAGGTAATCAGCATGTTTAAGATTATCTACAGATTTTTTTCTGTCGTTATTATACAAAATTCTTAAGTGTCTATTCATATACAGACTTAGCCTCAGATATACCTGAAAATCTAAAAATAAGAATATTATCTTCCTGATAAAAAAGACTTTCTTCTCCCAAAGTGTAGTTTTAATTACATGGGTGTGTTTTCAAAGCTCCCATTCAAGAACAGTGGTACATTTCTGATCAGTTACACGAAATCAGTTACACTGGCTGTTACTTGAACCAGCCAGTTTTATTTAGCATCCAGGTGTATTTCACATTCTAAAATTACCATCTGCAGATTTAGTACTATGAGTTATGCATTCATTTTAGAATGAAAAGTTTCCAAATGCCTGAGCACTATGCATTTAAACACTAACTTCCAAAATCAATTTACTACTTACCGACAGTATGGATTTCGCCGAGAAGAGTAGCGTAATGTAAGAAACCTATAATAAATGAATGGCTGGAGCAGACTCCCTTGTCCACTGAAAGAAAATAGTTCAGTAGAGCTTAGTAGTGACCAAAAAAAAAAAAATCCAAACACCAAAATCAGGATTTTTCCTAAAAAAAGCAAGCAAACTGCTTGGGTTCAAAAAAGAGCTAGATTTGGGTCACACTGGTTCAGCAAATCTAGATATGACAAGAAAAAGTACATAACCATACACTTATAAATGCAGAAACTTACATTATAGAATAAAACTGCTCAATCAAGCTCTTAAAAAGTGCTGTTCTTGTATTGATTTTATATATATGAAGTTTTTTTATATGAGCCATTTCTGGTGGCGTGCAAGGAACCACAGAAATGATGGTGGACATATGCTCAGTACCAAGAAAAAGCTTTTCCTGGTCAAGCAGGAAAACTGGCTGACATAAGTAGTTCAGTTACAGCGAGTAACTGGGACTCACAGCACTTTGACTACCTGGACCTATTCCTAGTATCTTTTGCAAAACCTGTCAGAACACACTGGAGACAATTATAGATGTATTCAGACATGCAAAGCTGATATCCAGTTATTTCAGTTACATTGAAATTAGGTTTTGATATTTTACAAAGTTGCTGTTTCACATGACGGTGCTATGAAGTAGTGAAAGTGTAGCATACAAACCATACACAGCAAAGCACAGAAATGCCCTAAGTTTTAGTGACTGAAGCTACTTTGAAAAACACGGTATTTAAAAGTTCTGTTTGAAGTTGAACATCACAGTTCCAGCCAGGAGAACTCCTTCAAGTATGAACGGTATCTTTACCCAGGAGAAAAAAAATATAAAGTGAAAGGGAAAGCGAGCTACAGGAGGAAAGAACGAGGAAATCTTGAACCTGTACACTATTTACAAGCAATTTAATATGCTAAAACAATTCAAAGAACAAAATCTCACAATATCTGCATTTAAACATTATATGATTTTAAATTTGGCATGATCATTTATAAGCATCAGTATCTACTGGGTGACATATCAAATAGCAACATTTCATATACTACATTTTCCACAGAGAGAAAAAAAAGAAATTATCCCAAAGAGAAGTTCAAAGCACTTGGAAGTTTCAATACTGGATACAGAGTGGATACAGTTGGTAAGCAGCGTTAAATGAAATGGAATCCTTGAGGCCAGAAGTATGGAAGTGCTTAACTGACATATCAAGAGATAAAGACAAATCATGCATTCTGTCAGCTTCCAAGAAGATAAAGCCTCCCTTCCGCTGCCTGAGACCACCCAAGACAAATGCTCTCACTATGCTATAACTTGTATAGAACAAAGGGTGTATTCCCTCTCCAAATATTAAAAGGCAATGACCTTCAGTGACTTCAAAACTTCAGTGACTGGCAGGTCATTATATCTATATAACCTCAGTAGGATTCCAATCCCTAAAATTAATTCAACTATATGCACAGCAGGCATAACCAAATGGAATAAAAAAACCCCACAAGGGTCACTGCTCAGAAGTAATACAGGAGAGAACACAATCTTCTACTGCTTGCACACTTTTTGCATATTGAAACGTCATGCCACTTAAATTTCTGGAATTCAATTGTCAAAAATAAGAGCTTATTTTCAGTGAAGCTGAAGATATTAATACTCTATTAAATCAACCAAAATTAAACTTACTGAACAACGTACTGATAGAAATGCAGGCGAATGCAAGCTGCAAGCCCAAAAAAATTCAAAGTGACTCAACAATGTCACCCACACAATGAAAAAGAAGGGGTTTTTTTGTGCCCACTTATATCACAGTGAATGCTTTTTGATGTTATGATGCAACAACTTAAGAAGCCTAAGAATTATATAAATTTTACTTGAAGTTCAAGGCCTAGTCATCCAGAACAATACAAGTAGAGCACTATGATCCAGAAAACTCACTTGCAAAAGGTAATCTTGTGTAGCAAGTTTCTAATTATTTAAATATTTATCATAATTCTTACCTGAAGAGCATAAAAACTGTAGCTGGCATGAGGAAAATTTCATTGCAAGCAATGAATTTTAGAATATTCTGTTGATTAGCACTCAGTTTCTCTAAGAGATTTCTCAGAAAAGGCAAACTATTTGAACTTCGCGCCTTTAAAGAAGAAAAAATGATTTACAGAAAAAATATGAATTACACCTATCTTCACTAGTGCAGAGAAATCAAAATACAAACAATTGTCATTTACAACCCATTTCAGCATTTTAAGACTTTACCAGAATTGAGATTAATATCCCAAAGAAAACCATAGGCTTGGAACTCCATAATTTACAAAGAGTTCAACTAAAAACATCAGGTGTTGCAATCCCCTCATGCATCCATTTTAGGTTCAACTGCACAGAGACAGCCACAAGGCTTGTTCTCTCCACTAGGTGGAAGTGTCCATGGTAGCAAGATAGCCCAGTTAGGAACACCAAATACTGGAGTTACATTAAGTTGCACAAGGCAGAGTGCATTGAGCAGCAAGTCCAACTGGCAAGCATTTTGCTTGCTAGTCTCACCCTGTAGTTTGTTACCTTACTACTGAAACAAAACAATAAAATTCATGGGCTATGGTATAGTTTGAAAAAGACATGTCTTATGTTTCAACTTTACTGTTACACAGTTTTTGTTTCCTTCAAAGGAAAGCATTTGAAGAAAAATAATCTGTGTCAACTCCAACATATCGAGTCATTACAGAAGGGAAAAAAACACAAAAACAAACCACAAAACCCAGCCAACTCAAAAGTCTTCTCAGATTCTCTGTGCTGATATTCCACGCCACAAATTCACTCTAATTCCTCTAGCACAGCCAAAGGAAACCAAACCATAGCTGCAACTTAAACCTGTTTATAAACCCCAAGAACATCAACAATATTAATTGTAACATACATCATATCATACTTACATCAAGAACCTTCTTTGTGTATGTGGCAGCATGAAGCAATGAGAACAGCAGAACTGGAAAAATACTCACTGAAATAAGCAATAAGGAAAATTATACGCTTCATTTCTCCATGATGTTATACTACACAAGTCATAGTTTGGTGGCTCTTTGCAAGAGGCTGGCTGGAATACTTATACTAGATGAAGATACATATAAGTCTAATATTTATATTTATAGCTCTTCCCTTTGCTTCTTACACCTCTTTGCTATACACTTTTATTAACTTCAAAATATGGGTGTCTGCAAGTATGCAAAAGTATAACATACACCATTACACACCAGTGCATTTCTCCTGAAATGCATTCTTTCTGCACGGAAGACACACATGAGGTTACTACTTAAAATCTATTAAGTACATGTAGTCATAACATTTTTTTATTAAAAGATGCTACAAAAGTAATTTCTTTACCAAAGAATATGCAGTTGCCAGCCATTCACATTTCATAGAGAAAGAACATAGACATTCCTCTGCCAGAGAGATTTTAAAGAGTCAGATGTGAAGCGTACATAGCGTGGCATAAAGAAAAGTCAGTTCTGATATGTCACCTTTGACAAGCCACAGGAAAAGTATTTTTTGCAGCCTTTATCAGTTAAATAACTTATTTGAGAAAGCTACCACTGAATAATTGTCGCTCTACATGACTATGTCCTGCTACAGTGAAAAGTCATATATAAACCCTGTACTGGTAATAAATGAAAATTACCAACTTTTCCAAGTATCACTTGAGGCTGGTCATAAAATCCACTGAACTTAAGTCTCAGTAAAAGAAAATCTCAGTAGCCAGAGTCTGTAGTGCACTAATTATAGAGCTGATTAAACTGAATATGGATCGATCAACATAAGCCTCTTGTATTTTACATAGAGTATGTTCTATGAATAGCAAAGAAATTAGTTCAAACTAGTTTTTCAAAACATGGCACAGGTAATGAAAAGAACCAAATTTTAAATATATTTAAAAACATTACCAGGATGACACAAGTAAAGGATACTTGTAACAGGGTAGGAATTCACAAAGATAAGGGAGTACAACAAGTAGTGGCAGCTGTCCTCCAGCAAAGCCTGGGCCAGAAATGCCCTGCTAAGCTGAAAGTGCGGTAACCTTTGATGCAGTCGGAGGGCACTGGTTAGAGCATTTGCCAGCAAGGCACGCTGATAAAAGCTTGCTGCTTCATGCAACCTGCAAATCATCAGAGGAGACGTTACCATATGAACCAAGCTCAGAACTCTTCCACCCTTGAGAATTGCATCACAGCTGCACAATACCTGAGTATTTCTATTATCGTACAGAAGCACTATTTACAAAATTCAACTCAAAAACTGGTAACACTGACGTACTGCTGATGCCTAAAGTAAAGCAACTCAATATATTACTCCAAAACTACACACAAAATCATGCATTTATTACTACTTTACAGTTGCTCAACACATTTTCCAAACACATCTAAAAGTGTTTTAAACCGATCTAAAATCTGTAAGCTGTTCTGACAGCATCCAAGTATCCAAAGCATACAGCATCAAAAGCATCCAAGTAAGCTGAATAACAGCAATTTACTCTTATGTGAAAAATAATTCTATGCAAAGGGACTCTAATTCATAAATTTTTAGTGCTATTTTACAATATCACAGTACATACCCTAGAAGAGGCAGGACAAATAAAGCCGAGCAGTAAACTGTGAACAAGCGGGAAATCCACATTGCTGTATCCAACTTGTTAGCCATCAGAAATTGCTACATTGGGGGGAAAAAAACAAACAAAAGCCAACCCCAGGATAAGTTGGTATGTTAATATTTGCATAAAATGAGCATACCTCCCTGCTATATTACATTGCAAATCTTCTTCCAACCTTGAATATAAGCAAATTATAGCTTGAAGTAGAAAGCTGCTTTTTGTTCTGTGATATTTGACTCATATGATGCTACTTGCCAGATCAAAAATAGCTCTGCTTCCTCAGAACCAAGAGGCTCCTTTCTACACTATAAACAAATAGAGTGGTAAGAACTTCTGGGAAAGTAGTTCTTCTACCCAAATCAACCTCACTAAACAGCCAGCTCCACAAATGTTACCACATAAAGTCTCCAGACCTGAATTTGCATCTACTGCTTCAAGGTTCATTTTAGAATACACTGCACACACCTTGGGCTGAATTTCCATAATTCTCAGCGAGGGATAAAAAAATAAAGGGTCAGGTAATGTTTGCATAACTACATGCTTATAATTACAAGGAAAGTAGCATAGTTTTGGCCTACATATTCTTGGCCTCGAAAAAGCAAAAGCTTTTTACAGGAATCTTGCACCTCTCCTGTCATTGAGTTCTTCTTAATCACAGCCCTCCTCAGTCTTGATATAGCCATGGTACCAGAAAGGCTCTAACAAAACACGGCATGCTTTTGGCTATTATGTGCCTCAGAGTCAAAATATGTGCTTCCTTGCACCTGAAAGAGTTCACGTTTTTTTCCAAATCTGAACCCCCTTTTAGAGATTCCTCTTTTCCTCCATGTTCCTAGTGCGTCTCTATGGAAATGACAAGAAACTAACTAACCTGCAAGCATCTTCATATCATGATCTAGTGTCTTACCTGCACAATATAACTACAGAAACGGCATGAAGCTGTGTCAAGGGAGGTTTAGGTTAGATATCAGGAAAAGCTTTTTCACCCAGAGGGAACAGGCTCCGCAGGGGACTGGTGACAGCACGAAGCCTGACAGAGTAGTAGAAGCATTTGGACAATGCTCTCGGGCACATGGACTCTTGGGATGTCCTGTGTAGGGCCAGGAGCTGGACTCGATGATCCTGATAGGTCCCTATGATTCTGTGAAATGATGCTGCTACACTGAATTACTTTTGATTGAGACATTTTCAGGAGCGGCGGCGCACCACCAGCACGCTTCCAGTCGGGAAGCGAGAGCTGCTTCCCCCTGCCCGCACCCGGGCGGGCAATGCCACGCTGCGATTCCCGCAGGACCCCCCAACCCCACCCCGCCGCTGGGAAAGCACTGCAGCCGACCCAGGACTCTGAGGCCCGGGAGCTCCTTACCACGGCCCCGCCGCCGGCCCCGCCTGGCACGGGCCCGTTCTGCGTGGAGTCCGCCATGGCCGCACCTGCGGGGAGAGAAGCGCCTCAGTCTGCGGGACAGGAGCGACCGCCGCGTCCCGAGCCCCCGCTCCCGGCCCGGCCGAGACCCACCGCCAGCGCCACACCGGGCACTGCACACGCTCCGCCGGATCCTGCCCCCGGATGCGGCAGGACGACACTTCCCGTGGGCCGCGGCGCTGCCGGGCAATGTAGGCGGTGGATGGGATGCTCGCGGCGGCGGCACGAGGGCATCCCGTCGGATTCCCGGCGGGTTCCCGGCGGCTCTGGGACTGCTGCGGCCGGGGCGAGCCCTCTGGGGAGGACCCCGGCCCCTTCCCGCGATGTCCACTGCAATCCCGAGAGCTGGTGGTCAGCTCGGTCTGTAGGGTTTGTTACAGGGGCACTTCTGCCTGATGACAGCAACAGTGTTAATGCTCGCTTCGGCCCCAGGTTGGGGAGTGTTTGCTCACTAAGGGCTAACCTGGCTTTCCAGAGCCGTCCAGGCTCAGTGCTGTGCATCAGCAGTGTAAATGGGAATCGTAAGGTCAGAGGCACGGCTCTCCGCAGTTCCCCCATGCTGCGGTAGCTCGGTGATGTCACACAAAAACATCAAGGCTGTGTCCGTGTGTTTTAGTGTCATTGGGTCTCTATAATGTAAAATGGTGGGGGCGGGGGGAGACGGGGAGGGAAGGAAGCCTCTTTAAAGCCACGTGTGCCCAAAGATTCGTACTGTCAGTGGTATTGCATTAAAATGCAGCAGTTTTGTTACAAGGTTCTGAAATGTTTAGTCGGTAATCATTACACTGTAAAGGTAAGGAGCTTCAATCAAATACAGGTATATCCACAACACTGACAGGAGGACCAAGCTGGAAAGCATAAGCAGAAGAAGCCTTCTGCTCACTAGCAGCATGTAGCACATGTAATTTGCAAGGTCTTGGAAAGGGTTAATCCTCCCTTCATTAATCTGCCCCTTGTCTTCAGTATTGATTTTTATTTTTTTTTTTTTATGGTTTGTGCCGGATAGCTGTGTGAACATGTTTCTGTTCTCAGATGGAAGTCTGTAACTCGTCTGAAGTGGCATCAAAGTAAAAGAAAACGAAGTGTGGGCCTCAAGACTGACACCTTTGAGTTTTAGCTCCTATAGCCTCATGTAATTTGGACTTCTGACTTTCAAGGATGTGCAGCAGGTTCCCCCTTCTGGCGGCACGGGTTCCGGGACGGCAAGCCGTCTGCTTCAGTTTCTCTAATCGTTCCAAGATGCTTTCAATTACTCTTCAGCGGCTAGAAGGACATGTTCTTGGGACCAAGGATCTTGGAATCAACATCCGCAATCAGCCTCATTTCTGGCTTATGATGATTAAAATATTGATTTGAAGACACTCAGAACATGTAATGAAGTATGTTGATGGGAAAGGAGTAAAAGAAAAGTCAGCTGATAGGAATTCTAATACCACAACAATTACAAGTAATCTAAGACTTTAGGCTAATTAACACTTTTTAAATTGAAAATGCAGAATGTGATTTTCCATTTCTTTCCCAACCATTCGTCTCTCACTAAAGTGACTGAGAACTAGGCATAGGAACTACCTGGTGTTTTGGGATGATTTTTCTACAGGTGGAGGAGACTAGTAAACAGCACTAGAGATACACTCTCAGTGTATCTGCTGGGCATTCTCAGGTGTATAATAAAAATACTGACAAACATTTATGCTAAACTAAAAAAAGGTTTTGAATATAGCCCCAGTAAATTTAAGTTGAACCACTACTGGATTATTTTATTGCAAAATGAAATATTGGTGTATCCAGGAGACTTATTTAGATTCAACTGAAATGTGGAAATACACACTGAAGACCACCAGGTGTTTAACTGAAATATCACAAGGGAAAAAAACCTAGTCAGTCTTCAAGATTATTTGTATTTCGTAAGTGGAGCTAGGATGACAAATCCATATCTTTTGCAGGAATGCTCTTTAATTTCTTGGTATTTAAAATTTAGGAAGTACTTAATGCACATGCATGCAAAGCATTAATTTCTAGAATCTGGTTTGCTGTCTATTTGTCATAAAACCAAAAGTTTTCTTTCACAAATTTGCCTTAATTTCATTTAAATAGAATGCTAAGCCTTTGTTTATTCCCAAAAGTTAATGGCATAAAAAATGTCCTACTTTGGAATACTTAATAAACAATATCCCTCTTTGACCTTTGCAACCGGTTCCCCTTTTCTTCATATGGATCTTTCTTTTCCTGACTTTCCCTTTCACTTTTGTTCTGAGCTTGTTATTGCTTTGTGTTTGATGTAAGTCTCTCCTGTTGAGCAACTCAGACCACAGTACTGTTTCCTTAACTTGAGAGAAGACATTAAATTATATCTTAAGAAATCAAGAGTCAGCTATTGGCTTCCCCATTTCCCAATTCTCTGCTATGATATTGCTGATTGAGCAGAGAGGAGGAGCAGAAATTGATCTGTATGTTATTAATGATTTTGTTTCCAACAGTTGTAAGGGTTCCATAGTTCTTCCATTGTTCTATGGCTCTTCCATATCATCAAGGCACCAGTTTTCTTTCACTGGTGATTGATAGTTCAGATATTTAGAAGAGTATTCCTGTAATTGCTGAGGACTTATCTCCCTCATTAGCAATATAGTCCCATTTCTCCTCTGTGGCAGTGCAGCAGAATCAGCATGGACAGAGCTGAAATTGTAACTAACATACCTCTGTTTTCCTGCAGTAAATTTTTAAGTCTGTCAGAGAATTATCGACAGTAATGATACCTGGGGTCAGCTTGCTTTTAATTTAAAAAATTATGGATGCAAAGTGATATATTTTGACCTTTTATGCCCATACATATACACCTGCTTCCACTAACCAACTTGATGTTGCAGGGGGGGGAAAAAAATAAAACACCTTAGTATGTCTGCAAAATAATTCACATATTTTAGAATTATATGGAAGAAATTATGCAAAGCTTTGCATTTATTTAGCAAGGCTGAGACTGAGAGGCTGAGATTCTTTCAGAGGCAGTGCAGAGTTACTAATGCTCACAATATCACCATTAGTTAGATATTCAATGAAGACTTTAGGTCCAAAAGGTTAGTAATTTGCTTGCAGGGACATAAGCAGTACCATAACTGGGCTAGAAATGGAATATACAACTCCACAGTCCCCAGTTCTTAGTCACTATGTGTTTTCAGATGAAATCATATGCAAAACTTCATATGTCATTTGAAGCTAGTTTGAATATCTGAAGAAGGCTCTTAAGGTGTTTCAAATTAATTACTGAGAACCTCATTACAGACATTGTGGAAATATTTTATAAACAATAATTCTTATTCAATGCATTTTGACAGCCATAATAAATATTTTATAGAACCAGTATTTTGCATTACATGTTGTTTTAAATTTGAAATTTCTATTGTCTTTTTAGTAGCATCACCATCAGAAGCATGTTGTCTTTTGTGGTCTCCAGTGGCCTCAATTCTTAATCATTTTAACAGAAGCTGATGTAGCATTGTTTAGGTGGTGTTTATCACCTTACAGCAACGGGCACTTGAGGTTCAGATAATGATTTATTTATTTTGTCCTTCTTGATTTGAAAGAAGATACTGTTGCTAACATCTCTATACAGTTTCATTTATTTCAAATAAAAGAGAGAACATTCATCCAAGGTCGATAGGATTGCAGTTCCTCATAGCCAAACTAGCTCCATTATTTGTGTATCAGTAGTGTATAGCGCAAAGCTAAAATAAGGTTTTATGCAAAGCTGTAATGAACAATTTGGTTCTTGTTTGTGGTTATCTCAAGCTGGCTGTCCGAATCTCAAGAAACAATAAAGGACATTGGGCAAATGCCTGATATATTTTTCAGAGAAAGAAACAGAAGTCTTCTGTCTCTCTCTACCAGATTGCTTTGTGATTTTTGCTCGATGGTCTGTAGCAATATCAAATATGTTCTTCTTTCTTGTCTCTCGCAGCTGGAGTTTCCATTTACTCACCCTTCTTGGAAGCAGTACCCTTTTAATCACCAAGCGTGTGCCAAAGCAGTGAAAGAGATAAACCACAACCTTTTGGAAGATGTGAAGTAGAGATGTGCAAAATTCCGTCCAGTTGCTTTCTGTGTCAGCATTTTCATAACTCTCAACATTTTATTATATTCCTATGTTACTAAGATAAATTATACATAAGCTGGAAGTGTAAGCTTAAGACTGTACAAAGTAATATGATAAATTTTTATATATCTTTTGTAAGATTGGAGGTATGACACAAGGATTGGCATGTGATTGAATCAGTCTTGCCAGTGTATTTTATTTGCTATGTCCAACCCATTAAGGACATGACAAATATTGGAAATTTAGGATTGGAAAGAAGATGGGCAAGTGTTATTTTAGTAAATTAATTAAAGGAAGGTTAGGAAGATTTTAGACATCTGGAGCAAGAGACCGTATCAACAAATGGAGGAACATGGTGAATTATAGATGCAAACTTTTGACTATCTGTAGTGTTTGATTATAAGTACCACAGCAGGAAAGATTGATAAGCATCCTCTTGCAAGCTCAGAGAAGTATCTGAAAGTGTATTGATCAATGCTGAACTCAGTACTGAGATGCTGGTAAATGGCTCCCTTATCTCATACTAACCACAGGCTATAATGAGGGAATAAAAAGTGGACAAGGAATAAAACTTCAAAGCTTTCCAAAGGAGAGATTCTGTTACAATGCAAGGAATGTTAACTATAGTATGGATAGAAACATGAAAAAAAAAACTTGCTTTTTAAAACAATATCTGTTATATGATCTGAGCAAAAACCCCACAAAGATGGATAACAGTAACACTTGACATGGTTCTGCACTAATAACTAAAAACTAATAACACTATAATCTGTGGTCCACTCTTTTTTAGCACAGATACTACTGTTATATTTCTGCCACTCATTCAGTGAAAGCAGAAGTTTGCAGATAAATAATTAATGTTGCAAGGTGTTTAAGCTGAATAAAAATGAACCACCAAGAAATTTTCTGCTTTTATCTGGCGGTGACACAAGGCAAAAGCCTCTGTCGACATAAGTGTGTCATTCAGTATGTCGGGAATCCCGCCTCAATCACATACAAAACTTCTCTTGCACAATTACAACAAACATGAGGGCTGCACATTTTTTGTTCTCTGCACCCCCAGAGCTCCCTCTGGTTTCACCTGCAGGCATCTTTAGGCCTTTGTTCATGTCTGTCAGCATCATCTGCACTCTTACAATCATTATAAAAGTACCTATGTAGTAAATGTTTTATATAAGACCTTATTAAAATTAGAGGAGGCTTCGGAGAAAAGCTTTTCATTTTAAACTGTTTTTGCACAATCCAGTATATCTTCCTAACCAGGGTAGGTTCAAGTGATCTCATTTATTATATTGCATAAATTGTTCTTGATCTTTTAACACATAGTCCAGATGCTGAATTTTCAAAAGCGATTTGTGGTATAGAACTCTGAAATCAGTAATTTTCTGCATTTTTTGTGAGACCCCATTCAGAAAATCAGTCACAGAAAACTGGATTACAGGATAGGAATATGTGGAAGTATTTTTAACATTTGATATTTGATATTAAATTTTTAAGCACAATGGACTGACATGTCCACTGACATGTTCCACAGACATTTTATTGCTTATTTTCGAGTGAGGATAGTTTTATTCATTGGTGTTTATTTCTTCATAGTATATCCAATTCCACACAGCAGACAAATGCTCCAAGGGTTCCATTTCATAGAATTAATCCCTCTTATTTTTTTTTTTATATATAGTTCGATTAATTTAGATGTATAAACATTGCAAAAAAAAGTATATGCATATTTTATCCAACTGTTTTCTGTGGCCTCTGATAATCAATAAGAGCTTAAAACTTAGAAAAGATAAAGAATACATGGAAAGACAATCAATTTAATTAGATTTGTCCTTCCAAACAGTCATAGGTAAAGTCCATCCATTTAAATCTGATTTAATCATGTGCTGAAGTGGCATGAAATTGAATGAAATCAAGCTGTCCATATCCCAGAAAATGTTCTTGCTTGGATATAAAAATCCTCAAGGATACCAATTAGTCAGATAGTCTACTGATAAGTCAAGGATAAGTTTTTCACTCAGTCATAATGCTTCCGATTTATATATTGACCAGAGTGACTGGTAATGGAAGAGTAATATTTGAGGCTTCTAACTTTTTATTGAATTCAGCCTTCTGTGCTGTGACTTTTGCAGAAATGACCTATCTTACCTTTTTTCTTTAGCCATCTTTGCTTGCTTATCTCTAGCCAGTATAATTTATTAGGAAGGTAAAATACAGGGGGGGTTAGAGTTCAAGAGTGTGATGGTTTGGACAACCACCGGAGAATTGGAACTCCAAATAAGTCAGTCCCCTTTTGTTTTTCCTTCCCCCACCCCTCTCAATAACAAAGGGGCAATATGGAGAAACATAAGTAAAAATAACAATTTACTAAAGTAAATAGCAGTAACTACAATGATACAGAGGAAATCCCCCTCTGCAACTCAGGCAAGGAAAGACAGTTCCACCTCCTGTGCTTAAAGAGACAGTCCATCAAAAATTACATTTAGGATAGCATACATAATTGGTTACACCCACCTAATGTTAACCCCACCTCCTTTCCCTGTAACTGAGACATTTTCCACCCCCTCTTCTATACAATTTATGCCATGCCCAAATTTACACCTTTCAACTGGATACATATATATATATATATACACACACATATAACTACACAAACAAAGGTATTATTTCAGTGGTAGCTGACTATCCCCATAAGATGCTTGTTGAGTTCATTTAGTCCATGACTGGTGTAACTAGAGTGGTCCATACTCATTTGTCCATGGTGTGTACAGTATACAATAGCAGTGTCATTCAGCAACCAGTATCATATATATGCAATTCAACATTACAGGTGGTTCTCACCCAAAATCATCCATCCCCCTCTGTAACTCAGGCAAGAAAAGACAATTCTACCGGTGCTTAAAGAGACAGTCTGCCAAAAATGACATATGGGATAGAACACGTAATTGGTCACACCCATCAAATGCTAACCCACCTCCTTTCCCTGTAACTAGGACAAAGAGATATCTTGCATTCACACAAAGAAAATTAAAAGCAATCTAGAGAGCATCACAAGTAAAATGAAGAGTTAAACACAGAGCAAGATTATTGGCATAGATGACAGCTTCTGAAATATAATAGTCAATTTATTATCAATCAGTGACTTTGGAAGAGAAACAGAGGTAATTCAGGGCATGTCTGTAGAAAACTGTCTATACTCACTCTTAGCTTCTTCACTAAGGTTTAATGAGACTTTTGGTGAGTTATACCATTTATTCTTGCTGACAGAAATTTTGTTGAGTTGCACGGTTCTGAAAAGTAAGCAAATTTTCCTAATCAAAAGATAAAACTGAGATTAAACAAAAAATTGCTTTGAGACTGCTTTACATTACAGTTTGTCCAAGATCACTATAAATAGTTCTTGTCTGGCACCTTTGTTTTAATCTTCATGGATGACATTAGAGAGAGTGTTTTTATTAAAAACCTTGAAATATTAAAAAGTCTGGCAAGCTTGTCACATGATCCCTTCAGAGTCTTTTGTCTGCAGCGAGAAACAAAGCTTAAAATAATTCTGACAGGAGCTGGAAAAAAGTTCTAAAAGTTCACCTGATACAGCAAAATTCAAGGACTGCATGGGTACTATCCCAAGAAAGATGCCTGAAGGAAAAGATACCCAGGCAGTGTTCAGTATAATTCCTACAATAGCCCACTGGGGAGGCAGAAGCTATAAGAAAATATTCTCAGCAGGTAAATTCATAATGCGTGAGGCAGGAAACATGGGAAGATATTTGACCCCCAAGCATCATACACGCTAAGGATTTTAAGCAACATTCTAGGATTAAGACTGGCAGGATGGAAAAAAATTAAATGGGAAAAGAAGATGAAAAGGGAAAAGTTTAATTTCCATGCTAAATTTAGCACAAGTAAAAAAAAGGTATTAAAATAGCTAAAGGAACATCAGTCTGGAGAAGGTTGAAGTGTAACAAGAAAGCTGTAGCAGGTAGTGGGCTTAGTTACAGGTATGTGTTTGAGAAATGGGAGATGAACAATAAAGAATGAGAGATCAGTTTACATGCAGGACTAGTCTTATTCCCTATGCTCATAATTGCATAATGGCATAGGTATTAGTATGGAGATAGGGTTATCTGTATGGAGATAGGGTTATCTGCAGTGTTGCAGATAGGAGGACTTTTCAGGATGAATAGACTGCATTATCATGCAGAAAAAGCCCTGGATGAGTTCAAGAGCTTGAGAAATAGAAAAAAGATCCAATGCAGTAGTACTAAATGCAAAATCATAACCATGTGGTCTCAAGAAAACTTCTAGGAGAAAGAAACATTGTGTGGAATTGACCTAGGTGAAGCTGAAGGTACAGAACCACCAAAACATGGATATGAGCTGCCAAAATGATAGGCAATGTGAGGGATAAAATGATCCTCTGAGCAATAAGAAGAAATAGGGAAATATTGCTGTTGTATGTGGCACAGATGAGAACTCATCTAGAACACACTGCACACTTCTGGTGACATAAGTTAAAAAATAAGGAAATGACACAGATTATAGTGAGCTGTATTTTTCAGAGGAATAGCAGACTTTATTAGAGAACAGTAGAAGAGAATTGCTCTGTATTAATTAGGTAACAATAGGACAGGCAGGTAATTAGTTAGGCCGTAGTTGATATAAAAATAAATGAGTATAAATTGCTAATCACATATTTAGAGTAGAAACAAGAAGAATCTGTAAGAGCCTTCCAGTGAAAACAGTGGAATTCAAACATCTAAACACTTTTAAAATGGAGTTTAGTAAGTTTATACAGCTTGACAAACCAGACGGCTCCTTTTGTGATTTTAAGGAGAACTTCTCTTTGAACCACCCTTGAAGCTTTGAGTTAATTGTATCTATTCATTGGGAGGTGTGAAACAGCATCAGACATGATTGTGTCTACTGTTTTGTTTTAAAGGACACTATGAACATAACCACAAAATAAAGAAGAGTTCGGTGATTAGTACGTCCTTTGAGATTTGCTGCTGATAGTGCTGATACACTAAAATTCTAAATAACTATTAATTTTTCATAGCAAAATGTTTCTCCATCATGCATATTTTGTTCTTCTGTGATTTTTTTTTTTAAACAATCTCAAATCAAAAGTGTACTCTGCAATTTCTGAGGGAAAACAATTTTGCAAGATGTCTGGAAAAAGGCATCTCTAAGGTTCTGTGACTGAGATGCCATAGTGGATCCCATAGTCAAATGATTAAAATTTCCCTAAAAATTTGTCCCCCACTTTCAAGCTGGAAACAAAATTCTCTTAGAAGTTTCTAGAAAGCAAGACATAATGCAGGAGAAAAGTCAGTGCTGTCTCCAAACAAAAGGTAAAATTTTGTATGAATTTCCAAACACCAATCTCTCAAACTTCATTGACTTTCCAGTCTTTGGCCTCCTTTTGAACCTATTTTGGGCACCATCCATGCCAAGCAAGTCAGAACCTTGTTCATCAGCCATAACCCCAAGATCAGCTTTTCCTCAGTAGCCTATTGATGCTTTAGACCTAAGGTACAGCTGAGGTAACAACATGAAATATGTACAGAGAGGTCACAGAGCTTGTCCTCTTGAAATCCACAGTAAAGATGTGGCCCTTTTGGCCAGGACATGAAACATTCACTAAATTAACATGGAGGAACTGTCCATGACCCAGATAAGGATTCTATCAAAACTGTAGTGTTCAGAACATGGTAACCATAAAAACTCTGACTACCCAAATGAACTACAGTCCTTTGTAAAACCTGCTTCCTCAAGAATATTTTCCAGCGCATCTGCTTTTATGAAGACCTCCATTCAAACTGAAGATGTTTTTTCCAGAACAAATATGAATATTGATAACATTTGTTAGTCTAATGATCTTACTATCCCATACTGTCAGTGTACACTTCTCACTGTTAAATATGATCTGTTTTTTACAACAGTTTTAAACCAGAGCTGCCTCAGGCATAATCCATAAAGTTTAATTATTTTCACCTGTGAGCATTAGCTCATGCAATAAAATAAAACTCGTGATGATCAAATATTTATTAGTCTTGGCTTTACATAGTGCTTATCAGAGGATTTATCACTTAGCAAAAGAACTGGAAAATAATAATTCAAAAGAAAAACATGGATGAGCCAAAAAAGAGTATAAATAAGAACACATAGATCTAACTGTGACTTCTGATTAATGTTAAATTTATAAGTGAATCATCAGATTTCTATTCCTAAAGTATTTTTACCTCTTATTAGAATATATTTTAAAATAGCCTTGTGATACATTAAAAAAGACAGCATAAGAAAACAAACAGCTTTTTGTCCTTTTTTGTCCTTGGCCAAATACATGCTCATCATGAGGACAAAAATGTCGTTTATATCCTGTTATCAAGATGATATCCTGTGTAGCAGTGCATGGCCTAAAGAAGAGATGAAATGCTGAAAAACTAACAAAAATGAAAATGGAGGACCAAACAGTATCTAAAGGGAAAGGCATGGTTAGTGGTCAAATATGTTATGCTAAAAGAATAAACTGTGGTTTCTCATCTCCTCTGAAAATGCCATGTCTTTCTCAAAGAGGAATAGCAGGGCCAAAAGACAGATCTATTTTCATTATGCCCATGCCAGTGCTGGAAAACCTCACAATTGATTCTGTTGTGATAAGGACATCGTATCAGATGCAATTTGAGTCTTCCTCTCACTAAACCCCAGCAAATGAACAATCTCGGCAGTAGAACCTCAATAATATAACAAGTCAGTAGTAAACTTATTTCTGAAATATATTTTGTAACTCTAGAATTAATGAGAACTCTTACATCATAGATAGGTGATGAACTTGGGTGAATTTCCTGTTTCTGCAGTTTTCTCAGGGTTCAGTTTAATGGAAATTTAAAGCATTATGATCTGACAGTTTCTATTCTGTGTGTACTTAAAAAGTAACTTCCCATCATGCCTTTTAAGGCATGTTCATTTATTATAATCCAGGTTTATTTTAATACAGATTTCTAATTATCCAGAAACTGGATTATATCTAATCATTGTTTTTGAAAGCTAAATGGGCCAGTACACTTGTACTTTCTCAGTAAACACTAGAGGTGCACTTACTTTGGTTGATATGACCCCACTTACTATGACCCCGTTTCAGTCAGGCCCTCAGACTGCAAAAGCCCGAGAAGAAAAAAATAAAACCACCTTTTAATCTGAGCAAGTGCAGCACTCAGCAAAGTCCCAATAGCCTTATTGAGGCCTTTACAGATGGTGATACCAAAAGCAGTAAAGCACAGAATGATGATGACCACAAAATAGTGTGTTCATCATTTATTGTATAATTATCTCATAAAATTTCGTTGGAGATCCTCTCACTGAGATTCTTCTTGTTTAAAGTATAAACCAATCTAACACTGCTAAAAAGGTCACTAGAAATGAATAGTGAATAATATTTATGACAAGAAGGATAGATAGGAGAAGTATTTAACGTATTGAAGGACTTTTTCAGTGGCGTTGGCATCCTAGTATTTCTGGCATCTGCAAATGTAGAATTGCATGGTATCTTGAAGGAATGGTATTTCTCAAAGAACAGTGAAGTTTACTAGGAATCAGAAATAGTGTGGGGATTTCTTCTTAAGAGAAGTTCTTAAGAGAACTTTCATGCTATTTATCTATTCTTTTGAAAATGGAACACTCATGCCATCTACTCATGACTTCCTCAGATTCTGCAAGACCAATAAAAGGGGCACATTGATATCCAGTGAATAGAAATACAGTATTGCATTCTGGATTTGATCTGTTCTGTGCATTCTTTATATTCAACCCATAATATTCAAAGATTGTTTTCATGAACCTAGCTTGTTCAGTTACTAGTCATCTGATTTTGTTCTGCTCTGGAGATCAGCATGAATAGTTTTTCTTTCCTATTTGAGTATTAAGTGTTAAGCCATCTAGTTTGAGAAATACTTTAAACAATGTCTATCATATGTATTAATTATACATGAACAGAGATAGTGTTTCAATTTCTATCAGTTGCTAAAAGCTTTTTCAGTAATGTTATCAGCACTGATCAGTTTGAGTAAAGGCATTAACATCTGGTACCAAAAGAGAGCTTTATTTTATGAAGAATAAACTTCTTAAGGCTAATACTAAACAGATGACTTGGGTTTAATCTTTTGGTGAGATCTCTCCTCTAGAGATCTACTGTGACATCTTGTTTTAAAATCGTGAGTGAAAATCAGCTTAGTGGGTTCATACTTGTTCCTTGTAGATATTTGTCCAGGTAACAAAGTCTCTACACAATGCACTGTGTTTATCAACCTAAAAGTAAAAGCAACTAGAAAGAAAAATACTTTTCTAGATGAAGTTGTGATTGAGTTATAGTTTAAACTACCACAAGAACCCATGTATGAGGAGGCTCAATTTCACTCCTTTCGTGCTACTGACTTAAAACATTAGGTGAGCATAAATGACAGAACTCCTGTGCCTTAGTATAATAACCATTAATGAGGCTACTGAAGGACATCCTTACCAAATGTGATGGCAATCTTAATTTAAAGACCTGTCTGCAAAGACAGTTTTCCTACCTATTTCAGGAAGCCATGGACTCCTGGCCATTCTCTGCAATCTATCCCACATAGTCATCTGGCAGTCCCTAGATAAGGTGATGTTGCAGGTATTATGTGTTAGACCAGTTTAGAAAGTGCAAATATAAATGAAGAAAATTCGTTTGGTGAATTCATGTCACCATTTCTCATTGCACCAGAAATCTGGGGTAGTCAGGGTGATGCTGAGAACACATAAATTCTTTAACAAAATAGATTCATAAAGTGAATTTGAGCAGTCATGATAGATTGTCCACACTGCCAGCTCCTCTTTCCGTCCTTGTTCTTCTTTAGGTTACTCCCATTCGTTTTCTCCAAAGCAAATCTGTAAAGGAGCTAAAAAAGAGTATGCACGTGAGTTTGGTTATTAGGAGTCAGTCCTTTTTGATTTATCAATACAGATTACCTATCCTGTGAGTTGTCACCAAGACACTGACACAAAGGCACCTTCTGACTTATCCTGGGCAAATGTGGCTCTTACCTGTTACTGAAACTATGAAGCCAAAGAAACAACACAAACTCTATATTCTGGCCCTTTTTCTCCATGTCCATGTCAAGCACTAGGCTCAGAGTGACTCTATTGGTGGAACTTTTTAACTAGGGAAATCAAGGCTATTGACTCTACAGAGTTCCTGTTGGTTTTGAAAGACATTTCCTATCATAAGAGAATTTGCTCGAGATCCAA